>OZ022504.1:13723485-15143485 GCA_963989385.1 Ctena decussata
CATGGTCAACAAGTGGTTAATCTTTTAGGCAGTTAAGATCAAAATTAAGATAGGATGAAACTTGTTTGGAGTATTTTACTCCAAAACATTAGGACGGCTCATTTCTTTTCTGCCCGTTCAGTAGAAATACCATAATGACTTCTTTCCTCATATTTTTGGTAATGTTTTTTTAAAAGAACAGTTTAGCGGCAAAAACTGCAAACCGTGATTTGTACACTTCTTTACAGATTGCATTCTGATCAAGGTCTACACAGTTTAAAAAGAAACAGCTGTCTAAGTATTCAAAGTATTAACTGCATTTAGAATAGGATTAATTGATACATCTAAATGCAAAACATGTGATGGGAAAAGACGAAAAGACGCTATGCGAAAGGACAAAATAACGCCACGCGAAAAGACAAAAAGACGAAATAACGCCACGCGAAAGACGAAAAGACGAAATAACGCCACGCGAAAAGACGAAGAGACGAAAAGACGCCAGGCGAAAAGACGAAATAACGCCACGCGAAAAGACGACAAATTAAGAGTTTCAAATGGCGTCTTTTCGCATGGCGTTCTTTCGTCTTTTCGCGCTGAAATTTCGTCTTTATCGCGTGGTGGGTTTCGTCTTTTCGCATGGCGTTACTTCGTCTTTTCGTCTTTTCGCATGGCGTTTTTTCGTCTTTTCGTCTTTTCGCATGGCGTCTTTTCGTCTTTTCGTCTTTTCGCGTGGCGTCTTTTCGCGGCGAAAAGACGAAAAGACGAAATGGCACAAACCAGCCACCATAAAACAGGGTTTTGATATTTGGGGTATTACTTTAAGCTGGGTTGTAGATCATCTGATTAAATTTTATGCCCTTTTTGTAAATATGATTGAACTATGAGCTATATTGTCGACTTTGGCATTTTCGAACTTTTTCTGCATGTTATCTGATGATGCTTTATATTTGTAACACGTTTCCTAAAACTACCTTTTAAAGTTATGAAGCGGAAACCATTTGTGACGGACAGACATGCAGACAGCTTAAGGAACTGTTAACGAGAAGCTATCTCCCGAAATTTTGTATTGGAAAAGCATAATATTGCACAGTAGTACCGCAAGGTCTCCTCCCGCTGGATTATGGCACCGCCCAGCAGTTAGTACTAGAACCTGCGCGCCACAGCCAACGTCATCACTAAAAGAAAAAAGGTTAAGGTTTTCCGTAGTCTTATGGCCGTAGGGACAGTGGTTGTTGGAGTCCACAGTGTCTTAGGCACAGGGTATGAAAGAGGGAGCCGATCCCTCTCCTTTCGTAGGCTTTTAACCTTCTCTGCAGCTGATTCGAAACTGATACCCATTTACTGCTGTAACGACAGAGTCAGTTTTTTAGTCGTTGACCCGGCTGGCGACTCGAACCTGCGATCTTCTGCGCGGAAGAGCAGGGTAGAGCACATTTCTAGTATTCTTTTTTTTTTTTTTTTTTTTTACTGTACCGTTTTTCCGTCCACTATGACTTTAATAATTTCAGGGTTATAAAAATGTGAAGAAGTGAAATATGCGTTTTTGTGATATTTTGTTATATTTTTGGGGTGTTGCATGCAAATGGAAAATTTCGTTTTCATGGTACATATCAAACGCAAGTTTCACAGATGTGTGAAAAATGCGTTCTAATTCTGTGAAAAATGCGACCGGATTTGTCACATGTGTGAAAAATGCGAACGCAATTTTCACATGCGTGAAAAATGCGTTCTGTGAATATTGCGGTCTCACAATGCTTTCTTGGATGAAGTAGCCCTTCAAAGATGGGGTCTACTCGAAAATCAAAGAATAAAATGACGCTGAATCAACGTTAATTCAACTTTGATTCAACGCTGTATGCCCGATAACCAACCGCTTATGAATCGGCCGAGAAGAAGCATAACACCGATGATGAAGAAATTTTAATTATTGTAGGTAAAAATTCTCTAGTTTCAATAAAAAATAAAAACGTTTCATACAATACAAATGAATACAATCTATAAAAGTCACCACAAATTATATCTGGCATATTTACAAAATTAATCATGCCCCGCACATACGAGAGACATCGCGAGCAGTAAGTTCGGTCTGTGAATCAATGCAGACGGACAAGTGTTCTCATTTTCAGCTGTATATATTTTCATGGGTCCTTATATTATTTATATTATCAGCAAAACAATGTGTAGATGCAGCGGTTGATCGGAATCTTCCATGGTCGCACCTGTCGTAAGGTGCCGTTTCACACGACGCCACACATATAAAACATCCTGAGTCATAATCTAAAAATAAGTGAAAATAAAATAATTCGATAAATTAAAATATTTTCTGCATAATCAATTACCGTATTAATCATAATTAACGCCCCTGCTCTAATAAACGCCCCCTATTTTCTAAAAAAATGTTATATTAACTTCCATGAAAGCCTGGTTGCTTCTCTGATTGCAGTTGCTCTTTGAAACAGGGTCTACTCTTAAAGGAATGAATTTGCTCCTAGAGGAGCAAGAATTTACTCCTAGAGTTGCAAATTATCTGCTTTAAGAGTTGACCCTTACTGAGTAGAAAGGCAAAAAAATAGTGCAGTTCGTTCCTCTGAAAGTATTTCCATTCACAGTTACTGCTTATTGAAGGTATTTTGGCGTTGGCTGATTTACTACACTTTAGACCATAAATAACGCCCCCCCCCCCCCTCTCCAAAAATGCAACGTCCCCGGGACATTAAATAGGAATAAAACGGTAGTTTGGGGTCCGAGGGTACTGCAGATAATGTGGATATTTGGGTGAATAGGTACTTTTCCAGGGTGTAGAAATCTGCCTTATTTATTTCGCCACTTTTCTCAATTCGAGTTAAGTCTTAAAGAAAAGAAGTTTCTCCTCTAGGAAAATGGCGGAAATGTTGAACAGGTGTACCCACTCAGCTTACGTTGTTGTTGTTATGGGTTTTACGGCCCTCTGAGACAGTATTTCAGTCTACATCGGGCCGTCTCCTAGCTGAGAGAGGGAGACAGAAAACAGAAATGACGAGAGATAAATATCCAAACACCCCACCCGCACTTACTGTGAGGGCCTTGTCAAACTTTGTGAGTTAAACGTGAATGACTACAACTCCATATTTCCCAAACATTTTTACAAAGGGAAACAACTCTTGTGACTTCATGTTTGCTTCGCTGGACAAAAATGGGATCTACTCTAAAAGGAAAGAATTGCTTCAAGAGGAGTAAATGCTTACCTTGAAGATTTGATCCCCATTTTAAAGGGACATGAAAATGAAAATGAAAAAGTTGCTTCTGCTTCCTCTGAAAGTGTTCCGGTTCATATAAAATTGAGCCGTGGCATGACAAAACCAACAAAGTGGCATGTGCGCCAAGCGAAGACTCAGATCATCCTGGACATCCGCCCAGTCTGTTCAGTCTACGCTATGCGCTCAAGGGGTAGCTAACGGTCTAAGCTACCGCCGTGCTGACAGCGGAGACTCTGATCAGACTGGGTGGATGCCCAGGCTGATCTAAGTCTTCACTGGGCGCAGATGCCACTTTGTTTGTTTTGCCACTTTGTTGCTGTAGTCGTGTCGCGGACCATTAATACTTTTTGCTACTTTTAACCCTATTAACTATACAAAACCTGGAGAAAAATAAAGTATTGCATTACAAAACAAGACTTGTCAGCGTACAGGAAGGCTCGCCTGACATACTGTCTTGAACATCACCATGGTAAAGTGGGACCGGGAGTGGGACGCCAAGGCGGACGCCGTTGTGACGGCAATAGCTCTTCCGTACTTACGTACAGCCGAGCTCATTAATAAAAGATTCGTGCCAGTTATGAAAACGTAAGAGCAAAACAAGTTCAATATGGGATTATCTAATGTTTATCTTTTATCTAGGTCTAAGGCAATTTACTTCAGAACCATCAGAGGTCCAAAGTTTATTATAAAACACTGACCTTAAGTTTAAATTGCCCGAGGGTTTCTTTATTACAGTTTCGAGTATCGAGTCATAAAAAGCGAGTTTCGAGTTATAAAAAGCAAGTTTCGGGTCATAAAAAGCAAATATCGAGTTACGAAAAGCGAGTTTCGAGTTATAATAAAGACCCACACCTGAGCATTCGATTAAGGTGTATGGGTACACTACCATAATTGAGCCGCGACACGACAAAACCGACAAAGTGGCATGCGCACCCAGCAAAGACTCACATTAGCCTGGGCATCTACACAATTTGATCAGGGTCTTCAGTGTCCGCATTGAGATAGCGTAACCCCTTATCTAACCTAAAAGTGCACAGCGAAGACTCTTATCAGAATGGGCGAATAACCAGGCTGATCACGCTGTCTTGGCTGGGCGCACATGCCACATTGTTGGTTTTCTCGTGTCACGGCTAATATGTATCTATCTGCCAGTGATTTATTTACAATTTTGCTGCCAAAGAATCTTGGGACCCCGCTTGGGACTCAGTAGATTTATAAGTTCAGTGCGTCTTACAATAAAACCATGATTCCACAGCACTGAATTTTAGTGAGTCTTGGGACTCGCAACAATATAAATTGTGAGGGGAAAATTTGACAACCGTTCTTCTTCGTTTATAAGATGGAGATTTTTTCCCTTCTAACACGAGCCAAAAATCTAGACGGATCTAGATTTTTTTGGGATTGTTTTGGAAGAGCTAACCCCATCTTATAGCAGAATTTCTTAAGCCTGATTTAGATATTTGGGGTCATTATAGAGATGGCACCCCCCCCCCCCCCCCGTTTTATAGTCGAAAAATAATAAATAAAGAATCTGAACATATTTTAACCACTCTTTTAGCTCTATGCACTACGTTTCAGTAATTCGTTTGGGGGCGCCATGTGAAAAGTCGATCCATACTGCTGGGTCTTTTTGGAGACTTTTGACCATGTGAACGCTTAGCAAAAATACTTTCCATTTGCACATTCTATTCTATTCTATTCTATCCCATAACCTTACTAGGTCGTTGGGGCACCACAGATGACTTCAAAACTATTCTTTTCCACATTGTCCCGTCTTCAGTTGCCCTAGATGAGCTGGCAAAATCCATTCCTGTCCACTCCTTGATATTGTCTTTCCACCTCTTTTTCTGTCTGCCTCTTCTTCTATACCTTTCACTGTGTCTGAAGAATTGTTTTTTGCTAAACCAGAAGACCTTGAGATGTGGCCAAACCACCTTAGTTTCCGTTTCTTGACCAGCGTCAGGAGTTCATCATATTCTCCAATGGTTGCTTGGATCTTTCTGCGAACCTCCTCATTGGTTATATGGTCCTTGTATGAAATGTAAAGTAACCTACGGTAGCATCTCATCTCAACGGCCTGCGTTCTTTTCTCTAACTCTGCTGTCAAGGTCCACGATTCACAGGCATACAGAAATATGGAAATGACTAGGGAGCGCATAAGTTTTACCTTTGATCTAAGAGATATGTTGTTATCTCTTCAAATTGGTTTCAGCTTGGTAAGAGCTGAAGTGGATTGTGCAATCCTTGAGAAAACCTCCTGGATGTAGCCATCATCTGAGAAACTGCTCCATGGTATTTGAAGCTGCTTACGGTACCAAGCTTCTGCCCTTTTACCTTGATCTCCCTCTGGATGCCATCTGCGCTGTTCGTCATCAGTTTGGTCTTCTCAGCACTGATCTCCATCTTATACCTTGTGCAGGTTTGGTCGAGACTTTCAACTAGAGGTTCCAGTTCCTGCTCTTCCTCAGCTAGAGCGTCTATGTCATCGGCAAACCACTGTTCTGTGGTGCTCCTTCCTGCTCGGAACCCAGCCTGTTCCTCAGCGATTATCTCCTCGGCTTGTGGTTTAAGCCTGTTCAAGATGACTTTCAGCATGACTTTGCATGAATGACTGATGAGGCTGATGGTTCTGTACATGTAGTTCTGGCAGAGCTGTAGGTTTCCTTTTTAAGGGAGCGTTATAATCAGCGATTGAGTCCATGGGGTAGGCCATTCTCCTGTTCTCCGTTAGAACATCAATCATGGCCTCCCCGCTAGCCTGAACAAGTTTTGCTGGTATATTATCAACTCCTGCAGATTTCCCCTTCTTTAGTGCTGCTACTGCAATTTCAACTTCCTCACGAAGGATCGGTTGTTGATCTTCTTCTTGGGGCTGGCTGCAGTCCAGAACCGCATTGTCACCGCAAGTCTCATGGTTGTATAGTTCTGAGCAATATTCTGTCCATCTGCTGAGAATCTCTTGTTCCTCTGTAAGGCATTTCCCAGACTTGTCCTGGATAGTTGTGGATGTCCTGGATAGTTGTGGATTTGCACATGGTAAGCAAAATTTGCATATAAACAAACTTACTCAGAGACGCAAATTTGTCCATGTGTACGTGGCTTATGTTAATTTGAATCTTATCTTTCCTTTTATAAATTTTATTTCCCTAGTGTCCCATTAGGCCTCAAATCCAGCGATACTGAGCCTGGGTATACTGTTTTCTCGTGCCCGTCAGTTCGCTTTCTCAATTAAAACACAACGAAAAGCAAAAAAAAAAAACAAAAACAAAAACTTTAAGTCCGGTCGGAACGCACCCCTGGTTCGACCCAGCCTGGTCTACTACAAAATATACCCTAACATTTAATTTTGCCACAATCAAGAAGATGTTGCTTGAATTTGTATTTGATCCAACTGGGCTGTTACTTTCATTCCTTGCAAATGAGGAATTTCTCCTAATGTTAGAAAATTCTTACAGTTTGTTTTATATGGATGGAAACAACTCACAAAATAAAATGATGATATAATGAAAAGATAAATTGTAGGAATATTCCTACAGTCTGAGAGATGCGGCTTGGGGTGTAATTAAGCTAAATCTGGTTACTTTCTTGTAAATGAGCAATTTCCAAAATGTAGGAATATTCCTACAATCCAGAAGATATGGCTTGAGTTTTGATTTAATCAAACCAAAGTCTTAACTGCATTCCTCACAAATGAGGAATTTCCAAGATGGTTTGAATTGCGATTTAACTTACCTTCATTCCTTGAAAATGGGTCATCTTCAAATAGGAATATTCCTACGATTCGTAAAATAAAGATAAAGTAATCAATTTCACTTTGCATTTTTCTGCAGCTTTAAAAATGATGATGGAAAAAAAGTAAATTGTAGGAATATTCCTACAATCTGAGAGATGTGGTTTGAACTATGATTAAAATAACCTTCCTTCCTTGAAAATGGATATTCTTCAGAATGTAGGAATATTTCTACAAATTGTAAAATATAAATTATAATTCCCTCCCATTTAAGCGATTATGGAGTGTAAATAAAAAATGTAGGAATATTCCTACAATTTCAGATTTTTTTATTTATAAAAAAATTGCCAACATCCAAATTGTAGGAATATTCCTACAATCTGTAAGATCTGCGTGGAAATAGGGTTGAACAAAATTGGTTGAAATCTCTAGAATACAGCAATATCCCTACAATCTGCAACATGTTGGAAGAATTCGGACTGAACCCAGTTTTGTTTTTCTATGTCACAAAGAAGCCATTTCCAAATTGTAGGAATATTCCTACGATTTTTAAAATATAGATACAGTAATCATTTCCTCTCTGCATTTTTCTGCAGTTACAAAAATGATGATGGATCAAAGGGGAAATTGTAGGTATATTCCTACATTCTGAGACATGTGGTTTGAATTATGATGGAACTTAACTTCATCCCTGCAAATGGATTTTCTCCTACATGTAGGAATATTCCTACAATTTGTAGAATATATGTAATTTTATTCTGTCGTTTCCTATCTTGAAACCGATGAAGGAACTAGAATTAAAATGTAGGAACATTCCTACGATTTGGTCGGATCTTTCATTTATTGAAAATATGCCATCTCTGAAAATGAAGGAATATTCCTACAATCTGAAAGATCTGTGTTGAAATAGGATTAAATTAAGTTCTTCAACATATAGGAATAGCTGTTCATTTTAAAAGAAGTTGATGGTTCATGGATGAATCAAATCGTAGGAATATTCCTACAATTTGATGATATCTGTTGAGCCATAGCAAAACCATGGATGGTTAAGTGTGATTTTGACCACTCCAAAACAAGGCTTCTAGGTAACCATTTTCAATGATAATCAATTTTGCACTTGCTATTTTACACTTTTAGCAGTCCAAAAACTTGCATTTTCAGTGCATAAGAGGACATCTCGTGGAGATGTCCTTTTTATTTTGGATTCACTTGTAAGTATTCCTTAAAATGTTTCGCGTATACCAAGCAGTTAACGCGCAAATTTGGTTCTGGAGTTCTGGTTGTCAGGGTAGTGTAGATTTTTTAAGCTGCCACGTTGAGGCCGAGATTTTATTCCATTTAAATCAATCTGTACGATTTGGATTCTTTGTATGATAAAACTAGCTTTCTCTATGTTTGTTTATATGATAAACTCTAAGAAAGTGTTGCAGAGTGCAATTCTTTGCATGAAAACAAAGGTGTACGCACCTTACTTTCAAATATAGGTATGTATAGTATATGTCCACTTTTCATAAGCATAAACACTAGTATTGCTTCGATGATAAACTTTTGATGACAAATGAGTACTAAAGGTAGAACGATATTGATTAGAAATATTGGCGGGACATTCAAACCACTATACCAGCTAAATAATCCAAAGAGCTAAAAAACAATTGGATAAAAAAATCTCACCGTTAATTTTCCCATAAAACAAAATTTTGAATTTCTACATTTTTTTATATAATCGATGTGGCATGCTTATGCATATTATTTCAGTAAAACTTACATTGTATGTTACAGAATTAAACAAAAAGCAAACATTTTACTGTTTCGTTTCCTAGCAATAAAATGTTTAAGTTCAAACATATCCCCAAACAGACAACCTCTATTCTGCATCTGCTGCAAGCACCGCCGGTCCTTGTCCTACTATTTATTTTCCTAATATTCCGGTTCTACCATAGAGTAATGCCAACACAAATGCGCAGACGGAATGCCATTTATGTAGATTTTGATCAGACTGGTTCCTAAGGAGCAGTCTGACGGAAAAAAAATAAAACAAAGAGGGCCAAGAGGCCCTGAGACTTAGGGATACGCGTAATGTTAACTCTTAGATAACTCTCTCAGCGTTTTACGTAAGTAATATGAACGAAATAATATATAAACAAAATCAAAAGTCCGATAACGCCAATAACAGTCTTTGATTAATTTTCTAAATAAACTTCTACCGGTTTCACTGTATTACAAACAGATTTTCAAGAAGAAAACATATTGAATTAACCTACCAACAAACGTAACGCCCTAAACTACGTTATGTCATTGTTGTTGTTATAATTTCCGCCGCGGATGGCGCACCTCCTGTTGGAATCTTCTGAGATTGTCTGAAAACCTTGACGGCACATTTCCTACTCAAAGGCCCTGTCCCGTTTTGGTCTTTATTTATTTATTAAAAACTTTTCTTTTGCATGTCGTAATGTTTGGCTTTCAGAATACATCCTATAAAAGGTATAATGGTAAGATTTATGAGCATAAATCTAACAAACACAATATTTCGGTTGAACTGGATCCGCTCGGGATTCTTAAATGATTTAAAACTGTTTATAAATGGAGAGATAATCATTGACAGTGCAATTCTCAATTTTTAATTTTACCTAAGCACTTTCACCTTTCGGCTTTTTCAGAGGTTTTAAACAATCAAAAATTGAATCAACAAGCACAAATATTTACATTTCGAGAAAAATATTCAAACATAAAAAGATACGCTCCTAAAAACAAAAATGAACAAACTAGTCCCCTTATCGGGACCATTCAGTCATTTTTACTCAAGTATCAAATATGAAGTGTCTTGCTGAAATAGATCCTGACAAAACTGTGAAAAACTTACCTTGAAACAAAGAAAAATGGATTCATAAAGGGAAGAATAAGAGCAATGAGACACATTCTCAATCCCAGGATACAAGAACGCATCGTCCACCTGTATACCGTATACGAAATATGAAGTGGATAGCTGAAATAGATTATGAGAAAACTGTGACACATTTAGCTTGAAACAAAGAAATTGGATTTATAAAGCGAAGTCTAAATGAAATTAGAGACATTTCAAATCCAAGCTCTTCTGGCTTAGCGAAGACGATTCTACAGGGCACATGTTTAAGCTGAGCCTTTACGACTGTTCTTTACATCATGATGAACATTTTTAAATGATTAATTATCCCTTCTTGTTTGCTTGTCTTATGAAAGCAAATTCTTTTCGTCGTTTTATTTGAAAAAAATAGCTAAATATTGAATTACTATTAACCACTTAAGAAAAATGAACTCGCTGTCCAGTTATCTTGAAACGTATAAAGCCCGTGCTACATTCTTTTGCCATTTAGGCATGGCGTTTCGACTGTGAACAACAATTTCATTTTGTTTAGAATAATAGAACGAGGATACAGGATATTCTAAATAAAATGAAAATTTTGTTCACAGTCGGAATGCCATGACTAAATGGTAAAGAAGAAATTTACATAGGGCGATTGATTCTGTTATTTTAGCGGAGGTATAACTTTCAATATAATGAATTATGATAAAGAAACAATATTGTAAGAACTATCCCGCTGTTTAGTTTTAAGGGCTTCAGAGTGGCTGTAGCTCAAGTCACAAATGGAAAGAATGCGACGCAGAGAAGATCATGAGGTGGGGAACTAATAGTTTGAAATGTAATTGCATGACAGATACGTAGGCCAGACTAGAACGCAGAATGCGTTGCTGCCGGTTCAAACTTCAGCTGTACTAGTCCTTTCTTACCTTATCATTATCGGGGAATTCTGTACATTATGATACATCAACTGAAATATTAAAATATTGTCTCCCCTGGAATTTTCCAGGGAAGTATATTTCTTCTAAATTTGATCTTGTTATAACTAAAGCCAGACTGCGGAAGCAGAAGCATTGCAGCAGTTTTGTTCCTCGTGTATGCTAGTCATGTTTAAGCTTAGCCTTTACAGCTGCTCCATACGTCATGATGAAAATTTTAAATGATTTCCTAATCCCTTCTTGTTTGCTTGTCTTAAGAAAGTAAACTCATTTCATGGTTTTATTGGACATATTAATGAATCATGAATTAATGTCAACCAATGTTAGAAAAAAATCCACTCGAAGTTTTAAGAACCGTGCTAATGTAATACCCTGTACCCGAATTCTATTATTTTAAACAATGAAAATTTTGTTCACAGTCGGTACGCCATGCCCAAATGGCAACGAATGTAACACAGTGAGTAACACAGAATGTGGAACAACCAGTACATGTGATTGCATGACAGGCTACGTCGGGCAGAATGGGGACGCAGGATGCGTTGCTGCAGGTTCGTGCTTCAGATTTGATCATAGTATTATTTGTTTAGCTGAGTAATTGTCTGTATTTCTTTACTTGGTGAAAAACAGTGTACAATTATGATTGTTGTATCAGGCGATCGATTGTGTTATTAGAGCGGACATATTAGTTTTAAAGAAATGACTTAGATACAATGTAAGAAAAACCAACATGCTGTTTCTTTCGATGAATTCCATCGTGGATTGATATGCTGTCACAAATGCAAAGAATGAGACTAAGTTAGTAAGATGCAATGTGGAACTCACAGTGTCACATATGTTTGCATGACATGTTACTTAGGCCCACTTAGGATGCATAATGCGTTGCTGTAGGTTCGAACTCCAGCTTTGCGAGGCCTTTATAATACAAGCATTTCGTTCGACAGGTTTTTACACAAAGGTCCATAAAATAATTTCTCTTCTGTACACTAAATTTCACACGTTTAATTTGAGGAAATTCTTCTTTAATTTGATCGAGAGAGATAATGCTAAGGCCAGACTAGGTACGCAGACTGCATTGTTGTAGTTTCGTACCTTTGCTGTGCTTGAAATGTTTAACAAAACATTCTGGACTATTCTGTACATCATAATAAACATTTATGATATCATACTCCCTTCTTGCTTGCTTTTCTTTTGAATGTAAATGCCTTCTGATGTTTCATTTTACTTTGAAATTTTTCAGGTTATATATTTCCCTGGTGAGAACAATCTATAGGCAGACCAGTTTTCTTGAAACTTTAATAACCCTGCATTTATGATACCCTCTACCCGAGAAATAGTTCTATAAACAAAAATAAATTATTCTTCAAAGTCGGAACGCCATGCGTAAGCGTCAACAAATGTAACACAGTGAGAAATACAGAGTGTGGAAATACCACCACAACATATGATTTTATGGCAGGCTGCGTTGGCTAGGCTTGGACGAAGAATGCGTTGCTAATGATTCGAACTTCAGCTTTACTTGTCCTTTCTTACATTTTCATTTTTCGGGGAGTTCGTTACCTTAACATATACATCAACCGAAATATTTAAATATTGTCACCTCTGGAATTTTCCCGTTTTGAGGAAGCTTATTGTTACCCGATGTAGGCGGAGGGGGGATAAAGAAATGACCTGCGTCCGTCCGTGTGTGCGTCCGTTCGGTCCGCACTTCCGTCCGTCCGTCCGTCCGAAATCTTGTTCCCGCATCTCCTCCTACGTTTTTTCATCTGATTTTTTTGAAATTTCTCAGATTGCATTCTTATAATATTGTTATGAGTATGGTGTTTAGTTGATGTGAATATTTTCTTTTATCATGATTTAGCAGTTTGAAATTAACAAGTTGTATTTTAGAACATTCTGGAAAATTGGGGAAAATTTAGATTGTTCCCGAAACAGAAAAAATCGTCTAGAAAGTTTAGGAATTTGCTCCCCATTGTCAAAAGAATGGTGTGGAAGCTTCAGGAAATTTAGGGAACTTTCATGATATTTCAAGAATGTTCTGGAATAACAAATTTTAGTAATGTAAAAAAAATAATAGAAATTTCTGTTGTAAACATTAAGAATCTTCTGGTATAAAATTATGTCAGGATTGAGAACTGTCTGGTAAAATCTATCTCTGGTTAATTCCTGAAAGTTCCTAGATAGTATATTAAGAACACAAATTTTCTTTTAGTCATCTTTGTAAACTTTCACTAGTCTATTGTTAAATAAGTTTATGCTGATATTTAAATATATTGGATTTCTCTGTGACTTTCATTCTGGGATTGTTGGAAATATTCTGCTGACTTTAACATTTGGGATCAGAAACTGTAAAAGGACTTGTGTTTTAAATAGGACATTTTGAGTGACATTCAGGATAATTTAAGGTATCGTAAATTACATATTTTCTTGATTGATTAATGACTGTTTTAATTTTGATGTACAAGTAAATGGATTTTGTTTAGTTTTAAAACAGGTTTGCTGCTGGTTTACTTCCATCTTTTTTGTTACCACTGCTAGGTCGTAACAAATTGGGGGCTCGTCCGGGATCGAAATTTCGTGTGCACCAAATAATTTTGAATTAAAAAAAATGTTCTCCTTTTTTGCTATTGAAATAAGTCAAGCCAGCTAAAAAGCAATTATGTCCTTTGATCTCAATTAATTCATTGCTGCGCCTTCTCAGGAGCTGTTGAACTTGGCCAAAAAGGCATATTTATTGGAAATTGCTGCACATTATGAATTATCTTCGGTAAAAAATACCATGTTGAAACATGAAATTAAAAATATTTTGATTCAGTTTTTTGTTGATGAGGAAATTTTTCATTCCTCTGCAACCTCTCACATTCTCGTCACTCTAACTGATTTGCAGCTGAGAGAATTAGAAATTCAGAGACAAATTGAAATAGAAAAAATAAGATTGGAGCATGAAGAAAGAATAAGGATTGAAAAAGCTGATCGTGAGGAAAGAATTGGGCTTGGAACTTTAGAACAAGAAGAAAGGTCGCAGAAACAAACATTAGAACATGAAAAATTAAGGTTAGAAATATGAGAGCAGGAAAAAGAAAAAGAAAGAAAAATGCAAAAACATAAATTAGAAAAAGAAAGGGAAATGCAAATACAAAAATTAGAAAAAGAAGAAAGAATTGGAATAGAAAAGGGATAATGGAAATTTGAAAAAGAGGAAAAAGAAAGAGAAACACAATTTCAAATTAGAATGAAAGAAATGGAAATGCAAGAAAAAACCACATCAAAGTCTTTGCCTTTGGACTCTAAAAAAGCTTTGGATGTTACCAAACACATCAGACTCGTTCCTCCATTTCAAGAAAAAGAAGTTGACAAATATTTTCTTCACTTTGAAATAGTTGCTGAAAATTTGAAATGGTCAAAAGAGCATTGGACTTTGCTTCTACAGAGCGTTGTGATCGGCAAGGCTCGCAAAATTTATACTCATCTTTCTCCTGAGCAGAGCTCAGATTATGACAAAGTAAAAGAACTTATTCTTAAGGCTTATGAATTGGTCCCTGAGGCTTAAAGGCAGAAATTTAGGAACTGTAGGAAAGAAAATGACAAGACTTATGTTGAATTTGCTAGAACAAAAGAGCCATTATTTGATAGGTGGAGCTCATCAAAGAAGTAGGCTCTGATCCTGGTAAACTGAGACAGCTCATGCTTGTTGAAGAAGTTAAAAGGTGCATTAATTCTGACATTACATCATTTTTGGATGAAAAGCAAGTCGAAACTTTAGAGGCAGCGGCTCGTTTGGCTGATGATTGTGCTTTAACTCATAAGACTTCTTTTGTGCACAAGCCTTTTCCTAAAAAGACAATTTCCCCTCAGTCAGGTCCAAAATCCAGTCCCAGTAATCCATCTGGCGATTCCAGTCCCTCATATACTCCAAAACCCAAACCCCCTGGTGAAAACAAAGGTCAAAATCCCTTATCTCAGCCTATTTGTAATTATTGTAGGCAATCAGGACACATAATTTCTGAATGCTTAGTTTTGAAGAGGAAAAGAGAAAAACAAGAGGGTCCAAAACCCACAGATCTTACCTCTTTACGGTCAACACCACAGTCTTGTGTTGAGAATCAAAATCCTATTCAGACCAAAATTTCTGAGACTGGTTCTGTTATGGAGATTTGTGAACCATTCTTATCAGAGGGTTTTGTGTCACTAAATAGTGACTTTGCCCAGTCTATCCCTATTACTATCTTAAGAGATACGGAGCTTCTCAATCCCTTATTTTGGCAGATACCCTGCCATTTTCCGAGAAGACTTCTTCTGGGACAAGTGTCCTTATTCAGGGTGTAGAATGTGGATTTGTTAATGTACCGCTTCATAACATTTATTTGTCCTCAGACTTAATTTCCGGTCCAGTGGTCATGATCCTCTGTCAAGGTCACAGCTTTGCAAAGAACAACACAGTGATCCTGAGATCTCACCTTTATTTGAAAGGGTTTTAGATGAAAATGAAATGTCCCAGGTTCCTGTTTGCTATTATGACAAAAATTACATTTTGATGAGAAAAAGGCGTCCTCCTGATGTCTCAGGAGAAAACGAGTGGTCTGTTAACTACCAAATGGTGGTTCAAGGGGTTTATCGCCCTGAAATTTTAAATTTAGCTCATGAAACTCCCTTGTCAGGTCATTTAGGTCTAAACAAGACCTGTCACAAGATTCTTAACCATTTCTACTAGCCAGGGTTATAGTCTGATGTTTCTAAACATTGCAAATCTTGCCATACATGTCAAGTGGTAGGAAAACCTAATCAAACTATACCTAAAGCTCATTTGTAGCCATTTCCTGCATTTGAAGAACCTTTTAGTAGAATAATAATCGACTGTGTAGGTTCCCTACCCAAAACAAAGTCAGGTTGTGAATATCTTTTGACCTTAATGTGTGCTTCCACGCGTTTCCCAGAAGCCATTCCACTTAGGAATATCAAGACAAAGACCATAGTAAAAGCTCTTATGATTATTTTTTACATTTGTAGGTCTCCCTAAATCTGTTCAGTCGGATCAAGGCTCTAATTTTATGTCAGGAATATTTGAGCAAGTAATGCATGAATTAGGCATTAAGCAATATCGGTCATCAGCATATCATCCTGAAAGTCAAGGTGCCTTAGATCGATTTCACCAAACACTGAAAAACATGAACAGATCTTACTGCTTTGACATTGAAAAGGATTGGGATGAAGGCATTTATTTACTAGTATTTGCTGCTAGGAAATCTGTACAGGAATCTCTGGGTTTCAGCCCACTTGAGGTTGTATTTGGTCACAAAGTGCGTGGACCACTTAAACTTTTGAAAGAGAACTTCCTCTCAGATGATGACAGTTCTTTGAATTTGCTTCAGTATGTCTCTGACTTCAATAACAGATTGTCAAAAGCCCGTGAAGCTGCTCGTCCAATCTCAAATCAGCTCAAAATAAAATGAAATTTCACTATGATTAAAATGCCAGGGAAAGAAATTTTAAACCTGGAGAGAAGGTACTTGCTCTTACCAATTCCTGGCAGACCTTTGCAGACCAGATATTATGGCCCTTACACTGTTGACAAAAAGCTCAGTGATGTAAATTATATCATTAACACACCTGGGAGGCGCAAGCAAAAACAATTATGTCATATTAATATGCTGAAAAAGTATATTGATAAAGATAACTCAGTTGTTTCACCAATAAGTGTAGTAAATTCTGTCCCTCAAGAGCAATCTGACATGGACTCTGACTCTGAGGAAGTAAACTTTACTGTAGAAAAATTACTATTAAAAGTATATTCATTAAATGTGTAGTAAATACAACTTCAACTTTCATTTATCCAGTGGTGTTTTTAATTTACCGGTCATATTTCGCGTATTTGATCCTTGTATGTTAGTTTTATCTGGTGTTGGCACTGATTAGTGATTTGCAGAACTGCTTTTAGACAGAGACCACAAAGATGATGAACGTTGACACGATATTGGAAACAGAATTTCGGCTTGGATTTATGAACTAATAAATTTGAGGAGATTATGCAATGAAATTCTTCTTAAAATCAAATTGCATGCAGGCGTATCTAAAATTGGTCAAAGTCATGAAAACATCACAACGAAGCTGTTAGTTTGAAAACTGAGACACACACAAATCACATTGCATTGTTGAAACGGGGCAAAACGTCAAACATCATTAATGTGCTGCTCCGCTGTAGCTGTACCGACCTTATATGAAATGAAAGAAAATATTTATCTTGAGTTGAAATTTTCATCAAAAATTCACATAACATAGCTAAAAACTCGATCTTTTCTGCAGTATGGGCAAAATTACCATCACTGCATTATTTTTAAAGCCACAGCAAAAAATCCACGTATTCTTTATCACCACTCGTATAAATAGAAATAGGTCAAACACTTTCTTTCTTCCTTTGTTTCTAACTTGTAATTGAACTCCATCATTTCCTTCCACTACTGTCCATGATTTATGTTACCTGGTTTTCAAATGCGTATATTATTATTATTCTAATTAAAAGGAACATATACTTACAGTAGTTGGCATCGCATGCCCAAACGACAACGAATGTGACACAGTGGGCAACACAGAATGTGGAGCTACCAGTACAACATGTGACTGTATAACAGGCTACGTAGGCCAGGCTGGAGACGACGAATGCGTTGCTGCAGGTTTGTACTTCATCTTTCATATCAGCATTTTCGGTCGTTTGTTACATCAAGATACATCAACTCAAATTTTAAATATTATCCTCCGTAGTATTTTTCCGTTTAGTGCAAAGAAATGTCTTCTAAATTTGATCGAGGAATCGCTAAGGCCAGACTGGGGACTCAGAATGTATTGCTGCATGTTCAGCTATGCTGCATTTTTAGCTTAGCGTTTTCGGTGCTTCGATAACAACTTAAAGAAGGATGCAAGTTTTGCTTTTCCAGGATTTTGTGAGTATGGTCGTGCAACACTGTACTTTCGTGTGCTTTTTCTTTATGAAACATGATATCAACAAGCGTTTTCATGAAATAAGTGCCAATTACAAAAGCATGATAAGGCGTTGATAGAAAAATGTAAATTGGACACTCTTTGAAGCATGTTTCTAAAGTAAATATTCCTTAAAATGTTTCGCGTTATACCAAGCAGTTAACGCGCAAATTTGGTTCTGGAGTTCTGGTTGTCAGGGTAGTGTAGATATTTTAAGCGGGCACGTTGAAGGCGAGATCTTATTCCATTTGAATCAATCTGTACGATTTGGATTCTTTGTATGATAAAACTAGCTTTCTCTATGTTTGTTTATATGATAAACTCTAAGAAAGTGTTGCAGATTGCAATTCTTTGCATGAAAACAACGGTGTACGCACCTTACTTTCAAGTATAGGTATGTATAGTATATGTCCACTTTTCATAAGTATAAACGCTAGTATTGCTTCAATGATAAACTTTTTATGTCAAATGAGTACTAAAGGTGGAACGATATTGAATAGAAATTTTGGCGGGACATTCAAACCATTATACCAGCTAAATAATCCAAAGAGCTATAAAACATTTGGATAAAAAAATCTCACCGTTAATTTTCCAAAAAAAAACAAAATTTTGAATTTCTACATTTTTATATAATCGATGTGGCATGCTTATGCATATTATTTCAGTAAAACTTACAATGTATGTTACAGAATTAAACAAACAAGCAAACATTTTACTGTTTCGTTTTCTAGCAATAAAATGTTTAAGTTCAAACATATTCCCAAACAGACAACCTCTATTCTGCATCTGCCGCAAGCACCGCCGGTCCTTGTCCTACTATTTATTTTCCTTATATTCCGGTTCTACCATAGAGTAATGCCAACACAAATGCGTAGACGGAATGACTTTTATGTAGATTTTGATCAGACTGGTTCCTGAGGAGCAGTCTGATTCTTGTTTCCACTGTTTGTACAGACGTATCTGTCCGAAAACTTAGAATTTAACGGTAGACATTCTAAGTGTATGTTATATCTGTATATACTCCGCAGTTGACCGATTCCATGATGAACAATAACGTACTTGCTTGAAATATATAAATTTATATGTCGAACTAAAGTCAATGCCAAGAAGTACTGCATAATTTAAATGGATCATGAACTGTTTGAGTACCGGATTTGCTTGAGACGTACGACATTGATTGGCCTGATTTTTGGTAACGTACTAACTTTTAGATAAATTCAGTGTTGACAAGAGTTCTGCCATTGTGATCACCGGTGCGGAGCCGGGTCTGATAGCGACATATGAGCAGTCGGGAGGTCTACACTGTTTGCTTAGATAATAATGTCTTAATGTTTGTAATCAATGCGGTATGTCATGCACATCAATGAAATATCTTAGCGCAAATAAAAACCATCGTTATTCATAGTCACATAGCTTAGATATTGATCAGTCTGGTCCACTGTTGGGAAGTGTCCGCAGAGAGAAAAATTTCTTATGGCACTCAATTAAGAAATGGTTGGTGTTCCAATATTCAAAATGAATACGGTATTGTTTTAATCAGTAATCTCATATGTGCACAATGCTACAGGTGAATGGTTTGTTCAGTTCTTAATCGCATCTACGGTACGTGCAAAAATAAGCCCCTGTCTTTAAGATGGTGATAATATCTGATTTGGGACAACGACAGAAATCTGCGTAAAACGCTGAAAATATACCAGATCTTCCCAACACTTAGTATATGCCTTCTTTATGTTGATTCTCATAATTTAGAATCCCAAAATGCAGGATTTGTTGATGTTAAAAATGTTTTTATACGAAAGGATCAAAGGGTAATTTTATTGCAGAAATCTACAAAAAAATAATATTGTTATTGAAAATATACTTAGTGCTAGGGGTACATTATTGCAACATAAAGAGCGTCCAAGCATTTTTTCCAACTCTTTCACACATTATCAGGCTGATCAGAAAAATAAAGAAGCCGTTAGACCATTTTTTGACGAAAAAACAATAAAACAAAGAGGGCCATGAGGCCCTGCGACTTAGGGTTACGCGTAATGATAACTACGTTACGTCATTGTTGTTGTTATAATTTCCGCCGCGGATGGCGCACCTCCTGTTGGAGTCTTCTGAGATTGTCTGAAAACCTTGATGGCACATTTCCTACTAAAAGGCCCTGTCCAGTTTTGGTCTTTATTTATTTATGAAAAACTTTTCTTTTGCACCTCGTAATGTTTGGCTTTCAGTAAACATCCTATAAAAGGTATAATGGTAAGATTTATGGACATAAATCTAACAAACACAATATTTCGGTTGCACTGGATTCGCTCGGGATTCTTAAATGATTTAAAACTGTTTATAAATGGAGAGATAATCATTAACAGTGCAATTCTCAATTTGTAATTTTACCTAAGCGCTATGGCCTTTCGGCTTTTTCAGAGGTTTCAAACAATAAAAAATAGAATCAACATGCACAAATATTTACATTTCGAGAAAAATATTCAAATATAAAAAGATAAGCTCCTAAAAACAAAAATGAACAAACTAGTCCCCTTATCGAGGACCATTCAGTCATTTTGACTCAAGTATCAAATATGAAGTGTCATGCTGAAATAGATCCTGACAAAACTGTGAAAAATTAACCTTGAAACAAAGAAACATGGATTCATAAAGGGAAGAATAAGAGCAATGAGACACATTCTCAATCCCAGGATACAAGAACGCATCGTCCACCTGTATACCGTATACGAAATATGAAGTGGAGAGCTAAAATAGATTCTGAGAAAACTGTGACACATTTAGCTTGAAACAAAGAGATTGGATTTATAAAGCGAAGTATAAATGAAATTAGAGACATTTCAAATCCAAGCTCTTCTGGCTTAGCAAAGACGATTCTACAGGGCACAGTAAAAGGAAACAGAAGAAGAGGTAGACGGAAGAAGTGATGGGAAGACAATATTAAAGAGTGGACAGGAATGTACTTTGGCAGCTCAACTAGGGCAGCTGAAAACAGGACAAAGTGGAAAGGGGTCGTTTCGAAGTCATCTGTGGTGCCCAGCGACATTGAAAGGTTATGGGATAGAATAGAATAGATTTCGCCAGCTTGATTTACAGTCGTATTGAAGTTAGTTCTGCGTCCAATTGTAGCTTTCCTGCGACTTTAGCGTCTTTCAGTCCTACCACTTTTCTGTCTCTATTTAAATCATCTTTTAGTTCAACATAAGCACAATGTCCTGCAAAAGTATGTGTAGCTGTTATGAAACGGTCCACGGATTTGCATTCCTCCTGTTTATTGTAGTTGAATTTAGATTTTTCAAGAAAAACGTTTCTCCTCCGTACGACAAAATAGTGTTTGAAGTTATCTGATTTGATTTGTTTTTGGTGTGCACTCCAGAGATGGAAAGAATGGAATGAATTTATCAAATTTGTCAGTGATTTTGGAATTGAAATTTTCCCTAGTGTAACTAGAAATTTTGCTATTTTATTTCAATTTTGAAATTTATTAGCACTATTCGGTTTTTAACTAAATCCAAAATACTGATTTCACAAAATCTCAGTTTTCATTGAGAATGAACCATTTATTCAAAAATTTTAACAATTAACTGCATTTTAGCTCCAAATTATTTTATCTTTGAAGCTTTATTTCGTGAACTTTTTATGTCCGAATTTTGAATATAATTTCCGAATTTTGAATTTTTCACTATTTTCATACAAATTATTTCATTTTGGTACTCTTGAATAGTACTCCAACTTGTCATCAAGTCTGTGAATTGACAGTTTCTGTCTAATTCCACGATATACTTGACAGTTCAAACATTACTTGTCTAGGTGAATAATAAAATCCAAATTTATTTCCTGACACCATGCTGTACTAATGATAACGAAACAAGATTTTCTAAACTACTAATTCATTTAGCTAGATGTTGCTAGTTTGATGACCAAAACACAAGTGGTTTACATGATACATACAAAAGTATTTAAGAGGCATTGGAACTCCCTCACACTAGCTGGCTGTATAATCAAGGAAAATGACCTATCATGAATAGTTAATACAACACGTTACATTAAGATACATCGACCGAAGTATTAAATATTGTCACTCCTGGAATTTTTGCCGTTTTGGGGTTGAATAATTCTACAATTTGATCTCAGAATTACTTAAGCAGGACTATAGACGCAGAATGCATTCCTGCAATTTGTACCTAAGGTATGCTAGTCATGTTTAAGCTGAGCCTTTACGACTGTTCTTTACATCATGATGAACATTTTTAAATGATTAATCATACCTTCTTGTTTGCTTGTCTTATGAAAGTAAATTCTTTTCGTCGTTTTATTTGAAAATATAGCTAAATATTGAATTACTATTAACCACTGTAAGAAAAATTAACTCGCTGTTCTGTTATCTTAAAACTTATAAAGCCCGTGCTACATTCTTTGCCATTTAGGCATGGCGTTCCGACTGTGAACAACAATTTCATTTTGTTTAGAATAATAGAACGAGGATACAGGATATTCTAAATAAAATGAAATTTTGTTCATAGTCGGAATGCCATGCCTAAATGGCAAAGAATGAAATTTACATAGGGCGATTGATTCTGTTATTATAGCGGAGGTATAACTTTCAATATAATGAATTATGATAAAGAAACAATATTGTAAGAACTATCCCGCTGTTTAGTTTTAAGGGCTTCAGAGTGGCAGTAGCTCAAGTCACAAATGGAAAGAATGCGCATCAGAGGAGATCATGAAGTGGGGAACTAATAGTTTGAAATGTAATTGCATGACAGATACGTAGGCCAGACTAGAACGCAGAATACATTGCTGCAGGTTCAAACTTCAGCTGTACTAGTCCTTTCTTACCTTATCATTATCGGGAAATTCTGTACATAATGATACATCAACTGAAATATTAAAATATTGTCTCCCCTGGAATTTTCCAGGGAAGTATATTTCTTCTAAATTTTATCTTGTTATAAATAAAGCCAGACTGCGGAAGCAGAAGCATTGCAGCAGTTTTGTTCCTCGTGTATGCTAGTCATGTTTAAGCTTAGCCTTTACGGCTGTTCCATACGTCATGATGAAAATTTTAAATGATTTCCTAATCCCTTCTTGTTTGTTTGTCTTATGAAAGTAATCTCATTTCATGGTTTTATTGGACATATTAATGAACCATGAATAAATGTCAACCAATGTTAGAAAAAATCAACTCGCAGTTCTGTTATCTTGAGAAGTTTTAAGGACCGTGCTAATGTAATACCCTGTACCCGAGTTCTATAATTTTAAAAAATGAAAATTTTGTTCACAGTCGGTACGCCATGCCCAAATGGCAACGAATGTAACACAGTGAGTAACACAGAATGTGGAACAACAAGTACATGTGATTGTATGACAGGCTACGTCGGGCAGAATGGGGACGCAGGATGCGTTGCTGCAGGTTCGTGCTTCAGATATGATCATAGTATTATTTGTTTAGCTGAGTAATTGTCAGTATTTCTTTACATGATGAAAACAACAGTGTACAATTATGATTGTTGTATAAGGCGATCGATTGTGTTATTAGACCGGACATATTAGTTTTAAAGAAATGACTAAGATACAATGTAAGAAAAACCAACATGCTGTTTCTTTCGATGAATTCCATAGTGGATTGAAATGCTGTCACAAATGCAAAGAATGAGACTAAGTTAGTAAGATGCAATGTGGAACTCACAGTGTCACATATGTTTGCATGACATGTTACTTAGGTCCACTTAGGACGTATAATGCGTTGCTGCAGGTTCGAACTTCAGCTTTGTGAGGGCTTTATAATATAAATTTAAAGAGTAACTACACTTCAGGAACTGACTGAATCAGATCCCAAACCCTATCCCCAACATCAAAGGGAAAGATTGACAAAGACATCTCAACAAACAATAAATTACAAGTGATAAGCCGAGTCAGCAGCTCTTTCCCACATAGATGGCAACTCAGCTATCTTTATTGAACTAAATAATTTAGACCAACAGACGGGTTACAACGGACTAAGTAAATTATATGAAAAACATTTAACAATTATTTTTACCTATTTTCTATTTTTATGATAGAAGGATTAAACTGAGAACACAATAAATTAAACAGCACCGAACATAAAACAAATGCAACCGCAACAAAAGTACCGCCTTGGGACGGTCAGTAATAACTACTGGGGGGTTTAAACCTTTATAATATAAGCATTTCGTTCGACAGGTTTTTACACAAAGGTCCATAAAATAATTTCTCTTTTGTACACTAAATTTCACACGTTTAATTTGAGGAAATTCTTCCTAAATTTGATCGAGAGAGATAATGCTAAGGCCAGACTAGGTACGCAGACTACATTGCTGTAGTTTCGTACATTTGCTGTGCTTGAAATGTTTAGCGAAACATTCTGGATTATTCTGTACATCATAATAAACATTTATGATATCATACTCCCTTCTTGCTTGCTTTTCTTTTGAATGTAAATGCCTTCTGATGTTTTATTTTACTTTGAAATTTTTCAAGTTACATATTTCCCTGGTGGGAACAATCAACAGTGAGACCAGTTTTCTTGAAACTTTAATAACCCTGCTTTTATGTTACCCTCTACCCCAGAAATAATTTTATAAACAAAAATAAATTATTCTTCAAAGTCGGAACGTCATGCCTTAACGTCAACAAATGTAACACAGTGAGAAACACGGAAGGTGGAAATACCACCACAACATATGATTTTATGGCATGCTGCGTTGGCTTTGACGAAGAATGCGTTGCTGAAGATTTGAACTTCAGCTTTACTTGTCCTTTCTTACATTATAATGTTCGGGGAGTTCGTTACCTTAAGATATACATCAACCGAAATATTTAAATATTGTCACCTCTGGAATTTTCCGTTTTGAGGAAGCTTATTGTTACCCGACGTAGGCGGAGGGGGGCTAAAGAAATGACCTTCGTCCGTCCGTGTGTGCGTCCGTTCGTTATTCCGTCCGCACTTCCGTCCGTCCGTCCTTCCGAAATCTTGTTCCCGCAACTCCTCCTACGTATTTCATCGGATTGATTTGAAATTTCACAGATTGCATTCTTATAATATTGTTTTGAGTGTGGTGTTTAGTTGATGTAAATATTTTTTTTTACCATGATTTAGCAGTTTGAAATTAACAAGTTGTTTACATTGTCCTTTAGAACATTCTGGAAAATTGGGGAAAATTAAGATTGTTCCCGAAACAGAAAGAATCGTCTAGAAAGTTCTGGACTTTGCTCCCCATTGTCAAAAGAATCTTGTGGAAGCTTCGGGAAATTTAGGGAACTTTCATGATATTTCAAGAATGTTCTGGAATAACTTATTTTAGTAATGTAGAAAATAATAGAAATTTCTGTTGTTACACATTAAGAATCTTCTGGTATAAAATTATGTCAGGATTGAGCACTGTCTGGTAAAATCTATCTCTGGTTAATTCTTGAATGTTCCTAGATAGTATATAAAGAACACAAATTTTCTTTAGTCAACTTTGTAAAATTCACCAGTCTATTGTTAAATAAGTTTATGCTGAAATTTAAATATATTGGATTACTTTGTGACTTTCGTTCTGGGATTATTGGAAATATTCTGCTGACTTTAATATTTGGGATCAGAAACTGTGAAAGGACTTGTGTTTTAAATAGGACATTTTGAGGGACATTTAGGATAATTTAAGGTATCGTAAATCACATATTTTCTTGATTGATTAATGACTGATTTTGATGTACATGTAAATATATTTTGTTAAGTTTTAAATCAGGCTTGCTGCTGGTTTACTTCCATCTTTTTTTTGTTACCACTGCTAGGTCGTAACAAATGGGGGGCTCGTCCGGGATCGAAATTTCTTGTGCACCAAATACTTTTGATTTAAAAAAAAGTTCTCACTTTTTGCAATGGAAATAAGTCAAGCCAGCTAAAAAGCAATTATGTCCTTTGATCTCAATTAATTCATTGCTGCGCCTTCTCAGGAGCTGTTGAACTTGGCCAAAAAGGCAGATTTATTGGAATTGCTGCACATTATGAATTATCTTCAGTAAAAAATACCATGTTGAGACATGAAATTAAAACTATTTTGATTCAATTTTTTGTTGATGAGGAAATTTTTATTCCTCTGCAACCTCTCACATCCTTGTCACTCTAACTGATTTGCAGCTGAGAGAATTAGAAATTCAGAGACAAATTGAAATAGAAAAATTAAGATTGGAGCATGAAGAAAGAATAAGGATTGAAAAAGCTGATCATGAGGAAAGAATTGGGCTGGGAACTTTAGAACGAGAAGAAAGGTCGCAGAAACAAACATTAGAACATGAAAAATTAAGGTTAGAAATATTAGAGCGAGAAAAAGAAAAAGAAAGAGAAATGCAAAAACAAAAATTAGAAAAAGAAAGAAAAATACAAAAACAAAAATTAGAAAAAGAAGATAGAATTAAAATAGAAAAGGGAAAACGGAAATTTGAAAAAGAGGAAAAAAGAAAGAGAAAGACAATTTCGAATTAGAATGAAAGAAATGGAAATGCAAGAAAAGACCACATCAAAATCTTTGCCTTTGGACTCTAAAAAGTTTTGATGTTACCAAACACTGTTACGAAATGAATCGCATCGTCGACTATGTCGTCAAAATTATTTTAATCCTTTCAATCAGTAGGGCTACAGTTTTTAGGGTAACTGTGTAAATAAAACATTTACGGAAAGTGTGCCTACGTCATGCATGGGTTATTTGTGATTACCTCACGTGGCAGTTTTCACTGGATGGCGTGTTGCATGATTTTAAGGTTAATACCTGCATGCTTAGATTCGAGTCGCATGATTTAAAAGTGAGACGCATAGTATTTATACTCTAATCTTTTATTGAAAACTTGACGTGGCTGTTTAATTCTAATGTGAAGGATGATATATTTATATGTGCCTAGGTCCAGTGTTAAGATCTGAGGGGTAAGATTTTATTATATTTATTCAGAATAGTTTTGGCTTAGAATAAAAAATGTGACTTCTGATTGAAATGGTATGATTATATGTGTCGACTGATTTTGTTGACAATGATCATGCTGCGCATATATCGACTGATTTTATTAATGGTCATGCTGCACATAGTATTTTTTTATTAGGATTAACGACTGATTTTGTTGGTAATGATCATGCTGCGCATAATATTTGTATATTAGAAAGTTTTGTAAATTACGGAAATAGTTTATATCACTGATGTTGGTTGCAATGGTGTGCGTCTATTTGACGTCCAGTGACGTCAGTTGCATTTATGTTATTCCTGTGACGTCAGTTGCCTTCAAGTTATTGCGACGTCAACACTGTTTAGATTAGTTTCACGTATACGTGGCCTATAGAAGAAGATTGATTTGTAATGGAACTAATTTACATACTCGTGACGTCAATTGACGCCATAGCATGCACCGCATTAAGTTTTTTTTTCATCTGTTATAATGGTAACATTTGGTCGTCATACGTTTGATTTGCCTTCACTAGATGACGTCATATGGTATAACATCATTGGCGTCATGATGTCAGTTCAAACGTTATGATCCCAAATGTGTTAAATATGCTTATTAGGTTATTATATTCTCTGGTAAATGGTAATACGCTTAGTTTAAAGAAATGAATTAATACATATGCGAGTTAAATTTTTGGTAAATCAATTTAATGTAGATAGGTTATTGTGTAGATTATTCATGTTTTATGTGGGGTATGTCATGGTGATACCTGTTGACGTCAGTATACTTCTTGACACTGTTTGACGTCAGATCCTTCGACGCACATGCGTGGTAGGATCTACGTTTCTTCACTGGCGGAAGTGATAGGCACAATTTCGGCTTTACATCGTGAGCGCGAGTTGTGTCTAGTGACACGGCTGGCGTGTGCACGTTATGCTCGGCATTCGTCGAGGGCGTTGTACGGTATTTCCAAGACAGGCCCAAGTCTTACGCATTGTTATTATGTAGTTATTATGTATTAAGTGTAAGTTCGTTATTTTTAGGCACATCAAGTCCGGCAGCCAGCTGTTAGGGCTTAGAGCCACGTCTCATCTTGGGATTCAATATACATCTCCAGGTTAATACCAACCCGGGTAGAGGCAGTTACAACGCCGCTTGTGCATGTTTCCTAGCCGAGGCGGGAAGCACAAAATATAGGCGAAGTCGATGTGGTAACTGCGGAGGTGAAAGTGGGACAGTGTTCGTCCACTAAAGTGTGTCTTATTATATATAAACTGGTCCCTGTTACGATCCAGGGAGCGACCAGTATATAAGCGTGCGCGATATGATATAAGTTGGTGTTCCTCATAATATGGACTGGCCCATAGTAGGATCCAGGGAGCGACAAATTGAAGTCAACCAGCATAAGGCCTTGTTTGTTTTTTTTTAGCTCAAGTTAACGTTTTCGTTCTTTGTGTTTTCCTTTAGTTCATGGCGCTGAGCCGAGTACGGTTTTGACTTCAGACGGTAATCTATTTGCGTATCGTACGCAAATCGATTGCAGATTTGAAACAAACACCTTACTTGGGCCAGCGACATGAACTGGTATGTGTTGTATATTATTGTAATTGTGATAGTTGTAAATTGTATTGTCTGTATATAGAATTTACATTACTGTATATATAAACTCCAAAAATTCTAACGTTGTTAGAGTTTCCTTGTTAATGTAATACACTGGTCGATAACCCTTTAACCGGAAGTCACCCTCCGCCGTCCTGGCGACGCATAAGGCTCTACACCCGTGTCAACTGTGTGTAAAACCTTCTGCGTAACATGGTGTCAGAAGTGGGATTTAGTTTCCGGTTAATATCTTCCAGTGTAAGACATTGACAATATATATAGAATCTAGGCTAATTTTCTCAGACATTTTTATTATTATTGACTTTCTGATTGTTCTTTTCTAAGGTGACGTAAGGCTATTTGCATTGATGTGAATTTTAGAGGAGCAATTTTGCCACTAAATTCTTTGTAAATGTAACCTACACTCAATTAAGATCAACTATCCTTATTCCCTGCGTGATGAAGTGCGATAGACCATGCATTAATTTGTAATAGAATGTAACAGGTTGCATATCTGAGTGGGGAAACTGAGGTATATAGACCTGAATTGTCTTGGCACGGATGATACATATTTAGTTTTAAGGTGCGTTTGAGTACCTTGGCACTGCTGTTGCATGACAATCTGTTAGTTCATTAATTCAAACGTTAGTACGTTGTGTCGTAACCGTTACTGAGGTCCATTTAATGTCCTGATTTAGTAACGTAGGTTATCCGTAACGTTATATAATAGCAACCAACCAACGAGTTGGTTGTCGCCGAAGGCGGCAAACAACGAGAGTTGGTTGCTCTACGATTAAAGCGTATTTCTGTTCTATTCTATTCTGTCCCGTACCACTAAGGCTTCGAAATTTTTGTGTCACTGAATTTCCGGTCGGCGTTTTTCTTTCTATGGAGAAACGAGACGCTGGCATTTTTATTGGACGAAAATAAATTCCGGAACTTCCGCCGACACTTCCCTGGCAACACGCGTCTGAATTCCAAAAAAAAAAATCCTATGATGGCCGTCAGAATATTCGGCTAGAAGGCCGTACAGCTCGAAAAAAAAAAACCCTTACCTACCTTTCAACTGCGGCTTCTCGGCATCTGTTTATTGGTGACACGCATTATATTTCTAGGTCGGCAGCAGGCAGGTGCACACGTGATGTAGCTAGAAAGCTTTACAACTGTCTAGAAACTGTCTAGAAACGACAAAGGCTGATGGAGAGATGCAAAACAGCTTTTGACTTCCACCAGGCCTATCGGTTTTCCCTCAGTTATATAAATAATCTAGTAATTGATTGGATGAAGCACCAGTGTGACGTTGCATCTTTTATGTGTGACGTCAAAACCAATACTGGTTGCGTTCGGGTTTTTGCCAATGTCACTATTGACATGTCAATGACGCTCTGAGTTTCAATATTGGCACCATTGGCTCTACCATTTAAACCAGCATTGCCGACCATTGGCTGCCAATACTGCAGACAACTAACGGCGTGGGAAAAATTACCGTGGTGGTATATTTGCGTCATTCAATACGGCAATTTATTGAACCCATCATAAACACTCGAGTTGACAAAGGAGAATTTTTCCCCACAATAATGAACGAAAATTAGAAAAACTAAAGCAATGGTGCAATAGGCGCCATCGGCTCTACCAATGGTACCTTTGGCGCCATTGGCTCTACCAAAGCACTGCCAGTGGTGACATTGGCAATTTTGCCAGTGGTGCCAACGGTTGCCAATGGCACCATTGGCTGCCGATACTGTGCAGGGTTTTACGGTTGCCAGTGATACCATTCTCTCTTTCTGTCTGTCTGTCTCTTCAAAAACCTGTCCCCTGTTCTGTCTCTTGCCTAGGCCTACTTTTTTATTCTCATTTCATTATCATTTATTTGATATCTCGTGATACGAATGTGTTGTTCAGATGTCGACCGAAAATGGTAAAATCAGTCAATAAATCAATCAATCAATCAATCAATCAATCAATCAATCAATCAATTAATCAATCTCATAACAAATTTTCTTGTTTCAGTTTTTTACTGGAGTCATAATGTAGGTTGGTTGCAATTTAGGTGGCGCCTATTTCATATTATCGTTACAATGAATTAAACCTAATAGCAGAATCTTATGTTTGATTTACCGTTGGTATCTTAAAAGGTTTTGTAATGTAGGACGTACAGTTGTCATGTCAGTGTTAATACGTTGCGTTACATACGTTACGTTTGTATATCCGATACGCTAGATCAAGTTGGGCGTAATAGCAATGTGGGTTATTTACGTCATCTAATTACGTCATTTGATAGTGAAAAGTAGTTCTCGGCAAAGTCAACGTCAGTTTATGACGTCATTTCCGGTCTGTTATGAACGTAACTTTACTGGCTACGTCTAGATCGCGAGTATACTAATTAATCAACGTTTTAATTGGATTAGTTCATTATTATTATTGTTAACGTTTTAGTTCACTTGTGTGACTACAAGTGAACGTCGGTTTTAGTTAAGTTAACGTGAGCATTACGTTAAGCGTCATGGATCAGTTAGTTAAGACGGGAAAGGAGTTAGGTTATTAGGGGCAGGCTTTGCAGGAATTTGTAAAGCAACAGCAAGAGACTGAGAGGACAGAAAGGCACGCGGTAAGGGAACTTGATAAAGAGAGGATCGTGCAGGCCGAAAAAGATAGGCAAATTGAATTGGCTAAGATTGCAGCGGATAGGGAAATTGAGATGGCGCGAATTGAAAGTATAGAGCGGCAAGCCGAGAAAGATAGGGAAGCCAAGTTGTCTCAAGTCGAAAGTGATAAGGAAGCGAAGTTGTCGAGCGAAGTTGAGTAAGGAAAGTTGAAGTATGTTTTTGAATTGCAGCAACGCGAGTTAAAGAATCAGATAGAGTTGCAGAAGGTAACGTTTAGAGTTGAATTAGAAAAACAGAAGGCTGAAAAGTTAGCGCATGCGCGAGATCCGAAGTTACCGTATTTTGATGAAAGTAAGGACAAAATGGATAGTTACTTATCAAGGTTTGAGAAATACGCGACGGCGAATAAATGGGATAAAAATGTTTGGGCTGCATATTTAAGCGCATTACTTAAAGGTCGCGCGCTTGATGTTTATGATAGAGTGTCTGTAGATGGTACAGCAGATTATGACAAGTTGAAAGATGCGTTGTTAAAGAATTTCGATACGACTGAACGAGGACCCGGAGCCGGGTCTGATAGCGAAATATGAGCAGTCGGGAGGTCTACACTGTTTGCTTGAATAATAATGTCTTAATGTTTGTAATCAATGCGGAATATGTCATGTACATCAATGAAATATCTGAGCGAAATAAAAACCATCGTTATTCATAGTCACATAGCTTAGATCTTGATCAGTCTGGTCCACTTTTGGGAAGTGTCCGCAGAGAGAAAAATATCTTATGGCACTCAATTAAGAAATGGTTGGTGTTCCAATATTCGAAATGAATACGGTATTGTTTAAATCAGTAATCTCATATGTGCACAATGCTACAGGTGAATGGTTTGTTCAGTTCTTAATCGCATCTACGGTACGTGCAAAAATTAGCCCCTCTCTTTAAGATGGTGATAATATCTGATTTGGGACAAAGACAGTAATCTGCGTAAAACGCTGAAAATAAACAGATCTTCCCAACACTTAGCATATGCCTTCTTTATGTTGATTCTCATAATTTAGAATCCCAAAATGCAGGATTTGTTGATGTTATAAATGTTTTTATACGAAAGGATCAAAGGGTAATTTTATCTGCAGAAATCTAAAAATAAAAAATAATATTGTTATTGAAAATATACTTAGTGCTGGGAGTACATTATTGCAACATGAAGAGCGTCGAAGCATTTTTTTCCCAACTCTTTCACACATAATCAGGCTGAGCATAAAAAATAAAGAAGCAGTGTGACCATTTTTTGACGAAAAAAATAAAATAAAGAGGGCCATGAGGCCCTGAAACTTAGGGTTACGCGTAATGTTAACTCTTAGATAACTCTCTCAGCGTTTTACGTAAGTAATATGAACTAAAATATATATAAACAAAATCAAAAGTCCGATATCGCCAATAACAGTCTTTGATTAATCTTCTAAATAAACTTCTACCGGTTTCACTGTATTACAAAAAGATTTTCAAGAAGAAAACTTATTGAAATAAACTAGCAACAAACGTAACGCCCTAAACTACGTTACGTCATTGATGTTGTTATAATTTCCGCCGCGGATGGCGCACCTCCTGTTGGAGTCTTCTGAGATTGTCTGAAAACCTTGATGGCACATTTCCTACTAAAAGGCCCTGTGCAGTTTTGGTCTTTATTTATTTATGAAAAACTTTTCTGTTGCACGTCGTAATGTTTGGCTTTCAGTATACATCCTATAAAAGGTATAATGGTAAGATGTATGGACATAAATCTAACAACCACAATATTTCGGTTGCACTGGATCCGCTCGGGTTTCTTAAATGATTTAAAACTGTTTATAAATGGAGAGATAATCATTAACAGTGCAATTCTCAATTTGTAATTTTACCTAAGCACTTTCGCCTTTCGGCTTTTTTCAGAGGTTTCAAGCAATAAAAAATAGAATCAACAAGCACAAATATTTACATTTCGAGAAAAATATTCAAACATAAAAAGATACGCTCCTAAAAACAAAAATGAACAAACTAGTCCCCTTATCGGGGACCATTCAGTCATTTTTAATCAAATATCAAATATGAAGTGTCTTGCTGAAATAGATCCTGACAAAACTGTGAAAAATTTGCCTTGAAACAAAGAAACATGGATTCATAAAGGGAAGAATAAGAGCAATGAGACACATTCTCAATCCCAGGATACAAGAACGCATCGTCCACCTGTATACCGTATACGAAATATGAAGTGGAGAGCTGAAATAGATTCTGAGAAAGCTGTGACACATTTAGCTTGAAAAAAAGAAATTGGATTTATAAAGCGAAGTATAAATGAAATTAGAGACATTTCAAATCTAAGCTATTCTGGCTTAGCGAAGACGATTCTACAGGGCACAGTAAAAGGAAACAGAAGAAGAGGTAGACGGAAGAAGTGATGGGAAGACAATATTAAAGAGTGGACAGGAATTTACTTTGCCAGCTCAACTAGAGCAGCTGAAAACAGGACAAAGTGGAAAGGGATCGTTTCGAAGTCATCTGTGGTGCCCCAGCGACATTGAAAGGTTATGGGATAGAATAGAATAGATTTGGCCAGCTTGATTTACAGCCGTATTAAAGTTAGTTCTGCGTCCAATTGTAGCTTTTCTGCGACCTTAGCGTCTGTCAGTCCTACCACTTTTCTGTCTCTATTTAAATCATCTTTTAGTTGATCATAATCACAATGTCCTGCAAAAGTATGTGTAGCTGTTATGAAACGGTCCACGGATTTGCATTCCTCCTGTTTACTGTAGTTGAATCTAGATTTTTCAAGAATTACGTTTCTCCTCCGTACGACAAAATAGTTTTTGAAGTTATCTGATTTGATTTGTTTTTGGTGTGCACTCCAGATATGGAATGAATGGAAATATCGCCAGCTTTTCGTCCCATACAATATAATAGAGTATTGACTTGTTGTTTTTCACTCCTTTTCCTTGAGTCCAGCTGCTATTTTGAAACGCTCGAATCGTGTTATCGATTTATCAAATTCGTCAGGGATTTTGGAATTGAAATTTTCCCTAGTGTAACTTGAAATTTTGCTGTTTTATTCCAATTTTGAAATTTATTAGCACTGTTCGGTTTTTAAACTAAATCCAATATACTGATTTCACATAATCTCAGTTTTCATTGAGAATGAACCATTTATTCAAAAATTTTAATAATTAACTGCATTTTAGCTCCAAATTATTTTATCATTGAAGCTTTATTTCGCGAACTTTTTATGTCCGACTTTTGAATATAATTTCCGAATTTTGAATTTTATTTCACTATTTTCTCACAAATTATTTCATTTTGGTATTCTTGAATAGTACTCCAACTTATCATCAAGCCTGTGAATTGAAAGTTTCTGTCTAATTCCACGATACACATGACAGTTCAAACATTACTTATCTAGGTGAATAATAAAATCCAAATTTATTTCCTGACACCATGCTGTACTATTGATAATGAAACAAGCTTTTCTAAACTACTAATTCATTTAGCTAGATGTTGCTAGTTTGATGACCAAAACACAAGTGGTTTACATGATACATACAAAAGTATTTAAGAGGCATTGGAACTCCCTCACACTAGCTGGCTGTATAATCAAGGAAAATGACCTATCATGAATAGTTAATACAACACGTTACATTACGATACATCAACCGAAGTATTACATATTGTCACTCCTGGAATTTTTGCCGTTTTGGGGTTGAATAATTCTACAATTTGATCTCAGAATTACTTAAGCAGGACTATAGACGCAGAATGCATTCCTGCAGTTTTGTACCTAAGGTATGCTAGTCATGTTTAAGCTGAGCCTTTACGACTGTTCTTCACATCATGAGGAACATTTTTAAATGTTTGCTTGTCTTATGAAAGTAAATTCTTTTCGACGTTATATTTGAACATATAGCTAAATTTTGAATCACTATTAACCACTGTTAGAAAAATTAACTTGCCGTTCTGTTATCTTGAAACGTATAAAGCCCGTGCTACATTCTTTGCCATTTAGGCATGGCGTTCCGACTGTGAACAACAATTGCATTTTTTTAGAATAATTGAACGAGGATACAGGATATTCTAAATCAAATGAAAATTTTTGTTCACAGTCGGAATGCCATGCCTAAATGGTAAAGAATGAAATTTACATAGGGCGATTGTACCGACCTTATATGAAATGAAAGAAAATATTTATTTATAGTTGAAATTTCTTCAACAGTTCACATAACATAGCTAAAACCTCGATCATTTCTGCAGTATGAGCAAAATTACCATCACTGCATTATTTTTAAAGCCGCAGCAAAAATCCACGTATTCTTTATCACAACTCGTATAAATAGAAATAGGTCTAACACTTTCCTTCTTCCGTTGTTTCTAACTTGTATTTGAACTCCATCATTCTTTCCACTAGTGTCCATGATTTATGTTACCTGGTATTCAAATGCGTATATTATTATTATTCTAATTAAAAGGAACATATACTTACAGTGGTTGGAATCGCATGCCCAAACGACAACGAATGTGACACAGTGGGCAACACAGAATGTGGAGCTACCAGTACAACATGTGACTGTATAACAGGCTACGTAGGCCAGGCTGGAGACGACGAATGCGTTGCTGCAGGTTTGTACTTCATCTTTCATATTAGCATTTTCGGTCGTTTGTTACATCAAGCTACATCAACTTCAATTTTAAATATTATCCTCCCTGGTATTTTTCCGTTTAGTGCAAAGAAATGCCTTCTAAAGGACCTTGTATGATAAGGTCCATTTTTGGCCCCCACTCAAATTCTCTTAAAATTGCATGGTTTCTATCTATTGCTTATCATTTGAGCGTATGGGAACAAACAGGAATGATATGTTTCACTTTTGTTAATTCTCAGAATAACATGATTTCTGACATGCCTATGTTGGTTCAATAATATGAAGGAAAATTGCAAGAAAAACTGAGATTAATCATTTTTCCTGTAAAGAAATAAGTAATTTATAATAGCCCTTGAAAGCTCTTGATAATAGGCCTTTTATGAAAAGCTTATACGTTGGGTACCACGGCTAATTACCTGTGCACAGCACAAGACCTGCCAGGGTACCCCACCCACTCAAGTTTGCAAGTCAAGAGACGCTAACCCAAAATTCCAACAGATCAAAATGAAATGTGTACCAAATTATTCCTTGTGTTCTAACTAAGAAAATGAATACCCACAACATATGTTTATTTTGTCTATGAGCGGAGATATGGGCGTTTTTTATGTTGAGAAAACAGGGAAAATGTTCCGAACGCTGCCAGTTTGGTAACAAAAATTTAAAAATAAACATTGAGCCCGGTCTTCAGCACATTTAATATTTTCATGGCATGTAAATATATCAAAATTATGTCTGCATATAAAATATAAAATGTGCTGGAGGGCGGGCTCGTATATTTTGGAAGCCGTGAAGGCTACCAAATTCGTCTTTTTCGTCAGAAACCGCTGGGGGTATGGGTATGTTCAAGATTAAAAAGACAAATATTTTATGCAAGAACTGGTTGATTTTGTATTTGCTGTTACATTCAATGTTAGAACTTTCCTATGAATGCATTTTAGTTATCGAAATAGAACTTTTGAAAAATGAGTTTTCTGGGGGGCAAATGTGGGCCTTATCATACTAGGTCCTAGCATTTTCGGTGGTTTGTTACATCAAGATACATCAACTCAAATTTTAAATATTATCCTCCGTGGTATTTTTCCGTTTAGTGCAAAGAAATGTCTTCTAAATTTGATCGAGGAATCGCTAAGGCCAGACTGGGGACTCAGAATGTATTGCTGCATGTTCAGCTATGCTGCATTTTTTAGCTTAGCGTTTTCGGTGCTTCGATAACAACTTAAAGAAGGATGCAAGTTTTGCTTTTCCAGGGTTTTGTGATTATGGTCGTGCAACACTATACTTTCGTGTGCTTTTTCTTTATGAAACATGATATCAACAAGCGTTTTCATGAAATAAGTGCCAATTACAAAAGCATGATAAAGCGTTGATAGAAAAATGTAAATTGGACACTCTTTGGAGAATGTTTCTAAAGTAAATATTCCTTAAAATGTTTCGCGTTATACCAAGCAGTTAACGCGCAAATTTGGTTCTGGAGTTCTGGTTGTCAGGGTAGTGTAGATTTTTTAAGCTGCCACGTTGAAGGCGAGATTTTATTCCATTTGAATCAATCTGAACGATTTAGATTCTTTGTATGATAAAACTAGCTTTCTCTATGTTTGTTTATATGATATACTCTAAGAAAGTGTTGCAGAGTGCAATTCTTTGCATGAAAACAGAGGTGTACGCACCTTACTTTCAAATATAGGTATGTATAGTATATGTCCACTTTTCATAAGCATAAACACTAGTATTGCTTCAATGATAAACTTTTTATGACAAATAAGTACTAAAGGTAGAACGATATTGAATAAAAATATTGGCGGGACATTCAAACCACTATACCAGCCAAATAATCCAAAGAGCTATAAAACATTTGGATAAAAAAAAATCTCACCGTTAATTTTCCTAAAAAACAAAATTTTGAATTTCTACATTTTTTTATATAATCGATGTGGCATGCTTATGCATATTATTTCAGTAAAACGTACATTGTATGTTACAGAATTAAACAAAAAAGCAAACATTTTACTGTTTCGTTTCCTAGCAATAAAATGTTTAAGTTCAAACATATCCCCGAACAGACAACCTCTATTCTGCATCTGCTGCAAGCACCGCCGGTCCTTGTCCTACTATTTATTTTCCTAATATTCCGGTTCTACCATAGAGTAATGCCAACACAAATGCGCAGACGGAATGACATTTATGTAGATTTTGATCAGACTGGTTCCTAAGGAGCAGTCTGACGGAAAAAAAATAAAACAAAGAGGGCCAAGAGGCCCTGAGACTTAGGATTACGCGTAATGTTAACTCTTAGATAACTCTCTCAGCGTTTTACGTAAGTAATATGAACTAAAATATATATAAACAAAATCAAAAGTCCGATAACGCCAATAACAGTCTTTGATTAATCTTCTAAATAAACTTCTACCGGTTTCAGGTATTACAAACAGATTTTCAAGAAGAAAACTTATTGAAATAACCTACCAACAAACGTAACGCCCTAAACTACGTTATGTCATTGTTGTTGTTATTATTTTCGCCGCGGATGGCGCACCTCCTGTTGGAGTCCTCTGAGATTGTCTGAAAACCTTGATGGCATATTTCCTACTGAAAGGCCCTGTCCAGTTTTGGTCTTTATTTATTTATGAAAAACTTTTCTTTTGCACGTCGTAATGTTTGGCTTTCAGTATACATCTTATAAAAGGTATAATGGTACGATTTATGGACACAAATTTAACAAACACAATATTTCGGTTGAAATGGATCCGCTCGGGATTCTTAAATGAATTAAAACTGTTTATAAATGGAGAGATAATCATTAACAGTGCAATTCTCAATTTGTAATTTTACCTAGGCACTTTCGCCTTTCGGCTTTTTCATAGGTCTTAAGCAATAAAAAAATAGAATCAACAAGCACAAATATTTACATTTCGAGAAAAATATTCAAACATAAAAAGATACGCTCCCCTAAAAACAAAAATGAACAAACTAGTCCCCTTATCGGGGACCATTCAGTCATTTTTTAATCAAATATCAAATATGAAGTGTCTTGCTGAAATAGATCCTGACAAAACTGTGAAAAAATTACCTTGAAACAAAGAAACATGGATTCATAAACCTTAAGGGAAAAATAAGAGCAATGAGATACATTCTCAATCCCAGAATACAAGAACGCATCGTCCACCTGTATACCGTATGCGAAATATGAAGTGGATAGCTGAAATAGATTCTGAGAAAACTGTGACACATTTAGCTTGTTACAAAGAAATTGGATTCATAAAGCGAAGTATAAATGAAATTAGAGACATTTCAAATCCAAGCTCTTCTGGCTTAGCGAAGACGATTCTACAGGGCACAAGTTTAAGCTGAGCCTTTACGACTGTTCTTTACATCATGATGAACATTTTTAAATGACTTATTTGCTTGTCTTATGAAAGTAAATTCCTTTCGTCGTTTTATTTGAACAAATAGCTAAATATTGAATTACTATTAACCACTGTAAGAAAAATTAACTCGCTGTTCAGTTATCTTGAAACGTATAAAGCCTGTGCTACATTCTTTGCCATTTAGGCATGGTGTTTCGACTGTGAACAACAATTTCATTTTGTTTAGATAATAGAACGAGGATACAGGATATTCTAAATAAAATGAAAATTTTGTTCACAGTCGGAATGCCATGACTAAATGGTAAAGAAGAAAATTACATAGGGCGATTGATTCTGTTATTATAGCGGAGGTATAACTTTCAATATAATGAATTATGATAAAGAAACAATATTGTAAGAACTATCCCGCTGTTTAGTTTTAAGGGCTTCAGAGTGGCTGTAGCTCAAGTCACAAATGGAAAGAATGCGACTCAGAGGAGATCATGAGGTGGGGAACTAATAGTTTGAAATGTAACTAGACTAGAACGCAGAATGCGTTGCTGCCGGTTCAAACTTCAGCTGTACTAGTCATTTCTTACCTTATCATTATCGGGGAATTCTGTACATTATGATACATCAACTGAAATATTAAAATATTGTTCACTGGAATTTTCCAGGGAAGTATATTTCTTCTAAATTTGATCTTGTTATAACTAAAGCCAGACTGCGGAAGCAGAAGCATTGCTGCAGTTTTGTTCCTCGTATATGCTAGTCATGTTTAAGCTTAGCCTTTACGGCTGTTTCAATCGTCATGATGAAAATTTCAAATGATTTCCTAATCCCTTCTTGTTTGCTTGTCTTAAGAAAGTAAACTCATTTCATGCTATTATTGGACATATTAATGAACCATGATTTAATGTCAACCAATGTTAGAAAAAATCACTTCGAAGTTTTAAGGACCGTGCTAATGTAATACCCTGTACCCGAATTCTATTATTTTAAACAATGAAAATAAATTTTGTTCACAGTCGGTACGCCATGCCCAAATGGCAACGAATGTAACACAGTGAGTAACACAGAATGTGGAACAACCAGTACATGTGATTGCATGACAGGCTACGTCGGGCAGAATGGGGATGCAGGATGCGTTGCTGCAGGTTCGTGATTCAGATATGATCATAGTATTATTTGTTTAGCTGAGTAATTGTCAGTATTTCTTTACATGATGAAAAACAGTGTACAATTATGATTGTTTTATCAGGCGATCGATTGTGTTATTAGAGCGGACATATTAGTTTTAAAGAAATGACTAAGATACAATGTAAGAAAAACCAACATGCTGTTTGTTTCGATGAATTCCATAGTGGATTGAAATGCTGTCACAAATGCAAAGAATGAGACTTAGTTAGAAAGATGCAATGTGGAACTCACAGTGTCACATATGTTTGCATGACATGTTACTTAGGCCCATTTAAGACGCATAATGCGTTGCTGTAGGTTCGAACTTCAGCTTTGCGAGGCCTTTTTAATATAAGCATTTCGTTCGACAGGTTTTTACACAAAGGTCCATAAAATAATTTCTCTTCTATACACTAAATTTCACACGTTTAATTTGAGGAAATTCTTTTTTAATTTAATCGAGAGAGATAATCTTGTTCTTGAGCAGAGCTCAGATTATGACTAAGTAAAAGAGCTTATTCTTAAGGCTTTTGAATTGGGCCCTGAGGCTTATAGGCAGAAATCTAGGAACTGTAGGAAAGAAAATGACCAAACTTATGCTGAATTTGCTAGAACAAAAGAGCCATTATTTGATAGGTGGAGCTCATCAAAGAAGTAGGCTCTGATCCTGGTAAACTGAGACAGCTCATGCTTGTTGAAGAATTTAAAAGGTGCATTAATTCTGACATTAAATCATTTTTGGATGAAAAGCAAGTCGAAAGTTTAGAGGCAGCGGCTCGTTTGGCTGATGATTATACTTTAACTCATAAGACTTCTTTTGTGCACAAGCCTTTTCCTAAAAAGACAATTTCCCCTCAGTCAGGTCCAAAATCCAGTCCCAGTAATCCATCAGGCGATTCCAGTCCCTCATATACTCCAAAACCCAAACCCCCTGGTGAAAACAAAGGTCAAAATCCCTTATCTCAGCCTATTTATAATTATTGTAAGCAATCAGGACACATTATTACTGAATGCTTACTTTTGAAGAGGAAAAGAGAAACACAAGAGGGTCCAAAACCCACAGATCTTACCTCTTTACGGTCAACACCACAGTATTGTGTTGAGGATCAAAATCCTCTTCAGACCAAAATTTCTGAGACTGGTTCTGTTAGGAGATTTATGAACCATTCCTATCAGAAGGTTTTGTGTCACTAAATAGTGACTTTGCCCAGTCTACCCCTATTACTATCTTAAGAGAGGTTCTCAATCCAATATTTTGGCAGATACCCTGCCATTTTCCGAGAAGTATTCTTCTGGGACAAGTGTCCTTATTCAGGGTGTAGAATGTGGATTTGTTAATGTACCGCTTCATAACATTTATTTGTCCTCAGACTTAATTTCCGGTCCAGTGGCTGTTGGTATTAGACCTTCATTACCTTTCAAAGGTGTTCACTTATTGTTAGGCAATGACCTAGCAGAGGATAACGTTGTGATGTGTTGATCTACCACCTGACCCCATTGAGCAGGGAATTCCTGACCTTTACCCTTCACTAGGGCTATGGCAAAGAAAGCCATGTTGAATGATGGGAAGCAGGACATTGATTTAACTGATACTTTTATAGGTCAGTCTTTTAATGATGATATTTCAAAATCTCTTTCACCCAGCCTGTCTGACATGCAGACAGACTTTACTCCCGACTCGTTAGTGTCTAACAAGGACCATTCTCCCTCATTTTCAAATGACCAAGGTCATGAACCTCTGTCAAGGTCACAACTTTGCAAAGAACAACACACTGATCCTGAGATCTCACCTTTATTTGAAAGGGTTTTAGATGAAAATGAAATGTCCCAGGTTCCTGTTTGCTATTATGGCAAAAACGACTTGTGATGAGAAAAAGGCGTCCTCCTGATGTCTCAGCAGAAAACGAGTGGTCTGTTAACCACCAAATTGTGGTTCCAAGGGTTTATTGCCCTGAAATTTTACACTAAGCTCATGAAAGTCCATTGTCTGGTCATTTAGATCTAAACAAGACATATCACAAGATCCTTAACCATTTCTACTGGCCAGGGCTAAAGTCTGATGTTTCTAAACATTGCAAATCTTGCTATACATTTTAAATGGTAGGTAAACCTTATCAAACTATCCCTAAAGCCCATTTTCTGCCAATTCCTGCATTTGAAGAACCTTTTAGTAGAATAATTATCGGCTGTGTAGGTTCCCTACCCAAAACAAAGTCAGATTGTGAATATCTTTTGACCATAATGTGTGCTTCCACGCGTTTCCCAGAAGCCATTCCACTTAGGAATATCAAGACAAAGACCATAGTAAAAGCTCTTTCATCCTGAAAGTCAAGGTGCCTTAGAACGATTTCACCAAACACTGAAAAACATGATCAGGTCTTACTGCTTTGACACTGAAAAGGAGTGGGATGAAGGCATTTATTTACTATCATTTGCTGCTAGGGAATCTGTACGGGAATCTCTGGGTTTCAGCCTATTTGGGCTTGTATTGGTCACAAATACAAAGCTCGTCCAATCTCAAATCAGCTCAAAACAAAATGTAATTTTACTATGATTAAAATGCTAGGGAAAGAAATTTTAAACCTGGAGAGAAGGTACTTGCTGTTTTGCCAATTCCTGGCAGACCTTTGCAGGCCAGATATTATGGCCCTTATACTGTTGACAAAAAGCTCAGTGATGTAAATTATATCGTTAACACACCTGGGAGGCGCAAGCAAAAACATTGATATTGATAGGGATAATTCAGTTGTTTCACCAATAGGTGTAGTAAATTCTGTCCCTCAAGAGCAATCTGACATGGACTCTGAGGAAGTGAACTTTATAAAATCTGATCCCTCATCATTAAAAGTCCAGAATTCTGACATTTTATAGGATCTGGACCAGAAACTATCACACCTGGATTCAGTCAAGAGATATGAACTGAAACAGTTAATTCCTGAATATGAGCACTTATTTCCGGACATTCCGACCAGGACTGACAAAATCTTTCATGATGTTGACATGAATGGCGCAAAGCCTTTGAAGCAACATCTATATCGAATGATCCATGTGAAAGAACAGTATCTCAGGGAAGAGATTCAATATTTGCTAGACAATGACTTTATTTAACCAAGTCAAAGTGACTGGAGTTCTCCTTGTATTCTTGTGCCAAAACCCGATGGAAATTTTCGCATGTGTACAGACTATCAAAAAGTAAATGCTTTGACTAAAACGGATACATTTCCAATCCCACGTATTGATGACTGCATTGATCAAATTGGACAAGCAAAATATGTTACTAAGTTTGATCTTCTGAAAGGATTTTGACAAATTTCTTTGACAGATAGAGCTTAGGAGATTTCAGCATTTGTTACACCAGCTGGACTTTATCAGTATAAGGTTATGCCATTTGGTATGAAAAACTCTCCAGCAACGTTTCAGAGATTTATAAATAGCTTGACATCTGACCTGGGTGGATGTAAAGCAAACATCGACGATGCCATCATCTTCAACGATGAATGGAAACTACATCTACAGACTATCAGAGAATTCTTTCAAAGACTTAGTGATGCAAAATTGACAATCAATTTAGCACAAAGTGAATTCTGTCATGCAAATTTGACATTTCTATGACATGTTGTGGGTCAAGGTCAGGTAAAACCTGTAGAAGCTAAAGTTGAAGCTATCTTGGATTTTTCTGTACCTACATGCAAAAGAAAACTAATGCACTTTCTTGGTATGGCAGGATATTATAGGAAGTTCTGTAATAACTTCTCTGTAATTGCAGAACCCTTGACAAATTTACTAGGTAATATGAAGAAATATATTTAGAATGAAGACTGTCTAAAGTCCTTTGATAAGCTTTGATAAGTCCATACTAAAGAGTGCTCCGGTTCTCTTTGCACCAGACTTCAACAAAGCATTCAAGATGGCCGTAGAAGCCAGTGATGTCGGCACAGGCAGTGTTTTGATTCAAGAAGATGATAATGGTGTGGATCACCCTGTTTGTTACTTTTCTAAAAAGTTTAACAAACATCAGATAAATTACTCTACTATTGAAAATGAGTGTTTAATCTCTTCCTTGCTCTTCAGCAATTTGAAGTGTACTTATCTTCTTCAGTTACACCGGTTATTGTCTTCAGTGATCACAACCCACTGATCTTCATTTATAAAATGAAGAACAAGAATCAGCGTTTACTCGGGTGGAGTCTCATGTTGCAGGAGTACAATCTAGACTTCAGATATATGAAAGGGAAAGACAATATTATCCCAGATGCGCTTTCGAGAGCCTAAATTTGGCTATTACTGCATGATGTCTCAATTTGTGCTGTGATGTGTGCAGTGTATATGCATTGAACATTATTTTGTTTCATAATAATTGGTCATATGGCAAAAGAAAGCTTTATTTTTCAAGCCTTTCTTTTCCTTGAAGAGGGGAAGTGTTATGAGTGTGGTGTTTAATTGATGTACATATTTTCTTTTACCATGATTTATCAGTTTGAAATAAACAAGTTAATTACATTGTCCTTTAGAACATTCTGGAAAATTGGGGAAAATTTAGATTGTTCCCGAAACAGAAAGAATCGTCTAGAAAGTTTTGAAATTTGCTCCCCATTGTCAAAAGAATGTTGTGGAAGCTTCGGGAAATTTATGGAACTTTCATAATATTTCAAGAATGTTCCGGAATAACTAATTTTAGTAATGTAGAAAATAATAGAAATTTCTGTTGTAAACATTAAGAATCTTCTGGTATAAAATTATGTGAGAATTGAGAACTGTCTGGTAAAATCTATCTCTGGTTAATTCCTGAATGTTCCTAGATAATATATAAAGAACACAAATTTTCTTTTAGTCATCTTTGTAAACTTTCACCAGTCTATTGTTAAATAAGTTTATGCTGAAATTTAAATGTATTGGATTACTTTGTGACTTTCATTCTGGGATTATTGGAAATATCCTGCTACATATTTTCTTGATTGATTAATGACTGTTTTAATTTTGATGTACATGTAAATAAATTTTGTTAAGTTTTAAAACAGGCTTGTTGCTAGTTTACTTCCATCGTTTTTTGTTACCACTGCCAGGTCGTAACAATATGAAGATGTGCATGTGGTTTTTGATTTTTGTTCGGCCATTTTTGATGGTGTTACAGCCGTTGCTGACTCAGACATTGTCCCCACAACTCCTACCACATCTTGTATCAGATTGACTTGAAATAGTGCAGAATGTTTCATTATGATCTAAATATGTGCATGTAATTTTGGAATTTCAATTGTTTTTTTTTAATTATGGCCCTTTGTCATTTTTGGCATGTTTCCAACTTTTGAACCGTTTGACCGAGAGAGCTGAAATTTGGTATGCCATTAGTATTTGGAGAAATGATTATTCTGATTATTGTTAGGATGTGCTAAATTGATAAGTGACAGAGTTATTCCCCTTTCATAGATAAAAGACGTTCACTTTAGGTGAAAGGATATCTCCAGAACTATTCATATTAATGGGCTGAATTTTCATTAATGCATTGTTCATTTTCCATCAGATTCATATTAGCAGGATTATGGCCCTTGTTATTTTGTTACCGGGTATACAGTCTTGATGTTTTGGGCATTCTGTAAGGGCCTAAAGTTTCATTTACCTAATTTCACACAGAAATGCCCCTTTCTAAACTTAAGTATTTTATAACTTCATAGAGGCCCAGTAATTGGGTATATGTGTTTGCTTATGCGTCAGTTATTTTTTGCGCTTGCCAGGTTCTGTAATACACATATTTTGTTCTTTTTGCCATATAGTTACTGTGAAACTGAATAAAGGGCTGCAGTTTGTGTCACATTTCAAACGTCGGGTGACACTTGGCCGATGGTCTTTTATTTCTTCTACATTTGATCTCGGTATAACTAAAGCCTGACTGCAGACGCAGAATGCATTGCTGCAGCTTTGTACCTCAGGTATGCTAGTCATACTTAGGCCTAGCCTTTATGGCTGTTCTTTACATCATGATGATGATTTAAAATGATTTCATACTCCCTTTTTGTTTGCTTGTCTTCTGAAAGTTAATTCATTTCGTGGTTTTATTGATTTTATTGTCTTATTTTAGCTGAGTAATTGTCTGTATTTCTTTACATGATGACAAACATTGTACTATCGTGACTATCTTATTAGGCGATTGTTTTGTTATTAGAGTAGACATATTAAATATAATGACGTGAGGCGTAAAAAATAGCTGTGTTTCGACTAACCCGACCGACCCTGATTCACAGCACAGACTCTCTATTTTTTAGACAAAAAAAATAAAAATTACAATGTCCGAGTCCTTAAAATCCCCCCTCCTGCCCAAATTGTTTTATACCGCTTTTTTTTTTCGCTACGGGCACCTCTTTCCGGTTATTTTTGGTAGTTTTATGGCGATTTGATTTTTTTTTTCCTCGATACAGAGTTACCTTTCTTGAGACAAATAACCAGGATATGCAGTTATTAAGTTTTCATCTGGAAATTTTCATTTTTACACTCGAAAAAAAAATCTTATTTCATATGCAAAAAATTTGCTATGTAGCTGCGAAAGTTTGTATAACATTACATGACAACATCAACAATAACATCACATTTTCTTAAGGCAAAATGTAGACGTTTTCAGGCGATAATTGTGGAATAGATATTTCCGACATATGATAAATTTTAGCGTCTTGCATTTGTTTTTCTGTATTACCGTAAATACTGTAAGTTTTGATACGCGAAAGTATTATTGTAATTGTCCTTAAATTTAAATGGTTGGATTTTAACTGTATGAATACTGCCAGCTGATGGATAAGAAATGGTAATCAGTGTAGACCCTGATCTGACTGCAATCTGATCTGGGTCTTCACAGTTTACACAGTTCTTTCTTCCCCAGTTTTTACGGTACTGAATTTATTCAAACTCGTTGGGCAAAAGATACAAAATGCTCGGCAAATTCTTTCATTTGAGCTCTTTTCCTCAACTTGTTTGATAAATTAAATAAAATTAATTAACACTCATGTAAGATCCTTTATATATTGCAAAGGTGTCTGACAGTAATGGGACAACAAATACTAGCACCAAAATATCTATAGCGACGCATGTGTTCATGGTTATGAGTCTACCTTTTTATTTGCTGTATTTTGATAAATTCCGAAAACCAAAAAAAAAAATGTCGTCGTCCCTACCTACCTTGTGATTTCCTGGAATCAGTAAAGTAAAGATAAAAGTTTCTCCTACCTACCTACCCTTCTTGATTTCAGAGCATTAGCAGAAACACAGCTATTTTTTAGGCCTGACTTAGATACAATGTAAGAAGAATCAACATGCTGTTTCTTTCGAAGAATTCCATAGTGAATGGAAATCCTGCCACAAATGTAAAGAATGAGACTTAGTAAGGAACAAGCAATGTAGAACTTACAATGTCACATGTGTTTGCATAACATGTTACTTCGGCCCACTGGGGACGCATAATGCGCTGCTGCAGGTTAGAACTTCAGCTTTGCTAGTCCTTTATAATATAAGCATTTCGTTTGTAGAACTTCAGCTTTGCTAGTCCTTTATAATATGAGCATTTCGTTTGGTAGTTCTTTATGAACATGAAGTCCAGGAAAATAATTTCTCTTCTGTTACACTAGAATTTCACCCAATTCATGAAAGGAATTTCTTCTCACATTAGATAATGCTAGTGCCAGACTAGGTACGCAGAGAGCATTGCTGTAGTTTCATACTTCTAATGAGCTACTTAGGAAGGGCTTTCGGAAAGTTTTGCAAGGTGCCTCATTATTTCGTTTAGTGGCACGCTGGGTACAAAGGTAATGCATGTGGTGAAAGCACTATAATTTGTCTGTACTATGATACCAAATTTTATACGAAGACACCTTTCCTTACTGACTTACAAGGAATTTTATTGGACCCCAGTCATACCACTGGGCTAATTTTATGTAAAATATTTTCAGTTTTAGGCATTCAAGTCAAATATCGTTGTAAAGACATAATTAATCGTTGCCAACCGCTCGTATATCGTTGCCAACAATATCCATACACAAGTTAGAATAGTGGCAACTATTTTTGAGTTATTCCTTGCAGAGCAATGTACAGTCCTTATGACGTTATTGAAATCGACGTCAATGTCATTTTTGAAAGAACATGCACCGGTATTTTTCTGTCGCACCGGTATTTGTCAAACTCAGGACATCTTTATAAGAGGGCTAGGAATTAAAATTATATATACTTTTGTAGTACTTGTTTAGTGCCTTTCAAAAAAGTTACTTTTTGTTTTCTAATCATAAGATAAACCCCCAAAAATCAAATCTGAAAAGTGCTTGCCCATGGGAAAAATTGAATTTCCCGTGGGAAAATCAAGTTTCCCATGGGAAAATTACGCGGCCGCGGCCAATCCGCATGGCCATGGCCCAAAATTTTGCCCATGGGAAAATAAAAGTAACAATTTTAATAACTGAATTTTCACTAACCTAACTCATTAATACTCATTGCCCATGAAGGCCATACACAATTCTACTGTAAATAAACAACAGAAATTATTTGAACATTTTTCCCATGGGCAACCATTTTTCGGCCATGGCCACTTTTTTGGCCATGGCCCGTGGAAAAAAATCCCATGGCCCAACTATTTTTCCCATGGCCATAAAAACTTTCAAAAATAGTGGCCATGGCCCAAATAATTGCCTTCTAATATTAATTAAGCTGTCAATTAAAAAAATAGAGAAAACAACATACGGAAGTAAACAGAACACATTTTAGTACTTCTTTGTAATCAATCTATTCCGAAAATAAACATCAAATCTGAATAAGGAATTGACATGTGCTTGTTATTTTCCAAGTTTATAATATCCAAAGTTGGTCATTTTAATTGTCATGGAATAAATAAAGTTGCTCATTTTAATTATTAGCCAGCTTAAATGACCTAAACCTGTTTTCACAACATTTTTATGTGAAACTCGAAGTTGGCTAATGACGGCCATTTTCAATGATGAAACTGTAGTAAGGATCTTGCAGCCATATCTTGCAATAAAATCTTTAATGAATTCATACCATTGATAATGCAATAGGGCCTTTTAAGTGTGTATCTAACATCTTTACAAAGTTTCAAATTGATTGCTACACCAAAGCAAGTGAGCAGGAGCTCGCGTATACCCCCGGTCAGCGCCACCGCCTACAGGAAATAAACTTTACACGCCCATGTAGTACATATCCCTAGGTTCCATCAAGACAATACAAAATTAAAATTCACTTTTAACACAAATGGAATATAAATTTCAAAGTTTATGACCTACAGTCAGCGGCAGCAGCCAGATAATGTCAACAAAACTATTTCAACCTTGCAGTAAACCTAGTCACACATCAACAGGTTCTATTCAAATATATTGAAAATATAAGCAAACAGATACAACTTAATACAAAACTTTAACACTAATGTTATATAAATCTCCAAGTCTGTGACCTTGCCCTTAGGTTTGAAGCAGCATCCAGATGATGCAAATTAATATGTACCCTTTCTGTAGTAACACAAAGCACATCTGAACAAATTCCAATAGAAGCTTTCAAAACTAGAGCAAATGAGCAGGGGCTCACTTTTACCCCCGGCCAGTGCCACCGCCTAATAGCATTAAACTTTAAACACAAAAATCTCACACATATAAGATACAAATTTTAAAGTCTGTGACCTTGTCCTTTGGTCAGTAGCAGCATACAGAAGATGTCAACTAATCTGCTGCAAGTTGACAGTAAACCCAATAATATATCAAAAGGTTCCACTGAAGGATATCTGAAATAAAGCAGTACATTGATGCAACTGTTAAAGTATGTGACCTTGACCTTATGTCAACAGCAGCATCCAGATGATGAAGATTGTTGCAACCTAGAGGTGAACAAAGTCACACATCAAAAGGTCCTATAGAAAAAGATGGGAAAAATAAGCTAATAAATTAAACTTAACTCAAAACTTCATCATGGAAAAGCAAGTCTTTGACCTTCACCTTGAGTCAAGGCATGTGTGGGGATGACATAGTTAATTTTTAGACCAATACCTATAATAATACCAAAAATAACAAAACCAAACAAAAGATTTGGATGATATGAGATCTAAAAACCTTTAACACAAAACATATATGAAAATGTCTAAGTCTGTGATCTTGACCTCTAGGTCACAGTCATGTGTAATGTGGTACAAAATAAAACTTTTGACATATAAACCAAACTGAATGAAGAAGTTGAATGATATAATATCTTAAAATATTTAACACAAAACTTCAGCATGAAAAGTCAAAGTCCGTGACCTTGACCTCTAGGTCACAGGCATTGGTTGGGATGGTACATAATAAAACTTTGGACCAACATCTATCATCATGCCAAACATTAGCCCACATCAACAAAGGGTATGATTTATATAGAGATCTTAAAAACTTTAACGCAAAAATTAAAGTTTGTGACCTTGACCTTTAGGTCATGGGCATGGGTGGGGGTGGTACATAATAAAGCTTTAGACCATTATCTATCACCATGCCATTTATAAACCCAATCCATTAAAGGGTTTGAATTATATAGAGATCTTAAAAACTTTAATGCAAAACTTAACATGAATAATCAAAGTCTATGACCTTGACCTTTAGGTCACGGGCATGAGTGGTGTGCTACATAATAAAACTTTGGACCATTATCTATCAACATGCCATTTATAAACCCAATCCATCAAAGGGTTTGAACTATATAGAGATCTTAAAAACTTTAATGCAAAACTTAACATGAATAATCAAAGTCTATGACCTTGACCTTTAGGTCACGGGCATGGGTGGTGTGCTACATAATAAAACTTTGGACCATTATCTATCACCATGCCAAATATAAACCCAATCCATCAAAGGGTTTGAATTATATAGAGATCTTAAAAACTTTAACACAAAGCTTTAACATGAATAATCAAAGTCTGTGACCTTGACCTTTAGGTCATGGGCATGGGTGGGGGTGGTACATAATAAAACTTTGGACCATTATCTATCACTATGCCAAATATAAACCCAATCCATCAAAGGGTTTGAATTATATAGGGATCTTAAAAACTTTAACGCAAAACTTTATCATGAATAATCAAAGTCTGTGACCTTGACCTTTAGGTCATAGGCATGGGTGGGACATAATAAAACTTTGGACCATTATCTATCACCATGCCAAATATAAACCCAACCCATCACGGGTTTGGAAAATATAAGATCTCAAAAACTTTAACGCAAAACTTTAACACAACTGTTAACTTACGGACGGACGGACGGAAGGACAGATGGACGGACAGACAAATGGACGGACAGACATCAGACGAAAGCTATATACCCCTCATCATACTTCGTATGCCGGGGGTATAAAAACAGAGCAAAAGAAAAAACTTAACGCAAAACCTTAAGGCAACTACTATTCACATTTCTAAGTCTATGACCTTGACCTTTGGCCAGCAGCAGCATCAAGGTGATGCACACTGATCAATATCCATCCTGTGGTAAAACTTAGCACTTATGAACAATCTCTGGATAACAGTTCTAAGCAAAAGAAAATAACTTAACACAAACCTTTAATGCAAATGTTAACTTGCGTATGGACGGATGAACAGACAGACAAACGGATGGAAAGACAAAAACTATATACCCCTCGACATACTTCGTATGCCGGGGGTATAAAAACTGGAGAAGGGGCTGATTATACAAAGTTGCCATATTGTGTTATCGGTAACCCTAAAAATTTCTAAGATTGAAAATTTCAAAAAATAATTTTTCTCCTGTTCAAAACGCATTTGTGTGGGCCTTCTGTTTGTTTGAAACATCAAAGCAAATTTTCAACACACTGTCAGGAAGAGTTGGATTTAAGGTAGCTCAAATTTGGCCGTGTTGCACATATCTAAAATAGTATCCAACTTTTGGATGTCCAGGAGTCAAACCATGGACAGTGACAGGAAATTTTGATACCTCAGCTACATGGCGAATGGATGCAACTCCATGTTGATCAGCCATTTTTACGAAGGGAAACAATTTATGTGCTTCCAATATGCTTCCCTGAACTATAAAGACCTCCCAAAATGTGGTCTACTCTATAAGGAAAGATATTGCTTCAAGGGGAGCAATTTCATTTCTTAAAGAGTTGATCCCCATTTACAATGGAAAAAAAATGAAAATTGTTTTTCTTCACATTCAGTGTTCAGTCAAAAGGTCTAAACTTTGGATGTCCAGGAATTTACTTGCAGAAAATAGAAATTTGCCACCTCAAACAAGACTTTTAAAGTTCATGGTGTCAGCTAGATCTCCATGTTTATGGCCAATTTTCACAACAAGGAACAATTCTTGTAAGTTTTTGTTTGCTTCCCTGAACTACGTAAACTGTCCATTATGGAGTCTGTTGTGGAAGCTAAGAGTTTGCTGCAAGGGGAGCAAATTCTTTTCTTAAAGAGTAAATATCATTGAAAATGGAAGACAAAATGAAAATCATGGCAGAGTTGCTTCCCCTGAAAGTGTATACCCTCCTCTTGAGTCTCAGTCAAAAAGTCAGATGAACTTTGGATGTCCAGGAAAGTATCAATGTTGTGCTATATTTCAGCCCTTTTTACAAATGGGAACAATTTTTGTCTCATTCCTGTTTGCTTCCCTGGACTTTAAAGCCCTTCCAAAATAGGATTTCTTTCGGAGGAAAGACATCGCTCCTAGGGGGAGCAAATTCTTTTCTTAAGGAGTTGATGCCTATTAAGAATAGAGGAAAAATTGAAAATGGCAGAGTTGCTTCCCCTGACAGTGTTTTTCTTCACCTTGAGTCTACAGTACAACAGTCTAGCTGAATCTCCTGATGTCAGGGAGTTGACATATGGACAACCACTGGAAATCTGCCACCTCTAATTAAAATGTTTCATGGTGAAAAGATTCATCTCCATCTTTATCAGCCAATTTTACAAAGAAGATCAATTTATGCGATTTCTTGTTTACTTCCCTGAACTATTTAGACCTTCCAAACTGGGGTCTACTTTTGAAGAGAAAACTTTGCTCCTATGGAAGAAAAGTCTTTTCGTGAAGAGTACATCCCATGGGAGTCTTTAGTCCAATGTCTACCTGTATTTTAAATGTCCAGGAGTTGACCTATGGACACCCAGTGGAAATTTGCCACCTCAGGTACAAAGTTTCATGATGAATGGATGCCCTTCCATATTTATCAGCCATTTTTACCAAAGGAAACAATTATTATGACCTCCTGTTTCTTTCCAGGATTACAAAGCCCTTCCAAAATGAGGGCTCTTGAAGTGAAGATTTTGCTCAAAGGGAAGTAAACTCTTTCATACAGGTAGATACGCTATGAAAATAAGGGAAAAAATGAAAATGGCAGAGTTGGTTCCCCTGAAAGTGTTTCTCTTCATCCCCAGTCTTCAGTCCAAAAGTCCAGCTGTATTTTGGCTACAAGAGACTGGACCTATGAACATCTACTGGAAATCTGCCCCCTCAAAGAAGTTTTGATGTTACATCACAGTTTCAAAGTGATCCACTGCATCTCCATGTTTATCAGCCATTGTTTATAGAAGGGACCAATTTTTGTGAGTTCCTATTTCCTTTTTGAAAAACCTTCCAAATTGGAATCTACTCTTGAAAGAGAGATTTTGCTCCAAGGGGAGCAAATTCCTTTCTTACAGAGTTGATTCCATTGAAAATGGAGGAAAAATTGAAATTGGCAGAGTTTCTTGCCCTCTAAGTGTTTCTCTTCACCTAGTCTTCTGTCCAAAAGTGTAGCTGAGATTGGAATGTCTGAGGATTGACATCGAAATAAGAAATTTTCATGTAATTACTGAGGTTGTGCCCAAGTCCAACCGTGATAAAATATTATGTAATAGATAACTTGACTTTCCATTTACAGAGTTTTATGTATGGGGTATCAGAAACAATCATGTGGTGTCTGGCTGATTCCATATGTGGTGTTGAATAGAGTACAGCAACCACCTCTTGTTCCTTGATATAACCAAGGTCTCTGCTGATATATAAGCTCTCCAAACTAACAAACATGACTCTTGTTATCCACATTCTAGCTGAGATGTTCAAGTTAAAACCTTCTTGCAAAACAAGGTTTATTCAATTTAAAAACAAGAGGGCCATGAGGCCCTGAATCGCTCACCTGTGTATGGTGGCCATGTAGGTCATGTGACCTAGACCGCTTGATAAATTTTCGTATTATCAGCCCCTGGAGGCTGTGTATGATATTTGGTTATAATTGGTCCTGTGGCTTTTGAGGAGACGTCTTAAATTGTTAAAATATAAGAGATATGGGTCAGAGGTCACAGAATGACCTTGACCTCTTGTACCCGCATATCTTCCATGTACTAACTAAGACGACTGTAAATAGCAATTTTTAGGCCAAAATCATCTAAACTTGCCATGAACTCTTATGGTCTACCATTTTCCCATACTTGACATTGCCTTGTAAAAGGTCAAGTGAGCCCAAGGTCATCATTTGAACAATCTTGATAGTACTCAAGTACCTGATGCTATATACCAAGTTTCAAGGCCATCGATCACTTGGTTCTTGAGAAGGAGATTTGTAAAGGTTTTTGCCATATATGGGCATGGCGGCCATGTTGGTCAATGACCAAGACTGAACAAATTTTCTTTCCCTCAGCCCCTAGAGGCTCTGTATGAAATTTGGTTACAATTGGCCTAATGGCTTTTGAGCAGATGTGTGAAATTGTCACAATATGAGAGATCAGGGTCTAAGGTCAAACAATGACCTTGACCTCTTGTACATATAAATTTTCATGTACTCATTTAGATGACTGTATATACCAATTTTCAGGTTTAAATCTTCAACAGTTTCCAAGAAATCTTATGTTCTAGCATTTTCCCATATAAAAGCTAAAAAAGCAAATTTTACCTTACCGTAAAAAAGGTCAAGGTCAACCCAAGGTCATAATTTGAACATTCTTGGTAGTACTCGCGTACCTGATGCTACATACCAAGTTTCAAGGCCATTGGCCTATTGGTTCTGGAGAATAAGATTTTTTAGGTTTTTACCATATATGGGCATGGCGGCCATGTTAGTCATGTTGTTGGTCATGTGACCAAGTCCGTTTAAACAAATTTTCGTTCCCCTGCCCCCTAGAGGCTCTGTATGAAATTTGGTTACAATTGGCCTAATGGCTTTTGAGGAGCCGTGTGAAATTGTCAAAATATGAGAGACCAGGGTCAAAGGTCAAACAATGACCTTGACCTCTTGTACGCATTAATTTTCATGTACTCATTCAGATGACTGTATATACCAATTTTCAGGTCTAAATCTTCAACAGTTTCCAAGAAATCTTATGTTCTAGTATTTTCCCATATAAAAGCTACAGAATGCAAATTTGACCTTACCGTAAAAAAGGTCAAGGTCAACCCAAGGTCATAATTTGAATAATCTTGGTAGTACTCGCGTACCCAATGCTACATACCAAGTTTCAAGGCCATCGGCCTATTGGTTCTGGAGAAGAAGATTTTTCTAGGTTTTTACCATATATGGGCGTGGCGGCCATGTTGGTCATGTGACCAGGACCGTTTGAACAACTTTTCGTTCCTAAGTCCCCTAGAGGCTACATATGAAATTTGGTTACAATTGGCCCAGTGGTTTCAGAGGAGAAGTCGTTTGAAATTGTTGACGGACGGACGACGGACGGACGACGGACGCCGGAGCCTAACCATCCTATAAGCTCCCCCGGAGCCGCTGGCTCAGGTGAGCTAAAAAAAACAGTTGATTTTTCAGGGTTTGTTAACACTGTTCAGAATAAGCAAATGTAAGCTGTTATGTGAAAATAATGAAACAGGAGGGCCATGAGGCCCTGAATCTCTCGACTGAGTAAAAAGGTCAAAGGTTAAACTAGAATCATCATTTGGACCAGCCAAATCGTTTGAAACTGTCAAAATATGAGTTAAAGGTTGGAGAATGACCATGACCTCTACTGCTAAAAATGTTCATGTACTCATATATTTGACTGTCTTTACTAACTTTTCCTCTAAAATTTTCTACAAGTTCCATAAACTAATATATTCAAGCATTTTTACACATAACAGCACCAGAAAGCAAATTTAACCTTGCTGTAAAAAATGTCAAAAAGTCAACCTAAGGTTATCATTTGAACAATCCTGGACCAAAAGCTTCAAAACTTTCTAAAAAATCTTATGTTCTAGAGTTTTCCCATATTTGACCTTGCGGTAAAAAGGTCAAGGTTATCATTTGAACGATCTTAATAGTACTTGAGTACCCGATGCTACATAACAAGTTTCAAGACCATCTGTCAATTGGTTCTGGACAAGAAGACTTTTATAAGTTTATACCATAAATGGGCACGGCGGTCATGTTGGTCATGTAACCTGGACCCCTTTATCAATTGTTTTGTTCCCTCAGCCCCTGAATGCTCTGTATGAACTTTGGTTACAATAGGCCCAGTGCCTTTAGAGATGTCTGAAATAGTCAAAATATGATAATCCTGGGCCAAAAGGGTCAAAGAACGACCTTGACCTCTTGCACTAACATATTTTCATGTACTCATATACAAATTTTCTGGCCAACATCTTCAAAACTTTCCATCAAATCTTATATTCCTGCATTTTCCCATATTTGACCTAACTGTAAAAAAGGTCAAGGTCAACCCCAGGCCAAAATTTGAACAGTCTTGGTAATACATGAGTACCGGATACTACATACCAAGTTTCAAGGCCATCTGTCAATTGGTTGCGGAAAAATAGATATTTGAAGGTTTTTACCATACATGGGCATGGCAGCCATGTTGAGAATGGAGCAAAAATTGAAAATGGATGTGTTGCTTCCACTAAATGAGTTTCTCTTCACCATGAGTCATCAGTCTTAGAGTCTTTCTGAACTTCGGATGTCAGTTTTACAAAGGGGAATAATTTCTGTCTGCCTGCTTTCCCCCTGGACTATAAAGTCAAGCTGAATTTATTAAGAAATTTTTATTAAGTTTCATGGTGAATGGATGCACCACCATGTTTTCTGCCATCTTACACACAGGAACTTTTTTTGTACCTTCCTGCTTGCTTCCTTGGACTATGAAGCCCTTATTAAATGGGGTCTACTCTTGAAGGAAAGATTTTGCTCCAAGGGGAGCAAACTCTTTTCTTTAAAACTTGATTGCTGCTGAGAATTGAAGAATAAATTGTTTGCCCTGAATGTGTATCCATTCACCTTGAGTTTACAATTCAAAAGTCAAGCTGACTTTAAAATGTCTAGTATGTGATGAGATAAGGTGTGTGGACATGCTCCAAATTGCACACCTGAAACAGGGTGTGTGTTGATGAACTTAAAAACTCATGGTGGATGGATCACTGGCTTGTTTTTTCAGCTTTTTCCCAAAGTGCCATTTTTTGTGCCTTTCTGATTGCTTCCCTGTACTATAAAGCCCTTCAAAACTGAGGTCTACTCTTGAAGGAAAGATTTTGCACCAAAGGGAGCAAATTCTATTCTTTAATAGTTGATCCCCATTGAGAATGGAGCTAAAATTGAAAATGGAAAAGTTGCTTCCCTGAAATTGTATCTTTTCACCTTGACTCTTCAGTCCAACAGTCGAGCTGACTTTTGGATACTTGTCCAGGAGTTAAAGTATGGATACCCACTCATATCTTGTCACCTTAAATAAAATGTTTTGACAAATTTGTTACGTTCCACAGTGAATGGATGCACTTACATGCATTCATACAAAATGCCATTTTGATGGTGAATAGATGCATCTCGATGTTTTTCAGCCTTTTTACAAAGATGGTACCTTTTGCGACTCCTTCCTTGCTTTCCTGAACTAAGAACCGTTAACCCCAAAACAACCAACTAACCAACCTTTATTGCTTTCCTGGACTATGAAGCCATTTTCTTGGGGAACGGATGCACCTTATTGTTTTTCAGCCTTTTACAAAGGAGGTGTCTTTTGGGACTCCTTTAATTATTGCTTAAAATTAACTATGAAGCCCGCACAATATACCATTTTCATGTGAGTGCATGGACCTCGTTTTTTCAGCCTTTTCGAAAAGGGGGTACCTTTTGTGGCTCCTTTATTACTTTCCTGGACTATGAAGGCCAGACAAAATGCAATTTTCATGGTAAATGGATGCACAACCATATTTTCTAGCCAATTTACAAAGCGGAAAATTTCTGTGACTCCCTGTTTTCTTTCCTATACTAGGAAGCCCTGTCAAAATGGGATCCACCATTAGAGGCAAAATTTTGCTCAAAAAGGAGCAAATTCTGTTCTATAAATGTTGATTCCCATTGAGACTGGATAAAATAGTGAAAATGCCAGAGATGCTTCCCCCAAAAAGTCTATCTCTTTACCCTGAGAGTTCAATTAAAAAAAAATAGCTGACTTGTGGATGCCTGTGACAGCTATTAGAATTTTGCCACCTTGGAACAAGAAGTTTACGCAAGGTCTCTAAGTTTCATTCTTCCTGTTTGCTTCCCTGGAATGAAAACCCTTTCAAAATGGGGTTTAATCTTGAACGAAAGAGTTTGCTCAAAATGTAACAATTTCTTTTCTTAAAGAGTTGAGAATATTGTGATTAGAGGAAAAATTGAAAATTGAGTAGTTGTTTCCTGTGAAAGTATATCTCTTCGCCTTGAGTCTTTAGTCTTAAAGTCAGCTGAGCAGTTGAACTATGGACATCCTCTGGAAATCAGAATTTTTCATGTTTCATAAGGAATGGATGCACCTTCTTGTTTTCCAGCTGTTTTTACAAAGTGAAGCATTTTTTATTCAATAAATTCCAAATCTGAATGTTTTCCTTCCCTGTGGTGTTTATGTCTCCAAAGGACTTCTTTCCCAGAGAATATTTTCACCCACACTGAACAAAAAAGACAGATGGGCTGCAAAAGAAAAACAAGAGGGCCATGAGGCCCTGATCCGCTCACCTGAGCAATTGGCAAAGTGGCTTTTTCTTATGTCTGTAATTGTCAAAATATGAGTCTAGGGTCAAAAGTCAAAGACTGACCATGACCTCTTGTACTCATAAATCTTCATGTGCTAATACCCATTAAGACAACTATATATACCATTTTTAGACCAAAATCTTCAAAACTTTCCATGAAATCTTATGTTCTAGCATTTTCCAATATTTGACCATGCTGCAAAAAAGGTCAAGGTGAACCCAAGGTCATCATTTGAACAGTCTTGGAAGTACTCTAGTACTCCATGCTACTTACCAAGTTTCAAGGCCATAGGCATATTGGTTCTGGAGAAGAAAAATATTAAATGTTTATACCATAAATGGGTATGTCAGCCATGTTGGTCATGTGACCTGGACCATTTGAACACATTTTTGTTCCCTCAACCCCTGGAGGCTCTTTATGAAATGTGACTACAATTGGCCCATTGGCTTTTGAGGAAATGTTTGAAAATGTAAAAATATGAGAGATCTGGGTCAAAGTTCAAAGAATGACCTTGACCTCTTGTACTCATAATTCTTCATGACCTCATTAAGATGACTGTATATACCAATTTTTAGGCCAAAATCTTCAAAAATTCCCATGAAAGCTTAGGTTGTAGCATTTTGCCATATTTGACCTTACCATAAAAAGGTCAAGGTCAAGCAAAGGTCATAATTTGAACAATCTTGATAATACTGGAGTACCCACTGCTACATACCAAGTTTCAAGGCCATCGGTCAACTGGTTCTGGAGAAGATGTTTAAAGGTTTTTATCATATATGGTCATGGCGGCCATGTTGGTCATGTGACCCAGACCATTTGAAGAATTTCTTTTCCTCAACCCCTGAAGACTCTATATATTTGGTTACAATTGTCTTTTAAAAAGAAGTTTGAAATTGTCAAACTATGAGAATTCAGGGTCAAAGGTCAAAAAATGACCTTGACCTCTTGTACTTATGAATCTTGATGTACTCATTAAGATGACTGCATTTTCCAATTTTTAGGCCTAAATCTTCAAAACTTTCAATGAAATCTTATGTTCTAGCATTTTCCCTTATTTGACCTTCCCGTAAAATGGTCAAGGTCAACCCAAGGTTATCATTTTGAACACTCTTGATAGAACTGGAATACCCAATGCTTCATACCAAGTTTCAAGGCCATCGGTCAACTAGTTCTGGAGAAGAAGATGTTTAAAAGTTTTTATCATATATGGGCGTGGCGGCCATGTTGGTCATGTGACCTGAACCTTTTGAACAAAATTTCATTCCCTCAACCCCTGGAGGCTCTATATGAAATTTGGTTACAATTGGCCAAGTGGCTTTGGAGAAGATTGTTTGAAAATGTCAAAATATGAGAGTTCTGGGTCAAAGGTCAAAGAATGACCTTGACCTCTTACACTCATAAATCTTCAGGTACTCAACTGCATTTACCAATTTTAGGCCTTACTCTTCAAAACGTTCCATGAAATCATATGTTCTAGCATTTTCCCATATTTGACCTTGCAGTAAAATGGTCAAGGTCAACCCAAGGTCATAATTTGAACAATCTTGGTAGTACTCCAGTACCCAATGCTACATACCAAGTTTCAAGGTCATCGTTCAATTGGTTCTGGAGAAGAAGATTTTTAAAGGTTTTTACCATATATGGGCGTGGCCGCCATGTTGGTCATGTGACCTGGACAGTATGAATAAATTTTTGTTCCCTCAACCCCTGGAGGCTCTATATGAAATTTGGTTTCAATTGGCTCAGTGGCTGTTGAGGAGATTGTTCGAAATTGTCAAAATATGAGAGTTCTGGGTCAAAGGTCAAAGAATGACCTTGACCTCTTAAAGTCATAAATCTTCATGTACTCATTAAGATGACTGTAGATACTGGTTTTTAGCCCAAAATCTGCAACAGTTTCCAAGATATCTTATGTTCTAGCATTTTGCCATATAAAAGCACAAGGAAGCAAATTTGACCTTGCCGTAAAAAAGGTCAAGGTCAACCCAAGGTCATAATTTGAACAATCTTGGTAGTACTCGCGTACCCGATGCTACATACCAAGTTTCAAGGCCATCGGCCTATTGGTTCTGGAGAAGAAGATTTTTAAAGGTTTTTACCATATATGGGCGTGGCGGCCATGTTGGTCATGTGACCAGGACCGTTTGAACAACTTTTCGTTCCTAAGGTCCCAGGAGGCTCTATATGAAATTTGGTTACAATTGGCCCAGCGGTTTCAGAGGAGAAGTCATTTGAAATTGTGGACGGACGGACGACGGACGGACGGACGACGGACGCCGGAGCCTTACCATCCTATAAGCTCCCCCGGAGCCGCTGGCTCAGGTGAGCTAAAAAATGGTAAGTATAAACATATATATTCCACAAAAGGTGGTGTCTCACCTGTCAGTGCAATGTCACAGAACACTGCTAAACCATAAAACTTGAAAGTTTATACCACTGCAGAAGATGCCAGGAAAGTAATTCCTATAATTATGTCTTGTTTCTGCTAGTCAAGGGCTAGACAAAAAGCTATGGTGGTGTCATTTTTATCACATATAAGCGACTGACATGCAAAATAGTAGGAAGCTCTGGTAGCTTAGTGGGATAAACACTAGCTTGCTGATCTAGCGGTTCCAGGTTCGATTCTCACTAAAGGTGAAAACCTTTCACTTTAAACAGGACTCCATTGCACACAGATTTTAATTATCACCCTCCCATCACCCTGGTATGACTGGATTGCTGTTGAAAAGATGTAAAACTGCAAGCCATCTATCCAATACATTGCAAAGCAGTACCATCTGAATACTATCTATTTTTTTATGAACAAATTTTGTGGAATGCTATGTCACACCTCTACTGCACTTCCACATTATCAGAGATCATGGTGATTAGTAAGTGTATGCAAGTCTTGCTGAATTTACCTTATTTATTCCGTCATAAAAACTGAGTTTTCCTCCGTTTCGAATGACCCTCATTATCTTTATCAGTCTTATAAAGTTCTGTTATAAGATGGGAGATGGGTTTTTTTCCATCCAAAGCAATTCCAAATAGGTATCTAGATGTATCTGTATGTATGTGTAGATAAGATGGATCTAGATTTTTAGACTGTTTTGGAAGGGAAAAGCTTCCATCTTCATATCATGGTAACTTGGTAAGTATAAAATTGTGAAAACTGAAGATAACTGTTACGTCTATAAGATTTGTGTTACCCTTTCTGGGCTGGTCATATCTCTGTAGCCTTATGTTAAAGACTTTCCATTATACAGTCAAACCTAGCTGCTTAGTGGTCACCTCCATGAAGGGATCACCTGTCTTCAGCAACCACTTTTTCTGGGTCCCTTAAACCAAACTACAGTGCAAATGAACCTGTATTATTGGATCACCTGTCTAAAGCAGCCAGTTTTTGTCCTTCCCTTGGGTGAACCCATAAGACAGGTGTGACTGTATATGGTTCATGTTGTCTCTGTAGCATTGCCTTTGATGTGAAATATCTACGGCCCCTGGGTCATGCCTCTGGGTGGGGCCAGGGGTCAAATATTAGACTTAGATTACAGCAAAGTTTTGCATTAAATCTTTTAGACTGTTCATATATCTTTGCAACCAATAGCAGAGACTTTCTCCCTTATGTCATTACCTTTGATATGGTTGAAAACCATCAGGGTCAGGCTTCTGGGTGGGACCAGTGGTCAATAATCATGACTTATCATGACCAGTCATGACACAGCGTCGGACCTTCATACACATTGCTATGAAGTTTCATCGAGATATCCCAAAGGGTTTATCTAGTTATGGCGTGCACATGACCTGCAGGAAAAAAAATAATAATCAAGGGGCATAACTTGGAAACTAAGAAAGGGGGAGCAACCATTATTGTATGCGACACTTTGCCCAAACCTAATATATATTCAGGACTACAAAATTTTCATGAAGATATTCCAACGTTTACTGAATTGTGGCGCATACAAGAATGTTTACGGACAGACGGACAGGGCCATGCCATAATACCTCCATTTTTTCCAAACGGGCATATAGAAATGTGTCACAGTTCCAAAACTACCTGGTCATCTTGACTAAACAAATTTGTTTAGCCATGATGACCAGGTAGTTTGGGAGCAAGCGGACTCCTTTTCGTTTGGTAACTGCCCCTGTATACACAGTTAACCAGGGATGAATGTGGTAGCTAATGCACAAACGAAGTTTGCATCAGAAGCTAGACTCAGTCAGTTGTTCCCTTTGGCATAAACTTTAAAAGGGCCACTTGAATGCCAACATCTGGACACTTTGGGGATATTGAGGATAGGGTCCCCGAGTACCAGACAGAGAGATACCAACTCAGTCTCTAACTTAATATGCCTAATGGTGACAAACAGTGGTTCCTGGTATGAATTTTCACACCACCTTTACCCAGTACTGAAGTTTGCATCAGAAGCTAGACTGAGTCAGTTGTTCCCTTTGGCATGCAAGGCCAACTTGAATGCCACTATCTGGACACTTTGCGGACATTGAGGGTTGGGTCCTCGTGTACCAGACGGATCTTAAACTTTGGTGTAGTATTTGAACCTGACACAAAGTGTCTTCTCAGTTGACACTTATTTTTACATTTGACCTGTATTTTAGGTGCTCCTGGTCGACTTTGTAAAATTTCATGTCCAAAATTACATCAACCCTATCATGTATAGTGTTTAAGTCACTTTATATAATTTAACTACTTTGCATAGTCAAACCCCAAGGTGTAAAAGTTCTTCAAATGGCCTACAGGAATGTTGGTCTTATTTCTACCCTTGACCTGCTTTCCTTTTCTGCTTCGTAAATTTATTTTTCATCCAAAATTAGGTTGATCTTTAAGTGATGATTTACATGATTTAAGTCAGGTTCTCTCCAGCTCTGATGCCTTCAATCATCAAACCACTTGAAACCAGCATAAAGTTTTTTGGGTTTTTTTAAATGCTCTCTAGGAAGGTTGCACTTTTTCTACCTTAATAAAAGTAACCTTATACCCATTTTTCACCCTCTGATGACTTTGTAAAATTTCGTTCCCTTCATTCTCTTAGGTAAAATCATTATGAGAGTACCTGTTCTTCCGCTATCAGTCTGAAACTTATGTTCAGGGATTATAAATTACTAAACATAAACTTCAAATCTGTGTATTGGGATGGATAGGTCTACAGTGCAGACCCAGATCAGACTGCCCCTCTAAGACTGCCCCTAAAGGAGCAGTCTGATCAGGCTCTACACTGACTGCCTTCTATCAGTATCCTCTTGACTCAATATTGCATTGCATAAACAAGAGGGCCATGAGGCCCTGAATCGCTCACCTGAACGATTGGCAAGGTGGCTTTTACTTATCATGACCTCTTGTACTCATAATTCTTCATGAACTCATTAAGACAACTGTATATACCAATTTTTAAGGCCAAAATCTTCAAAACTTTCCATGAAATCTTATGTTCTACCATTTTCCCATATTTGACCCTGCTGTAAAAGGTCAAGGTCAACACAAAGTCATAATTTGAACAATCTTGATAGTACTCAAGTACCCAATGCTACATACAAAGTCTCAAGGCCATCGGTAAATTGGTTCTGGAGAAGAAGATTTTTAAAGGTATTTATCATATATGGGCGTGGCGGCCATGTTGGTCATGTGTTCAGGACCGTTAGATTATTTTTTTTTCATTTCCTCAACCCCTTGAGGCTCTATATGAAATTTGGTTTCAATTGGCCCAGTGGTTTTAGAGCAGATTGTTTGAAATTGTCAAAATTTGAGATTTCTGGGTCAAGGTCAAAGATTGACCTTGACCTCTTGTACTCAAAATCTTCATGTACTCATTAAGATGATTGTATATACCAATTTTTAGGCCAAAATCTTCAAAACTTACCATGAAATCGCATGTTCTAGCATTTTCGGATATTTGACCTTGCCGTAAAAAGGTCAAGGTCAACCCAGAGTCATAATTTGAACAATCTTGACAGTACTTGAGTACCCAATGCTACATACCGAGTTTCAAGGCCATCGGTCTACTGGTTCTGGAGAAGAAGATTTTTAAAGGTTTTTACCATATATGGGCATGGTGGCCATGTTGGTCATGTGACCTGGACCATATGAACAAATTTTTATTCCCTCAACCCCTGGAGGATCTATATGAAATTTAATTACAATTGGCCTAGTTGTTTATGAGGAGATTGTTTGATATTGTCAAAATAGGAGAGTTCTGGGTCAAAGGTCAAAGAATGACCTTGACCTCTTGTACTCATAAATCTTCATGTAGTCATTAAGATGACTGTATGTACCAATTTTTAGGCCAAAATCTTCAACTGTTTCCAACATATCTTATGTTGCAGCATTTTGCCATATAAAGCATAAGGAAGCAAATTTGACCTTACCGTAAAAAAGGTCAAGGTCAACCCAAGGTCATAATTTGAACAATCTTGGTAGTACTCGTGTACCCAATGCTACATACCAAGTTTCAAGGCCATCGACTTATTGGTTCTGGAGAAGAAGATTTTTTCAGGTTTTTGCCATATATGGGCATGGCGGCCATGTTGGTCATGTGACCAGGACCGTTTGAATAACTTTTCGTTCCTAAGGTCCCAGGAGGCTCTATATGAAATTTGGTTACAATCGGCCCAGCGGTTTCAGAGGAGAAGTCGTTTGAAAGTGTGGACGGACGACGGACGGACGGACGACGGACAACGGAGCCTTACCATCCTATAAGCTCCCCCGGAGCCGCTGGCTCAGGTGAGCTAAAAAACTGTTCCATTTACAGGACAATTAATATGGTAATTATTTTAGGTCCATCTTTTAGAGTTTCTCCGGAAAAGTGTAGTCCCAAGAATGGTTTCAAAGCAAATAGTTACTCACCAACAGGAATAGGTTCTGAAGTGTCTTCAACGGAATTTGTCAAAACTTCAAAAATGACTTGCTTTTTCTGAAGGAGAAAAGAATGCCAAAGTTATTACTGATAAATATGTACACCTATTTTTATAGCTTAAAAAGACAGAAATATTTGTCAAATTATAAAACAATAGGACCATGAGATTGTGTAATGCTCCCCTGAGTATCCGGCTGATAAAAGACTACCAAAATACATTTCTGTGAAACTTTTCAAAGACTTGTCATTATGATCAGCAGGCTGTAACAGCCAATATTCCTAAGTTCTGAAAAGTAAAATGGGAACATTAAACTGACATAGAAACAAAGTCTTGGAGCAACTTACCCTACTGAAAATCTAGTCCTAGTAGCTTCATAGGTGAACAAGAGCTGTCGCCTGACAGCACAGCTCGCCTGAATTGGTGCTTGCCCATCACACAGCCGCTATGGTGGTGTGGACTGCTATGCATAAAACTTCAGGCAAGCATGCCCATAATGAAAACACATTTATAAACAAAAGCTATCTCAGAAATAAGTCTTAAAATAAAATCAAAATACATAAAATGAAATGAAATTTCAAAGTGCATGAGCTTGAGGTAAAAAAAATGAGGGGTAGTGGTAGTGGGTGGTGGTGGTGGAGGGTGGGGTGGGGGGGGGGGGGGGGGTGGGGGGGGGGGGGGGGGGGGCTAGAATGTAACAAAACCCTGAACCAATATCTAACATCAGTCCAAGTATTAGTATCAACTGAGTCCATCATCGTGGCACTGTGAAATTATGTCTTCATACATGGGCATGTTCAAAAAAAATGTGACCGAAGCATTTCAGAGCATTTTAAAGGAAACAGGGCTTTAATAGTACATTATTTTTGTTGCTGAAGATGTATCATGTAGCCTTGAAGATACTTGCCAAAATTCATTGAAATAGTTTGAGTAATGAAAAAGTTACAGCCAAAAATATAGCCAAAAAACTCAGGAGTGTAACGCTTTTTGTGTGACATTTTTTTGATTACTGAATTTTCTGCCTGCATTTTTACAAAACACTGCCGGTTACCATACCTATTAGCAGTGATTTTTTTACAAATCTCCTTCTTTGAGTCCCAGGACTCACAAGACCTAAAATCTTTGCATCCCAAGCTCAAGGGTTTGCATCTTTACTGGGATGCAAAAGCAATATTTTCTCTGCATCCCAAACTTAAAGGGCTTCAAAGGACAAGCCCTATAAGTAAAAAATAACCAACGTCAAGCTCCTGTGGTCACAGGAATAAAATAAATCACCTGTTGTCTCATTGTCAGACAGCGTATTGGATTTGGAGACATCCGTTGTCATTTCGGATTCGAAGTTTGATCGGTCGCATCATGATCTGCAACATCTGGCCTTGCGTGTTTGTCTTGCCCAAGAAGACCAAATAATGTTTGCTGCTTTGAATCAAGTTTGTTTTTCGGAGGCATGATTACTTATTGACCCGGTGTATTAATAAAAGTTTGCACTTAGGTAAAAGACATCACCGACTCACCGTGGTCGATAATACTATGTTCCTCCGGTACTGGACAACCACTATTGATTATTGGTATTACAGGTAGACTTCGGTATTTAGCGGGAGTAGGAAAGACTATGGTACTGTTTTTTACCAGTAATATAACAATCTGCTAATGCACCGTTGCTATATTCTTAAAACGAAAGTAGCTTTGTAAACGAAGCCGAAATCGGAAGTTGGACTACCGATCGGCTATTTTTATGCGTCCCGGAACGCAGCCAAGGAAATATTTTGCGTCCTCTGGGAAAATTATGCGTCTAAGACGCAGGACGCAGGGGTAAAAAAATCACTGTATTAGCCATCTGTTTGACTTTCCAGTCGTTTGGGCTGCATGAAAATGTAAGCTTTATCTCTTTTCATCATCACCCATGGAATAAGAAAGGCTAAACGCAACAGCACTATGCTGATTTTCTGATGCACCAAAAAAGAAGAGGTTCTCATGTAAATGGATGTCATTTTTATATTTGATGCTTCTAATCTCTATAACATGGTCTGAAACATTGAATAAACATGGTATATTGCATTGCAAATTTTCCAGTTGCTGTACCAGGATCCATCTCAGAATGTAAACCACTTCTTCTCAAGTATCCCTTGAACTCAGGAGTGTAACATTTGTCATTTGAAACCCCATAACTTTTTCCAGGGGTAGACTTAGTCAACTTTCATGCCATGTATGAAAAGTCATTGACCCATCATGATAATCGGCACACAGGAAGTCTTCATCTTGGCTCTTGTTTTCTTCATATGCACCATTTAAGCCACTCAGGAGTGTAACACTTTTTTGAAAAAAGACAAAAATAGCTTATTTCTTTACCCCAAGTAGTGTTATTTTCATTTATTAGGCACATACATGAAGACCAAGCCCCCCTCAAACAATTTTGGAACATAAATTTAACTTCTAAACGTAAATAAAGCTGTACTGCCATGAAACTGACTGAAAGTTGAAGATTTTGAGATTCCATTTTCTTCATATCTATCACTATGAGGCATTCCAAATAACATCCTTACATAGCTATCAAGTGTTTTGTGAAAAATAATAAGATAATAATGACCAAGATAATGATATTATGTCATTTAATTTGGATTTTGCTATGACATGTATTGTGCAAGGTGTTACACTCCTGAGCATTTTAAGTTTAATGCCGTTTTGGACACTTTTTCTTCCCTTACATCAACATATTTGGATTAATTCATGCTAAATATAATGTTTCCAACATCTGAAAATGTTTTTTGATGCAGTGCCATCTGCTTTGATAAGATTTTGATGTTAATGATATTTTAGAAAGGGACATTTCCTACTGATTTATAATGTGACCATCAGCTTCTGAAACTTGTATGGAACTATATTTCTGTAATGTCTTTTGTAAACAGGTAATAATATTCAGGTAAAGAAAACTGTTCAATTTCCAAAAGAAAGAGTGAAGAAGAAATTAATTAAATTCAGTATTTGTTTGATTTGTGTGCATTTAGACAGCCGATTAGCAAATGTATTGTGGCACACCCAAGCATTGAGTTGAAAGATATGATTTTGGTTTTTGCTATAGCAATGAGTGCAAGTTGCATTTATAGTGAAGACAACATCATAATGAAATCTAAAGGCAGAATATTCAACTTTTTTTTTACAGTACCAACAAATTGCTGAAAAGTGTTACACTCCTGAGCAACAGACCAAGTTTTCTTGTTAAAGAGGCCAATAAATTTGGAAAAACTGATGTTTACAACATGCAGTCATTGTTTACACTTTATTGCATAGAACACTTAATTAATGATTTAAGTTCTTGTGATGCTAATTCCAGCAGTTTGAAAATAATACTCAGGAGTGTAACACATTGCTTGAAACTTTTAGCACATTTTTGACATAGCATCACCACTACCAGTATGTTTTTATGTCAACAATCATTCTCTAGATTAGTTCTCTACTCAAATGCCATCATCCCAATGCACATTTTACTGAGGCACAGCCAAGTAAAGAGAAGATATGGAAGTTTTTTAAACTCTACTTCTGAAAAAGTGTATCAAAATGAAGTTAAAATTTAAGTTTTTATTTCAGTCAGGGGTTTCTGATAGAAAACAGCACTTATTTACATAATTTGGAAGTGCCCTGCATCAAATAATAGAAACTTAGAGTGATATGGTCATGATTTTAGCTTCCAAAGCTTTCATAAAATTTGGGCATTTTAACAGATTTTTGGTGTAAATCTCTTCACAAAAACTGTCATAAAAATTTTATTAGTAGTGCTATTATTATAATTTATACAGTTTTGTAAACTGTAAGCACTGTAGATAAGTCTGAAATAAAAATTAAACCTATGACAGAGTGTTTATTTTTGACCTCCAATGTCACACTTTGGTCACATTTTTTTTGAACATGCCCACATATAAAACTTCAACCAAAATCTTTAAGACAAAATTCTAAGTGGATGACCTTGACTTCAAGGTCATCCAGTGGGGTATGTATAAGGTGTTTTGTAAAAACTCAAAAAAGTGTCTAACATCAGTTCAAGTATAAACTAAATCTCTGCAAAGAATTATGAATCAGTATGCAATTACAAAACTTTAATAAAGACCAAAATTTCCTAAGTCCCTGACCTTGACACCAAGGTCACTGAGTGGGGTTGGGGTAGTACTCTGTAGATCTAACTACAGTGCAAAGATAAAAAGAATTCATCTATGGGTTCAGGAGATATGTGTCTTTAAAAAACTTTAACCAAAACATCCAATCAATAAAAAGACAATTTTCTAAGTCCATGACCTTGACATCAAGGTCACTGAGGGGGGGTGGGGGTAGTACCTTCAAAAACTTTAGACCAATATCTAACTTCAGTGAAAGTATCAAAGGAATCCATCCATGGGTTAAGGAGATATTGGGCTTTATAAAACTTTAACCAAAACATCCAGTCCAAAAAAACTCCGAATTTTCTAAGTCCATGACCTTGACATCAAGGTCACTGAGTGGGGTGGGGATGGTACCCTGTTAAACCTTAGACCACTATCTAACTACAGTGCAAGTATCAAAAGAATCCATCCATGGGTTAAGGAGATATAGGTCTTTAAAAAACTTTAACCAAAACATCCAATCCGAACGCCGACGCAGACGCTGACGAGGACGCCGACACCGTGGTGACAACAATAGCTCTTCCTGAACTTTCGTTCAGGCGAGCTAAAAAAGGTTCAAAATGTCTTGAAAATACACAATTTCTGTGTTCAAATCACTCAAAAAAATTTAACAGTCATAATCTGGCGTTAAAAAGTTTTTTTGTAAAATTCATTATATACTGACACAAACAAAAAACGTCCGCTTTCCAATTGTGTCTAAGAATTTCAAATGAACACAGACATTTCATTTAAATGTATTGTTTCAATAACTTCAATTATCTAGCAGTCATGTGCGCTGAACGGAAATCCATTCAATGAACATCGACGCCAATGACAATGCCGCAAGCGCCAGTACCCAAATTTCGAAAGTCACAAAATCAGTATCTCGTGTTTTGACCATTGCAGCACATCCCAACATCACTGATCAGACACGCTGCTGAGATTTTATGAGTGCTGGGTGCCTTCTTAACTGTCGCTACCAATGGCATACATCTGTCACTTAAAGTGACGTTACAAGACGTCGATCTCGACCGTGCGTAGATATCGCAGACATTACTTTGTTGGTCCATCAGTTTGGAAATCAGTGGCATAGGACACTTCAAAATTCATTTCTAGCCATCAATACCATTGAAATCAGCATCATTCAGCATCGCAAAAAGTTAGTTACAAAATAACCTGAATACTTTTCTGTAAGGGGTGGGGAAATAAAATCGGGCTTTATTGAACAGGGATTTCAGATTTCAGGTTGAATTTTTATTTTCTGATGCATGTTGTCATTATCGTACACAAGTATAGTCCAATAAAACAAAAACAGTGCCAAAATGATGAACGGTTATGGAGATAATGAAGTTCTAAAATCGCTATTGATCTAATTAAAAGGGAGATAATTTCATAAATCGAAGACTTTGGGCTGCTTTCTCGTTCATTTAATAAATAGTTTTTGCTTTTAAAAGTTGATTTTTCGTTTTTCGACGTTTCAGACGCTCGTTTAACGCAAAACATTTCCGGTTTTGATGAATAAATTGCTGCTGAGGAATAAAAATGGTGTTTTGACATTAAGTTCGATAAATCTTGTTGCTACGAAGAAAAATGAAAACGGGTACAACTTTATGTATGCCAGATGCGCAGGACACATTTTGTTTTATTTTGTATGGCTACAACTTTACTGGTTCAAAAGATACAGAACTAAATAAAACGGACGTTTCTTTTTTGTGTCAGTATATATGTTATATGGAAAAAAAATATAAAAACCATGTAGAAGGGTACTTTTTTTTCACCCCCCCCCCCCCTATGAGACGGTCCTCTAATTTAATGTGAAAGTGCCCATATAAGGCGATGGCTAGTGAGGTTGTCAGCAGTCTTACAGGCTGGACTTCTTAAAAGGTTTGTGCTCTCAAGCTTTTCAACTACACATGTATAAAAACAACAAAATATCTGCAAACAAAAAGCAAATAAAACAAGAGGTCCATGATGGACCTAATCGCTCACCTGAGTTATGATGAAATAACATGGAAGATCATCTATTTGATGATGGTTCAATTGGAGCAGTTTTGCACTTTCTAATCTATATTCTGACAAAGTTTCATTTAGATTGGATCAAAACTGTGCCCTCAAGAGTGAACACAAAGTTTTTCTAAGATCTGACCTGGCAATCTAGTTTTTTGATCAGACATTATTCAGTTTCAAACTTTGCCTACATTTCATGAAGATACACATTCTAACCAAGTTTCATGAAGATTCAATGCAAAATACAATTGTGTACATAAGGTTTCTCTAGGATTTGACCTAGTGACCTACCGGTAGTTTTTTTACCTGACAATACCCAGTTCCAAACCTGGCCTAGATTTCATTAAGATAATCATTCTGACAAATTTTCAAGAATATTGAACCAAAACTGTGCCCTTTAGAGCAGTGCTGGAAACGGCCAGTGGCCTGGTGGCCAAATGCTCCTAGTTTTTGTCTCAGGCCACCAGAGATCTACAAAATATTACATTTAGTGGCCCAAATTTATCTTTCTGGCAATACAAATTGAATGGGAACTTTAGGTGGTGGATAATTTGGGCCACTGAAAGTTGGGCCTGTTCAGCTTTTGGGCCACCACATAAATTTTGCGAGTTTCCAGCACTGTAGAGTATACACAATGTTTTACTAAGGTTTGACCGAGTGACCTAGTTTTAGATCCAACATGACCCAGTTGCACCCTTGGTCTAGATTTGCTGGAGATAAACATTTTGACAAAGTTTCATGAAGATTGGAACAAAACTGTGCCCTCTAGAGCATTCACATGGTTTTTCTAAGATCTGACCTAGTGACCTAGTTTTTGACCTGACATAGTCCAGTTTCAAATTTGATCTAGATTTCATAAAGATAAGCATTCTGGCAAAGTTTCATGAAGATTGAATCATAACTGTGCCCTCTAAAGTGTACACATGGTTTTTCTAAGATCTGACCTAGTGACCTAGTTTTTGACCCTACATGACTCAGTTTCAATCTTGGCCTAGATTGTATACGGATAAACATTCTGACAAAGTTTCATGAAGATCGGATCATAACTGTGCCCTATAGAAAGTACACAAGGTTTTTCTAAGATTGGACCTACTGACCTAGTTTTTGACCCAACATGACTCAGTTTCAATCTTGGTCTAGATTGTAAAAGGATAAACATTCAGACAAAGTTTCATGAAGATTGGATCATAACTGTGCCCTCTAGAGTGTACAAAAGGTTTTTCTGAGATTTGTCCTAGTGACCTAGTTTTTGACCGCACATGACCCAGTTTCAAATTTGGTCTAGATTTCATTAAAATATACATTCTGACAAAGTTTCATGATGATTGGGTCAAAACTGTGCCCTCTGTGCCATTCTAAGATGTATTTCTTTTTTTAGCTCTGGCGGCAATTTTGTTCAGCGGAGTGGAACCGTTTTAGCAATTTTGGTTCAGGGCCATGAGTCAAACATTTCTGTGAAATTATTTTGAAATGGAGCCATTGGCTTCAGAGGAGATGTCATTTAAAGGTTTTTCTATTTTTAGATTTCTAATTTTAGCTCTGCGGCCATTTTGTTCAGCTGAGTGGAACCGTTTTAGCAAATTTGGTTCAGGGCCATGAGTATAACATTTCTGTGAAATTATTTTGAAATCGAGCCACTGGTTCAGAGATGTCGTTTAAAGGTTTTCCTATTTTTAGCTCTGGTGGCCATTTTGTTCAGCGGAGTGGAACCGTTTTAGCAATTTTGGTTCAGGGCTTTAACAGAAACATATGTGTGAAATTATTTTGAAATTGGCTTACTGGTCTAGGAAGAGATGCCGTTTGAAGAAATTGTTGACGAAGGACGGACGGATGGACGGACAATGGACAAATATCGATCACAACAGCTCACCTTGAGCACTTCGTGCTCAGGAGAGCTAAAAACAACAGAAAATTGTGTCTGTAAGACACGAATGACGCCCCCATGCAGTGCCTGTCATAGGGCACTGTACATCACTGAATTGCCCATTATCAACAAACATTGTTTCAAAGCACTTTACGTCTAGCCTGACTGTCATAATGGCTGTATTCAAAATGCTATAATTTTTAATAAATTTAATTTTACCTTTGAAAACTTTACCAGCACAAATTCCATATCTTAATTAGTTATAGTGCTAACAAGAGTTGTCAGAAGACAACAAAGCGCGCCTTACTGGAGCTTGACTCTCACAGCAATGGTGGTATTGAAAGGTTCTTGTCCAATTGTATGTGAGTGTCAAGTGTAATGATTGCCATCAATATTCCATATAGGAACTAAGAACTATGACTGAGTCAGTGAAGCATGAAAATCCATAAATGGATTATGATGTTAAAATCCATCGGAGTACATTATTCTCGGAAAAATATGCAGCGGAAGCTTTTATTAGAGCAGGGGCATTTATTAGGATTAATAAGTTTGTTTTCTTTCCTTCATTATGTCTTTTTTGGAACATTTCTTTTTATAATAATATCATAATTAAATACATAGGATACATCAGAAGGGTGTTTTGGCAACATCTAGAAAAAAAGTTTTTGGGTCGCTGGGAAAACATAAGGGTCGGTCGGGTCATCAGAAACATGACTTTTTTTCTTGGCCTAATCTTTTAATAATGACAAGGCCAATTATGCAGGTGTTGGTTTTAAAATCTAGTTTTTTCAAGACCTGTGACTAAAACTATATCTTACACTCTGCGGCAGGAGAATTGATGACTGGTCATTCCAGGGGAGTGGCTGCAGTCCGGCAATGGTGTAGATTAACTTTAGGTGTCTAATTTGAAGAATAGTAGGACAAGTGCCTCCTTTACTTGCCATAGGTGAGGGTAGGGGTGGTTTGGACATTTTTTTTCTCTCACCTGTCTTATCTCTCTTCTTTCTCCCTCTCTCTGGCTTAATATAGACTGAAATACTGTCTCAAAGAGCTGTTAAACCCAAAACATTAAAGTTACCAATTAACCAACAGTGTTCATTCCATGAAGCACGTTTTGAACAGAGCTTTGATCGAGTTTTGAAGACAGGGTTACTAGTCACTAGAATTACCGGAATAAACCTTATTACCGGAATCTACCAGAATACACCAAAATAAACATTTTTATTATCAAAATGAACTTAAATATTGGAAGAATAGATAAATAAGAACTATTTCCCGCTCAGAAATTGCTAGTTGTGCATTTGTAGTGAGAATAAATGGACCAGCGTATTGGACTTAGATAGGTATCACTGTGCAGATTGCAAGCTGGTTAGGGTCTTTGTATGGGTCATTCACTTGCCGGTTTGTACATGCATCTGTCATTAAACGACATTTTTTGGATAATATTACATTTATTCTGGTAATATTTACCGTAATCGCCCCATTTACCGCACATGCCCCTATAACCGCACACCAAGGCCATTTCCGGAAAAAATGCACAAGCGCACACTGCTTTTTCCTTTTGAAACTCACAAAACGCATCAAGTTCAACTTACCATTACTGTTTCAACAGCTACAGTGTTTTCAGGGTTTTTTTCCTGACGCAATCTCTATCGGTCTAAATGTCAATCGGGCATCCTCTCCGATATTTACGGAGTTGGCTGAAGTGTTATAATGTGCACGAGTGCGAACAGCGGACTCGGATCAGCTTACACATCTGCGCCGTCTGATTAGCATATTCTCTGTCTGCATCAACAATGGGAATGTACATGTTGATCCGAGAAGGATCGAGCTTACGAAGTTATGAGGTTGCGGGGGTGCGAAGGCTGAACTGAGTCTTTGCCTTTCGTACATGCGAAAAAGCGCCATTTCTCAAGAGCAATTCTTGTCATATATATAGCGATAATGTGCACGTGCGCCAAAGTGCGTTTGGGAAAGATACATGAACGACAGGTGAGAAACCCGGGTTGCAAAAGACATAAATTGTCATAGCGACAAACTCATGTTTCCTGACAAAATCAGTCTGAATACATGCGCAAACTGAACGAAACAACCAGCCTGCGCATATGCATGGTCTGTGCATTTAAACAAAGTTCACGGTAGCCATAGGATAGGTTTATCATTGGCATAGCTGGCCCGTGGGCACCAAAAGGCCTCAGGACACATCCGATCAGCAAACACCCGCATCATACAGTGCATTTGCGAACATTGACCAGTCTAACAAATCTCCAGGATTCGCCGATAGTTTGCAAAATAATTGTTTTAAGATGCGCAGACTGGCAGGGCTCTCGATCACCGAAATTTGGGGCCGAAATTCGGCCCCATTCCCAATGCCAAAAAGTATGTTTTTTTCCCAATTCCAGATGAAAAATTCCCAATCTGACTAAGCCTGTTTGGTCCAAGAATACTGCAGTTGCATCAATGCAAAATGTACTTAAAACCACCTAAAACTAAAAATGTTAATATAATTTATAACTTTAAAAATCGGGAAGCGATTACATTTTCAATCACGATCGTCATGTTTTGTTACTGGAAAGTGGTACCGGGTTTTATCATGTAGTCCTGTATTCTTAGAGTTACTTCCCTTTCATTAGAGGGCGACTAGCCAAGCCAATTTCACTGCAATATGCTAATATTTTCTTTGCTTCAAGGGCCAATATTGTTGTGGTGAACAATATTTTGACTTATTCTTTAATTTAAAGCGATCCAATGCTAAAATTTGATCGTTTTCACCTATGGTGGATGATTCTGCTGTTTTTGCGTTTCATACCTGAATCGATTTCCCCAGACATTTTCGGCCATATCCAAAATCATAAACAGGATTACCCAGACATTCAAGAGTTAGTATAGTGATAGTGACATACCGTGGATGTTTTGTACTTGCAGGACTGAAAGTTTTGTCATGTTCTGCATTGTGACAGTCCACTTTCTCTCAATTTCACATTATTCTTAGTTCACAGATGCTTAAACCTAGAGTGTTATACTGTTGTTATACTGAAACACTTTTTTTCTAGGTCCCAGTCTTGTCTCCAATTTGAGAGTGGCAAGACGGGGAGGTTGCCAGTTCAAAGAAAAGAAAGAAAAAACTCAACACACACAAATAACTTTGACCAAGTTACAAGCCTAAACAGCTACCATGTTATTCTTAGTATGTTTATATTAGCTCATACGTAACTTATGTTATCTGAGCTCTGAAAATAATTTATTTGTATATTATCTAATATCCCAACTATTTGCTAAAGTTTATTATTATTCACTATCTGCTAGATTTATGTCTGCTTATTGACTGGATTCCTCTAAAATATAACAATACCATATGTAAGTTGTGTTGGTCTGACAATGAAAACTTCACACATAAAACAATGAAAATTTTCCCAATTTTAGACAAAACGACGCTATTTTTTCCCAATTCTAAAGGCCCCGGCCCCATTCCCAAAAAGGGGTGTGAGAGCCCTGACTGGTCTAAGGCTTTGCTGTTTGCACGTGTAATATGGTACCTTTCTCATGACACATTGCCAATATTTCTGCACCCTTGGACGTAATATAGGACAGACAGGGAAGATCAAAAGGACCGCATCTTCCAGAATTAGAATGTGTTTGTTATTAATAGAAGCCCGTGAATTTAAAGCAGACCGCCTTGCGTCGAATGAATAGCCAGAACACTGACAAACTTACCTGACGTGTTTAAACAATCAAATATTAGGTCATCGTAAATGTGTTGAAATACTTCCATTTCTATCGGAATATTTATTTGGAATATTGAAGAAGGATGAAGAGAATGAAATACATGCATAATGAGGACATATTTAATACTGAGAGATATGAGATATATTTTGCGACTACTTTACATGAGATCGTTTTTCTCCCGGAAATTGGCAATTCAAATAGTTCGAACACTAAATATTTTCATGACACTTCGAACACCCCGATCAGTATTGCCGACTATTTCGACTGTTCGTTTGTTGTTTTTTTGTTTTGTTTTTTTTCATTCTGAGTGTGCGGTTATTAGAAACGTTTTTAACCACACCTTTTTGTTGCAGTTTTGAAAAAGTTAAGCGCACCGTGCGGTAAATGGAGCGATTACGGTACGTGTATTTCTGTAAATAATAATGTGTATTTTGATATATTCAGGTAGATGCCAGTATATTCCAGTGTATTTTGGTATATTCCGGTAATTAAGTGTATTCCGGTATTTCTAGTATCCGTTGAAGACATGCTAAACAAAAATAATAATAATAATGGTACCGCATACTCGGCCGAAAAAAAGTGGTCTGACCATAGCCAGACCGGCTGTATCGCAGACGGAGTCCATGCATGTCCAAGCAGAATCATTCATCAGGACTGAACTGAAGTCTCACTTACTAAAATATCTAACAATGCTGAACTTAAAAGCTAAATGCTATCACATACCAGGCTGGCGAAATTAGAAGCCTGGCGAAATTTTATGACATGAGTAAAATTACAGACTCAGACTCGGTTTGGCTAGTCACTGTTTCAGATCTTCAGTTGTTGGTTCGAATATAAATGGAGATAGTAGATGTAAAACTCTTCAATGTTTAAACAGCACAGTTTGTGAAATAATGTCTTAATTCCAAATTTTCTGAGAATGGCGCGTCCAGTTTCTCCTGCTCCCGCTTCGAATGGAACTTTCTTTGTCGTATTTCCCGCCTGTGTAAGGCGCACCTCCTTACGGAGTAAACATTTCAAAAGTAATGCACAAGTTAAAATACAAAGTTAAAACAGGATAAAGTCATGCACAATCAAACAAAATCACTAAATCCGCTGTCACAAGACACAAAATCCACTCTCATAAACACACCAATGGAACAATAGAACACGGTTGAATAAAACGCCTCAGGCTAAGTGCAGGTGTACAGTTAAACTGTTCCTCGATTGTCACGTGAATCCGTATGGTATCTTCGTTATGCCTATCCGTGCAGTATGACTATTTGATAACCAGAGCTTTGCCGATGGCATTTTAGCTTGACAGCATGATACAGTCATTAGTTTGAAAAAGCCACACAGGCCGTTGGGGTGTGTTGTTTTTTGCCGGAAACAAACGCGAAAGAAAATGTGTGTGTGTGTGGTAATGGGGTCATCAAAACTCATTCCTCTGAGAAGGCATATAATTGCCGCGACACGAGAAAACCAACAAGTGGTTGTTCGCCCATTGAAGACTCAACTCAGCCTGGGCATCCGTCCAGTCTGATCAATGTCTTCGCTGTGCGCATAGAGAGTACCTAAGGATCTAAGCTAGCTCCATGCGGACAGCGAAGACTGATCAGACTGGGCGGATGCCTAGGCTGACCTGAGTCTGCGCTGGGTGCACAGCCATTTTATTTGTTTTCTCATGTCGCGGCTCATATTTCTTGGTCTACCAGTAGATATGTATTTTTCACTAACTCGGGGCAGGTGATAAAGACTGGGAGAATGGCAACCTGGCTAGAAAGGGGGTAGTGCCAGGAAAATGGTAAGGAACTCTTGATGAAAATGTTGTGATAAGTGGTTATACTAAATGAGCACTTTTTTCAAGACAGTACAGTTAACATAACGAAAAGGATGTACGTTTTTAAGGGAATCCAGTTATCAATGATTATTTTAATATTTTGACCCCCCCCCCCCGCCCCCCCCCCCCCCCCCCAAAAAAAAAGCGCGCTGCTAGCGCTTCTTTCTTAAGAGCTGACTCCCGATGCGAAGGGAGGCAAAAATAAAAAAAAAAGTGGCAGAGTTGAAAGCGCAACCATTCACATCACATAACTGCCGAAATTTTGCTACGGGAAATGTACGGACGGGCGATCGACGCCCCGTTACTGCGGCTATGGATCCGTTCCGCTGAGGTGCGGGGGTACGTCGATATGAGACTTGAAAAACTTCTAATACTGGAAATGGAGAGGTAAACGGCACTGTATGAGAACATTAGGCCTACTTAATTGTCACTATGTTCCTTATCAGTCCCGCTAATAGAGTCTGTAATCAGACATGATTAAAAACAAAATCACGAAAAAAATCAACCTGAAAGGAAGTGTCACTCGTTATAAATGTAATGTCCTAATAGTTTATCTTGGGTTACATAACAGGTGAAAATGGAGTGTCTGGTCGGCGCTTCGTGTTCCATAATTCACAAGGAACATAACAGGCACGTGTCATTTTAAATTTCGCTGTAAGCCGGATGTCTATTATTGGATTTGCTGATAAGACAATCGACAGAGAAACCCTTTATATGGACTTGTCCATTTATTCAAGACATCAGAAATAATATACCGCCTTGTGTGGATTTGCTTTTTTATGTGCCTGTGTCAAATTAAAAAAAATGGTTTAGTCTATATTTTATTGGCATACTGTAATAGAATTACATAAGTAACAGGTTTTGAAAGTGAACAAAATGCTAATAGCATAATGCTTATGTATATTTCATAATTATAATTATGGTGTTAATGTCATTCTCCAAGAAAATTATAATTTGTAAAATGCGAGTAGTACAATAAATTAATGATACCAGTCACTGGAATTGTTTTCAAGTTTCATAAAAGGATTTTTTTCTCCTTCTGTTCAGTCTTCTTTTTATCATTTATACTCTCATAAATAAGAAACTATGAGATGCGCGCAGTCTGACCAGGCTGTTCCCTGTTCGCATCAATTATGATACAAAAATGAAAATGTGCGATTGCTCGAGGTCCGTTTTTGCATGACGTTACCTTCGCGTTGTGAATAGAAACAGAGATAGGTGAAAATCGGTAAAATGGTAAAGTTCTTGAAGGCTTATGCTTGAGGTTTTTTTTTTTTTTATATAAATAATTAAGACTATAATAATGATAAGCTGTGAAGTAATACGTACGAGTGCAGCGTGGGCCTCTTTCAGAATTAGCATTTATTTATTTATTTTTTTTTGTTGTTGTTTTTGGTTTTTTTAGATAGGATGACATTCTAGTTCATTGAATAATCGATTTGGTACGGACACAATTCGACCCCCCCCCCCCCAACCAACCGCAGCACACACACATACGCTTTCGAACTTCACAGAATTTAAGCCTGGTCACACCGCTTTTTGAGTCTGCACTGTATGTCACGTGGTAATAGGAATTACGAATTTCGTTTTACATATAGGAGGTTTTAGGGATTCCCATTATGACGTAAATCTGGCGCATGCGCACAGAGCTGGCCGTCAATTCATCGGCCAGCACTATGTTTCACAGTGTAAAATGTAGATTTTCATCGTGCAAAAATCAGTTTGTCTGTGGTAGTAAACCGAATTTTTTTTAAAAAAGAATATTGAGAGTCTTATCTTTTAATATGTTTTCGCTCATTTTCAAAATATTTCGACGGAAAATCACAGAATTTGATCTTATTTAAAACGGGATTCTATCACGGCGCTTGATAATCCAAGGTAGAAATTCTTTCGGTAGACGCCGGATTTTTCTAAATTAGAGAGATAAACATGCTGTTTTGTATGCTTATTTATTTCTTGTCATAACCAAATTTATTAATAACATTGAAACAAAAGTGTAAAATAAATATGAAACTTTATAAAAATAATTCAATCATGTAAAATGTGCACGGCACTGCCGATAGGAAAGACTTCACTTGCAAAATTCACAGGATTTGTCGCTCCAAAGTTGAGAAAATGAAAACGCGAGAACAGAACTAAATTAACTTACATTAAATGTAATCCAGTAAGAACATACTGTTTTAAAAGTAGAAGAATAAGAAATTACTTTGTGAACAGTAGAGCACATCATTAGTCGCATCGGCAATTCATTGCCGGGTAATTCTAAATTCCAATCTGTGTTTAGTAAGGCCACATTCGGAGACGGATTTTCCCGTGTCATACATGTACATGTACATCAAAGCACCGACAGGACACATACATCTGCGAAGTGTGAAATACTTAAAAATTTACTCACTCGTATATTAAAAGCCTATACGATTATGTCAGTTAAGTTAACAATTAAAGATTACCTAATTAGACACTTTGAAACCGCCTATTCAATCAGTCACAACTAAATGTTTAAAAGACATCTGTTACATTTTAATTGAATAATTTAAATCCAGTAAACAACTTCTATTTCATAAACGTGATCACGTTTTTTTTCCGGATCGTGGAGGAAATCAGCGCCGAGCGGCCAAATCGGATGACACCAACTTTTTCACATTACTCTTCCGGCGATCAGCTTTTACAAATAGACATGTAAAAGAAGCACAAATGACAATAAATTATTATTATTTTTTTTAAGTAAATTTGATACGAGCTGGGTTAAAAAAATATTTTGGAAGGAGTTTTCCTGCGCACGCCCTAGAAATTGTCGGGCAGCTCGTCGCCTTCATTGTATAAAGACTGGCATTGACGATATTTTTCGTTGTCCACTCAGTGACCTATAAATACATAATACTAATGGTCACTGGTCCACTGGATTATTATTATAATTCTCATCATTATTATTATTATCATTATTATTATTTATCATTAAAAGAAAAAGAGCAACACTTTCTAGTAGTTAACGAATACCTTTATCGAAAAAGATGAAATAAATAAATTTCAAAAATGCTTATATATAGATCGTAAAAAGAATAAAATAAATAAATTTAAGAATGCCAATATATATCTAAATCATAATAAAGTAGTTTATCATGCATAATTTAAATATAAACTATTTATTTTTACCATTTAGTATAAAAAAGCAGCATTTCACCGTATTCAATTGGCTAGAAACATTGGTTTTCAATAGTAACTCTCGGCCAGGTTGACGGCCAGGGCTATCCCGAGTCTATTTATAGAACCGGAAGTGCGTCACGAAAAAACCTCCTATAGCTACAGTTAACTTTAAAAATTGGTTTCAAATGCCATTTGATTTCTGCGCGCTCCTTATCTTTCATTTTGGGCATCGATGTATCCAATATTTTAATTTGTGACGTCACGAAATGATATCCAAAATTATGTTTGAATATCCATAACTAGATGTTTGGATATCCGTATGGACCAGTACGTCTACGAACCAGTGCGCTAGCCAAACCATCCCGGCTGGAGCTCACTTGACATAACTTGATATAATATAATTGCTTTTTAGTAGGGTACAAGCAACTGGTTATGCTACTGATCCCCTCTCCGAGTCTCCGACGCTCACTCACAGCTAAACCCAATTTTTTTCTATTTATTATCAATAACTGTCTCTAAATTTCACTGGTTATTGATTTGATACTGTTACATACTGAACCTATTGTTTATATATACTGTCTGCGTCAACTTTATATGCTATGTAACTTCGCTACTGGAAGTATTTATTTCAGTATGTACTGATGTTATTCTAGTAATATATATATATATATGTTAACTTATTTCAACTACAGTAACATACAATCTGATCGCCATTATTTGTAAAATTGTATTCATTTGCAGGAGAAGAACCAAATAAGCGCATGCTTCCGTTCTAATCCTATTTATTCTGCGTATTAGATCTATGTACACTTGAGATTTATTGAAATAAATATGTTTAAACTAAACCATCCCGGCTACACTACATGTTTGTCCGCTATGATTCGTCTGTTAATCACTTGTCTATTTCAATTATTAATCGAGGGATTAACAGTCAGATGTGTAAAAACGCGTTCTGCAGAAGTGCCTTGAAATGAACTGTTATAATAAATATCTTAAAGTCTCCATAGTCCTGTAAGTGATAAAAACGTCTAAACTCTAATCATTGTAAAATCGCGGTTCAACCTTCGCGTTTGGTAATAAAAATGGGTTGTTAAACATACCGGGCGGGATAGCCAATGAGGCTCCACGCCTGTACATTGTAATTATACCATTTATTCAATTTAATAAAATCGAAAGTAGCTCATTATAGTTACCAACTACAACGACCAAACAAGTTTTCATACCCTTTTCATGTGAAGCTCAAGGATGTTTTATTTGTTTAAATTTAAGGAGTAACTAAACTTCTAGAACTGACTAAAGCTGGCTAGTCATGGTCATTTACAAAGACGAAACTATAGTGAGAAGCTTGCAGCGATACCTCATGATAAATTTTTTCATGCTGTTAGAACAATGGGGCCTTTAAAGTAAACTATTAGCGAGTAAAACAGCAGACTTGAATAATGGAGGATATTTACTTTTTAGGGGATACCAAATATATTACCTCTCATGGGTTGAAATTGCTGATATTTTCAACACATGAGATGAAATATTTTTTTTATTTACATTTTTTTTTCTGTTTAGGAGAAACCGGAAAACAGACTGCTTAAAAATACTTTTACTGGTCATTTTTTCATTACTTTTGCTTTGCTCAGCGCGTTTGGTGGGTACAAAAGTGGGTTTGCACGCAGTTTGCACCTGTAAAATAATTTATAGTGTAATTTTAATGAATGAATACACAAACCGGCGATTTAAGAAAGCCGCTTGCAGCTGCCGTCGGGTTGATGCCAGCAAATTAGTGAAACGCCGGCTAAAAAATGATGTCAAATTGTGATATCAGCTGCTTGATTTGATGTGTTTTATGTTCGTAGCATAGTAAGATTCATGGGTTTACATTTTCTTACAAAAAAAAAAAAATCAAGCAATTGAGAGGTCTAATTATGAGTGTCGCAAAAACCATATCGCTAACTGAAAGCAATATCGTGTCATTGCGATGACGTGATGCTACATCAAAATTCATACGTCGTTTTTTCACTTTGGAGCGTTAGTGGAGATTTGGGCGGGGGTAGAGGGTGTGTGTACGGATGAGGTGGGGGTGTTTAAAAAAATCCGCCTCCCCAATGTCAAAATCGTTGTCTATTATAATAAACAAAATGAGTTAGTAGTACTCGAGCATAACTAAGACCTGCTGTATCAAAAAACTTATAAAGTAATTTGCTTTTTACTGTATATCCGTGCATTCAAATGTCCACATATATCAACTAAGGAATATGGATTGGAATAAGACTTACCTGACTATGTGGGAAAACGTCCAGGGGCAAACACGGGTCTGGACCCGGGACCCGGCAAAAGAAAACGAGACTTCGAGCAAGCGGACAAAGGCTGTTCTGAAACGTATAGCAAACGTACTCATCCCAAACGTCTAATGCACCATCTAGTCTCAGACAACGTTTGTGCGATATGGTATCTTTTTTGGTGATAAATGGTAGGCGGGTCCTAACTGAAGGTAGAGTTGTGATTATATAATCGGTGATATGATTGGTTTGATTTGTCGCCAATCTGCCCCCCGGCAGCGTATCTGTTACGGTAGTGTGCGGTAAATGATATTGCACACGCCTGAATAATGGAAAAACACTTGGCGCCAAGTGTGTGCTTTAATAGGTTGGTTGGTTGATTTGATGCTTAACGTCTACGGTAAACAACTAAGGTCATGTCGGGACGGTCAGTTAACCTAACCACACTATTCCTGGGTAGGCTTAGACCTCCTAAGCGGTTAACCAGTACTAAGTGCACATACTTTCGCCAGTAACTGACAACTTCCCTTCTTGAATCAGCGGAAGGAGAAACGAAAGTATGTGGCCAGACCGGGATTCGAACCCAGGACCTCTGACTTACGAGTCAGGTGCCCTACCGATTGCACTACCCGGCCCGGCACTTTAATAAGTCAAAGTCAAAGTCAAAATTTATTTAACGTCGGTGACAGTAACAATTAATACTAGCTATGAATAGCTATTTACCGACCATTTAATAGGACATGCAACTGATTAAGTTTGCTTAGTGAAACCGGACTCGGATGATTCCACGTCGGCGGCATGGTAAGATGATTTTTACTTCAAATACTTCAACTCTATCTCTCTGTTCTCTCTCTATTTGAACAGTTTCTATTCGGTCCCTGTTTTTATAGTGCGAAATCAGTAGAGGATGAATAGAAATAACCCTAAATATTGGGACGATAGGATAGACCCAGATCAGACTGCCCTAAAAAATCCTGCCGATCGTGGTGCGTATCTTTTGCCAGTGTCTCCCAGCACATTTTTGCACATCGCCAGCAACAAAATTCTTTTTTTTTAAGTTACTTATTAAAGTTTCATACACAAGGGCGTAGCTACCTATTCGGCAAATACGCAAGTGCGTATCGAAATTTTGTCAAAATTGACAAAATTTCAAAACGCACCTGCATATTTGCACGCTGAAAATTTATAAATTAGACAAGATTTCAATACCAATTACCAAAGAGGCTGAAATACTAGCTTTCCCTTCAAGAAGTAGAGAATAAAACATGGTTGTGCGTATTATGAAATTGCCCCTAGTTACGCCCCTGCTATTACAATCAATCAGTAGTCCTCCTCTTCGAATCACGGACAAACTCTTTGCCAGAAGGTGCATCTTATTTATGGATTTGTTCCGTTATATCGTTGAGACTGGAAAAAAAAAAAAAAAAAAAAAAAAAAAAAAAAACATCGTTCTCCCGGGTCAGGGTACCGATTATAGCACCTTTAAATTAGGAGTCAGTCAAATCAGCAACGCCCTTTCATATAATGCACAAACTGTCTTTATCCTGATGTTAAAATCTCCTTAATCATCTTAAATATAAAATTTTATTCGGCACTATCTATTGCTAGTGACAGCTTGCGTGGTAAGATTCCCAGTGCCCTCCCTCCCACGCCCCGCCCCACCCCACCCCCGTGTTTGAAAACGGTACCATTTTACTATTTATTTCCTATTAATGAATATCTATCATTCGATTTTTGGATATCCATAATTCGAGTTATGGATATCCTATAGTCATCCTTAATTTGTGATATCCTTATTTCAAAAAAATTCGAATTTAAGCGAAAATGAAGATTTGCATGCTGATGCGCATGCTGACTCAAATACATTGACGACAAACTTCCAATGTTCAAATCAGCCATTACATCTGCGTAGACTGAAAATCTAGTACTTTATATTTTCGCTTCTGAGCTCTGCAAGCTGATTTGAATACTCACCGTTGACATAACTTATGTACACAGGGTAGGTCGTCAATTCAGTCTTCACATATCTGTGTAAATTGGCCAGGATCCTTATTTTCGCTTTTTGTTTTAATTTCCGGGAATCGAAGACTGTTCATGCGAACAGGAAAAACTCTGATTAGACTGCACAGGCTGTTCAGACCTTTCTGTAATTTACGAGTACCTATTTACATTGCCATATTTTCATGATCACGTTGTATATAAAAACAGTCTTTGAGCAAAACTGGTTAAAAATAGTTCCATTTGAGTCTTTTTTGAGTCTGATCCAATTATGATCTCTTTATAACCATATTCTTCCTTTTTCCTGGATAGTTGACTTCCTGTTATCTGGTTCATACCTATATATTTGAGTTACAAGTCTCCTAGGACGTCTTTTTTCTGAACAGGATGTTTCAATAAACGATCACTAAGGTATTATTCAGTCAAACATTCCAGTTTTCTCTTCCTAGAGGTGCCCAAAATTTAAGAGTTTCTGTCTCAATAAACACACAAAGCCTACCAAGGGAATTATCATTAATGCAAGAGACTTTATAACCCAGCCTAAGGGCAAATCAACAGTCCATGTATGTTCTTTTATCCTTACGTACGGACCTAATGCTTAAAAATAATATGACAAATTTAATTTTGATATTTTACATACTATTCATTTCGTTTAGAACTGCCTACATGATTTTAGTATGAATATTCAACAAGTTATATCAGATATGAGAAACATATATTGTAATGTTGTCATGTTCCAATTTATCTAACGACAGCTACAGGTCTTTTTTTTTTTTTTTTTTTTTTTTTTTTTTGTTGTTGTTGAAAACTTGAGTAAAGGCTAAAATTGTGAAATTTTATGGTAGACAAAATTTTTGCGAAACGTTGACAGTTTAATATTTACAAAAGGTATGAATAATATAGCTCTGTTCCATCATGGCTTAAATTTCTTTGAATGTCACTTCGCAAACAACAGCAACAAAAACAACAACACCAAAAAAAAAAAAAAAAAAAAAGAATAAAATAAAAAAAAAATAACTGAGTTAGTAGGCTATACCCTTTGTGTCACACTATTCACTGGTTAGACTTTTGCAACTTGCAAACTTGATTTTCTTTGGCAACACGAGGCATCAATAATTCTTTTTGTAAAACGAATCAATATGAATTAAAGTTTAAATTTTAATAAGTTGAGAAAGTGGTCACGGTACCCAAGGCCCGGGCAAACTCGTATATCATGGAGTTTAACATTGGCAATAAATATTCCGAAAAAAAAAAAAAAACAGATATGGACTAGGCTATAAAACAGAGGTGTGATAAGCGATGAATGAGCATCCCGGGAAAGCATCACCTTCCTATAGCCATATCTATGTATCTGTGGAACATGAAAATCCGGTATTTAAAAGAATCAACATATCAGGCAGGCACATGACGTCAAAATGACGTCGTATTGACGTCGAATCGACGTCATTTCAACGTCGTGTGCCCGCTGGGTATCGATTACTGGTGATACGTCCTTGATCTAGCGGAAGTCCAAAGACAGTCATTCACCAAATGCCTCATGCTTCAGCTGATTTTACCAATGGGATAATTCAATAAAACCAAGGTCTACCTGAAATAATTACATTTACAACTGTTAAAATAATGTTTGGTTTGAACAATTCTAGCCACACAAATTATACCATCATTGTTGACATGAGGCCGAGTTGACTGGGGCCGAGTTGGCTACGTGACCATTCGTACGTCTCGGTCTTTTTCTGTCTCGGCACGCGGCATTTACATTCCCAAGGAAAGATGTGAACAAAATGTTGTTTGGTCTTCTTCTATTTGAAAATTGCTTTCACAGTTCCTAGCTGCATTGCATTAGCAAGCGGTTACATGACTTCCCGTAGGATGATGAATACACTAGTGAGTATAATTTATCTGTTTATTAGTATTACTGATTTGTACTATACTTCGGAGTGCACATTAACCCGCAACAGTATGATTTTTTTTCCTCGCATGTTAAGAGTTTGTCTGAGCATTTGATACAAAAATGTATTGAACTAATCACTTTAGTGTTATGGTTATATTGATTGCCAGAACTACTTCTACTTCATTAGGGACGAGTCATTTATTATCAGGTGTGTGTGTGTATGTGTTTGTGTGTGTGTGTGTGTGTGTGGGAGGGGGGGGGAGTACATTTTCAAGTGGTTCACCAAAATTTTTCCGACCCCCCAGTCTCAGCAGAATTATTTTTCCGACCCCCCCAGATAGGTGACAAAAAATTGTATGACCCCCCCCAAACCCTCCAACCCTTCACACACACACACACACACACACACACACACACACACACACACACACACACTAGTGTTGGGAATCGGACTGGAAAATCACAATCGATTATCGGAAGAGTTAAACCGATTGATTATCGATTGTACAATCGGATATCCTGTCTGCCAAGTCAACCAATATATAATAATAGCTGGGCATGTTCAAAAAAAATGTGATCAAAGCATTTCAGAGAATTTTAAAGAAAACAGGGCTATATTAGTGCACTATTTTTGTTGCTGAAGATGTATCATGTGGCCTTGAAGATACCTGCCAAATTTCATTGAAATACTTTGAGTAATAAAAAAGTTATAGGCAAAAATATAGCCAAAAAACTCGGGAGTGTAACGCTTTTTGTGTGACATTTTTTTGATTACTGAATTTTCAGCATGTAATTTTACAAAACTGTGCTGGTTACCATACCTATTAGCGATCGTTTTGACTTTCCAGTCCTTTGGGCTGCATGAAAATGTAAGATTAATGTCCTTTTATCATCACCTATGGAATTAGTAATGCTGAACTCAATAGCACTATGCTGAATTTCTGGTGCACCAAAAAAGAAGAGGTTCCCATCTAAATGGATGTCATTTTTGTATTTGATGCTTCTAATCTTTATAACATGGTCTGAAACATTGACTAAAGATGGTATATCGTATTGCAAATTTTCCAGTTGCTTTGCCGGCATCCATCTCAGAATGTAAACAACTTCTTCTCAAGTACCCCTAGAACTCAGGAGTGTAACATTTGACATTTGGAACCCCATAACTTTTTCCAGGGGTAGCTTAAGTAAACGTTCATGCTTTGTATGAAAAGTCTTTCACCCATCAAGGTAGGAGGTACACAGGCAGTCTTCATCTCGGGTTCTATTTTCTTCTTATGTACCATTTGAGCCACTCAGGAGTGTAACACTTTTTTGAAAAAAGACAAAAATAGCTTTTCTCTTTACCACAAGCAGTATAAGTTTCATTTATTGTGCTCATAAATGAAGACCAAGCCCCTCTCAAGCAATTTTGGAACATATAGTCAACTTCTAAATGTAAATAAAGCTGCACTGCCATGAAATCGACTGAAAGTTGAAGATTTTGAGATTCCATTTTCTTCATATCTATCACTATGAGGCATTCTAAACAATAACCATACATGGCTATCAAGTGTTTTGTGAGAAATAAGTAGATAAGAATGACCAAGATAATGATATTTTGTGACTAACTTCGGGTTTTGCAATGGCATGTTTAGTGCAAGGTGTTACACTCCTGAGTTTTTTAAGTTTAATGCCATTTTGGACACTTTTTCTTCCATTGCATCAACATGTTTGGATTAATTCAAGCTAAATATATGTTTCAAACATCTGAAAATGTTTCTTGATGCAGTGCCATCTGTTTTGATAAGATTTTGAGGTTAATGATATTTTAGAAAGGGACATTTTCTACTGATTTATAATGTGACCAACAACTTCTGAAACTGGTATGGAACTTCGCTTCTGTAATGTATTTTGTAAACAGGTAGTGATAGTAAGGTAAAGAAAACTGTTCAATTACCAAAAGAAAGAGTGAAGAAGAAAATTAAATTCAGTATATATCTGTTTGATTGTTGTGCATTTAGATAGCCGAAATAGTATGTATATTGTGGTACACCCAAGCATGAATTAAGAGATATGGTTTTGGTTTTTGCTACAGCAATGAGTGTAAGTTGCTTTTAAAGAGAAGACAACAAAATAATGAAATTCAAAGGCATAATATTCATCTTGTGTTATAATACAACAAATGGCTGTAAAGTGTTACACTCCTGAGCATCAGAACAATGTTTCTTGTTAAAGAGGCCAGTAAACTTGGAAAAAATGATGTTAACAACATGCAGTTGGTGTTACTTTATTACATGGAACACTTAATCATTGACTTAAAGCTCATGTAATGCAAATTAGAGCAGTTTTGAAATAATACTCAGGAGTGTAACACATTTCTTGAAACTTTTTGCGCATTTTTGACATGGCATCACCACTACCTATAACTTTTTATATGAATAATCATTTTCTAGAATACCTCTCTACTCATATGGCATCATTACAATGCACATTTTATTGAGATACAGTCAAGTAAATAAAAGATATGAAAGTTTTTAGAACTGTACATCTAAAACAATGTATCAAAATGAAGTTAAAATTTGAGTTTTTATATCATTCAGCAGTTTCTGACAGAAAACAGCACTTATTTACATAATTTGGAAATGCCGTGCATCAAATAATAGAAACTTAAAGTGATAGGATCATGATTTTAGCCTTTCAAAGCTGTCATAAAATTTGGTCATTTTAACAGATTTTGGGTGTAAATTTCTTCACAAAAAATGTCATAAAATTTTTATTAGTAATGCTATTATTAAAATTTATACAGTTTTGTAAACTGGAGGCACTGTAGATAAGTCTGGAATAAAAATTAAACCTATGGCAGAGTGTTTAATTTTGACCTCCAATGTCACACTTTGGTCACATTTTTTTTGAACATGCCCAGCTAATGCTCCATAAAGGCTAAATCTGTACTTATCTACCAAAATAAAGAGTATAATGCACAGAAAAGAGCATTAGACATCATTACTCCTTTGGCATCAACTAATTTTTGTGCCATACATATTTCATAGGCAGATAGAAGGCAGTGAATGTGATCATACTGGCTACCAGTACCAGCTGAATCTTGTGACAGATGAGGGCAACATACCTATGCACTATAATGCTATCTTAGATGGCCATATCAGTACTGTATATATATATTTTTCTTTTATTTCTGCCAGCACTGACTGACAATAACAACAGATACAGTTGCCATTGTTGGTAAAATCTTTCTTCTCAAAGTATTCACCTTTTCAGATAGGTCCTTATGCAGTATACAACTAAGAAGTCACTAAACCTGCCCCTCTTAGAGGCCTTATAGATGACCAAAAATTGAAAGTGTAGCCATCTGTACTTTTTTAAAATCAGTAAAAGCTAAGGACTATTTGGATTCAGGGTCTATATATGTTATTAACAGCAATCTCAAACTTTTAGCCATAGGTCGTAATGGTCAGAGTCTCAAAACGCTCGTTTCGTTTTCATATAATCCAGAGTGGGTGGGGGGTATCAATACACAACCTTTATTTGCTTATGTTTTTTGCATAAAATGCATATGACAGATGTCATATCCAGGTTAGATTTTGTGGCTGGTCCCTCTTTTATCTTTCTGAAGCAAAAATAAACCCCAAATCGGGTGTTGCTCTTCCCTGTATAGGGAAAAAGCTCCATGTCCGGCTCTGATTTTTATTTGGACGCCATGACAGTCATGTTTGGATTACTTCCCTTTAAATGCACGAAACAACCAGAAATGAACCGAAACTCACCAAACGGTCTGTGCGACGTTTTTGACCTAATGACTTTGTTTACAATCGATAGTCACAAAATTACAATCGATTGTCGCCGACGTGAGCCTGAACGATTAGTTTTCGATGTTCAGCGACTATCGGGACAACACTAACACACACACACCATATTACCTATTTTATGTCAGACTGACCTCAATCAAAATCTGTATGAAACACAAAGAACATTTTCTTATTCTAACAGGTTAATAAATCATGGTCTGTTTAAACTTTGTCAGCATTTCTTGCACTTTCTTTCTGCTTTTGGCCATCCAGAAACCTTTTTGTCGAATGCTTAATAGAGTAATATTAATTGGGCCACTGTGGGGCCGCTGCGGCGGGGGTTTGGGGGCTGTGCCCCCAGAAGCCACAGTAGTTTTGCTGATGAAAAGCCACCTGGAGAGCTGATACAGGGATACAGACTAACTCATTTTTCATAGGAGCAAGCTGGGCCCCTAAAAACTGAAACTTAGTTGCCCAGTCAGAAATTTAGGGGCCCACATTTAAAACATGGGAATCTTTTATTCAGAATCTGCGCGAGAATTGCGCCGTTTCCGTAGGCTTTGTAGTAAACCCTCCTTTCTTCATGGTTTTGTTTCCTTTTAGCAACCGGGTGTGAAACACCAGCGATGTATCGCCATATTAGGCGCGAAAAATCTATAAACGGTTAGGATTTTTAGCTGACAAATCCGTCTATCTATCTATCTTCCTTTACGAGGAGGCGGCCATGTTGTTTCTCGATAGTGAGTAAAATCCAACACACAAGTATGACGGAACACCGAATATTCATAGCGGATATCGGCGCGGAAGTTAGCAATACCCTTAGAGGTGGCGGATTTTACTCCAAGCCGAAAACACGCCAGACACTCGCCGACAGCTTACGATCGCAAACTGGGCGACTATCATTTCAATTTTAGGCGCCCACCCGATTTTTTACTCGCAGTGGGCGAGTGGGCGACCGCTAGTCTGTATCCCTGTGATATCTCAAATGCAGGCATTAAATACTGTCTTCTAGCAAATCAAAGAAAAGATCTGTTTTTGGCCAAGTTTTGTGTTTCAAAGAAAAGTGTATAAGTTTAAGAGTTAAAAATAAAAGCGTCGCAAACGTCTGTGTGAGGCCCCCAGAAGCTGAGACATTTTTAATAATGAATACTGATGGAAGAATTCCGACCCCCCCCCCCATATGCCTAATAAAAGATATGACCCCCCCTGCTCTGAGGATTTTTGATTTCCGACCCCCCAGTACATCACCAAAAAAATTCCGACTCCCCCCTAAATGTACCCGCCCCCCCCCCCCCCCCCGATAATAAATGTCTCGTCCCTTACTGCCCAGGGCATAAAGCATCACAGGCAAGTGACGTCAGCAAAATGGTTAAAAACATCCACATATACAGGTAAAAATAAATAAAAATCGCTATGATGCAGAGTTTTCCCTGACACAGCCATATCTATGTATCTGTGGAATATGAAAATCCGGTGTTTAAAAGAATCAACCCATATCTTTCTTTTCAAAGGTCCCAGACATTGAAACTTCATCTTGTAACTTGTACTAAGGAGTTCCACCCTTGTTAGGGTCACCGTAGTTATACGTATTCTTCTGGAGTGAAGAGCTGACTAAAACTTCTACAGTACGAGGCAGCATGCACCAGTCTGGTTGTAAATACCACTGAATCAGTGCATCAGTGGTGGATCCAGAGGGCGTTCGGGGGGTTCAAACGAACCCCCTCTACAGCCTAAATTATTTCATTTCCATGTGGAATTTCTGCAAAAATTGGTCGAACTGCGCAAATCGAATCCCCTCAGCTAATTTGAACCCCCTATCCAAAATTCCTGGATCCACCCCTGTGCATGCACCTATCCATTCCAGGTCACATACAACAAATCTAGGTCATTGTGACCTACTTTCACGAAAAAGTACCACATACCGTAATCGACCTTTAGCGCCCTGTGCGCTTAACTTTTGCAAAATTGTGTCAAATACTTGTAGTAAGTTTTCTTTCTTATGAGTGCACATTTCAATGAATTATTATGTATTGAAGGAAACAATTTTAAAGGTTCACTATAAGAGAAAAGCTGCTTATGGTCATAGAAAGATAGAGAAGCTTTACAAAATGAAAACTGAAAGATCCTGTAGCATTTTTCAGCTCCTGTAAATCAGCAGAAAATGGATAAAACTGGTGAAAATATGTGTGCTTATAGGGCATGTGCGCTAATTAGGTCGAATACGGTATTTAGTTTTCGAGGTCAGCCCCATATCTCCCTTTTCATAGGCCCCAGAACATCGAAACTTCATCAGTGCATGCACCTCACCACTCATGGTCACCTACAACAAAACTAGGTCACTGCGACCTACTTTCACAAAAAAGGACCACATAATTAGATTTCGTCTGCAGCCTCAAATCTCCATTTCCATAGGTCCCAGAACATTGAAACTCCATCAGTGCATGCACAGGGATACAGACTAGCGGTCGCCCACTCGCCCACTGCGAGTAAAAAATCGGGTTGGCGCCTAGAATTGAAATGATAGTCGCCCAGCTTGCGATTGTCAGCTGTCAGCGAGTGTCTGGCGTGTTTTCGGCTTGGAGTAATATCTGCCACCTTAAAGCGCATTGCTAACTTCGGAGCCGATATCTGCGTTGAATATTCGATGTTCCGTCATACTTGTGTGTTGGATTTTACTCACTATCGAGAAACAACATGGTCCCCTCCTCCGTCACAAGTTTGAGCCTTTGATTTCCTGAATGCTTCACATCTCCCAAACCCATGGAAGGATTTTCATTAAACTTGTGTCAGATGTTCACCTCAGTGAGACTGTATGCAAAACTTATGTTTCAACCATGCCGACTCAAGGTCAAGATCACAGGTTAAGGTCAACAGTTTAAACCTTTGATTTCATGTTTGCTCAATATCTTTACCCCATAGAGATTTACATTATTTTTCTTTAACTTAGGTAAAATGTCTTCTTGGTGAGAAGATGTACAGAACTCATCTCATTTATGCTGGCTCAAGGTGAAGGTCACAAAAGCAAGAAAAGACTGTTACAGGGAAAGGGTTAAACTGATTTTTCCTTTCAACAACCAAAGGTAAGAATGGATGGCTGGCATGATGTTTTATGTCCTTTTCAACAGTATTTCAGTCATTATAGGACAATGGAAAAGTGATTATGAAAGGCTCAGTGCAGTGAAGTACCATTTAGGTCCACAAAGAATTCAATTTCTGCCTCCAGTAGGATGCAAACCGGTATCCCATGATCCAAAGTCAGGAGAGCTAACCATGGTTAGCTCTCCTGAGTTTGGATCATGGTTAAAGCTCTCCTGACTTTGGATCACGAGATACCCTGTTTGAATCCCACTTGAGATTCAAACCGGGTATCCCCTGATCCAAAGGCAGGAGAGCTAACCATGGTTAGCTCTCCTGACTTTGTGTCATGGTTAAAGCTCTCCTGACTTTGGATCATGGGATACCCAGTTTGAATCCCACTGGAGGCAGAATTCTTTGCAGACCAAAATGGCGCTTCACTGTACTGAGCCATTCATAATCACTTTTCCATTGTCCTATAATGACTGAAATACTGTTGCACTCACTACGCAGTTGCTTCTAAGTATGTAACCAAAGTTACCACCACTCTGACTGTCATTCTACAGCGGGGATATAGCTGTCATTCAGACTACCTTAATTCTTGTATAACTCTGAAGCTCCTACTTTTCTCCTACTTTTTCGTATGATGCACTTGAAAGCCAGCAACTTTAATTTATATTTGAACTTGATCAAACTTAACTGATGGATGAGTTTCTAATTCCGCCAAATTATGCAATTTGTATTTTGACTTTATCGGGCTTTAATGTTAAAGTTACCTCCCTTTCGTTGAAAGTAAAAGGAAATCTTGCTAAGTACATTTGAGCTAGGTTGGTTGGTTGCATTTTTTGGGTTTAATAGCCCTTTGAGACAAATAGAATCTATGATGGGGTTGAGGCCGAGACAAGGAAATCTCAGGTAAGTTTTCAGATTATTTAAGTCTTATGCGAGGCTTGCCGAGCATAAGACTTAAATAATCTGAAAACAAGCCTGAGATTTCCTTGTCGAGGCCTCAACCCCATCATTGATTATTTTTCTCACCCATTGTATTTTCTAAAACAGAAAATTCATTGAATACCTGTACTTCTTCTTGAGGCCATTACTATAAACTTCAAGCTAATTTTCCAGTAATAGTTATGACTTGTGTTAATTTCATCTTGTGCATGCATTTTCCATGACTGGCAGCTAATCAAAACTCTACAGTGACACCTCATGCACATTGTTTGCTGTTAATTTCATTTTGCATGCAATTTACATGACAGGTAGCAGCAAGTTGATTTGTTGAATTTAAGTGTGTAATTAATTGGGCTGTACTATAGCAATGATTGGCATTTTGTGACAGCTTTTTGAGCCTTGGCCGAGATAGCAGGCCGAGATAGAAAAATCTCAGACACCTCTAGAAAGGGATATTCTTATCCAGTGGGTGAGAAAATATATTTCAGTCTATATCGGTTAGGGATGGGTATCGCCACTGAAAACCGTATCGCGATATATCACGATACACTGGTCCGTATCGGGATATGTATCACGATATATCGTGACTTCTTTTTAAGTACGTACTTCCATGTTATATGCTTTTACTGTGTTGCATGTTTGCTTCTGTCTTTTATTAATGATTGTAATAAAAATGAACATCCCATTCTTTACCTGTTTATTTTAACACCAAAACAAATTATAACCAGCTCATGTACTTTATTAAAATGCAACTGTTACTGGTCTGCGATCTCATTTTATTTAACAAATTGACTTACTTACTGACGTGACCCTGGTGACCATGCATCTGGTGCATGACTTCTTAATTTGTTATTCTGCCCTGACCCAGTTTTGCCCCAAGGCGAGAATGAAAAAAAGCATGCAGATTTTCAACACCAGTTGTCATCAAAGATCAAAAGGAATTGACACGTGTCTGAAGTCTAGGTGAATTATTTTATCGGTGACATGAAAAGGAAATACACTAAATAATCGGACAGTAATTGCTGAGCAAATGTTGTAGACCCAGATCAGACAGGCATTGGAGCAGTGTGATCAGGATCTGCAGTCTAGTATGTCAACAAAATAATGAAACTTCCCTTAAGTGAAAATGTGATATACATACACAAAAAAAAAATGTTCTAAAAGATGTTCGAATATTTACGTAAGTTATGAATGGGAATATGTGTCAAAATGATCATACCGTTGGAGTGATAGGATCAATTGGATACTGACAAAAGGATTAAACTGGACACTATTATCTACAATCACGGTAATTTTTGTTCACATCTTCTTTGTGGGTGATAATTACGGAGATAAAAGACAAAAGAGGAAGCGAGCCTCTGGCAAAAGTAAACAATCAAAACCTGTTTTTAAAGACTATTGGCTTTAATTGACTTTACTACCTAGATCCGTTTTATAAAAAAAAGAATAGTTGGGGCAAAATACTAACAAAATGAAAAGGAAACTGTTAATTAAAAGCATATAAAACGCTTTCACGAGAATGTCCGGAAACACCCGAAATTTACCGAGCGTACCGGTATGGCCAAAACGTATCGTGATTCGTATCGTTGGAATTTTGAATAGCGATTTACCGGTATACCGGTAATATCGCGCACCCCTAATATCGGTCCATCTCCCAGAGAGGAGGAGAAAGAAAAGAGAATGGTAGATGAGAGAAAAAATATCCAAACAACGCCCACCCACACCTTCTGCAAGCACAATAGGCCCTTGCCCTACTTTTATCCAAGTAAGAAGGATGCATTTGCAGTGGAACCAGCATCATTGCCCGACCACCAGCCCCCATTTGGTTTAAACAATATTTATTCAATATAAATTACATATACAGACATAATACAAAACATAGCATGGTACAGGATCTGACGGTAAGCAAATCGCTTATATGAAAGTCATCTCCTGGATATGAAAGTCATCTCACCCATTTGAGCTAGGATCATGACAGTAGGTATGTAGGTTTGGGATTAAATATAGTAAGATGATTAAGTTTTGGCGTATATATATCATCTCCTGGAGATGATGTATGTCAGCCAAAAGCTTTCTATCAGATCCTGATCTATTTGTTGTATGTATATATATGTGTTGTTCTGAAAATTCTTGAATAAAATTTGTTTAAACCAAGTAAACCAAGTTTTGGTTTAAATTCCGGCAAAAAATGACCAAGTTGTGCCACCAAGTTGTGCCCCACTGTTTGAATTTGTCAGTTTTAGCTCACCTGAGCCGAAGGCTCACAGGTGAGCTTATAGTATAGGCAGGCATCCGTCGTCCGTCCGTCAACATTTTCAAACGACATCTTCTCTGAAACTACAAGGCCCATTGTAACCAAATTTCATATATAGCATCTATAGGCAGGGGAAACCAATAATACTGTCTTTTATCCAAATCACTTCAGAACTTTGGTTGCTATGGCAACTTAAAGTTTCCATTGACTTTTATGGGAAAAATTGAAAATTTGCATTTATTGCTATGTCACTGCAGATATTTTGACAAAGCTTGTACAGAAATGTTCCTTGAGTAGTCCTCTATCAACCACATGAAATTTATGTCAACTGCACAATTTGGCTGGTTGCCATGGCCACCGAATGATTAGAAATAGAAAAAAATAGTTAAAAAATCATCTCCTCAGAAACTATGCAACCAATAAAGCCCAAACTTCACAGAAAGGATCTTAGTACTTGCTTCTATAAAAGAACTGTTTTCCTTGGCAATCGCTTTAGCAGTTTGGTTGCTATGGGAACTTAAAGTTGCCATTGACTTATAATGGCAAAATAGAAAATTTGCATTTATTGCTATGTCGGTGCAGATATTTTGACAAAACTTTTACAGAAATTTCCTTGAGAAGTCCTCTATCAACAACATGAAATTTATGTCAATTGCACAATTTGGCTGGTTGCATTTGCAACCAAATGATTAAAAATAGAAAAAATATTCAAAAAATCATCTCCTCAGAAACTATGCAGCCAATAAAGCCCAAACTTCGCAGAAAGAATCTTAGTACTGGCTTCTATAAAAGTACTGTTTTTCTTGGCAATTGCTCCAGCAGTTTGGTTGCTATAGGAGCTTAAAGTTGCCATTGACTTATAATGGCAAAATAGAAAATTTGCATTTATTGCTATGTCACTGCAGATATTTTGACAAAACTTGTACAGAAATGTTCCTTGAGTAGACCTCTATCAACCACATGAAATTTATGTCGATTGTACAATTTGGCTGGTTGCCATTGCAACTGAATGATTAAAAATAGAAAAAAATATTCAAAAATCATCTCCTCAGAAACTATGCAACCAATAAAGCCCAAACTTCACAGAAAGTATCTTAGTACTGGCTTCTATAAAAGTACTGTTTTTCTTGGCAATCGCTCGAGCAGTTTGGTTGCTATGAGATCTTAAAGTTGCCATTGACTTGTAATGGCAAAATAGAAAATTTGCATTTATTGCTGTGTTGGTGCAGATATTTTGACAAAACTTTCATAGAAATGTATCTTGAGTAGTCCTCAAGTAGCCTTATTAAATTTATGCAAATTGCAGAGTTTGGCTGGTTGCCATGGCAACGGAAAAATTGAAAAACTGTTAAAAAATCATCTCGAAAACTATGCGACCGATACAGCTCAAACTTTACAGAAGGGATCTTATTACTAGCCTCTATAAAAATACTGTTTCGTATGGCAGTTGCTCCAGTAGTTTTGTTTCTGTTGGAACTTTAAGTTGCCATTGACTTATAATAGGAAAGTTGAAAATTTTCATTCATAGCTATATCGCTGCAGATATTTGGACAAAACTTTTACAGAAGTTTTCCTGGAGTAGTACTCTAGCAACGGCATGAAATTTATGCATACGGCACAATTTGGCTGGTTGCCATTGTAACCAAATGGTTAAAAACAGAAAACATACTCAAAAATCATCTACTCAGAAACTAATTGGACGATAAACCTGAAACTTTACTGAAAGGATCTTAGTAATAGGCTCTATTGAATTACTATTTTTTATTATTTTTGTCCATGTTGTTTGTTGTGATGGCAACTTAAAGTTTCCATAGACGTATAATGGGGAAAATGTAAATTAGCATTTATTAGCTCACCTGAGCCGAAGGCTCACAAGGTGAGCTTATAGTATAGGCTAAGTCCGTCGTACGTCGTCCGTTCACACTTTTAAGCATTAATATCTGCTAAAGCAGCTGGCCAATCTTGATCAAATTTTATGTGTAGCATGGTTGGGGTGGGGGATTGATTACATATAGTTTTGGGACAGATTGGTTTTAAACTGTGGTTACCATGGCAACGAAAAGGTAGACTTATAATGGGGGAAAATGTTGTCCGGGCCCTAGCTTCTTCATTTTTGATCGCAACTTCTTGTAACTTGCAGGTATCCAGGACAGCCGAAACATCTCGGACCAGTTCAAATTTGGTCCAGGTTGGATCATTCTTTTCAGGGTTACTTGCCCTTGAGCGATAAAATATTTTCCCATTGACTTATAATGGGGAAAATGTTGTCCGGGCCCTAGCTTCTTCATTTTTGATCTCAACTTCTTGTAACTTGCAGGTATGCAGGACTGCCAAAATATCTCGGACCAGTTCGAATTTGAGCCAGGTTGGATCATTCTTTTCAGAGTTACTTGCCTTGAGCGATAGCACCTTCATTTGTGGACCGAATTCAATTTAATTTCACACAAATAATTAGTATGACAATATCTTGGATAGGTTCGCGTTTCAGCCTTCTGGGGTCAAGGTCAAGGCCACAGTGGCTATTTGTAGTAAAACTTTGTCATCCCTCTAGCGCCTTCATTTTTGGACTGAGTTTGATTAAAACTTCACACAAATGTTTAGTATGACAATATCTCAAACAAGCTTGCGTTTCAGCTTCCTAAGGTCAATGTCAAGGTCACAATGGCTATTTTTAGAAAAACTTTGTCATGGCTCTAGCGCCTTCATTTATGGACCAATTTCGATTTAACTTCACACAAGTGATAAGTATGGCAATATCTTGGGCAAGTTTGCGTTTCATCTATCTGGGTCAAGGCCAAGGTCACAGTGGCTATTTTTAGAAAAACTTTGTCATCCCTCTAGCGCCTTCATTTACAGACCAATTTTGATTTAACTTCACACAAGTGTTTAGTATGACAGTATCTTGAACAAGTTTGGGTTTCAGCGTTCTAAGGTCAAGGTCACAGTTGCTAATTTTAGAAAACTTTGTCATCGCTCTGGCAACTTCATTTATGGACGGATTACACAAATTTTGAGTATGACAATATCTTGAACAATTTGGTGTTTCAGCATTCTAAGGTCAAGGTCACAGTTGCTAATTTTAGAAAACTTTGTCATCGCTCTGGCAACTTCATTTATGGACGGATTACACAAATTTTGAGTATGACAATATCTTGAACAATTTGGTGTTTCAGCGTTCTAAGGTCAAGGTCAGGGCTGCTTTTTCAGAAAAACTTCGTCATCGGTCTGGCGACTTCATTTATGGACCAATTTTGATTAAACTTCACACAAATGTTTAGTATGACAATATCTTGAACAAGTTCGCTTTTCAGCATTCTAAGGTCAAGGTCAAGGTCACAGTGGCTATTTTTAGAAAAACATTGTCATCACTCTAGTGCCTTCATTTATGGACTAATTTTCATTTAACTTCACACAAGTGTTTAGTATGACATTATCTTTGACAAGTTCGCATTTCAGGATTTTAGGGCTAAGGTCAAGGTCACGGGGGCTATTTTTACTGTCATTGCAATTATCTGACTTTCCTGGTAAGCCTATTCTGTGACAAACAAGTTGGCAGAATTTTTCAATTACACTGCATGTGCTGTCGGCAAAGTTTCCTTTGTCTTTGATCAGCAACGTCTAAAACTAGTTGCTGATTATGATGAAACAATATTCTCGTATAGTATGTACTTGATATTGGTTTGCATAAGAATACGCAGAATTTAGAGTATAAAGATTTAGATGTTTCCGAGGACGCCGTCAAGTACATTGAAATAGACTAATACTGACGACTCTTAAGATATCTGGTTATGTTGGCGGTGTACCATATGTTCAAGTTCAGTTTAACGATATGTAAATTCTGTAATTGTTATCACATATACACAAACCGTTACCCTTTATCCATGTACACGTAGAATCCTTAGTGGTGCTATTCAGATGAAAGCGGTGCAGGTAAAAAATTAGGTCACTACGTCAAATCTTAGAAAAATCTTGTGTACACTCTAGAGGACACTGTTTTTATCCAATTCATGAAACTTAGACTGTTTATTATGCCCCCAATTTCGGAGAAATTGTGGGGGCATATTGGTTTGGGCCTGTCCGTCTGTCCGTCTGTCCGTCTGTCTGTCTGTCCGTCTGTCATATCAAGAACGGTAAGAGCTAGGAGCTTGAAACTTTATACACATGATCAGTATGAAAAATAAGCGAACACGTGTTTTTTCTTTTTTCCGCGGGTCACATATTTCAAGAGTTATGCCCCTTTTTCGACTTAGCCTGCGGAACCTTGTGAACAAAATATCTCAAGAACCCCTGATGCTAGGATCATGAGGTTTTGCAGGATGAGAATGCCCAAGGTGTAGATGACCTGATTAACTTTTGAAACAAATTCGTGAATTTTTGACCGAGTTATGCCCCTTTTTCAACTTAGTGCATTGTAAGCCTATGGAACCTTGTGAACAAAATATCTCAAGAACCCCTGAAGCTAGGAGCATGATTTTTTGCAGGAAGATACTGCCTGTGGTGTAGATGACCTGATTAACTTTTGAAAAAAATATGGAATTTTTGATCGAGTTATTCCCCTTTTTCGACTTAGTGCATTGAGGCCTATGGTACAAAGGTACCGTTACATATAGTCAAGAACAATAAGAGCTAGGAACTTGAAACTTTATACACATGATCAGTATGGAAAATAAGCAGACCCGTATTTTTTTATTTTTCCGCCGGCCATGTATTTCCAGAGTTATGCCCCTTTTTCGACTTAGCCTGTGGAACCTTGTGAACAAAATATCTCAAGAACCCCTGATGCTGGGATCATGAGGCTTTGCAAGATGAGAATGCCCAAGGTGTAGATGATCTGATTAACTTTTGAAACAAATTCGTGAATTTTTGACCAAGTTATGCCCCTTTTTCAACTTAGTGCATTGTAAGCCTATGGAACCTTGTGAACAAAATATCTCAAGAACCCCTGAAGCTAGGAGCATGATTATTTGCAGGAAGATACTGCCTGTGGTGTAGATGACCTGATTAACTTTTGAAAAAAATTCGTGAATTTTTGATTGAGTTATTCCCCATTTTTGACTTAGTGCATTGAAGCCTATGGTACAAAGGTACCTTTACATATAGTCAAGAACAATAAGAGCTAGGAACTTGAAACTTTATACACATGATCAGTATGGAAAATAAGCAGACCGGTATTTTTTTATTTTTCCGCCGGCCATGTATTTCCAGAGTTATGCCCCTTTTTCGACTTAGCCTGTGGAACCTTGTGAACAAAATATCTCAAGAACCCCTGATGCTGGGATCTTGAGGCTTTGCAAGATGAGAATGCCCAAGGTGTAGATGACCTGATTAACTTTTGAAACAAATTCATGAATTTTTGACCAAGTTATGCCCCTTTTTCAACTTAGTGCATTGTAAGCTGATGGAACCTTGTGAACAAAATATCTCAAGAACCCCTGAAGCTAGGAGCATGATTATTTGCAAGAAGATACTGCCTGCGGTGTAGATGACCTGATTAACTTTTGAAAAGAATTCGTGAATTTTTGATCGAGTTTTACCCTTACATATAGTCAAGAACAATAAGAGCTAGGAACTTGAAACTTTATACACATGATCAGTATGGAAAATAAGCAGACCTGTATTTTTTTATGTTTCTGCTGGCAATGTATTTCCAGAATTATGCCCCTTTTACGACTTAGCCTGTGGAACCTTGTGAACAAAATATCTCAAGAACCCCTGATGCTAGGATCATGAGGTTTTGCAGGATAAGAATGCCCAAGGTGTAGATGACCTGATTAACTTTTGAAACAAATTCGTGAATTTTTGACAAAGTTATGCCCTTTTTTCCGCCGGTCATGTATTTCCAGAGTTATGCCCCTTTTTCGACTTAGCCTGTGGAAACTTGTGAACAAAATATCTCAAGAACCCCTGATGCTAGGATCATGAGGTTTTGCAGGATGAGAATGCCCAAGGTTTAGATGACCTGATTAACTTTTGAAACAAATTCGTGAATTTTTGACAAAGTTATGCCCCTTTTTCGACTTAGAGCATTGTAAGCCTATGGAACCTTGTGAACAAAATATCTCAAGAACCCCTGATGTTAGGAGCATGATCTTTTGCAGGAAGATACTGCCTGTGGTGTAGATGACCTGATTAACTTTTGAAAAGAAATCATTAATTTTTGATTGAGTTATGCCCCTTTTTTTGACTTAGTGCATTGTAAGCCTATGGAACCTTGTGAACAAAATATCTCAAGAACACTTGATGCTAGGAGCATGATTTTATGCAGGAAGATACTGCCTGTGGTGTAGATGACCTGATTAACTTTTGAAAATAATTTGTAAATTTTGGATTGAGTTATGCCCCTTTTTCAACTTAGTGCATTATTTGCCTATGGAAGCTTGTGAACAAAATATCTGGAGAACCCCTGATGCTAGGATCATGATTTTTGCAGGTTGATATTGCCCAAGGTGTAGATGACCTGATTAACTTTCAAAAACAATTCGTAAATTTTTGACTGAGTTAAGCCCCTTTTTCGACTTAGTGCATTGTAAGCCTATGGTACAAAGGTACAAGCATTATTGGATGAACCTTCTCTAGAGACAAGCATATGGTTGGGGGCATAGTGTTTCATAAACACATTTTCTAGTTTTTATGAAATCTGAGGCAGGTTTGTAAGTGGGTCTTGTCAGGTCAAAAACTAGGTCACTAAATCAGATATGAGAAAACCTTGAATACACTCTAGAGGGCACAGTTTTGATCCAATCTTTGTTCAGAATGTTTATTTTTATGTAATTTAGAACAAGGTGCTCTAGTGACCGCCATTATTAACCAGTTTTGTTACCAGTATAACTTCACAGCTGTACTGGATTTGTTTGACATCAAAATCTGCACTCTTCAAAAACCATTGGTTTAAGGTTTGTAACAAATGAGTGAAGTAACAAAATGTGTCTGTTGATAGTAAGATGTCAGGTGAGCTACAGGACCATTGGTCCTCTTGTTTCTGTGTTACCGTAGATATTTTGACAAAAGTTTTACAGAAATGTTCTCAAGAAGCAGACTTCAAAATTCTGTCATATTGTACAATTTGCCGTAGAGTTACTTACTCCTGAGTGCTGAGGATGAATGGACTCAGGTGAGCTACAGGACCAATGGTCCTCTGGTTTCAACTTCTCAAGGGCCTGGCTTGACCTAGCAAGCTGGTTTATGGGGTATAGTAGTTTTTCTAGGTGAGCAAAATAAATAGGTGGCGTACCACCATTGACATCACATTGTTTTGGTACGGTGTGAGTAGTTCCTAAGAAAACAACAAGATCCTTATTCATTTATTTGAAGGTATCTCATGTGAGAATTATAAAAGACGTACAAGCTTGTTTTGTTGGTTTCAGGTGGAATTGGAACTCAAGCCTAATGATTAGTGATGTTTGAACACAATGAAAATGGACCTATTTTTTTTTTGTTTCAGAAAGAGGCAACAACCCAGGGTTTTTTCCGAAATTGGCCACCTTGAAAGTGCACTGAGATACCCAAGTCAACAATTGGGACATATCACGGGAAAAGATGGGGATGAAGGTATGGTGAAAGTATGCAAGAACTGTTTGAATTTGTTTGTCCTTAAGACTGAGACAGGAGGCGTCAACAGATTTGGGATGGGCATCATTCTGTTTGTACTTGAACCTAAATATAAATTTGCATGCAAGTCAATGTGCTAAATTAATGGTAATTTACGGAATCTAGTTATGTGCATATGTGAAATCACAGAAATGAATATAATAACAAAACGGTACAAGATATCACTTTGATATTTGAAACAGGTCATTCCATGCATTTCTGCAACTGACAGAGACCATTTCTATTTTTTTTCTTAACACTTGGGAAGAGCTATAGGCCAGGAAAACGAGGTACCATCATACAAATTTAGTTCCACAGAGAAAATCAAGTTACTTCCCTTGCACTGTTGTTGCAAACTGCTCTGTAGGTAGCTCTTCAAGTAAAACATGTCCATGAAATTCAAGGAAAAGATGCAGTCGGCTTAGCCAAGATAATGTGGACAATTTAAGTTTCCCCATGTTATGCGATGGTTCTGAGTGTCACATGCATCTCATATCCTTAAAGTCTGTGTAAATGAATAGTACTTCAAATGAGCTTTCCTGTGATATATGGTTTTATATATCTGCATTGAGTAGTTAACCAAATATTTGGTCTGAAAGGCCCAAAAATGACCATTTTTTGCATGTTATGCTGTTGCAAGAAAAAGAAGGCATTTTTTAAATGTTTGACACAAACAGGGACTGGATCAGATATTGCAAAATTTATGTTCTTCTAAAGAAGACCCCATTCTAATTAACATTACTTTTTACTGAACGAAAATCATATAAAAACTGCCAAAGATATGTCTTAAAATGTAAATGTATACACATGTTATGCATTTCCAATTTTTTACCTACGGTTATTTCACATTTAGAAAGTATACTTTTCACTGCCAAATAAATTAAGAAAACATCTCAAGTTTACAAAACAGATGTAGTCACACATGAAAACCACATACATTTTTATGAAATGCTCTCTGCCTAGTTATACTGGCCTAGCCAAAATCATGCATTTTTTGTATAGTCCGTAGCCCCATATTTCAGCATGTGCTATAAAAGTCAAATCATTGTCTATCTACATGATAAGCTATTTTATAGTTACAGACAATGATAATACCGCAACACAAAAAGAGATTAGCAGCTGGTGGCTGGCAAAAGAATTCTACAGCCAATAACATTTTGTCCGTAGCCCTGTATAGTCCGTAGCCCCCCTCAAAATTCATACCTTATGATGATGTCATATGCAACCTAGAGCTGTGGTTCTAGTAATTTTTTTCAGGAACAAGCAGGGCAAGCAGATAAAGCTTTTGTGACATTTAAAGAATGAAATATCTGCTTTATTCCGAGAAAGTAAAATGTGGATGAACTAATAACTGTAGGTGCTAGATTATATATTTATGTATAACATACACATAATGCAATAGTACAGTGTCAAGTTGCATATTAAAATGAAGTTTCATAGTGTCAGACTATTTTGATACAACTTCTGGGGTGTTTTATAATGCTTAATTATGGAATTGTATCGAGACATTAAAGGCTGACAAAGGGGCTACGGACTATACAAGTTTTTATATATATCTTTCCATATTCAGACAGGTGACTTCTCATTCCACATAAGTAAAGAAATTAGTAGTTAACAATGAAACCTGTCCCAAGAAAAAGAAATTAGGAACATAAAGTCAGATAAACACTTGATACCCTGCCCAAAGTCACAGTAGTACATCTCTGGGAGATGTTGCGATACAGACAGAAATACTGTCCGGAAGAGGCATTAAAACCAGAAAATCAAAGCAACCAAATCACAGTAGTACAAATAGTACTTGTTCAAGGACCTGGTTTAAAATGTGTCTCCCTATTACTGTTGTACAATTTACAGTGATTGAAAATGGCCAGGCAGTTTGAAAATTGTTAAACCAAGTTTAGCAGTTGTGTGTGTTTCCAAGTGAAGTGGTACAGATAAATACAGTAGTTCGGAGAGTTACTGAGGTTTTCCTTGTTGTTTCAAGTTGAAATTTGTTTATGAAACAGTTATTACCATTATGCCTGTCATGAGATGAGTCGCATTATTTTGTGGCAATGTCCATCTGTCTGTCTGTGTGGCCAACTGTCCTTTTTTTTTAAACTTAACTAAAATGTATGCCTTATCGAGACAATATGCAGAACTCATTTTAACAGCGTCTGACAAAGTTTAAGGTCTAACAGAGGTTGAAACTCAAACATTAAAATTTTGTATCCCCTCCACAGATCTTTAAAACATTCTAGATTTCTTCATGAAACATTTTACAAATATAAAGCCCCATCAGATGATGTGCAGAGAAAAAGAACCATTACCATACTTTCAGTTTTGATGGAATTGTGCCCCTTTGTATTTTTGGTATATATAGTAATTTTATATTAGCATCACATCCACTCCATTTTCTTTGAAGCATTTAAGATTTCTTCATGATAGTTTGTACAAATATAAATTAAGCTTTAGCAGACAATGCGCAGAGAAAAAAAGATAACCCTACTCTCTGTTTTGACAGAATTATGCCCCTTTGTATTGTTCTTGTAGTATTTTCGTGTCTGCTCCCAGTAACATTAACACTGTATAAGAGCTTGATTTGAAACTTTGTACGAGTATAAAACATTAGCAACAGGACAAAGTATTTTGTGGTGTTCATCTGTCTGTCTATGGTCTGTCTTCTGTCCTATAATTTTGTCCGCTCCATATCTCCTAAACCCTCCATATCTCCTAAACCCTTTAAAAGATTTGCTTAAATTTGGACCAAATGTTCATCTTACTAGGATGCTGCAGATTTGCTTAAACCTGGACCAAATGTTCATCTTATTTAGATGATGTGCAGAACTCACATTTCAACAATGTCTGACAAAGGTCAGGGTCTTGCACAGAGGTCAAAGTTCTAAAGGATATATATTATGTCTGCCCCATATCTTTAAAACTGTTCAGGATTTCTTCATTAAAGTTTGTACAAGTATAAAGTGCCATCAGACAATATGCAGAGTAAAAGAACCATTAGCCTATTTCTGAATTTCACAGACTTATTCCTCATTTTATAATTCTTATAGTGACGTTGTGTCTGGTTCCTAACTTTAAACAGTATTAGACTTTGCTTTGAACTTCGTACAAACATAAGGCACTATCAGTGTGCAGAGACTGCTTGTGGTTTTGACAGAACTTTTTGTATACCTTTTATAGTGATTTCATACCTGCCTCACAACTGGAGATTTCAGTTATTGGCAAAGTTCAGATCAACTGTTTCCTTTCTTACATAAATCCCAATAAATGTATAATTGTCCCACTCAGCGGAGCTATTGTTAACTTGGTGTTATAGTCTCTAGTCCATCTTGATGGCTTCCTTTTATGGTATACTCCAAACAAATTACAAATTATACTTCAGCATATTTCTATAGACTTGGCTAAACATATACATGTACTGGTTGAATAGGCTTGAGGTAAGGAATACCATATGGACTCATGGTACAAATTGCTTATAGTCTGTATAGTCCGTAGCCCCTGGACTATATCAATATGAAGTTTGTAATATGTTGTTTACTCCTATTATACAACCATAACAACTGTTTAATTTTGTTTCTGAAATATTTGCAATTAAATTGTAAAACATTTAAGTTAGAAGTTAAGGTCTGAAAGCCCTTTTAAAGAAGCTATGTCAGGAAGTGTATAACAGTTTGCTATGCGCTTATTAATAATAAAGTTATTCACAAAACATGTATTTGTTTATTCTAATGCAAATGTCATTGTAAAGTAACACTAAATAGTAAATTTAGACTGTATTTTTTTAGAGTTTACTGTGAAAATATTTCTGCCAAGTGCAGTTTCAGACATTCACTATATTTGTATAGTCCGTAGCCCTGCTGTGAGCAAAAATTGTCACTTGCACCATAAAGTCATGAAAGTCGTTATTGCAACAATATTTTCTATGTTAACCACAGACAGGTCTGTATTTCATGTGAGAGGACTTTTAAACATATTCAGCTGTCATCTAAACAATACTGCTAAATGCAAAATTTACTTCTTTTCTGCTTTCAATGGTACCTGCAATCTAACTTAATAAAATATTTTTTTCCTTACAGCGGCTAATTCTTTGGCTCAAAAGCTTGATGTTGACAGATTGTCATTACCTAATGAGCAGTATAGACTGTCTGAAAGCAATGTTTTCTATCTTAAAACAGCATGTTATGCTCCGATATGTATAGTCCGTAGGCCCACACAGGTACTAGTATATATCGGCCGGTAACTTTTTTATCGGGCCTGCGCCATAGAAATCGCTTTGGAATATTACACACTAAGATCACAGCTTACAAATTTTTATGGAAGTTTAAAGATTAAAACGATTCTAAAAATTGACCTTTGTGCAACACAAGTGTCCACTTTATCTTGGCCAAGCCGAGTATGCTCTGTATCAACCAGCAAAGACTTCACAAGTCTGATACTTTGCACAGTCTGATCCTGGTGTACTCTTCTATACAAACTTTCAAGTGAAATCCAGACACACAATGGCCTTGATTGCACAAGGTATGTTTTCTCCTGACATTGTGTTCAAATTTAAGGGGAATGGGTACACTTCAGGGGAAGAAACTCTGCCATTTTCATTGTTGCCTCCCTTCTCAGAGAATGGGGCCAACTGCTAAACTGTTTGACCTAAGTTCTAAGCTGAGTTGTATATTAGTATTTCTTGACCTGTGAAATATTTTGGTGACAGTGTGATAACTCCGGGCTCAATAATTACAGTTATTTCCTCAGACTGATAGTCAGTACTAGCAGCTGCTGGGCTCAAGAACCACCGAGCATAGGGTTTTGAAATTTCATAAATGAATGTCATGAAAAATAAGTAAATAAATAATAATGTTTCTGATTAATAAGTCCAGTTCTCTTAAGTTTTGAGCATGTCTTGGCAAAGCAAGGAGAGCTTATGCTATCCCCCACGGCATTTTAATCAGAGTATGCATAAGTGTTCATCATCGGGTCTGCTTTCTCATTCGCATTCGCGTCTTTGAGCTGTTTGACTTCAGAAAGCATTTGTGTTTAGGTCTTTTTCTCACACTTTATAAGGGCTAGAGCCTAGAGTATTGAAATTTAATAACACTTACACTTATGGCACATTATCATCTGAATGCCTGCAAAATTTGGGACTTTTACCTACTTGTCATGGTCTACAGACTTTGAAAAAATTTAGGTTCATGTATGTAAAGCATTTCAGTTTCAGAGTAGCTAAAGGGGTTAAACATATTTGGTCAGCTCTTGCATCAGGATAACATATTTGGTCAGCTCTTGCATCAGGATAAGAGCATTTGATTCTGAGTTACCAACTGTAGGACACTTTTTTACTCTTCAATGACTTTATGATATTTCTCAGTCCCTGTATGGCTTATACAATGTACATGTATATGTACAAGAACATTTTAACATAGCCATCCATGTATGGATTTAACCTATATTTTATGCTCCTCTTACTGGATCATATTTCTCAGTCCACATATGGATGGTAGTCATTATATACTTGGCACCCACTTACATCTGGACTAGACCCTTTCAACACCACCATCACTTTCAGAGTCAACCTCCCATTAGGCAAACTTTCAGAGTCAACCTCCCATTAGGCAAACTTTGTTGTCCTCTGACAGCTCTTGTTTTTCAGCAAACATTACTTTCACTTTCTTCTCACCATGACCTCTGCTACTGTGGAAGCAGGGCCTTTCAACACCACCATTGCTGTGAGAGTTAAGCTGCTGTAAGGTGTGCTTTGTTGTCTTCTGACAACATTTGTTATAAATACAAATTTCAAAATTTGGGATAAAACTTCTCCCTGAAATTCAGAAAATGTTGCAAAACTTCTCCCTGTCTGATAACTTTAGGCTGACCCCTGTGCTGCTGTGGAAGCATAATGCAGGTGTGACATAGCATTCTGCAGAATTCTTGTTTAAGCATCAGAATTAAAGAAGAAGTCACATGTATTCAAGTCTAGTGAGTAAGGTGGATGGTTTATGACTTGAACATTTTAAGATGTAAAGATAGTCTAACATTCTCACATTTGCGGGTAGAGGCGTTGTCAAGAATCAGGTAGACCCATGACGCTTCTTACAATTTTTTCTTTTAACTTGAAAGTTCTTTTAGAAGCATTCAATGACTGAGTGACCAGATGGACATGGCACCTGCATATCTGGTCCCAGAAGCAAACAGTGACTGAGTGACCAGATGAGCATTGTACCTGAATATCTGGTCCTAGAAGCATACAGTGACTGAGTGACCAGATGGACATGGCACCTGAAAGTCTGGTCCACTGGAATTAGAGAAAAAAGCATACATCATCTTCTATATATATATGAACTGATTGTTCTTTTGGCAACACATGGACTTGCTTCATGTTCTCATTTCCAATTGCTTAGTATCAGCCCTTCTCTGTGGCTCAAATATTTGTATCAAGACGTTGGAATTACTTTTCTGGCATCTTGTCAGTGACATGAAATTTCAAGTTTTCTAGTTTAGCTCAGTTCTGTGACATTGCACTGACTGGCCAGACATGGCCTTTCATAGAATCCTTGTGTCTATACATGTACCTACCACTTTTTATTTTTTATTTTGCAGCCCATCATGTCTCTTGCGTTCAGTGTGGACAAAAACTTTCTCTGAGAAAGAAGCCAAGCCCATTGGAGACTAAACAGAAACAGTACGGAAAGGAAAAAAAAAGTCAAATTATAGAATTTATCAATTGAGAAAAAATTGTTCTGATGATGAAATGGTTGAAAAAACATGAATATGCATTCACCATGTAATTCAAGTTATCTACATGTAAACTACATGTACTCGTTTGAGGTAGCCTATTTCCAGTGACTGTTCTTAGGTCAGCTGGTGGACATCCAAAAAGTCAGCTAGATGTTTGGACTGAAGACTCAAGACGAAGAGATACACATTGAGGGGAAGCAAATCTGCTAATTCAACGTTTTCACCATTCTCAAAGGGGATCAAATCTTAAGTTAAAAAAATTTGCTCCCTTGGACCACAACCTTTGGTTCAAGATTAGACCCTTTTTGGAAGGTCTTCGTAGTCCTGGGAAGCAAAAACAACTGAGAAACATTTAGATGCATCAATTTACCATAAAACGTTGTAATAACTTAAACTTCTGGTTTAAGGAGGCAGGGTTTCTAGTCCTTATGCGAAACTCGTGTACATTAAAATTCAGCTAGATTTTGGACAGAAGACCCAAGGGGTTTTGATACATTTTCAGGGGAAGCATCTCTGCCAATTATGCTTTCTCCATTGACAAATGGGGATCAACTCTTTTAACAAAAGGATGTGCTGCCCTTGGAGCAAAATCTTTCATTCAAGAGTAGACCCAATTTTGAAAGGGCTTCTTAGCAGGGAAGCAGACAAGAAGTCACATAAATTGTTACCCCTTTGTAAAAATGGCCGAAAAACATCATAGAAATATCAAGACATTGTTTTAGGTGGAGATTTCCAGGTGTAGTCCATAGATCAACTGCTGGGTATCCAAAATTCAGCTAGATTGTTGGACTTAAGACTAAAGGTGAAGAAATATACTTTCAGGAGAAGCAAGACCGCCATTTTCAATTTTTTTCCATTTTCAATGGGGATCAACTCTTACACAAAAGAATACATTAGCTTTGTTGAAAAATCTTGCCTGCAAAAGTAGAACCCATTATTTGGGCTTCAAAGTCCAGGAAAGCAAACAGGGAGTCGCAAAAAATTCCCGTCAAAAAAAAAGTTGTCTGAAAAGCATTGAAACGCATGCCTTCATCCTAGAACCTTTTAAGTTCATCAAAACTTTATGTCTGAGGTGGCAAATTTCCAGTGGTGTCCATAGGTTAACTCCTGGACATCCACATTTCAGCCAGACTTTTGTACTGAACGCTCAAGGATAAAGAGGTACACTTTCAGGGGAAGCTACTCAGCTATTTTCAATTTCTGCTCCATCCTCATTGGGGATCAAGGACAGAATTTGCCCCTTGGAGCAATACTTTACCCCCATTTTGGCAGGGCTTAGTAGTTTAGGGAAGCAAATATATGAAGTCACAAATAAAATCCCCCTTGTAAAAATGGCATTTTCATTTTTGGCTGCATTCTCAACAGTGATCATATCTTTAAAAAAAAAAGAATTTGCTACTGGTGGAACAAAATCTTTCCTTCAAGAGCAGACCCATATTTTGGAAAGACTTCATAGATCAGGGATGCAAGCAGGAAAGCACAAAAAATTCCCTCTTGCAAAAATGGCTGAAAAACATGGAAGGCGAATACAGTCACCATGAAACTTGGTTACAGAAAATTTCTTGTCAAATTCAGCTTCACTATTGAATTGAAAATCCAAGAGGAAGGTATACACTTTCAGGAGAAGCAACTCTGCCATTTTCAATTTTACCTGCATTTGCAATTGAGTTTAACTCTTAAAGAAAAGAATTTGCCTTCTTTAGAGTATAATCTTTCCTTCAAAAGAGTAGACCCTACTCTTTCCTTCAAGAGTAGACCCTATTTTGGTAGAGCTATATAGTCAAGGGCAGCAAGCAGGAAGACATAAAAAAATCTCTTTTTAAAAAATGGCTTAAATGATATGGAGTGCAATCATTCACCTGTTTGAGGTTGCAGATTTTGAGTGGATATGGATAGGTCAACTGTGGACATCCAAGGGTCAGCTAAATATTTGGACTGAAGACTCATGGTGGACAGATACACTTTCAGGGGAAGCAACTCTGCCATTTTCAGTCCTGCCCTTGGAACAAAATATTCCCTTCAAAAGTAAACCCCATTCTGGAAGGGCATCATAGTCATGGGAAGCAGGAAAGCACAAAAATGTCTTCTATGTAAAAATGGCTTCAAAACATGGAGGCACATCTATTCATCATGAAACGTTATTGAATCTTTTTTTTTCTCTTTTTTTTTTGTTGTAAAATGTCAGCTTTAGGTTTGAACTGTAAACTCAGTTTAAAGGTGTACACTTTCATTGGAAGCAACTCTGTGCCATTTTCAATATTTCCTCCATTTGCATTAGGGATAAAGTCTTAAAAGAATTTGCTCCCTTCGGAGCAAAATCTCTCCTTCAAAGGTATACCACATTTTGGAAGGGCTTCATAGTCTAGGGAAGCAAGCAGGAAGGCACAAAAAATTTGCTCTTTATAAAAGTGCCTGAAAAGCATGAAAGAGATATTTGTAAGTTTTGTCAATTTTTCTTGTTTGAAGTGACAAATTTCAAGCGGTATGCTTAATTTCTGACATACAACAGTCAACTCGACTTTCAAACTGAAGACTAAAGGTGAAGGGATACAATTTAGGGGAAGCAACTCTGCCATTTTAATTTTTGCTCCATTCTCAATGGAGATCATCCCTCAAAGGTAAGAATTTCCTCCCCTTGGAGCAAAATCTTCCCTTCATATGTAGACGGGCTATGATCATAGTCCAGGGAAGGAAGCAGAAAGGCACAAAATATTTTCCCTTTTGTAACTATAGCTTAAAAAAAACATGGATTTGCATCCATTCACTATGAATTTGTGTGTCATAACTTCTTGTTTGAAGTGGAAAATAGTGTATTGGTGAAAACCTTCCTTTCTAGAGTAGTCTTAAAAGCATTTGCTCCCCATGGAGCAAACTCTTTTCTTCAAGAGTAGACCACATTTTGGAAGGGCTTCATAGTCCTCCAAGGGAAGCAAGCAGGAAGGCACATTTTTTTTTTATTAACAATGTCTGAAAAGAAATGCAGGTGATCCATACAATATGAATTTGTAAGCTTGTTAAACCTATTTGAGGTTGCAAATTTTAAGTGGGTATCGCACCTTAATTTCAGACTTACAAAAACCAACTTGACTTTTGAACTGAAGACTCAAGGTGAACAGATATACTTTCAAGGGAAGCAGCCCTGCCATTTTCAATTTTTGCTGCCTTCTAAATGGGGATCAACTCTGGAAGAAAAGAATTGGCTCCCCTTGGAGCAAAATCTTCCCTTCAAGAGTAGACCCCATTTTTGAAAGTCTCTAGAATCCAGGGCAACAAGCAGGAAGATGCCAAACTATTTCCTTTTGCAAAATTGGCAGAAAAACATGGAGGTCATCCATTCACCGTGATATTTTTAAGCCCCTAACTTTGAAAAAGGTTGGTGGGGCATATTGCCTCTGGCTTGTCCGTGCCTGAGTGTGTGTGTAAGACACACTTTTTTATACCTGCTGTAACTTCAGAACCCTGTCAGCTAGGGTCTTGAAATTGCATATATGGATTCCTCATTGAAAAAAAGCTGACACATACTTTTATCTTTTCCCATTTGTGGCTCTTTTTAGCTCGCCTGAACGAAGTTCAGGAAGAGCTATTGTACTATCCCCGGCGTTGGCGTTTGCGTTGGCGTTAGCAAAATGTTAAAGTTTTTACGTTCAAGTTTTTATGCCCCCGTGACAATAGTCAGGGGGCATTAAGATTTGCCCCTGTCTGTCTGTCCGTCCGTCCGTCTGTCTGTTCGTCACGCTTTTTGGTATAGAGTTTGTGTAATAAACTCCTCCCACAGTTTTCAATGGATCTGTTTCAAACTTTGCATACATGTTGGGGACATATTGAAGATTTGCATGTGGATTTTTGTTGGACCTAGAATTAATTTTGACAGAATTGCGGCCTTTTGAACTTAGTCATTTTAGGCAAATTTTTGCATTGTAGGGTATAGAGTTTGTGTAATCAACTCCTCCCACAGTTTTCAACGGATCTTTTTCAAACCTTGCATACATGTTATGGACATATTGAAGATGTGCATGTGGATTTTTGTTGGACCTAAAATTAATTTTGACAGAATTACAGCCTTTTGAACTGAGTCATTTTAGGCAAATTTTTGCATTGTAGGGTATAGAGTTTGTGTAATCAACTCCTCCCACAGTTTTCAATGGATCTTTTTCAAACCTTGCATACATGTTGTGGACATATTGAAGATGTGCATGTGGATTTTTGTTGGACCTAGAATTAATTTTGACAGAATTACAGCCTTTTGAACTTAGTCATTTTAGGCAAATTTTTGCATTGTAGGGTATAGAGTTTGTGTAATCAACTCCTCTCACAGTTTTCAATGGATCTTTTTCAAACTTTGCATACATGCTGTGAATGTATTGAAGATGTGCATGTGGGTTTTTGATGGCACTAGAATTAATTTTGACAGAATCACAGCCTTTTGAACTTAGTCATTCTAGGGAAATTTTGCATTGTAGGGTATGGATTTTGTGTAACAACTTGCTCCACAGTTTTCAATGGATCTTTTTCAAACCTTGTCTACATATGGTGGACATATTTGAAGATATGATGAGGCATATTGATAGGTCTAGAATTAATTTTGACAGAATCACAGCCTTTTTAACTTAGTCATTTTGGGCAGTTTTTTTCATGGCAGGTTATGTTTTCAATAGATTCTTTGTAGGTGCTTTATGGATATATACATATCATGTGACAGGCGCTGCACGGGGGCATCATTAGTGTCTTACAGACACAATTTTCTAGTTTTAGGTGATTGGCAAGGAGCTGTCAGGCGAGCTATCCTGTTCCGGTGACAGGTCTTGTTGGAGTTACGCCCCTTTTAAAAATATTAAATGAACATCTTGTTAGCAAGATATGTTTAACAAGGATTTAAGCTATGGCTTTGATGTTTGATATGCTGATTGGGCATGAGGAGTAGATTACCTGATATTTGAGCTATGGCTTTGATATTTAGTGTACTGATTAGGTATGAAGGGTAGATTACCTGATCTACTTTTGAGAGTTTGAGGTGGCAGATTTCTAGTAGCTGTAAATAGGTCAACTTCTGGACATCAAAGTTCAGTTAGACCTCAGGGGAAGCAACTCTGCCATTTTCAAATTTTCCTACATTCAAATGTTGAAGAAAAGTATTTTGCTGCCCTTGGAGCATAAACTTCCTTCAAGCGTAGACCAAGTTTTTGAAGGGTTTCCTTGACCAGGAAAGCAAACAATAAGTCGCAACAATTGTATTTCTTTGTAACAATGGCTGAAAAACACAGAAGTGCAACCATACACCATGAAACTGTGTTAGTTTGGCAAAAGCTGTTCAAATGGCAAATTTAGAGAGGAATATGCACATATTTACTCAAGATACACTGAAGACTCAAGGTAAAGATATACACTTTCAGGGAAAGCCACTCTGACATTTTCAATTTTTGCTCCATTCTTAATGGGGATGAACTCTGTAAGAAAAGAATTTGCTCCACTTGGAGCTAAATCTTTTTTCAAAAGACACCATTTTGGAAAGGCTTCATAGGCCAGGGAAACAAACAGGAAGGCACAAAAATATATTCTCCATCGTAAAAATGGCTGACAAACATTCAGGTGCATTCATTCAGCATGGATTTGTATATTGTCAAAACTTCTTATTTGATGGTCAAAACTTCTTATTTGATGGTCAGATTTCAAGTTGCTATCTTCACAAGTTTTTAGCTCGCCTGAATGAAAGTTCAGGAAGAGCTATTGTTGTCACCCTGGCATCAGCGTCCCATCCGCATTGGATGTTTTGGTTAACGTTTTTCAAAGACCTATATCTCCTCAACCCATGGATGGATTCTTTTGATACTTGTACTGTAGTTAGATATTGGTCTAAAGTTCAACATGGTACCTCCCCCACTCCACTCAGTGACCTTTGTGTCAAGGTCATGGACTTAGAAAATGGGAGTTTTTTTTTAGACGATGTTTTTGTTAGTTTTTTAAAGACCCATATCTCCTTAACTCGTGGATGGATTCTTTTGATACTTGCACTGTAGTTAAATATTGGTCCAAAATTTTCCAAGCCCCCCAATCTCAGTGACCTTGATGTCAAGGTCATGGACTTAGAAAATTGTCTTTTTATCTGTTGGATGTTTGGTTAAAGTTTTTTAAAGACCCATATCTCCTGAACCAATGGATGGATTCTTTTGATATTTGCACTATAGTTAGATATTAGTCCAATGTTTTACAGAGTACTACCCCAATCCTGGTCAGAGATCTTGATGTTAAGGTCAATTGGTTTTATTAAAGTTTCCTAATTGCACACTGATTCAGAATGCTTGGTATAGATTTAGTTTACACTTGAACTGATGTTGGACACTTTTTCAAGTTTTTACAAAACACTACATGTATATACTTACCCCACTGGATGACCTTGAAGTCAAGGTCATTGACTTAGAAGTTTGTCTTAAAGATTTTGGTTAAAGTTTTATATTTATGATGGCATAATTTCACAGTGCCACAGTGGAGTCAGTTAGTACTAATACTTGGACTGATGTTAGATAATGGTTCAGGGTTTTGATACATAATGCACCCCCTACCCCTCAGTTCTTTGACCTCAAGCTCATGGACTTTGAAATTCCATTTGGATGTTTCAGCACAGGTCAAGGTCAAAGTTGCTGTTTTTAGAATAACTGTCATCACTCTAGCCCCTTCATGTACGGACCGATTTTGACATGATTACTTCTCACAAATGTTCAGTGCGACAATATCTTGGACACATTCTAGGACTATGTTAAGATAACAGTTGCAATTTTTAGAAAGAAACAAAAACAAACAACTTTGTCATCTCTGTAGCAGTTTTATTTATGGATTGTTTTCGATATAACTTCACACAGTTGGACAGTATGACAAAATCGGGTTGCAGCCTTCTTGAACCAAGGTCAAGGTAACAGTTGCTTTTTTTAAAAAAGACTTGGTCAGTGCTCTAGGGTCTTCATTTATGAACGGATTTTGTTACACCCTGTTAATCCTAAAGAACATACCTGCTATAATAAACGCCCCCTTCCTCTTTTCCGAAACCAATGTTATATAAACTTGCATAGATTTAGTTAGCTCTTTGAAATGGGGTCTTCTTTTAAAGAAAAGATTTTGCTCCCAGAGGAGCAAATTCTTTTCTTTAAGAGTTGACCCCTTCTGCAAAGGGAAGCAAATGAAATGAAAGCTTCCTCTAACAGTATACCCATTCACCTTTTTTTTTTAATACTGTTCCTAGAGTTATTTTGACGGTGGCTTCTTTTCTACACTTCAAGCTCTAAATAATGCCCCCTTTTGTAAAATGCAACACCCCCGGGGTTTAATAGGATTTTTATGGTAATATGGTAAATTTACCAAATAAGAAGAGGGGATACCTCTAAAAAATGTTTTCAATTCTTAACGAAAACATACATTGTGATCCCTCATTAGAACCATTTCAGCAAGGCGGTTCTGATGAAGGGTCACAATTAACCTTAAACAAAGGCTGTCAAGAAAAGAATATTATAAGACATAATGAATTAAACAAGACGGCCTTTGATTTAATGTCAGAAGGCAATTGTTTGGGCCATGGCCACATTTTTGTTGCAATTTTTATGGCCATGGGCAAAAATATTGGGCCATGGGATTTTTTTTGTTGGCCATGGCCGGAAAAGTGGCCGCGGCCGAAAAAATGTTGCCCATGGGAAAAATTGTAAAATAATTACTAATGTTTATTTTCAATAGAAATGTGTATGGCCTTGATGGGCATTGAGCATTAGTTAGTTAAGTTAGTGAAAATACATTTATTAATTTTGTTATATTTATTTTCCCATGGCCAAGAAGTTGGGCCATGGCCATCCGGTTTGGCCATGGCCACGCACTTTTCCCATGGGAAACTTGATTTTCCCGCGGGAAATTCAATTTTTCCCATGGGCAATCACTTTTCAAATGATCTTTTGGGGGGTTTATCTTTCCTTTAGAAAATCAAAAGCAACTTTTTTATAAAACACTAAACAAGTACTACAAAAGTATATATAGTTTTAGTTCCTAGCTCTCTTAGAAAGATGTCCTGAGTTTGACAAATACCGGTGCGACAGAAAAATACCGGTGTGTGTTAAAGATCGCAGAGAATTCATTTTTTGCGTTAATTTAAACTAATTAACATGTTTCGGAGACCAACGTAAATGCTCTTGCTTACAAGATTTTAAATGCTACCACAATTGTTTTCATTACAAAATCATTATAACTTAGTAGAAAGGGATAATTTGATACTACATAAAATACGGATAATTCATAATCATTGGACAGTATGGAACATAGATCAAACATAATGTCCGCGATATTTGCAGGACTACATTGCCTGGGTATTGTTTTTAAGTTGCAAAGACAACGAGAAAGGAAAAACTGGTTATATATGAATTACGGCCTACTAAAATAAAATCCTGCAGTCATTTTCGGGTATACCTCTTTCAAAGTAGTTAAAATTGCGTCCTTTAAACTACACTGTGTTTGCAGACTTTTCTATGCATATCATAGCTTTATGTGTTTTTGCTATCAATAAATTCTGTCTTTATGGTAGTTACCAAGAAATTACGTCAGTTGCAAAACTTTCCGAACGCTCCTCGTATGTTTAGCAAAACGATTTTGATTATTCTGTACACCATATTAACATTTATGATATCATACTCCCTTCTTGCTTCCTTCTCTTTTGAAAGTAAATTCCTTCTGTTATTTTACCAATGTAAGAACAATCAACACCCAGATTCGTTATCTTTAAACTTTTTCATGACCCTGCAATTGTGATACCCTGTACCGAGTACCGAGTAATATTGTTCTAAACAAAGTGTAAAAATCCTTCAAAGTTGGAAGGTCATGCACAAACGGCAACGAAAGTGACACAGTGAGAAACACAGAATGTGGAAATACCAGAACACCATGTGATTTTATTGCAGCCTATGTGGACCTGTCTGGGACTCAAATGCGTTGCTGCAGGTTTGAACTTCAGCTCTACTAGTCCTTTCTTAAATGATCATTTTTCGGGGAGTTCGTTATCATCAAGATACAACAACCGAAAACTTTAAATATTGTTACCCCAGCAATTTTTCCGTTTTTAGGAAGTATATTTCTTCTTAATTTGATATCGGTATAACTGAGGCTAAACCGCGAAAGCAAAATGCATTGCTGCAGTTTAATACCTCAGATTTGCTAGTCGTGTTTAAGCTTAGCCGTTACCCCTGTTCTACACGTCATGATGAAAGTAAACTCATTTCGTATTTTATTGGACAAACAAATGATTATTCAATTATTATTAACCACTGTAAGAAAAATCAACACGCAGTCCCGTTATATTGAAAAGTTTTAATGACCGTGCTAATGCGATACGCAGTACCCGAGTTCTATTATTCTAAAAAATGAAAATTTTGTTCACAGTCGGAACACCATGCCCAAATGGCAACGAATGTAACACAGTGAGTAACACAGAATGTGGAACTACCAGTACAACATGTGATTGCATGACAGGGTACGTTGGGCATACTGGGGACGCAGAATGCATTGCTGCAGGTTCGTGCTTCAGATATGATCATAGTGGTATATTAGCTGATTAAATTTCTGTCTTCCTTTACATGATAAAAACATTGTGCTATTATGACTTTTTTAAAAGGAGATAGATTGTGCTTTTAGAGTGGACATATTAGTTATAATTAAGTGACTACGATTCAATGTTAGAAGAACTAACATGCTGTTTTTTTTTTCGATGAATTGCATAGTGGACGAAAATCCTGTCACAAATGTAAAGAATTAGACTCAGCAAGTAACTAGCGATTTGATACTCACATTGTCACATGTGTTTGCATTACATGTTACTTAGTCCCACCGGAGACGCATAATGCGTAGATGCTTGCTCGAGCTTAAGCTTTGCTTGTCCTTAATAAAATATGCATTTCGTTCAAGAACTTCAGCTGTGCTAGTCCTTTATAAAATAAGCATTTCCTTCGGTACTTCTTAAGATGAAGGAATATAAAATAATTTCACTACTGTTACACTAGAATTTCACCCGTTTTATGAAAGGAATTTATTCTACTATTTGATCGAGATAATGCTATTTAACACAGTCAGAAACGCAAAATGTGGAAATACTAGCACATATGTGATTTTATGACAGGGTACGAAGGTCAGGCTCGGACGCAGCATGCGCTGCTTCAGGTTCTTCCTTCAGCTCTGCTAGTTTTTTCTTACATTATCATTATTCGGGGAGTTCGTTACATCAAGATAAATCTACCAAAATACTAAACTATGGTCACCTTTGGAATTTTCCCGATTTGCGTAAGGATATTTCTTCTAGATTTGATCTCGGTATAACTTAAGCCAGACTGCGGACGTAGAATGCATTGCGGCAGCTTTGGACCTCGGGTTTCCTACTCACGTTTAAGCTTATCCTTTACGGCTGTTCTATACATCATGATGAACATTTTGTATAATTTTATACTCCCTTCTTGTTTCCCCTTCTTATAAAAGTAAATTCTTTTCGTGGTTTTATTGGACATATTGCTCAGCAATGAATTATTATTATCCACTGTAAGAAAACCCACACGCAGTTCTGTTATTTTGCAATGTTTTAATGACCGTGCTTTTGTGATTCCTTACACCTGAATTTTATTATTCCGAAAAAAACGAAAATGATGAAAGTAAACTCATTTCGTATTTTTATTGGAAAAAACAAATGATTATTCAATTATTATTAACCACTGTAAGAAAAATCAACACGCAGTCCCGTTATATTGAAAAGTTTTAATGACCGTGCTAATGCGATACTCAGTACCCGAGTTCTATTATTCTAAAAAATGAAAATTTTGTTCACAGTCGGAACGCCATGCCCAAATGGCAACGAATGTAACACAGTGAGTAATACAGAATGTGGAACTACCAGTACAACATGTGATTGCATGACAGGCTACGTTGGGCATACTGGGGACGCAGAATGCGTTGCTGCAGGTTCGTGCGTCAGATATGCTCATTGTAATATTTTGGCTGAGTATCTTCTGTATTTCTTTATATACTGACAAAAATTGTTCTATTATAATTATTATATTAGTTGATTTATTTTGTAAGTGGAGTGGACTTATTAGCTGTAATAAAGTGACTAAAGATACTATGTATGAAGAACCAACATGAAATCAATGCGTATTTTGCATCAGTACCTAAATACATGTCTGCATTTTTGTGTAGCGTAATTGACGTTGACGATTTACGTAAATGTGACAACTTACAGGGCGCTAACAAGAGAAATTTTGTTTCGTACATGTATATAATGTTGTTTTAGAAAATTACAGTGGGTACAGAACTTTAGGAATAGAAAGTATATGGTCAACCCAATGTCTATTCTTTTCTTTGTTTAGCATGTTTCTTTCCAGTTATTCTTACGTTTAAGCAAATCATATATAGTATTCTTGTAAATAATAATAATAAAAGAAAAATTCTTTGTTCCGAGAACTTTCTAAAAAAATCATACTGCATTAAATCTAAAATAAATTGATTTTAGTTCAAATGGTATATCCTTCAACACCTGTTTCAGCGGTCGGAGCTGCCTGCACCGCAAATGGAAATGAGTGTGATTCTGTGGGAAACACTGAATGCAAAAATGGATTGACATGCTTATGTATAGCTGGTTACAAGGGGGATACTGGCGATGCATCATGCACGGAAGGTAGGATTTGTAATAACTTACAACAGAAATGACTTCATATCTGCAAAAATACTAGTTTCTTAGCGTTTCATTTGTTTCTGATATTGAGCACGTTCGGCTAACCTCAGAAATTATATAGTTCTTGGTCTACTAAAACATTTGTATCTAAATACCTTCGAGTAGCTCGAGGGCGACTTTAGTTAGTGCTGTGAGGTTCTAGTTTTAATATTGATTCATTTAGTATTGAGGACGGGGTATTAAATTTGATTGTAGCTGTTTATGGATTCTTTTTGTAGCAAGTAAGATTCAGAGCCGGAAACAGACTGTGAAACTGGATGGACGTGGCAAAATTTCAGAGTAAGATGGGGTGGCAGGTATTTTCTTTTAAATCGAACTCATTTCTGTCTGGCCAACTCAGACAAATGATGATGAAGCTATGGACAGAAGATGTCAAAAGAAAGGAAGATATCTCACAACAGGTGTGGGGCAACAAAAATAAGTCATGGCTTACAAAGTATGCCCTAGAGATTAATGCTTAATACCTGTTGAAAAATTCTTTCTTCAAGGACAGATGTGATGACGATTCTCCCAGAGATGACTCTCAATCGCAGATGCAAACAGTTAATACGAGGATAACTAGACGAACCAACTCCCAACGATCAGAATTTAGTGAACAAAACAACTGTACCAAGACATGAAGAAAACCGGATATAGACAAACACAGTATCAAAGTTACGCTGATTCAGTTAATGTCAATAGAGACAGAACCACTCCCTACTACAACTGAATATTGGAGCCCAGTCTAATGACGGCAGCAAGAACCAGGGAAGTCTCAGAAGACGTTATCAGTCTCCAAGTTCAACATATGTACAGCATCAAGAATATGAACAAAATTGGGGATACACATCTCGACAACACGGAGAAACGCGTGATCAAGATATCTTCGAAACGTACGATAGAAAAAAACAAGCTGCTGAACGGATGATAGTAGAAACAGACGAGCTGCTGAGTAGATTTTTTGAAAACAGTTACCACATCGAAACAGAATCAGATAGGTAATAGTGCCTATAATAGAGACGACATTGATTTAAAATTGTCAATTTATTTAAAAGGGGACTCAATCAAGCCGAAATTAAGCTTTAAGGAAAATGCCTAAAATTTACCCCAACCGCGATAAACAGATAATCAAGAAATAAATGAAGATAGTAGAATTCACCCATAAAACTCGACATACGCAGTACATTCAGCTAAGGCCGATAGCCATGGGTCCAGCGTGTCAGACTCACAAAATCAGCAACCTTATTTACATATTGCTTGAACCATTTATTGAACGTATACCGAGTTTTCTGAGAATGGCAGCAGATTTGTGACTAGTTTACCAAACAGAATACCTAAAGAAACAATTCTAGCAGCATTTGGCGTCAAATTTTTGTACTCTAATATACCCTATAGTCTGGGAAAAGAAGCTATAAACCTTCAGATAGAAAAAGTTTTTGAGGAGCTGCCTAAAAGGTTTTGAATAGAATTTGTTATTGAATCGTTGCGTTTCATCCTGAACAATAATATATTTTAACGATGAATTGTTCAGACAAAAGAAAGGTACTGTTATGGGAACGAAAATGGCACCCACTTACGCTACTTTAACAGTTGGTTACCTTGAGCAAAAACTTAATAATAAGATAGCTTCAGATGTCAGACCGACATTTAGGGAAGAATTTGTAAATACCTGGAAACGATTTTAGATGATTGTTTTATTTCATGGTATAAGACTAAAGACGAAATACAAAAAATTTCACTCGATATTGAATAACTCACATGAAGATATTTACTTTACAACTGAAACCAGTGAAAAAGAATTACCAGCGTTGGATGTGAAGATAAAAAGATAGAGGGACTAGTTGAAACGGACACATTTTATAAACCTACCGACAACAAGTTATATCTTTTTTTTATTCTTGCTATCCTAAACATAATATGAAATAGGCAAAGTCTATAGGCGAGCACATCGCTCTTTGCAATGCTCTTCAGAGTTCAGAGTATACTTTATTATCGTAGGATTCGTAAGTAAACACTTGCACAGCACTGCTATCCCTACGAATAATACTTCACAACACACCTGAAAAGACTCAAACTTTACATAAAATACATCTGCAAACGCGATGTTCCACTGTATAAAATTCAAATAAAAAAAAGGCGACGGCATATTCTCTATGGTGCTTTCTATTTCTTTTAAATTTCAACCTACGCATAGCAGCCTTGCACATTGTTCGCTGACCATGTAGTCACAGAAGCGGTAAACTTTGACGCCATCTTGTTTTCTCAAGAGGAAAGTTTGACGTCATTACGTGATGAAGTGACAGAAAGACTGTACGACCTCTATGTCTTATTGTTTTATCGATTTCTATTCAAACCAGTCTAATTTGGATAAAAACTTCCGTTTTGCTTTCGTAACCAAAGAGATTTCATTAAAAGTAATGTATGGTAAATGTAAAAATATACCTTACCAATCATCTACCATTGAGCTCCCGCTCTTTCAAAGCTCCTACGTAGTTTTGAATTGCAGGCGCGTACGCGCCTACAGGCGAGTGCTCGCTATTAAAACAAGCATACCTTCCTCTTTGGCAAGACGTTTACGTTGCATTGTTTCCAACGAAGCTGTTTTAAATGATGGTTTCACTGAACTAAAATCTCATTTGGCCAGACAAAAGTACCTAGAAAATTAACTACAACTACGGAACTTTGAATTACAGGGCGTACGCCTGCAGGCGAATGCTCCCTTTTGAAACAAGCATACCTTTTTCTTTGGCAAGACGTTTACGTTGCATTGTTAGCAACGAGACTGTTTTAAAAGATGGTTTCACTGAACTGAAATCTTGCTTGGCCAGAGATTTCTTACAGTTGTCATAGAAAAAAAACAAAGCCTTAGATCTAAACATTGTTCGAAAAATTAAGAGTAAACGTGCTGTGTACATGTTTTCATGGAACTGACCCCGACCGACCTGATATATTGCCATATAAACTCGGGTTGCTCGGACTATCGATTTCACATCGTCACCTTGGCGCAAAAAGTCAATAACTCCAAAATTTCCAAAAATCACTTTGTTGAATAAGTTGACGCTAAATAATAATATTCATATCATATTAAAATTTCACAATCTAAGTCTGGACGAAAAAGGTGTTTTTGGCATATATAGCAAAATCGGCTATCTACAATTGTATTTTAGCTGGTGCAATAACTCAATAAAAGCACTTACTGAGTTTTTGCTCCAAATTATATTGACATATATATGAAATTGATAAGTGCAAAAACTGTATAAGAGCAGTTATTGAGTTCTTGCACCAACAAATTTTATCGTTACTATAATTTTTTTTTTTGCAAAAATACCATAAAAGCCATTGTTTTGTTGTCGAACATTATGAAACACAGATAAATTTGTAAACTGTTGCTGTTTTTAATAAAGAATAGTAGTAACCAACGAGTCCGTCTCACAATTAGCACACAAAACATAACAGCAGGACCCATTTTTGTCATCAGTATGACATTACTTATTGACACCACTGTCATGATATAATATCAATATTGATACCAAAATTAGGTACCTAAGGGATACAGATATCTGGTTTTATGACACCACCATAATGTGGTAAAATGTGAACGAATGTGATTGTGATGACAGCTTGTGTGTGATAAGCATTAAACCTAAACCATGTGGTTTAATAAGCCATGACATGGAATTTTTCAATGAATCTGTCTCTTTTAAGCAAAACATTAACCTTGTGTTTTTCTCTAGATTTTGTTAGTTAACATCTTAGGTTATTACAGAAGTTAATACAGTATAAGGTAACTCCCCTATGTTTAGAGAATGGAATAAATTAGCATCAAAGTAATACCACTTTGCTCACCTGTGCTGTCGACCGATCCGGTACTATACGAAGTGGCTGTCGACCAACAATGCACTCATTACGGTAAATGGTACTATTGTTAATTGCTGTCGAAAGAGGCTGCTGATAGTTCAGTGGTAATGCCACGTTGGTAGCCTGAGCTCAACCAATCCAGTACTGTACCAAGTGGCTGTTGAACAATAATAAGCAATAAGCAATACCAAAAACAGTAAATGATACTATTGTTAATGGCTGTTGAAAGATGATACTGCTGTCAAGTGTCTCAATTGACAGCCAATTTTGCATGTATAGTAACTGACTGGCTCGGTTGACATCAACGGTAGGGAAATTGGTATTACCCCTTTGAGACTGATTAGTATTTACAGTATTTTTATTCAGAAATAAGCGATGATCAAATTTAATTACATATTATTAAATTCAGGAATAGATGGATGCCTTGCGATATTACATCCTTTTCAACCTTTCTTTCATTCATATAAGAACAATGGTCGGATGATAATGAAAGGTTGTGTGTAATAAAACCCCATTATGGTTGAAAAGTTTTCTGCCTCCTGGAATCGAACTCGGGATTGCTATATCACAGGCAATCATTTAGTCCGCTGAGCTTCGAGGATTCTCAAATCAGTTAGCACTTTCCTGATTTCATTGTTCAGCCCACAAATTTGCTATTGAAGATGAGAGATACACAATAATGAGCATAACGAGCACCTGTGTCCTTTGTGCAACATTAAAGTATTTTAGTTTGCTCCCGCCCTGCATAGAACTAATATAAATTAAATAGGTGTTACCTATATACGTGCGTTCCCATCCACTTGATATGGCTACTGCTTAAGATGGGTGTATAAACCGAAATTTCAATATATATCATTAATTCTTGTTCTAGCATTGTCCCATATAACTGCATCAAAAAGGAAACTTTTACCGTGCTGTAAAAAGGTCAAAGTCAACACAAGGTCATCCTTTGATCTACTTTTGTAGTACTCGAGTACCCAATGCTACACACCAACGCTCAAGGCGATCGGCATTTTTTCTGGAGAAGTTTGAAAGAACTACATGCATGGATCATTCTGACACAAATTTGGCCAAAACTGTTAAGTGATTATTGAGATGTTGTCGTTTTCATGTTTTTTTTTTTTTTTTTTTTTTTTTTTTTTTGCTTTTTCAGTATTGATAGATGGCGGCCATCGGATGCAATAAAAATGAAAATTGCTTCATGCAAATATCATTCTGACAGAATGTTGTTCCAATTCCGTTCAGGACTTGCTCAGATATTGCCATTTCCATGCTTTTGCTGTTTTTAGATATGGCCCTTGGTGAGCATCTTAGATGGTCCATTTACATAAACTGGAAGAAAGCCTCCATTCATGGACCATCTTGAACAAATCTGACAAAAATCTTTTTATGTTTGCTTGAGATATTGGCATTTGAGCAAAATCAAACTTGTTAGATCTAAGTAGATAATTGTGACCTAATTCCTCTATAGACGCCAGGCTGTGTGGCGCAGTCAGTAGCGGATCAGACCCGAGATCGAGTTCGGTAACCGACCCAGTCACATACTTTTGTTTCTCCTTCACTTGATTAAAAAAGGACAGTTGTCAGTTACCTCGGAAACTATGTGCACTTAGTTCTACATGTTAGTCTAAGCCTACCCAGGAATAAAGTGGTTAGGGTAACTGACCGTCCCGCCATGACCATAGCTGTTTATCATGGACGTACAGTCACTAAACATCAACAACATCCTCTATAGTTTTATGCCCCCGCCATTAAAAATGGGGGGCATATAGTATCACCGCTGTCCGTATGTACGTAGTGTACGAGCGTACGTAGCGTAGCGTACGTACGTACGTACGTAGCGTACGTACGTACGAAATGGTTTCCGTTCAATATCTTTTGAAAGCATTGGTGTATTGAATTCATATTTCATACACAGCTATATAATCATAAGATACAGGTCAAGTTCGATGTTGGGTAATTGTCGATTATTGTGGGAGTTATGGCTCTTTTTCGACTTCATTTTGTATGAAAAAATGGTTTACGTTCGATATCTTTTTAAAACATTGGTGTATTAAATTCATATTTTATACACAGGTATATATTCATAAAATACAGGTCAAGTTTAATGTTCGGCAAAATCCGTCGATTATTGTGGGAGTTATGGCCCTTTTTCGATTTTATTTTGTATGAAAAAATGGTTTCCATTCGATATCTTTTGAAAGCATTGGTGTATTGAATTCATATCTTATACACAGGTATATAATCATAAAATACAGGTCAAGTTTGATGTTCGCCAAAATCCGTCGATTAGTGTGGGAGTAATGGCCCTTATTCGACTTTATTTTGTATGAAAAACTGGTTTCCGTTCCATATCTTTTGAAAGCATTGGTGTATTGAATTCATATTTTATACACAGGTATATAATTATAAAATACAGGTCAAGCTCGATGTTGGGTAAAATCCGTCGATTATTGTGGGAGTTATGGCCCTTTTTTGACTTTATTTGTATGAACAAAATGGTTTCCGTTCGATATCTTTTGAAAACATGGGTGTATTAAATTCAAATTATAAAATACAGGTCAAGTTTGATGTTGGGCAAAATCCGTCGATTATTATGGAAGTTATGGCCCTTTTCGACTTCATTTTATATGAAAAACTGGTTTCTATTCATTATCTTTTGAAAGCATTGGTGTATTGAATTCATATTTTTATACACAGGTATTTATCATAAAATACAGGTCAAGGTCGATGTTTGGTAAAATCCGTTAATTATTGTGGGAGGTATGGCCCTTTATCGACTTCATTTCATACAATAATGGTTTCCGTTTGTTAGTTTTTGAAAAGTTACTTGTTTCGGGGCTATTTCTTTTGGAAAGTTGCATGGCATCTATTTCTGTGATAAGATACAGAATGTTATCATATATCACAGTCATGACACCCCGACCCCCTCTCCAACTCCCCCCGCACACACACACACTTCTCTTGATCCAAGAAGCACAATGCATCTGTCCAAGGAAAACAATAAAACATGTACGACAGAAGTCTGCCTTTGTGAACCTAGTTCTGCTACAAGTGCCAGTACCTTAAACAAGGCGCCATCTTACTTAGGGCACTAGGCGGGGGCATCCGTGTCATATGGACACATTTCTAGTTTGTTTTGTTTTTTATGATTCTAACAAGAGCTTCGCAAGCAGCCCATAATACGCCCGTTTTAGTTTCATAAAGGAGTTACAGAATGAACAAGATTGTTAACAAAATGATGGACAGCCACAAACAGTGGCAACAACTATGTAATTAATGACTGCAACATTATTTAAACATTTAAGTCATCAAATACTATTAGTGTACCAAAAATCAGCTTCCAAGGTGAAGCTGCTTAGAAGTTGAGAAATCCCCAAGTAATACAAGGGAGATAGATAATACATTAGAGTTATTCTTGGTCCAAATAAATTCCCATGACAATATACATACCATCATTAAGTTTCGTTAGCATATTTCAAACAGTTTAGGAGTAACAGCTGTAAATTGGAAATTTATGCAACGGCAGATAATTCAGTAAGTAGGCCAGGGTTGTGGTTCTTGCTCATGATACATAGCCCCATTATCAAAGACACTTCTAGAAAGTTTCATTTCAGAGGGTTAAGGAATTATGGAGTTAATGGGCACCAAAAATACCTAGAAGAGGGAAGTCACTCCAAAATCATGTAAGGGGAGTAACCATTCTTAAGTGCAAGATATTGTCTTCTGATCATGCACATTGACAGTTTCATCAAAATATTTCAAACGGTTACCAAGTTATGGTATGCACAAGATAAGTATAGACAAAAACAGCCTATAAAAACTAATCAAAGGGATGTAACACTAAACCAAAGTATGGGAGAGCAACCATTTTTATACTCAACACATCACTGGGACTTCATACACATTGCTATAAAGTTTCAGCAAGATATCCCAAACGGTTATCTAGTTATGACGCACACAGGACTAGGCATGAAACAAATCATCAAAGGGGCATAACTTTGAAACTAAGAAAGAGGGAGCAATCATTCTTGTATGCAACACATTGCCCCAACCTAATAGTGACATTCCTACAAAATTTCATGAAGATATCTCTAAGGGTTACTGAGTTACAGCGCGCACAGGACTGTTGATGGACAGACAGATGGACAGAAAGACACACAGATGGACAGACAGTGCCATGACATAATACATCGTTTTTTTCAAAACGGGCATATAAAAACCAATGTCCCACTGATGCTCCATGCCAAATTGAAGCTAAATACAGTAGAACTTCAAAGGCTTGAACCCTGATGGCTGGTAAACCCTTCCTTGCTGGAACTCTTTCCTTGGTCCCTAGAGAGCACTTTATATAGATTTTAACCCTGGATGGCTGCAGTGGAGCTACCCTTTGCTGGAACTCATTTTCATGGTCCCGAGCCTGTTCAAGCCAATACTGTATACCAAAGGTTCTGGAAAAGAAATTCCTTTGTCATTTTTGCTATTTTTAGTAGTCAAAATGGCAGCCATCATAGATGCTCGACCTGACCCATTATTACAATTCTGAAACCCTGCTGTCTGATCATGCTTTAGTTTATGTGAAATTTGAGTGCTTTTATGGAAAAGTTGTTTGAATGAGGTGGTTTAGTATTTGAATTTGAACACAAGAATTCTGCAGAATTTTACGTCGCACATGCATTGCCCATACACAGTAGTAGAGATCATAGTTAAAAGAAAGTGTAATATTGTATGCTAATTTGATGTATTCATGTAGAAATTTTTCAGCGACTTTGGGCATGCACAAACTAGGAAGGAACATCGCTTGAGAACATTCTAAAAACAAACATTATGCAAGGTTTGATGATTGTAGTTGAAATGGACTAAAGCGCTATGGTAGATGCCATTTTGGATATGAAATATTACGAAGTCAGCAGAGCTGAAACTATAGGCCGAGGGTATACATAAGTACAACAACACAAGACCATTTTCAGATGAAACTTTATGCCAGGTTTAATGACTGTAGGTACTGAAATTTGCGAGAAACAGACTTAAATGCCAGGGTCAATGTAATTTTAATGTAAAATTTTACTAAGTCAGCAGAGCATCGAATACAGATCAAGGGTAAAAACAATGCAACAGCCCTCAAAATTATTCTAAGAAGAAATTTATGCCAAGGTGTCATACTTTGTAATAAATGGACTTTAACACTAGGGTCAACATAATTCAGAAGTAAAACATTACTAAGTCAGGTGAGCTTAAAGTCCTAGATTTTGTTCGATCATTTGACATCCCCCCCCCCCCCCAATCTAATCCCCTCCAATAACCAAGTGATAAGAAAATCAAAGGCACCTCCTAATCACCTCATTATTATGGTCATAAAATAATGCAGTGGTGCTGAAAACACTGCTTGCCTGTGGGGTCCCAGTGGGATATATACATGCATCAGTCAAAATGTAAGAGATCAGAACAATATTTTCTATAATTTGTAAATTATAATTTGCTGATTTGCAGTCAAAGAATACTCAAATATTAATTTAGAAAAAAGAAAGAAAGAAAAGAAAATGCGAAAAAATATTAAAAAAAAAAGAACTTCAGCATAAAGGAAGAAAGAAAAAAAATGAAAATTGAATATATTTTACAAACATTTTATTGTATTTTCACTAACTACTATAACTTTTTTATATATATTTTTGACATATTATTTTTCATTTTACTTTCTTATATTTTATTTACTTAGTTTTATAATTTCTTTCTTTTTTTCTCTTTTTTTTTTTTTTTTTTTTTTTGTGAAGTCAAATGCTTAACACGATTTTTTTTGTAATTTAATACATTAGCCATTACAATTATCTCAAGAAGAAAAAAAAATATGCAAGATTTGAAGATAAAATTTGTTTTTAAGGATCATTACAAAGACCAAAAAACACTTCAATTTAATTAGATTGCGAAACCTGGGTTTTGAGCAGGTGTCAAAAACATTAAACATGTTTTTCACACCTTTTGAAAACAGTGAATCCGTTGAAGTTCATTTGTTTTTACAAGAACTGACACTGTAGTTTTGTTGGTTTTAGACTGTGATTTGATAATTATGGATTTATCATTATCAATATTTTGTTTCTACAGATTACTATATTATTCTATTTTGGCTTCTCTAATAATAAATTTTGATTTTGAAAGTGATAGATGTGAACTTAATATATTGTAAACATGACTAGAATATCTGTATGTAAAATATTTTTCTACATCAAACTTTGGTGAATACAAATGCAGGTAATTAGATCAAGGTATCTCTGTTATTGATTTCCCCCATTTTTGGCCTCCCAAAGAGACTGCTGGGACACTGGTCTAGAAAAGACAGGCTAGCCAGAGAAGACCGTTTATTGGATTAGATAAGGATTACATAACTTACTAATGATAAAAATCCAGGTCTTTAAAACATAGGTCAAGGGTAAAATAATTGCAACAGCCCTCAAAAACATTCTAAGAAGAAACTTTATACCAGGTTTGATGATTATAGGTATCATAGTTTGTGAGAAATTGCCTTAAACCCTAGGGTCGACAGTAGGGTCGATGTAATTTTGATGTAAAATTTTACTAAGTCAGCAGAACGTAAAATATAGGTCATGTTTGTGAGACATTGACTTAAACGCTAGGGTTGTGGTAATTTTGATGTTAAATATTTCTAATAAGCAGAGGTAAATTATAGGTCAAGGGTAAAAATAAGTGCAATAGCCCTTGAGAACTTTTTGAGAAGAAACTTTAAATCAAGCTTGATGATTGTAGGTATCAATTAGTTTGTGAGAAATTGACTTGAACGCTAGGGTTGACGTAATTGTTGACGGATGTATGTATGTACGGATGGATGGAAAAGTGAGCTCTTATATTGCATCTTGCTAAAGCAGGTGCAACAAAAATCGGTTTTGGTAAGAGAAAGTAGGTAGCCATGACCAAAGTCCCCTAAATATTCTTTCATTTTCACACACTGATGATCCAAGCCAACTTTCAGCCTAATATTATTCGAAAAGTATCTGAAGAAGAAGTTGATTTAGTTATATTTGCTATTTTTAGCAATGGCAGCCATCTGACCGAATTTTACAATTCTAAACTGGGCAGTCAGGTCATGCTCCATGTGGAATATGAAAACCATGGGTGCAGTGGTTTCAAAGAAGAAGTTATCTGAGAAGTTGTGTTCAATCATTGACAGACAATGTGTGCTGCACAACGGACAATGCCCACTGGATGCTTTGATGTAATAATAGTTCACTATGGTCCTTTGGGTCAGGTTTGCTGTCAGAAAGAAAAAAATGCTAAAATAAAAAAATAATTGTACATACCTTTCTATTAAAGCGTTGTATCTAAGGCTTCCTTAAAACACCAGATACCTCAACCCAGTATGTAGCGTTTTCATTTTTTCTTCTTGGTGACTTTGTCGAAGTTGTTGAAATCTTGTATGGCAAGCTCAGAATAATATACAGAATTGATGATTGCTGAGTTAATCACAGGCAAACACCAATGTGTATGAACCAGCCAATACAAATATCTAAGTCTTTTTAGGCTGTGACTTGTCTCCCAATCAATGTGCCGGATTACAGAACTTTAAACTATTCTCCTAAAACGTATAAATTGAAAAATGATGTTTCAGTAATTCATTTTTACAGTACACGCAAATGCATGTAACGTGTACCAAAAACACCTGAATAGCTCACCTAAGTAAAAAGGTCAAAGGTCAATCTAGGGTCACCATATGAAAAAAACCGAGAGCATATGAATTTCAAATGCTGTGTACATGTACGAGGTTTCAGTGTCATGGGTCATTTGATTGTCGAAGCCATGACAGCCATATTGGTTACCAGGAAAATTTGAAGTTGGTGAAATATGAGTGACCTTGATCAAAAAACTGATACTGACCTCTGTTACTCAACAAACTTCATGTAGCCATTTATTTGACTGTACATACAAACTTCTGTACCAAAGGTTTCAACAAATTCAAAGAAATCTCATTACATTGCAGAAATTTCTCAAGCATTAGGAAGCACACGTCTGACTTATGAGTTATCTGTAAAAAGGCCAAGATCAACTCATGGTTATTGTTTGAACACGGAGGTGCCATTTAAATAGAGACAAAATCTACATTCCAGTGAGACTCGAAAGATCTGTGAGTCTATGATTAAGGTCTGAAGCACCTAACCACTTTCTTACACTAGGCGACTGGGATGCAAACTGGGTTACTGGGAAATGCTTCATTCGCACAGTTGGTACTTGTCTGACTCACTCTACAGTGTAAAAAAATGCCATCAGAGGAGATGGCAAATCCCCCAAATGAAGATCCCATGGACCTTGGTAAAAAGGGTGCACTTCAAAACACATGTAAGTAATATATTGTCATTCTTTTATGCTTCTAATTGACATTATCTGTTTAACAGATGCATTATTATCTTATACTCAGACTAAAACATTATTCTTGACAATTAAAAAGAGGTGAAATCTCAAACAGCCACCATGTATTGTACACAGGTGTATAGCATATGATACACTCAACATTTGGTTGTGTGAAGAATAACTTCTTTTTAGCACAAACCCTACAAACCTAATTTTGAGCTCTCAGGTAGGTGAATTTGTACAAAGAATCCAAATTTAAAAAAAATGTTTTCGTTTAATGTGTGTGTGGGGTGGGTGGAGGGGGGAGGGTTGATTTTTAGATTGATTTATTTCTTAAAAATCGTCCACGGTAAACAGCTATGGTCATGTCGGGATGGTCAGTTAACCTAACCACACTATTCCTGGGCAGGCTTAGACCAGTGCTAACCAGTGCTAATTGCACATACTTTCGTCAGTAACTGACAACTGCCCTTCTTGAATCAGCGGAAGTAGAAATGAAAGTATGTGGCCAGACTGGGTTTCGAACCCAGGACCTCTGACTTATGAGTCAGGTGCCCTACCGATTGCGCTACGCGGCCCAGCCGAGGGGGGGGGGGGGGCAGGGATCTGGAGGGGTTACAGAGAGTGAGGAACATTGATTGGATATCAAGGCATGATCATCACTATTCTAAAAGGTATAGGGGTATTAAAATTTTGGAGCAGGCCAGGGTTATAGATATGGAGCAGAGACACAAACTGCAGCTCAAAGTTGTCATTCAAGTATTAAACAAATTGTCATGACCTGTAAAAAATTCTAGAATGAACACTGTGTACCTGCCCAGAAACAACTTTGAATAAGAGGACCAATGGTCCTGTAGCTCACCTGCCATCTTACTGTCAACAGACACATTTTGTTACTTCACTCATTTGTTACAAACCTTAAACCAGAGGTTTTAGATGAGTGCAGATTTTGAAGTCAAACAAGTCTAATACAGCTGTGAAGTTATACTAGTAACAAACTGGTTACTGAAGGAGGTCACTAGGGCACCTTGTCCTAAATTACATAGAAATAGATTTTCTGAACAAAGATTGAATCAAAACTGTGCCCTCTAGAGTGTACTCAAGGTTTTTCTCATATCTGATTTAGTGACCTAGTTTTTGACCTGACAAGACCAACTTACAAACCTGTCCCAGATTTCATAAAACTGAACAGTCTGTTTAAGTTTCATGAATTGGATAAAAACAGTGCCCTCTAGAGTGTACACAAGATTTTTCTAAGATTTGAGGTAGTGACCTAATTTTTTACCTGCACCGCTTTCATCTGAATAGCACCACTAGGGATTCTACGTGTACACGGATAAAGGGTAACAGTTCATGTATATGTGGTAAACGTTTACAAAATTTACATATCGTTTAACCGAACTTGAAGACATGGTAGACCGCCAACATAACCAAATGTCTTAGAGTCTTCAGTATTAGTCTATTTTAATGTACTTGACGGCGTCCTCGGAAACATCTAAATCTTTATACTCTAAATTCTGCGTATTCTTATGCAAACTATACGAGAATACCGTTTCATCATAATCGGCAACTAGTTTTAGACATTGCTGAAAGGAAACTTTGCGGACAGCACATGTGGTGTAATTGAATAAAAATCGGCCTACCTGTTTGTCACAGAATAGGCATACCGAAAAGGCTAGATAATTGTACTGACAGACAGAAAGAAGGCACGAGAGTGATGACAATGTTTTTCTAAAAATAGCCACCGTGACCTTGACCTTAGAATGCTGAAAAGCGAACTTCTTTAAGATATTGTCATACTAAACATTTGTGTGAAGTAAAATCAAAATCGGTCCATAAATGAAGTCGCCAGAGCGATGACAAAGTTTTTCGTAAAACAGCAACTGTGACCTTGACCTTAGAACGCTAAAACATGAACTTGTTCAAGATATTGTCATACTAAACATTTGTGTAGTTGGTCCATAAATGAAGTTGCCAGAGTGATGACAAAGTTTTTCTAAAAATAGCAACTGTGACCTTGACCTTAGAATGCTGAAACGCAAACTTGTTCAAGATACTGTCATACTAAACATGTGTTTGAAGTTAAATCAAAATTGGTCTGTAAATGAAGGCGCAAGAGCGATGACAATGTTTTTCTAAAAATAGCCACTGTGACTTTGGCCTTGACCCAGATATATGAAATGCAAACTTGCCCTAGATATTGCCAAACTTATCACTTGTGTGAAGTTAAATCAAAATTGGTCCATAAATGAAGGCGCTAGAGCGATGACAAAGTTTTTCTAAAAATAGCCACTGTGACCTTGACTTTGACCTTAGGATACTGAAACATGAGCTTGTTTAAGATATTGTCGTTCTTAACATCTGTGTGAAGTTTTAATCAAAACTGGTCCATATATGAAGGCGCGAGAGGGATGACAAAGTTTTACTAAAAATAACCACTGTGGCCTTGACCTTGACCCCAGAAGGCTGAAACTCCGACTTATTTAAGATATTGTCATACTAATTACTTCTGTGAAATTAAAATGAATTCGGTCCACAAATGAAGGTGCTAGAGCGATGACAAAGTTTTTCTAAAAATGGCCACTGTGACCTTGACCTCGACCTTACAACGCTGAAATGCAATCTGATTTAAGATATTGTCATACTAAACATTTGTATGAAGTTTTAATCTAAATCAGTCCATAAATGAAGGTGCTAGAGTGATGACAAAGTTTTTCTTAAAATAGCCACTGTGACCTTGACCTTGATCTTAGAACGCTGAAACGCAACTTCGTCCAAGATATTATCATACTTATCATTTGTGTGAAATTACATTGAATTTGGTCCACAAATCAAGGGGCTAGAGCGATAACAAAGTCTATGGGAAAATATTTTATCGCTCAAGGGCAAGCAACTCTGAAAAGAATGATCCAACCTTGCCCAAATTCGAACTGGTCTGAGATGTTTTGGCTGTCCTGGATACCTGCAACTTACAAGAAGTTGCGATCAAAAATGATGAAGCTAGGGCCTGGACGACATTTTCCCCATTATAAGTCTATGGAAAAATATTTTATCGCTCAAGGGCAAATAACTCTGAAAAGAAGAATCCAACCTGGCCCAAATTTGAACTGGTCCGAGATTTTTTGGCTGTCCTGGATACCTGCAAGTTACAAGAAGTTGCAATCAAAAATGAAGAAGCTAGGGCCTGGACGACATTTTCCCCATTATAACTCTATGGGAAAATATTTTATCGCTCAAGGGCAAGTTACTCTAAAAAAAAAGATCCAACCTGGCCCAAATTCGAACTGGTCCGAGATGTTATGACTGTCATGGATACCTGCAAGTTACAAGAAGTTGTGATCAAAAATGAAGAAGCTAGGGAGCGGACAACATTTTCCCCATTATATATTTTATCGCTCAAGGGCAACTAACTCTGAAAAGAATGATTCAACCTGGCTCAAATTCAAACCGGTCTGAGATGTTTTGGCTGTTCTGGATACCTGCAAGTTGCAAGAAGTTGTGATCAAAAATGAAGAAGCTAGGGCCTGGACAACATTTTCCCCATTTTAAGTCTATGGGAAAATATTTTATCGCTCAAGGGCAAGTAACTCTGTAAAGAATCATCCAACTTGGCCCACATTCGAACTGGTCCGAGATGTTTTGCCTGTCCTGGATATCTGCAAGTTACACGAAGTTGCGATCAAAAATGAAGAAGCTACGGGAACGCACGTATTACAAATGCAATTTTACCACACTTTAATTTTTTTTATGGCCAAAACCAGCAAACATTAGTAGATTTACTTGACTCAACCCAAAGAAGTGCAACTGCACAGAGTGTATGAAGCTGGTAGATCCAGTGAAGTTCTCTGTTCTTTTTTTTTTTTTTTTTCAGTTACCGGCTTTGTTTATTTTCTGTACAGACAACCCTCTTTATAATGACATTCATAACAACAGCAAATTGTTTTACAAAGTCATTTTAAAATGCATAAAATGGCTTTGTTGCTCAAAAGATGTATTCTTTATAACAGCAAATCCAGTTTAACATCAAAATGTTTGGGAACAAAATGGTGTTGTTGTAAAGACGGTCCACTGTATCTGATGGTCGGATTTCAATGACCTCATTTTAAAAGGAATGGTTGCTGAATAATGCTAACTTACCCGGTGCCTTTCCTCTGAATAAATCCAGCTACCGTAATTGGAAGAAACTTCAGTCAGGTATATGCAAATACGAACAACTCAAATGAGCAAGATTAAGGGGTACAGGGTTCAACTTTGCAGCAACACCCCTCTATATTTGCTATCGAAACCAGCAAAGGGAACATATTCTTGTCTGAGTATTTTGTACCTGTTGATGTTGTCATAAACCATAATGATAAATTGTATAATTAAGAGCTGGATATAACAGATAAACACAATGATCAAGTGAAGATATAAAATAGTATTTTTTTCTCTTGGCCAAAAAAAGTGCATCTCATCTGACAGCAAGGAGAAGGACCTGTTGTTTTCACAAAGCATATGAATATCAAATTAGCACTGTGCAATTTCGTCTGTTTTGTTAATACAGAACTGAAGTGCCATAGTAAATAGCTGTACTGCAGTACCTACTACTGGTAGGAAGCAAAAGTCCAATGTTTGTAATAATCATTTATGTTTTTTGGAAGTGAACACTTAGCAACATTGATGCAAGTTCACCTCACAACTCAGGTTGTAGGGCAAATAGTAAAAAAATTCTATATATTTTTTAATTGTAGTTCATAACAAAGAAACAAAAATAACGTGTTGTTACAACAAAACCTGAATTTTCCTTCATTTTTAAGTATGTTTAATTGTTTTAATGAAAGTATCAATAATATTCAACTGTTCTGTAATACTCATACCCTTTACTGACAATCTCATAAGAAAGATTAAAGTGCCCATAGTACTCTCATTGTTGTAAGCATCTAAAAGAATATATCTTTATATACAGTGATTGTACCTTCACTTTTGGTGACAGAATGTTGGTTGATTAACATACATTGCACCCTATATGCATGATGTATAAAAAAGTAGGGAGGACCTGTTTTTGAAAACTGAGAAATCTCTCCACAAAATGTCGACTTTTTATTATGATTTCCGTATGAGCTATGAAATATAAACGCAAGCAGTGATTCCCTTACCTTTCTGAACTTGGGTCCAGGGGCCACTGAATGTGGGAAAAACAGTGCGGGAATCATCGAAATTGGGAAAATTTGACTGGATGATAAAAAAAATCTCTTTTTTGATATCAGTTTAAATCATAATAAAGTAAAGCTTGAACGTGTTGAAATATTTTTAATTTGCCTTTAGTTATAATTATGGATGAATAATTGCTACAAATGTGAATGTCAACTTCTTTAACTTTGCTAATTTTAGTTGGTCAAATTTTTTAGAAATTTTCACCCAAATGTAGAACTAAATAAGAAATTGGAAATATTTTCTTTATTTTGGGAAATTTTAACTTGAAATTGGGAAAAAAGGGGAGCTAATATTAGGCCCCAAATTAGTCCTAGGAAAATCGCTGACAAGGCACTGAATGGGAGCCTTCACCTGTACATTGTAGTTTTGCCATAATATAAATGCTGACAATATCAAAAGAGGATCATTTTGGTTGCCATTAAAATGACGGATATAATTTTTCAATGCTTTTTAAGACACTTTTCAAAGACATTTTATCCAGGTCAAGCTGGGCAATCAGTTACTTACAATAACAAAAGTATCGTTGAAACCTTGCAGTGATAGCTTATAATTTGTAAGACCTCCAGAATTTGTTATGTATTACCCTAATTTTGTTGTATAAATGCAATTTATAGAACTTCAGTACTGCAATGGCCCCGGGCATTTTTAGAAGAAATATGTTACGTGCATTTGTCTGATACAGCTAACAAGAACCAAAATGTCACTAACACAAGACATGCCCTGGCACAAGTTAGCTCGCCTTAACCGGCACTTGCCCATCATATGAACATGTTTGACAAAAATACAAAAAGTGGGAAGACACCAGGTTGGCTTCTATAGGTCTAGAGCTTCTTTGCGTGTGAAAAGTTGTGGTCTTGGTATATAGCATATACCTGTGTGCTTGCCCAGTTCTACTCTTGAGTGAATAGAGATGTGCCTTAAGTTCTTAGCAATGTAGCAATGACTAATTCTTTCTAATCATGTCATCCCCAATGTAGTTCTGATTATTTCTACTTATTCATATAATAAAAGTCATTTAATGCATAAAGAGACTTTGCCTTTAAAGTAAAGCCAACTTATTTCTCTCAGCTGGTGTTACCAAATATTTTCTAATGATTCTTTATTGTCATTTCCTTCAGTCTAGTAGCATTAGACAACTAGAAAATGTGTTTATGAAACACTATGCCCCCAACCTTATGCTTGTCTCTAAAGTAGGTTCCTCCCGTAATGTATAAGTCAGAAAGGGGTATAACTCAACATACTATTTTTAGAATTGGCTATAAAGCTATTCATGTCATCTACACCTTGGTTTGTAACTGTATGCCGAATAAAAAGATCATAGCTTAAGGGGTTCTTCAGCTATTTTGTTCACAAGCTTGTTCCTATACAAAATGCCTATGTCATAAAAAGGGAAATAATTCAACCAAAAATTTAGAAAATATATTTAAAAGTTAATCAGTTCATCTACACCTTAGTCCAAACCTGCAAGCTAAATATGAGGAGCCTAGCTTAAGCGGTTCTTATGATAATTTGGTCACAAGGTTTTTCCTATACAAAATGTCTATGTTAAAATGCTTACGTCCGAAAAACGGGAATAACTCAACCAAAATTTTATGAAATAGGCTCAAAAGTAAATCAGTTTATTTACACCTTTGTCCAAATCTGTATGCTAAATATCAAGATCCTAACTTAAGCGGTTCTTCAGATACTTTGGTCACAAGGTTATTCCTATAGAAAATGCATATGTCGGAAAAAGGGGAATAACTCAACCAAAAATTTACAAAATATGCTCAAAAGTTAATCAGTTAATCTACACCTTAGTTTAAACCTGCATGCCAAATATCAGGATCCTATCTTGAGCGGTTTTTCAGATATTTTTGTGACAAGGTTTTTCCTATATAAAATGACAAAGTCGAAAAAGGGGCATAACTCCTGAATAACAAAACTTGCGGAGTAAATAGAAAATACGGATCCTTTTATTTTTAATGTACATGCCACATATAAAATTTCAAGATCCTAGCGTTAGCAGTTCTTGAGTTTTCCAGCTGCCAAAAAGCGTTACGGACAGACGGACAGACAGACAGACGGACAGGCTCAAACCAATGTGCCCCCTCAACTTCTCCGAAGTTGGGAGCATAAAAACACTTTCAATTATTGTAGCATGTCTTTCCAAAATTTTCTGCTGGACTAAGTCCATACCTTATGATGCAAAAAATTAAATAAGTGCACTAACAGAGTTCTTACACCAACTTATTTTAGCGCAAAAACAGTATAAGTGCACTTATTGGGTTTTTGCATCAAAACTTTCTGGTTGTAAGATTGTGATAACTACAGTTTTTCCTAAATTATTTTTTATATGCTAAAAAGTAAATTTTGGATTTTTTACTACTCAAACCATAAGTGGAAACTACAGCAAAGTTAAAATGCTAATGGTCATTAAGTTTGTCTCAAAAGTGATTATCTGTTTTTGCCTCTCCTGAAAAGTTGAAAAAATGGAGTTATTGACTTTTTGCGCCAAGGCGACGAGATGTGTTTCCGATGAAACCGGTCTTATAATCGTCCGAAATGCCAATAGATGATACAGACTTATGAAATTTCGCAGCAGTGCCTCGGGTGGTGAAGATAAGGCTGTTAACCAATTTTTCTCTAGTTAAAGTAAAGCATAAACGTCTTGCATCCTTATCTTGATATAAACTAGAAAATCAAAATCCGTATTAAAAGTTGTTGTTTAGGCACTTTGAACGGGTTTCTACGTTACAAATTAAGCATTTGGTAACGTAACAATTTTATATTGGGACGGGAACCAGCAAAACAACTAGAGAATAGCTGTACTCCCTGGTTACAGCCTATATGAAAAATAGTTCCAGTAGTATAGCAAACTTATTTTCGTGTGGTAATTAAACAATATGTCTTCAAACACACAATCAAAGTAGACAAACCTGTATAATTGGATATGCGATTTTCTAGGTCAGCGTTCTTTAAGCGGCGAATTTATACCGTAAATCACGTTTCACTAGCACTGCTGATAAAAATACTTTAAGCTTGAATTACTGTATTATAGCCTGAGAATTTACTGGAACCTATTATTCTCGAAATGACTAGTTCTTCAATTTAGGAGCTAACAGTCAATTAGTCAACAAGGAGTCGTTGTCCCTGCAACGGGAACTAGGACTTAGTTTAATTAACTAAAGTTGTCCGTCTTCTTATCAAGGTTTGTAGAAGAAATAGTTGTCTTTGTCTTTTAATCAGAGACTGACTGTTGTTGTAGTATTGGATCCCCTCTCTGCCAAATTGCTTTAGGTATGTACATTTGCAAAAGTTGATGTGGATGTTTTTAAAGTGGCTTCCTGAACTTTATTTTCTAGGCCATCCATCCTGTATTATAATATCTTCGTTGTCTGCGAGAGGCCATTTAATTTCTTATTTGTTGAGTTTGAATTAAATAATGACTGTTGGATTTGTTTGACATGTCTAACCTCATGAATGTCTAATGTTGAGAACTAAAATTCACTTGCTGAAGATGACTTTTTGTTCTGAAAAATAAGATGTTTTTGAAGAAAGAAATACACCAAAAAGAAAAGAAAAACAGCAGGCTCGGTTTAATTGAGTCTTTTTATGAACAGTGATGAAATATGCCAGATCGACCGCGCCCAAATAACTGAGTCTGTTCATGAACAGTTATTGAATATGCAACACCGGCCGCGCCAAGAGTGGAACTTCATTTTGAAACGACTCTAAATTAACCCAATGGTTCCGAAGGACCAGCAAATATAATCTGCTTTTTGATTATATACGCGTAGACGTTTAACGGGCGCTACTGGACATTAAAAGTTTACCAAGGCTGACATTCTACATTTGAGATCGGACGTTCTAGGTAAGGGGGCATTTCAAACGTATACATCGCATCGATTGTGGTGCCTAAAATGCAAAAATGAATTGCGTCGCACGAACAGGGAGTTTAGGACATCAGCGACGAGCAAACACTCAATCCTATTTAGTCTTTACATATGCATCAAACCAGGAAGACTGATCAGTCTGCGCCGGTGCGCAAGCTGATCTGAGTCTTTCTTAAAGCGCGTTAAGGTGAAATTTTACACAACGCCATTTGCAGGATTGAATTAGAACCGTATCTACGTTGTTGCAACATCATATTTACATCATGACGTTGATAACTTTTTAGCTACATTAGGACATCTAGGCAAAAAGACGATGCATGTCGTACTTTCTCGTCTGGAAAGCAAAATTCTTTAAATATAAATAAGCGTGGTGTTACTTATATTTTCATTTTGCTGATACTGAATTAGCTAATTCCTTTTCTTTCTTGCTCTCTCTGGAAGCAGCTCGAAGTATCCAAAAGAACCGTTAAACCCAAACTCCAACCACCACCACCATCCACTCCATGTTAGTACAAATTTATGAGACAACAAGGATCGTTTGTCCAGAGCGCTTGGCTTGTGTTTTAAAACGACAGTCGTAGTCCGTATCTGATACTTTTCAATCAATAATAACAGGCAGCGAAATGACATGACTGGACCATAATATAGAATGGAAATCTAACAGCCCACAAAAAATACGCCCAAATGACATATGTATCATTATATCTCTGTATGATTATCCACATCAGTAGGTTCACCACTTGCCTGCCGATCTAACGGTCCCGGGTTAGAGACGCACGAGAAGCGAAATCTTTCCGACCGTAAATGGGGTTACATTGCACCCAGACTTTCACTATTAACCTCCCATCGTCCCGATATGAAAATACTGTTCTAAAGGACGTAAAACTGCAACACAAGCTGGCAATTAGTTACAATCGGCAAATTTCATAGCCGTCCGTTCATTTCTTCTCACGTTGTGATTTAAGGACCGCCTTGGACATGGCGTGGCATTCATTACATGCTTGCACGAAGGCGCAGGCTGATCTGTCTTTCCGCTCTTGTATGCATCAATTGTGACTAGGATTCTTTTAAATTTGAGATAACCCCCAAGTAGTTTGTCAGCCTCGAATATATTAACACAGCGTATGGTTAAAGTTTTAATGTCCACTAGGAACAATAACAGCTGCAGAGAAGATAAATAAGTTCTGAAAAAATAGATCCATGGAAGTAAAGAATACACCAAAGAAATCAATAATGCAGACTCGGTTTATAATTGGGTCTGTTCTTGGCCAGACCTCTATTTTCAAACTGACTTTGAATAAACCCAGTGATACCATAGGACCACAAAGTATGTGCCACACTTTGAAAATGTAAGAGATGCTTTACAGCTGCCTAACTGCTGTAGCTCTGTTTTCAACAAGAACGAAATGGACTCAATGATCCCATAGGCCCACAAAGTATAATCCGCACTTTGATAATGTAAGGACAGACGTTTCAAAATCAAATCAAATCAAATATATTTATAGTTGCAAACACCTTACCAAAAATGCATGCCAAACCAATAAATTAGCATAACCACAACACGACTAGACCAACAGTCATACAACAGTTATATGCGATCCTCCTATGACAGCTACCCGGCACAACACCAGCTGCTGTGAAGATAAGTAAGCTCTGAATATTAGAGCCTTTGGGAGCAAGGAATACACCAAAGCAATGAAACAGCCGAACTGGTTTATTCAGTCTCTTTGGTTTTTTTGTTTCTTTATGTAAACTATCTCGTTGAATAGCTCCTACTACGAGGATCATCCAAAAAGTTCTGTCACTGGACTCATAACTTTGCTCACAGACGTGATAACTTACCACGGTTTGCAACAATCAAAACACTGGCCTATTTTCACGATTTTTGTTTTTCTGCTGCCTTGCTTCATGCTGCATATCTCGTCAATTACATATCGCAGGATTCTGAAATTTTCAGGATTGCTGTCTGATGCATTTTGTGGGACACTACATAAAAATCAGCGACTTCTGTCGATTATATGCGATGCAAAATATTGATATATGAAATATGGTGAAATTCGCATTCACGTGATTTTCAAGGACCCACTGTGCCTTCATTTTTGGGATCTTTCTGAAATTTTGATTGAGAACACATTGTCAGGATCTACTGCAGTACAGATATGCTTCAGAATATGAAATATTATACGTTTATAAAGCTTTTGAACTTAGAACATGACCTGGTCGATTTTCCTAAGGCGTTGTTTGCATAAAGTTGAGGTTACGAAATGCTGTAAACTCTTTAAAATGGACAGAATCGCTTGGAGATTTTTTTGGTTGTCTTTATTAGCACCTGAGATATCGTAGGCACCGGGCAGCGATAATAGACACCCCTTCATTGCTTATTGCCGGAGTTGCATCTACAAATTTGCCAGTCGGGTGAGGGTACCCTTCTTTTGATGCAGATTGTGAATGTTATGTCATTGATACAAGAATCAGTTTATTACAACTATGTGATAAAAACAGGGTTTTTAAATGGTTTTTATTTTAGGTGAATCGCACTTTTCGTTTTCGAGATATAAGCCAGTGACAGAACTTTTTGGATGACCCTCGTACTTTTCTGAACTAATTAAAATCCTTTTTGCATTCACAGGTGTATCTGCTGGGTATTTTTTATTTTTACGCAGAGGATTTCAAAATTGATTCCATAACTTTGAGCACAACATGTCATTCTGAATGTCATCCCTGATTTATCAATCTTAAGCGACTATTTCTTCATTTCTGAAACTTCATTGTTAGAAATGATTCCGTTACTAAACTAACGGTAAAGTATCATAAAGCTCTAAACATCGGAATTTAGATTACAATCTTGTGTATACCATCGGTGTTTTCTCCAGACTTTGGAAGCTAATATTTTCTTTTAACATGGATATCTAATGTTATAAAATGTAGGAAAACTTAAGACTGCCAAGTATTAACTGTGTCTAAGAGTACCATTTGATATGGTGACAGCAACACCCATTGTCTCTATGAAATAACTCAAGCTACCTTATAAACTTAAAACAGATATTCGTCGTATTGGTTCATGTTTCATTGCAAAAAATGACAGTAACTTTGATCGCCACAGCACCCAAGGCAAGAAGTTTATTGTTTTGCAAGTTCATTGGTACAAGCCCTTGAGTTGGCAATAAATAGTGCTTTATCGATTTATACGATTTGTGAAGCTTAGGCAACCAATTCATCGTTGGAAGTTTGTCTTGGCATTCTTTAACATTTAAAGTAAGTTAAAGTGGTGGAATAGCAGTTAATATAGACTTCTTTTCTGCAGATGTCTTTCCATAGGCCTGAGTTAACCAAAAAATCACAAGCCTTCGCTGCCTGTGGAAAAGCATTACAAAACCTACTGAAATATTCATGAGCAATGATATGCCCGAATGATAAATTTGGAGACACACAGCCTACTCAGTGGCTAGTCACCGTCAAGCTGCTTCCACCCCTTCTTGTTTCCATCTACAAGACTGCATCTGAGACCCTGAAGGCTGGGACCCTGCTTGATTTGACAATTAACTACATAATATTGTTTAAATACAGTTGATTAAAAGAAATATAAATAATATTGCAATTTCTCTCCTGAACATCTTGAATATTTTAAAATGTTATACTTACAGCTGTTGGAGCCACTTGCACGTTTGGTGGTAGCGAATGTGATACAGTGAATAACACGGAATGCGGTGCTGATGGGAAATGTAACTGTAATGATGGCTACAAGGGGGATGTTGGTGACGCAGCATGCATTGTAGGTTAGTACTCAACTTAGTCTTGATTTCGGAAACCACAGTATATAGCTTGCCATTGTGCATATTAAAACTATGCGAATAGTACTGTATCAGTTATTTCTGTTCACTCAAATGGACTTTTCAAGAGTTGCGTTGTGCGACAGCTTTTTTAGCAAGTTCATAGTCGTAGTAACCGTGACGACTAAACCAGCCTATCGGAATAGAGAAACGGAATTTTGTGTTTCGTTTCTTATTGCAACTTTTGTTAACTGATTGGATAAAAACGCTTCTTGTAACTATTTCTACAAGTGCGATTCTGAAATGACGTTAGCATTTTCCCCATCGAACATATAGGAAGCGGCGTGAAAAAATCATGTTGTTAATGTCGCATTGTGCAAATTTTGAGCCTTGATAACGTCGGCGTTGGATGTCAGCATGTGCTTCTGTCGACGGCCGCCTCAAAGAAGTGTTTAGTTAAACATCGCAATATCCTTGTATTTTCATTCTGTACAATGTTTGAATCGAAATATCATTTTCCTTACTGGTAAATATTGTTGATCATCATATGTGTTGTCGGGCAGATACGAATATTAATTTACCCCGGCTTTGCAGTGGTGAATTAATTTTTCGTGGCCTGTCCTTCTACAACTTGTGTTAATCAACAATAATTCATGACTAAGGAAAATTTAATTCTTAATTCTAATGTTAGCCCATATCCTGGGAGGCAGCTCATACCCTCCAGCAGTAAAATGGGCATCATCCTGGTTCAAAACTGATAAGCATATTTATCCACATATATTAATCAATTGCGTAGCTGAGAAAAAAAGCATTATGCAGTGCAGTTCTATAAACTTGTCTGTCTCTTTGTTGTTTTCGTTTGTGCTTAGTTAAATAGTTTTGCTATAAGCGATCACATGACCCCTTTTTGACAACTATGACATCTAGCAAGTCAGATCAGTTGGTCTACTCACTACCATAAATCTCAAAAACATGTTTGATGTAACTCAAGAAATTATTTTATGAAGTGAGAGCCACATATATCGCTAACATTTCATTTTTATATTATTAATGTAATGTGAACCATATACCGCTAATATTTCATAACAACTTGCCAAAGTGTTCTGGCTGCTCACATCTTACTTTAATTAAAGTCTGTCTTCAAACGCGTAATATTTTTTTTATTATTAACAGTTTACCTGATGAAGGTTTAATAGAAAACTTGTAGGCAGCTTGCTCTACTAACCAGTGAGCTTGTATTGGACATGTTAACACGTTTCTAATAAGCAAATATTTTCAGCAGTGCCAGCAATTTTGCTGTTTCCTTTCAAGTAGTCGTCTTTAAATGTTTATATATTGTTTTTACAATTGTATCATAAGCACCTGGTCCCAGAATGTTTATTTTGACATTGCAGAAGTTGTTAATTAGTGATTAGAATATAGCACGTAGAACGCAATTATTGTGGCAAAAAATAAATTTATATATTTCAGTTGTTGGAACACCTTGTTCCAGTTCCGCGGGTTGTAGTTCGATATCACACAGTGAGTGTGGCACTGGAAGCAAATGTCTGTGCAAAACCGGCTACAGGGGAGAAACTGGCGATGAAAACTGCATTGCAGGTATGGTAAGAAGAGGTCGCATTATAAATTGATTTTCTACAGCTATATTAATCGAAAATCGTTTTTAAATCTTGTTTGAGTTAGCTTAGCTGCGCAATTAAATAAGTAACTAAATTTCTATAACATCGAAGATCATTGTTATCGAAGCTTGCTGTGACCAACTTTACTACTTTTAAAAGTACAGTAAGTACAGCTTGGAAATGGATGTTTGTTGCCAGCCGAGACCTGCCTATCACGAAATTTCTTTCAAACTACTGAGGCTTAGCGACACTGAAAAAGTAAATTACTGTCTGTGCAATAAATGAGGTAAAGGTACGTCTATATATTTTATACATATCTGGCTCATATCTGTTTTCAGTCCCTAGTCTATACCTGATGCATAATATATATCCGATTCTTATTTCTTATCTATACACGATCTTATATAAAGCTCCTACGTATAATTATATCTTATTCTTACATTTCGTCTATTCTTGTGTTTTAATTCTCTCTATATCCGAGTTTCCTTTAAGATGCATCCAAGTTTCATCTAAAAAGCTATACCTGATGCTGAGCTCTGCACTGATTTTCAAATGACCAGATAGCGGTTCTCAACATCCCCCTCCCCGCCCACTTCCCCCTACCCTACACCGCCAATCTGCCTTGTCTTCTATACAAGTGAGTAAATATATCCGACTTTTAAAGTCAAATTTATCCACGTAGATACTCCACTTTAAAGAAGCAGTAGAGCAATCAAAAGAAGGGAATAAAATAATAGCACAAATAAGGTAATAATTTTATGACCAATTTCAAACGACAGCTTGTGAGATTGAATCCAGAATCATACAACGAGTGGTCAGATCAGGGTCTATACTTCGACTATGCATTTTTATACCCTCCGCAAACTCTGTATGAAAGGGTATACTGTTTTCACGTTGTCCGTCCGTCCGCAACATTTGCTCCAATTTGTTTCAAATTTTGTCCATATATGCAGCATGTGAAAATAGTTTACACGTATTTTTCAATTTTTCCTAGATGGGTTTTAATGCTGAGTTGTGCCCCTTTATAATTTTTGTAAAAAAAAGTTTATCGCATTTTTTCCTAGACCGTTTGACCGATTTTCTTGAAATTAAGTATGTGAACACATTTTGATATGAAGATGTACATTAAGTTTTCCATTTTGAATCCTGACATTCTTTCCTGAGTTATGCCCCTTTTTGATATTTTTGGCCCTAATTTTGGGGTTTTTTAGTCATTTTTGCTTTGATTTTATCCAAATTTGGTTCATAGATGCATCATGAAAAATAGTTTACACGTGTTTTCCAGTTTTTCCCGGAAGTGCTATCCTGCTGACTTATGCCCCTCTATATTTTTCGTAAAAAAATGTTATCGCAACTCCTCCTAGACCGTTTGACCGATTTTCCTGAAGTTAAGTATGTGACTACATATTGGTATGAAGGTGTGCATTAAGATTTCAACTTGGTTGCGGCCTAACATACGTTCTATCAAGCTGATTTGAGAAGTTGGTCGGGGCCTGATGATCTGTCTTTTGTCAAGCTGATCGAAATTTAACTGTTGGACTTCTTACTGACCGTTCCATGAGGGCACTTCTATTGAGGTTTATCATCCCCCACCGAAGGCGGATATTGTTTTGTCCATGTGCGTCCGTCCGTCCGTGCCCTAGCTTTTATGTCCGTCTGTCTTTCCGTCCGTCCGTACGGAGATGTAATGAAGTAGCCGCTGAAAAGATTTTTATGAAACTTAATACCAATATATATCATTATAACGCGCTGATGCATGCCAAGTTTCATCTGTCTAGCTCTAGTAACATGAGTTATCGCCCTTGAATTGATTAAAAATCAATTAAATGAGCCAAAAATAAATAACCAATTACTGTAATTTCACGAAACTGTCAAAAAATAAGTATCACTTTAACACACTTGTGCACATAAAGTTTCACTGAATGAATGCAATTCTACACCATAACACAGTGGTACATTTCAAGCTTTGTTGGAATGACTTCAGTAAACTTATTGCCTTTTAATCACTTAAAATCAATAAAGTGAGTCATAAAAAACTCAGTCACCAATGGATGGAATTTCATAAAACATAAAACAAGGAATTTCATAAAACATAAAACAATATAATAATTGTACTGTTATTATAGAGCAGTGCACACCAGATTTTATTCTACTGGCATTAGTAGTTCATGAGTTATTGGCCCTTATTGCCGATTGTAACCAAGTTTCATAGGTAGCCTCCAGGGTTGTATACATGCACTGTCTACAACATTAAACATTGAGTCTATGGGAATTTAACTTACCGACGCCCATATGCATAAAAAATTCATTCCATCCTACCCACGTAATCAATATAATTTTCATTCATAACCATTCCCATCATATGTTTTTCATCAATGATTGGTAATTTCGCAGCGGTTTCCTGAGTAGCAGAAACCGAAAAATAAACTTTATTGATACATTTTCATGTACTCAACGCTAGACTGGAATGACTAACACTAACGATGCGTCATTATATATTTGGTAATTTAGAAAATAGGGAAATTATTCGATGCAATGAATCTTTTTGAAAACAGTCGCCTATATCGAAGAAGGATCCGGATTAGAAGTATGCCGCCAAGCATGATCGGAGAGATGATTGATAGGGTGGGGCGGGATGGGGTGGGGATGTATAGGTATGAAATGATTTGTGAACCTCCGTAGCGGCGTCAGACCGAGGGTGTCTACTACCTTTATGTCGCTTCTTGATCCGATGCTGTATCCTTACGACTGCAGAAGATGCACTGTAGAATCCTGTCTCCTTGACAGTTTGACCTGATCCACTGTTTTGGATTTAAAGGCTACCGTTCTAGATCAGCTTTTTCGTTGCTTTTTTAATGACACATTTGAGATAAGAGGGCTGATGTGTTTGATCAAACGGCAAACACATAAAAATGCTGGAACTGCAAATCACAAATTCAGACTGAGTCCTTGACCCTTACTCATGGTCCAGTGTTTTGCATTATTTCTCCAGCGCTGTTTGATGGTTTTGAATCATACGTGCTTGGAATAGTTGGTCGGCCTAAAAATGAAAACATCCTCTTGCTATTTATAGGTCACTTTGACCTATATTTCGTGATTAAATGGGTTTTGCTTTGTATCATTAGCATTATTCAATAACTTTTAATCATACTTGAGACAGTTTTGTCCGACCTTGCAAAAAATGGCATACTGTTTGTAGGTCATGTGACATGTATTTCATGGGTCAGTGATTTTGTCTTTTATTATGCCCCAACTTCGAAGAAGTTGAGGGGGCATATTGGTTTGGGTCGACCGTCCGTCCGTCCGTCCGTACGTAACACTACATTTTCTCAAGAAGCGTAACTGTTGGTGCATTGATACTTTAAAGGTGGATAGACTATCAACAACTAGAGGACGCTTAAATTTTCTCTAGCTAATTAGACTTGTACTTGCAGAGTTGTGCCCCTTTTTCAAAAAATAAATGTGAGATTGTTCCCAAAATCCTGGAAATACCGTTTAAGCTAAGACTGACAGATTTGGCATACTGCAAGGAGCTAAGGTGTAAGCTGATAAACTTCGGGCAAATTATGTCAAAAAAATGACTGAATGATGTTATTAAATTTGACATTTTTCCAACTTTTGAACCAACTGACTAAGATAGAAACCTAATTTTTGGTATACTATTAGCATTTGAACATTCTGATGTTAAAAGCGTTATGATGCATCCACTATTAACAGAGTTATTTCCCTTTTCTAATCTGTATAGAGTTAGAATTATTGGTGGTCTATTTCTCAAGAACAATAATTGCTGGGGCTTTGATAATTCATAGGTGGGTAGACCATAAAAAATAAGCAGACCCGTACTTTTTTCTTTTCCGTCTGCCATGTTTTTCAAGAATTATGTCCCTTTTTCTCGAAAACAAGTACATGGAAGTTTGTTCCCAAAACCCAGGGAATACCGTTAAAGCTAGGCTGCTCACACTTTGTACTGCTAGGAGCTAAGGTGTAGATCACCTGTCTGTGATTAACTGTTGGGCAAATTCTGTCAATAAATGACAGAAATATGTCCCTTTGTTGAATTTGGCATTTTCCGACTTTTGAACCGTTTGCCATAGGAACGTAAGTTTGGTATACTTTTAGTATAAGATGTGCTTATTATTCTTATGTTAATAGCGTTATGATGTATCCACTTTTAACAGATTATTTTCCTTTTTCATCTGTTCAAAACATAATTATGGGTGGTCTGCTTCTCAAGAACAATAACTGCCTGGGCCTTGATTTTTCACAGATGGTTAGACCATAAAAAATAATTAGACCCGTATGTTTTTCTTCTTTTCCATCCAACATGTACTTACAGAATTATGCCCCTTTTCGAAAAGTTACATAAAAGTTGATCACCAAAATTCCGGGAATACCGTTTATGCTACGTTGCCCCTATTGGACATACTGCTAGGGGTTAGGGTTCCTGATCATTGCCCATCATTTTACTTCACCTGACCAAATGTTTGGCATATTCGGTCAAAAATGGCTGAATTATTCCCCTTTGTTGAATTTGGTATTTTTCCAACTTTTGAACCTTTTGACGTAGAAACCTAATTTTGGTATACTTTTAGTATTTGATGTGCTAATTATTCTTGTGTTGGTTGCGTTATAATGCCTACACTATTAAGAGAGTTATTTCCCTTTTCTCATCTGTATAGAACATGATTATGGGTGGTCTATTTCTCAAGAACAATAACTACTGGGGTCTTGATATTTAAAAGATGGATAGATCATAAAAAATAAGCAGACCCGAAGTTTTTCTTTTCCACCTGCTATGTTCTTTACAAAACTATGGCCCTTTTACAAAACATTGCACGAAAGTTTGTTCCCAAAATGCTGAAAAACCCGTTTAATCTAGATGCTCATCTGATACAGTTTTGGGCTAATTCCGTTAAATAAAAGAGCAAGTTATGCCCGTTTGTTGAATTTGGCATTTTTTTCCAACTTCTGAATCGCTTGACCTAGGAACCTGGCTTTTGTTAAATAAGTATTCCTTGATGCATGAAATATTTTTGATAAAGGTTGGGTAACTCTGGGTTAAGTGATTATGGAGTTATACCCCTGATAGCCAGTACTTACTCAGCTATGTTGCTCAAGAACCACTGGGTGTAGTGTTTTGAAATTTAGTATGAAAATAGATTAAGAAATAATTAGACCCATATTTTTTCAGCTCCTTGAAGCTTGTCCTTTCAGAATACCTCCCCTGTGTCAAAAATCTTGTTACCAGGTATCTCACAAAGTGTTTGAGAAAGAATGGTAATATTTTATACGCAGGTTGATGGTGAGATCTGCAAGGACTGATTAACTTTTGGGCAAATTTCGTCAAACAATTGACTGAGTTACGCCCCTTGTTTGGATTTGGTATTTTTCTAACTTCTGAGCCGCTTGAAATAGTAAGCTGATATTTGGTATATTTGTTGTTCTTGATATGTAAAATATTTTGGTGAAGGCTAGATAACTCTGCATTAAGTAATTATGGAGTTGTTCCCCTGATAATCAGGTCTTACTCAGCTACTGGGCTCAGGGTTTTGAAATTTCATATACATGTATGAATAGATCATGAAAAATGAATCGACCAATATATTTTAATAAGTTTTTGTACAATTAGAGTTACCTCCTCTGTGTTGACGATAAAAGGAAATTTTGTTAACGTGATACCTCAAAAACATTTTGAGCTGGAATGATGATATTTATATATAGACTGAGGGTGAGATATGCCAGAACTGATTAACTTTTGGGCAAATTCCTTTAGTGGCAAGCATATGGTCGGGGGCATAGTGCTTCACAAGCACACTTTCTAGTCACTAACAATTTTAATTAATCTTAATCATACTTAGAGCGGTATGGCACGCCAACACTGCGGCCGGTCCGGTACTGTTTATAGGTCCCTGTGTCCCATATTTCTTGGTTCAATTATTTGGTTTCATTTGTTTCATTTTGTAAACACCTGTACATGTGACGCATTCAGAAATATGTAATATTTCGGATGTGTTTTTATATTCGGTATGGGAAGGTCAAATTTGTATATAGGAAAATGCTTAAAAATAGGAGTTCTTTGGACTTGCAGAAGCTTTTGGTACAAAAGGTAAAAAATGTAGTCATCTAAATGAGTACATGAACATTTTTGAGCAATAGAGATCAAAATCACTCTTTCACCTTAAGCCAATGTCTCTCATAATTTGACAGTTTCAGACTATCAGGTTTGTTTAAATGATGGCCCTAGTTTGTTTTTTTACATTTTTACTCAGGTGAGCGAACAGCGCCTCATAGTCCTCTGCTTTAAAATATATATAAAATAACCGCGTAGCCATTTGCAGGGAAAGGGCTCTGTCTTGACTTTTCGTGTCTTTGTTGTCTTTTGTGTGCCGTCTTTATCTTTTCTTTTCCTATCTAGCATTTAGGGCTGGATTCGGTTTACGTTTGAGTCGGTTCCTGGTCATTCCTGTCTAATTTACTTATTTAAGCGGCGACACGGGAAAACCAACAAAGTTGTTGTGCGCCCAGCGCAGACTCAGATCAGCCTGGGCATCCACCATGAATGATCTGACTCTTTGCTAAGCGCTTAAAGGGTAGCTAAGGGTCTCAGCTCTCTACATGCGGACAGCGAAGAGCGTGATCAAACTTGGCGGATGCCAAGGGTGATCTGAGTCTGCGCTGGGCGCACAACCACTTTATTGATTTTGTCGTATCGCGGCTCTTTTAAAAACATCTGATTTATAATAGAGTCACTGAAAAAGATAGTATGTGCAATTGGCAGCTGAGGATTTCAACGAAGACTGCTTGCTTACATCGTAAGATTTATGTGAAATAATGCATGTTTCTGAGTTTCATAAATCACCATTCCAGACATCATAATATAGTTGTATCATTTTATGAATAATATCATTTTTTCCCACAAATTCTTTGAGCATGACCAAGTTGTGTCTTGTTTCAGCTGTCGGGGCTGATTGTACTAATACGGGCAATGAGTGCGATAATGTAACCAATAGTGAATGTGGAAGAGCTGACACATGTGAATGTAAAATGAGCTATGTAGGATATATAGGGGACGTTGCTTGTGAAGCAGGTAAGAGCGTGTAACAGCTGAGTTGGTAAGGTACACCGACAGGCATCCATATTTTCTTTCCATTTATATCGAGGGCATGGAACTTTGATGACTACATTTCGTTCCCTTGGTTGAGATAGTCCTACCGACATCAAGCCCTTTATAAAGGAAATTCTTACTACCTATGTCTAGGGTGATTTATTTTTCGTTAAAAGAAGCTTATGATCAGGAGGATTTTGTCATATATCTATAACTTGAAGACCTGCCCCCCCCCCCCCCCCAACCCCGACAAACACACTTATATATATAATTTGATCCTTTTAAGTATGTTAACTTCTGTTAACTACATTAAACCATTTATTGTTGCATATTTTCTTTACTAGCTATTTTCATACAGTTTATTCCAAAAGTTTGGTAATATGGTAACGACTTAGTTTGACACAACTTTTATAACGCATTATGTCACATTTTTATTTGTTAACTGGTTTTAAATCATTGTATATAAAGCTGAGAACAGCTGTAAATATTTAAGTACCACACAGTGACACAGGGAAAGGCTGAAATTTTCTTTATATACTTAAGGACAAAAGTTCTGCACGGATGTTAAATTAACATCCGTGCAGAACTTTGTCCTTAAGTATACATTATGGATTATATAAATATTAAGTACTGGCTTGGACGAATGCAAAATGGTGTTTTTATGCCAGTAATTGCTGATATTGGTGTCTGAATGTATTGCAGTTAAGTGACTTTAATAACTTTGCCTCGATTACATTTGCAAAATAATTATGATTTTACTGCAGCATTTCTGAATTTGCATTTGAGTACAGTGAATTATTCTGAAAAATAATTCATAGTTCATACATTCAGATGACGAATCGCTGATGTTGGAACATAGATTTTGGTATTTTTCTCTCGCCATTTGTTTGTGATACGTAACTGGAAAGCTTGTACAAAATTTTTGTTCGTGTATATTCATACATACATATATACAGGGTGTTTCATAATATCTGAACACTTTCAAGTTATTACCTCTTCTCTAATAACACAGATATCGATACACTGTTTAGAGTAAAATGAACAAGGGTCACCATTTTACATGCAACATAAATGTGGGAAACTTGACGCCAAAACGTCATGCATGACGTCATCAAAAGAAGTTATTTTTCTAGATGGCGCTGTCCATGGACAAGTGCAAGGGCATCATTAAATTGTAATTTGAAAGCTGATCCATGATTTCAGTGACCAGAAGGATGATCAAACCTTATCTTTGAAAAACAGGACAGTAGCCAGACTGCAAGTAAACAAAGTACTGAAAAGATTTGAGGAGTACTGAAGCGTATTAGACCAGAGACACAGTAACCAGTGCTGCCCTAGTAGCAGCAGCAGCAGGATGTCCTGGCACTTTTACATGGACAGCGACATGTTTCTTACATTGCATGTAACATGGTGATGCCTTTTAGTCAATAGGCTGTAAACAGTGTATTAATATCTGTATTATTAGACAAGAGGTAATAATCGGAAAGTGTATCGGATATTATGAAACAACCTGTAGATGTATGATTTTAGATGCGAATTTCGTTTAGGGTGGTCAAGAGCTTAGAGGAATTGTTAAAAAAATGAGGAAGTTGAATTTCTAACCCTACGATTCTAAGTATGAAAATAAAAAAAAAATATACAACACGTACTATAACTTGTTGATTAACGTTTCATCACTGTCTGAAGGTTGGTTTAAATAGTTGTAGCAGCTTCGCGCTCGGTATATAAATTAGTCTGCATCGGACTGTAAAAATATCAATTACAGCACATCTCTGTTTAATACATATTAATCTGTTATATGGGTATCCACTTGACTTTACAGTCTGAATAGTCTTGTTTAACTGAATAAGTCATAATTCGTGTTGTTGCTTTTTCAGCCATCGGAACCTCGTGTACAAACGATGGAAATGAGTGCGCTACAGTTTCACATGCTGTATGCGCGACTGGAAACGGAGACAAGTGTGTCTGTACAACAGGGTATATTGGTAATACGAATGACCTTGTTTGCAAAGCAGGTAGGGATTAACTTTTGAGTTTACGTATAATTAGATGTTAGATGACTTAAATGTTGGTGATAAAGCATAAATTCAGAATAACATATTTATCAGTTCAGTTTACCAAGTAGATAACGATTGTTTATAGGGCTTAACTTCATTTAATTGTCTAAACTCTCACTCTGCTGTACATGTATATTATTTTATCATGCATCGGCTGCAAAATTCACCTGATATCTGGGGTATGATAACATGATGTGATATCATGTCACTACAGAACTGCGCTTGCGCCAGTGTTATCAAGCGCTGCCCTTATAAACGACCTCTGAAGACGATTGGCTGCATACTGAGATTACAGCGTTCGATTGGTTAAATGTCGTCACAGACTTACATCACAACGCATTCGCGACGTCAACGAGTTCGGAAATTACTGCATTTGCTTTACATTCTTTTGAAATAACTGCGTTTGCTTTTCATTCGTTTAACTCTTTTTACGCCGTAAAATCTTCTAATGATGCATGATAAATAGAAAACCGTGTAAGACATCAAGTTTATCAGGCTCGACCAGAAACACGTCGGACTGGCTCGGCAAGCCTCGCCATTCCTACACTGTTTTTGGTATCGCATGATAAACTTGATATCAAAAGATACTAACATGGTATTTTCTATATATTTGCTTTGTTGATGGTGTTTGTTATTTGGGATGATGATATAGACCGCGACACGACAAAACCAACAAAGTGGCAGGTGCGCCCAGCAAAGGCGCAGGTCAGTTTGGGCATCCGCACAGTCTGATCAGCGTCTTCGCTGTCCGCATGGTGGTAGCTTAGTCCCTTAGCGCCACCTGTCTATTATTATATACCTGCCATGGTTATGAGGGAACAAGCTTACTACTCACGGAGCTAGCTTAGGCACTTAGCAACCCTTTAATGGATCACAAAGACTCTGATCAAACCGAGCGGCAGCCAGCGCAGATCTGCATCTTCGCTGGGCGCACATGCCACTTTGTTTTTTCGTGTCGCAGCTTATATGATTTTCGTACGTTGACCACCTTGCTTATTTTTTTTTTCTTTGATGTATTTTATTGAGTGTCACAGTTCCTAAATGTTGGACAGGTATTGAACAGTGTCTGTCTTGTCCAAGAAGCACTGTTTGATTTTGTCGCTTGCATTTTCTCTTCAGTTTTTCGTGTGTTTAGACAGGTTTGAGTTTTGAAATTGCGGCTTTTCCTGCATTCATACGTTTTTCATATGTAGTTTCCTTAACAATTCTTCCGGTGTATCAGTTGAGTTTTGCTTCGTGAATTTGCTCTTGCATTGGTAATTTTATTTCTATTTTTTTACAAATATAATGATGTAACACGAACGCTTTGACGTTTAAGGCCTTGTTTAGGATAACCTCGCCCCTTTTTTTATCGGGAAATAGTTTACCTTTTGGCTTTTTTCTTTCCGTTACCATTTGAGCCGCGACAGGAGAAAACCAACAAACTGGTTGTGCGTCCAGCGCAGACTCAGATCTGCCTGGGCATCCAGTGACGCTTGAAGACTGGAGTCTGGAGCCAGTCTAGGAAAATGATAATAGTTAGAGCAAGCAAAATGTTTATCAAACCGTAGGATTTCCATGTTGAATGTTGGAAAATCTCATCTCTCAGTAATCAAGTTCGAATGCTTTCTATTAATCGCAGTCTAAAAATTCAAAATAAAAGAATCTTTATCTATCGGGACTCTGCGATAGGCAAATGTTTCTCTATATTTGGCTTTACTTATGCAGAAGAGGCAGTTTAAATGACGGACCAGAACTTACGTTTCAACAAGAAAGAAAAACCTTAATCAAAATACATTCTTTTATATACCGTCTAACATGTGATAAAAATCTCTCCCTACATGCTTATTTGCAGCGGTAGGAGCTGTCTGCACTGATGGGGGTACCGAATGTTCCACGGTTTCACACGCAGTGTGTGGAGCTGATCATACATGTGTATGTCCAACAGGATACAGAGGAGCAGTAGATGACGCTGAGTGTTCTCCAGGTACCTGCAATATTACAGATCAACAAAAAGAGCCACGACACGGGAAAATCAACAAAGTGGTTGTTGGCCCAGGGAAGACTCAAGTCAACCGGGCATTAGCCCAGTCTAATCAGACTCTTCGTAAAGGGTAGCTTAGAATCTAAGCTACTTCCATGCGGACAGCGAAGACTCTGATCAGACTGGGCGGATGCCCAGGCTGATCTGAGTCTTCGCTGGGCGCACAACCACTTTGTTAGTCTCTTTAATATAAAACAGTAAAGTATTATCGTAAGTGACATTTGGTGGTGTTGAGCATAAAGATTTGATAATAATTTGAATTAAATTAAACAAGCAAATAATACTAGGTTCACAGCGGACCTGTTTTCTTTGGATAACTTTCGACTCTCCACAAAGCACAAAGCTACTGTGTTCAGGTAAGGCCATTCTTCTGGCACCCACCAGCGGTTGAAATGTGAAATAAAGGTATTTGTTTGCATTTTCCAGTAGACCATTAATTTTTACTGTATCGATCCAGTTTCAGCTAATCTTACCATGCATTATATATAAATTATTGCTGGTGCAACAGATCAAGGCAATGAAATTAGTAATGTTTTGTCAATTTTGCAGGTGTTCGGCTGAAGATTAGAATTTAACACAGCCATTGACCACACAATCCTTTTAACTTACATATATGTAAATTGTTTCAGTCCAGATCAAATTGAAAGGGTTTTAGTGGTAAATGATTTTACTTCCTATTAATTGGTTCTTTGTAACCACCGGAAAATGTTGGCTACGCTATGTCTGGGAATTTTTGGGTACGTAGGAGGGCTTATCTGACACCAACAGAAATGCATGTAAACTATTCATGTTATTTTTCATGCTAGACTTTATTCTTAGGTTTTGATCTGTCAAATGGTTCATGTGTGCCATCTGCTTTATGCCGTGTGGTGTTGGTGAAGGATAGGGTTTACATGTGCTGAACTTTTTGAAATGGGTTATAAGATTAGCTAGAATAAGTTGGATTGAACTAGAAAAAAAAATGTCTGTTCATTTTAGCGGTTGGAGCAAATTGTACAGCCGACGGTGACGAATGTGCAAATGTTGGCAACACTGAATGTGGCGACGCCATGACATGTACTTGTTTAAATGGATACCAAGGACATGTTGGGAATGCCTCCTGCACTGAAGGTCAGTCTGCACTGAAGGTCAGTCTTAAATGAGCCGCGACAAGAGAAACCAACAAAGTGGTTGTGCGCCCAGTGCAGACTCAGATCAACCTGGGCATTCGCCCAGTCTGATCAGACTCTTTCCTAAGCGCTAAAAGGGTAGCTAAGGGTCTTAGCCACCTCCTTGCAAACAGCGAAGAATCTGATCAGACTGGGCGGATGCCCAGGCTGATCTGATTCTGCGCCGGGCGCATAACCACATTGTCGGTTTTCTCGTGTCGGGGCTCAAATGGTTTTGAAATTTTAATCCAATGAGCCAAACACGAGATATGGTGCATTTTAGAAGTCTGAAGTCCTAGTTTCAGTGCATGTGCAAATGCAAAATGCCATGTCAGCCTTCTTCATTGTCTCGTTTTGTTCGTTTCCTGTATACCATATGAATCACACCAAGGACATCCGAATTTATAGAACAAATGAAATATGTTCTATAAAAGGGTGATGTTTCTGACTGTGATCAATAAATTTCTAAAGCTGGACTTACTTACAGAGCCAGATAAGTAGTCAATGGAAAATGAGTCTTACGATATTTCTATATCGTTCAACATTCAAATGCGTTTCTGTCTCTTTACTGCAGTTTATTTTCCATTTCTGTTTGTATCAAACTTTTGCCGGAAACCCCGAGTTTTGTTTATCTTGTTGTTTTATCATGTTTTTTAATCATCGGAATATTTTGGCAAATCTACCCACCTTTAACATTTACTTATTATCATGCCAAGCTCGGTTTTTCAACCTCGCTAGCGAAACAATACTACAGACAAGCTTATAACTACATGTTGAAAAGATATTACGGATTATTTTGTTTTGCGTTATAAATGAAAATACAAAACTTGCATCAGTTGAAGTACAACACGCAACAACTGGAGTATACACCCTCCGCCTAGTTATTATGCCGTGTTTTATCTGATGATTAAAATGAGAAAAATAATAAAAGCAATTGACAATATAGGATTACAATAATTTATTTAAATAAACTTTGAGTTTAAGACACAAGAATATTTTCCTCAAAACTTACAGGTTATATACTACGACTCGTGCTGTCGCGTTCTTTGTTCATCGAATATATAACTCTCTTGAACATGAATCTCAATACTTTAACTCTGGGTGAGTTAGTTAACCTGTATTTATCGCCGGAGGACAGATTTTCTCCAAGTAGGCGGATGTAGAGGCTGAACTCATTGCATGCGCACTTTCCATAGCATTTTTGGCATGTATTGGTACATATCTTTTATAACTTAACAGACGATGCTTTTTATCTTGTTTAATGTACATTAAATAAAGCATTCAGTGACTAATAAGTTTAATGTCAAAACAGTTCTGTAAACGCCTGTATGCATTGTTGCTGGAAGTAAGTAATTTACATTGCAAGTACTTTGAAGTGATCTACACAGCAAAAAAGATGGAGTTAGGTATCAAAGAAGCAGAGTGTAGCAATATCATATTCCAATACAAGAAAAGGTTTCGCTCAGGCAGAGTATGCACTGTATAATATACTGATTGTAGTCGGTTGCTGATACGAAAACTAGAGGATGCTCAACAATGTAGTAGACACCGACCGTTCGCTGTTGCTTGATGGGCCAATGATCTATAGCAAATGAGAACAGGTAGACCAAATCTCGAACTTTATGAAGGCTTCGACTTGAATATGTTACATTTGGTCAACGCAAGCCATTGATATTTTGCGGAACGGAACTTCAGGAACAGAGAAATTCTTCGAAATAAATCGCAATGTTAATGTACCGGTATTAGATTGCCTAGGAAGGTAATTAATGCACTTTATTCCGTAAAAAATACGCAAATATGGCAACGAATTTTATTATAATAATAAATAATTACTAAATTAAGAAACCAGGAGGTATGAGTGGGTACGAGGGAGGAGGCCAAATGCTGTTCCGGTCCGACCTACAAAATACTATTTGCCGTCAACGCATAATAGTTTCCTGGCCGTGGTCTGGTCGTAGGTGTTAGCGTAGTTACCTTCCTTTACTTTAAATCTCAACTGAGAAATATTAATTATTTTTTTTAAATGTATTTTCTCGTATCTTTGTTTCGTCGCAATGCTGTTTCTTGATTATTATGATAATTCACTGATGAGGTATAAGACCCCAATGCAAGCCAAACCTACTGGCAGATGAATATGATGGAAGGTAAGGCTAGTTTAACTCAACTCCGAAATCTATAATTTATAGTCAACTGTTCCAAGGCGGTGATTTAATAATGGTTTATCGCTGTTAATTTGCATTATGTCCGCTTATCTACGGGCCTTGAAAATTCTGTGTGTTTCGTCTTTTTAAGTCCAGTATATTTTTTACTTTTACAAAAATAGAAACTAGGTAGTTAATGGATGCCTAATAAATTTTAGCTGCGACTAAATCAACAAAGTGGCATGTGCGTCCAGCGAAGACTCATGTCAGCCTGGACCACGGCACAGTCTGATCAGAGCCTTCGCTGTGCGCTTAAATGGCAGCTCAGGGCCTAAGCTTATTCTGTTTCGACATCAAAGACTTTGTGGGGTCACTGACGAGGCTTTATTAGCCGAAACTACGTAGTCTGGCCCATGTTCCTACGTCTGTATGTATTCTCTGCTCTTTAAGACACTTTTTAAGATTTTAATTTTACCTCACTGCAGCTTTTCTTGTGCCGTGTGGTGGCCGTAAAACGTCTCCCCGTACATCATCCATACTGAAGATTATATTTTATTTACATCCTTTGAGATCAGAGGATAGATTCTGAGAAATCTAAAATTTTAGATCGATTTAGACTATTATTCTAGATCATCGTCTTTTATATCATCTGGATCCTTTTGAAACTAATCAGTCTTTGAATCGACTGCCCAATTAAAATTAAGAAATTACAGTATGCTTTTTTCTGTTTTCGTCACCAGATATTGTCAGGGTCACTGACGAGGCTTTTTTAGCCGAAACTACATAGTCTGGCCCATGTTCCTACTTCTGTATGTATTCTCTGCTCTTAAGATTTTAATTTGATCAGACTGAGTGGAGGCTCAGGCTGATCGTATCCTGCGCTGGGTTCAAATGCCACTTTGTTAGTCTTCTCGTATCGCGGCACATTTCTGTTTTGTTTAGGCAAGTTTTGTTCTGTTGTTCATTTGAAATAACCTTGTTTCATCTTATTACTTGAGTTGTTAGTTCTTGTTACTATTTTTGTATTATTGTGTTGGTTCTTTATCATTGCTCTTTTACAATAAGTTCTGAATAGTTATATCCCTTGGAAGCGAGGAATACATTTACTTGAGTGTTCATGAACACTCAAGTAAATGTATTCCTCGCTTCCAAGTGATAAAATTTGCGACACCAGCCATTTCCCCGGCGTAAGCAGAAATGTCTTTGCAAACTGAAGCTAAATGAACCCATTGACCCCAAAAGGACCAGTAAATATATAACCTGCACCATGATGATGTGCGGGGAGATATGTTACAGCCGCAACACGGCACAACACCAGCTGCAGTAAAGATAAATAGAAATTTCATTGGTCTCCGGTGCGGACAGGAAAAATCCCATCCCGAAGGCATACGGGGTGTCGGAAATGAAGTTTGCGGACAGGTAAATCCAAAACCGGGGGCATTATGGGTGTGTCGGAAACCCGGCTTACCGAGTCTCCGACACACCCCTTGTGCCCGAGGGAATTTTCCAGCGCCGCTAAAAATAGAACGAACTCTGTTTTTAGTTAAGAAATATACACTCTAAATACTTCCATCCATCGAATCAAGAAATACGATACTGTGATCACCGCTTTCGGGAAGACGGGGTAGTTTGTTTTGCCTCTTGTTACCCGTTTAACACAAATTTAGCTGAAGCATATATTTTTGTTTGCAAAGGAAATGTATGATCGCAACAAAACAATTTGGATGAAGCACTGCAGCCAGAATATCCTTCTATCTTGGTGCCTTTGAATGATATCTAACATATCATGCTATTTATGTTTATAGCGGTTGGAGCTGTTTGCACAGATGGTGGTAACGAATGTGGCCTTGTGGGTCACACACACTGTGGTACGGACTTTACATGCTCATGCATACTAGGTTATAGAGGCATCGCCGGGGATCCAGCCTGTGTTGAAGGTATGTAGTTATTTAATCATATTTTATTCTGTCGTGTTCTGTTTCATAAACAGTATACATACAAATTTTGCGGGTTCAAATTTCCGCGATTGTTGGTCCAAAAGTAAGCATTTATTTTCGCGATATTGTCATTGTTTATTTAGGTCTGCAATGTACGCAAAAATTTAAATCTCTCGTAAAAATATGTCAAAGCATTAGCTAGAATTTATTGAGAAAAAATATAGTTCGAGCTGTTTTCTAACACAATGCTGTAAAAATGTGAATTCCGTAGCTGTATCTTTTGGTTTAAAAAAAGCTTCGAATAAAACAGATACAGGTGTCATCAGCTATTATCAATTTGACTAATCACTAAGCGTGTACAGTTCTTGTATAAACAGCATGTCATTTTTTTTACATAATCCCAGCCTTGGAATTGCTTTTATGCAATTCATTTCTTCAGTATAATTGAGATTACTTGTTGATGAATCAATTACCTGTGTGAGATCTAACACAAAAAAGCCAAACTAACCGAGACAAACGGACACACCGGCAAACATGGAAGATATGTTTACTAAATATAGACTGTCAGAATTCGGGAAGTATACTCTGCAAAATAAAAAAAAACGTTTTGGCGGTTAATAGTTGGTCATTGTATTTGGAACACCAATATTTTCGGTCACTTTGATTTACATCAATATTTTGTGATTTGAGATAATCTAATGTTGTTGTTTTTTTTTCATTAATTCTGGTGAAGCATGAGAGCACTTAAGTAACTGGAAACGCTAAAACTTGTTTTAGAAAGGACTGGGTTCAATTTTCAGGAAAAAGCAAAACTTGAAACATAAACGAAATTTGATTGGAAAGGAAACTGTACCAATTTTATCTCAAGAGGGGTACAATAAATTAAGGTGTTACATGTAATATCAGCAATGTGGTTGTGCGCCCAGCGCAGACTCAGATCAGCCTGGGCATCCGCCCAGTCTGATCAGAGTCTCCACTGTCCGCATGGAAATAGCTGAGACCTTTAGCTAGCGACGAGTGTGATCAGATTGTGCGAATGCCCAGGCTGATCTGAGTCTGCGCTGGGCGCACGACCACATTGTTGGTTTTCTCGTGTCGCGGCTCATTTATTTCAAGTATGACATTGATACTGATTCTGACGTAGCGTAGCGTTTAATAAACATATAGCCGATTAAAAGTCTGTATTCTGTGGTTGGTTGTTTTCATACAACGATTCTATGTCTCTGGCTGGCGGAAAACTGTTACTGAAACTAAAGGTTATCTGGTGACTACAATCGCACTAGCGGTCATTCAACATATTTTGCGACGTTAACGTCGGTGCACAGAATCACGATTTCTGGACCCCTTTATTTTCAGAGAAATGAAAATGTATCATTGCAATGCAGGAATTGAAAGTTTATCCAGAAATTTACTTTTTCTTTCCATGTAGAATGTCTACATAGCAATTTGCTAGCAAAGTTAATAATGCGCAACAACGCACGTGCAAACCACGCAACATGTATATGTGGATACGTTGGATTTTACAAGTTCAGTCGAGTGGAAAATAAAGACACGTTTCCCATATTCAAAAGCAATATATTGACGTTTATTATATGATCACGCTGCAACTCGCAATTTTATTGGCATATTCGACGTAACGTGCCGGTCGATATTTTGGTCAGTCAGTGAATGTTACTTTTACACTGACGTCAGTTATATTTTTGTGAAGTAATGTTGCAGATACATTAATGTTCATGGCGTAACATTGCGAGATTATATCATGAAGCAGCATCACATTAATCTGAGTAAACTGCGTTTAGAAGCATCATATAATAAAACATTTATTAACCTTTATTTAAGTGGTTATTCAGTTTTAGAATAATACAAAATCAGGCCCAAATGAATAAAAAGCGATGACCGAGAATATGAGTCTAAACCAGTCAAAAATTTTAAATACTTTCAGAATATATTCTCTGATCTCAGTGTATATAATCTGCACTATGGATGATGTACGGGGAGTTTTTTTTTTTTTGCTTATTATATGTGGTGAATAACACTTAACAATTATCGCGGCTACAAAATGGCAGCGAAATACCATGAAAACTGGAATACTGCAAAAAGTTACCGCGTACAATCAATCGAATTTCACATTCCACCAAGCTACGAAAGTGAGAGCAATGTAGTACTGAAAAGATTTGTATAAATGAAAAAAAAAAGTATCCCGAACATTGAAAAAAAAGTTTTTAGTATTTAAGTATATCAAATGAGAAATATTTTGCGGGTTTGTGAAGTGAAGTGAAGACATATCTGGCAGCAAGACATACAGGTGAACACACACACACATTTCTTAATATATGGTTGATGTTCGTACAGCTATAATCCGTCTGTAGGTTTTTTGTATTTGTTTAACTGTAAATGAATATAAGCCTACATTTACCAGACAACGAGAATCCCTCTCCGAGCCACACTTACTGTTGCATTGCACGAAATATAGAAGCTACAACCATCAGGTAAAATTTACCTACGTTTTAGCTCGGGAGGCGCTGGCACCCTCTTCTTCGCCGACCAAGCCACGTCAATTTTATATCACCTTCAAAATGTACGAATGAATACCTTTGTTACATGTCACTGTTAATGATAATGATTTTATTATGCATCTGCTGCAAAATTTACCTGATAACAGGGGTATGATAACATGATGTGATATCATGTCACTGTAGAACTGCGCTTGCGCAAATGTTATCAGGTCATGTCTTAAGAAGCGATCTCCAAAGACGATTGGCTGTATACTGACGTTGACCGTGATAACAAGGTTCGATTGGTTTAATGACGTCACCGACTTACGTCATAAACCATTCGCGACGTCAATAAGTTAAGAAAAGACTGCGATAACTTTTGTTTTGTTTGACGCTCTTTACACCTGAAAATATTCTAATGATGCATGATAAAGAGAAAACCATGTAAGTGTCTTTAAATATCAAGTTTATCAGGCTCGACCAGAAACACGTCGGACTGGCTCGGCAAGCCTCGCCATTCCTACGCTTTTTCTGGTCTCGCCTGATTAACTTGATATCAAAAAACACTAAAAAGGAATTCTCTATATTTCTCAGGTGCATGACGACCAAAGACAGCTTGTTGAGTCTAATAGTAATCATGGAAGAAAGCCCAGTCTGATGTGTTATTGTCATGTGTGTGTCTGTCTGTTCATAAGTTTGAGAGGAAGACTCTTTTCCTTCCTCAGTCATTGTTTTCATCTTTTTCAATGGGCTGACACTTAGCGATTTTTTTTGTTAGCGGACTATAGTTTTACCATGATAACCTGTGTTTCCTTTTTTTTCATCTCTATTTTGTTTTGAGCATTCCATACCAACAAAAATACTTTGAGAATTTGCCTATAAATACACTAGTCATTTCAACTTGTATTCTGCAGCTGTTGGTGCAGATTGTACGTCCTCTGGAAATGAATGTGTTTCGGTTAATAACACGAACTGTGGAACGAACGGCAAATGTGTTTGCAACACTGGCTTCAGAGGAACTGATAGTGATGCAAGCTGTCTGGAAGGTATTGAAAAAACTTTTGTACTTTCTTTTCAACAACGCAAATCAAAAGAGCCATAATCCACGTATAAAATTAACACATTGAATTGTTTGCATATGTGGATTATCAAATTTAAAAAATGAGACCAGAAATTCTTCAGTTTATTGGTTTGTACGGACGACAAAACGAATGAAATATTTTAAGTCGACATCTTTGCAGAAATACAATCATGCATTTTCTAATGACTGATTCGCCATTACCTTTTGTTTGGTAGTGATTGATGTCTCCAGATTATTCCCAAGCAGATCTGTTAGCCATTGATTTTCAAATGTACATTTATATGCATACTATCTATATGGATTAAAAAAAAACAATAGATGCACGTGGCTGGGCGCATGCTGTCCATATTATTAGACAGACTAAAATTTACTATTTTTTTTTTTTTTTTTTTTTTTTTAACAAAAAAAATTAGTTTTCTATGTGTCAGTATTTAAAGACGACTTTACGCATACGGGACTGGTATGTACTCCTTTTATCAACATAAACATACTTTGGGTCATTTACGAAGCCCGGCAAAGGGACTGAGTCACGACAGGAGAAAACCAACAAAGTGGTTGTGCGCCCAGCGCAGACTCAGATCAGTGTGGGCATCCGCCCAGTTTGATCAGACTCTTCGCTTAGCGCTTAAAGGGTAGCTAATAGTGTAAGCTACCTCCATGCGGACAGCGAAGACTCTGATCAGACTCGGCCGATGCCAAGGCTGATTTGAGTCTGCGCCGGCCGCACAACCACTTTGTTGGTTTTCTCGTGTCGCGGCTCAAGTATATTTTGTTTATTAAATCAAGTAATCTAGCATGAACAAGAAACTGTCTTATACGGTAACAGAATATCGTGAGATCACAATTTAAAAATTAAAAAAAATTTATCATAATATATTGTCTTGAGGGAACAAGATATTGTGTTCATAGCAAGACATTATCCTGTGCCAATAAAAAGTATTTATGAGTTTCTTTAAGAGTAACAAAAACATTCATAAGATAGAAGGAGGTTCGGCTAATAAAGCCTTGTCAGACACCCTGTAATGATTCTGGCATCAAGAGCCGGCGGAAATCATACTTTCTTGCACACCGGATAGAAAATGCCATTCTTTTCACCTGGAATAGAAAATCTTACCTTACCCAGGTGTTCTTACCCAGGACTGGAAAAAAAATCACGAGCTGTCAATGCATTGGTTGTATAGAAGCTCACGTGCCAGCGTCGTCAAGTGACGTTGGCACTTTAGATTATGACGTCACGAATACGGCAAAAGTGACGTCAGTTTATGCACGTCGTTGAGGTAAAGAGCCGAATGGCGGTTTGAAAGCGGCATCTTCCTTCAAAATCAAATTGAAACCTCTCAAGAACTAGAATTACGCATTTTAAGAAGAAGTTCTGAAGTTAAAACATAACGTGGTATGCAAGAAAAAGTATCTTTCATGTCTCGTGATGCCGAACAGTGATCCTCGTTACGGATTTTTCTATCCACACTTCACATCCATGATAGATACTTATAGTATCCAGTCAACTAACAATATCTCGAACACTGACATATCAAAATACCGCCTTATATCAAAGCTTATAGTTTGGACATATTTTCTACCTTATTTACACTTTAACTCCTTTAAGCTCAAACTACTGATATCTCAAAGTAAGTTTTCTGGGACCAGAAAATTTACTTTGACATATCAGTAGTTGGGAATGAACTTCGACTATGAGATATCAAGAGTTGACTGTATTTGATAATTCTTTACACGCATTCGATTAAAAGATTGATTATAACAAAACAAGAATACAAATTAAAAAAAAAATCTGTCTAGAATTAATCTGGACCAATGATAAATTTCCATTTCTCAGAATTTTCCAGCTGATAAAAAGGATCAAAGTAAAATATATAAACTGCCTTATGATTAATGTACGGGGAGACATGAAACGGCCGGCACGGCATAACACCAGCTGCAAAGATTTCAATTAAAAATCATAAATCAGTTCCATTAAGAGCAACAAAAAAATTCCATACAACATGATGATCGTTTAACTACTTACTTACGACTAATAAAACTTTATCAGTAGACTTAAAATGGCCTTGCAACGAGGCCAGAGGACGTCATTTTGTAATTTTGTAAATCGTAAACACACGGTCGATTCAAAGACTGGTTATGATTGAAAAGGGGTCCAAGTTGATAAACAAATCTGTCCAGAGTTTTAATCCAAGCCAGTTATTAATTCCGATTTTTTCAGAATATTCCCGCTGATCTAAAAGGATCACAGTAAATTATTAACACAAATATGGTTGATATAAGTGTAGACGCTTTACGACTTCAATACGGCACAACACCAGCTTTAGTGATGGCAAATATAAAACCATAACTGAGCTCTTGTTAGAGCAATAAAACATGCATAAGTCAGAATTAGGTTAGACAGTTTATTTCCGGCTAATAGAACCTAATCAGTAGTCCTGTAATTGCCTGGCATCGAAAGCCAAAGGACAGCATACTATAATTTTGTAAATTTCAAACACGCAGTCGATTCAATTAATGGTTATGATAAAAAGGGCTCCTAACTGATCAAAGTTTATCAAGAAGTTGTTCAAAGCATTTTACCAAATGAAGTTAACCCAAGTATTCTTTAAGACTAATAGTACTCATTGCATTCTTGCTGACAAAAATGTGAAGAGTTAAGCTCGTTGTATTTTCCCGCAGAAAGGAAATTGTTTTGAATGGTCTCGTTGACAAACGATGTCTTTAATTTTCGACACCTTGACCTATATGTGGCAAGATATATGTACATTGAAATTGCTCAAACCTTGCATTTCTAGGCTAACTAATAGCTACTATTTCCTACAAAGTTAAACTTCCCAGAAGGACATATTTACCTATAATCTGATTTACTTTAGACCCCAGAATGACAGCACAAAACACGAAAGCATGGAATATTCCTTCATTTATCAATATTTCTTTTTTTTTTTGTTTTGTTATGTGGATGTTTATTTTGTTTCCGAATCAATTGTCTGGAATAGACAAAACCGATCGTCAGAAGCAGTTTTTAGTTAATAGTTTTATTTCCGTTTGGTATATTTGTATGCAAAAGACATCTATAAACCTACTTTTAGCATTTTCCGACTGTCAAACCATTTCCTAAAACTTAACCTTCTTTTTTTCAACCTCAAAATCTTAAGTGTAAAATTCAATGTAAAAACTCATTCTGACTATCTTTTATCAGCACGAGACGATCAGTCTCCAGTGCTCCAGTGGTGTTGCTGACGCCCCAAGGATCTCCAGGTGTCTCAACACGTTTTGGCTGTCGAGTCCTCATCCTTGCTTCATCACGGTCTTTTCTTGATTTTAATTGTTGACTGTGATGACTCTCTGATAAGTTAGGGGGCCTCCATACGAACCGAATTACCAATTGTGTGCACCGCGACGGAGCGGAGGGTGAGGGTGATGGTTTGGGCCCAGTAAAACCGGTTTAACCCCCCCCCCCCGCCCCCCAGTAGTTATTACAGACCGTCCCAAGGCGGTACTTTCGTTGCGGTTGCATTTGTTTTATGTTCGGTGCTGTTCAATTTATTGTGTTCTCATTTTAACCCTTCTATAATAAAAGTAGAAATTAGGTGAAAATAATTGTCAAATGTTTTTCGTATAATTTGCTTAGTTTGTTGTAACCCTTCTTTTGGTCTGGATTATTTAGTTCAATAAAGATAGCTGAGTTGCCACCCATTTGGGAAAGAGCTGCTGACTCGGCTTATCACTTGTAATTTATTGTTTGTTGGGATGTCTTTGTCAGTCTTTCCCTTTGATGTTGGGGATAGGGTTTGGGATCTGATTCAGTCAGTTCCTGAAGTGTAGTTACTCTTTAAATTTACTAGTATATTGTATAAATAAAATGAAAAAGAAAAGGTACAATAATATATTAGAGGAAGTTTTTTATTGCGTTTTAATGAAGGAAGTATTTCCCTTGATATGTCTTGCGAACCGTATAAATGAATTTATACTAACAAACGCCTCTTTTCATCGGATTTAGAACTCTCTCGGGGATTATCTTTACGCTCAAGTAAAATTTCAGATGAACAGTCAATATTTGGCTATACCTGCAGGGGCACCAATTCTGCCTTTTCAATTTGCCTCCTCTTTAAAAGTAGTTAATTTTTAAAGAGAAGAATTTGTTGACGTATGAGCATTTAATGCTAGGCCTAATTATCCAAGAACTATGTCTATTAGAGAAATAAACAGGAAATCACAAAGATTTCCTCTGCTAAAGCTGGTAGACAGGGGCGTAACTAGGGGCAATTTCATAATACGCACAACCATGTTTTATTCTCTACTTCTAGAAGGGAAAGCTAGTATTTCAGCAACTTTGGTAATTGGTATTGAAATTTGGTCTAATTTATAAATTTTCAGCATTCAAATTTGCAGGTGCGTTTTGAAATTTTGTCAATTTTGACAAAATTTCAATACGCACTTGCGTATTTGCCGTATACGTAGCTACGCCCTTGGTAGAGGAGTATCCATACAACAAAGCTTTAGTATTTCGGTTCTAAAGAAAAAAAATAAAAAATAGAAAGTCCATATCCCTTCCTGTGGTAGTCACTGCAGCAGTTTCCTTATTGTTTCAGCTGTTGGAGCCCCATGTACAGCTACTGGATCGGAGTGTAGCCCTGTATCAAATTCTGAGTGTGGCAGTGATAACACTTGCTCGTGCAAATCTGGCTATGTTGGTAATATCGGCGACGAAAACTGCGTAGCTAGTAAGTCGAATAACAAAACATGTTAAGAATTGTAAATATATAATGTTACAAAATATACTGAACACAGGTATGTCAATTGAATTTTTGCCCCTCACTTAGTGAGGATAACTCTATCAGGGAAGAATTTGCTCACGATATAGAACTTTCTTTCCTTAAACTTCAGATACTTTTTAGTGTGTTTTACAGGGAAACAGCACTGACATCCATCTCAGAGTTAAGAAATTTAGCGCACGCTAAAACGAATGCATATAGATCTAAGCACAGGTTCATTGTACAGAGAAAAATTAATTTATCAAGGACTTCACTGAAAACTACGATGTCATTTTAAGTAATTTTGGGTATGCAGAATTAGACACTTTGAGATAAAAAAAAAAGTCACTGAAACATATTTTATTTCATATTTGAGCCCCGACACGACACCAACATCAAAGCAACACGTGCGACCAGTCGAGACTTAGATCAGCCTGGGCATCCGCCCAGTCTGATAAAAACTTTGCTGTGCGTTTAAAGGGTGGTCAAGGGTCAAAGCTAGCTCCATGCCGACAACGAAGACTCTGATCAGACACGGTGGATGTCCATGCTTATCTGTTTCTTCGCTGGGCGCCTATGCCACTTGGTTTGTTTTGTCATATCGCGGCTGATATGTCGAAAGTTTAGCCATTAATATATTCAAATATATGTACTCCGTATGAGTCTGCAGCTGCTGTGTCTCACGGAATATTTCAGTAACGTTGATTACCTCTTCCATTGCACGACGGTGTGTCTACCTCAGACTTTATAAAGGCATCAAACTAAACCTTGCATAATAGTAACACAGACGTTTGGTGTCTGACACCCGCTGCGGGACGTCTTTGGTCGTTCCCACCGTGGTTTAACTGGTAGCTTTCTTCTGCTACGGAATATCATTGTTGCTATTCCAGTGAGTCTCCTCATTTTTTATATTAGCTGTAATTTTGAATTTCGTGTCTCTGATTTATTCAACTTATTAGTTTGGAATCGTCCACGCATACCAAACAACTTGGTGTCTGCCGAACCAAAGCAGAACTGGGGCAAGGGTTGGTCGACCGCAATCCAGTTAAGCTTCCCCTCTCCCGCCAGTAATTTTTTTGCTGGTTGTCCCAAGGCGGCACTTTTGTTTTGGTTCATTTTGGTTGTTTTATGTGTTGATTGTTGCTGTGTCTAATACTGAGATATTGTTAGTGATGTTAAGGCTAGCCTGGTGACCACCTACATGGGAAACGGCTGTCCACCTGGCAGCCGCCGATAATGTGTTTAGGATGACTATTGTTTTGTCTTTTCCCACATGGTGTCTTGGGTGGGGTCTAGTATTGAATTATGTCACTCTCTGAGAATTTTTCTACTTATACATTCAACAACCAATAAAGTTCGTAATTGAAACTGAAGTATCGTTTGTAAAAATATTTTTTTTACAGTTTCATGTGGTGTCCAGCCAGACGTTTCATACACGTCGGTTGTACTGAGCAAGAGCGGAGATGTTGTTACTGCGACATACAGCTGTTTATCAGGTTATTCCTTTGCGACGGGTAGTATGACCACTCAAACGTGTGCAGCACAAGCCACAGCCTGGTCTGAAAACAGTGTAGCGTGTGAAATAAGAGGTAATTTATTCATAGCAAATATCACTACTACAGGGTTCTTGCCGGTCCTGAGAGTTCTTTAATACCAGTGATGGGAAGTCTCTCACCAGCAAGAACACGTTCAAATTACATGCAACTTGACTTTGGTTCAACGTCCCTGACTTTAAATGAACTTCAGTTCAGTGTTGTTTTAATGTGTTATGTTCGCTTGGTCTCCACTAGTCTAGGTCTCCACGTAATCCTGTTTTTGACTGTCCTCTCAGATGATACACCACTTAACATGTCGGTTTTATTATATTGTAATGGAGGCCCGAAGCGCAGTAGGTTACATGCTGACATTTTCATCTGGCGGTCGCGGGTTTGATTTTTACTGTAAGCGGGTATCCTTTCAAATGTAGATGGAAATCCACTGCACACAGCCTATCATTATATCCATCCCATCGTCATGATATCATAAGAAAAAAATCAAAAGAACGTAGACTTGTTAGTCATCCTTTCATTCATCTATATCTTCCTCGAGTGAGTGAGTGAACTCGGGTTAAACGTCCCACCAATAAGGAGGTCATATGGAGACGGGACCTCGGTTTAATGTTTCATCCGAAAGACCGGAGAAGCGGGGGATCGATCTTTCGACCTCTGGATTGGTAGTCCCGAGTGTTATCCACTGCACTACAGCCGCTTTTATATCTTCTTCGAACCTGGCCATACTGCTTTCTCTGTATACAACTCGGTGTCTCCTGAAGAAATATACATGGTCATGATGGGCTTTGTTAGAAAATGCTGAAAATAACTTTAATTTTGATGCTCCCGAGAAAGGCCACAATCACAAAATGCACCGCAGCCAAGAAATTGAAAGATGAAAGAAGAATTACAAACGAAAAACAAACCAAACAACTGGGCACGGTTGTTCAAATCTAACGACGTCGTTCGTTAACCAGACATTAAAATTTCAAAATATGCTAACATTTTTTGTTGACAAAATGTGATAAGCCTTTGCATTGCAAAAGCTTTTCACATTTTTTCGATAAAAATATCATTGTATTTGATTATAAAGTCATAAAACACTTAACCGGTTTACCTCGTATCGTCAGGCTAACGATGCTTTGAGCAACCAGGCCCTGTCTGGTACATCTTAGATAACAAACAAGCCTGTCTTACAGAGGGAAAACGCACGATGTTCACCGATATCAAAAGCCATAAAAATGCATTTAGGAATATAAAATATGCTGTTTTATTGACTTGACATGATTTAGGATTATTTCTCAGTTATAATATTATTTCAGTTCATATTTAATCCGGGAAGTATTAACAAATAGAGGATCTTACACGAGTGGTCATTTTATCTGAAATTTATGAAACGAGCATTCGGCGAGTTTCGTAAATTTCATATGAATAGACCACGAGTGAAAGATTCTGTTTATCATATGACCCTATAAAATGGGATTTTTTACGATTTCAAGTCGAACAATATTTCAATGCGAAAACGCTTTTTTGACATGGACGTTGTCAATGACGCTACGTGTACGCGCCAAATGTTATAACACGTGTGGTCATACAATTTTTATAACACGACGTTATCCACATAATAACAGCGACGTCATATTATAAAACTTGATTTTTCAAGGCAGGATCTTCTCTACCTTAAATTTCGCAACTTTTAGGAAGTTGTCCGCCTGATCCACCGTCAGTTGAGTTTGCTACAATAGATGTAAGTGATGACGGTAACACAGCAAACTACACGTGTGATATTGGTCATAAATTAGAGGACGATGCAGTATATGAAGTCACGTGTAATATAGATTCATCAGAGTGGAACACTCCAGCTGTTATATGTGTAGACAAAGGTTTGTGTTTATTTTGATTGCTTTATAGAAGATCTTACACGAAATCATAAAATTTCATATGAAATAACCACGAGCGTAAAATCCAAATGATCCTTTAAAATGTGATTTTATCGACATTAAAATGAGCATTATTTAAGAAATTGCATGGTTGGTACGTTTGTAATCATTGACGGTTCATGTACATGCCAAACTGTTGTTACACGTGTGGTCATTCGATTTTTAAAGACATGACATTATCAACCGAATAACAGCGAAGCCTTATGATATTTTGTTCTTCTGGCTGCTCATTGGGTTATACTAGGTCTTTGTTTCATGAAGAATGCTACACTATATTTTGAAATTCTCAAAAAAACATTACTAAAATATACTGACATTTTAAATAGCAAAACATTTTATCGTACTAGTATATGTTTAGAATATAAAGATTTTCGAATAATTTATCTATTAGACATTGAGGAATGCAAACCCAGTCGTGCAATACCTAGTTTTGAACAGGCTTTCTGTATTTGCTGTATTCATGCGTCCTATCAATGTCAGTTGATTTACACAACATATTAAAACAAGTATCATATGCACGATTAGCTGGCTTTCTGAAATTACCTGCTACATAATTGTTACAACGAAGCATGGTATTGCATTTGTATGATGTATTTTGTCATGGTCATTTGCGTGGCATTGGTAGTCCCGGCAATACTATTAGAGTACTATGAATTCATCGGGAATGCCTAAAATTTTCATTCCTGTTAATGGGGGTTCTGCCAATGTTACACAGTTTCCTATGATCTTTTTAGGAATAAATGTCTTTGCTTCCTTTTTACATCCTAATATTTACATTTCCAGCGCAAAGTTCTTTGTTAATCCATTTAAGTGATACGGGAGTCAATGTTGTTTACAAGTCAGTAATACCATTGAGCCACGTGGTTTTGAGTTAAGTTCACTTCACAAATTAGCACGTGGAATATTCAACATGACATGTACTTGAATGGCTAGCAAGCATTGAGTGGCAGCTCGCTACGCCTACTTGCACGTAAAATATGCAGCAGGGGGTGGATTCTATAGGTAGGCAGTGACAATGCGGCTGTTCCAAATTGTAGAAAAATTCGGCCGGTAATGTTTATAACGATTCTTATGTGTGTATTTCATACTTTTATTTATCTATATTTTAATGAAAAGCAACAGTTAATAATATAAATATAAGGAATATACGTTATGTTTAAGCGGTTTCTGAAGTATAAACAACATCGGGTCACGAACAAAATTTGCATAAAATCCTTTGGGGTTCACTTACTTTGCTCGTGAACCGATGTAGTTTATACATCAGCAAACGTTAAAACAATAACATTCATTCCTTAAGTGAATGGTTAAATTGAGTGAATATGGTGTCAACTAAACTTACCATTAGCCGTGGGATAAATGATAAACGCATATGTGAACACCTCAATGTTTCAACCATTTTGCAAAATGATTAAATTTTGACTGCTTGTCTAATTTCCTGGACGGCGGATTCTGTTAAAAAAATGTCTGTCTTATAACCAATCCTTTTTACATCACTTAGTCTTACAACATACTTGTAATAATTAAATGGGTTCACGGCTACGCCAGTTCTGATAGTCATGACATATCCCAATAGAATAGGTCAGGAACTTTCAGAAGACAAAGATAGTCGGTATGTTTTGCTGAAACTTAAGAATTACAAGCACCGGTCATTTCAGTGATTTCTTAATCTGTTTGCCAGGAAATGCCTTAAAATTGTAGTTGTTTTAACGTTCATGATGCCTGTCATAAACGAAATTGAGCCGCGACACGAGAAAACCAACAAAGTAGTTGTGCGCCCAGTGAAGACTCAGATCAGCCTGGGCATCCACCCAGTCTGATCAGAGTCATCGCTGTCCGCATGGAAGTAACTAAGACCTTTAGCTACCTTTAAGCGTTTAGGTAGTAGTCTGATCAGACTTAGCGGATGCCTAGGCTGATCTGAGTCTGCGCTTTACGCACAACCACATTGTTGGTTTTCTCGTATCGCGGCTCATTTTTCTATCTTGGCTTCCCGTCTGAGTTGGCTTAGAATGGATTCGTCTTGCAGCTAAACAACTTTTATGCTTTTATCAGAATTACACTGTTCTTTCGCATGCCTACTCTGCTAGGATTATAATCTTTACAAAAGGCTATGGTGAGAATGTTAATACATGATGCGAGCTATGCATGTGTTATGGTCTCAAACTACATATACTATCGTAGAGGCGCTGTGAGAAAATATATGCAGTTGGTTGCCTGATTGGTGATTATGAACCAAGTATATAATGTCAAGTAGAACTAGTTGATTCGATACGAATACGGATATACCAAACCATTATTGAAAGTAAGCCAAACTGTCTTTTCCCCCAGTATGTCCTAACCCTGGGCCACTTGCACCAGAGAACGGAGTGATAGAGTTGAATTCACAAGACGTTACAACTTACGGTGCCACCGCCATTATAAGATGTAGTGATGGTTATGACATAAACGGCGGGCCAACTACATTAACATGTGAAGCAAATGAATCTTGGACACAGTTTACAACGACTTGTAAAGTTAAAGGTAATACATACTACACATATTGCATTATAGCTGAACATAATTCGCCTTCGTGTATGACAAACTAAAATACGAACCCTTACAATATGCTCGTTTGGCTTATAGAGGACAATCCAGTTTAACAATATCCCATAATATATTCCATCTTTCACTTGTCTGTTTGATAATATAAGATATTTTCTATAACGTGTGCATTTTGCATTGCTCGTCTTTTATTTAGATATGACAGATTTAGCGTCAGCAGTGGGATGGAAAACATGTTTGCTGCCAAGCCCCTCCTCTCAATTTAAGTTTGAAACTTTTCAGGTTAATCAACACAAAAGACGTTGAATACAGAAATGCGCATCGGTCACACAAAGTTTGGACCAATATCAGTGTATGTTTAAAACGTATAACTAAGGATCTCATTACCCGGTAGCCAGTTCTTTACTGTACTGATTCTTCGGCTGAGGCCATCGAATCGGAAATTAGTATAGAAATTGCCACATTGTAGGGATCGACGAGGTCATGGTGTCTCCCATAAAACATTTTCACTGTCGACACAAGCTTTACTTTCTGACAACCCTGTGTCAGCAGTTTACGGATGAGCAGCCTCCCTCTTTCAACAAAGTCATGATATTTGAAACAGGCTCTTGCACAGCGGACTAGCCGAGAAACATGAACTCCGTATACATGTGCCGAAGGGATATACTGCTCAAAAATGGAAAGTTAACTAAGGGAAAATTTAAGTCGTCCCGCTTGTCATAAAGCCTAGTAACAAGCTTTCCATTGTCAGTATAGAGATAACAATCTAAGTATGGAGCAGATGAATTGGACTCCGTGGCATCTTAAATTTCAAGTTCACGTGGATAGATGAGTTAATAAACTCAGACATCTTTGGATTATTCAGAGACAGAACATCATCTATGTATCTGTAGGTGAAGTTGAATTTCTGTGCAAGGTGCTTTTCCCTCTTTTAAGAGCCCTTGTATAAACTCCGCCTCATATCCATAAAGAGACAGATTTAAAAAAAGTCAATACGACTTTCTTCTGAATCCCTTTTGTATGAATAGTTTATTTCCATGAACTGCATTCATATGTATCTGTATTATTTGTACAAATAAATAAAGTTTAAACTAAATAAGTCAGCAAGTGAGGATGCGTAGTTAGTGCCCATCGGAATGCCAACTGTCTGTTGAAAAATCTGCCCGCTAAATTCCACATAAAATAACCTTATCAACCTTGCTCGGGTAAAACTGTCTAAAACCTTCTAAAATGAAGACTGACTTGACAAAGCGGAACGAATTCTAAAGGATTTTGATTTCTATAGTTTTGGATAAATACGTTTTGTTGCAGGTTCTCTCTGCATAAGACATGTCCTGCCAGATTTATTTGCATGTCGTTTTTTCTCGGGCTATCGGGGTTGATCTGTCTCAGTGCGGGGTTCCTTTCTGGCGAGTAAAGTCTGGGGCATCTCTCAGCTGATGTCTGCAGGTACTGACAGAAAGTGTGGCTCGGAAAGGGATGCCCCTTTCACTGCAGATACATTACCATCACCCTTTTAGCTCAATAAGAAAAATGGGCAGCTTTTTTCCTCCACCCCGTATAATCTACCTGTAAACGACGATATCGCGTGCGCTTGAAATAGCATCAAACTATATAGGACATTGACAGTTTTTCATATTTTTTTTTTGTCTTCCTTGAATAAAAACTGAAAAATGTTGTGTTAGGTCAATATAGTGTTCTTTTTTTTAGCTGCACGAAGATATTTTTTCAAACTTTTAAGTTTACATTTAATGCGGTCATTTTTGCTTTGGTTAACATGGCCATCATTTCCCTAATAGTATATAGTGAAAATAGAGAAAATGAACAAAAAGTTACTCAGTTTTCTACGTTTTTCTTAAAGCACGGATCTAAAGTCAAAAATGTTGTGTTATCCTAGTATTCTACATTATCTTACAAATATTTTGATATATTTTGTAGGAAAATCAAAGAAATATTAGTGTGGTCATTTTTTACAAACTTAATACATCCAACCGTGCGTGACTATATCGAGGTGAGGAGAATTGTTGGGGACGATTAGCCAATATTACTGTATTCTCGATGCAAATTTGACGTTCCAATAATGCGTCTATTCGCAGTTTGTTATCAGCAAGCACATTTTTTTCGAGACTCTTATACACTCTGTAAACTGTTAATATGTGCATGCCTGTCTTTGCTGGGTATCCACCGTATACACTCAAGCAGGATTTCAAAGAGGTATTCCCTAAATGGAACCATACCAAGCAGTTTGATCAGCATACACAATTGTGTTCGAGACCTTCAAATACTCTCAAGGCGGCTTTAGTTATTAAAACAACATGGTACCGACCTTGATACAACCAGGCTGAATCAAAGATGACTGGCACCGCATATGCGCAGTCTGACTAGAGTGCATATATGCGCATTATTGCATATGCCTCAGGGGAGGCTTTCTTCGGATTAGTTAATAAACGGACATTTTTATTATACAACAATACACACTTCTGGTAATCATGCCACAATAAAGATGAAATAATCACACCCGGAAAACCAATGCAAATACACGAAACCGACTCAAATTCATAAAATCAGCAACTTCACCATACACAATCAAATATTAGCAGTTTGGGAATGGAATTGCGCATTTTCTTGGCGTAATTTATTTTTATTTGTTCGATTTATGTGGTAAAATATGTGTCACATAAAACTGTTATATTTTACAAAACGTTTACAGAAACTTGATTTATTTTGTTTTAAATTACCAACTGGGAGTGGAATTGCGTGTTTAACTGGAGTAATTTATACTTAACAAAGCTCGAATTTGATCTTATATGCTTTAGAAACATAATATAATGCACCCCTCATTTTTTATAGAATCTTGGTGTGTATTTAAATTTATCAAATGGGAAAGGATTTGCTCGTTTTATTCGCGTAATTGATCTTTTACACAGCTGATATTTGTTGGAGCATGTGTTTGTTTAAACATGACAAAAGGTTTACAGAAACTTGGAGATTCTAAATTGTTAATTAGGAATGGAACTGCGCGTTTGCCTTGTGTTCTGGTTTTTGGCCTAATATAAACATAGGCGGAATAGTGATTTGGGCCCCGCGCCTGTACTTTGTTTTTATTTTTACCATTACTTTTACTTACTGAAATCGAAAAGGTCATTTTATTAATTGGGAATGGAATTGCGCGTTCTGGTGTTCTTGTTTCCGGTCTAGCAATGTTATACAAACATAGGCGGGATAATGATTTGGGCCCGGCGGCTGAACATTGTATTTTAACCATATAATTTTACTTACTGAAATCGGAAAGAATGCCATTTCATCAATGGGAATGGAATTGCGCGTTCTTGGGATTTTGTTTCCGGTCTAGCAATGCTATATAAACATAGGCGGGATAGTGATTAGGGCCCTGCGCCTGTACATTGTGTTTGTTTATTTTGACATTACAAGAAAAACAAAACATTAAGTGTTAAAATCAAAATCTTAAAGAGATCCTTCAAGAGCAGAGAATACATTCAGAGGAAGGAACATGGGCAAGACTACGTACTTTCGGCTAATAAAGCCTCATCAGTGACCCTAATAATATCTGGTGACGAAACCAGAGAAAAGCATACTGTAATTTCTTAATTTTAACTATGAAATTATCCGATCATGTTATAGAAACTTATTCTTTTACAGACTGCGAACAGCCAGTGGTACCATCTCATGGAACTGTTGAAGCTGACTCGACAACATACGCAAGTACTGCAACTCGGTCTTGTCTTGAGGGTTATGAGCTGACTGGTGTTCCATTAATACGCTGTCAAGAAGACGGAACTTGGAGTGGTGATACTGCAACATGTACCATTAAAAGTATGGAGACCACTCGAAAGATGTATATAGAGGATCTTAAACAAGTGGTCATTTCATATGAAAAGACCACGAGTGCGAGATTCTGTTTATCTTATGAGCCTTTAAAATGGCGTTTTAACGCCTTCAAATTGAACGTTCTTTCAATAAGAAAACGCATTGTTAACATGGACGTTGTCAGTTACATGACGAGAACGCGCCAGAGATATTACACACGACGTTATCTACTAAATATTGATTGATTGATTGATTTATTGCTTAACGTCCACGGTAAACATCTATGGTCATGTCGGGACGGTCAGTTATCCTAACCACACTATTCCTGGGCAGGCTTAGACCTCCTAAGCGGTTAACCAGTACTAAGTGCACATACTTTCGCCAGTAACTGACAACTGCCCTTCTTGAATCAGCGGAAGGAGAAACGAAAGTATGTGGCCAGACCGGGTTTCGAACCCAGGACCTCTGACTTATGAGTCAGGTGCCCGATCGATTGCGCTACGCGGCCCGGCATCTACTAAATAACAGATACGTCATATGATAAACGGGATTCTCAGTGTAAGTGGATAAATATTTTGGAATATATCTCTGCCATTTTCATTTGACGTCCCGTTTAAATAATTATCAACCAGTAATGAAAAGAAAAAGTGTTCCAAAGGAGGATATTTTGACCCTTATGAGCAGGCCCTGTTGATATTTTTCTTCTAAGTAAGCTGATTCATCATTACGACCTTGTTCTCCTTTTGAAAACAGAATAGAAAACATGTAGAAGAATTTATTCATATTGACAAATTTCACAAATTCCTAAACGGCAATTTCTAAAACCAGTCTGTGAATCAATTCAGGCTCCCTACTCGTGAAGCCTGCAATTTGTGTAAGCAATTTTCGCAGGGTATATACTATAAAGTAATTGAGCCGCGACACGACAAAACCAACAATGTAGTTGTGCGCCCTGTGCAGACTCAGATCAGCCTAGGCATCCGCCCAGTCTAGTCAGACTCTTCGCTAAGTGCTTAAAGGGTAGCTAAGGGACTAAGCTACCTCCATGCGGACAGCGAAGACTCTGATCAGACTGGGCGGATGCCCAGGCTGATCTGAGTCTGCGCTGGGCGCACAACCACATTGTTGGTTTATTCGTGTCATGGCTCAATTATATTTTGCGGTAACTATTGCTATTTGTCAAAAAGGAGTCCGCCAAAATTTAGCCGTCAATGTTTTTACCGAACTAAACAGATATCTAAAATTGTGAAAACGCGTGAACTTTATTCCGCCAATATACATGTACTATTTAATAAACAGCCACAAGTCGGTAAGGCACATATTAAATATATTTCATCTTACATTCTAATGTGCAAACAATAAAGGACTCTAATGAACCTGCAAAAACGTTTACCCTGGTTTGAGCTGTTTTAATATAAGTAAAAAGTATGCAAAAACCAGGAACTGAAACAATCAAAATCCAAATCCAGCCCTCAAACCATAGTTGGAAACAACTAAGATTACAAATAATCAAGATACAGAGAACATATGGCCAACCGAGTGAGCAGCTTGTTCCCAAAAGGTGGCCACTCAGCAACCCAAACCGAACCAAAAATAATAAGAACATAACTACCAAAAATAATAAGAACATAACTACAAAAATCTAATAAAACGGAAAAAAAAAAGTGGATGTTGATATCAATTGCTGATCAGTCATTGCCAACTGCCGTCAACAGATCTGGCAAAACAATTGGACCGCGACACGACAAAACCAACAATCTGATTGTGAGCCCAGTGCAGACTCAGCTCAGCCTGGGCATCCGGCCAGTCTGACCAGACTCTTCGCTAAGCGTTTAAAGGGTAGCTAAGGAACTAAGCTACCTCCATGCGGACAACGAAGACTCTGATCAGTCTGGGCGTATGCCCAGGCTGATCTGAGTCTTCGCTGGGCGCACAACCACTTTGTTGGTTTTGACGTGTCGCGGCTCAATTGCATGTGGCGTTTCACTGACCCCTGGTTGTTTTGCAGATTTACCTTATGAAGAATACTGTTTTCTGCCGCATAAAGTTGCAAAATTTTGGGGATTATATATCAATCTGAAAAGCTTGTCTTTCCACCCAGTCATGATTTAGCTGCCCCAAGTTTCGTGTAAAACTCATCTTTGTCCACTTTTTAATATTGTCCAATATTTATTACTCAATTCTCCTTCTGTACGCCTATTCATTTTATTTTTCCCTACGCCATATGGAATCTCCTTTGAAATTGTAGAGGCCAAACTATATTATCCTCTTTTGTCCATGATCTCCAGTGCGTCAGTCATAGGCCGCTTTGATCTTTCTGAGGATATCTTCATTGTTAACATGGTTCTTGTATTAGATGTTCAATAGCATTTGAAAGCATTTCATCTCAAATGCATCCGTCTATTCATTTTTACGTTTCACAGGTATACAGAAAGTCGTTGTAAAAGGCTTAAAAATATATTCACAGTATCCGAACGCACTGTACCATCTCCTCCGGTTTTCATAGTGTTGAATCGAGAGTACAGAATTCGCTTATAACCAGTAGCCGGAAATCATTATATTTTAAGTTTTTATCCGGAATCTACTGCGTCATTTATAGTTATTCAGCTTCGAAAATGTAAAGGGGTAAGTTTAATATAATTTTCTCTTCGGTCTTTTACTTTATTGCCCTGTACAATGAAAAACTCCTTGCCGTCGCAGATTTTTTTTTCAGAACAGCTTAATTTAACACGAGATTGTGTCGTGCAAAACTTAGCTATCATTCTTTTATCAAAACTAATAAACTGTAGATTGATAACGCCTTCCGTTCATTCTAAAGATTTTTTATAAAACATGTAAGAAAATGCTCAAAATGGTTTGAGAATCATGCCAAGGGCGATTTGAATACTGTACCAATTACTACCCACCCATACACGACATTGTACAGGGTAATAAAGTAAAAGACCGAAGAGCAAATTATATTAAACTTACCTCTTTACATTTTCGAAGCTGAATAGCTATAAATGACGCAGCAGATTCCGGATAAAATCTCAAAACAGAATGATTTCCGACTACTGGTTATAAGCGAACGTTTGTACTCTCGATTCAACGCTATGAAAACCGGAAGAGATTGTACATGTAGTTCGGATACTGTGATATTGGTGGTCTTGTTTAAACAAGAAGGAATTACGCATTTATCCCCAGTTGATCAATTACACTCGTATTAATGTAAGAATTAAGTTGAATAAAAAAACGTTTAACTGAGTTGAAAGTAACGATAATCTTAACCAAACACGAATTAGTAGAACGTTTTTATCGACTTGGACCTCTTTCACTTGAGCCGCGACACGAAAAAACCATCAGTGTGGTTGTCTGCTCAGAGAATACTCATATCAGCCTGGGCAGCCGCCCAATATGATCAGACTTTGTTTAGTGCTGAAATTGTAGCTAACGGTCTCAGCTACCTCCATGCGGACAGCGAAGACTCTGAGCAGTCTGGGCGGATGCGGATGCCCAGACTGATTAAATTTTATGAAATTGCTGCATGTTTTCATCTGGCTTTCAATGCAAGGCCATTACAGTGTTACTAATGGGGCTTTATTAGCCGAAACTACGTACATGTAGTATGGTCCACCATTTTTCTTATGAATATTTTCAGTGGTCTTAAAGGAACTCGTTTATGAATTTTATTTCCAGACAGGCTTGAAATGGGCTTACTTGACAACGTTACTGCTTTGATTTGGCACATAAAATACATGCGTTTGATCACATGGCAAATGAAATGTATACATGTATATCAGTATTTTCGTTAGCCTTTATGAAAAAAAATCATTTGAATTTGAAACAGATGTTTATGTTTTTTTCACAAGTGTAATAAAATGCATTTTCTCTGTCGCAAATATACCAATAATTAACATATGCCTTAAACTCTTCCTCTCTTCCTCTCTAAATGTGTCGTTGAAAATAAGATAATTATGAACTTTCTTTACAATTGTAGATTGTGGCGTAGACTTGCCGCAACCAACAAACGGTGTCACTGAATTGGACGAAGCGGGGACGTCGACGTTTGGCGCCACCGCCACACAAAGCTGCAATACAGGCTACAGTGCGTCTGGTGCAACACAGCTCACGTGCCCTGCCTCAGGACAATGGCCACAAGTAACCTTGACTTGCACGATTATAGGTAATTGTTAAGCTGATCGGGTGAACTTTGCCATTTTTACTTTTGCCTCTTTTTTTAAATGACGTCAGAACCTGTTAAAGGAAAACCACCCTATAAAACTGTAATTGAAATTTTGTTGAAACTTCACACAGTGGAAGAATATTATATGCTAAGTGAAAAAATGAAATAAAAAAATGGGGTCATTGTACTACTTTTTGAGATAACGCAGCGCCATCTATGTGCCTGTTTGAAACATGACTATGTCTATTACGAACATTTTATCTGAGAAAATAGATGACCGATCGTTTCGAAATAAAGATTAATTAACTCCTTTTTCTTGTCCCTTTGTTTTCCTATCAAAATTGTCATCGTCGTATGTCTCATCATATAGGTTATTTTCAGTTTTTAGTTTCCCGCCATTTTTCATTATTGGAAAAAAACTTGGAATTTCTTCAATATAAAAAGTTCCACAATTGAAATTTTTATATACTTTTGATATACGAGGGGCATTTCAGAAATAGTGTAAATGAGTCTGCAATTCCCAGGAATGTTGACCGATTTTTGAAATTTATGTCCTAACTTTTAGGCTTATATATCGCCCAAAGATCTTCACTTAAAGAATTTCAGTCACTGGGTTTTTCTTAAAAATATGCCATGACGATTGTTTCTAGGGTAGGGACACTGAGTGGAAATGCACGAAATATTTATGTGAAGACAAATTCATATTTTCCCAACTCTGGATATAAACCGCTCTAAATTGATACCTATAATATCTATTATACTGAAATCTTTCCAGTATAAAAGTCATTATATCAACTTTACTGAAACATAAGATTTCCTTTGCAAGATATGCTTATCATGGAACAACGTGCATTCTTATGACGTCACTTCCTGCGCTAAATTGAAATGTAAAGTAGGCTTTTTAAACTTCGGTTCTGAGGTCATTTAAAGTGAAAGTGAATATTTGATGGCAGCTATGAAACAAAAAATGATTAAATTTTAATTCGTCATGCTTGATTTCTGTAATAAATAATCTTTTACGGCATGTTATGCTATTTTGTCAGTGGCCTACCTGAATTTTTGCGATAAGTTATCCCACCCACCCAAATATTTCAATGTCAGTATATCATATCAAATAACACTCTTTCAAGTCTTTATGTTTACATTTTGTTTCCAATATGTCCCTCTAGCCTTTGACATTAGACAACGTTAAATATATTTAGAAGGTGTCTTTTTATAAGAAGATAAGTTCATTTTATTGTTTTGTATTTTACATGAATTGCTGCTACTTTGCAACTTCCGGCGTAGAGTTTGCACCTGTATCATCCAGTTTCATGAGTCATATCATGTCAGTCTTAACAAAACATAGTGACCTAATCATTTCAGTAATAATCTGCCTGTCGTTTGTTGGACTTTGATGAGAATGAGTAAAAAACAACAATTTATTGATAGAATGCATTTATAATAGCTTTGCATTTATAACCGCATAGCAGAGGATAAAGCTCGTTTATTATGTTACTTGTGTAGAATCTTGAAATGATTTCTGTATAACTTCCTTTCCTTACATTTGAAAGACAGTATTACGTGTTTCTTCATTAAATTTATCATTGTCTGATTGAGCAAATGGCGAAAGAACACAAGTGACTTTCAATGAAAATGTACAGTTTCCAGTATCCATACCCTTGTGACGTATAACCACGTGCTGTCATGCATGAGTGACTTAGAAGTTCTTTTATTACATACCATTCTAAAGCACTTGAATTTATCTTTCCAATGATATATAGAACAACTGCTAAAAATCAACCAATGGGATACCCTGATCTCATTTACATCATTTCTGAAATGCCCCTCGTAGTAAAGGAATGATCCACCTCGTGCAAATAAGCAAATAAAAAATATAGGTCATCGACCAAATATTCGAGTTATGGAAGGAAAACCACTTATATTTCGTGCGGTTTTCATATATATTGACGTCAATGTTTTATGCGTTGGCGTCGCTTTCTATTTGGCGCCATCAACGGCCATATGGATAGCGCTCTTACCTTTCGATGCTTTTTATAGCAATGAAAAATATAATTCCCTATTCAATTTCAGCAATACTCTGATGTCTTGAACATATAGTCTATATGAAAATACTCTTATGTCTTGAACATATAGTCTATATGAAATTGTCGCCTTCAAAATTTTCTCGTATGCAGACAACACATTAATGAGAGACATTCCAAGGACTGAAACTAGGCAGCATGTTCAGTGTTATTTCTCATAGAATTTCGAACTTTTTTCTTGGTCCAGATTATATCACATTTATATCTGATGAACAAGTTTATGTGCGAACATTCAACTTATTGGACCCGGCCACTGCCCGGCATGTATTTTCACGGCAAAGCTTTGTCCGTGGTGCATTATTTCAATTTATCATTTAATGATGAGACCAATTTCGGAGGATGTGCATGTTGATAATTTTTTACTGTTCGCATCGACAATCTATGAATCCTGTGGAAAGTCTAGGGCGATTAGTGAAAAATAAGAGTGTCGCCGCCTAGCCGTTGTAAAATTTGTATCTTACGAGATCAATATGGCTGATCGTCTTATGTCACTTGCGTTAAATCTTAGAAGCAACTATTCAAAAAGAAAAGAAAAAGACAAAACATAATCACCGTAACGACATGGGCTAACAATAAAAGCTTAGATCAGCCTGCGCATTTGCTCAGTCTGATCTCCGTTTTATGATTCAAGCAAACGGGACCAATTCCTTATTTGTATTTATACTTGCATTAAATAATTACGAGATTCAAAACGCGCTTGCATTTTTCACAGCCTCTCTTTACCTGACAAATAATTCCTAAAAAATTAGACACTACCCGCCAAAAAACATGGCGCTCTCTTTTCCGTATAAAATTCTTCAGCCCCATTTTTTGTATTTTTTTTTTGTCCAAGTTTATATATTTACCAATTTTTCTGTCGCAAAACACTTATACGTTTGTTTCTTCGACAAAGAGTCCATATTGTCTTCGAAAGTGACGTAAACATTTTAGCGTTACGGCAAACGACGTCATGATAACCATAGCAGGAAACAATGACGCTGCGTCAAAATGTATGCGCACGAACATTGAGGCGATTTCCCTTAAACGCATTGGACGGCGCCTTCGTCTATTTTAGCTCACCTGAGCCGACAGCTCGTTGTGAGCTTAAAGTATAGCCATGCCTGTATTTAAATGAGCCGCGACACAAGAAAACCATCAAAGTGAATGTGCGCCCAGCGCAAACTCAGATCAGCCTAGGCATCCGCCCAGCCTGATCAGAGTCTTCGCTGTCCGCATGGAGGTGGCTTAGACCCTTAGCTACCCTTTAAGGGAAAAGAGAAGACTCTGAACAGACCGAGCGGATGTCCAGGCATATCTGAATCTGCGCTGGACGTGTCACGGACTCTTAAAAAATCTCACCCCCCCCCCTCGAGGATCGAACCGGGGACCCTTCGATCTAAAATCGAGCACTTAACCACGTCGCTATAAAAGCCGGCTTGTACCGCAAGGCAGTACAAGTGTATTATATACCTAAACTATACCCTCTGACATTCCCCCCCCCCTCCATATTGAATTCGTCCTCGAATTCTCAGGAGTTATAAGAATCACTGGAAATGAGACTTAAGGAGTTCTAATGCACATGTGGGTCATTTATGTTGGGCGCCATTTGTCACGGACTCTTAAAAATCTCACGTCCCCGCCGAGGATCGAACCGGGGACCCTTCGATCTAAAGTCGAGCACTCAACCACGTCGCTATAAAAGCCGGCTTGTACCGCAAGGCAGTACAAGTGTATTATATACCTAAACTATACCCTCTGACATCCCCCCCCCCCTCCATATTGAATTCGTCCTCGAATTCTCATGAGTTATAAGAATCACTGGAAATGAGACTTAAGGAGTTCTAATGCACATGTGGGTCATTTATGTTGGGCGCCATTTGTCACGGACTCTTAAAAATCTCACGTCCCCGCCGAGGGTCGAACCGGGGACCCTTCGATCTAAAGTCGAGCACTCAACCACGTCGCTATAAAAGCCGGCTTGTACCGCGAGGCAGTACAAGTGTGTTATATACCTAAACTATACCCTGTGACAGACGCACAACCACTTTGTTGGTTTTCTCGTGTCGCGGCTCAAATCATTTCAGAAATAATGTGTTCGATAAGACTCAAACTTTACCAGAGGAGCTTAGTATGATGGCTGTATCAGTTTTCGGGGTATTAACATTTGCTCGCAACATAAAAAATGTGTGATAAACAAAAATCAAAAACTGATGGTCAGCGTGTACATAAAAGTATGTGTTAAGTAATTTGTACCTTACATTTCATGTCCATTTCACGTGCTGTCGCGCGTCAATTAGTGTATGATGAAACATACTGATTCAACTGTTTGTTTGCAAAAAATAATCATCTATAGAGATCCCTGACAAGAAAGCGGTATAATCTATCATAATACCCCGAATTCTGGCGCACCCCGAAAACAGGTACATCGACCATAATAGCATTATTATACAATACTACATTTCACATTGCGAAAGTGAAAATTTAATCGAAAAAATCTAAATTTGGACCTAAACAGCCAATATTTACACTTGCCACTGACTTCCAATTGATGAACCCTTTAGAACAACTAGCTTCATTCACCGATGAAGGACAGTTGATCATGTGACGTTGTCGTCAAGCGACCTCTTATGTAAACAAACGTCTTGATTGGTTTTTGTAACGTTCGATTGACGCCACGTCAGGGCGACGGCTATTTAACGTTATGGCCGAACATGTCGTTACTAACTTTTCTTCTACCCATAGTTTGCCTATTCTACACCAAATTACCACGAAAACGACACAGAGAGGTTCACAAATAAAGTGTAAATATAAAAATAAAAAATTTATTTTTCAGCGTTCATCGTGTGAAGAAGCCAATGGCCGTCGCTAAAATTCTACAAGAAGCGCTTCGCGCTTCATGGAATTTTAGCTGCACCCACTGGCTTTATCACACGATGAACGCTGAAAAACCAAATTTTAATTCTTAATTAAACCCAGAAAATGTTGCAAAATTTCACCATGTCATAACAGCTCTGAGCTGACCTTTGCATTCAAAATAGAAAAATTGGAAAAAAAAGTCCTATCAAATAATAAGTGTTTGAATGAAAGTTTTGCAGTAGAATTTCTTCAGTAGTCCTCTAACAAACATATGAATTTAGTCCAAACTGTTGAATGTGATTAGTTGTCATGACAAACTAAAGGTTAAAGTTTCATTGATGCACATTTACAGTACTTTTGCTGAATGTAGCCTTTAAAGCTGTACATTCAGGTGAGCGTTTTGACCTATGGGCCTCTGGTTGCAAATTGCATTCAATATTGCTGGCTTGGTAACTGGCATGCTATTTGAATGGTTGGAATAATGTAAAGATAAATAATACATTTTGTCTGTCTTATATGGATTAAATTCGAAACAGTTCAGCCCTAACCGTGATTGGTCGAGAAATAGATACGCGCGTGATATGATATACTTCCTTACTGCCATCCAAACAGTGAGTTATTTCTCATCAAATCAACTACTAGAGTCGGACAGTTTCTTAATATTGGATATTATCAGTGCGAAGAGTCAAACATCGACATTTATCGAACACATGATGGTGTAAAGCACAATTTATCATCTTTGTCGGTGTTAGGCGGACTTTACTGACTTATATATAGAGGATCTTACACCATATGGAATTTATAAAACGAGCATCTTTCAGATGGGATTTAGCGCCTTCAAAAAGAACATTATTTCAAAAAGAAAACGCATTGTTGACACGGACGTTGTCAATGACGTTACGTATACGCGCCAAAGTGTTATTACACGTGTGGTCATACGTTTTTTATTACATGACGTTATCCACTGAATAACAGCGACGTTATATGATAAAAATGATTATGTTGAGAATTTCAAAACTGCTTTGGCAAAGTAACTGTCACACCGAGTATGCTATTTTCGTTTCTTCTGTGAAGACCTTGATTAAAACTATGAACTTTCCAGAATGTCTTTATCTTCACTGCAGCTGGAATTAAGGTCTCTGTGGCAGCCGGAAAGAAATCACCCTGTATACATTTTAGTGGATTTTGTGACGTCTCATTCTTTGAAGTCATTGTCCTCGTTTAGATTCATTTTAATAAAACAAAACTCCTTTTTTAATGAATCTAAATGACCACAATGTCAAACTGAGTCTGCTATGTTTTTGCGGTGTAGTTCGTGCTTTCAGAGGATCTTACTTTCCAAAACTTATTATTGTATTTTTTCGGCTATAAGAAAAGCTATCTCAAAAATCTAGATCCCTCTAGATCTAGTTCCGTTTTGGCGGATCGGGAATTTGGAATTGTTTTAAAAGAGGAAACATATCTAATAGCCGATTTTCGCACAACAGACACATGTTTGTGTTAATTGGAGAGAGAATGCCATGCATTATGCCGAATTAAGACGGTAGTCAACTTATAAACAGTGTCAAACATCATATTATATCGTTGCAGACTTCGTTTCAATGACTCTGGCAACGTCGGAATATGCTGTGTGACAGTGTTTTGGCAGTGTTTTGCTATGTTAACCGAAATGCTATAAATACGTTTTAATTTTGATCACAACCTTTAATGAGTTTATGTATCACTAAAGTGCATTGCTAATACAAACAACAAGTACTGTTATTCTATGTCTTTTTGTTACCATTCATTTATCAGTTTGTCATCAAATGCGGTATGTATAGAGAATCTTACACTCATGGTCATTTCATATGAAATTTATGAAACGAGCCTTTGACGAGTTTCATTAATTACATATGAAATGACCATGAGTGTAAGGTTCTGTTTATCATATGACCCTTTGAAATAAAATTTTATCGCCTTTGCAATAAACATCATTTGAATAAGAAAACGCATTGTTGACACGGACATTGTCAATGACGTTACATGCACACGCCAAAGTGTTATTACACGTGTTGTAATACGATGTTTTATGACACCGACGTTATACGCTAAATAACAGCGACGTTATATGATAAACATGTATATACACTTTATTGCTGCCTTTGTTCTATTTGAAAACATCACCGGCGTATTTGAAACAATGTTATCCATTTTATCATATGACGCCACATCTGAGAGTGTAATAAAGCCATGCATTAAAAACGATAATCAGCTAGTGGGTTAACTAATGCAAATTACGTCGTAACGTTATGCACTGACGCCCATAAGACGTCGCGTTCTTAATGGCAAAATCGGAACGTTTTGGTGCAAAATTTGCTAATTAAATGCAATTTTATTATCATTTGATAAATCGAATCTTGCATTCGTGCCCCTGTATTATTGAATGTAGTAATCTCATTGAGGAAAAACAATAAGTTGCTCGGCATAGTCTCGCATCCTCTTTTCCCTAACTCGTTTAATAAATTAAATAATACAGGAACACATGTAAGATCCTCTATGTAATGAAGCCTTTTTATTCATGTTCTCATAGACTGTGGCGAACAGCCAACCCTAAGCAACGGCAACGTACAGCTACGAGATGACACGACAACATATGATTCCGTGGCAAACCTTGTGTGTAATATTGGCTACGAAGCGAGTTCAGAACAACCCCAGATAAAATGCCTAGCAACTGGAGAATGGGAAACGATAACTATAACATGCGATTTAGAAGGTTTGTGTGTTTGAACCTTTAAAACAGCGGTGTGTATATCGACAATTTAGATTTTTGTAATCTTGTATTTAGTCAAACTGAGTATGATAAAAAGACTTGAATTATAAGGTAGGTAACATATTCATCTTGAGTTAGATCCAATATTCAATTTTTTAACTTTATCTCTTGTGTGTCGGATAAAGTATTTGCATATAATATTAATTTTGATATTTACAAAATAACCCATTAATACCGTGTGGCCACCCTGTCTCACTGTCAGACAGGCCAATATTCAATATAAGGGGTGTTTCATTAGATTTAACTGAAACAATTTTTGTATTCCTAGTGCAACTGGTATATGCGGAGACCAGAGGGCTGCGTCTGAACTGGAGCTACACTGTTTGCTGAATCCCCACGGCGGTAATACCAATTTCCCTACCTGTGCTTTCGACATAGACAGTCAATTACCAAACATGCAAAAGTGGCTGTCGACCGAGACAATCGACAGCAGTGTCCGCTCGATCATTAGTCATTAACAATCGTACCATTACCATTATTGGTAATGCTTACCAAGATCGATTCCCCGCTTCTCCGGTCTTTTGGAATAGACTTTAAACCGAGGTCCCGTCTCCGTATGACCTCGTTGTTGGTGGGACGTTAAACTTGAGTTCACTTACTCACTAATGCTTACGATCGTATTCTCGGCTGAAAGGCATTTGTATAGTACAGACTCGGTTGAAAACACAGGTAGCCAAATTGGTATTACCCCCGTGATCTTTTTATGAAATCACTAATTATTATAGAATTTTCCTCACGTCTCACTTATAAACAAGGATTTCGTGCCGTGATCAAGGCATGTCATTAACGTATTCGGGCATTGGTTTAGCATATATATAAGCTCGTATGCATTCGTCTTGGTGTTGAAACAAAAGCCATGAAATAAACAACAGAAACTTATTTTATATCGTCAACGTACATTTCCAGTACTTTTGTGCCTGTGTACATAACGCAAACAGAAAGGAAAGAGTAAAACTCGGTCAAATCCGCCCCTATGATTTGTTGCCTACTGGTTCAAGGCGATAACTCTGATGTGGTCAAATATACCACTGATATCTATTGTCGGATTTCATAAGTGTATTTGTCTTTGACTGTTTGTTCATTATTTTAAACAACCTCGCAGCCATTTGCTGAAACGGAACTGGAACCTTGGTTTTCTGTTTTGCTTTGTGTGTTATTTTTGCTTCCTGTTAATTCGGTTGTATCGGTTTCTGATTAATGCCTCCCCGGCTACGTCGCTAACTTGGTTTTCTGTGATTAAGATTTAGAATTAAATGTGTCCTGTGTCCCAGTCCCGTATACAGACATAAACTAGTTATGGTAGTCATAAATGTGGAATGACCAGGCAGGTTTCTTGATAGTTCTATTTATTATGAGTTCTAGTCAATATGCTGTAGATATGCAACATAGTGCTCAATGACTCTTAGGTCTTGAGAAAAGACGTAATTTTGTTATTATTCTTTATCTAAAACTCACATTATTAAGAAAACCTAGAAAGACAGTATTTTCCTTAAAATATATATATATATATATTTATATATCTCAAGTGATTTGGGAAAAACACGCATTCTTTTCATACCATATTCAGCTCTCAGTTTTGAGATTTGTAAGGTACACGCTTTAAGTTAGTGATTTATTCAAGATGAAGCATCTTGCATTCCCTGCTGTTGTTACAGTTTCAGTTTCGAATAATTTGACTCAGGTCAAGTGCTTATGTCCTATCCAATTTCAATAAGTGGTTCGCGCTGGTTCAGCTCTGGCGCCTCTCCTGCCGTTGTGTCAGTAGGGGCCAACCTGCAAGTATAGGCATACTTCTGAGCGACTTTTTCAGTTGCATTTCCTTTTTAGAAGTTGACAAAGGTTGATATTATCAGAGCTACAGCTTCACGAGCCGGTGCCAAAGTCAGTCTGCAGTGGCTCAACATGATTTAAACTCTCGATATCTCGAAGTCAAACTGCAGCCCAAACTACTGATATCTCAAAGTAAATGTTCTAGTACCAGAAAATTTACCTTGTTACCTTGAGATATTAGTAGTTTGAGATAATAGGGAGTTGAAATGTTAATAAAAATAGGAAATACATTCTTTGATTTAAGAAGATACTTTGAGATATCAGTGTTCGAGATATCGGGAGTTGACTGTATTTCGGTGACGCGCTGCCATTACACGATTGAGATGTTTGTTGGTGTTGGTAGTGCATGAATCGCCACACGTCAAAGCCAACAAAGTTGCATGTGCGCCCATCGAAGCCTTGGTATCCGCCTAGTCGGATCAGAGTCTTTGCTGGGCTCTTGACGGAAAGCTAAGGGTCTAAGCTACCTCGATGCGGACCGCGAAGACTCTAATCAGACTGAGCGGATGCCTAGGCTGATATAAGTGTTCGCTGGGTGCACATGCCACTTTGTTGGTTTTGTTGTGTTCCGACTCACATGTATTAATCTGTTTAAGCAAGGTAAACGCAGATCTATTTCCTCTGTGAAATTAAAAATATGTGTCTGCAAAAACTTGGCAGAATATGACAATGCTATTTGACGCCTGTGTATAAGAATATATTTATTCAAACGTTCAGGTTCATAAAAGATAAAGGGACGATTTATCACCAATTCCCTATAGTTGGCAAACCAAACTTCGATTAAACAATTTTCAGGAGATTTGTGTTTCCTTCAGTTCTTTTTCATAAAAAAAAACACAAATGAGCCGCGACAAGAGAAACCCAACAAAGTGGCTGTGCGCCATGCGTAGACTCAGACCAACCTGGGCATTCGCCCAGTCTTATCAGACTCTCCGCTAAGCGCTTAAAGGGTTGGTAAGCTAGCTCCATGCGGACATGCGGACAGCGAAGACTCTGATCAGACTGGGCGGATGCCCGGGCTGATCTGAGTCTGCGCTGGGCGCACAAACACTTTATTCGTTTTGTCGTGTCGCGGCTCAAATATACTTTTTACAGTATTATATATATATATTCAAAAGATTTAATTTTTAATATCCAAGTATGTGTCTATGTGTCTCATTACAAGACGTGTTAGGTGTGTTTATTTCCGTGCAGATTGTGGCAATCCACCGGAGCCTGAAAACGGCTATGTAACCTTAACAAATGGCAACACAAAGTATGAGGCTTTCGCCGACCAGGCCTGTGATCTAGGGTATGATGTTAGTGGTTCGAATAGAATTCAGTGTCTTGCTACAGGCGTATGGAGTGCAGGCCCTGTAACTTGCCAAATTAAAGGTAAACCTTCCTTGTAATATAAAATATTAGCCGCGACACGTGAAAACCAACAAAGTTGCATGTGCGCTCAGCGAAGACTCAGAGCAGCCTAAGCAGCCGCCCAGTCTGATCAGATTATTTGCTTGCGCTTAAAGGGTAGCTAAGGGTCTAAGCTATCTCCATGAGGACATCAAAGACTCTGATCGCGGCTGCCCAGGCTGACTTTGTCAGGTGCACATGCCAGTTTGTCGGTTATGTCATGTCGCGGCTCAAATATAGTTTGCAACTATAACAGAGTCAAAAAAACTTGCAAAAGACACTGAATATTGTTTTTCTTGTGATCAGTTTGCATTAATAGATATAAACACTCGTTTTGCGTCAAATGTACATCTTAAGGAAAATGCAGGCCGTACATGTAGCTACCAGAAATCTTTGCATTTGATGGCAAGTCAGTAAGGCATCTACCAAAATTAGTTAGTTTCGTTAGCTAAATGTGATTGTATATTGTATACATGTTCGCGGCTTTGTATGATATACAGAAAGTAGAGAAAAGTATTCGTCACAAAGTGACGCTGCCGTTTGAATTAACGTATTCACAAAAATTTTGTAAAAATTATTATCGCAAAACTACGACAGTAACCACCATACTGTTTTTACCTGGTCTTTGCAAATTGATTTTTGCAATAAACAAGCATTAAAAAAATTCGATTGTTTGGCTATTTTCTTGCACCATAGTTTTTAATGAAAGGCAAACAAAAACTTCCATTTTTCAATGACGTTAACATTAACGTCAACGGAGGACAAGATCTTATTTTTTTTACTTTCATTTCAGTCACGTTAAACCTTTATACTAAACATAGAATCATCTTCATATTTCACTTTATATTGCTGTTTTCAATTCGCTTTTTATTCCAGCAAGTTTCATTACATTGCCTTTAAAAATTTGCGACAGTATTCTTTTTACAAATTATGGAAATGCATAAATTTAAACGGCGATGTCACTTTGTGACGAATACTTATTTGTGTGTTTGCGGTTTTGTAATACGTATTGTATTCAAATATACTTAAGGATGAAAGTTCTGCACGGATGTTAATATAACATCCGTGCAGAACTTTTACTTTAGTATATAATAATCGACCAGTCCCCCGTTAATATCGCCACAGTTTTTGAATGGCCAAGTGGTAAGGAATTCTCGATTCACATTCTTACAAATACTGCTTTCTATCAAAGAATGGACCCAATGCAATCATGCTAGTTTAGGTCTCGCATTACTTAACATCGAAATTGATAAGGGACTTTGCTAATAGTTTATTTTCTTTCTTCTTTTTTTTATACTCTTTTCTTGTTTTTCCAATAAACCATAGCTCGTGGGTACTTGAGAATTGCCTCGCCGAGACAATTCCAGTAAGTACCCGCAATGTCCGTTTTATGGAAGAGAAAGAAACTTGACGTTAAATAACGATGAAAAACACCCACCCTATATACAGTACAAATTCTCTGTATAAAGGCACACGGTCTCAGCAGTCAGTGGAAACGCAATCAGACCGCTGCCAAACAGCAGACTGATTAGGGTCTGCATTGTGTTTCCATTCCATCTGCATCTTTAACAGTAGTCGCTATTATTTATTTCTAAGATTGTGGAAGGTTGTATGCCCCTCTAAATGGGATGGTAAACGGCATGACGTCTACATCATCATCTCAGTTTGGTGATTTTGCGAACTTCTCATGTGAAGCCGGGTTTCAGCTGAGCGGAACAGCCCAAGCACTGTGCCAACCAAACGGGCAATGGACTGAGACAGCTAATGCCTGCGAAAGGAAAGGTCAGTATTTTTTTTCATTTGTTTTTTAACAAGCACATTAGTGTTATATCAAAAATTTTTGGTCGAAAACAACTGATTTAAGATGGCAAATAAACATATGCTTGAAAACTATCTACTGAAACAACTAGTCTAAATGTAAATACTAGCATGTGTATAAACCTTAAGCCAGACAACTTGTCTTGAGTTTAATGATTTAAAGTCGAAAATTTCATTACATATATAAGCGGCGTTTACCTTAAACCGTTCGTTCACTATGAAATCACCTATGCATCTTTTTAGACTGGTCTTTGTCGTCACTCGTCTGTTGCGCAAAGGCCTGGGAAAGCAAGTAAATTATTTGTTCAATAAACTGTCAAGCTCTATTTGGAATATTTAAATCTTTCCTGTATGTATTGTACACGCGCTTGTGGGGGCAGAAAATAAAATTACGTATCTGCGAACATCAATACATATTTGATTCTGTTTAGTCAAACTTGAGCTTTCAATATGAGTCATAAACTTCTAATGGTCCATCCAAAGTATGTAGGAACAGAGATGGCTCGACTCTGGTTTCAGAAATGCTGAGGGTGGTTTCAGTAGATATTGTTTGCATAACTTTTGCATGTGGGCATGTGGCGTCTCATTTCACCAATTTCGTTTTAAGGAAACTCGATTACAACTGATCTGAGTCTTCGCTAGGCGCCCGTGCCACTTTGTTGGTTTTGTCGTGACGCGGCTCAATTGTACATGCGTCTTAAAGCCGCTCTCATATGACATGTCGTTTTATTTTCAGCAACGTGCGGTGAAGCAACTACTATTTCTCATGCAAACTCAGTTCTGAATGACGCCGGCACTGAAGCCACGTACACATGCGATCGCGGATACCAGCTTGCTGATGCAAATCAAAATATACTGACTTGTACAGCACAAGACACAGTGTGGTCAGGAACACCACCTAGATGTGATCCTATAGGTACGTATATAAACAAGGTGATTTCTATATATAGAGCTTCTGCAGACTTCTTCTAGCGGGGCCGTAATCATACTACGTGTCACAGATAAGAAGGTTTAACAACAATATAGAAAAAATTGTCTTTATCACTACACGAAAAGATAAGTAGTGACGCTTGCTGAGACGGTTCTTAATGAGAGTATCAACGTATATTTTATTCACGAATGTGAAAAGTTATCTCTGAATTATACTAGAAAACTAATCATAGCAAATGATTTGCATTTGTATTTTAGATAGTTGGAAGGTTACGTAAGGGTCATTTTCTTGCGTTGCAAATCATTAAATATCACCATATTGAGCAGGTTCAATTGCTCCTTTTATCGGAATGACTTCAGATATGCTCGAGTTTTTACCCCTGAACGATTAAGAATTTTTAACTTGTGCAATAACCACGATATGAGTAATAGAAATTTCATAAAAAAATCTTTGAAATATAAACTGTCATATTGCGCTGTTCCATGCTTGTCATAATTACCTCAGTTGTTTTGGACACTGGAAAATGTCCAAAAATGTTTATATCTTATTATTTTGAATTGTAAAGCTAGCATGTATAAACTTTTAGAGGGCCTTGTGGAAGATTGGCGAAAGCCAAATGAGTCATTCACTTTGAATAAAGCCTTCAATAGCTACTACTACTACTACTAGTTGAGAATAAGTTATAGCGGATTAGTTCACAAATTGGGTTATAACTAAATAGCTAAAAATACAAACTTTAAGTTTTATGCACCTGAAAATAGAATCGTATCATCATGTTGCTCAGTTCCACGATGATGATTGTCAGAAGGACATCGATAGTGCCTAAGTTATTGCTCTTGGTTGGTTTTATTTAAAATCATGAAAGATTTACGCCCTTGTTTATGCTTATAAAAACGTTTCCATGAAATATTTTCACAGTAGCTCCAAAATGTCCCATTTATACATTTGACAATACATATTTAGAACAATTTCTGTGAAAAGTAATTTTAAAACAAGAAATATAATAAATTTTGTTAAGACGCGGACCGCGATCGAAATCGCCTTATTGGATAGAATTAATTTGCCCTGACGTCACTAGCACGTGCACGAATCAGAAAATCGCCTTAGTATCGTCATATGACCGTAAGGCGTGGTATCGGTTTTTCTACTGGATGATGATAGTGTTCATTTACATTTTCAATTTCGATATCATATTTTAATAAGAAAATACATCAAACTGAAACACCTTTCCTGAACTTTTACTATGGATTTAGCTATGATTTTTATATTATCTAACGAAATTATTAAAATTGCTTATTTTGGAAATGGTGGAAAAAATGAGGGAGTATTCTTCTAACTTCAGCTATATATAAGTAACTAATGTAGCAATTTCTTAAAACTAAAATATAGATATATAGGGCGAAAGTGTTCTTGTGCATGCACACAATTTATCACAATTACCACAGAGACACATGAATTTTAGCCTTGAATGTATGTATCTACTAGTCTCGTAGTGAGCCATACCTAAGTCACCAATAAGCCAATTTTCACTAAATATAAACGGTAGATTTCGGTGCTGCACTGGCATATTTTTTCGGGATTGTCAGACTCATTGTCCTTAAGTTGATGTAATTGTTAAATTTCTGTACCAAAGGATACTTTAGTACTTAGTGATGTCTTGAATTCCGTGTCATTTTAACATCCAAAACAACGTTGAAAATGGTTAACCTGTTTTCGTGGATTACACGGCTATATAAAGTTATTTTCATTTAAACAAGGATCTCGACGAAGTAAACCGGGTCAGATATTTAGATGACAAGTTTATTGAGATCATTATATGAAACGGATACATCGTATAAAAATGTGCAGTGCAATGGTAGGGTGTTCTAATCTGAGCCTTTTCGTCGAGGCATATTATTACGTTTCGGGAGAAGATGTATATAAGTTGCAAAGCTTGTTATCTAATCCCGCTGTATGTTATTGTGTTACTATATTTGTATTGATTCATTAAATAAAATATTGTTTAAACTAATACGTTTCATCAATTGCTTCTGTTCAAACATAGCTGTTTGATTAAATATACTCAGCGTCAGTGAAAACGCACCACTCTTATAATGTCAAATTTTTGCTTAAATGCAATGATCATACAATATTAACAGTGTATAGCTATCATATCGGACCGACTTATTACGCCCATGATGTCGTTCTGCCTGAAGGTACGTTGTGAGTGTGTGACATAACATAAACTCTGAAATCAAGAAAAACGGAATTCCAGCATAATTTCACCTGACAGAAACTCCTAAATGATGGATTTTGCTAGAGTATTGATACCCAATCAAATCGCCATAAAAAGAAATCCAGACCGCCGTATGCGTCAAAGTGACTTGGATTCGGACGTCACTTTATTGTCACATTGAGCGAACAAGGACAGAAAAAAGTAATTAACGGTAAAGGACCAGTTGCCATAAGGGGGTTTTCCTGGTACAATTGCAATAGAACAATATTTTGTGAACAATTAGCTCTATGTAGGGGAAGTTCATCCATAAAAAGTTTAAGACGAACGGAGCTTTGGTATCATGCACACACAGTCTTAAAAGTGGGTGGGGTAATTCCATAGCAGTCGACCCTAATGAAATTAATTGGTAATTTATTATCTTCCAATAATAGATTGACTAAACATTGTTGGCATATATTGAATAAGCAGTAGACAGCCTTTAAGATGCTATATGGTTTCTGTGTCCACTACATATCTGCGCTAAATCCTATCACTTTATTTGCAATTTTTAGATTTTTGTGTATTTTGCACCTACCAACTTTCCGGAAAACAACAACGTTTCTCCATCAAGAAATAGAATTGCCCTTCATTTACTGCAAGTATTTGTCAATGACTGGACATTGCAGAATTATGAGCATTTTTTCTGTAAACATTCTGAAAAATGAGTTATGTGCCCTTGAATGCAGAAAATAGCATTAAAAGTCTGCAAAATGTCAGTTTTGTATGTTACAGACTTAATGTCCCCAATGTCTTACCAATGGTAGAATCTCTAAGCACAAATTATTATGAAAAGTGGTTCCACCGTCACGTATATTGATGGATGAATGGATGACACGATTTTACGTCCTTTTTAACAGCATTTCGGTCATATCAGGGCGATTTATGGGTGATAATGTATGGCTGTATGCAATGAAACCCCGTTTGCAATTGAAAAGATTCACGCCTCCAGCAGGTCTTGCAATTGAAACCTCTAGATTAGCAGACCAGGGGCCGTATTCATAAAACGACTTAAGTGGTTGCTATGCTGTTGCTAAGGCTAAATTTCTTTGAATGAGATTCCCTACAACTATGAAATTTGCTCTGGAGGAACAGTCTTACAAAGACTGTTCCTCCAGACCAAATTTCATAGTTGTAGGGAATCTCCTTTATAGATATTTAGCCTTAGCAACCGCATAGCAACGACTTAAGTGGCTTTATGAATACGGTCCCAGTGCTAAGCCAACTGAACTAAAAGGGCTCCACGTTTGGTAATAATATGTGGGATGATAAATAACACTGAGTCATATAACTGGCAAACGACCCTAGGAGATGCTCTCAAAAATGAAAAAATGCTCCACAAAATACAGTTTTATTTTCTGGTTACCCGTCAAGCGATGCAGAAGCAGCACAATGACTGGTCCGAAGCCTATACATTGTATTTTTACCATTTTCGTGATGTTTATGATTTAAGAGTTTAGAGGCTGAAATAAGAACGCTCTGCTCGCACATGCTTTAGATAAAAAATGTATGTTTGATAACACCTTTGAAAAGAATGTGGTTTGCATAAAAATATGTTTATAATGGGCTTTTCCATCTTCGAGCTTAGAGAAGTCAATTTATCTCATAAGAAAATGCTTCATATCATGGTTGGCAAACAGTGCAGACTGTAGTCTGATCTGAATTAACATTGTTTTCTCAATCAATTCTGTCAGAATATTCAAGCCACCATTGCTCTATCGATGGTATAAATTTATAAAATATTTTATCGTCTGGTATCGCCACAATGTTCTGGCTACAGTTTCGTCATTGTAAATGGCCGCTATTAGCAATGAGTTTCACATTAATCGGTTTTGAAAAAAATGGCAACTATATAAACTGACCTGTTTTCGATATCATTAACTTAAATAAAATAGTAAAAATTCAATGTACAGGCATCGCCCACTGTCAATTTCTCACGTTTGCTTATACTGAATCGCTCGACAAGGAAATCAGAAAAAGAAATTTATATTTGTAGAGCAATTTTATTATCTTTCAAGAAATAAACATCCCTACTTTTTGCTCTTCATATGACTCTATATATGCACATCAACCCACATCTAATCAGGAAATGCGAGTGAAACGGTGTTCATAATGATTTGTATTTAGCCGTTTTTACGAATGGTAGGACTATTAAGGACACTTAAATGAATAACAAATCTGTAACATACAAAATTGACGGGTTTTTTTCAGACTTTTAACACCATTTTCAGCATTCAAGGGCACATAACTCATTTTTCAGAGTGCTTACAGAAAAAATGCTCATAATTTTGCAATGTCCAGTTATTGACAAATACTTGCAGTAAAGGAAGCGCAATTCTATTGCTTGATGGAGAAACGTTGTGGTTTTCCGCAAAGTTGGTAGGTGCAAAATACACAAAAATCTAAAAATTGCAAATAAAGTGATAGGATTTAGCGCAGATATGTAGTGGACACAGAAACCTTATGCAACTTAAAGAATGTCTACTGCTCATTCGATATATGGCACAATGTTTAGTCAATCTATTATTTAAAGATTATAAATTACCAATTAGTTTCATTAGGGTTGACTAGTATGGAATTACCCCACCCACTTTTAAGACTGTGTGTGCATGAAACAAAAGCTCCGTTTGACTTAACTTTTTTATGGATGAACGCCCCCTATATAGGGCTTATTGTTCACAAAATATTATTCAATTATAATTGTACCAGGAAAACCCCCTTATGGCAACTGGTCCTTTATTACTTTTTGCAACCAAAAATGCTGAGATAAGAAGTAGAAACAGAATTTCAAAAATTATGTTGGCCAAACGTCAACCATTAGACAGCCAGAGCATGACGTTACATGGATAACGTCACCCGTATTTGCCGAACCGCGTCATAATTCTATGGAGGAAAATTGTTTTTTTTTTTTTTGTTTTGTTTTGTTTTTTTTGTCAAGAGACCTTCCAATAAACGATTCATTTGCAATCAAGTGTCTCCCAAGAACACGAAATATGAATTTATTACGCTTTAAATGTGTTATTATATATCGACAGTTTTCAAACACGTCAGTATTGACGTCAGGCTGATAGCACCCACTGATGATCGAAATTCGACGCAGTTTATAAAGACCGAGGGGAAAACATGTGCTAAAATAAGCAAAATATGTGCGCCTTTTGTTCTTTTCCCATGTACTGGGGCCTTAAAACATGTATGAGTTTACCATGCTGTAAAATCATTTTTGTACAGTTAACAAATACTGTAGCACTGTTTTTGAGCAGATTGCTAATTCTAAGATGACGTTAACGTTTTCCCCATTGAGCCTATAGGAAGCTTCGCCGTGAGAAAATATGTAATTAATCACTCTGTTAATGCTCGGCGTTCACATTCCGCGTCTTGATGACGTTGGATGTAAAGATTTTAAGCTCCTGGCGACCTCCGCCTTAAAAGAGTCCATTCAGTAGAACACGTCACAAGACCCATGTTATTTGCTCGTATATAATGGTAGAATCGAAATAATTTTTCCTAACAGTTAAATTATCGCAGATTAACACATGTCTTGTTGGAGAGCAGGGGCCAGTTTCACAAACGATCTAAGCAAGAACTTTTGACCTAAGTTATAACTTAAGTCAAAAGTGTATACTTATGTGGTTTCACAAAAAATCTTCGTTGAAACTCTTTGCTTAGATTTTGCTATAAACTTAAGTCAACCAGCGAGGTGACTTAAGTTCTAACTTAAAATGTGTAAGGTAGATATGCTGATGATAGGTTGTCATAATTCAGGATATACCACAAAATGCGTGTATAAATGAAGACTGTTTTGTTCATTCATTACGCGCCTCGAATTCTAACTTGTATTTTATGTTGTATTGTAACCGATAAGCGATTCGGAACACAAGCAGTTTTGCTACTGCACGTCCAATATGTGGTTTCTGTTCCGATACATCTTTGTTCATTTAGTAGACACTGTGCATGATGGGGTTTGATTTCGTCCTCCTTCAGTCTTCTACTGTTTGTGCTCCGAAAACCCTATGTTCTGTGATTGTGGCCATTTCTGGGCAATAGATTCACAGCCCTGCCACAGCTGAACCAAAGCTACTTAAACTGTTTACATAAGTACTTCTTGAGGTGGTGAAGACAGGGCTCGGACAGGACCAAGTAAAACGGTATGTACATGGCAACCCAGGCCTGTACATTCAGGACGTTTTCTCACGACACGGCCGATAGGTTTATGAAAGCCTTATACGAACGGATTCGTATATACACACTGATGCGTGTCTCTTTTTATAAAATAATTAATTAAAATACATCATCATCATCATCATCTTCAATCTCGCTCACTCTCTCTCCCCCCCCCCCCCCCCCCTCTCTCTCTCTCTAGAAGGGGTGTGGTTTTGGGGATGTTGGTAGCGTAAAATCGTCAGCGAATGAAAATGGCTTTATCATGTGATCGTACCCCCACCATATAGTCCCCTTTTCTATATTCATTACACCTGGAAACAATCGGGAAACATTTGACTCTCAAGATACATAGTTGAATAAAAGCAGAATCAAACATTATAGAGAAAAAATGGAGAGCTGAAAGAAAGTGTGTGTCCGTATGTTTTATTTTTGCTCATGGGAAAAACAGCTATCGAAATAGTATCTCCGTCTTTCTGCGCCTGTCAGTCATACAATGTGTGTGTGTGTCGGTGTGCGCATGCGCTCGTGTGTGTTTGTGTGCGTGTGTGTAACCTTGTATTCCGACAAGCGTGCATTTGCGTGTATGTGCATGTTTAGTGCACGCACTCACGCAATGTATGAACGTGCTACTTTTCATGTATATGTTTGTGTGCGTTTGAAAACGCATAAATACTAGCTATGGCGCAAGGAAGAATTTCCACCGAAAAGTTCATGTTTTATATTCATATTTCCAGTCAAAAGTAAGGCTAGTTCAAATTTGTGTGTGTCTCTTTTGTATGCTTGTGCCTCTTTCTATCGATACGAAGAAATTATAAACTAAACCTGAACGCAGGTTCCACGTAGAGTGACGCTAACCTGCGACTAATTGATTGTTTTTACCTTAATGACCCAGTTAAGACAGATTTTACTCAAATACTGCACCTACTGCAAAAGTAGCAGGTCCTTGCTCCAGCTTGGGACGTCCAAATGTCGAAAGTTTCGTGGTATCTTTGCCATACTTATGTTCGAGTTTGTGGATGGTCTGCATGATCATTTGTGCGTAAATGTTTTTGTACGTGCGTGCCTACATAAAGATGCACATTTTAGATCGAGGAATTCAGCTATGATGAGAGTGGGAAATGCCAAAGTCCCACAAATTCTCCTGTAGCCATGTTGCAGTGAATACAAGAGTTAGGTGAAGTGAGGAAGTGCCTATACGATATAGGTATATTCACTAAATAGTCGACTTTTATTTAGGAAGCAAGAGCGGTGCTCTAGATAAGAAAGGGTTACAGGGATGATTCTGAGATAATTTTCATTATTTATGAAGGAAAACATATGCTGTGACCCTTATTAGAACCGTCTCGGTAACACGGTTCTAATGAGGGGTCAATACGTAACTGTGTTTTTTATGGAGAAATATTAAAAATTATCCCTAAATTATCCGTGCTTCCCCTTCTTATCTGGTGAACTGAAAGAGGGACCCTTCTTTTTGGCACTGACCATTGTACACACTGCTGATAACGGCTAAAGATCTCAGCAGTTGTAAACATTTCTTTTCCATTGATCAAGTTTTCGACCACACAACTCTCTCACTTCCGCACATACTGTGTCTGCCGCAACTGAACGAGGCATAGACGGTTGGAGATTTAGTTAGTTGGTCGTTTTTGGTCTAACGGCTCTTAGAGACAGTGTCTAAGTCTATATCGAACCGTCTCTCAGAGAGTGGGGGAAAGAAAAGAGTTAGGAGAGGAAAAAAGTGCGCAAACAATGCCCGTCCGCACCTACTGCAAACACAGTTGGCCCTTGCCCCACTATTATCCATACCAGTAGGACGCCCCAGCACTGAAAGTTACCCAGCATCATCATCTTCCGACCACGACCATCCCCAAAAGGTTGGAGAAGCTTGAAACATAGTTTTCGATAACGACATCCGTGTCTGGAAACTTTTATACTCCCTTTAACTTTAGAATGCATAAAAATTAGGGAACACATTGAAAGCAGTACCATATTAAATTAAAGTACCGTAAATAAATTTAAAATAAAATTAAATAAAACAAAATGACAAAAAATAAAAGGGAAAAGTGGAGATTCGAACCCGTAACTGTTTGTGCTAGAGCGCAAAACGCTATCCACCACACCACCGCCTCAGATAGATCATCATGTTGTTTGGTACATAAAAGTATATTGCAGACTTTTAACACAGCTAAAAATAGACTCCTAAAAATAGACAAAACTTAAGTCAAAACAGATTAAGTTTTTGCTTTGACGATTTTGTGAAACGGCTTCAGTACGAACTTAAGTCATTCTTACTTTTTTACTTAAGTTATAACTTAAGTTGTAACTTAAGCACAAAACTAAGATATGTTCATGAAACTGGCCCCAGATCACGAAATATTAAATACTCCGGCCTGCGGCCGTCGTGAATTAATATTTCGTGATCTGCCCTCCAACAACATGTATTAATCTGCGATAATTCATGGGTAAGGAAAAAAAAACTTAAATAACAGATTTGACTTAACGATTTACACAGCTGGTAATAAGAATTTGCCAATGTCAGTGACTATAGTGACACCAGTCGAATACAACCTATCTGATCCACCACGTAAAAGAGACCTTATGTTAAAGACAGCTGTTGCGGTAAGTAGATGTTTGTTATTATTTCTCTCTGCTTATTAAACATCTTATATGCAGCTTTGTCCCTGAGAAATGATCATGCACAGTATATTTATTTCTTTTGTTTTTGTTAATTATATTTTCACCGTGTATATGAAGTTTAGTCAGCTAAAATGAATGACTGAAGACGATGCCAATGCCTAGATAATGTGCTCATCTATAACTCTCAAAGGAAATAGTAAATATCTTAGCAAACAAACATGGTTAGAAAAAATAACATGATTTTTGTGAAGTCACTATTTGTTTTCATATACGTTAGTAGTATATCTACCTCAAAGAAAATTCAGAAAATATTGCACTGGGGTTTGTTAAAAGCATACTTTGTTTGCTTATTGTAGCATTGGATATGGAATGATATTCACCGGAATATTTTGGTTTTAACATTGCCTTTGTCAGCTCTGTATGTGCTTGTCGTGATGTTGACCACAGTTATTTTCAGATCCTTTTATTTATTATATACGAAATCTAAAGATACACCCCATGTTTTCCCGTGATTCTTAGAAAAGAAAACTATGTTTGATACTTCCTATTTGCTTTCCTTGACAACAACGCCCTTTCATAATGGAACTATCTTAGGGGAAAGAATTTTCTCCCCGACGGAGCAAAGTTTTTTCTATAAAATAAGGGCCCGAAAGAAATCGGATGCAAAGTCTTCCTGGTAATGATTTATTTTTGTACTTTTCAGTGATTTATAGAGATTTCTCGATGAAACCGAAACTAATAAGCTCACTGCTTCAAACAGTGAAATTATCATCGTAGGTTTTACTGTTTTGAAAATAGGATTTTCAGGCAATAGTCTTATTTATTTGTATATTAATTGGCTAAACCTTATTCGGCTTGACATAAATTTCGTTACGCATGTTGCACAATATTTGACGTTAATAGCGTCACTAAAACGCCAACGTACCATTGAATATGCACGCCATACCAGGCCGCGTAGGTTCCTATAGACATTCTTACGTAGCAAAGTTCTTGAGATTTTCCTATCAAAATGAAAGGTCAGTTATTTTTCAGTTGCACTACTTTGCAACCAATATCATACCAGTAAACACACTGGAAGCATCAAATCTGACACAAAACGGGTAGAAAAAAGTTGCGTCTCCGTCGTGATTGCTGATTGTTTAGAATAAACTGATTTATCTACATTTTGAAGAATAAAAGAAAAAGAAACTCAATATCAACTTTTATTTCGCTCATGAACACCAAAAGTGGTAGTTTCACATGTGGCTTCGCCACCCGTGCAAATACATCTTTTGGTGTTCATTCGGGGAAATGAAAGTCGATCGTACACTGAAATTATGAAATGTCCTCTGTTTCTCCTTTGGAAATGTTATCATTTACCTTAAAATCAAAGCCGAACCTTCAAAGGCTTTTCGACAAGCGATGAATAAAATCAGGCTGTGCAACGACGGCGCCGTTTGAAGCAGTTGCTGTATACGTTTTATGGTCTTTAAATGGCAGGGATACACACAAACGAAAGCGTATGGAATATATAGAATATTTTCATTTCTTTTTAGCATTTGGAGAAATTAAACGGTTTTGACAGAGGAAAGATTGATGTTAAAGCTTAAGATACACTTTGAGGAGATACTGCTATCTCATTTTTCCTCCTTTTTTGTTTTAGAGGTAAACATATGTCCGTTTCGTTGCAAAAACTTCCTTATCATTTCATCAGGGCTTTGCTGTGCACAGAAGCAAACAAGAAGTCACTAAAGTTGTTTCCCTTCGTAAGATTGGCGAAAAAACGTGGGGATGCATCCATACACATGTATAACGAATTACATTATGAAATGCTACCTAGGGGAGAATCAGGTAACTTCGGACAGCGGGTAAATTCGGACAGTGACACTGTTTCCTTTAAATGTCAGTTGTATGGAACTAAAACAAAAATAACTGGCCAAACTGTGAACATCCTGATGAGACGGCTCATCATAAGCCGTCTCATATGGATTTTCACTGTTTTCAACGGTATGTCCGAATTTACCACCATGTCCAAAGTTACCCGACTCTACCCTAATAACATCTGCAAACAGGCAAAGATGCCGATTTTTGGTTGGTTGATTTGATGCTTAACGTCCACGGTAAACAACTAAGGTCATGTCGGGACGGTCAGTTAACCTAACCACACTATTCCTGGGCAGGCTTAGACCTCCTAAGCGGTTAACCAGTACTAAGTGCACTTACTTTCGCCAGTAACTGACAACTGCCCTTCTTGAATCAGCGGAAGGAGAAACGAAAGTATGTGGCCAGACCGGGATTCGAACCCAGGACCTCTGACTTACGAGTCAGGTGCCCTACCGATTGCGCTACCCGGCCCGGCAAAGATGCCGAAGGCTGAGCTCCGCTTCCGGCTGTTTTGCTTCAGTAAACACTGATTTGCAATTAATTATAGCTGTAACAATTCGGGAACACTGGCCAGACTGCATGGGTGCACAGATATATTAAGAGCCATTCTCTATAAGCACCAAAATCAGGTGAAAATGACATGTCTCAGATTTTCACGAAACTCAGTGTCATTTTTGCTTATGTCAAGTGATGAACAAAAATGAAAGTTTTTCTTCGATCAAACTATCCGTTGCCATGGCAACCAGGATTTTCTGTTTTTCAGCCTAATCTGGTGATTTTTCAAATGAAAAATGCAAGATTTGACTCCAATTGTTCTGGTAGTAATTCACAACAAACGTATTACTAAAAAATGCGGCTATAGATTTTTAGCTCACCTGAGCCGAAGGCTCAGAGGTGAGCTTATAGGATGGGAGTCGAGCCGTCGTCCGTCCGTGCGTGCGTGCGTGCGTGGGTGCGTGGGTGCGTCAACACTTTCAAACATAAATATCTCAGAGATCAGTGAGCCGATCGCAATCAAATTTTATCTGAAGCATCATTTGGGTGGGGGAAAGGCTGCATTAGGTTTTGGTGCCGATCAGCTCAGAACTCTGGTTTCCATGGCAACAGATTGCCCCCATAGGGTTATAATGGGGAAAACGGCGTCATCACGTTTTCTCGACTGTTTTTGATTAGATCCTTATCATACTTGCAGGTAATGATGACATACACAAGAGCTTGGATGAGTTCGAAATTTGGTCGGATTCGAGCACAGACTACGGAGTTAGCTGCCCTTGAGCGTTTGAAAAAAATCCCATAGGGTTATAATGGGGAAAATGGCGTCATCACGTTTTCTCAAATGTTTTTGTTTAGATCCTTATCATACTTGCAGGTAATGATGACATACATAAGAGCTTGGATGAGTTCAAAATTTTGCCGGATTCGAGCTCAGACTACGGAGTTAGCTGCCCTTGAGCGTTTGAAAAAAATCCCATAGTGTTATAATGGAGAAAACAAAGTCATCACATATTTTGAGAAAAACTTTGTCATCGCTCTATTGCCTACATTTCTCAACGGATTTCCAAATAACTTGACACAAATGTAGGGCATGACAATATCTCGAGCAAGTTCGACTTTCAGGATGCTGCGCCCAAGGTCAAGGTCACTGTGGTTATTTTTAGAAAAACTTTGTCAGCGCTCTAGCACCTACATTTCTCAGCAGATTTTAAAATAACTTCACACAAATGTAGGGCATGACAATATTTCGAGCAAGTTCGACTTTCAGGATGCTGCGCCCAAGGTCAAGGTCACTGTGGCTATTTTTAGAAAAACTTTGTCAGCGCTCTAGCACCTACATTTCTCAGCAGATTTTAAAATAAATTCACACAAATGTAGGGCATGACAATATCTCGAGCAAGTTTGACTTTCAGGGTGCTGCACCCAAGGTCAAGGTCACTGTGGCTATTTTTAGAAAAAACTTGGTCATCGCTCTAGCCCCTACATTTCTCAACGGATTTTTAATCAACTTCACACAAATGTAGGGCATGACAATATCTCAAAAAAGTTTGACTTCCAGGGTGCTGCACCTAAGGTGAAGGTCACTGTGGCTATTTTTAGAAAAACTTTGTCAGCGCTCTAGCACCTACAATTCTCAATGGATTTTAAAATAAATTCACACAAATGTAGGGCATGACAATATCTCGAGCAAGTTTGACTTTCAGGGTGCTGCGCCGAAGGTCAAGGTCACTGTGGCTATTTTTAGAAAAACTTTGTCATTGCCCTAGCACCTTCATTTCTCCATGGATTTTGAAATAACTTGACACAAATGTAGGGTATGACAATATCTCAAGCAACTTAGACTTTCAGGATGCTGTGCCCAAGGTGAAGGTCACTGTGGCTATTTTCAGAAAAACTTTGTCATCGCTCTAGCACCTACATTTCTCAATGGATTTTAAAATAAATTCACACAAATGTAGGGCATGACAATATTTCGAGCAAGTTTGACTTTCAGGGTTCTGCAATCAAGGTTTTTGATTAGATCCTTATCATACTTGCAGGTAATGGTGACATACATAAGAGCTTGGATGAGTTCGAAATTTGGGTGGATTTGAGCACAGACTACGGAGTTAGCAGCCCTTGAGCGTTTGAAAAAAATCCCATAGTCTTATAATGGAGAAAACAACGTCATCACATTTTCATTTTTCATCGGATCCTCTTCATACTTGCAGGTAATAAGGATATGCATAAAAGCTTGGATTAGTTAGCATTTTGGCTAGATCCCACTACTGACTATGGAGTACCTGCCCTGAGCATCCAAAAAATCAGTGTTGCCACTTTTTCTTGGTTTCTACTGATCCGATCCTTTTCAAACTTGCAGGTAATGAGGAAATGCATAATATCTTAAACAAGTTCAAATTTTGGCCAGATCAGGCCAACCACTACGAAGTTAGCTGCCCTTGACAGCTCTGTCTATTGTGCTTTTGATCGGATACTTTTTAAACTTGCATATATTAAATGAGGGCATACATAATGTTTTGGATGAGTTTAATTTTCAGCCTGATTGGACCACTGACTGTGGAGTTAGCTTCCCTTGAGCATCTTAAATATCCCTATAGGTTTACAATGTCTCTCAGGTGAGCAATTGTTGCCCTTTGGGCTACTTGTTTTCTTTCTCTTGGTGCAGAGAGTACAAAGCCTAGTTGTTGATATATAAAAAAATTGGAGATGGTATATTTTTTAAATTGAAAATATTTTTCTTTGAATTTAGTCACCGTCAGAGAAATCAGAAGGAGCTTCCATAATTGAAATTCTGAGATAAACTACAATATCTTGAATATTTTCAAGAAATATGAGCCAAAATACAAGTTAATGTATGATTAACAACTGAAGAAAACTACATAGAGAGTTATCACCCTCAAAAATACGTCAGTACCTTACAATTTGGGGTTAAATTACCCCACCCACTTTCTTTCAATGCAAAACCAAATTAAAAGTTGCATGCTACAATGAATATATCTCAGTCTTCGCTGACTTTGAATGGTCTAGGGGGCTTCTATAAGCTCATTATTACTGTCGTCTTTATTTTTTTCATAATGTTCCCACAGTGGTTGGTGGGTTGGGGGCTGGATGGGGGACATACTTTTTGGGGGGTGCGGATCCCATCAGCGTCTGCGTAGCCCATGCCTGCACTATATGTCCTGTAGGAATAAATGAATTATGACCATACTTGCATGCATACATAATTGGGTAGGGGTAAAGAACTGATTAGATTTTGTTGACCTTGACCCTATTTTCAAGGTCACAGAAGGTCAAAGAATGATGAAAAATGGCTTTTCTGCACTGTATCTCCTAAATGGATAAATTGATTTTTACCAGACTCGCACAAATATATCATTGTGAAATGGAAAAGAACTGGCTAGATTTTGCTGACCTTGACCTTATTTTCAAGGTCACGGGAGGTCATTGAGTGCTGGAAAAAATGGCTTGTCAGCACGATATCTTTTGAATGGATGGATGGATTTAAAGCAAACCTGCACATATATATCACTTTGAAATGAAAAAGAACTGATTAGATTTTGGTGACCTTGACCCTACTTTCAAGGTCACATGAGGTCAGAAATGTTGAAAAAGGCTTTTCTGAACCATATCTCCTGAATGGATGGATTGATTTTAACCAAACTTGCATAAACATATCACTGGGAGATTGAAAAGAAACTGATAAGATTTTGGTTACTTTGACCTCATTTTCGAGGTCACAGGAGGTTGTAGCGTGTTGAAATATGGTTTGTATGCATGATAAATCCTAACGGGATTGATGGATTATGACGAAACATAGATAAGTTTATAATCGGGAGGTGGAAAAGTACTGATTAGATGGTGGTGACCTGGACCCAAATTTCAAGATTTACAAGAGATCCTTACTTTGCAATATTTAGGGAAAATGATACAGCTGAGAAAGGATAGGAGGGAGTTCATCCGTTTTTGTAAAACACGCCTGGTAAACTATCACAGGTACCTCCGGCGGAGGTACCGATAAAAAGTTGTGACAGGCACCTGGAGCTGCCTGTGACTGTCCAAAAAATGACAACAAACGGTAGGTATTCCTCTTTTTTGACAAAATATAAAATAACCAGGGAGTTTATTAAAAATCAAAAAGTGCTATTCGACCCTTATAGACATAAAGTTTTGTCTCACATTATATCCCCTTGAACTTTCCATATTGACCAAAGATACGACCTTTCTAGTGGCTTTAATGTCAGCCCACAGTACTCAAAACATAAAGAATTTGGCCGTTTTTGGTCTTAAATGCAGTGATCTCGCATACGATTCTGTTTTTCTCGGTACACTGGTGTTAAGGTAACCTCCTTGCTAAAATATAAATGTCGATTGACTAGAAATTAGGCTTGAGTTTTCAAAACAACAGCTGGAGGTGCCTGCAATTGTGTGGAGGTGCCTGTGATGTAAGCAAATATAGTGAAAATTTGAGTAGTTATCGCAGCTGGAAATATTGACATCTTCATTTAAAAGTAAAAAGTATGCAAAGACCAGGAACTGAAACAATCAAAATCCAAATCCAGCCCTCAAACCATAGTTGGAAACAACTAAGATTACACACTGCCTGGAAAGAATCATTCATTCAACGTCCCATTAAGCTATCATAATGCGTATGTCAAGAAATTCCATGTTAAAATTTTTTAAACGCCATCTCAAAGAGTTATTGCCTAATAATTATTTGTTTCCGCTTCTGTTAGTCAAACATTGATGTATTTCACATAGTTGCTGAAAATTGACTGCCTAATGCAGTGTTAGAATCGTTATGAAATGTGCGCTTAAATAAGAGTCAACATTTTTGTGACTGGTGATGACTGTGATCGGGTGGTGCTGGCTGTGAGTCATTCCAACTTGTCAGAAATTGTCGAGGTCACACGTCATGCTACACGTATGGTGTGTCAAATTGTCAAAATTGCCGATACCCGTCAACAGGCATACTCGTACAGGTATCTATAGTGTTGATCCTTTTGGTACCTCATATGTGTCGCTCGCATGTATCGTATGACGCTCGCTGTATGTGTTATATTTGTGGTAAGTGGAGTGATAGGTGCTACAAGTGATTCAGTCTGGCTAGCTTTGAATTGTTGGCGCTAGAATCCAAATACATCCGCAAGGCCTACTGATTACATCATCGGCAGGTGACATGTTCTCAATATTACACCTTTTAGTATGTTGAAAAGATTGGAATTTCACTGTAACGTGTGATTCAAAGTCTCCGAATAGCCACTGCATCAAATTTGGTAACAAAAGAGCACTTTTACTACATAAAAGTCATCTTCCGAAACGTTGTTTTTGTTAACGTTTCGAGTAGCTAGCATGGCGTGTGACCTCGACAATTTCTAAAGATTTGGAATGACTAACAGGCAGTCATCACCATTCACAAAAAACGCTGCCTCTTATTTAAGCGCATTTCATAACTATTCTAACACTGAATTAGGCAGTAAATTTTCAACAGCTACGTACGACTTGTCAATATTTGACTAACAGATATGGAAACAAAACGGACAATAACTCTTTGAGATGATCTGCTTTGGATTTTGGATTTCTGTTGTGAAGCATCAATGTTACGTGTTCTTATGTCCGCTTGTCTGTAGTTTTCTGGCAATAAGGTCACCTGTACAGCTGCCCACTTTGCTTTCTGGTTTGTTTTGTAATTCAAAATATAACATAGCTAAAACAGAGTAAGCGTTGTTTTCATTTGGGGTAGGTGAATTTCCACCTGTCTGGGAAAGAGCTCTTTATTCGGTTTACCATGTGTGTCTTTTATGAACTATTGTCAATATATACTTACTTACATCTTGGTTTTGAGAGCAGGATGTAGAATCTGATTGTATAAGTTCATGATCATTGTCTGTCATTTCAACAAAAATATGCTTGATATTCGCATTATTATAGATTAAATTGCGACGTTAAATGAACGATTCTTTCAAGGCAGTGGTCTAGAGATGAAGAATATCAATATTTGCAACCGCTATAAATCTTCGGATTTTCGCTATATTTTCTTACATCACAGGCACCTCCATTCCGTCACAGGCACCTCCAGTTGTTTTTTTACCGATCCAGCCTTATTTAGAGTTTGTCGGCATTTATATTTGGGCAAGGAGGTTTACTTTACGTCAGTGTATCTAGATCAACAGATTCTTATGCAAGAAAAATGCATTTAGGACCATAAACAACCGATTTGTTCTTGTTTTGAGTACTTTTGACTGACCTTAAAGCCACTTCAAAAGTCATATCTTCTGTATATATGTGACGTTCCCGGAAATATACTGTGTGACAAAACTTAATGTATATAAGGGTCGAATAGCATTCTTTGATTTTCAATAAACTCCCTGGTTATAATATATTTTATCAAACAAGACGAATACCTACCGTGTTTTGTTTATTTTTGGTCCGTCACAGGTAGCTCCGGATGCCTGTCACAACTTTTTATCGGTACCTCCGCGGAGGTACCTGTGATAGTTTACCAGGCGTGTAAAAGAAACATTTCTAGTTTATCTTATTTATCACGTAGTAATCATGGCAACCAATACTCTATCACTAGTCTGTTTTTGATGGAAACGAAAATTTAAAATGAGTGACTTGCAATTTTACGTCCTTTTCAACAGTATTTCAGTCATATCAGAACGATGGGACGGTGATAATGAAAGGCCGTGTGCAATGGATCCCCGTTTACGGTAGAAAAAATTCTCGCCTCAAGCGGGTTTCGAACCCGGTCCCCTACATCAGTTGGCCAGCGCTTAACCCACTGAGCTACCGGGGTTCCTGGATATTTAAAAAACATTCAAATTTAGTTGGAAAGTGTTGATTGTGATTTTCTATGTATACACTTTCTATTGGCCAAATAAGTCTCATCTTGGACAATAATTCGGTATATTTTAGTTGCTATGGATACAATCCGATGTTCCATCAAAACAGCAATTGACAATCTGAGTGCATCTGGCAGCAAGCAAATAAAGGACATAAAATTAGCAGAAATACATTTAAATATTTCATAATGGAGAAGAAAATTTGCGTATATATTTATCATATTGATAAAAATATTTATGTCCCTCACCATTGGGGGGATGGGGGGAGGGGGAGGGAGGGAGGGGGGAGGAAGGAGGAAAGGGAAGGCAGGTATGTTGTTTTGGTGCAGATCCCGCCTGCATTGGTGTCGGTGTCTGTGTGTCAGTATAACTTCATGTCTGTACTCTATCTCCTGAAGGGTTAAATGTATTTTCACCAAACTTGCAAAGATACATCTTTGGGCGGGGAAAAAGAGCTTATTAGATTTTGGTGACGTTGGCCCCATTTCAATGTCATAGGAGGTATCTCAATGGCATGTTGGTGCCATATGTATTGAAGGGGTGGATAGATTTAGATCAAACTTGCACAAATATATCACAGGGAAGTGGAAAAGAACTGAAAAAAGTTGGTGACCTTGACCATATTTTCGGGTCACAGGAGGTCAAAAACAGTGAAAATGGTTTGTATGCGACATATCTTCTGAAGGGATTTATGAATTTTGATCAAACTTGCACAGGTATATTATAAGGAGGTGGGGAAACACTGTTAGACTTTGGTGACATTGACCTTATATTCAAGGTCACATGAGGATTTACAGTGTTAACAAGACCTGTCCGCGTACAGGATAGCTCGCCTGCAGTGCCTTGCCCATCCATGGGTTAAAATATAGGTCTTTAAAAAACTTTAACCAAAACATCCTGTTCGGACACCGACGCGGACGCCGACGCGGACGCCGACGCCAGGGTGACAACAATAGCTCTTCCTGAACTTTCGTTCAGGCGAGCTAAAAATGGCTTGCTTGCACCATATCTCCGGAATCAACAGATTAAGTGTGACCAAACTTGCACAGACACACCATTGGAACAAAGTAAAGAATTAATTAGGTGGTTGTCCAGGGACAACTTGTCGAGCCCACTGTTTGCTTTAGTGACCTATAAGTTTGTCAAGACTAGCTGCTTCATTTACTTATTAGAAAGAAGCCAAACAATCATATATCATGATATGCATATTTCTTTTTCTTTTCTTTTTTCTTATGAAGGAAAACAAGTGGAACTATGACTATGACAAGCACACATTATGACCATTTTATTATTTGACCTTGGAGTGTGACCTTGACCTTGGACCAACCAGAACAAACATTTCTACTCGTCAAGGAGAACAATTGTGCCAAAATCATTTTGAAATTCATGCATAACTGTATAAATTATATGGCCTGGCCAAGCTCAGTTTATGACATTTTTTATCGTTTGACCTTCAAGTGTGACCTTGACCTTGGACCTACCTTGATAAATTCCACATACCACTTCTACTCATCAAGAGGAACAATTGTGCCAAACTTTCTTGAAATTCAGCCATAAATGTAGAAGTAATGGCCAGGACAAGCCCTATTTATGACTATTTTTATCATTTGACCTTCAAGTGTAACTTTGACCTTGGATATACCTGCAGATGTTTCAAATGGTACTTAAACTCATCAAGGAGAACAACTGTGCCGTTTTTTAATCCATGCATAAATGTAGCTGTTATGGCCCGGACAAGCTCAATTTATGTCAATTTTTATCATTTGACCTACGAATGTGACCTTGACCTTGGCCCTACCTGGCCAAATGTTCCAAATGGCACTTTTACTCATAAAGGAGAACAATCGTGCCAAATTATTTTGAAATCCATCTATAAATGTAGAAGTAATGGCTCGGACGAGCTCAATATATGACCATTTTACCATTTGACCTTTAAGTGTGACCTTGACCTTGGACCTACCTGAACGAATGTTTCAAACGGCACTTCTGCTCATCAAGGAGAACAACTGTGCACAATTATTTTGAAATCTATCTATAAATATAGAAGTTTAAAGGTCCCAGGAAGTCATAGTAAGCTGCTAAATGGATTGTTTGACCTTTATTCTGTTTTGGAGGTCAGAGGTGGTCTTAAAATTAAAAAAAAAATGGCTTATCTATACCCTATATTACGAAGCAGTTGTTGGAATTATGCTAAACTGGCCCTAAATCATCATTTGGAGAATATTCATAGCCCGCCAGACGAAGTAATTTGTAATTTTGTAACTCTTTGGTACGGTAATCGTGTCCGCTCCATAACTCTGAAACTCTTTCTGATATTTTCATGAAATTTGGTACAAATGTAAAACAGCATCAGACAATACATGTATGCGGGGAGAAAGCACCACAACTCCACCTACATTGTTTACTGAAATATGCCCCTTTGTAATTTTTTGGTACGGAAATCGTGTCCGTCCATAACTTTGAAACTATTTGAGATATTTTCACGAAGCTTGGTACAAATGTAAAGCATTATCAGACGATGAGCAGAGAACAAGAAGTGTAACTCTTTCTACATTTTTCACTGAATTATGCCCCTTTGTAATTTCAGTACGGAAATTGTGTCTGCTCCGTAACTCTTAAGCCGTTCTAGATATTTTCACAAAACTTGGTATGAAAGTAAAACATCATCAGACCATTTGCAGACAATAAAAAACATACCTCTACCTATGTTTTTACTGAATGATGCCCCTTTGTAATTTTAAGTATGGAAATCTTGTCCACTCTCTAACTTTAAAACTCTCAAAGATATTTTCATGGAACTATGTATAAATACAAAACATTGTTAGACAATGTGCAGAGAATAAGAACCACAACTCCATCTACTTTGGTACTGAATTATTTCCCTTTGTAATTTAAAGTATAGAAATTTTGTCTGCTATTCAGCTTTTAAACCATCAAAGATATTTCTTGGAATTTTGTACAAATATAAAACATTATCAGACGATGTGAAGAGAATTAAAACTGTAACTCCATCTACATTTTCTACACAATTATGCCCTTTTGTAATTTTCAGTATACAAATCATTCCACTCTCTAACTTTAAAACTGTAGAAGATATTTTCGTATAAATTGATACAAATGTAAAGCATCATCAAACAATTTGTAGAGAAATAGAACCATAACTGCACCTTCATATATGTTAAACAGAATTATATCCCTTTGTAATTTTGGGTATTGAGACCTTGTCCAATCTATAACTTTAAAGCCTTTGAAGATATTTTCACAAAACTTGGTACAAATATAAAGCATCATCAGAATATCTGAAGGTGTTCAGAGTGCAAGAATGGTAACTCCAGTTTCCTGCTTTACAGAGTTGTTGCCTTTGTTTCAATCACTCATGATTTTGTTTTTTGCCCATATCTTGATTATTCTACCTGAGGCTTAATTCCAAACAACATGAAACAACAACATGGTAACAGAAAGCTGTTATTGTATTTTCTGGTCGGGGACATACGACTAAAATTCCACCAATAGTCTCATAAAGGCGGAGCCCTATAAGTTACCATGTTTCTAGTTAGGTTTTGGTGACTTTGATCCGATTTTTAAGGGTCATTTGTTGATTTGACCTGAAAAATGAAGATGTATCTTGAACCAGTAGATTCATGTTTACCAAACTGGCAAAGATCAACCTTTTAGGCAAGACAAAGACTTAGAATTTGGTGACCTTGATGCCATTTTCAAGGTCACAGGAGTATTTTGTCGAACCCGCTTGTCGTAAGCGAGGCAGTCGACAAAACTTCAGTTTGGTATATATGCATGCGTGCCTCCATTCAGAACTTTTACAAAGACAAAGGACAGTATGGAAGAAAGCTTAAGCAGACCAGACATGTGATGAGCAACTTTAAAACAAGTGTACCAGGTGCTATTTTATCATCAAAACTCATAGTATGTAACTAATGAATTCGTTGTATAACTAAATGAGGTGGGTGGGGTAACTCACCCCCTAGATATACAGATTAAACATATTAATGAATGAAAAAATATAAACATTGTATGTGTGGTTTATTTCTTCTCCAATGCATGTATCTATCTCTATTTATGCTCAGTTACTGTTCTTTCTCTACATTGTACTACATACACTCAGATTGCCTAATTTCTTTGTGGAAGGAATGAGTGGTTTTGTCATAGCAACTATAAAAATACTGATTTATCGTATATAATTTAACAAAATCAACACTTAGAATGCGTATGCATATGTAAAAAGTAAATAACAAACAATATGTTTCATCAACATTGAAACGATTTCCTGTAAATATCCGTGTAAATGAACACTGACCTATAATAGAATAACGGTTACCATGGTTACCAAATGATAAACAATGTAAAAACAAAGACAGCAAACATGTGGTGATCTTTTAAAAATGTTTCAGTTTACTCACAATTATGGAAACTTGAGATATATTATCCATGGCATGAACCTTTTGCATTCATTTCATATTCAGTGGATGTGGATGGGGTAATTGCACCCCAAACTTTAAACTTTAAACATACTTCTGAACGAGAAAAGTATTTATATGTAACTTCCCTCCACTGTATTCAATGTATTTATTTGTATTTCTGCTCATATCTGCTTATTATTCTCCAGATATTATCTCTTATAACAGATTTTCTGCAATAACAGTTTCTTCTGATTTCCCTGACGGTGACCAAATTCAAGGAAAATTATTTTCAATTTAAAAAATATACCATCTCCAATTTTTTTAAATATTAAGAGCTAGGTGTTATACTCTCTGTACCAAGAGAATGAAAAAAATCTATAGCCGCATTTTCTAAAAAAGTGCTTTCAAAATTGGCCAATTTTTGATATTTTTAAAGAGATGCTTTACTAGATAGAAGTCAAGGTCACCAACTCCTTGACCATAGCAATATAAAGAATTTTTTTTCTATCCGTACACAGCACTTACATGGGTCTCTTAAAAGACATGAGTGTCAATAACATATGTTGAGAAATACTGTCAATACAACTGGCGTCAAATCTGGCATTTTTATATGAAAAATCACCAAATTAGGCCAAAAAACAGAAAATCCTCGTTGCCATGGAAACGGACAGTTTGAGTGGAGAAAAAATTGTATTTTTGTTCATCACTTGACATAAGCAAAAAAGACACTAAGTTTCATGAAAATCTGAGATATGTCATTTTCACCCCCTATTGCAATTTTTTGGTGCTTACAGAGAATGACTCTTAAAACCTTCTCTGTTTGCATATTAAGGTAGCATTTCTTGTTGTGTATCTCGTGAGTCGGGTTAGAAATAATTTTTTTACGTTTATTACAGTTGCAAACAATGATGCGGATTAAGACAGGCATTGTTGGCCTGATTGTCCTAGTTCTAGATGTAAGGTAAGTGATCACCCTTGCACAAGATAAAACTACAGTCAGCTCTCGATATCCATTTCAAACTACTGATACCTGAAAGTTTATTTTCTTGTTTAAGAAAATTTAGTTTGAGATACCAGCAATTTGAAATAAAAGAGTTCAAATGTAAATAAGAAACGAACGGAAATATAACCAAACTACATTCTCTGCAATAAGAGGGTACTTTGAGATATCAGTAATTGAAACATGACTGTACATTGTCATAACAGATATGTGTATATAAACATAAATACTTCCGTTTAATGTGAAACCAAATGCAGACAGTCATCAAACCTAGTTTTCAACTTCCCAGTTTCAAAAACAAAAATAATACTTTCTCAAATCACAGTTAAAACTTTCAAACGTCAGGTGATACGTTTTTAGCAACACTCTTACTACAAGGCTAAAACATATAACAGTAAATAAACTTTTTTCTTTTGTCATGTCGTAATCCACAAGTTAGAATTTAGAAATAAGTTTTCCTTACCCGTGACTTATCGCTGATGAACACATGTTGTTAGAGGGCAGATCACGAAATATTACTACACAACGGCCGCAGGTTGTCAGTAACTTGCGAAAGTATGTGCACTTCGTATTGGTTAACCGCTTAGGAGGCCTAAGCCTGACCAGGAATAGTGTGGTTAACCGTCCCGACATGACCATAGCTGTTTACCAAGGACGTAAAGCCAACCAACAACAACAATATAGAATTATATCTTTGCCGAACTATGCTGTCAGGTGACAGCTCCTGTTATTCTGCTATTACGAAAAATCTGTGTTCTGAACTGTCACTCTGTCGCTTTTAGCTCAACGCCTATCAAAGACCTAAAGTTTTTCAATAAATAAGTTTCAGTGACGTGCTTCTGATTTATAATTATCTTGAACAGGATCGGAAGTTTGGTTGTAGACTTTGAAGTTATCATGCCCGAGGACACAGTTCCCCAGTTTCTCAATGGCACCGCCAACCTTCTGTCGTCCACTGATACCATTGAGATAGATGGAGTTGCTGGTGAAGTCCAAAGTCTAGAAGTTGAAAGCGGTAACTACCATTTATTCATTTAGTTCGTGCTTTATTTAGGGTAAATGGGTGCACTAAGTCAATTTTATTTTACCTCCCGTCTCATGGGAATATGGGGGGAGCGGTCACCTCTTACGCGAAAACGTTTGCTCCTTTAGTAGCAACTATTTTCCTTGAAGAGCTGACCTCGGTTATGTGTGTGTGTGTGTGTGTGGAGCTGACCTCGGTTTTGTGTGTGTGTAGGAGGTAGTCACCTCTTACGCGAAAAAGTTTGCCCATTCGGAATTTTTTCCTTGTAGAGCTGACCTCGGTTTTGAAGGACTTCTTTATGCTAAACAAAGAAGCAGTCGCAAAAGTAGTTCCTCTGTGTACAAGCGGTACAAGATGAGGAGATGTACCTTAATTGAGCTGCAACACAACAAAACCAACAAAGTGGATGTGCGCCCAACAAAGTCCCAAATCAGCCTGGGCATCCGCCCAGTCTGATCACAGTCTTTATTGTCCGCAAGGAGCTAGCTTAGAGCCTTAGCTACCTTTTATATATTAAGCGCAAAGCGAAGACTCAGCTCAGACTGGGTGGCTGAGCGCACATGCCACTTTGTTGGTTTTTTCATGTCGCGGCTCAGTCATATCTTTTTATGCCCCCCCCCCCCCCCCCCCACCAAAGGTGAAGGGGGACATATTGTTTTCAGTGCGCATCCCGGGCGTCGGCGTCAGAGTTGGCGTCGGCGTGACAGTTTCTTGCGTGCGCAATATTCCTTGAACCAATGGATGGGATTTCACAAAACTTGCATGGATACATCATTGGGACAAGTTTAAGAGCTGATTAGGTTTTGGTGACCTTGGCCTCATTTTCAATGTCACTGGAGGACCAAGATGAAAATTTATTCAACCCACTTTGCGTGCTCGATATCATTTGAGCGAATTGATGGAATTTCACCAAACTTGCATAGAGTTGATTAGATATTGGTGACCTTGAACTTATTTTCAAGGTCAGTGGAGGACTTAGATGACAATTTCTTGTACCCACTATATCTCCTTAACCAATGAATGGAATTTAACCAAACTTGCATGGATACATCATTTGGACGCTGATTAGATTTTGATGACCTTGACCTCATTTTCAAGTTCACTGGAGGACTTAGATGACAATTTCCTATTACCACAATATCTCATAAACAAATGGATGGAATTTCACCAAACTTGCTTGGATACATGACTGGGAATAGCTTAAGAGCTTGTTAGATTTTAGTGACCTTGACCTCATTTTCAAGGTCTCTGGAGGACTTAGATGGCAATTTCTTGTACCCATAATATCTCATGAACCAATAGATGAAATTTCACCAAAGTTGCATGGATATATCACTGGGACTAGGTTAAGAGCTGATCAGATTCTGGTGACCTTGACCTCATTTTCAAGGTCACTGGAGGACTAAGATATGTGAAAATTACACAGAAGTTGATATACCTTATTAGCCTTTGGCTTGATTTCCAATTTACTTTCATAGATATACTTTTGGGACAATCTCAAGAGTTTACTGTGATTTGATTACCTTGATCCCATTTTCAAGGTCAAAAGTTAACTTAAAAATGCTTATTTTTTTCTCTTAAAAGTTATATCTTGATCCAACTGACAGATATTCATCAGACTTGCATGAATATATTGTTGTGACAGGTTAAGACACGTTTATTATTTGGTGACCTTGACCCATTTTTCAAGGACATAGTCATATATGTAGGATATCTTTAGAACCAGTGGATGGATTTTCTCCAAACTTGCCTAGATATTTTACTTGTACAGGCTTTATATTCATTAGAGGGACGGGAAATGGGCTGGTGGGGGACATCAGGTTTTCTCTGAACAAACATTTCTAGTATTACCTTTGATTCTCATACTTAATATAGTTTCGTTTTGATTACGCAAATTCCACTTGCATTTCAACAACAGTGGTTTGCTGGTATACATTGTGTTTCTATACACTTATGTTGATGCAACTGTGGCGTCATGTGACATTTGTTTACATCTCCCGGATGGTACAAACAGGTGTCAACTGCGCCGCCATCGAGTCATTACTATTGCATCATCTACATCTTCAAGGGTATACTATATGACCCAGCCACACTTGTACCAAACATATCATTGCTTATCCGATGGCGAGAAATGAGAAAACATCTCAAAAGATAATTCCGTTTAAATAAACCAAGTATTTGCATTCCATATATTGCTTGGCGGTTAAATAACGTTATAAAACTAGGTTTGTCGAATTCTTTAAGAACCGTTAATGAGATAAATTTGACACCAACCCTGGATAAGCCAAATAACGAAAAAAAAAAGTTGCTTAACGTATAATTATTATGTAAAATGTGAATACTTAAACCAGTTAATAATCAAGTAAATCTATCCTGATCTTCAGTTCCTACCTGTAACCTCTGCTTAGACTGTGCGGATGCGTACGGTGGTCTAAAAGTTTGCTTTTTGCATTAACTTCATGTACTTTTTAGTGTGTCGCGCCTCATAAAGAAAGTTGGAGTTGGTACCCGGAGAAAACATACCCACGATTTTTAAAAGATTTGCAGTATCAAAAAGCAATATTGCTTGCATTTGATATATTAGTGTATCACCCGCTAACACAATATAGTTTTATATTAGATCTTGATATCAAATTGGTCATATTTTCCCAACTTTTGCGGTTTAGCGACATATGGAGAAGCATACCTGTCGCACTACTTTTGATAAAGTTACGATAAGAGTAAATATCGAGACCTCTGGGCCGATTTCACTGCTGTTGGTTATTGTCCCCGAGGATAACATCAATCATGTTTCTCAGTTTATCATGCATATGCTGCTAAATTCACCTGATAACAGGTGCTAGGGGGCGTGGCTGGTGTCGCACATTTCATTACTAGTCATGAACAGACTCAATTTAGCCGAGTCTGCTATTTTCTATACTTTTGTGTGTTCCTTGCTCCCAAGGGATCTTACTTTTCAGAACATTTGAAGCTGGTAGGATTTCTAAACTTGGCTAAGACTGAGACTAACCTGTCGTAACGACATGAAACTTAACGGAGTTTGGCATCCATTCTTTGGGATTAATTTTTGCTTTCCTGATGTCGTTGTTAGTGACCTTTCTCGGAACGCAGAAGGTGAGATGGCATGGTAGGGGACGCCTGCGCTCCTGAGATAATACGTAGGCATCTCTTATCTGATATCTGCTGTGTCTTGCGGAATGAGTCAGTGTGTGTGGCTCGTTGCCTGCCGAGACCTGCCTCATGCGATGTTTCTTTCAAAATTGGGGGTTTAGTGACAATGAATAAGTTAAATACAGAAACGTGCATCTGTCACACTAAATTTGGTGGAAGTGCGTTCATATATCTGCATACATTTAAAATGGCGTCTAACCTGACATATTACTACCTTTTGCAGTCAGGGTAGCTGACCCGTTTAGGAAATAGCTGTTCATTCGGTTTACCGTGCGTGTCTTATGTGATTTTTTGTCGTTGTGTATATACTTCTTTGGAAGGAGGTGGGGTATGGCGTCTGGTTGTATTAGTTACTGATCATTGCCTATTTTGACCGAACTAGAATTGTCAGAAAACAATAAAGCGCGAGTGTGCGGGAGCTTGACTATAACAAGCACAAGTTTAATTTTGACAAAACCGGCCAATTGAACCAACTGCAGTATCAGATAAACAGTTCTCCTAGGAAACATTTTAACCTCTAAAGCATTGCCAGAGATATGACAAGATCAATGAACAGTGAACTATAAGTCACAGTGACCTAGAGGTAACATGGGGTCAATCACTGTATGTGAATATACCATTACAGTACGTATAACAGAAGTCAATGACATAGTTTTAAAGATACTGGCTTAAATCACTAGACCATGAAATACAGGTCACATTGACCTACAATAGGTATGAGGTCACTCAGTGTCACTCACACCCATAACCCAAGTATAATGCAAACACATTTAAAGTGTTAGAAAAATGATTCAATTGTAGTGTCTTCTGCTGCTATGCCTCACAGATTGAGTCCATAGGCTCAGCTGGGGTGACGGTACCAATACCTTTCCCATAGACCGCAATACAAACATTTTTAAAAATACAACACCTTTCCTCCGAATCGCCGCTACTTTAGACCATAGCTCCATCTAGCTGGTGGACTTAACATTTAAACAAGCAAAGAAAAACAATAACTTATGTTGCATTTAAGAGAACCGGGTAAACCCAAAACCAACAACCGTCTGCGGAACTGCTTTTCGCTGAAAATAATTGTCAAAAATTCAAAGAGTTTAGAACACTGGTAGACATAAATAATTCAACTCCCTGATTTTACATGTTCAACCACTGACTTAAGAAGAAAAAATAATAACATTAACTCAGCATCCTTTTTTTTGCCAATAGCAGCAGCTGATGATTTCTATGTTATCAAATTGTGTGCTAAACTTTTGTATATCCCTAAATTGATGGTGTAATAGGTACTTTCATCCCAGCTGGGAGAATGATTTCCGCTGCGTTTGCTGTTTGTTTTTAAGCAGCCGAGTCAAGTAGGATCTTTTTATATGTTATTTGTTTTCTTGATTACAGTCTCCTATGACGCAAACTCTGTTGATAGTTATCGCTGTACTGCCTTTGAAACACTGGAAGGCCCTTGCGGATCGGGGTACGAGTGCGTTGTGACAGATGGCGAGGCTGTATGTAGGTAAGACAATGGACGTTTTGTCTTATTTAGAAATTAGCCACCACATGATAATACCAACAAAGTGGCATGTGCACCCAGTTAAGCCTCATCTCAGCCATGAATCCTATCAAGTGTAATCAAAGTTTTCGCTTGCTTGTGCAGAAAGAGTAGCAAAGAGTCTAAGCTAGCTCCACACAGACTCTGATCAGACTGAGCGGATGCTCAGGCTGATCTGAGTCTTCGCTAGGCGCGCATGCCACTTTGTTGGTTTTGTGGTGTCGCGGCTCAAACAAAGCTAAATCCAGGATAGGTTATTCTCACAAACAAATGGGCATTACACGTAGAATTTGTACGCTGTATAAACGTCACCTTTTTGCAAAATATTTATTTCCCCGACCTGTTTTATTGTCTTTTCTTTGCAAGACTAATGGGTACAAACTGCCTTTCCGTCATTTTTCAAACAAGGGCAGCTTTTAGGGGCTCCGTACAGGCGATACTTTATTAATTGTCTCCTATTCAAAAAAGACATTTATAAATAGAGGAAAGGCTCCTACAGGATCAAAACCTTTAACCCATTCCATGCGGGATACCCCTTCAGGGGTATCTGGGCAAACAGTTTGGATCTCAGACCAGGCCCCACAAACGTGGGGCCTGGTCTGAGATCCAAACTGTTTGCTGCCTAGACATCATTTCTACAAGAGTTGGTTAGACCAATATTGTCAAAGTATTCTTGATTTTTGGTGCAGACGACAATTTCAGTAGAACACAAAAAATACCCAGAATGCAATGGCTTAAGAGTGTCTCACCGTTGCGAAGGACGCAGAAATGAAAATGGCAGAGCTGCGTCCCAGAATTTGCATCAGTAACAATCTTATTTCCATATGTGTTTATGGAGACAACTGATTTATTCCATACATAAAATAAGACTTGATTTAGTCAATTGTGTTGACTCACCCAATGCATACTTTACTTATCAATTACAATAATGCATGGAACTGGATTGTCAATTTTATAATTGAGCCGCGATACGAGAAAACCAACACAAAGTGGTTGTGCGCCTAGCGCAGACTCAGATCAACCTTGGAATCCGGCCAGTCTGTTCAGAGTTTTGGCTTTGCGCTGAAAGAGTAGAGCTAAAGGATGCCCAGGCTGATCTGAATCTTCGCTGGGCGCTCAACCATTTTGTTGGTTTTCTCGTGGCGCGGCTCAATTATAAGCCTGTATTACAAAACATGATAAACTAGAAACTCGGTTTAAATGAATTTATGACAATGTGAATAGAAATGGGATCAACTTTGCTATTTGGGCTACGTCTATGATAATTATAATGTTGTGAAAAGTTTAATGGCGGAGTGGTGATATAGATGGCAAAATACAACCAAATAAGTTTTTCAATTACTCTAACGTTAAATATCGTACTAAGATCTGTTTTACTTTCTGATTTCAGCGTTGTAAAGGAAGAAGGTAAAACCTTTAATATTTGTAGCAACAGCTGGCAGTTTATTTTAAGCGTGAATTTTCTTGACTTACAGAAAAAAACTGCTGTCAGTCAGCCTTTCGGATTTGTATCTAAAACAAATAGGCATTTAAAAATGGCGTCTCGATGTAATTAGCTTAATTTGAAAGTAGGTATATATATTTTACATCTGCAGCTCTACATGAAACATTGTCAATCAAGATGTTTTATACAGTTGAATAATCCACTTTTTTACACTTCATTTTGCTAGTATACCTTTTTACACCACATACATATAAGGATATAAATACAGCCTTAAATAACTAGTTTTTCAATCACTCACAATAAAATGTGTCTATGCCGTTTTGTTTTGATAATAGGAATGCACGAAAAGAAAATGCTGGACGTCACCTGTCACACCAGAGACAATGGACACGGTCTCATAGTGCTGAATATAATGAAGTGTCTAAAGGGTCTAAACCCATTATTGCCTAGCGTTCAGTAAAATGGACATTAGCAAAAAGCGCAGAGCGCGGCGTCTGAAAAAGGTCTGCAGTATTTACATAAGCTATTTACACTATTTTCAAAAACTTAACAGCTTTTTTCATGATAAAAAATAAATATACTAGAAAGCCCTAAAATGATGAATGGACTGGTATAATTGAGCCACGACACGAGAAAATGAACAAAGTGGTTGTGCGCCCAGCGCAGACTCTTATCACCCTGGGCATCCACCCAGTCTGATCAGAGTCTTCGCTGTTCGCATGGAGCTAGCTGAGACCATTGGCTACCTTTTAAGCGTTTAGTAAAGAGTCTGATCAGAATGGGGGATGCCAAGGATGATCTGAGTCTGCGCTTGGCGCACAACCACTTTGTTGGTTTTGTCGTGTCGCGGCTCAGTTTATAAGGACGAGGTTCCATTGGGCATAAATGGTTGAATGAATATGGAGAAAGAAAATATAAGCAACTGCTTCCTTATATTGTTAGTTTTATGGAAGACACCATGAGTTAGTAAATTCCTACACTGAGGAACTGATTTCAGTCGAATATAGTCGGGCTTTTATAAAGAGACATTTCGAAAATTAAGTTCTGCTTATTAAGCCGGTGCTTTGGGGCGAGTCTGTTATTGTGTTCGTTTATCGCCAAAGGATATAACGAGTTAAAACTTGTGACTTCTTTTTCAGATAATTTCCGGGTGATTATAGGAGTGGGAGTAGGGGTTCCATTAGGTCTTATTGCTGTCGTATTTGTCGTTGTGGTCGGTATTTATGTAAATCGTAAAACCCGCCGCAGTGACAGGAGCTCCGACAGGTATGTATCAGCCGTGGCGCACGTAAAGGTTGCTTGAGTTATTGAAACTGAGCCAATCATATGACCTCCAACAATGTGGCGATTTTGTCATGTGATATTTAGATTACACAGGGTAACCAGAGACGCACGGCTTACATCAATGCCATATATATGGCTGATATGACAAGCTAGGGCCCTGATCAGACTGCACTTATGTGAAATCTAATTAGAGTCTTTGCATGTCAAAAATGTCACATTGTTGGAAGTCATAACAAGGCTTTCGGTATCATAACTGTCAAAACGGTTTCTTCCGAATTCTTTTGACGATTTTTGAATGAAAACACCTTTGTTACCAGTTTTGTCTGGAATTCAGTTTTATGCTGACTAGATAGAGGATCTTACGTCAATGCTTATGTATTATTGAATTTATTAAACGAGTTGGGGGAAAAGATAAGATGCGAGGCTCTGCCGAGCATCTTATCGTTTTCACCAACGACTTTATTAAATTCAATAATACAGGAGCTCAAATGCAAGATTCTATTTATCATATGACACTTAAATCGCATTTTATTAGTAAATTTTGCACTAAAACGTCACGATTTCGCCATTAGAAAACGCGACGTTTTTATGGACGTCAACGCATAACGCTACGACGTAATTTGCACATTTAATCCACTAGTTGATTATCGTTTTTAATGCATGGCTTTATTACACTCTCAGATGCGACGTCATATGATAAGTATATTTATAAGTTCAAGAACAATTTTATTATAGTTAACTTTTCTGATCAGTTTGGAATGAAAATCAAGATAAGGAAGCTGATACAACGTTAATGTTATTAATCAGAATTCATGCTTGGTTTTTATTCCAGTCGCGGTTAACAGTTTTGCTGCTTGTCTTACATGTAATTACCCACCAGTGGGTCAGACCTCAGACTTTATTGAGGCTTTGACTTAAAACATATATACATTGTTGGTCGGCGTTTGCTGTTATCCGGTATTTGATGGGGCTCATCTGGGTTTCATTTGGCGGTTTTCCTTTGTTCCAAAGTTTCAATGTATACGTTTTTGTTGAATCAGCGTCTTACTTCTATCATAGTGTTATTTCTACTGACGAGCTAGGAGTCCTCAACAAGGATCGTCTAAATGTCCCGTAAATGATGATGAAAGCAAGGGCAAGTGTTAGGGCTTCGTAAAATTGATTTAACAGCACATCCCAAGTAATTCATGATTGACCGTTCTTAGGCGACTCTTCCGTTGTCGATTATGTGTATGTTACTAATTGTTGTCCACTTTTTTGGTCTGTTTGTACGTTTGTTCTCTTTTATTTTGATGTAAGTTTTTTACCATATATGCATATAAATATAAGGTAAAAGTAGATACTTTATATGTCTAAAATATATCTATGCTTGTTTTCATTGTATCTTTTTTGACACCTACCAAGGAAAGAGTTGTTGCTGCTTAGCATAACTATTTTCTCGTTTTGGCGTCGTTGGATGTGGAATTTGGTTACATCGATTCCTGCTCATTGCCATGGTACACTACTTTGTACGAGCAGCTGTGAGCATTGCTTAGTCTCGTTTGAAATACAGTAAAATACACTGAAATACTAAGAAGAATCATTTGTTAAAGAAGAAGCAGTAGATATAAAATTTTATATTTCCAATCTATAATGACATAAACTGTATAGCTCAGTTTTAATTATTTTACTGTACACATTTTTTATTTGTCTGTTTCACTCCTGTTTTCTAATGTTATTTGCATCCAAACATCTATATTCCGGTGGTACTGGTCGTCAACAAGAAGATACCCAAAGCTGTGCTGTTTTAGTGTACCTTGACTTTAGAAAATACTTTTTAAACTTTGTTTCACTTGTAGTGAATCTTACGAGGATGATCGTCACCGCTTTCCATCGAAAATAGCCACACGTTACCACGGCGGGTATGGGCAATCACCGGCTGCTGTCTATGGACCACAGTATTTCGAGAGTTTTTCAGAGCCACAGTTTTCCTCAAGACAACGTAAGTCCTGTTGAATTTCAACCCATTGATGAACGACTGGTGATTTTTTCACTTGCTTCGTTCGGACCGGTTTAAGTTTCAGTAATGGGTGTATTACATTTAATAGTTATTTCACCTTTTTTTCTTCTGGTGTAGGATTCTTTTATTTATTGCAAAAACAATATATAGTCCCTGATCAGACACTGCTTTTTGGATCAACAAATTTGTAACTTTCCAGGCAAAACTGGCCCCGAGGATATAAATCTTTTTTTCGCGCTCAACTCAGCTGAGCATGAAATTTTTTCTGCTGATAAATATAAAATGCCAACTAATATTTGCATTTTCATATTCGTAAGCAGAGAAAATTACATCCTCAGCTAAACTGAGCAAAAAAAATGAACGAGTACTTATCAGTAATCAACTGATGGTAATATGCACAACCCATGGTGAATGTAGAATAATCAGTTTCTGGTGCCAGAAGGAATGTAAGGAAATGAAGCATTTTCGCTAACTGATAACGGACGGACGGACTCACACAGTGATTATAGTGCAAACCTGCGGGTTGTGCAATAAGAAGTTTTGAAAACCAGTGGCTGGGCAATGTTAAATTACATAAGTATACAAATTTGAAGCAAATATACCAAGCGGTCTAAGAGTTATGAGCATTTTCAATAAAAGAGCTCGACCGGCCAAATTGATGCTCAGTGAAGCCTCGTCACTGTTTTGCATACCAGTGGCTCGGCAATGTTGAATTACATAAGAAGCAAATATACCAAGCGGTCCAAGAGTTATGAGCATTTTCAATAAAAGAGCTCGACCGGCCAAATTGATGCTCGGTGAAGCCTCGTCACTGTTTTGCATGTTGGTGGCTGGACTATGTTAAAATACATCGGCATACAAAATTTGAACCATATTTGCCACGTTGTTCAAGAGTTATGAGCATTTTCAGTAGTTGGCCGTAAATTTTCAACTTGTGCTCAGCAAAGCCTCGTCCATCAAATAAGGTTGTTATGCATGCGAGTCGTTAGGCAATGTTGACATGTATAAGTATGCAAAATTTTGTCAAAATATCCCATGCGGTTCAAGAGTTATAAGCGTTTTCGCTACCTGATAACGGTTTTCGCTAACTGATAACGGACGGACGGACTCACACAGTGATTATAGTGCGGGTTGTGCAATTTGCTATTTATTAGCAGGTAAAATTTCATGCTCAGCTTAGTTGAGCATGAAAAATGTTTTATAACCTTGGAGCCAGTTCCTATAGACAGATAAGTCTGGACAAACAGTGTCTATTCTGATCCTGCAGGAGCCACCTGAAAAGAATCTACGCCGTTTTCCATACTATTTGAATCTTTTGGACGTATTACTGTATTGTTAAACGCACTGTTTCAGTCTTAGGACTATTGGGATTGAACTCTTAATGGAAACAATTAAAGGCAGGATTTCGAACCCCCCGGTAGAGGATTAGCTACCTGTATGAGGCAGTAAGTGGGCGTGGCTTAGCTACTGTGCAAATTAGACCATTGTCCTGCTTAGCCAATAAGAGCTGTCAATACTTTCACAGGTAAATACCCCAGCAAATCAACAGCCAATCAAATAAGAGATAAATCTACAGGAGCTACTGTAGATGTTTACCCTTTGGTGGCTATTGGAAAACTGAGAATAGGTAGCTAATTTTGCCTTTTATAGTCCACTCCTGCCTTTAACGCCTCTAGATAAAAATTCTTTTCTTGATGAAAAGTTTTATTGTCCAAAAAGCAAGTAAAAATCTATATCGATTGCCCTATACTTGTGATAAAACTTCACATAAAGCTCAGAATCGAACAACATATTGCTAAACCGTGAAAGAGCCCCGTGAGATAAGCGCTGTTTTGCTGATATAGCGGGACCCGGTTCAATTCTCGCTGGAGGGGAAATCTTTTCAAGTGCAAAAGGGATTCTGTTGCACATAGCCTTTCATTAGTACCATGATATAAAGGAACCCCTGTAGCTCAGTAGGTTAAGAGCTGGCCTGCTGATCTAACGGTCCCGGGTGCAAGTCCCGCTCCAGGCGATCAGCTTTTCGATCGGAAACGGGGTTCGATTGCACAAGCCTTCCATTATCACCCACCCATTGTCCTGATATGACTTAAATATTGTTTTAAACGAAGGAAAATCACAAGTCACCCATTCATCCCTACCAAAATATAACTGGAATACTGTGGAATATGGCGGAAAATCACAGTCGTGCATCCATCCATCCATCCATCCATTCATTCATGCTAAACCATAATGTAAAATCGCACAGAACCAATTTTAGTTAATGACCTACTGTCTGTTTATAATCAGTTTTGACCTTTGACTATATTTCAGCTGCAGTCCCTGGCGAGCCACCAGTTGATACGAACTTCTCTTGGGATTTCTTGTACGATCAATATCCACCAGGAAAGAAGGTTTGTATTCAGAAACTGGGAGATGAATTGAAGCTTGATATTATACAACAGATAAGATACACAACACTGAATCAACTTGAATCAATGTTGATTCAACGTCATGACGGTGCGGACTCTTTAAATATGGAAGCTAATACTAAACCCTGGCTGTTGTCTCTCTTTACAAACATGGCGGGACATTTGTATTACCAAGCATTTTTACAAGTATCGCTAAGAGTAATGTGAATAGATACCATTATTACCAAGTATTATTACAAGTATCGCTAAGAGTAATGTGAATAGATACCATTATTACCAAGTATTATTACAAGTATCGCTAAGAGTAATGTGAATAGATACCATTATTACCAAGTATTATTACAAGTATCGCTAAGAGTAATGTGAATAGATACCATTATTACCAAGTATTATTACAAGTATCGCTAAGAGTAATGTGAATAGATACATGGTATCTATTCACATTACTTGTAGCGATACTTGTAATAATGCTTGGTAATACAAATGTCCCAAGCACTATCTACTAGTAGCCTTAAACGAAATGTATATTTTAAATAAAGTATTTTTATGGTCCCGCCATAACTAGCGGAAGGGTATATAGTATTTACACTGTCGGTGTGTGCGTGTGTGTTTGTGTTACCAGAATCCTGTCCGACCAATGACTTTGGCCTGCATGGTGGGTTTTGACAACATTTTAGCACAAATGATCATCATGACAAGGCGGTATGTCGAGTACAAGAACCATGTCGCTAGCTTAAAGGCCAAGGTCACAGTCCGCACTTAAACTTGTGCATGAGCTATAATGAAACATGTTTTTGTCCGGTCTATAACTTTGTCCTGCATGATAGGATCCTAGAATTATTTGGCATACATAATGATCAGGATAAGACAACGTGTCGCGTGCTATTACTATATCGCTGGCTTAAAGGTCAAGGTCACACTGCGCACGTAAACTTTGTGTATAAGCTGTAGTGAAACATGTTCTTGTCCAGCCCATCGCTTTGTGCTGCATGATGCGATATGGGATTTCAATTTTTTTTCGCAATAATTACTATCATGACAAGTCAATGTGTCATGTGCAAGAAATATGTCTAAAGCTCAAAGGTCAAGGTCAACGTCCGCACTTAAACATTTTGCATACGTAATTGTACGTTAGGCATGTGTTTGGCTACAATCAGTATACCAATTGTATGATACAATCAGTATACCAGTTGTATGACATTGTTGTATAATTACCTGCATATTTATGGTTTATAGTCTGCATGAACACTAAATGAGCCACGACACGAGAAAACCAACAAAGTGGCATGAGCGCATAGCACAGACTCAGATCAGCCTGGGCATCCGCCCAGTCTGATCAGACTCTGCGCTTTGCGCTTAGGGTAGCTAAGAGTCTAAGCAAGCCTCATACGACAGGGAAGATTCTAGACTAGGCGGATGCCAATTTGTTGGTTTCGTGTGTCAAGGCTCAAAAGGCTTTAAAATAAACACTCAAGACAGAGTCTTAGTGCATTATGCTTTTACTCGACAAAATTAGTGAAAATATTTAATTATCAAATTATAATGGCGATATTGGGAAATGTGTATGTGCTTTTTTTCAAAAGCTAAACAAGCGCTTCTGGCTGTCGCAATTACATGTGTATGCAGATGTCTAGTGTATATCAAACAAGCTAAGTGTTGGCTTTTTACTTTCAGTTTGAAATCAGACGTCCAAAATATTAGAATAGAAACAACAGCGTAAGTTATCTGCACGGTTTTCTTTTGTCGTGTTTTAATAGATAGCTTATAATAATTGTAGTATGATATACATTGTACTATACTCATTGTAAACAATAAACGGTAGTGATTCACTTTCCACAAAGCCAAAAAGGCAAACCGTGCATGTTTTAAAATGAAAATTTTACAAATGTACTACAGTTATCATTAGCAATAAAGGCAGGAGCAAATTCAGTAGTTATATATAGACATATTTTAATAACTAATTTGCAAGCTCTAGTATACTTCGAATATAAATTTCTGCGTGCTTACTAGGAATTTCTGAAATCAGACAGGGCAGAATGCTAAGCCATTCGGAGTCTTCCTAAGCTGTGATTTATTTTTAATATTATGCAATTGTATTTCCAATCAGTACAAACAAAAAAAATACTTTCTAAAGAAATTTACCGTAAAAAAAATCAAAATATTAGGACATATATTGTTAGCAAACTCTGCAAACCTTAATCTGTCTGCTCTTTTTTGGAACAGCCTTATAAAGGTCTACACACTTTGCCATTCCATCTACATTCGCAAAAAAATGGTAATTTTAGGACAGTTTCAATATTATAATGTAAGGTGTCCTAGTTGTTAGAGTGTTTAGAGTAATTTGTATTCTATTTCAGGCATCGACCAAAAGAGCCCATGTTAAATCTACGTGTTTGGGCATTATCAGACGAATCCGCGGCAATATTATCATTAATACCATTGATGAAGACATTCTTGCCATAATATTAGAAAGAAAACAAATGAGTGATTGCGAACATGATATACATTTGACATATCCTTGGAACTTAAGGTGACTGGGTACAACTCTTTGTTTTCTGCTATCTTTACAAAGGAAATCAATATTTGTTAGTTCTTGTACGCTTCTCTGTATGCCATAGCCTCTTTAAAATAATTTCGACTCTTAAAGAAGAGAAATATTTTCAATGACAGTAGGTTCCTTGCTTCAACAGTACACCCTCTTTGGAAACGTAAAAGTGAAACTGAAAATGGCAAAGGTGCTTCCCCTAAAAGCGTACCCATTCACCTTAATCGGATACTAACCCTCCTGCTTTAATATTCGAACATAAAGAATACAATAAATGAGCCGCGACATGACAAAACCAACAAAGTGGTTGTGCGCCCAGTGCAGACTCAGATCAGTCTGGGCATCCGCCCAGTCTGATCAGAGTCTTTGCTGTCAGCATGGAGGTTGCTCACACCCTAAGCTACCCTTCAAGCGCTTAGCGAAGAGTCTGATCGGACTGTGCGGATACCCAGGTTTAACTGAGTCTGCGCTGGGCGCACAACTACTTTGTTTGTTTTCTCATGTCGCGGCTCAAATGCGGATGTACATAAGAATCATTTATGTTCCATGAGAAACACATCGCATAGCCCCTATCTAAACGCATACTTTCCTTATCAACACTTAATTTGTATCTGGTGAATTATGTAACACTAACCAACAGCTGTGTCCACATACATCTAGGTAATGAGTTAAACTACGAGCTCGTAGATGTTCCGAACTACTTTAGGTGACTAAGGCTTTCCATACCAAATGGTTGAAATCGTAATTCTTCACGCAGAGAAGTGATTCATAGACGAAATTCCTATTAGGGACGAGTCATTTATTATCAGGTGTGTGGGGGGGGGGGGGGGGACGGGTACATTTTCGTATGGTTCACCAAAATTTTTCCGACCCCCCCCCCCCCCCGACCCCTCACCAGAATTATTTTACCGACCCCCCCCCCCCCCAGATAGGTGACAAAAATTTTTATGACCCCCCCTATTCCCAGTGCCCTTCACACACACACACATACCATATTACCTATATTATGTCAGACTGACCTCAATCAAAACCTAGCTGTATGAAACACAAAGAACATTTTCTTATTCTAACAGGTTAATTACATGTAATCATGGTCTGTTTAAACTTTGTCTGCATTTCTTGCACTTTTTCTTCTGCTAATGGCCATCCAGAAATTTGTTGTTGAATGCTTAGTAATTATAACTGTAAATAATATTAATTAGGCCTGTGGGTGGTGGGGGTCTGGGGCCACACTGGTTTTGCTGATGAAAAGGCACAAGGAGAGCTGATATCACAAATGCAGGCATTAACTTTAATTGAGCACAAAATCATCTACCTGACATGACTTTATAGACATTTTTATACTGTTCTAGCAAATCAATATAAAGATCTGTTTTTAGATATGAAGCTGTCCAAGTTTTTTGTGTCATTTCCATAAAGACTTTTAAATTTAAGCTTTGAGTTTGAAAGAAAAGATTCTGAAATTTAAGAGTAATGGGGGGTCTGGGGGGCTTCGCCCCCCAGAAGCTGAGACATTTTTAAAAATGAAGACTGATGGAAGAATTCTGACCCCCCCCCCCAATATGCCTAATAAAATATATGACCCCCCCCCCCCCTGCTCCAAGGCTTTTTTATTTCCGACCCCCCAGTACATCACCAAAAAAAAAATCCGACCCCCCCCCCTAAATGTACCCGGCCCCCCACCTGATAATAAATGACTCGTCCCTTATATTTTTTTCTGCTGAATAATATTCATAACCCTAAATTTACTCTTGAACGCTTATATTGTTCTTTTATCTGTATTATTATTGTAAGTAGGAAGAGCAGATTTGGTTAATATCATATCACATCTTACGCAAGAGTTCCTGGCTTCCTCTGCAGTTGTCTCAAGAAAGAACAGAGATCACTCCTGGAGACGCCATAAAAGAAGAAAACAGATCTAACCCACTTAAAACCTATTAAGTGGTTTAGGTTGGTAGATTTTTTCTGATAAAAGTGTGTTGGGCATGCGTAAGATACTCTTTTACACGACGCAGCTAAAATTACTAAGCTAATTTTATCCTAGTTTTTGTTTTTAATTTTTTGGTACATACCATTTTACATGTAAGTTACTATTACAGGCATTTTTCTGCCAACACAGACGTTATTATGAGATAAGCTAGGACAGCTCAGAGGCAAAGGTGTAATAAAACTTAGTGTCGCTATACCCTGTTTTAAGGGTACATCTTTTCTGCAGAACAGAATTGCGAGAAACTCGTTCAGACTCGTAGTCACTGGAATGCATTCTGTCCATTTTCTTTTATTCAACTCATAATAATACATAGTCTAGATAAGTGATAATCTGAGTACTCAACATTTACTGTGATTTACATGTTATTACATCATTTAATGCTATGTACTTTTTGATGCTTTCCTATAATTTGGAGTTTCGTCCAATTGAATTTTAAAAAGATTATGTAAATGACCGGATTTTAAAGAACCAAAAGTTTTTATCAACGTGCCATTGCTATGATTCATCGCATATTACTTTTTAAGTTGAATTGATACTTCATTTCAAAGCAATGTTCTATCAGATAGCATTAGAATCATGTGACCATGTGCTCCAAGAAAGGGTAACAGGATCATTTAGGGATGATTATCCACACAAAACATATAGAAAACATATGAGAACTCATAAGAACCGTCTTTCCGAGACGGTTTTGTTGTTATCCTCATGGCCTGAGAATTGATTTTGAATAAAGTTTTGTTCTGTTCTGTTCTGTTCTCATTAGAACTGTCTCCCCGAGGTGGTTCTAATGAGGGGTCACAACATATGTTTTGACAAAGAAATAAATCATTTAATTATCCTCAGTACCCTCACTTTTCTGGAGCTTTGTTAGAAACACCCTTTCTACCATATATATTCGGTTTTATATATTTTGTTTATGTGCCTTTTACTGTATTTAGTAGTACGAGCCACATCATGTGGCTTCCAACAATGTGGCAGTTTTGTCTTGATCCTTATCAATTAAACTGGCTCTGTACTCTGTAAAGGCCTCACTGTTAGCTATATTAATTAGGCAAATTCCCTAGATGGCTGGTGTGACAAGTAAAGGCTCTGTCAGACTGCACTCTATCTGATCTAGATTACAGTCTGATCAGAGAGTGCAGTCTGATCAGAGCCTTGCTTGTCACCAGTGCCACATTGTTTGAAGTCACACGATGTGGCTCAATTATGTGTTTAGTTTTAAATGGTTGTTTAAGGTGACGGGAACACATACTGGACATATAGTTGTTCCCAGGGTAGATCGTTCTCCCATTGTATAATGGGTTTCCTTTAAAGGAGTAGTTGAATCCCTGGGAAACGCTTCGCCGTCCAGAAAAGTAAACAAGACTTCATAATGGCGAAAATTATGCAGTACCGTGCATTCATCCCCAGAAGTTTGTTGGGAAAAATGGATAACGTTTGGTTTGTGAAGACAACAGGAAAGTATTTGTGTAATTATACCCCCGGTATACGAAGTATATAGGGGGTATATAGTTTTTGGTCTTTCCGTTAATATGTTTGTGTGTATGTTAACATTTTTTCTGTCACAGATTTCTCATGAACCACTAAAGCTAGGACTTTGAAATTTGGTACAAACGTTGGGTATGACTAGTTGTACCGTGTAAGAGAGAATCAGCCTCCTGCTGCTTATCATTCCCTTTATTTATCCTTTTTTCTTTCTCTCCAATTAATTTTCTGTCAAAGATATCTCAAAAATTTCTACAGTAAGGGTATTTGGTTTTTGGTAGAAACGTTGGGTATGACTAGTTATACCGTGTAAGAGAGAAACAGCCTTCTCCTGCTTATCAGTCCCTTTGTTTATCCATTTTTTCTTTCTCTCCAATAATTTTTTTGTCACAGATTTCTCAGGAACCGCTATAGCTAGGACTTTGAAATTTGGTACAAACGTTGGGTATGACTAGTTGTACTGTGTAAGAGAATATTAGCCTTCTCCTGTTTATCAGTCCCTTTGTTTGTCCATATTTTCTTTCTCTCAAATTAAAGTTTTGTCACAGATTTCTTAGGAACCTCTACAGCCAGGACTTTGAAATTTGGTACAAATGGTGGGTATGACTAGTTGTACTGTGTTAGAGAGAATCAGCCTTCTCCTGCTTATCATTCCCTTTGTTTGTCCATTTTTTCTTTCTCTCCAATTAAATTTTTGTCACAGTTTTGTCACAGACTTCTCAGGAACCACTAAAGCTAGGACTTTGAAATTTGGTACAAACCTCGGGCATGACTAGTTTTACGCTGTAAGAGAGAATCAGCCTTCTCCTCTTATCAGTCCCTTTGTTTGTCCATTTTTTCTTTCTCTCCAATTAATTTTTTGTCACAGATTTCTCAGGAACTACTACAGCTAGGACTTTGAAATTTGGTACAACGTTGGGTATGACTAGTTGTACCGTGTAAGAGAGCATCAGTTTTCTCCTGCATATCAGTCCCTTTGTTTGTTCATTTTTCTTTCTCTCCAATTAAATTTTTGTCACTGACTTCTCAGGAACCACTACAGCTAGGACTTTGAAATTTGGTCCAAAAGTTGGGTATGACTAGTTATACCGTGTAAGAGAGTATCAGCTTGCTCCTTCTTATCAGTCCCTTTGTTTGTCCATTTTTTCTTTCTCTCCAATTAAAGTTTTGTCACAGACTTCTCAAGAACCACTACAGCTAGGACTTTGAAATTTGGTACAAACCTTGGGTAAGACTAGTTGTACCGTGTAAGAGAGAATCAGCCTTATCCTGCTTATCAGTTCCTTTGTTTGTCCATTTTTTCTTAATCTCCAATTAATTTTTGTCACAGATTTCTCAGGAACCACTACAGCTAGGACTTTGAAATTTCGTACAACATAGGCCTCTTCCTGCTTATCATTCTTTGTTTGTCCATTTTTCTTTCTCTCCAATTAAATTTCTGTCAAAGATTTCTTAGGAACCACTTTAGCTTGGATTTTGAAATTTGGTTTAAACGTTGTGTATGACAAGTTGAACTGTGTAAGAGAGCATCAGCCTTCTCCTTCTTATCAGTCCATTTGTTTTTCATTTTTTTCTTTCTCTCCAATTAAAGTTTTGTCACAGATTTCTCAGGAACCACTACAGCTAGGACTTTGAAATTTGGTACAAACCTTGGGTATGACTAGTTGTACCGTGTAAGAGAGAATCAGCCTCCTCCTGCTTATTAGTCGTTTTGTTTGTCCATTTTTTCTTTCTCTCCAATTAAATTTTTGTCACAGATTTCTCAGGCACTACTACAGCTAGTAATTTGAAATTCGGTACAAATGTTGGGTGTGAATAGCTGTATCATGTAAGGTAGAATCAGCCTCTTCCTGCTTATCATTCTCTTTGTTTGTCCATTTTTCTTTCTCTCCAATAAAATTTCTGTCAAAGATTTCTTAGGAACCACTTTAGCTTGGATTTTATAATTTGGTTTAAACGTTGTGTATGACAAGTTGTACTGTGTAAGAGAGAATCAGCCTCCTCCTGTTTTTCATTCCCTTTGTCCTTTTTTTCTTTCTCTCTAATTTTTGTCACAGATTTCTCTGTTCTCATGAATCCACAGTCTTCAAATTTTGTATACATCTTGAGAATGGCCATACATATTGGTGGAAAGAAAATCAAGATGCTAAGCTTTCTGTTGGCCTTCTTTTTCTTTTTTTTCTTTTTCCCATCTCTCACTCCAATGCAATAAATGGGAAAATTTATGTCAAAAATTTCTCAGATCGCTATGTTATTAGGTTTACATCTAGCTTTAAATTGATTAGTTGACATCATTTGGATGCTGCTGCTGACTTTAGGTCAAAGTCGCAGACATAGAAGTTTATGTAAACTTACGTTGAAATTTTAATAACATAATTTGCATTTATTTTAATGGAACCTTTTGGTATTTGTTTATAGGCCTTTCACTGGATTTGTAATAGATTGTCCATCTGTCTGTCTGTCTGTTAGTTAACATTTGCTTGTATGAAATGTGTTTTTATTTTGCGGTGGCACTGGCCGGGGGTATACGTGAGCCCCTGCTCACATGCTCTAGTGATTTTCTGCAGCAAGTCAGTGCCTTTAATGTGAAGCTGTGACGTCATCTGTAATGTTTCTTTAACGTATGACTACCATATTTATTCGGCTACGAAACGGCGTTTTCCATCTCTAGAACGACCCCAAATAACTAAATAAGTCTTGTGAAAGTTTGCTATGAGATTGATTTTCCTTGAAAACAAAACCCAAAAATTTAGATATGAGCCGCAACGCGAGAAAACCAACAATGTGGTTGATCGCCCAACGCAGACTCAGATCAGCCTGGGCATCCGCCCAGTCTGATCAGAGTCTTCGCTGTCCGCATGGAGGTAGCTTAGACTCTTAGCTACGCTTTGAGCGCTAAGCGAAGAGTCTGATCAGACTGAGCGGATGCCCAGGCTGATCTGAGTCTGCGCTGGGCGCACAACCACATTGTTGGTTTTCTCGTGTCGCGGCTCATATGTCTTTTCAAACGGAAACCTCCGTCTTATAACGGAAGAATTACGGTATTAAAAAGTATGATTTTTAAATGAAATGCGTCAGACAAAACATGAACTGTATAAATGTGATTGAGGTCTGAAAAGTTGGATCAGGGGCCGTATTCATGAAACGACTTAAGTGGTTGCTATGCTGTTGCTAACTCTAAATTTCTTTGAAGGAGATTCCCTACAAATATGAAATTTGGTCTGGAGGAACAGTCTTTGTAAGACTGTTCCTCCAGAGCAAATTTCATAGTTGTAGGGAATCTCCTTTATAGATATTTAGCCTTAGCGACCGCATAGAAACGACTTAAGTGGCTTTATGAAAACGGTCCCAGTCCTTTAGAAGCAATGAATAAACGAAATAGACTGACTGGGTCAGTCAGTGACCTGTAATGAAATACGCAACACTGGTCCCGCCTTCTAGTACCTCTGAAAGATCTCAATGTTTGCAAAGGACCAGAAATCTACAGACATCAATATAATGCGTTACAGTCGAAATTTAATGTTTAAAAATATCTAAATATTGGAAGAGATAGGCCGGAGCAAACAGTGAAGATCCAGATCAAACGGATCCCAAAGGAGCAGTCTGATCAGGCTCTGCTGACACTTTTTGTCACTTCATATGCATCTTTAAGACGCATTAATGAATTGAAAGTCTCAACTGTTCAATTGTCAGAACAACTACGGTCACGCATTTGTTTAGAATTTTACGATAACAGGAATTGCTTTAGCTTCGTTCACACGAGCAAAGTTTCTTTTTCATAGAAACTTTAGCAAAGAAAGTTTGTCAAACATTTTGCGTTTACACGGAGCAAACTATTTGTCACCGAAAACTGTAACAAATAAACTTTGGCAATGAAATATTTGCTGTAGTGTTCACATAAACAAGAAGTTCTCGTCATATTACCTGGGCAAAGATTTGACTATGAGCAAAGTTTTCTGTGTTCGTTTCCATATTTCTTTGTTACATATTCTATGGCAATCTTTCTATTGACATGGACAAATTTTGTGCGTCAAATAAACTTGAACATTTGGCAATGAAAAATGTGGCATATTTTTACAATCACAGAATCATATTTTCTGAACAAAATCTACAGAAACTTTGCCCGTGTGAACAAAGCTTTAAAGAAATTGCATTAATTAATCAAAAGTTTCTTCTACTTCGGTGTTAGACTTCATAAATGGCGAAATGTGTAGAGCCTAACCTGTAGCTCCTTCAGGAACAGTTTGATCTGGTTCTGCATTGTTACCTTAGACCTATCTGTTTCAATATTTAGAATTTTTGTTTCTTATATAAAATATCGAAACATTTATGCCATTGTAAATAGAGATAAGCCGCGACACGACAAAATCAACAAATTGGCTTGCAAAGACTAAGATAAGCCTGATCATAAGCGCACAGCGAAGACTGATCAGACTGGGCGAATGCCCAAGCTGATTTAATTGTTACCTGGGCGCATGTGCCACTTTGTCGATTTTGTCGTGTCGCGGCTCATATACAGCACACGCATATTGTACATTATAATACGCGAGACACCACTCTCTTTTTTATATCTTACAAATTTTTAAAAACAAAAACAAAAGCTTTTTTACAAGCTTACCACCCATTTTTACGAATATTTTGTAGTTTATCGTCATAAGTCTTCGATGTTTGGTATTGGTGAAGCAGAAATGGACTATTTCATTGCATGTTTGTTTTCCATATAGACGAGTGTTTGTAATTAGTCACCCGCAACTCTGTTGCATTTGTATTCTATTTTACGATGTTATTGCTCAATTTATATGTTTATAACCATGAGATATATTTACTCAGCATAATAATAAATTTTATATGTGTTTTTATTATATTGTGATCCCACCTTAATGGGTTTAAATCCGGTCAAAGACAGAATTCTTTTCCAACTGAAAACAGGTTGTCATTGCAAACAGCCTTTCAGTATCATCCTCCCTCTATCTGAATATGACTTAAATAACCTTAATGTATCGAACAAAATTTTGTCAGACGGCGAAATGGGTTAGTAGAAGCGGGGTATCATGCGCTATTTTCAACGCTTGTACAGTCAACTCTCGATATCTCGAAGTCGAACTTCAGCCCAAACTACTGATATCTGAAAGTAAATTTTCTGGTACCAGAAAATTTACTTTGAGATATCAGTAGTTTGACATAAGAGGAGTTGAAATATCTGATGGCGGTTGCTTAAAAGGCACGTGCACCGTTTTCGGTGCTTTAAATAAAAACCATACATGAGTTACTGGAAGAGGAACGAAAACATTCATATTTTAAAGTTTGGGTCTCGGTTTGAACTATGGGCTGCAATAAATCCTTTGTGGTCGAGATCGAAACGCCATCTAAAATTTTGTACGCTAATGTTTTTTGCTCAAGTACAATAATGTGGTACGATATGATCACTGTATTAAATTTTTGCCTAGCTGCACTTCATGCACATGCCGTTTTTGCATGTTTTCCACGTGCATCATATCGGACAATACGAATTTGCTATTACTCAGAGTTTGTCTTCTAAACAAACCACAAAATAATGTTTCATTAACATTTTGGCAAGCTTAAGGCTCTCAATTGCAGACGTAAATCATTTCAGTTGGATGTAACAAGCTGGCCGCTCCAAGCGGTTTGTGGCTTTTGCCCACTTCGAATCGAACAAAAGAACTTACCATAGTAGTATTTTGGGCATGCGCACTCGCATTACCAATCGAACGCCAAAAGTTGCTATAGCAGTAGATTGTCATGGAAACGGAAATAAATAGTGTGCATTTCATTGCCTTTTTCGTGAATGTAGTCTTCAAAAACGATAATTATATATTAAATCATAATATATGCCCTAAAATAATTAAAAGAAACAATTCAGTAAAACAAATACTTATGTACACTCACAAATCGCGAGAGTCTTCAACGGCCGCCATCTTGCCAGTCCAGGCCTCGGTAGATCTTTGGTAGGTTCATGACGTCATTTTAGTAGCTACCATCGCACTTCGATTGGAACTTTAGTAAATATAGTAGCAACTATAGTTCGATTCGAAGTGGGCCTATATTAACTACACTATAGTCACAACTGACTGGCTATGAACTGTATACTTTCTTTTGCCTCTTAAACCTCAGGCTCTGATATAAAAGGGAGTGGGCGGAGCTTAAATTTTCAATGGTGGAAAGTTTGAAATTTTCATGGCAACAGAATGACACTCAACATTTTTAAATTATTTTCACCCTTTCCAGGAATTTTTAACCTTTGAAACTTGGTACACATGTACATTACACATTGTTAGTTCCATATGACATAAATTCAAAGCTAAGTCCATGCCAGATATTGAGGTTTAGAATTTTTTTATTTCAAAATTTCAGTTAAGTCTGATCTTTGACCTTAGTCACATGACCATAACATACTGAAAATAGAAACGCACATGGGTAAACAATAACTTTGGGTAACCAGATCACAATCAGCAACTGGCATTGATTCAGCTGAGTCAAATCAAACTATAAATCACTACTTACATAATTCCAGTTCCATGTAGAGATAATAGTTCCTCTCAACAAGTGCAAGAATAACAAATGGAATAAATAATCCAATTTTTACAAATAAAACTTATATTATTCCAACTAAGTTATATGTTTGAGTTATTTGTGGGCTTCAGTTTATGTTAATTCAGATAGTTTGAAGTATATAATCAAAAAGATGAGATGAATTCATATCTGTATTGCAATAATTTAACCACAAATATTTATTGTCATTTATTTCCAGTTTATAGTATTTAATAGTTTTGATTGAAATTTACGAAACCAAAATATTGTGATTAATTTTCATCATGGACAATCAGTTACAGCTACATTTGCTACACACATTTAATCTATAATTGTTTCATGTTGGTGTCATGCTAAAATGCATGTACAATTTGCAGACACTTATACTTCCATTTATGTCATATGTATGTTTTTCCTAGGGGATTTCGATAAAAAGATTGAACCATTTCCTTAACACATCATTTGGGCACGATAACTTCCGGTGCTGTCTGTTATCAGTCTGTTCTGTTCAACAGTTTGGTATACATCACCTTTGACAATGCTATTTGGAAGCTTGCTTTTGTCAGTTACCTGTCAACATTCTTTGTATCTCAGTTTCTGAACCTCCAAGTTTTTGTTCTGGGCAGAAACAATATGTCCTAAGCAATACTGTCTGTTAGGGGTAACAATTATATTGCAAAAAGCAATGATGACTATTACCAAACAGCTTCTCAAATCACTGCTGTCACTTCTATGTAGTTATACTTAAAACTATCCAAGCCACCTCCAATATCATCAGCATCATTTCCAGCATTAGTCACCAGTTTTATTATTATTATCATAATCACTCTATAGTCTGATGACCCTAATAAAGCCTCCAGGAATTGTTGTGTTTATTAATAATTGACCTTTTTCCATTGCTCCAGCATTTTCAAAAGAGTTTTTTTTTTGCCATTTAGCTGGGTATCCAAAAATGTGAATAACTTATATAAATTCAGATTAGTTTCAGCTCTAAAAACTAAAACTTCATACTTGCATTTAGGCTGAGTATCATTCTGTTGCAGTTTGTCAGGTCATCTGTTCTGTGGCGGGAGTTCCAAAGGTCATATGAAAATGCAGGCGCCTTAGGGGTTCAGCAGTTGACCATTTATTGTTTCATGTTGTGTATATTTAATAATTTTTAAGCTTCCATACCAAACATTTCATCTAGCTGTCATAAATAAAACACCACCTGTTTTCTATGCAAAAATACCAAAAATATCATTTCTCTATTAGTTAAGAATTTTCATTTGTTATGTGACCCCCGAATGGTTCCTCTGAATCCATCTCAGGTCAGAGAAACCTTGATCCATTTTACAAACTTATAAATTGGAGGGGCGATAAAAAATTATCAATCATAGTGCGTATTTTTATTCCATGCTAAAACCTAGCAACAATAACAAGAACAAAAAAACTATTTCAACTCATGTTAATTGCTCATAAAGTTAAGAACGTAAGTTTCAGCTGTTCATTTTTCTACACCTGTAAATTTTCTTATTTTGTCAGAGTCAGTTTTTGAAATAAGTTGCAATGTCTTCCCAAATATTTTTATCGCCCCTCATGCTACTAAATGGTGTGGAACTTATCTTCTGCAATATAAGCAATGATTGTATCTCACTTTGAGACTACACAATGTGAAATAAATACACAATTTGAAGTCTGCTACTGGAATGACCTCACTCTGACCGCTGATAAGCACCACCTCAATAATGAGTCATAGCTGTGTGTAGGACCTACCACAAACTCGCCTTTAATGTAGTATGTGGAAAATATCATGCAGCCATGACTTCTGCTAGTATTATACTGTCAGCTTGAATACTGAGAGAGAGAATGGTCACTTTTTAATAGACTTTTATGTATGGATAACTGTAAAATATATATAAAATAAATTAACTTTCTACCATTTGTTTTTGGCTTCTTGAACACCATCATGGTATTTCTGCCATTCTTATAAAGGGAGCAATTGCGGTGTCGTCCTGTTTGCATCCATGGACTAAATCTCCCATCAGATTGAAGTGAAAAAGTGCTCTTTATTTGCTCGTGAAGGAGCAAATTCTCTTAGCAAGTACCCTCATCAAGAAGGCAGGCGATATGATAATTACAGAGTTGCTACCCCTGAAAGATTATTCCCAGCAGGCACACAACGTTGAATCAATTCAATTCAATTCTTTATTCACTCTAGGTCACATATATTGCAACAACAAGAGGCACATACATTTACAATATGCAATTAAGTATTGGTAGCATGGTGGCAGAAAGTATGCATGTACAAAGATCAAACAAATAAATAAACACTAACAGATTGCAATGAAAGTGGGAATACAACATAGGTAAATTAGTCATTTCACGAAAAGTTAGCGTGTCATTTTTCCCTTGTTTTATATGTTTTGATTTGTTTAAAGAAATTGTATGTCAAAATGGTAGCACAATAAAAGGAAAAGTCTTTAAGTCGTACTGAAAATCAGCACTTTTCCATGCTCTATACACGTTTAGACAATTTGATCACTCAGTGCTGACGTGGTAAGAAAAAAATGTCCATGTTCTGTCCAAAATGTGACCATAATATTATGGATATTAAATTTCATTTCATTTCAAGAAAGGAATAATTTCGACTGCCATGTGAGTATAAATATGTACATGTATATACAGCATTGAATCAACCTTGATTCAACGTCATGACGTTGAATCAATGTTAATACAATGTTGATTAATCGCTGTGTGCCCACTGAGTCTATTAGCCTCACGATTTCGAATAATAAGACAGTATCATTATTGTTGTGAACTTAAATATAATTGAGCCGCGACACGAGAAAACCAACAAAGCGGTTGTGCGCCCAGCGTAGACTCAGATCAGCCTGGGCCTCCGCCTAGTCTGACCAGACTCTTTCCTGAGCGCTTAGAGGGTAGCCAAGGGTCTGTGCTACCTCCATGCGGACAGCGAAGACTCTGATCAGACTGGGCGGATGCCCAGGCTGATCTGAGTCTTCGCTGGGCGCACTACCACAATTTTGGTTTTGTCGTGTCGCGGCTCAATTATGGTAAAACTATGTTTGATCCATGAAAAATTCAGGACATAGTATGAGTTATTTCCTACCAGTCGATGCGTTGTAAACTCGAAGTTTTGCGAAGTCTATGGGTATCTTTCTATGTCTTCTGCCATTTCAAAAAGGGAAACGGCTTTTTGTTGTCTTCTCCCTCATGTTGTCTTGTATGAGATCTGAGATTAAACTGTGTCAGTTCCTGAGATCGATCTTATTAAGGCACTGGTCTGAACCTCTGGGTCAATATGGTTCTTCCAGAACATGGTCCTCATGAGCCTTGGGCTTTCGATCAAATCCTGATCGATTTTTTTCTGCACTTCATACTTATATTTGACGAATAAAATACTGTTTGAACCAATATGGTTCTTGCCTGCCGTTGGACCCATATCGACCAGGCGGTTCAGGCCTTGACCCTCGGGCAGGCCATAAATCCGGTAGGGGTTCTCAGCTAAAGATTCTTACAAGTTTTGAAAAGTGTCCAAACAGATAATAAGTGCAATCGAATGAAAATACACAACTCTAGAAATTCTACTTTCTTTTATTATTCTTCTAAGGATTTGGACATATAAGACTGATTACTTTCGGAATTATTGTTAATATTGAAGAATACGATTGTAAGTCAAAAACATGTTGTTTGTCGGTGGCAATGATAAGCACCTCTGTCTCGTCGGTGTTTCCTATTTCTATCGCAATGACGTCATCGGCAACCTGGTGAATTTGTTGAGCAGCAGTTATGGTTGCGTTCTTGTTCATGGAGCGACCGTCGGTTATAACAACAAGCACGTTCTCAACTGAGAAGAAATGAAAGTGTAATAATATTTACGGGTTAATACCAGCTTTCTTGTCTGTGCTGTCAACTGAGCCAGTCAGTTCTAGGTGAGAAAAATGCAATATGCCATAGAATATGTAACAAAGAAACTAGCATATTAAACAAAGAAAATGTTGCATGGTTGGCCGTTCACAAGGGCAATGGTTATTTGTCCAGGTAACTTTGACGAGAAATCGTTGTGTGAACACTGCTACAAATATTATATTGCTAACGTTTATTTGCAAAGATTGTTTGTTACATTTTTCTGTGACAAATAATGTGCTCCTTGTGACCACAAATGGTTTAAATTGGCAAACTTTCTTTGCAGTAAAGTTTCCGTAACAAAAACTATGCTCGTGTGAACGCAGCTTTACAGATTGTCTGACAAACTTTCAAATTTTGTTTGTCAAATAAAGTTAAGCATATTAATTTGGCAATGCAAATATGACATATATACTGACACAAAAAAGAAACGTCCGCTTTATATTTGTATATGTTTATTCCAGAGGCATGTAGGCATTTCATTCAAATGTTTTGCTTAAACGGGAACCCATTTGATGAATAAAAGCGCAAATGACGACGCCACAAACACCGATACCCAATTTTCGAAAGTCACAAAATCAATATGTCGTGTGTTCTTCATGTTTAACTAACGCAGCACACCCCAGCGTCACTGAGCAGACAAGGTTCTGAGATTTTATGAGTGGTACAAGTATTCATTACTGTCAGGACCTGGTCCGTAAGGTGACGTCACAAAACGTCGATGACGGAGGTACACGGAGACATTACCTTGTTGGTCCATCAGTTTGGAAATCAGTTGCATAGGATTGCTTCAAAATTCATTTCTAGCCATCAAAAGTATTGAAATCAGCAATATTCAGCGTCGCGAAAGATTGGTTACAAAATTGCTTGATTACTTCTTTTTAAAGTGGTGGGGTAATAAACCTGGGCTTTAGAGGATCCTGATATCCGATTTCAGCCTTAATTTTTATTTTCTAATGCAAGTCGTCATTATCGCACACAAGAACAGCCAATTAAAACAAAGGCGGGGGCAAATGATGAAAGGCTTTGAAGATACCGAAGTTCTAAAATCGTTATTAATTTAATTCAAAGGGAGATAATTTCATAACTCAAAGACTTTGGGCTGCTTTCTCGTTTATTTTATAAGCAGTTTTGCCTTAAAATGTTGGCTTTTGTTTTGTTTTTTGCCACGTTTCTGGTGCTTTGTTTAAAACAAAAAGTTTCGCATTTTGATGAATAAAATGCTGCTGAGATGAAAAAAGTTGTTTTCACATAAAGTTCGATAAACCTTGTAGCTATGGAGATAAATTACAATGGATGCAACGTTATTTGTGCCAGCCATTCGGGACATGTTTTGTTTTATTGGTTCAAAAGATACAGAACCTTAGAAAACGGACGTTTCTTTTTTGTGGCACTATACAAATATGACCAATTTTATTCACAAGAGCATAATTTAATTTACCAAACCCACTTTAACAAAGAAACTGTGCGCGTGTGTACGAAGCTGAATCTGCTTCATACTCACAATGCATTATGTAACTTTTTATAACCTGACATCGGGCCCCGAGGTTATAAAACTTTTTTGGTGCTCAACTCAGCTGAGCATAAAATTTTATCCGCTGATAAATATGAAAATGCCAACTAAGCAGAGAAAATTCCATACCCAGCTAAACAACTGTACTTGTCAGTAATTCGCTACTTATTAGCATGTATCATTCCATGCTCAGCTGAGTTGAGCATATAAGTTTTATAACATCGGGGCCAGGTCAAATAGTCTCTCTTTTTTTACAATTGAGTTGTAAAAGTAGACCTCCAAGTTTTATCGCAAATTTTTCAAAGGGGGACAATTTTGGCGACTTCCTGTTTGCTATCCCGGAAGACGAAGCCCTAAGAAAAGGGTCTACACTATTAGGAAAGAACTCGTTCCTTAAAAAGCTAATTCTTTGCTTTAAGAGTTGACTATCATTGGCAATGGAAGTAGAAATGAAAACGTCAGAGGTACTTCCACATGATAGCGTAACCATTCATCCTGAAAATACGAATCCCGAAATGTTAAACATGAAAGTTTGCTACGCCGCAGTTGAAGTTATTTTGTATAAAAGAAATATGTAAAGACTCCATTCACTACACAAAATAAAACAAGCACCGACATGTAATGTTACCGCAGTAGGACAAGGAGTAACCCATGGATCGGAACTTGGGACGAACTGGCAGAATAAGAGATTTGTGCTGACTCAAACATGTTTCATATCTGTAAGGTTAAAATGGATGGATGGATGACTTGCGATTTTACTTCCGTTTTAAAAGTATTTCAGTCATATCAGGTGGGTAATAATGAAAGGCTGTGTGTAGTGGAACCCCGTTTACGATTGAAAAGATTCCCGCCTGCTGTAAGGCTAAAGGGTTGAAGTATATAAAAGTTTTACCATTGACTCTATCTCCATTACTGAAGGTAAGCATTTTCTCCCGGACAAAATCTAGAGCCTCGTGTGTACGTGTAGTACCCCCATAGAACTTCAGTCGGTCTGTTGCCAGGAGTAAGTCTGCCTTGTTTGTTGACGCATTTAGATGCCAAACAGACTGAAATTTATGAAGGAAATTAGCTTTAGATTATGCACAAATAGTGAAGTCTCAGATCAGCTTGCGCATCCGCGCAGTCTGAACAGAGTCCTCACTGTTGAGCTCGATGAATTTTTGTGGTAGACAGAGGGGAGTCTGCTGAGTATGCGCGTATGTGTTGTTTTTAATATTTTTAGCTTTATTTATTTATTTTTATTTTCGTTATACTACACCGCTTTTCACGTACCTTTAAGTTCAAGATAGTATAAACAGGTTTATGCCTTTAAAATGAATAGTTGGTTATATTCTGCAATTTGTTCGTGGTACTGCCTTATAAAGTGTGCGTGCTGTTGAAGAGAGACATTTATGTGTGTGGTGGGCGGGAGCGAGGCTTTAATGTTGCTTATCTCCCACCAATTCCATCAAGGACCTCTGACAGTTGTAATGTAAATTTGCCTACAAAAGAACCTTTGCTATGCTTTAAAATTTCCACTGAAATGTTTGCCTTGGAACTCTCTGTAGTTGGTACACAAACGATTTTTCGGTTATTAAATACATGGACTGAGATTTTTGGTGTAAAAAGCAAGTTTTTATTATAATTAAATAAATGAAAATTAGGAAAAGTTTTATCAAGATACACCTCTCCCGTGCCTCAGCTAGCCACTTCGCATGTATGCGTGTACTCTCAATATACACATTATCATGTGAGTGGCAAGCTGAGGCACTGGGGAGTGATAGTCCACAGCTGAAAAACTAAAAAGTGGGTGGGGTAATTAGACCCATTGCATCTTAAAATCAGGCTAGCATACTTTTCATTTGCATATTATTGCATGCTATATGCAGCTGTAGTGTTTACTTTATTTTCAGCATGTTTAACAAAACAAAATTCAGTAAATAAGAAAAATCGAAAATTTGGTGTATTTTGGATGACCGAAAATTCTGCTTACCCCTCTTTAGAAAGTCAGTGACAGTAAGTCTGCAGACGTGATATTTTTTTCAAAATCAATATGAAAACTTCTTTATAATGCATAAGTCAACATGTTAATGCTAAAATCATCAACATTGGCTTCCCAAGGAAGCTGCAGTTATTTGTCGAAAACTAGGCAAATTGTCACTGAAACTGACAGAGGTCTTTGGTTCTTAGAAGTAAAGCAAAAGTGGAAATGTGGCAATTCGTTTGCTGTGGGGCATAAAAGTATACTCCCTCATTTTTTTCACCATCTTTAAAATAATCAATATGACTAATTTCGTTAGATAATATATAATCATATGTAAATCCATTGTAAAAAATCAGAAAAAGTGATTCAGTTTGATACAGTTTTTAATTAAAATAAAGTATCGAGGTTGAAATGTAAATGAACACAATCGTCAGCCAATAGGAGAGTAGATTCCACGCCTTACGGTCATATGACGTTACCTAGGTATTTTTCTTTTTCGTGCACGCGCTATTACCGTCACAGCAAATTAATTTTGTCCAATGAGGCGATTTCGATAGCGGACCGCGATTTTACAAAATTTATGTTATTTCTTGGATTAAAGTTACTTCTCACAAAAATTGCCCCAAACAATTATTGTCAAATGTATAAATGGGCCATTTCGGAGTTACTGTATAAATATTACACGAAAACGTTTTTGTAATAAAAACAAGGGCGTAAATCTTTAACCGATTTGATACAAGTTCTGCGTTTTTGATTGATAAAATACGAGGGTCTTGCAAAGCGTTCTGTTATTGTTGGGGTGGGGGTGGATTTCTGACCTGAAGCATTTTATCAAAAAGTTTCTATTAGTACTACCCCATTACCAAAATAAATTTTCGTTACTTTCTTATCCAGTCTTGGAACACGTTTATTTTTGGTATCTGTCGGTGACACTGGTTAGTATATATGACTGCATATATTTAAAGCAGTTTGCACGAAATAAACGGGTATCGCAGTGACTGCAGTATTTTTTCAACGATGCGTTTTAAATAAACCCAATAAAAAGCTACAGAACTGTTTGCAGGCTCCTAATATAGATTTTGCAATAAATACGTGTATAGATAATTTGTATTTGAATTAGAGAAATACATGATTCTCGATGTGCATTCTCTCATCTTGGTTGTGAAAGTAAGAACTGGGGCACAGGCAGGCTTATATGCTGCACGAGCGGAATTATATGTCTGCAAGAGCGGGTCAATGTGGCTGCACAACCGACTGCCTTATTAAAATTACGAAATTACAGTATCTTTTCTCTAGCTTTCGTCACCAGATCATGTCAGACTGAATAGCCAAAACTTCGAAGTATGGCCCATATACCTTCTTTAGGATAGGTTCTCTGCTCTTAAAGGAAATATTTTAGATTTTAAAACTGACTTCACTGCAGCTTGTGCTGTGCATTATGGAGACCATAAAACGGCTCTTCGTACATCATCCATAGTGCAGATTATACTTTAAGCCGCGACACGAGAAAACCAACAAAGTGGTTGGGCGCCCAGTGCAGACTCCGATCGATCTTGGCATCCGCCCAGTCTGAGCAGAGTCTGTTATATGCTTTATATACTTACCTCCTGCGAATTCCCCATTTTATCAACAGTCTGACTTAGCAGGCATAGGCTTACTCGAAAATATGCTTTCAAAGTTTGACACTTTACACGACGACGTCAATATCATCATAATGGGTGATCTGAATGCTCGAACTGCCGATCGTTGTGATTTTATCCAAGAAAACATCACAGTTCCAGTTCTTGAAGAATACGAAGACTTTTTGTATGATGACGTTAGCGTTAGAAAGTCGTGTAACCAGACCGTAAATAAATTCGGTTTGGACCTTCTCGAACTGTGTAAAGCATACATGTTAAGAATTTGCAATGGAAGGCAAGGCAACGACAAGGATATTGGTAACTTTACATTTATTGGAGATTGCGGGAACTCTGTAATTGACTATGCTATATGTTCTGAATATATTATAAGTCATATAAAATCTTTTAACATAGAGGAAAGAACGGAATCACACCACTTTCCAGTCAGTTTATCATTGCCTTGTATGCTCGATTCACCTCGGCAGTCTTTTAGGGTTTTCGAGGAATCGGAGAAACGCTTCTATAAATTCAACAATGCTAACACGGAACAATATAGACAAAACATGACCAGTTTATTCACGAATGAGTTCATCCTAAATATTACACAATTAATACAAGACTATTCAATCGATGTCTCCATAGTCTTAGAACGGTTTCTAGATATCTTTTACCAGTGTGGGTCTTGTTGTGGATATGTTAAAAAGTGTTTCCTCAGAAGGCAACCTTATTGGTTTGATGTAAGTTGCACCAATCTGAAGCAGCAAAAGTTCAGGGCGTTAAGAAAATATAGGGATCAGCGAACCCAGGAGAATTTAGACTTGTATAAGAAATCGAGGCAAACGTTCAGAGCACATTGTGACGACAAGAAATTTGCTTATAATAACCGCATACTTGAAGATTTAGTTTCTTGCCACTCTGACTCTAAGTCATTCTGGAATAAACTTAAAAGAATAACTGGGTCCAGTCAGGCAAGTAACAATATCACAAAGGAACAATGGAAAGCCCATTTCGAATTATTATTTTCTGTCGGTGAGGAAGCGGAGGGTACTGACAATGCTGGTATACGAGATAATGTCATTGAACATGAAATTACAGAAAACGAGCTTCACGATATTATCTTTAATTCAGCTATAACCGATGAAGAGATCATTAAAGCAGTCAAGTCACTTAAACGTGGTAAATCCAGTGGTCAAGATGAACTCATACCTGAATTCTTTATTTATAGTTTAGAATTTATATTACCGTTACTCAACAAATTGTTCAATCGAATCCTGGACACTGGTGACTTTCCATCTGCATGGGGTCTATCAGTTCTTGTTACCTTGTATAAGAAGGGAAATGTTCAAGACCCGAATAACTATAGAGTGATATCACTTCTCGATGTCATTGGAAAAATATATACAGCTATAATAACTAAGCGGATTACATTTTTCACAAACATCTACAGTGTTATCTCGGAATCTCAAGCCGGCTTTCGGGAAGGCTATAGCGCAATTGACAATGCATTTGTCCTATACTCTTTGATAAATAAAAGTTTAACGAAAAAGAGAGGCAAGCTCTATGTAGCCTTTGTAGATCTAACTAAGGCGTTTGATCTAGTCAAACGTAGTAAATTATGGGATGTATTGAAGAAAACAGGCATTAAAGGGAAACTTTATAATAGCATATTAGGAATGTATCACACAGTAAAGGCATGTGTCAGGACCACAGAAGGTTTGACTGAGTACTTTGATTGTCCTTCTGGCTTAAAACAGGGATGTTTAGCCTCACCTATTTTGTTTTCTATGATTATAAATGAATTTGCAACATTAGTTGATAAAAGCGGTATACGAGGCGTTCAACTTTTCCCGGATTTAACTGAAATATTGCTGTTAATGTTTGCCGATAACTTAGCTCTCGTGTCTGACACGGTTGTGGGATTACAAAGACTACTAAATGTGTTATATAGATTCTGTTCAGATAAAGGTTTAGTAATCAATATAGCAAAAACTATGATCGTTGTTTTTAAGAAAGGAGGTATGTTGTCCAGAAATGAAAAGTGGTTTTTAGGTAATGAGCGGTTACAAGTAGTATCTTGCTTCACGTATGTTGGTGTTACTTTTACTAGACAATTATCGCTGACACAGATGGCTAAAGAACAGGCTGTCAAGGGCAAACGTGTGCTTATCTCTGTTTTATCCAAGCTCTATCAATTCGGCCAGTTACCAAAAGAGGTTTTCTTTAAAATATTCGATACAAAAATATGCCCATTACTGCTTTATGGCTCAGAAATATGGGGTGTTGAAAAACGAGCGGATTTAGAAAGAGTGCAAAACTATGCATGCAAACGTTACATGTGTGTCAATTTAAAATCAAGTAATGATGCCGTTCTTGGGGCCTGTGGTCGTTATCCCTTATACATCGAAGGTATGAAACGTAGTATGCCATACTGGCTGAAAATCTTAAAAATGGGTGATCATCGTTACGTTCGAAAGTGCTATAGTATGATGAGGTATTATGACCAGATAGGTTATACAGATTGGGTCAGTCATAAATATTATACGAAAGTTGTTATATTTGATCGGATTAGGTTACATATGAGAACAACATGAGGTTCTACATGATAGGGAATTTTTATCATTGTTCAAACAACGGCTAAAAGACCAGCATTTACAGCGCTGGTTCAGTGATATCAATTCTAGTCCTAAGCTATGTACATATGCTAACTTTAAACTGTCTTATGTCCATGAACCTTACCTAGATATTATTAATGTTCGTAAGTTTAGGCGGGCCGTAGCTAGTTTAAGAACATCTAGCCATAAACTGGAAATAGAAACGGGAAGATACATAAATAAACCCAGAGTGGAACGTAAATGTAAATTTTGCATACCTTCCATTGAGGATGAATACCATTTCATTGTGTTATGCCCGGTATCAGGACTTAAGAGAATCGTTGTTGCCAGTTGAATATCGAAATGTGATAAATCATTATAACTTTATTAAGTTAATGAGCACACACGATAAAGAGACACTACGAAGCATTGCTATGTTTACTTACTATGCTTTTGAACGAAGAAAGGATATGATCAAGACTCAGTTGGTGCATCAGTAGATATTTGTTTTGTAATTTGTTAATACATGCTCATGTTATGGGCCAGTGGCCTGAATCAATAAATACTTTGTAGTTGTAGTTGTAGTTGTAGTCTTCGCTGTTCGCATGGAGCTAGCTTAGACCCTTAGCTACCCTTTAACGCTTAGCGAAGAGTCTCATCAGACTGGGCGGATACACAGGCTGTTCTGTGCCTGCGCTGTGCGCACAACCACTTTGTTGGTTTTCTCATGTCGCGGCTCAAATTTTTATGTTTCTCCTTTGAGGTCAGAAGATATATTCTGAGAAATCAGAAACTGTGATTGGTTTAGACTCATATTCTAGGCCATCGCTTTTATTCATGTGGACCCTTTTTAATATTAGTCAGTCTTTAAACCGACTACCTTAGTATGTTTTCTCTGGCTTTCGTCAACAGATCAAGTCAGGGTCACTGATGAGGCATGAATAGCCGGGACTTCGAAGTATGGCCCATGTTCCTTCTCTTGAGGGCAGTCTTAGTTTTTAGCTTATATAGAGAAAGGAATCATGAGTCGTACTGGATTGCGTATCCAGTGATAATGTTACTATATTCAGTAATACAGTTGTAATAAATGAGCCACGACACGACAAAACCAACAATGTGGTTGCGCGCCCAGCGCAGACTCAGATCAGCCTGGGCATCCGCCCAGTCTCATCAGAGTCTTCGCTGTCCGCAGCTTAGACCATTAGCTACCCTTTAAGCGCTTAGTAAAGAGTCTGATCAGACTGAACGGATGTCCAGGCTGATCTGAGTCTGCGCTGGGCGCACAACCACATTGTTTGTTTTCTCGTGTCCCGGCTCAATTGTACTTGCCAGTTTAAAGTTGTTTCAGCATATTGCACAATGTAGGTTAGGGTTTAACTTACCTGCGGATGAGACGCAAATGTTACCATTCCGATTTGCGAATTGTGTGGTCCAATGTCAAGTGACGTCACAATGGACTTGACAAAATCCTTAGCATGTCCGAAGTTGGACGGTCCAATACTGCCAGAGTCGTCAAGAAGAAATATGACGTCTTTTGAGCAGCCTGCAGAATTAAAATAAGGTACTAACCCTCTGTATTATAACGGAAGACCTTTAACAAACCATGTAGTTTACGAGTCCGGACTTATGATTTTTTGTACTTTTACCACTCTACTAAGACCCGGTTGTTCAAAACAATTCATGAGATGTTAAAATTTCAAACATACTGCCATTTTTTGCCGAAAAATGTGAGGACCTTTTGCAGTGCAAAAAGCTCCTCTCGTTTTTCAGCAAAAACTATTAACACACTTAATTCTTAGCGAATCCTTGACTAACGAGTCCGTTGAGTTTACGATGCTTCGAGCAACTGGGCCCAGTTTGATGAAGGGCTACAAAGTTTCTTGCTCAGCCAAAAAAAATACTTGTTTGATTCTTAGGAAAATTACAGTAATTAAAGTGTTTTTTTTTTTTTTTCGAACTTCTGGCTCAAACACGTTGCTTGTCATTAACGCCAATGGGAACTTTCAGAGAAAGCAAGTAATTACCTTGCACAATGGGGTTTAACCCTTAAAGGAAAGAACTTGCTGGTCTTAGAGCAAATTATTTCATTTAAGAGTGAATCCCCTTTTAAATAAAAAGGTTCCTTTGCAAAGGGTTGATTGATTGGTTGTTTTGGGTTTAACGGCCCTTTGAGACAGTATTTCAGTCTATATCGGGCCGTCTCCCAGAGAGGGAGAAAGAGGAGAAATGATAAACGAGAGAAAAACTGTCCAAACAACCCCCACCCGCACCTTCTGCAAGCACAGTAGGCCCTTGCCCTAAAATGTTCCAAATCAGTAGGACGCCCCGGCACTGGAAGTTACACACAGCACCATTGCACCACCCGACCACCCCCCTTTGCAAAGGGATGCAGATAGGAAGTGATAAACAGTTATTTCCATTGATATATGGGGAAAAACACGGGGATGTACCTTCACACCTTATTAGCAATTAAACAGGTTAAAGTCACAATGCAGTTCTTCATAAACATAATGGGTTGTCCCATATACTAGAATTTTCCTATTTTTTCTGTATTGATATAGGTTTGTCCTTTCACCTTCACATATACAAAAATGATACCACATACTGCTCGCATTCGGTTTATCTGCATCCAAATGTAAATAGAATCAGTGGTTTTACGCCCTTTTCCAAGTTTGTTGAGGGTGTGTTTTTTTTGCATCTAAGCGGCATAGTTGATTCAGTGAGGGATGAATTAGATATATTTTGCATGCGTTATAACGAAAATTATTACCGTGGATAGGGCGTACCGTCGTCACAGGTGTCGTCGGCTTTGTCGACATTGTAGTCGACGTCGGGTAGTTACAGAAATCCGTGTCACAACATTCCAGAGAGACGTCACGTGACTCCAAGACATGTGGTTCAGCAGCTCGCTTACCAAAGGCAAATCCAAACCCGAATCCCTCACATACCTATGGTATATATTAGCATAGTCATTATCATTGAAATAAAACACTAATGTAAATTTTAGTCTACAGTTGGAGGGCCTGGCCTAGTGAATTACGTGCTTGCGTTTCATTCAGTGGGCCGTGGGTTCGATTCCCATCTGGTGACACATGTCCCACCAATTTCTTAAATACATGTACACTAGAAAAGGAAATCTGCACCCAGTGAGCATTGAGCTTGATTAAGTGTATTACGGGGAAGTGGGATGGGCGGTCCGCCTCCACTAGACAAGCAACACAGATTCCACTTACGTTTCGGCCCTGTGTTTTATTTCGATAATCTGTTGCTCTGTGGTTATTTTTGTAACGGCAGATTACCGCAAATGTTGGCTCCAAACTTGTGGTTGGTTGTTTGGGGTTTAGCGGCCCTTTGAGACATTATTTCAGTCTATATCATCTTAAGACAGCGGAAGAAAGGAAAGAGTAATAATAGGCGAGAAAAAAAGTCGAAACAACCTCCACCCGTACCTATTGCAAAAACAGTAGGCCCTGGCACTACTTTTTATCCAAATTAGCTGGTCGCCTTGGCACTGATAGTTACTCGGTGTTACCATCGCCCCATCCGACCTCTCAAACTGTCGTTTAATTTTTAATTTGAATTGATATTGTCTGCATAGGTTATTGCTAAGCAGCTTTGGTGTTGTGTTATTTCTAAATGTACATATGTTTGCTGATTGGTTCTATTTACAGGATGGATGATCACGTGGTTTTTACGTCACAGGAAAAACTGGAAATGCCAGTGTCGAAACCGGGGAACAGACGTTGTGTTATTCTGTACTATATAGTCAATTCTCTGTTAAGGGACAATTTTATTATGGAGCCGCCTGCTTTTAGCAGCCAACTTGAGTGGGACACTTGAAATACAGTTCAGTGCAGTTGAGCCTGTATTAAGGACACATATGTCTTAAGCATCTACTTTTTGTGCGCCCCCCCCCCCCTCCCCCCCCCCCCCGCAAGTGACCTTTAAGACTTTTAAATCCTTACATTTTTCGGCTCGCATGTCATGATGTATTCATGATGACCATCGACTGCCCGAAGATGTTTCAACATGCAAGTCTGAAAATTAGAAATAAGCCGCGACATGAGAAAACCAACAAAGTGGTAGTGCGCCCAGCGCAGACTCAGATCAGCCAGGGCACCCGCCCAGTCTGATCAGAGTCTTTTCTGTCTGCATGAAGATAGCTTAGACCCTTAGCTACCCTTTAAGCGCTAAGGAAAGACTCTGATCAGACTGGGCAGATGTCCAGGCTGATCTGAGTCTGCACTAGGTGCACAACCACTTTGTTGGTTTTCTCATTTTGCGGCACAAATATGAATTATGAACCGTAAATATTCTAAGTATTGGGACAACGCGGTTGAGCAAACAGTGCAGGCCCACATCAGACTGCTCCTAGGAGCAGTCTGGTCAGGGTCTACACTGTTTGTCGTTCCATCTGCGTCTATTGGACGCATTACTGCGCTGTAAAACCAAATTGTTCCATTTAAATGGCAATTCGTAAAATGTTTACAGCAGTGGTCACTGGTCAATAACAGAATAGCAGTGATAGCAAATGATAGACTTTGTTACCATTGACCATTTTTGACCAATTGACTTGTCTATACCTGTCATTAGGGTTTGTCCATTACTACTTTTAGGTGTTTCTGCAGAATATTTTTTTTTTTTTTTTTTTTTTTGTATTTTACATAAAAATTCCTGTAAGCAGTTAGTGTTGACCCTGATCACTGAGCGAAAAAGGGTAAAGTGCGGAATTCAAATGACGTAAATATGGTGTATCAAAAGTCAAACTGCATTACCTATAACCAGTATTGTAACATTAAAGATACACAAACTCCTTTTATCATTATTTTTATTATCATTATTATTGCTATTATTTTAGCTTTCATGTTAGAACTTTACCATCATCACTGCTAAAAGTAAAGATTTCTTGCTCCGTCAAAACACTGTAAGCGCGTCAAAAACATTGCTAAAATGCAGTCAAATTGCATTTTTAGCTGTAAAAATACCACAACAACAAAGTGATACATACATGTATAAAGCTGAATAAAACTGGCTTGTTAACATTCCTTTGCATTTGTGACAAATCAATTGATTATTCTTGGTATTCGCCACGTTTTATGAGTTATAAGGCCTTCAAATGCAGACCTCGGACATTTTCACTGGGCAATAATGCAAACCCTTTGATTACCGTACAAATTCTATGTATTCGGACATATAGGTCTGAGCAAACAGTGCAAACCACTATCCGACTACTGATCAAGGTCTACACAGTTTGCCATTTCATCTGCATCCGTTGGATGCGTTACTCAATTACTAAAAAAACGCACAATGACTTGAGAATAATAATTTGTTTGAGAATATCTGAAATTCTTGTTGAAAGAATTTCAGTTGGTAGGCCTAATTCATTGAAAAATTGGCGGAGCATGGTATACATTGTCACAAGTTGTCATGCTCCGGAACCAAAGAAGTCATATATGTGTTACCAAAGAAACTAAGAGTTCAATTTGATGTCATCGAGATGTCATTCTGCCAAGGAACCAAGCACAACAGTAGGTCATTCCGTAGTTGCTATGGTGACAGATCTATGACGTCATGTCACTTATAGTTCTAGAGGAGCATGGCATACAATGTATGCCATGCTCTTCTCGAATTATAAGGGGCATTCTACCTGAAATTCTAACAATGGAAACGTGTGATTTCTAAAACCTGTAATTCATTCTCAAATGATTTAATTTTCTGCTAAAAACAAACTGTTTCATTTTAAGACAATTACTGTTATTATTTTAGTTTTCAAAAGGGGGGGTATCAATAAGGTAGGTTTTCTGCATCCTACCAAAGTTTTATTGTTTTGACTGATGTTATACCCTAGTGTGTCTAGTTTATTGAACCATATGTGACTTTGCGCGGAAAGCCCTAGTTACTGAGCTATGGGTCCAAAGAAGTGGGTGGGGTAATCCAACATGGTTTTAGCCTGTCTTGTAAAAACATTCTCATTTGGTAGAAGAGTACAGCAGACAGACAAAATTTGATAAAATGATTAACAGAACATCTAAACTATATTTCCATATCATTCTATTTGGTCTAATTTGAACATATGTTGTCAAAAAAGACTTCCTTTGACATTTAGCATTTTTTGATATTTTTGACCTCAATTTTCAATATTTCTTGGCCTTATTGTTAAATGAACAGACATGTTATCATCAAACTCATGTCAAGGAAGTACCTTGAGAAGGACATTCAGATGATGTGACCAGAATATCACAATAGCATAGTTTTCATGGTCGACTGAACACATAAACTTGCTTGGAAGATGGTTTTCTTTCTATTTTGACCTAGAATTACGAACCTTTGGTCAAATTACTATTTTAACTGCTATATTATGCCCCAGGCCCCTGCCACTAAAGGTGAGGGAATACATATTGGCTTCAGTGCGGATCTCGTTGGCATCTGCAATTGTGTATGTGTCACATATTAAGTCCTTCTGTGACCTTGGAAACAAGGTCAAGGTCATCAAAATCTGACCTTGACCTTGTTTCCAAGGTCAAAGTATGTGACCCAGAGACAGATGCAGACGCCAAGGAGATCCGCACTGAAGCCAATATGTATTCTTTCACCTTTAGTGACGGGGGTGTAGGGCATAATATAGCAGTTGAAATAGTAATTTGGCCAAAGGTTCGTAATTCTAGGTCAAAATTAAATGAAAAAACATCTTCTGAGCAAGTTTATGTGTTCAGTCGACCATGAAAACTAGGTCATTGTGAAATTCTGGTCACATCATCCGAATGTCCTGGTCAGGGTACTTCCTTGACATTAGTTTGATGACAACTGGTCTATTTGTTTAACCATAAGGCCTAGAAATATTGAAAATTGAGGACAAAAATATAAAAAAATGTCCAATGTCAAAGGAAGTCTTTTTTGACAACATATGTTCAAATTAAACCAAATAAAATGATATGGAAATATAGTTTAGATGTTCTGTTAATCATTTTATCAAATCCTGTCTGTCTGCTGTACTCTTCTACCAAATGAGAATGTTTTTACAAGACAGGCTAAAACCATATTGGATTACCCCACCCACTTCTGTGGACCCATAGCTCAGTAAGTAGGGCTTTCCGCGCAAAGTCACATATGGTTCAATAAACTAGACACACTGGAGTATACCATCAGTCAAAAAAATAAAACTTTGGTAGGATGCAGAAAACCCACCTTATTGATACCCCCCCCCCCCCACACCCCCTTTAAACAGTAGAGTTAAAACTCGATGGTGTATCCGGTAAATAAGTGTACTAATTACCTCGTTTGCAGCGCAGGCCTTAGTAGCATTACAGTTGTTCAGATCCTTTACAGGGCTGGGGCAGTCGTAACACATCAGAGCTAAAACGAAGCAAATTTCATTTCGGAGAAGTTAATGTTCGTCTTAATTTCACTATTACAGACAATTTTCACATGGCAGCACTGAGTTTCTCCTGGCAAACTGAGTACTGGACTTGACTCATAAGTTACAAATCAGGCACTAGTGAAACATTAATATTAATATAATATTACTTTGATGCTTAGTGATTGACCCTAAATGGACTTATAGGTGTTCAGAGTGAGTCCATAGGAGACGAGGCGAATTCGGACCTTCTATCAAGTCACACTGTTATCCCAACGGGGTGTACATTAACACTGAATCAACATTGATTCAAATTCGTGTCGTTAAATCAATGTTAATTCAATGTTTATTCAACGTTTTATGGCTACTGGGCTATATCTCCATACGGTCGAAGCAATCACGAACCATCCATCTATTTCATTTCTCCGAGGACCCTCATAACTTACCCTACCCACTATCAGTCACAGACGGAAAACGACAAATTGCAGAAAACAAAAGCAATCATAATCATAATTTTGCTACCAGAGTATTCCTTTCGAGCTGAGAAGACTCATATACATCCTAACTTGATGTGTGTGTGTGTTTTTTTAATCTTTTAATACATGTAACAGTGATTTACGCAAGTGGTTGTGCGCCCAGCGCAGACTCAGATCAGCCTGGGCATGCGCCCAGTCTGATCAGAGTCTTCGCTGTCCGCATGAAAGGTAGCTTAGACCCTAAGCTACCCTTAAAGCGCTAAGCGAAGAGTCTAATCAGACTGGGTGGATACCCTGGCTGATCTGCGTCTGCGCTGGGCGCACAGTCACTTTTTTCGTGGCACGGCTCAAATGATTAAGACACTGTAAAGCATTCTCGCGACAGATAGACGATAGCTCGATATGTAATTTCGTATTTGGCGCATGGATTTATGGTAATGAACCAGATTTAGATAACTCCAAATTAACCCAAATGAAAGTTTCAGAAATGAGATTGTGTGGAGAGTACCTACTCTTTGCTACAATGCATTTGGAGCGGCCATCTTGAATTCTGAGAGAACATTCAGTCACCCACCTTGGATATTTCTATCACCCTTGTCAAATTATATCATCAGATTCTGCGGATGCAACAAATTTGCACTGTATTTCATTTTCATTGGAAAAACTGTCGATGTAAAACTAATCGTAAAACGTGCATCAACGCCAATGTATTTTACAAGTGCTTGACGTTGAGATACAGTATAATGCGCCAAAATGCAGACGACAAAATTTACGTCTGCAGAATTTCAAAAATGTTTCGTCCAAGCTATATCATATTGAGAATTCAAACACTAGAGGGTTAACAGTGTAGGTTCAGATGAGGTGGCTCATCATGAGCCACCTCATCTGAATCTACACTGTTTGCCAATTCAACAAGTAATATTGATGTCATTTGGATTGCCTCAAAACTAAATGGATACACTTGAAATGAAGAGACAACGCTGAATCTGAAAAAAATGCCACCCTTTGCAAAGGACTGCAACTCTAGCTGATAAATGTTGCTTCCCTAGTTTATAATACCCTTCTGTAACGTGAAATGGGGAAGGGGTCTCTTAAGGGAAGAATAAGGAACAAACTCATTCCTTTAACCCTATAAGCACCAAAAAGCAGACGACAAACTTTTCGTCTGCAAAATTTCAAAATGTGTCTTGTCCAAGCTAAAACATATTGACAATTCAAAAACTAGAGGGCAAACAGTGTAGATCTACATGAGGCGGCTCATTATGAGCCGCTTCATCAGGATCTACGCTGTTTGCAAAATTCAGCTACTTTTGTCTCTGTTAATGGCTCCGGGCGACATATTCTTCTATATCACTGTGGTCACCATTGGAGCATACTATTTGACGTTTCAAGTACTTACGGCAGAGCCCACAGAATCGTTTACATGCCACACCCGAGAATGTGGGTTCACTGCAGAGGTCTGGTTTCTGTCTTTGTAGAAGAACACAGGCCGTCGTGTCTAGATCTTGGCAGTCGTTAGTCTGGCTGGTTACCGGCACCAGAAACACACCTGTTAATGTATTGTAGTCCCTGTCTACAGCTATTAATTCGCAAACGCAGACGTTTACGCCGAGCACACTCGACTAAAACGCTTCTCACACTCAACTATTCACGTTTTACCTCATGTCAGGCTCGAACATATAAATATTATATAACACAATTTGAAATCGCAAAAATGAACCTACACGAAAATGACATTCACAAGTGTCACGCTGATATACTTATTTCATTTATATTCAGTAGTTACATTGCCGATTTAATAGACATGATTGCAGAATAATTAATAAAAACACAAAGTCTTCAAACTTTCAGAATAATAGTTATACAGAAATCGCCTTGTAAGACGCATGTTGTGAGCTCTCATTTGGGCTGTCTCAGCAAAGCAGTTCTGTTGAGGGCGAGGGGTGGGGGTGTTGGGGTGGGGGTGTCGCAGCGTGTGGCTCTGTGGGAATTGTTTGGGGTGTTTAAAAGGTTTAACTGGGTGCTTCCTGCTTCCTTTATGCTGTATTATTTGTTTGTATTGAATTTCAAATATATGTTGAGCTTGTTTGCTATTGTTTCTTGTACTTTATGGAGAAAAATGAAAATGGAGTAAAATAATTTTTATTTCGCTCAAGATACTGAAGTTGAAAAAAATGCAGTTCCAGGTTCACGTTTAACTGACTGTTCGCTATTTCAAACGTAGACTGGCTCCAGTCTCTAGTCAGTAAAACTGAAAAGTCTTCAGGCGTCACTTAAATCAGCTATCAGAGCATTCATTCCTGAAGTTAATACATTTTGCATTATTTGGTTTAAACTTTATTAGAAATATGTGTAAATATATTAATGCTTATCTGCATAACATTTATACATTAGCACATATTTCTAAACATAATATTTTAATCAAAAAGGGATTCAGAAGAAAGTCAAACGACTGTTTTTTCAAATCTGTTTCCCAATATTGCAATCAATATGATACTTCTATAGCAAGTGATTTGAAATTATATACCATATACAAAGTTGATACAAACATGAGAATCTAATAGTTTTTACTCTACGTATTATGAGATATGCATTTCAAAAGAAACATTTCCATTTCGCAATCATCCTCGGCATTATTTTATAACAATATAGTTTATTAGACAGAAGCCAGTTTACTTCAAACATAGCCTTGGCTTCTTTTTACCCATTTTCCGCGGTGACTTATCTGTCTCTGTACTGTTTGCCAAGATTTTTTTAATGCGACACGAGGCGTTGATAGGTTAATAAAACTGAATAATCGATAAACAGTATATTTGAAAAGTACATACCGAGCAAAATAAACAGACGCCCTATTAAACGAGCTTCCATTTTGATGTCCATGTACATGCAGAAGAATATATGGTCAAAGCTTATCTCTGCTCTCCGACCCGACGGTAAGGTCACTTTCAAAGTCTTCCTAGATAATGACTTTCCGCTATAATGACCATTCAACACGCCTACCAATTGCTCTCATGCGAAACCACGGTTCAGAGCGCCAATCCATGAGAGGAGTTTCTGGTTTTGCAGGAGGGGAGCCGAAATCGTAAACAAATTTGACATCGGCATAAGGTTTGAGGTATTTATTTTCTCTGAAAACTATTTATGCAAAATATAAGAATGCTATTTTGTCACATATAGATTGTTTCTTCGGCACATGAAAGGATTAAGCACACGGTCTTGCATTTTTCGAGATATGCATTTAGTACGGCGGAGCATGTGTTCAAAGTCAATCTCGGCGATACATGTATATACATGTAGGGAAAAGTCGCATTCTCTTGCTTGATTTTGAGTCTCTGACTTTGGCAGTTGCAAAGAAATGAACAGAACTACTGTATGCGTGAATCCAAACGTTGGAAGTAAGCTTTCCGTGATAGACAGGTTAGAATTTAGAAAATATACGCAAAAACTTGGCATCGTCAGCCCGGTTCCGCATGAGATAATAGAAAATATAAGGAATTTTTATCAAACACAAAAACAGCTTCTGACCAATAATTGGATCAAAACTAAAATGAACACTGTGATAAATCATTATTTTATACATTGCAGATGACTTTCAAGCTGTTTTTTTTTCCCCCGTTTGTCTTTTTAGGCCTTTTGCAAACCCTTTTTCAAACCCTCTTTCATGCCTCAGAAACAGACAAACGGGGATTAAAACAGCCAGAAAATCATCTGCAATGTATAAAATAATGATTTATCACAGAGTTCATGTTAGTTTTGATCTAGTATTGTTCAGAAGCTTTTTTTGTGTGTTTGATAAGAATTCCCTATATTTTCTATTATCTTATGCGGAACCGGGCTGACGATGCCAAGTGTTTGCATATATTTTCTAAATTCTAAACTGACCATCATGGAAAGCTTACTTCCAACATTTGGATTCATGCATACAGTAGTTCTGTTCACTTCTTGGCGACTGACAAGGTCAGAGACTCAAAATCAAGCAAGATGATGCGACTTTTCCCTACATGTATATATCGCGAGATTGACCTTGAGCACATACTCCGCCGTACTAAATGCATATCTGGAAAAATGCAAGACCATGTGCTTAATCCTTTCATGTGCCGAAGAAACAATCTATATGTGACAAAATAGCATTCTTATATTTTGCATAAATACTTTTCAGAGAAAATAAATACCTCAAACCTTGTGCCGATGTCAAATTTGTTTACGATTTCGGCTCCCCTCCTGCAAAACCGGAAACTCCTCTCATGGACTGGCGTTCTGAACCGTGGTTTCGCATGAGAGCGATTGGTAGGCGTGATTCAATATGTCAAGCCAAGTGCTCAGGCAGGCTTGGCCCATTGTAGTTTCAACTAATGGTTTCCTTTAACTCTGGCTGACAGTGGAGTTTGGTTTAGCCAAGAGTAATAGTGTTTTGGCGTTTTTGATTGAGCCGCGAACAGCAAACCAAACAAAGTGGCGTGTGCGCCCAGTGACAATGAAGACTCAGATCAGCCTGGTCACAGTCTTCACTGTATGCTTAAAAGGTAGCTAAGGGTCTAAGCAAGCTCCGTGCGGGCAGCGAAGACTGATTTGAATGGGCGGATGTTCAAGCTAATCTGAGTCTTTGCTGGGCGCACATGCCACTTTGTTAGTTTTGTCGTGTCGCGGCTCAAATCAAGGTTTAAAAACGTTTGACTCTCTGCATATATATTAGAAAGTAGAGTCCGGTATAGTCATAACTGTACTGCGTGAAATTTATGGCTAGCAAATTTCAGTGAATTCCACTACTGGAGTTTTTATACCACAGTCATCAAACTGGAAGTATATTGCTTAGAAGAGTAGATGTCCCCTCCCAGTGCATAGATAACCATTGAGCCATGTCTATTTTCAAGATAATCGGTGCACCGCGGTGTATGCTTTGATTAAACTGCAAATATATATCTCTATCAAGGCAACAAAATGACAACTCTAGTCAAATGATTCAAATAATTTATTTTCAAAATAAATAATCATATAACAGGATATCCACAGCTATTTTTGAAAATATAGATATCACAACTTTTACACAAACTTTGACACACATGTACAAAAAAGCATTTGAGCAACAAAGTGGCATGTGCGCAAAGCGAAGACTGGCACCCGCCTAATCTGATTAGAGTTTTCGCTGTGGGCATGGAGGTAGCTTAGACCCTTAGCTACCCTTAAAGCGCACAGCGAAGACTCTGATCAGACTGGGCGCACATGCCACTTTGTTGGTTTTGTCGTGTCGGGGGTCATTTAAGATGAATGAAAGGTTACACTTGCATGGGAAGCAATTCTATTTTAATTCGACTCTCTTTCCATTAGGGATCAACTCTCGAGAGACTCATCCATTCCATTTGGCACACAACTTTAAATCAACAGTGAATCAACGTTGAGTCAACGTCATGATCTTGCATCAACAATGATTAAATGTTGATTCAATAACAGGGGGCTTGAATCATATTGTATTGGATATAGCAAATAACGATACTAATACTTATTATATAGCTACAAAGATCCCCGTTCACTTTACATTGGAGTAACCGTGCAATATTTTTCGCATATTGCACGAAGTCAAGTGCATATTGCACGGAGTTCATCAGAACTACTTTTGTTTTTTACAGAGATAAAAGTGTGGCAGCCATTTTGTCATCCACTGCATTTAAAAATCGAGTAAAATAATGACACTGCTGTCGGTTTCGCCCTATAAATTACATAGTAATGAGCAGCGACACGACATAACCAACAATGTGGTTGTGCGCCCAGGGCAGACTCAGCTCAGCCTGGGCATCCACCCAGTACGATCAGACCCTTCGCTAAGCGTTTAAAGGGTAGCTAAGGGTCTAAGCTACCTCCATGCGGACAGTGAAGACTCTGATCAGGCTAGGCGGATGCCCAGGCTGATCTGAGTCTGCGCTGGGCGCACAACCACATTGTTGGTTTTGTCGTGTCGTGGCTCAATTATGATTTACCTTTGACCTATCAATCTTTTAAGACGTAGTATGCTAATAATAATGATGAATTTCCTAAAAGTTGCAGAAAGTAAAACTGGAAAATGGCGCCCACTTCTTGTTCACGTCAAACTTTGCTTACAGACGTCACGTCATATAACGTCATATTCACTTTCGTACGTCCTTCGCCATATGAACTCGTGCCGAATATTTTCCAATATGAATTCAATATCCTATAAATATGTAACATGGAATTAAATGGCATGAGAATAATTATTTGTTTGAGAAAATCTGAAGTTTCTGTTTAAAGAATTTCAGTTTGGTATGTCATTGAAACACCGCTTGCTATGCTCCTACACCAATGACGTCATAAATAATTTACCATAGCAACTATGGAATTGCCAAATTGTTGTGCTTAGTGTCTTTGCAGAATTACGTCTCAATGACGTCACTTTGACATTACTGTGGAATTCTTGTTGCTATGGTAATATATTTATGACGTCACTGCTATAGGAGCCATGCTCCTCACTTTATCAATGACATTACGTACTGAAATTCTTAACACAGAAACTTCTGAATTTTTCAAACAAATAATTATTTTCAAGTCATTTAATTCCGTCCCAAATCAATATGATTGGAGTCCCCATCTTTTCGATTTTGGATATCCATATAACACAGTAGATGTGATCTAGTATTCAGCTTTATATTGAGATATCCATAATTTGGTTTTATGGGTATTCATAACTCCAGAGTTGAATAATCATTAATTTCCGATCTCGCAAGACCAAGATGACTATTCGAAACCCATAATAGAATTATGACAATCCAAAAACCGATTTGTGGTTATCCTTAAAAAGAGAAGAAAAAAATTATGGGCACCTAATTATTGAACAGTTTAAAAAAAAATTCTATAAGCTATTTTGGGATATCCAAGATTGTTCTGAGATTCTAATATCCGTAACACCATGTGTAGCGAGCTGTCTTTATTTAGATTCTAAAAGATGCATGTAATTCAATCTATATATGAGCTGCGACACGACAAATACAACAGAGTGGCATGTGCGCCCAGTCTGATTAGAGTCTTCTGTGTGCTTAAAGGGTAGATAAGGATCTAAGCTACCTCCATACCGACAGCGAAGACTCTGATCGCACTCGGCGGATGGCTGGTGTGAGTCTTCACGTGGCGCACATGTCACTGTTGATTTTGTCGTGTCGCGACTCATATATCCAATTCATCTTGATAGCAATAATTCCTACCCCACCCCGACGCAAATACATACAAATATCATGTAAGTTTACTGCGTTAGACATTTTGAAATAGCGTGCCCGCACAATAAATGGTTCTCGAATAAATGTTTATGATAAATTGCTCCCCTGTCGCCCACCCCCACACAACAATAAAATGTCCTGGCATAAAGCTTACAATAATGTGCCCCATCTTTTGCACATGCACCACCCTACCACGAACAACTAGAACTGTCAGAAAATCTGACTATACCCCACGCTGTAGCGCTTCCAATGTATATGGCCTGTATGGAGAAAACAAAACATGAAAGAAAACAAACCTAACATGTATGAGCAGTCTATGCTGAACAGTGGCTGAGAACTCTGTTCTGAAAAGTGTCATAAGTCATTTACCAAATATGGTCCTGCACAGTTGCTGAGAAATCTTTCACAAAAAATAACAGTACTGAATGCATGGAGAGAAAGAAAAGTGAACAAAAATAGGGAAGAACAAACAGAAGAAGACCGGTTCTCTATCCCATGATACAATTTGTCATTGTCAATCTGTATAAAAAGGTAAAAAGGTAAAGGTTTCCCATAGCCTAATAGCCGTAGGGGCAGTGGGGGTTAGAGACCCACTGTATCTTGGGCACAGCTGATGAAAGGCGGAGCCCATCCCTCTCCTTTCGCTGCCTTAGCCTTCCCTGATTCGAAAAAGGTACCCATTTACTGCTGGGTTGACAGAGAGAGTTTTCCAGTCATCGCATGGCGACAGTGAGCCGCGAACTCACGACCTTACGGTGACTTTCTGCACAATAGCCGAGCCACTCTAACCACTCGACTACAGCGCCTCTCTATACGGCGTCAATCTGTATACCATATATCAACTTTCTATCTTATACTGTTGCAGAGATATCTTTGACAAAAAAAGTTTGGAGAGAAAGAAAAAGGAACAAAGACAAGGAAAAACAAAGAGAAGGAGGCCCATTTTTAAACACATGATATAACTTGTTGCTATCAACCTGTATACCAAATTGAACTTTCTACCTTATAATACTGCTGAGATACCTTTGACAAAAAAGTGTGGAGAGACAGAAAAAATAACAAATACAGGGAAAAACAATGAGGAGAAGGCCCATTCTGAATCCCACAATACAACAAGTCATTGTCAACTTATATAACAAATATAAATCTTCCACCTTGAATAGTTGCTGAGAAATCTTTTACGAAAAATTACAGTACTGAATGCCTGGAGAGAAAGAAAAGTGAACAAATACAGGAAAGAACAAATAGGAGAAGACCCATTCTCTATCCCACAATACAACTTGTAGTTGCTAATCTGTATACCAAATATTAACTTTCTATCTTATACAGTTGCACAGATATCTTTGACGAAAATAAGTGGAGAGAAAGAAAGGTGAACAAATACAGGGAAGAACAAGCAGGAGAAAGCCCATTTTAAATCCCACATTACAACAGGTCATTGTCAACTCATATACCAAATATAAACCTTCCAACTTGAACAGCTGCTAAGAAATCTTTTACGAAAAATTACAGTACTGAATGCATGGAGAGAAAGAAAAGTGAACAAATACAGGGAAGAACAAATAGGAGAAGACCGGTTCTCTATCCCACGATACAACTTGTTATTGTTAACCTGTGTACCAAATATTAACTTTCTATCTTATACCATTGCGGAGATATCTTTGACAAAAATAAATGGAGAGAAAGAAAAGTGAACAAATACAGGGAAGAACAAGCAGGAGTGGGCCCGTTCTCAATCCCACGATACAACTTGTCGTTGTCATCCTGTATACCAAATATGAAGTTTCTATCTTATACGGTTGTTGAGATATCTTTGACGAAAAAGTGTTACGGAATTACGGAAGGACGGAAGGACGGACGGAACTACGGACAGATGTAAACCAGTATACCCCCCACTTTTTCAAAGCGGGGGTATAAATACGCACATGCACACACACACACACCTGATGGGTCTACTATAAAAATTAAGATAAATTGCACTCTCCTTTAAGCTCTCTCTCTCCTCCTCCCTCTGCACACAAAATGAATGGTCATCGTATAAATGTTAAAGACAACATAACTAAATCCCCATCGCACACGGTGACACACACACAAACACACACACAAACACACACACACACACACACACATACATAAATATACAGCTGACTATTGTTATTCTTCCAATATTCCGACAATGATATCTCAAAGTACCCGCGTTTATCGAATAATGTACTTTTTTTTATTCCTTTACCTTTAAACTCGAGTCTGAGTCATCTCAAACAATTGGTAACTCAAAGTAAATTTTCTGGGACCAGAAAATCTACTTAGAGAGATATCACAAGTTGGAGATGACCGTCGGCTTTGAGATAATGGGAGTTGACTGTATTCTGAACCGCCAAAGAAACACATATTATCTAAAATGTATTTGAATTAAAAACAGATCCCTTTTTAGAAGGGGTCTGTCCTTCAGGGAAGCAAACAGGAAGTCACATAAGATGTTTTCCTTTATACAAATGCAGGGACAGGAGTGCTCATTCTCCTTAACAGCATGACTCTGTTTGTCTTCCTAACGTGCATCTCTTGTATAAAGATGATCCATCCATTCACCTCTGATGATTTCAAAACACATTATACCAGTGACTGTCAGCCTTGTTACCCATATATCCCGTCCACATCTGTTTATCAAAGGGTAACACAGAACTGCATCTTTTCTTTCCTTCCTTTATTGCTGTGTTATTTTTACAGGTACATGTAAGTCGAACCCTGCCAAGACAAAAGTGTTTGATACTACTGTAAAAGTTTCTAAGAAATGCGACATTTAAAGTCTCCATAGTCCTATCAGTGTAAAAAAACGCCCAAACACAAATCATTACGAAAACCCTTTCAACCTTCACGTTTGATGATAAAATGTAGGTTGATGTGCATAAATTGATCCATATAGCTGGCAAAAAGTAAGGAAAACAGGGTTTTGAAAAACCACAAATCGCTCGACAAAATATGATTTTTCTTCTCTGGTTTCCGGTTGAGTGATGCAATATAAACATAAGCGCCACAGTGAATGAGGCCTCACCCTTGTACATTGTATTTTCACCATTTTATTCAAGGGCATGAAATTGAAAGTAGGTCATTTTAGTTGCCAACTGAAATGACCCAAATAAGTTTTCAAACCCTTTTCATGTGAATTCGAAACTCATTGACGTTTTATTTGCTTTAAGTCGGCTAAATTACAATGAAGAAACTATGGCGAGAAGCTTTCAGCGATACCTCTTGATGAAAATGTTCATGTTTATAGAGCAATAGGGCCTTTAAAAGTTACAGAAACTGTACTAAAATTTATCATTTGGGTATGACAATGCAGTAATGCATTAAAAACAATAACCCACTAGGGGATCAAATATGCAAATTACGCCGTAACATTGTGTGTTGACGTCCATAAAACGTCGCGTTTTCTAATGGCGAAATTGCGACGTTTTAGTGTAAAATTTGCTAATAAAATGAAATTTTTGTGTCATATGATAAATAGAATCTTGCATACGTGCTCCTGTATTATTGAATTTATTAAACGAGTTGGGGAAAAGATAAGATGCGAGGCTCTGCCGAGCATCTTATCTTTTTCCCCAACTCGTTTAATAAATTCAATAATACATGAACGCTCATGTAAGATCCTCTATGAAATGGACAACGGTATAGACCCTGTGTGACGGCTCCATTAGGAGTTTGCTCAGACCTACCTGTCCCAAATTTAGAATCTATATGATATACTGAATATCAATCGGATCAAAAAATACAAGAGTCTGTGTAAAAATAAATCATAACATTTTTTTTTAATTCTGCTTTTTCAAGCCTTATTCAGTTTGCACCAAAATATCAACACGCCCAATTTATCTATTCTGTTTCCTAAATGTCTATGCTAAACTCGTGTAAATAAATTTTTGAACAAAAAATTACTGTCCATGCTTTTCTTACTTGCATTTCGATATAAAAAGCTGAAATATTTCATGTTGCAAAAGGTAAACGTTGTAGTTCATATAGTCTTTCCCCTACTACTCAAGTGCCTGTCGGTGGCATATTTAGCAATAGAGCAGCACATGTAAGTGTTTAATTTCCATGACATAACCAACAAAGTGACATGTGCGCCCGGCGAAGACTCAAATCAGCTTGGGCTTCCGTCCTGTCTGATCAGAGTATTCGCTGTGTGCTGAAAAGGTACAGGTAGCTAAGGTTCTAAGCTAGCTCCATTCGGACAGCAATGACTCTGATAACATTGAACGGATACCTAGACTAATCTGAGTGTTGGCTGGGCGCATATGTCACTTTGGTGGTTTTCTCATATTGGCGGATTAGCCTTGATATTTACGACACAGTACTTTTGTATTTGACGAAGATTGCGAATTCCGGTTTATGCAGTTAAGATTTCGTGTTTTCATATATGCACTGAAAACTAAATACGGCGAATTTTATTTAACTGCTGTAACCCAGCAGCACATGACATCGGACTAACGTCGATGCGACTTAATAACGTCACATCGACGTCGGTGTGACACTATTTTGACTCAAGTGTCCGCTAGGCAGCCTTTGCCATCGACATCACCAAACTTGTTTTCGCATATGGAATAAAACAGACATGCGTAGCAGTTACAAAGAACTATATATTTGAGCCGCGACACGAAAAACCCAACAATGTGGTTGTGCGCCCAGCGCAGACTCAGATCAGTCTGGGCATCCACCCAGTCCGATCAGAGCCTTCGCGAAGCGGTCAAAGGCTAGCTTAGGGTTTAAGCTACCTCCATGCGGACAGCGAAGACTCTGATCAGACTGTTCGGATGCCCAGGTTGATCTGAGTCTGCGCTGGGCGCACAACCACATTGTTGGTTTTCTCGTGTCGCGGCTCATTTTACAAACCTGTAAACTGTCATTTGTCCCATATGGATATTGAAGGGATTATACTGAGTTTGGCTTTCATACGTCCCCCCGTCAGGAAGGTCATGGTCACTCTTTGTGAGGCATTCATTGGTGACTGTGTGTTCGTAAGCATCATGGTCCATGCCGTAGTATTTGTCTGAAACAGCAACAATGACTGACTGATGTCATAGTATCCTTGCATTTATTCAAGATTTCTTAAGGCATATGAGTACACTTTCAAGGGAAGCAACTCGGTTATTTTTTATTTTTTTTTGGTTTAAACACTATTTCATTTGTATAATAATCATATAATGTACAGTAAATACAAGTATAAACAATATAAAAATCAAACAAATGGGATTCAGAAAAAAGTCCAAGGACTTATTTAAATCTGTATTTTTGCCTCCAGTATCAGTGGGGTTTGGGTTAACCTTTAAAAAGAAAGAATTTGCTCCCGTGGAAGCAAATTCTTTCTTTAACATGTAAGAGTAGGCCGTATTTGGGAAAGGTTTTGTCACCCTGGAAAACAAATGTGACTTCAACTAGTAAACGAAAAACAGGAAACGGCTTAAATTTCATGTAGACTCAGTGCTGTCAATACAATAAGTAACCGGTACAACTTCTTATGAACAATTTATGAAAGCTAAAAAAGCTAAATAGCTCGCACCGACATTAGATTTATACTTTCTGCCAGGAAGTGCGTTCAGGTACTGTTTAATGGTTTCGCAGTGGTTGTGTATTAACACTTTTAAAAAGCCCAAAAACTGAATAATGATGAAAACTGCAAACAATGCAGATCCAGATGAAGCGGCTCATAATAAGCCGCTTCATCTGTATCTACACTATTTGCGTTCTAGTCTTTGAATACTGAAGATTACAAAGCTTTTAAACCTTTGTCGCAATAAAATTTATCGCCTGGTTTTTGGCGCTCTAAGCTTGCTAAGACTTAAAGAATCACACCCTCAATATTTCTAATAACTTTTAAATTTCTCGCAAAAGATTATATCCTGGGCATGATAATGATTTCTATTAAAAGTACATTTATCTGACAAATTTATGATTTATGGTTGTCACTGAAAATAGGACAATTTATGAAAATATGCAAAAAGGGCGCCAATAGCGGACCGCCATTCCCGCCAAAAATGAAGACTGGATACGCCCAGCAATCATAGCTAATCAGGTTAAAGTTATGTCATGAATAATTTTAAGCCCTTTCTTTAATCGACTTCAGACAGTTATTGGCTGAAAAGGACTCATGTGCACAGATTAGAGGTTAATGCTATTGTAAAGTTATTTACTGCACCTATCATAAAATAGAAAACATGCTTGCAGAAACGCCTGTGGGAGTCAATCAATTTATGACGACAAAATATTCGTGAATATTCAATAAGGGTACGCATTGATATATCGTCTCTGCCTCCGTAACAAAGATGTTTTCGCTGAAGATTTTTTGAGCATATCTTAATTACGTTGCATACAACTAACCAGTTTCATAATTTTGTGATTATTTCCAGTGACCTATAAATACATATAGGTCACTGTTATTTCGTAATGAAATACGAGGGAGTATACCTTTAATTCACGGAGGTTTGCATTCGAAATCGATACAATTGTAAAGCATTATACCATACTACAGCGTACTTCGACATTGTACCCAAGCATAGAGATAATACTTACTTTTAGGATCAAATCTTTGATTTTCCTGAGATAATTTTTCTTCAATACATTTCTGGTCTTGTGGTAGTACGGCTCGAGTTTTCGCCGGAAAGAACCAGTAGGTCGCAAACACAAAATCTATGGAATTGTTATACAGTGGGTTACTTTTAGGAAGTGATGACGGAGCTAAGCTTCCGGTCGATAGAAGGCGCTGTAAACCGTCCTCGTCATGAGGTCCAACATGGCGACGTTTCCTTTTTAAATAAATATCTTTGAGTTTACGTTTTAGTTTTTTATCATCAGTATTAAAATTCCTTTCAGAACTTTCAGAAAAACTATTTAGAGGTAGATTTGGTTCAGTTTTAACGTTCTCTATATCATCATTATGTAAAGGCATATCATCTGTATTTCTCTTTCCCCTTTCTGCTTTCATTCCCAGTGGCTTAACTGGTTCTACAGGAGCTCTTTCTCTTACATGTTCCAATCTACCATTCGAAGGATAACGATCTCTGTATCTATTCCTTGATAATTTGTAACGAGGCGTGGTAGGATACTTTTTAGCTGAATCTCTGAAATATGGCAAATTGTCCATCCCTAATCTACTGTTTTGATAGGCACTGTTACTAGCAAATCTGCCAAAAGGGTCAGAATAATAGTCATAATCTGGATATCCTTTATTCTGTCCGAGGTAATTGTTTCTAATAGGTGCTCTATAGGAATCAGATGGTGGCCCTTTTTTATAACTTGTTCGCTGGACTCCTGCTATACTTGGAGTTTCAAAAATTGACTCTTTCTGTGGCGAAGAATACAATCTACTTTCTGCACCCTGTCAAAAAGAAATAAAAATGTAAAGATCCCAAAATCTTCTTGATTCCTTAGGTTGAAGTATATACAAGTAAACATAAAGTTTCTATCGTACTTATTCAAATAAAATAATAAATTTTGGGAGAAATATGTTTTTTTTTTTTTTTTTTAATAAAGATAAGAAACTGAAATATTTAGTACATAGTGACATTAAACAGTTAATGAATTCTCAGGGTGGATGTTACGCTGAATTATGTCTATTTCGGCGGTCATCTTGATTTTTAAAATGGCGTCTGTGTTGAACGCTATTGACAGTGATCAGAACCATTACCTTTTGGTTAAAAAATTCATGGCACAGCAAACATTTCATATCGTAGATTGGCAGAAAAAATGTAGAAAGACAGGAAAAAGTGAAAAGATAGAAAAAGGAAGGAAATATAAACATAGCGTATATTTGGGGGAAAAGCGTCATTTAAACAGACATTATTATTGCCAGCTTAATAAGCCTTAATTCACTTTTATTATATTTTTTTTAATCATCAGAGGATTTCTTTCATTTTTTAAACCATTAACTAACGCTTTGGTGGCCAACAGATGATTACATGTACTAGAGTCCAAATAGATCAAAACAGCTGGCACACAGCGGACAACTGCGACATATCAGCGCTGTCTCATTGTCGTAGCATTGAGTCAGCGCTAATAGGACGCGTTATCTTCTTTATCACATATTCACAATCACAGATCATATCTATCACTTTCATACACAATACTTAATATGACATACTTCTATATACGATGGGATAAAAAAAAACAAGGCCATTTGACTTATATGAATTCATCTCCCAAATATAATTCAACTTATCAATGCAATGAAACATTTCTAAATTTTGTAAGAACCGTGTCTGAATAGGGTGAAATATGCAGAAATTATATGGGTAGGCAATCCTGGTCACAGGCACCAAACTATTCCATGTATCATATATGATACGTGGGCCACTAAAGGATTAACGCATATGAGAACGGCAATTGCTTAGATTGCATTCGGGTGAACTAATCATAACGTATGTAGCTTGTGCACAACACGAATTAGTCCTAAGGAACCTATAGACGCAAATTGAAAGTTCTATCTAGACTTCAGGGACTTGACAGAGCTGCTGCTCGCAAATAAATAAAGCAATCTTTTTGCGTGACGCAGTTCGTTTATGTAACGCTGAACTTGCTTCTGGTGCAAGGTGCAAGTGTAAGCCCTTTACGAGTTTGGGACGGGGTCTAAAAGTAGGCTTCTATATGACGTTAAGTCAGAACATTTTAATTTATAAATTTACATCATAGACTATACAACTAAAATCCACAAAGAAACAAGGATCTGTTTACATGTCACTGTATACTGTGTCACTGTGGCATCAAAGGCTTCAGACAATGTACCTGTTCTATGGGATCACCGACATTATTATCCTCTGTATCGTATCTTGAGAATTTTTCATACTCCTCAATATACTCTGGGTTCTTACGAACAAATTCTATGCCCATCGCCGTCGTGTTGATCCACTTATTATGTTCCTCTTTTAGCCGGTCCTCTACAATATACAGAATGTGCATTACTGTAAAATTTTAACCCATTGCATTATGGATATTTTTTTTTCGTCTGCTGAAATTGTCGTCAGCAACAAAAATCAAGAATATTTTGACAATATTGGTCTAACTAGTCTAACTAACTCTTGTAGAAATGATGTCTAGGCAGCAAACAGGTTGGATCTCAGATCAGGCCCCACGTTTGTGGGACCTGATCTGGATCCAAACTGTTTGCCCAGATACCCCTAAAGGGGTATCCCGAATAGAATGAGTTAACTACTGGAACAGATAGGTCTGAGCAATCAGCGCAGACCCAGATCAGATTGCTCGTGTTTCAAATCTTTTGCCGCTTTAAATTTTCAATCCTAGGTTTGATCTTTTCAAAACGAAGTTTCGAAAAAAATTCTTAAACCACAGTTCAAATTAATCTATGATTCCAGTCTTTCAAGGAGTGATCATTTTTTAAACCTAGGTTTGAAGGTTTTCAATACCTGGCCCAGAGGTTATAAAACTTGAGTACAGTCTCAAACTCAAAATAAAGCACACTAATTGGCTGCTTCCAAGCAGATCAAAATAAAGCACACTGATTGGCTGCTTCCGAGCATCTGCTCGGAAGCAGCCGAGCATCTGCTCGGAAGCAGCCAATCAGTGTGCTTTATTTAGAGTTTGAGATTATTCTCAAGTTTTATAACCTCGAACCCAGGTCTAAGATATTCAAGGAGTGGTTATTTTGGAACTTAAGTTAAAATGTTTAAAAACTATTTTCTCTAAACTAGCTTTTTGAAAAGTGAAAACACGAAATTCAAGATGTTTGAAATCCTGTTTTGAAGCTCAAACCTAGATTCGAAGTTCTTAAACCCAAATTTGAAACAGTATTGTGCATCAGGTTTGCTTGCCATAATGCACACACGCTAGTACTAACTAGTCTTGACTTATTTTACAAAAGCTAAAATTTAAATACTCATGTATCTGAATGGAGAGTAAGTCGCTAGAGTTTGCCAACACAGTCATTCATTGCATTATAATAATCATTGGCACTAACCGTTAATGTGCCAAAAAGCAGACGACAAAATTTACGTCTGCAGAATTTCAAAAAAGGTCTCGCCCATGCGATATCATACTGAGAATTCGAACACTAGAGGACAAACAGTGTAGATTCAGATGAGGTGGCTCATAATGAGCCACCTCATCTGGATCTACACTGTTTGCCAATTCAACAATTTTAATTTTTGGCGCTTTAAGGGTTAAATTATGCTTTGTTTTACCGAACAGGGCTGCAAAATGAATCATAATACTTATTTGGAATTATTTTCCACATTTGTTAAAACTCTCGCTCCAGTATAACGGAAATTGATTTTTCTCACCTGAGAAGTACACAGTGGTCCCCGGTGGCTGAATGTGGGAACTGATTGCAAATACTTTACTGTAACCTTTAGTTTTAAACCGAAGGCGGCAAAAATCAGACCGACTCTGCTCGTGAACGTTAGTACCTGAAAATAGTAAAAACACGTTACCGAGGGTATTTCACCACTTCAGTTAACAAGAATGGCTTAAATAAACAACAAAAAGATTACGGTTAAAAAGACAGAGATGACAGAATTGCCATACTTTTGAATACATTTTCAGCTCTTAAGCGCACTATCAGATTTGCATTTAGACCTAGTCTTAGTGATAAAAGTATTTGATATAATAGTATTTTTTCTCTCAAATATAGTTTCTAACATGTTAAATTAGGGTCAGGCAGAGAAACGACATAATTACAGCAAACTTATGGGCCTGCGTCTTCCATTTAAGCATTGTAATTCATTCAACGAGTTGCATTGGCCATTTATAATTGATTTTGTGTTCCTTTTATTTATTGTAATATGAACTTATTGGCTATGAAACAGTTTTTTCCTTCTCTAGTAAACCTGTCCTAGCAAGAAGGCCATGAGGCCCTGAATCGCTCACCTGAGCAATTGGCAAAGTGGCTTCAAGTTTCTTATGTCTGAAATCGTCATGAGTCTTGGGTCAAAAGTCAAATAATGACTATGACCTCTTGTACTTATAAATCTTCATGTGCTCATTAAGACAACCATATATACCGTTTTTAGGCCAAAATCTTCAAAACTTTCCACGAAATCTTATGTTCTATCATTTTTCCATATTTGAAGTTGGCGTAAAAAAGGTCAAGGTCAACCCAAGGTCACTGATAATTTGAATAATCTTGATAGTACTTGAGCGCCCAATGCTACATACCAAGTTTCAAGGCCATCGGTTAATTGGTTCTCGAGAAGAAGATTTTTTAAATGTTTTTACCATATATGGGCGTGGCGGCCATTTTGGTCATGTGACCTGGACCGTATGAATAGATTTTCGTTCCCTCAACCCCTGTAGGCACTATATGAAATTTGGTTTCAATTGGCCCAGTGGCTTTTGGGGAGATTGTTTGATATTGTCAAAATATGAGAGACCTGGGTCAAAGGTCAAAGAATGACCTTGACCTTTTGCGCTCATAAATCTTTATGTTCTCATTAAGATGACTGTATTTACCAATTCTTAGGCCAAAATCTTCATCAGTTTCCAAGAAATCTTTTGTTCTAGCATTTCCCCATATAAAAGCACCAAAGACCAAATTTGACCTTACCATATTATAGGTCAAGGTCAACCCAAGGACATAATTTGAACAATCTTGGTAGTTTTTGCGTACATAATGCTCCATACCAAGTTTCAAGTCTATCGGCTCATTGGGTCTGGTGAAGAAGATTTTTAATTTTTTTAGCATATATGGGCATGGCGGCCATGTTGGTCAAGTGACCCAGATTATTTGAACAACTTATCGTTCCCCTAACCCCAGAAGGCTACATATAAATTTTGGTTACAATTGACCCAGTGGTTTCAGAGGAGAAGTCGTTTGAAAGTGTGGGCGGACGACAACGGACGGACGTCGGACGACGACGGACGACAGAGCCTGTCCATACTATAAGCTCCCCCGGAGCCTTCGGCTCAGGTGAGCTAAAAGGGTGTGCTTTGAAATAGAATGTTCCCTCCATATAAGGCGGATCTAGATTTTTGGATAGTTTTTTTTTAAGAGAAAACCACATAGGACGAAATTAGATAATGAGATTGTTTCGGAACGGAAAACCTCGTCTCTAACCGAAGAAATACTTTGTATAAATTGCTACCTTCTACGAAATGGAATTCTCCGCCTTCCCCACTGTGCTCAACGCAGTCCGCTGCCCAGTAAAGAAACACATCGTTGCCCCTCCCCTCCATGCTAACAGTGATAGCTGAAGCTTGGGCACCGACAGTGTCTCGAATGGGAGGGTCAATCAAAGGTTTTCCGTCCCTACCATCCAGAACCGTCGTCTGAAATGAAACCAGGGTTCGAGCTTATAAAACTTGAGAATAATCTCAAACTCAAAATAAAGCGCACTGATTGGCTACTTCCGAGCATGTGCTCGGAAGCAGCCAATCAGTGCGCTTTATTTTGAGTTTGAGACTGTACTCAAGTTTTATAACCTGTGGGTCAGTCTTAAAGTATATTGATAATACGTCTTGCTTATCTGTCATTCTTACAAAGGGAGATAACTTTCATGACTTCCCGTTTGTATATTTAGATGGCAAAAACCTTTGCAAAATAATAAAAATTAAAATAACTCATATAGTAAACAATTTGCTCCTTCAGGAGACTGAAATACTGTCTCAAAGAGCTGTTTAACCTAAAACAAACAAACAAACAACGAAAGTTTAACTGAGTAAAATATTTTTACGTCTTCTCTCGACCCGTTATAGCATGTGACTTACCACAGAATGATAATAGACAGGAAAGCCGGGACCATAGGCGTACTTCACCAGAAAATCGGGTACGTCGTCGTCATTGTAGAAACCTGGAGACGGCGTGCTGAAAGTAACAATTTTCCACAAAATTAAGGCGTGTGGGTGCATTTTCAGACGAAGCAATTCTGGAGTGTCATTTTTGCCTTTTTTCTCAACAGGGATCAACTATTAAAGGAAAGAATTTGCTCCTACAGGTGCAAAGATTTTCGTTTAAGAGATGAGTTCTTTTTTTATTTGTTTTATTTTTTATTTTTAAAACGGAAGTCACCGTGGTAGTTCCCCTTGGTAAAGTGGCAGATAAACGAGTACATGTATCTTAATACAGAGCTCCGGAAAAATGCTCCTCTTTTATGATAATTTCAGAGGTACTGTTCTTATTTGTCACGAAATATCTCAGTTGGTAAAGCAATCACTTGATCATGCGGAAGGTCGTGGGTTCGAATCCCGACCGAGTCGTCTCAACATAGAACCGAGTATGGTCAGGACGGTGTCGGAAGGATGTCAGTGGGTGTTCAAAACTAACAACTTCTTTCGTTAACGAGACACATTATGCTCGAAAACACTGCCAAAGCTCCTGTTGTGTTTCAGCAAAAATATTTGCGCATTTAATTTTGTGTGTGCTAAATGATTTAATAAATCCTTCACCATCGACTTTGTTATCCTATTGTATACTATGCTTTGAACAACTGGGCCCAGAGTATTAACCGCTAGTAAGGAGAAAAATTTTAAAAACTTAGTATTCCGATAACTTGTCAAGTTAAACTTCTAGCTATACTTACTTATATGACTCAGACATCGGAAAAGTGTGGTTCCATAAAATTTTGAATGTCAGTCCATCAATAGCCATGATGGAGGAATTAAACATGGGTAAAACTATATCTTCGACACCGTCCGCGTTCAGATCTGCCAGTACAGGTGGCGTCATGACGCCTTTGAACTTGTCTGTAACTATAGCCCTAGCCTGAAACAGAACAAAAAATAGGTTTTGACTTCAGTTTTTTATGAGATGGATAACACCTCTATTTTTTACAAGGAGGCCAACTATAAAAGAAAAGTACTTACTTCAGAGTAAGCCAATCCTTTCTCCAAGGGCGTTACTACCTGTTTGCAAATATGCAGGTGCGTATTGAAATTTTGTCAAACTGACAAAATTTCAATACGCACCTGAATATTTGATGACTTTGGAATTTTGAAAATTGGACAAGTTTTCAACAGTAACTGCAAACAGACAAGACTAGATGAAATATCTTTCGGGATAAACTCTTATTCTGGCCGAAATTACATATAAACATAATTATGCGTAACATGTAACTACCCCTGGTTACGCCCCTGCTTCTACATGTGGACTATTCTTTAAAAGAAAGAATTTGATCTTGCTGAGGGCAAAAATATTTTCTTTAAGAATAGCCCCTATGCGATAGGATTCATTTTTTTCCAAATCAGATCTCCATAGCACGTGTATTCGTACGCCATGAGTTTGGAGACTACCTGTTTACCCACCTTCGCAAGCCAGGGTACTTTTTGTTCTTTACGTAGGTAGGGAACAAAGTGGACTTAGTATCCTTGACTTGAGGTGGACTAAGTACCCTTGAGATTAAAGTGAATTGGTACAATGCCAAGAGAGGCAACTCTGTCATTTTTATACCTATATACCTATTTGTTTCTTTCTTTAAGATTTAAAAGACCATAAAGAAATCTAACGGCGGACCCAAACATGCTTCGAAGTAGGAGCCCCTGTATCTCAGTGTATTAAGCGCAGGTATGCTTTGCAGTTGGTCCAGGTTCGATTCCGGCTGAAAGGCGGAAATCTTGTTATCTGTAAACGGGGTTCCATAACACCCGGCTTTCATTGGCACCCTGTCGTCGTCCTGATATTACTGAAAAAGAGCTGTCACTGGACAGCACAGCTCACATGAACTGGCGCTTGCCCATCATGAACACAAATTTCTGAAAATGTGACCTTGACTTTTAAAATCTATTAGGAAGGTGATGCTTGTGTCCAATCAACTCTGGAGCAGTGTCTGTCATCTGTCCGTGTATACAGTTTTTCCTTCCTGGCACTGTGAAGCTATAAACCTTCACAAAAATAAACCACAGAATTTTTAAGTCTGTGACCTTGATCTACAAGTCACCAAGGGAGATGGGGTTGTTATCGTGTAAAAATCTGAAACAGCATCTTACAGAGTTCCAAGTTTATTTGTATCAATTGAATCCATCCACACAATGTGAAAACAACGCGACTTTAGGAAACTTTCAAAACATTTCCAAGCCCATAACCCTGACCTCAGTCACCAAGTAAGAGGTGGGGTGAGGAGTAGTATTGCAAAAACCATTTAAGCCATTATCTATCATCTATGGAAGTTTAAAGTAAATCCATCAAAGGATTAAGATGTGGATCTTTAAAAAATCTTTAACAAGAATGTGCCAAATTTTAATATAAATTTTCTAAGTCCATGACCTTGACCCGAGGCTAATGAGGGAAGTCGGAGTGGTACCATCATTTACAATCTGTGAGAGTATAAGGTATATCCATCAAAGCGTTATAAAGATATAGGTTTTTAAAAAACTTTAACCAAGAAAATGCCTTATTTTAACATAAATTTCTATGTCCATGACCTTGACCTTAGGGTCATCAAGCTGGGATAGTAGTGGGCCAAACTCAAGACCATTAACAAACATCAGTGTGAGTATCAACTAAGTCCATCTGTGGATTCAGGAGATAAGGGTCTTTAAAAAACCCTAACAAAGAACATCCGTATTTTAACATGAAATTTCGTAGTCCATGACATTGACCTCAAGGTCACTGAGGATGACATTGTGTAAAATTGTAGACCATTACCTGGCATCTGTGAAAGTATCAAGTAAATCCAATCAGGGGTTAAGGAGATATGGGTCTTTAAAAAACTTTGATAAAAAAGGCTGGCCGCCGATGCGGACACATCAATAGCTCTTCCTGAACTTTGTTTAGGCGAACTCAAAAACTCTTGAAAAGAATGAAAGTCGCTAGTCACCTACCCATCGAAGCAGGTCCGTCTGAGCTTCACTCACCTTTTCATTATCGATAAAAAAAAACCTAAGTGAGCGACAGTCAAAGCTGATCGGAGTTGTGATCCTAACATGACTGAGTGAGCATTGCTCAACTCTTACTTATCCTGAGTAGTTTGTGACATTTTGGTTATTGTCCTTATTATAATGGACTGACCAAATGTCAAAGATAGAAGACTCCATTTAAATCATTTAGGTTGTAAGATAACAATGCTGCCAGAGATTTTCATCAAACACCCCAAGTATAAATAATGGACGGCTCTGTGATGGAATAGTCAATATAATATAGGGGTGAAATGAGTAACACCCCTCTAGATAATGGACTAACCCAAAGACAAAGATGGAAGAGTCCATTTTAGATATACACGGGGGTGATAAATATATTGTAACTTTCTCACACTCCTATTATTGAAAATGGACTGCTCCACAATCACTGATGGACGAGTCAATTTAGGATATTAAGGGGTACAAAGTTTTGCACTAAGAGAAAGTTTTTGACAAAACCCCTGTTCGAAATAATGGACTGATCTTAGGTAATGGAAGAGTCTATTTGATATATTCAGAAGGGGTGCCAATGTTCTGATCCAAAACCCCTGTTTACTATAATGGACTGCTTCGCACATAAAGACGGTTAAGTCCATTAAATTGGACGAGGCAATGATTTCAAGGATTAAGGCCTTGGGCATAACTACTATTTTAAAGTGAAGAATCTTTAACATGAAGTTCGAATGAGCGGATTAACGTTTGTATCTTAAACCCAGTACGGTAACGCTCAATGGGATAATCCTGGTAATTAAATGACAATAGAAAAATCTGTCTAGTGAGTGGGCTTCCTAGGATCTCGGCAAACCCGGCGTCAGATCACGGCCTACAGTATTTATATTTAATTCCGGTATTTCTAAGGAAACCGCAATGGTCAAGTAGTGAGTGAACTCAGGTTTAACGTCCCACCAACAACGAGGTCATATGGAGACGGGACCTCGGTTTAAAGTCTCATCCGAAAGACCGGAGAAGCGGGGAATCGATCTTGCGATCCCTGAATTGGTAGTCTGGAGTGTTATCCACTACACTACAGCCGCTCCTGCAATGGTCAAGTAACATTCCCTGGAGATATAGAAAATAAAAGGCTTCTCGTAACCCAGTGGCCGTAGGGACAGTGGGTATAAGAGGCCCACCGTATCATCGGCATAACATATGAAAGTAACTTAGTTGGAGCCCATCCCTATCTTCCCACGTTTATCCTTCCCAGATTCGAAAATGGTATCCATTTACTGCTGGGTTGACAGAATTTTCAGGCTCTGACTGGCCCAACGAGGATTCGAACCTAAGTCCTTCTGCGCAGCAGCTGTGCCTATGATGCAAATTCTATTCTATTCTATTCTGTCTCATAAAAGGTCGTTGGTGCACCACAGAAAACTTTGAAACATTCCCTTTTCACCTTGTCCCGTTTTCAGCTGCCCTATTTGAGCCTAGGGGATACAATCTCCCGCATTTTTGTCCCACTTCATACTCGGCAGAGTTCATTGTTGAAATACGGGCACAAGCAGGTCAAACCAGGCCTTCGTCACACCTGGCTAACTATGTTTTTAAGAAGGTTACGAAACGAAAAAGAGCTGTTACGAAACGAAAAAGTCACAGTTACCAAACGACCTGGTCATCAAGTCGTTTGGAAACTATGACTCTTTTTCGTATCGTAGCAGCTCTTTTTCGTTACGTAACAGCCTTTGTATATACATAGTTGACCAGGGGTGTCTTTTTTAACTTTTCTTTCGTGAAATTACTCTTATGTTTGAACACAGCAACCACTCCCAGGCTTTCAAGCGCTACTTGGCAATAAGTAGGACTAAAATTAGGGCTATTTTAGCATAAAATAAGGGTTATTTTCACAAAATTTTAGGGCTATTATTAGGATGAGTGGATGAAATGCGATTTTACGTCCTTTTAAACAGTATATCAGTTATATCAGAACGATGGGATGGTGATATTTAAATGCTGTGTGCAATTGATCCCGATTACGCTCGGAAAGATTTCCGCCTCAAGTGGTTTCGAATCCAGGCCCCGAGGTTATAAAACTTGAGTACATTCTCCAACTCAAAATAAAGCACACTGATTGGCTGCTTCCGAGCACATGCTCGGAAGCAGCCAATCAGTGTGCTTTTTTTACATGCTCGGAAGCAGCCAATCAGTGTGATTTACTTTGCGTTTGAGATTATTCTCAACTTTTATAACCTCGAACCCTGGAATCAGTAGGTCATCGCTTACATGTAACCTACTGAAAGACCGGTGTTAGTTTGTGTACGAAAAGACAACGAATTTTTGACTAACGACTTCATGAAATCAAAGGATAACTTTAACAAAACAAACTGGTCCTAAAAAAAATTTTTCTCGAACCTAATTAGAAAAGTAGTTAAATCTCGACCCTTACCAAAATACAAGGCTTCTGGCAATATTGCTGAAATATAGTCTGGCAATATTGCGGCAATAGCCCAGTGGGCACATGACGTCGATATGACGCCGAACTAACGTCGATGCGACGTCGTCACTTCGCATCGACGTCTGTACGATATCATTTCGACGTCATGTGCCTGTTGGAATGGATCTCGCATGCAAATTACTGTCTGGCAATATTGCCGCAATAACCCTTTCTGGTAATACTGCGGCAATACTGCCAGACCTATCCAGGTATATGGTAGTTGTAAATTTCTGGCAATACTGCCTACAAATTTCAGTTCAGTTCAATTCTCCTAACGACGTTCCCCAAGTGGCTCAGCGGTACGTAACCATAGTTGCACGCACTTGTCCGTTCAGTGCCGACAAATTGTCATCAAACCGCTTTTTGTAGTAGTTTGTGTTTAGACGCTTTCATCACGGGGAAAGAAAAATGACCTTTTAAAGAGTGAGAGCATTAGATGGGATCCTTAGCCAGTGCATTGTATTTTTTCCGTATATTCATTTTATGTTGTAAGTTATGTAAGTTATTACGGTTTAAACTAAAATGACCAAAATCATTTTCAACAATTTTTCACCATAATCTCAATGACGTTTTATTGTTCAAAGCTAGTCAATCAGGGTTCAGTTCAAACGTATTCACATTGCTTTATTTTGAGTATGAGAACTATTGATTTACCTTGTCAATGTCACCATTAATCAGATCATCCAGCGTGATTCTCCATAGAGAGCCACCGTGCGTTTCTCCTCCTGTTCCAAAGAGAACCATCTGTACGCCGTCCGGTAACGTATACAATTGCGGGGAGTAGTACGACTCTTTGTTGTCAGGCACGCCCACCCACCGGATAACCTTCCCTGTTCTTCCGCTAAATAAGATAATCCTTCCTGATAATCTGAAAGCGCTCCCTGGAACAATACAATTTTTATATATGAAAACAATCAAACCGATAGGTATGACTTCTAATGTCATCCGCAAGTTAATTAGTTTTATTTGAACCCTATATGCTTACTGGGAACATCTCTGATGGAATTTTTATCTGTAAGGTAGTCCTTGCCTTGTCCTCAGCTGTTATATTCAGTTTATGCTATCAATATGACTAACATTTTTGAGCCACAACTGAGACTTCAGATTATTTAATTATTGAAGTAACCCAAGCAATACCGCCCATATCCCTCTCTATCTTTTACTCTATATGTTTTCTATATATTTTGGATTGTTTTGTTTTGATTTGTTGCTTTACGTCCACGATCAGTTATAGTCCTGTCAGGAAGGCCAGTTTACCTAACCACACTATTCATGTTCAGGCTCAGACCTTCCAAGAGGTTAACCAGTGCTAAATGCACATGCCAGAAACTGATAACAGCCCTGCTTGAAACAGCGGAAGGGGGAGAATCAGTCTCCATGAAAGTAAGTGGTCGGAGCGGGTATCGAACCAGAGACCACTGGCTCTAGAGTCAGACACGCTACCCACTATGCCATGCGGCCCGGCCATTTATTTTGGAGGGAGGAGAATAGTGTGTGTAAGGGTGCGGGATAGAGGGTGTTGAGATGTCGGCTTATGATAAGCCTATATCCTTAATCATTCTACTCTTCAGTTAGAATACGGAGAGATAGCAAAATATCAAATACCAAGACAGAAATGTTCGTTCCCAAACAGCCCATAAATCATCGCATAAAGACATATGCAGAACCATAACATCATATCATAATTATAACAGAAACGGTTTATTAGCCCAGTGTTGTTGAGCGTCACGTTTATTACAGCCATCTTTAATTAACTTAACAAGTCTAACCAAGAAATAGTAATAAAATGACACTTTTGTGATGTATTATTGATCTCAGATGACTGATAAACACATTCAAAGAATGACAGGCAAACTATGAAAAGAAACTTTATTGAGGCTTATCATATGGTTAAGGTAAATTGGTTTACAATTTCAGGGGCAGTATCTTGCCTCCCGTTTCAATGGGGGTCTACTCTTAAAGGAAAGAATTTGCTCCTAAAGAGCAAATTCTTTCTTTGAGAGTTGACTCATTTTAGGAGATAAGTAGACTACCCTTTATAAGTAGATATATTAAAAGAAAAGTGTTTGCCCCTCTAGGAGAAAATTCTTTTCTTTAAGAGACGAACCCATTTCGAAAAGGGCCATCTTCCAGGCTCGTAATTAAGTGGTCCATGTGGTCTGTGGGTTCGAGTCGGGCTGAGGTCGTGTGTGTCTCCAGCCTCTTGATATATTATCCTCATTATCATCTTATCAAATCCCTCATCGACCAATAATGACTAAAATATTATCAAAAGGGACGTGAAGCGAACACGCACCATCCCTCCATCTCACCTGGGTCTTGCAACGGATCTCCTCCATGTATAGCGAGAACATCGACTGTCCCGTCCCCGTCCAGGTCTTTGATAATCTGAGCCGTGTAGAGGTTCATGATGTCATTCTTGGCCTCCTGTGTGTCGAAGTTCCAGAGGAGAGAACCGTCTTTACCACTGACAGCTTGAAAGGCCTATAATAACAATAATTGCCACAGTTACCGAAAGCATTTGAGAACATAAAGTGGACCTTTCCATGTGTGTTATCTTTTTTTCTGCTATTTTAATAAGGAAGGACAACATCAGTTACTTCCTGTTTGCTTTTCTTGGCAACGAATTTCTTCCGGAAAAGGTTTATCCTTTAAAAGATAGTACATGTATTTGGTACCAGAGGAGCAAATATTTCCTTTCGGAGTTGAGATCACCTCCATTTAAAAGGGCAGTAAAAATAGTAGAGCCGCTTGCTCTGAGAGTGTTCCGATTCACTTAAAATTTTCCTGATATGTCATATGTTTGCAGAGTTTTGTCAATGTAGAGCTTTAAAAAAAAGGGTCAGCTCTCGATATCTCGAACACTGAAATCTCAAAATACCCCCTTACATCAAAGCACATAGTTTGGACACATTTTCTGCCATGTATACACTTCAACTCCTTTTATCTCAAACTACTGATATCTCAAAGTAAGTTTTCTGGGACCAGAAAACTTACTTATATTAGTAGTTTGGTATGAACTTCGACTTTGAGATATCGAGAGCTGACTGTAATTGCATTCTTTGCGACCGACGCAGGTTCTCTTGATGATTTTGAGCTTTAATTAAATCAGAGCAGGAATAAACTAATGAATTCTACAAAAAGATTCTCAATTTGGTTGCTTTCTAAATCCATAGTGATCTAAAGAAGACAAAACGCATTTATACTTTGATCCTTCTGTAAACATGTTATATTATCATGTTTCTATATTCATCCTTGGTGCGCTATGTATATACAAGGGCTGTTACGAAACGAGAAAAAACTGTTTCGAAACGAAAAAAGAGTCATAGTTACCAAACGACCTGATGACCAGGTCGTTTGGTAACTATGACCCTTCTTCGTTTCGTAACGGCTCTTTTTCGTTTCGTACATCCTTAAAAACATATGTATGACTTTCAATTTGCAATTCTCTTCGATAACAAGTACGAAGTGCTTTCAAAATGGGTCTACTCTCAAAGGAAAGTATTTGCCCTTGAGGGAAAATTCTTGGTTTTAAAGTTATCTCCGTCAGAACGGATGCAAAAAAATATCATAGCTGCTTCCCCTGCTAGTGTACCCAATCACGTTTAACTTACTTAAAACTATTTAGTTTAACAAGAGCTTTGGAATACTTATTTCCTTTAAAGGCAACAGACACATTTTTTCTAATGATTTTCGAGCTTTAATTAAATTAAAGCCAGAATAAACAAATTAATCCTATAAAAACTGTGTTAAGTTGGTCGCTCTAATTCCAGATTCATGCCTGGTGTAATCGTGCAGTGTTCCATTCCCATTTGGAAAATTAAAATTTCAAGCTTCTGTTAGTAGACTGCCAAATGTAACAAAAATATTCGACTTGTATGTATAGAAAATATAAAATGGTGTAGTTCTCACAGACTCACAAAACTGCAAGAGGCAAAACCTAAATTCATTTTGGTCACTTTAAGGAATTTTGTGATAATTCTCAAGTTTTTTTTTCACTCCAAAGAAACATTCTTTTACATAATGAATTGTTTTATTTTGGCTAAATAGAGGATCTTACATGAGTGTCAATGTATTATCGAATTTATCAAACGAGTTGGGGAAAAACATAATATGCAAGGCTATGCCGAGCTTCTTAATATCCGTTTTCCCCGATGAGTTTAATAAGGAGCACGAATGCAAGATTCTGTTTATCATATGACACTAAAATTGCATTTAACTAGCAAATTTTGTACTAAAACGTCTCGATTTAGCCATTAGAAAAGACGATGTTTTAATGGACGTCAACGCATACTTCTCAAAGGGGCTCAACTCTTAAAGAATAGAATTCCCTGGAGAAAATTCTTTCCTTTATTAGTAGACTCATTTATGAAAAGATTCCGACGGCTAGGGAAGCAAGCAAGTAGTCACAAAAACTGTTGCCCTTTAAAAATGCCGGAAAAAAGCTGGTGGTATATCCATACACATTAATAATAATCATTTCTACGACTCAAGCCAGTCCAGGATGTTTGCACGTTTTAAGAACGACTATGGTACTGGCATGAATCGTATCACAACTGGTGTTGGTCGAATCTAGTGTTGATCTGTAAAATTTCTCAAAATTGGGACACTTGAAACAATTACGGCAACTGTCATAAAATGGAACACTTTGGTCTTACAATGCAATAATGTCTCTAAAAGATACAGCTGGAATGGCATACAGTGAAGATCCTGATCAGACTGCTCCTGAAAAGGAGCAGTCTGATCTGGATCTGCATTGTTTGCTCACACCTATCTGTCCCAACACATAGTTTTTATGTAATATTTAAATGCAATAGTATCATACCCCGGCGCGTCCCCCTGCCAAGCAGTCCTTGTAGCCATCATCATTAAAATCCGCCTCACAGTTAATTCCGTACATTTCATGGTCAGAAAAGTGTCGCCAGAGTTCTTTCCCCGTCAAACCCTCAAGGGCCAGCAAGCCCCCGAAACAAGGGAAAGTCCCGTCAAAATATATATCACAGACAATGGAGGGGATGCTATATCCGTCAGCACCTGAAACGAGACTATATATACTGCTCAAAACTTTTAAAGGAACCCAGTACATAATATACTGGGCAAAAAAGTATTGGATCAAAATTATAATGCGCCATTTCTGAAACACTGGCAAATTGTATCGAAACTAAACCTTTCCTTCTTCAAGGATTTTCATTTTCTTTGCGTTTAGAAAAATCAGCTCATAATTCCGATCCCTAACTGTTTTGCCCATTATATCAATAGGTCTCTATATAAATCTCTTCAAAAATAAGTTAGGCACCAATGTCTACAATAGACATTGATGCATAACTTATTTATCATATTTGATGATTAAGAGTTTTAAACATAGACTTGTTGAAATTATAGATAGAGTTCCTTTGAATAATGAATATAAACTATATTGTTCACGAGAGAGAATTTGAGTAAATTAGAAAAATCCTACCGTTAGTGAGTCTTCCCACGAACACATAGGAAATACGAAGATAGAATCTTCGGTTTAAAGTCTCATCCGAAAAATCGGAGGTGCGGGGGGTCGAACCTGCGACCCCTGGACCTAGCCTGTAAATCACTAAACAACCGCCACTCGTGTTTGAGCGGGAGCCAATCATAAAGCTGAATCGTGCATTCAAGTTGACCCTATGCCGATGTTGGCTATCGCTCAGATAAGCTAAAGATACAGATTTGGGAAAACTTGACATAGGGCTTTAGGTATTTGGACCAGTTTACTTTCTTCAACATGCCTGAAACGTTTGTTCATAGTTTGTGTGTATTCTTGTTCGATTTTTGTTACTGTTGTTGATTTGTTGTTTTACGTCCCCGGTAAACAGCTATGGTCATGTCGGGATGGTCAGTTAACCTAACCACACTAACTAACCACTCCTGGACAGGCTTAGACTTCCTAAGCAGTTAACCAGTACTAATTGCACATACTTTCACCAGTACATGTAACTGACAACAGCCTTTCTTGAATCAGCGGAAAGAGAAACGAAGTATGTGGCCGGACCATTTTTGTTCGAAGCTACAATCTTTGATAAATATTCTCCGACAACTAACATTTTCTTTTTGGTAAAGCAGGCATATTAGTTCAGTCTCACGACCATATTTTTCTTTTCCAAACCTTCTGTGTCGGGGTGAACACGTCTCTAATTCTTTATCACTCATAATATACTCGAAACAAGTAGCCCAAAGGGCAACAATTGCTCACCTGAGAGACATTGTAAACCTATAGGGATATTTAAGATGCTCAAGGGCAGCTAACTCCACAGTCAGTGGTCCAATCAGGCTGAAAATTAAATTCATCCAAAACATTATGTATGCCCTCATTTAATATATGCAAGTTTAAAAAGTATCCGATCAAGAGCACATTAGACAGAGCTGTCAAGGGCAGCTAACTTCGTAGTGGTTGGCCTGATCTGGCCAAAATTTGAACTTGTTTAAGATATTATGCATTTCCTCATTACCTGCAAGTTTGAAAAGGACCGGATCAGTAGAAACCAAGAAAAAGTGGCGACATTGATTTTTTGGATGCTCAGGGCAGGTACTCCATAGTCAGTGGTTTGGATCTAGCCGAAATGCTAACTAATCCAAGCTTTTATGCATATCCTCATTACCTGCAAGTATGAAGAAGATCCGATGAAAAATGAAAAAGTGATGACGTTGTTTTCTCCATCATAAGACTATGGGATTTTTTTTCAAATGCTCAAGGGCAGCTAACTCCGTAGTCTGTGCTCTAATCCGGCCAAATTTCGAACTCATCCAAGCTCTTATGAATGTCATCATTACCTGCAAGTATGATAAGGATCTAATCAAAAACCTTGATTGCAGCACCCTGAAAGTCAAACTTGCTCGAGATATTGTCATGCCCTACAATTGTGTTGAATTTATTTTAGAATCTGTTGAGAAATGTAGGTGCTAGAGCGATGACAAAGTTTTTCTAAAAATAGCCACAGTGACCTTGACCTTTGGCACAGCATCCTGAAAGTCGAACTTGCTTGAGATATTGTCATACCCTACATTTTTGTCATGTTATTTCAAAATCCATGGAGAAATGAAGGTGCTAGGGCGATGACAAAGTTTTTCTAAAAATAGCCACAGTGACCTTGACCTTGGGCACAGCACCCTGAAAGTCGAACTTGCTCGAGATATTGTCATGCCCTACATTTGTGTGAATTTATTTTAAAATCCATTGAGAAATGTAGGTGCTAGAGCGCTGACAAAGTTTTTCTAAAAATAGCCACAGTGACCTTGACCTTGGGCGCAGCACCCTGGAAGTCAAACTTGTATGAGATATTGTCATGCCCTACATTTGTGTGAAGCTGATTTAAAATCCGTTGAGAAATGTAGGCGCTAGAGCGATGACCAAGTTTTTCTAAAAATAGCCACAGTGACCTTGACCTTGGGTGCAGCACCCTGAAAGTCGAACTTGCTTGAGATATTGTCATGCCCTACATTTGTGTGAAGTTATTTTAAAATCTGCTGAGAAATGTAGGTGCTAGAGCGCTGACAAAGTTTTTCTAAAAATAGCCACAGTGACCTTGACCTTGGGCGCAGCATCCTGAAAGTCTAACTTGCTCGAGATATTGTCATGCCCTACATTTGTGTGAAGTTATTTTAAAATTTGCTGAGAAATGTAGGTGCTAGAGTGCTGACAAAGTTTTTCTAAAAATAGCCACAGTGACCTTGACCTTGGGCGCAGCATCCTGAAAGTCAAACTTGCTCGAGATATTGTCATGCCCTACAATTGTGTGAAGTTATTTTAAAATCTGTTGAGAAATGTAGGCAATAGAGCGATGACAAAGTTTTTCTAAAAATATGTGATGACGTTGTTTTCTCCATTCTAACACTATGGGATTTTTTTTCAAACGCTCAAGGGCAGCTAACTCCGTAGTCTGTGCTCTAATCTGGCCAAATTTCGAACTCATCCAAGCTCTTATGTATGTCATCATTACCTGCAAGTATGATAAGGATCTAAGCAAAAACAGTTGAGAAAACGTGGTGACGCCATTTTCCCCATTACAACCCTATGGGATTTTTTTCAAACGCTCAAGGGCAGCTAACTCCGTAGTCTGTGCTCGAATCCGGCCAAATTTCGAACTCATCCAAGCTCTTGTGTATGTCATCATTACCTGCAAGTATGATAAAGATCTAATTAAAAACAGTCGAGAAAACGTGATGACGCCATTTTCCCCATTATAACCCTATGGGGGCTATCTGTTGCCATGGAAACCAGAGTTCTGAGCTGATCGGCACCAAAACCTTATGCAGCCTTTCCCCCACCCAAATGATGCTTCAGATAAAATTTGATTGCGATCAGCCCACTGGTCTCTGAGATATTTATGTTTGAAAGTGTTGACGCACCCAGGCACGCACGCACGCACGCACTAACGCACTAACGGACGACGGCTCGACTCCCATCCTATAAGCTCACCTCTGAGCCTTCGGCTCAGGTGAGCTAAAAAGTATTAAAGGGTCAAACTTTTACCCTGTGATTTCTGAAACATTTCAAATATTTGGTAAAATAAATCATTTCTAACTTCCATTTTATTCATTTTGCAAGTTTCATACACATGAAGCTTGAACCTATAGCCTTTGCCTTGACCAAGTCTAGGCTTTAAGTCAAACTACCCCTAAAATGAAAGTTGTTTGAATTCCCATAGAAAATTGATAGTGTGTCGGTTTGGTCGGGAATAACTACTAAATATGCTATGAGTTTTAAACTTCTTATAGCTTGCTGACCTTAAAAATGATTAAATTTGATGACTATCGAGCAATTTTTCAAAAGATTCATGAATTGGCGAAATCGAAAATTTTGGTGAATTTTCTCCTTATGGACTTCTGACAACTTTGATTTTAAGGGTAGCGTGAATTGAAGTCTGGACTTGGTCAAGATAAAGGCTATAGTTTCAAACTTCATGTGTACAATACTTGCAAAATGAATTAAATGGAAGGTGGAAATGATGTTTGAAATGTTCCAGAAATTGGCGGGATAAAATTTTGACCCTTTAATATATTTTTTCGAGTATATTTCTTGGTTTGAAATTTGCTTTTGACAAAAAACGTATATTTCAAAACTGTACGATTTGGAGTTTGGCGTGAATATTAAAATTTAAAAAAAATCATTCAACTTTTCATTCAGCTACTCAGATGAATACAAACCTATTCCATTTTATGCATGCAACAATATTGACGACATCTTAAAAATCGTCATATCAACAATACATAAGGTTTTTGATTGGCAACGGCAGTTTAAAAGGATGTTCTCCTTCATCGATTCTCATGGTTTTCACATTATTTAATATAAAATGAAATATAAGATATTTTGGATCAATATAGAACAATACGTCTTAGGATATCTGCGAGCAGTGAAGACGCAGATCAGGTTGCGCAGAAGCGCAGCATGATCAGAGTCTTCACTGTTCGCACTATATCTGTGGAGATTGAAAAAATTGGGCAAATTACTGAATGTCTCTGATCAGTGTATATATTAGCTAAGTGCGCAGGATGGTTTGCATCTATAGTGGCTGCACATATCATAAGGACGCTTTAGTCCTGACACAGCTCTGTCTCTATGGAAATTCCAAGGATGGAAGGTAAATAAATGACAAATTATTGCCAAAAGAGTTCTAGAACTTTGATTGAAGAGATGTGAAATAAAATTATCTAAACATTGACTGTAGCATCATATGACATCGCCTAAGGGAGTGTAAGGCGCCCCAACAGTTCAGTCGATAGGGAGTTTTGCCGCAAATCTGGGTGGATGCATTAGCACTGCAAGATTGAATGGTTGGCTGGTCCCTTTGGGGTTGCGGTGGTTTTGCATAGTTCCCAGCCCCTATACAATTGAGAAGCCCCTATACAATTGAGAACGTCTGGCTTTCATCCACCCCCCCCCCCCCCCCACACACACACACACCCCACTGAAAGTCTCCGATATAATGATCAGATGTGAGTGAATGAATCCGAATTAAGAGTAAAAATGGAGAAAAGAAAAATCGGTGTGCATAAAAAAACAAACTATTGCACATACCAACCGGCACGATTGTAATCAGACCGAAATTCACAACAATTTGAGAGTCGAATGTCATTGGGAGATTATTATTAGATTTATACCATGATAAGAACAAGAACAGATCGTTTTACCTGTAGCGAATCCGAGAATGACATCCAAGACGCCATCTTTGTTCACGTCAACCAATCGGAAAGCAGATTCCGTCAACAACTTTGGAATACCCACCACCCAAACGTCTTCAACGTCAATATGATCACAACCAACGATATCATATAATTCCGCTTCATGTTTTTGTTTGAAAACTAAAATTGGAGACTGTTCATGTCCTGTGTCAACTTTAGATTTGGTATGTTTATTTACAAAATACACAACAAGGCCCATCAATGACCCTAGAGAAAGCACCAGGAATAGAAAGCAGCAGACGGCATTTACGATTGGTCGACATCTACAATGTGGGCCACGACCTCTGACCTTTGCCCTTTGTCTTGGATACATAAGAGGTTTTGTTGCAGATGAATGGTCCAACCGAGGATGTTCCACGAATACTTCGTCCTCCTCCGAATAATCGTTTTCCCAGTCAGGCGGCCGATCAAATGTATCCGGTAAGTAGCCATTCTTTTTACCTCCCTTGTTGTACACAACTTTGGTGTCCATCTCGTATGATTCGTGGGCAGGCATCTCTAGGGATTAGAAGACGGCCAACTGTTCTAAATGGATCATGATAACCTGCAAAAGGTAGAATAGTCATATAGGCTGTTCTTTTTAATAATCACCACAATCACCCCTGGTTAACTACATATATACAAGGCATGAAGAGCTGTTACGAAACGAAAAAGAGTCATAGTTTCCAAACGACATGGTCATCAGGTCGTTTGGTAGCTATGACTCTTTTTTCGTAACAGCTGTTTTTGTTTTCGGAACATCCTTGAAAACATGGTTAACCAGATGTGATAATATGATTCGCCTCGCCACTGCATCCCCACTCCTGTGGTCATGACCATTTCACCCATTTGTCTGAAAAATTATCCAGTTATTCTCATAGCAATGTTCCCAGTAGGCTCAGCGGAACGAATCCATAAGATCCACTTCCTGCCACCGAGTCTGTCAGTGTCCCCTCCTATTCAAAGAGAAGAGCGAATAATTGTTGGTCTGATTGTCTGTGTTCTGTCCAATTCTCATAACGATGTCTGCCAGGAGGTTCAACGGAACGAATCCATGGTTGTACACTCCTGGCACTGTTTCTGTTCGTATTCTCTCGAAGAGGAGAGTCGTGATTCCTTGTCTAAGTATCAAAATCTATTCGTATAATTGGAAAAAAACTGAAAACGATGGACACTTTTGGTAATTTATTGACAGCAAGATAAAGGTATAATCGCGCCATTCCACAATTTTTATCTCAATTCCGTTATATATGTATATTATATATTATCGTCACTATTTTAGACTTTTTATGATTGGGGCCTAATAAAATGCGTTTTAAAAAGACTAAATAAGAAAATGTATCTTCGTATGGTGTTTGGTATCACTGTAAAGGCAAAATGTAGTGCTTTCAATACATGCCAGACAATTGTCCCCAGCTTGCCCGCTAAACATGCGGCGAGAATCGTACAGGAGCCAAATCTTTCCTCTAAGAGTTGACCTTTGTTGAAAAAGGATGAAAAATGAAAATTGCAGAGTTATTTTCCCCGAATGTGAACCCATTAACCTTAACACCTCCCATAGTTCATATTCTGTATTTTTTCCCATATGACGTCTAAATTAGTGGCGCTAACGATTACTGTATGCGATAATAAAAGATTTATCACCGGTTATTGCTGTCCCACGGGAGGAGCATACCTGCAGAAAGTCTCGTATTAGCATGTCCCTGTAGGACTGGAATCAATTGTTGACTGCCATTTGCGTTTATCTTGAAATGTGCAGAGAAACACGTTTATTCTGGGAAAAAGTAGCTGTGTACATGTCATAATTTTTGTATTTGAACTGCAACACGATAAAACCAACAAAGTGGCACAGCGCCCAGCAAAGACTCAGATCAAACTGGGCCGCCGCCAAGTCTTTTCAGAGTCTTTGCTCATTCGGAACTCCTCGGCCAATTCCGTGTTGATTCACGGAATTGGCCGAGCGGTGTTTCGATTGAGTCTAACGGTGTTAATGATCTAAGCTACTTCAATGCGGACAGGGAAGACTCTGATCAGACTGGACTGATGCCCAGGCTGATCTGAGTCTTCGCTTGGCGCACATGCCACTTTGTTGATTTTGTCGTGTCGCGGCTCATTTATTTACTCTTTTTACGATGCAACTCGCACCTCCTGGTACCGAGTCCGTCTTTGTCCTCTCAAGTTGCGTCCTAAGACATGAGAAATATTTGTTAAGTAATACGCTTCAAGCGTGAAGCCAGTTCATAAAGACAGAGGTGGTACTTTATAAGGAGGATTAACTTCAATAATGTAACTATGGCTACGTACCGTTGAGCCACTTGGGTAACGTCGATACGAGAATTGAACAGAACAAATAATGTAGTTCTATTGAACGGACACACGGCGCCAAGTGTGTGCAACTATGGTTACGTACCGCTGAGCCACTTGGGGAACGTCGTTAGAAGAACTGAACTTAACTGAACTGAAATAATATCATTCTGTCTCTTGATCACATAGTGTCAACACCTCCAGCCAGCCAATAAAATAGTCATAACTGATAATTCTGGTCCACTGATTGGTTGAATAAATTTTCACACCTTTACCTGTACAGGTAAATCTGCTGTGAGATGGGAACTAGACCCCCGGGCAGAAGTCAAATTTTCAAAGTCAAATTTTATTCACTCAATCCATTTTACAATGGCAACATGAGGAACATTGCATGCAAACTATGTATACGAGGCTAGACATAACACTAACTTGTATATAACATCTCACAATCATGAACAAATTATCAATAACTCCATAGCCGTTTACAAACAATAACTATGCAATATAACCAATGACCTTACTACACTATAAATCTCTTAAACATCAGCCTGAACAAAACATTATGGGCCGACTGCTCAAAGCAAGTTTAAGCCAACCTCGAGTTTAGTCCATACAAATTTTATGGCTAACCTTGGGGTTGACTTTAAACCAGCATTGTGCAAATCGGCCCTATAAGTCTCAATGGGAGGGTACTACAGAGTCTTAAATATCTGTTTTATAAAAAGACATAATTTTCTTAGCTGGCTAATATTTTTACTATTAATCAATTTACCGAATTTATAAGTGTTGGGGCGAGAAAGATAATAAGAATCTAAATACTGTCTACGTAAATTACTAAGTTTTCTACAAGAAAGAATATAATGAAACTCGTCCCCTATATCCTGGCTACAAAGATGGCATTTCCTGTATTCCCTTGGAATTCTTCTCCAACGTCCTGTCTCCACAGGTAATCTATGATTACGTGTTCGTATTTGTATCAAAAATTTTCTAAATTTCAACGGTACCTTAGTAAGATAATTTTCAAAACCAAAACTTGTTTTAAATATTTTATAAGTATAACAGGATGTGTTATTATTACATGCGTTGTTCCATTCATTCATGTACAAATCCGTTAATTTTTGTTTAGTTGATTTAAGTAACCAATTTTTGTTTGGAAAATCTAAATTATCCCAAAACCCAATATTTCCACAAGATATCAATATGTTTCTAACTTCTTCAAACCATTTAAAACAAGTATTCTGATTATAGTCATCGATATATGTTTTAGCAATAAAATATAATTTCGTAGATAAGTTACTTGTTAATGGACAAACTAACTTGGACCAATAGCCAATCATTCTACTCTGAATGTCCACTTTTAGTGGTAGTACACCAGTTTCACCATATACAATACAATTCGGAGTACTTTTCTTAACGTTTAATATGTGTTTCAGAAATTTCAACTGCACTTGTTCTAAAACATTTAAATTGCCGAATCCCCAAACCTCACTCCCATACAGAAGTATTGGCTTAATCGTCTTTTGAAATAGTTCTATTTGTATGTCTAATGGCAACAGAAGTGACCTAGCTTTTTTCAGAAGATTAAACATGGCTCGCGATGCCTGATTTGCAATATACTTTTTGGCAGTTAAAAAAGATCCACTTCGGTTAAATAGAATACCTAAATATTTATACTCCGTAACGACTTCTAGTTGTACCTCATTTATCGTAAAATTATAGTTGCCCACCCTTCCTTTAGAAAAAACCATAATCTTAGTTTTGTCACTGTTAATATCCAGTTTCCAAAGCTTACAATATGACGCGTATAAATTTAAAGCAGTCTGCAGGTCATCAGAAGATTCCGCCAATATTACCGTGTCATCGGCATATAATAATACAAACAATTTTAAAAATGTAAATATATTATTTTCCGTAGCTTTACTTAAACAGTCAATTCCATTCGTTTCGTTACTACTGCTCAAAAAAGTTTCGAGATCATTCAAGAAAACCGAAAAAAGAAAGGGGGATAAGTTTTCTCCCTGGCGTACCCCAATATTACTCGGAAAAAATCTAGACATTACGCCATTTATCGATACGCACGACTTTATATTCTCATACATGCCTTTAATCAAGTTATAGCACTTACCAGTTATATCAAATTTTTGGATTTTAAAAAGTAAACCGCTCCTCCATACCGAATCAAAAGCACGCTTCAGATCTATGAATCCACAAAATAGCTTTTTCTTACAACGATGTAAAAGATTGACAATAGTATGTAATGCAAAAATATGGTCGACAGTTGAAAAATTCTTTCGAAACCCCGCCTGGCATTCGCTAATTTTCTCGTATTTTTCTGCATAACTTTGTAATCTGTTGTTTATGACAGCAGTAAATAATTTGCCCATGCAACTAAGCAGAGTAATGGGCCTATAATTTGAAGGTTCTGTGGTTTTTCCTTTTTGCTTATATATTGGAATTATTTTGCCGATCGACCATGATTCTGGTAAGATACCTGTATCAAATACTAAATTAAATAAGTGCAAATATATCTCTTGCATATGCGGAAGTTCGAAAGAATGTTTAATGTGCTCATTTAAAATCATATCGATTCCATTAGATTTATTATTTTTTAAGGCTCTAACAGCCTTTCTGATTTCTTCTAACGAAATCGGCGAATTTATCTCAGCATTTTCCGGACGACTGGGAGTCTCATTATTTATCAAATTTGTATTGCTATCATTAGTATCCGCGGAAAAATTAATTTTGCTAAAATGTTCATATGCTACATCTACTGATAAATTAGTATTCGGCTTTTTATTATTGTTCAAAAATTTCCAAAATTTTCGAGGGTTAGATGTCTTTATATTTCGCAGTTTCTTAATTTTAGAGTTTTTATATGCCGATTGTGCTTCCGTTAATGTCTTCTTGTACGCTTTGCTGCATACATTCAGATTATGTTTATTTTCCTCCGATTTTCGCAATTTATAGCGATATTTAGATTTATGAAATTTTGTTCTTGCAATTTTACATTTTTTATTATACCATCTAGACGTTTTATTCTTATTACTTAGTGTATTTGTGGTTTGCTGTACAGCTGTTCCAAAACTCGAGCGGCATTTTTCCATATAAAAATCATTGAAAGAGTTCACAAAAGTATTAACGTCATGTTGACAAATATCATCTTTGGATTTTAACTCTGATAGCCTATTTAACAACTCTTTGCTTTCCTGGGGATCAAAACTATTTACAAAACTAGCAGTTTCATCAGTATTCCAAAGTCTGACTTGCTCCTTTCTCTCAGGAATCGAAGTCGAACGCTCTTCTATGTATTGAATTGAAATATCAAGTGAAACTGCATTATGTAAGTCCGAAAACAAATGGCAAAACTCGTGTACATATAACGTCTGCAATAATGGAATTATATTTGGAGAGGACAAAAAATAATCAATGGTACTAACATTTTTACATGTAACTCTGCTACTGTCAACTTCGCTTCTACCATTCAAAATATACATGTTATTATCAATGCAGAATTCTACCATTTTATACCCATAATTGTTCACACCGGTATCAGAATTCCGCCTATGCAGCGAAAAAGTAGCGCTATCTTCAAAATGATATAAATCCGACAGTAATTCTTCGAATACTTCTCTTTGATTCGTATTTTCGAAAATATCGTTATCTGGAATAACATAATCGGTAAGATTTTTTGTTCGCGAATTAAAGTCTCCGAACATTAGTACTGACGAACAATCGACAGACAATCGAACCAATTCACTCTCGATCTCACTGTACGGATTTTCGACTGCATAGTCTGAATTCTCTGGCGGTATGTATACAACACCACAGAGGAAATCACCTTGTTTTGTGAGCTTATCTGATATTCTGAACCATAAAACTAACTTACTTTCAGATTCTATTGGTATTATAAATTGATCTAGGCACTTTTTATAAGCTATGGCAATTCCGCCCGATTTTCTTTTCATAAGGTGTTTCCTATTTTTTGTATGGAAAGTATACTCATGTAATTCTAATGTATCGTAGTCATCACATTTTGTTTCCTGGATCCCTATTATGTCAAAATCAGAGATAAAAGACTGAAATTCTGGTATAATTAGCTTACTTTTTAAGCCACAAACATTTATAGTTAGAAAACGCAAAAAGTTATATTTATTTTCATTGTTCACTGACAGATTGATCGTCTGATCATGGCACCGCCCTCCCACGTGCCCCTATTGTAAAACTTCCTGTCTGACCGAATTACCACCGTTAACATTGTCTACCTGGCACGAGGTGTCATCATTGTCACGATGTACCTGAGCCGTAACAGTCTGCTTATTTACAGGTATATCGTCTACACTGGCTCCCGGCTCTGTTATGGATATTGTATTTTGACTTTGCGCTGCCTCCATGTGTGACACTACCGACACTTGACTGGGTTCCGGATCGATATCGTTATTTTCCGACAAGAGGTTTATCTGGGCCGCCTCGCTCGACTGACACCCAGCGAATCCGTCCGTTTCTTCAGCAATCACATCCATGGGAATCGAATCCATCAAATTAATGTCGTGATCGCGGTATCGCTTTGGTATTGTTTCTACTTGGTCTGGAGAAGATAGGCCGCGTTTTCCGCCGCGAAAATTATCCATATAGGGATCAGAAGACATAGATGCTAACACTTCAAATGGATTGTTTGTTTCTATTTCAGCGCGCTGGGTATATCGTGTACCCCGAATAAACCGTCTGCTTTCCTCGGTTATTCGTTCACTTGGCCCTTTCGTGTACCTTGCCTGCTTTCCGTCCGTATTAGTAGCTGCCGGTGGAATATATTGTTCTCCATTTATGTATAATCTGTCTCTAACTAAAGCAACACGATTATTAGGGTTTTCTTGGTATTTGCGCATCACTGGGTATAACTGTCTCCGTTTGTTTTCCATTTCTGGGGGAAACTGTTCTCGGATGCTGTAGCCATTTTGTTTTATATTCAAGTCTTTTGAAGCCGTTCGAATCAGTTCACGATCTCTGTATCGTTCGAAACGAGCCACTATAGGGCGGGGGTATATATCGCGGCTTCTTTTAGGCTTACCTAACCTGTGGACTCTATCGAACACGATCGAGTCAATAACATTTGGGTCCTCAAGTGAAAGCTCAGATTTCAGAAAATCTCTAAGTTTTAGTTCTGTATTATCCGCGAGACCTGCAGGCGCCTCTGCAAGCCCGAAGAAGAGCAAATTTTGTTGCATTGACCTGGCTTTTAACTCCTGGATTTCACTTGATAAATCTTGACATTTTTCGTCATAGTTCGCAACGCTTGATTTCAGTTTCTCATTTTCTCGTCGCAATCAGATATATCGTTTTGAACTTTTGAGTTTGAGTTTTTAGAGTCGTCAAACATACCACTTATTGTTTGGCATGACATTTCTACATCCGATATCCGCCTTGATATATGTGTATTGTCAGTTTGTAGTCTATATACATCCGACCTCATTAGCTGTATTTCACTCTCAATTGTGTCCAATTTTGAGACGTTACGCTCAATAACGGACAATCTAGACATAAAGTTATTGTTCATTTGTTGTATCATTTGCACCAAAGTCCCGTTATCGCCTGGCGTCATGTGATTACCTGTACTATGGCCAGTCACCTGTATGTTTTGGCTTGACTGAGGTCTTTGTTGTTGTGAGCTCTGAACATGTCCTTGACCTTGGGGTAAAATATGATCATTTTGCACAGAAGCATTATAATTTTGCACTGGTGGTACATTATACGTTTGTCCATAAACTTGTGATTGTATTTGTGGCGTATATAACTGGCCCTGGGGATAAAACTGTCCCTGTCCCGGGGCCATATTCATACCAGGTACACAGTTCTGAACACCTTGAACACCCTGAACACCCTGAACACCCTGAACACTGCTCATTTGACTGACCGAGGTATTGATGGGTGGGGTACTGGCTTGATTCGCTTGGGCCGATGAAGTCTTTGATTTCGATTTACCTGCCATTTTTAACGTTTATTCGCACCCACGTGTTATCCGCAGTGTCTTGCTTTAACCCACATGTCCATTAAATCTTATATAGCACATAGAAAACAATATTAAGTCCGTTTTTTCAGCAACACTCAAAAACACCGCTTTTCGATCCTAGCCTCGTTCTCAGAAATCTCTGAATTTACCTATAAAAGTGGTCAAAAATATACTTCCGGTATACTTCAAAATTTCCATTTAAAAGTGTTGCTCTGAGCCCCTTATAACTGGCATAAACATAACTTTTCGATTAGTTAGCACACAGGCTTAGATATTTGGTGTAAAAAGCAAACTTTTGTAATTGAATGTAGGGAAAGTAATTTTATAAAGTTTGTTAAAGATGCCCCCGCCAACCCCCGCGTGGTAAGTGAAACAGCTTATTTAAATGTATTTCTCTTCATATCATATCAACTATGTTGATTGAAGAATATAGACTTTTTATTACTGTTTGGAGAATATGTGTAAAACTTATCTTATTTGAGTCGCGTTTCCAAAAGCAACAGCAAGCTTTGGAAATGGTCTTTTAAAATGGGCACAAATTGCTATAATTGCTCATATTGCATCTTGAAGTAAGACATGGTTCTTTTTTAAACAAACACATTCTTTCAAACGTACAATATGCAATCGTACGTAGAGAAATCCTTGCAGAATCACATTACTTGCCTCTAGGATCCTGAATATTTGTTTAAATGGGTGTCCATTGTACAGGCGCGGATCCAGACCACCATGTTCTGGTGGGGCTCTGGATAACTGGTGGGGCTGGGAGGCACCGAGATGTATGTGTGTTGGGGAGGCGGGTCGGGGCGGTTTAGGGATATGACATAATTAGGAATCAGTTTGATGAGAATTTTGATCATGTTTTTAATCTTCTGCCTTGAAATATATGTTGTGATATCTCATTAGAATCGCCTCGTCGAGGCGATTCTAATGAGCTGTCACAACATATGTTTTAATCTTATCTCATGGGTAAACAATCTCAAACTGCCATCAGATACTCCTTATAACCTGAAGGCCTACATATAATACATAACACACAGGTCCAGATGGCGGGGCTGAAGCCCCAAAGCCCATCTCCTGGATCCGGAGCTGATGTACATAGATAACTTCGAATGTATTTGCTAGTAAACTGATGAGAAATTGGTACTGTTTAAAGTGCCTTTTGATGGCTCCGGTACTGAAGATAAAAGTAAACTGTCTTGGATTTTCTAGGCACTGACGTGGAAATAAGCCCATTTAGTCATTCTGAAAGACAAAATTCAGCCCTTACCGAAGGTTTCAACTTCAAGGCTTAAGCGATGTTGCATATTATATCATTTATCATAAACGGACTCAATAAAATAGACTTGGCTAGTTTCTCTTTTCTTTGGCAAGTGCCTTGCTTCCAATGAATCCCTAGGGTAGTTTTTTTTTTATTATTATCATAAAATTTGCTAAATGTTGCACATTTTGTATGAAGCTTATAAAAAAATTTTGTTATAATATGTTGGATGTTTAATCTCAAAAGCAGTACCCTAGTCCAACTCGTTGGCTTTGGAAACAGGCCCCGAGGTTATAAAACTTTTTTCATGCTCAGCTGAGTTGAGCATGAAATTTTACCTGCTAATAGATACCAAATTTTTGATAAGTACAGTTGTTTTCTTGCCCAGTTTAGCGGAGTATGAAATTTTCTCTGCTTATGAATATGAAAATGCCAACATTAGTTGGCATTTTCATATTTATCAGCAGAGAAAATTTTATGCTCAGCTGAGTTGAGCATGAAAAAAGTTTTATAACCTCGGGCCTGGTCATGAAACACCGACGCACCACACTGTCCGCTCTGCGATCTGCGATCAGGTTAATGTGTAAAACATTATACACATCCAAGTTGCATAAAATGCATAAAAAAATCAGGATTCTCGAGTTCTTTTCAAATATTGTTAATTTTTTGTGGAGCAGGGCTCATATTTCTTATTAATTCTCCGGTGAGTCGATTAGATAAAGAAGATACGATATTCCTCACTCAATATAAGTGATATGATATAAAAAGAAATACATTTAAATCAGCTTATCCATCATATTAAAAAAAAATCAGGATCCAGCAGGCATTTATGTAACCCTGTAAGGATTTCTGATGTACACTTTTTGTCACATAATTGCATAGTATGGGTTATATTTCCTGGACTCGAAAGTGTATGTTTGGCTACAAACCAAAACGTCCTTAGGCTTACTAGAAGATGCAATATGAGCATATATAGCAGTTTTTGCCTCTTTCATGGTGACTAGTTTGAGAAAAAAAAACGTCGAAATGGCGGGTCCGTCCCAGTATGTCAAGCGTTAACAACTTTAATCTCGACCCAAGTGGGTCTCTAAACAAAGCGAGAGGAATCATGTAGGATCCTGAGGGGAAGGAGGGATTGGGAAGGGGCGGGGCGGGGGAGGTTGCATGGTGACCCCTCCGGGCCCACGGGCTATTTCTTGTTGGCACAGAACGTTGAAACATTGTCATATCGACGTTTATACGGCATTGATTCAACCTTTTTGCCTGCCCAACATGTTCAAGTCCATAATTGTTTTTTCTGATTGCACCATACTAGTTACTTGACTGTCGTTCATCAATATTCTACGGCTATTGAGAGACCATTACATCAAACGCTTTGGCGACTGTTAATCAATTTTATCACCGACAAGGGAAACTGTAATAGACGTTAGCAAACAATGACCTGATAAGGACAGGCTTAGACGATTTATACCTTCAAGGCTTTGGTTAGCTTTTTAACTCTTTAAGCACCAAAAACGCAGACGACAAAATTTACGTCTGCAAAAATTCACAAAAATGCCTTGTCCAAGACATTTCATATTGAGAATTCAAAGACTAGAGGGCAAACAGTGTAGATCTAGATGAGGCGGCTCATGATGAGCCGCCTCATCAGGATCTACGCTGTTTGCAAATTTTGCTAATTTCGTCACTGGTGTTTAAAGAGTTAATCAGTATAGTTTCCCAGCGCTACGCCAGCCATAAATGCTGGCGGGGAGTTGCTATACTCTTCGGGTACTAAGGCTACCTCGGCCATGATAGGCTTCGAAATAGTGTAGATGAGCCGTAAAATAAGACAAGGACACCAGAAACGAATTATAATGCAAACGCGTTTAAATTGACATGTAAGACTGTATTACAGGAAATCATACACGTTTTCATGCATCGACATTTGTCAGGTCTCGACGAAGTTTTTGATAACGAAGCGTCAACCGAGTGCCCAAGTTTCTTCTGAGGGCCCAAATTTTTTCTGCTAAGGGGCTGTTCAAATTTTAATTGAAACAAACGTGTCTGATTGCCATTTTTGCATTTTATTATATGATTCTATTAAAAATTTCACTGAAAATGCCTGGAAAAAATATATATAGAAAAAAAATTAGTCGTTCATACTGCAATCTGTACCATTACGTCATTCCGCGAAAACTAGAACGGTTTTGGCGCTGATACAAGTGAACAAGTCGACAAGGTAACATCAAATATGATAAGGCTAACTTTAAGCGCAATTTAGCAAAGACTCTGATCAGACTGGGCGGCTGCTCAGGCTGATTTGAGTCTTCGGCGATGCACATTCCACTTTGTTGGTTTTGTCGTGTCGCGGCTCATTTTATTGAAAGTATATATGCATTTGCATTTTTCATTGTGTCATTATACTTCTTACTCGTCAATTTCATTATTTTGATACTTACAATAAAACGTGTGAAACTATGCTGTTGACTACATGCAAAGCTGAAATGAAGACAGAATTTCGAAGTCGCTGAATTTCAATGTGGAGACATACAGCAGTAAAAGTCACTTGCTAAAAGCAAATAATGACATATTGACTCTGTTGCAAGATTATGTAAAACATTGATTTCAGTTCCCGAGACATTGTTTCTATATTAGGCTAATTTATAATTTATCGACGTGTTTTTGCTCGGAAAATTCAATAAGTGCATCGAAAATCTCATTTGTCTGATTTATGGAAGAAAAGCAGAGACTTAAGAGACTTTTAAAAGTCAGTTAGGAGCATTGTATGATCGGAAATATTCGGAAAACATATGAGCCGCGACGCGACAAAACCAACAATGTGGTTGTGCGCCCAGTGCAGACTCAGATCAGCCTGGGCATCTGCCCAGTATGATCAGACGCTTCGCTAAGCGCTTAAAGGCTATCTAAGGGTCTAAGCTACCTCCATGCGGACAGCGAAGGCTCTGATCAGACTGGGCGAATGCCCAGGCTGATCTGAGTCTGCGCTGGGCGCACAACCACATTGTTGGTTTTCTCGTGTCGTGGATCAATGGACAAACATAACAAAAAATATCAGGCTGTTCTCAGGAGCTTGATTTTTTGGTATAAACATTAACACTTTTGGCGCCAGAGACGAAAATAGCTGAATTTGCAAACAGCGTAGATCCTGATGAGGTGGCTCATGATCCACCTCATCTAGATCTACACTGTTTGCTCTTTATTTTTTGAATTGTCAATATGACATAGCTTGGACGAAACATTTTTTGAAATTTTGCAGACAAAATTTTGTCGTCTGCTTTTCTGTGCTTAAAGGTTTAAACAGAGTCATGCCTGGTAAACGCACAATTCAATTCCCACGTGGAAAATTAAAAATTCAAGCTACTGTAAAATGTAAGCCAAAATTTAATGAAGCTCTTCGACTTGTAGGTATGTAATGTAATTAGTTGTGCTCAACATTTGCTTTGAAGTAAAATAACCGGCGGAGTTATCACAAAACTCCTGAAAGTGACCAAACCGAAGTTTCGGTTCGGTTTGGTCACTTTCAAAAGTTTTGTGATAACAAGTTTTTCTTTCACAAAGCCGAAAATCCTAGTTAGTATGTCGTAGTAGTAGTATCGTTTATTTATGTCTCACCAGTGTATACAATAAAAACATATCATACATATAAAAAGCCACTCAGGTAGCTGTACAACTGCCATTCTAAAAAGAATTGTGAGAGACAATAAAAGTTTTTCTTTAGCAAAGCCGAAAATCCGAATTAGTATGTTTTACAATAATATATACGTTGATGAGCATTGTTACTTTGTTGGAATTTCATTTTCAGACGCTTGATAAAAGTCCCCTTGGCAACCCGATCGACAAAAGAATTAAGACATTTAGAAGAATAAAAACAATAATTCTACGAGACTTTAAACTTCTTGGTTTAAACATATTTTATTCGCTTCTTCAGTTACATATTAAACATAAACAGATCAAATAGCTCATGTTAGGATGGGAACGGAAGCAATGGATGCTTATTTAGTTCCTCTCCTTGGAACACAATAAGAAATGTGACATATGAATGGCAACATAAATTTATTAGCAAACAATAAAACATGTACCTAAACAAAAACTAGACAATAGCAACTACAAAGATGAAAAGAAAAAAAAATGAGAAAAATCAAGCAATACAGTATATATAATCAAACAAAAATTTTGAATATACAAATTAAAAAAAAAAAGAAGGATTATAAGAATTTCAGAAACTGACCAAAACCAAAAAGGAGACATCTTGGAGCAAAAGCAAGAGTAATAGTAATATTAAAAATACTCTTTGATGCAACAGAAGTTTGAATTCTACTTTGACTGTACCATAGTTGTTCAAAATTGCTTTTTTAAATGTATTTGCAAATATTGGATAGAAGACAGGCTTGCTCCTCCCCTCATGTTTGTGATTGACACGCTACAATCATAGAGGCTGTTGCAGAAGGGGTTCTGATCACTCGGTTTTAGGTGACAAGTGCATGCAGTGAAATATTTGAGGTATATGTTCTGGACAAAACAATTTCATTATTTTGAATTGAGAGAATTTTATATAGCATGCACTGACATCACCTACACTACTAAAATTCTGAAACTAATGTTGTCTTGTTCCTTAAGCCCCTGTCACACCAAGCCGCGTTTCCACTGCGTTGGCACGGAGTTGTTTAATTTTCCGGAGCGCCGTGAGATTGCAAGAAAACCCTGATATTTTTGTGAAAAAGGGCCTGTCACGGCATCCTGACAGCGACCAAGGCGTTGCTACGGAGCTCGCATGGCGTTCTATGGCGTTCCTACGGAGTTCTTGTTGGCGATTCTCTGCGCTCTCACGACGCTTTCACTGCGCTTTCACGGCGCTCACAATGCATGCACTGCGCTTTCACGGCGTTCGCACTGCGCTGACGGCGTGTTGACGGCGTGAAGACGTTCGTTTGCGGGCGGCACTCGGAGGTAATTGAAATAACTAGAAGGATCCTCATATCGCAGCTCAGGCATGAGACGATGAAAGTGGCCATGCTGAAACCGTCTAGCTTCCTCCAGCCAAAGCCGGACCCAAAGCATTCTAAGCCTTTGGGCCCTCCTCCGTCGTCGTCTTCTAAGAATGAAAGAATGCTGTGAACAGCGTCTGCAGCATTTTGGAACTACTGGACCTGCATATAGGCAAGCAGGAGTCCAGCTTGCTGGCGTACGACGGACATAGTGAAAGGAATGCTTATTTGCATATCTCGTTTTTATAGTATTTTGTTTGCTTTTGTCATACAAACGCCGATGGGCGCGGTAAAAGCTCCAAGGGAGCGCAATTATCGGCATGGCAGCTTCTTACAGTCGTTGTAAGAGCGCAGTAAAATAAATTGCACTCCGTATAAGCGCCGTAGACGCGTCGTACAAGCACGTTAAAGACGCAGTGACATCTCAAAGAACGCCGTACAATCTCCGTGCAAACGCCACGGACGATCACGGCGTTTCAGCACAACGACCCTTGTGCGCGCCCGCGGAGCTCCTATTGCGTTGTAGGAGACTTTACTGCGCTGCTATTGTGACCTTACGGCGACCCCACTGCGCTCTTATTAGAACGCCGAGCGACGGCGTTTGTTTTGAGCATGCTCAAAGTGCGCGCCGTCACTCGGCGTTCTATGCGATCCCACAGCGTCTACTGGCGATGCCACTGCGTTGCTGCGGTGATGCTTGCGATCGTACTGCGCGCACCTCGGCGTTCTGCATTTTTCTTTGACGCCGTGGGATCGCCGTGAGAACGCTGCTCTGGTGTGACAGGGGTTTTAGTTTGTAAAATATTTCTATGCGTTATGACTAGCAGGAATTTAGCATAGAAAAATAATTAGTGTGCTCTTAACAGTTGTTAACGACTTGGACCAGTGTTCCAGATAGCACGGGGTAAGGGAGAATGTTCCTAATTTCTCAATGAAAAAAATTTGTTGTGACCCCTAGTTCGAACCGCCTCAACTCGAAGGTTCTAATGCGGGGTCACAACATTTAATGCAGAAACATAAAAAAAGTATTCCTAAATTATCTTCATACCCCCTTCTTATATTCAGCACTGTTGTACTGAACAAGAAAGTTTCTCTTATACATAGTCAGGAAAATATATAAGTAAGAGATTTTGTCAGCTTTCCCATTAGTATTATTTCAATCATTCTGAATTTAATTAAAAGGACCTAATTCTCCATACACGATTACAATCGCTGTCGCCCTTTTCAATAGATGCATGGTGTGAAGAAAATCGCAAATAAGGTTAAAGAAATTGCGACGAAATTAAAGAAATTGCGACGAAATTGATTTTACGCAATATAATTACGAATATCTTTAAAGATTCTTGGAATCACACGTTGCCTTTGTTATTTAATTATGAAATCAAACATGCCCATGAAATGATATTACTCGTTATATCAGTAATTACTTTTTCCCACCTATTACTACTGCATTGCAGCAGCTTTTTTCGAAACTCTGTAAGGTTTAATGTAAAGGTCTCCAGGGAAAGTGCTTTAATGTCTATAGAAATGAGCGTGGGTGTTTATAATAGCGGAGTGGCTATTTACAGTCAACTGTCAATAGCCAAAAAACGTTAAAATGGCTATTTACAGTTAACTGTCAATAGCCAAAAAACGTTAAAATGGCTACTTACAGTTAATCTCTTAAAGGAAAGAATTTGACCTGAGACCCCGCTTTGGAAGAGCTGCGTCATCCAGGAAGTCACAAAAAATATTTCTCTATGTAAAAATGGCAGAAAACTTTGAGGCTTACACATACATATTTAAAACTGATATGGAGACACAGTTAGCTAGAGCTAGTTGATTCCGGCGACAGTGCTGTATAACTTTCAGTGTCAAGGCGTCCTACTAATTTGGATAAAAACAGGGCAAGCCGGGCCGCGTGGCGCAGTCGGTATCGCGTCAGACTTCAGACAGAGACCTCGGGTTCGATACCCCGTCCGGCCACTTACTTTCGCTTCTCCTTTCTCTGATGCAAGAAAGACGGTAGTCAGTTTCTGGCAAAAGTACGTGCTCTACATACTGGTTAACCGCTTAGGAGGTCTAAGCCCTGTCCAGGAAAAGTGTGATTAGATTAACTGACCGTCCCGACATGACCATATCTTGATTGCCGTGGACGTAAAGCAACAAAACAACAGCAAGAACAAGGCAAGGACCGGCTATGCTTGCACCAGGTGCGGGATGTATGTGCGTTGTTTGGATATTTTTACTCTCTCTCTCTCTCTCTCTCTCTCTCTCTCTCTCTCTCTCTCTCTCTCTCTCTGGAAAACGGCTTGATTTAAATTGAAATACTGTCTAAAAGGACCCTAAAACCCAAAACAACCAACCAGCCAACCAACAACTAATAGCTAATTTGAAGTAGCACGGACCTCATAGCAGAATTTCAGTGATGGAACATATGATGCTACGGATTCCTTTTCAACGGTATTTCAGCCTTTACGAGCCGATATTGGAGGGAGAGGGATGGAGGGGTTGAATGATGGTAAGGATAAAATAATAAAATTATGATCTGGTTGAACTCGCCGAGCCCGCATTCTTTACACTGATTTCAGAGCTTTAACCCTTGTGCCAGCACGACCGGATAAATTTTGTTGTAATTGAGCAGAAACCAGCAACTGTAAATAGCCATTTTAACGTTTTTTGGCTATTGACAGTTGACTGTAAATAGCCATTTTAACGTCTTTTGGCTATTTACAGTTAACTGTAAATAGCCTCTGCCTTATTATAGCCGTTAAAAATTCTAAAGCCGACAGCCTTGTAGGTAAATAACTCACGTGCACATTCGAATAATCTTAATAAAAGAATGTTTCGAGATCAAAACAGCACCTGCTGTTGTTTATAAAAATAGGTACACTTTCAGGGCTAACAACTCTGCCATTTTAAGTTTTGAATCCTTTTTAAATAAGGGTCAACTCTTAAAGGAAAGAATTTGCTCCTCTAGATGCAAATTCTTTCCTTTAAGCTCTTATTTCCTTTAAGAGTAGACCCATTTTGAGAGGGCTATGTCGTCCAAGGAGTCAAACAGGAAGTCACAAACGCTGTCCTCCTTCGTAAAAACGGGAGAGAAGCATATACCCATACACCTTCAGTGCATAAGTGTAGGCGGTGAAACATTGCCCTTTCTTCGACATTATGTTAGCTTAGTTATGTTTTCTAGTCCTTTGGGGCTTTTTAGCTGCTTCATTTAATCTGATGCAGAGTTGCGCTTAAAATGTTGTTGTTGTTGTTTCAATTCTCGTAACTTAGCGGATAAAAATTGTGAGTTTTCTATTTTAACACGTATTTAATTTGAGGCTCGCGGGAGGTAAACGATAACTCATTATGATCTTTTGCAATTGGCGCACGGACTTATGGGTATTTTCCAGTTTGGGGTAAAGATGGCTTGACAAAGCTTCAACGAATAGCTGCCGAGCATATCCGAATACAATTTCACAGCTTTACTTGCGCTAAATGCGACAGAGCAATGCAACAATACCAACGACAATGACTTGAGTTCCATAGGTCCTATTAGTCTAATTCTCATGTAGTGGCAGTACTGCGTTAGATATTCTAGGACCTCATTGAATGTATCAAGTGAAGAGACATGGCCGACGTTGATTGAATAGGAAAACATTATCTGAGGCAAAATCAATTTTACTGGCATGTCTTAGGTCCCATGGCTGTGGAATCAGTTGGTCTTTTTATCATGCAGCTGACGAATTACAGTCACGCAGTTCCAATTAAAACGCCTGGACATTTCCATTTATGATAGATTCGTATATGTATCTGGGAAGAAGAGCTGAAATTGATGACAACACAATACACTGAATTACAAGATAATGTGTTCAGATTGTTTAGTGTTGGTTCAGTATCTGAATTGTTAACTGTTGGAGATCAAAGATAAAATATGGAGCATTCTTTTTAAATCAAAATTGTTGAACAATAAGTCAGTTTCTGTTATTCAAAAATTTAAAACGTGTCACGGACAAAATTTTGGTTGAATTTACAAGTGACAACCTAACCTGCGGATAAAAAAAATAGTTCCTCATTAAATATTCAAAATGGCGGTATCCATACAATTAACCACTTTGAAATTTAACCTGAATCTTCAGTTGCTTCTTTAATCCATAATGGAATTTGAAAAAAAGTACCATATTGTAAAGACCTAAAATCTGTGTTTGTAATCATTTTGTTAGCTTATGATCCCTTTAAATTATTTAGAAAAGTTAATCGAAAAAACTTCAGCCTGGGATATAAAAATATCCTGTCACCATCAAGTTCACTATCAAAACTGAAAGGGCCTACATTCAAAAACAATCCCAAAATCTAGATCCGTCTCGGATCTAGATTTTTTGGGATTGTTTTGGAAGTGTGCCATTGCATTCATGAATAGATAGTAAAATGGTCATAACTCCGTACAATAATAGTTAGGAGGTTCAGACTTAGTGCTTGGACATCCCCTACAAACGCAAAGCCTGAACGACCTAGTAGCTTTCGTATTGGAGTTATAACATCAATATCTGCGGGGACATAAAGTGTATGCCGTTGGAAAAATGGTACTGAGATGGTAACATAAAATCCGAGCATCCACACTCAAAGTTTTCTCAAACAAATCATTAATCTCAACTAATCAAATTCACTGTTTTAAATGATTTCAAGGCTCTGAGACCTTAAGCTTACCAAAGAAATCGATTAATTCTCAAGAAATATCTTTCTATTCAATCAGCTTTAACACTGTCAATTCACTTGAGACATATAGGTAGGTGCTCGTATTCTCTGTTCCTGTTACACTACAATACAGTGTAACTTGAATACCCTAGATAGAATTTTTATTATTTGTAGAAAGACCGTCCTTTCATTAGGTACTGGAAAACGAGCTTAAGCAAACAGGAATTCCGTAGACTGGCGGTCAGATAAAGCCCGTATTACTTTATGGTTCATCTCGTGGCATGGGGTTGGCTAGACGGGGGTAATAGAGCTGAGTGCGATAGTTTGATGGCAATACAACATGAAATGCCAGTGCGCTGAACTGCTGCCTGCAATGGTGCATAAAAAATAAAGGTGAAGGTTTTCAACTGTCTGGCCAATAGCAGCAGAGTAGCAGAGGACACGTGTCGTGTAGTGCCATCCTTAGCTGGCGGCCCGGGTTCGAATTCTGCTGGAGGCGAAAACTTATTCAACCATAATTGGTTTTCCACTGCGCATTGCCAACCATTATCACCCTCACATCGTCCTATGACTGGAATACTGTTGAAAAAGGCCGTAAAAATGCGTCATCTAACCATCCATCTACAGCGATGAACTAACTTTTATCAAAAGACGAGAAAACGTGTTTCCCATGCTTAATTGTCACGCAGCTTCATATTCACAGGGTATAAACCAGTCCGCCAATTTTCGCTTCCTGCAGAGACTGTTCGTCATATTTGGCTTCCGCCGAGACTGTCCGCGAACTCTTGCTTCTTGCAGGGACCACTGTCCTCGAAAAATGGCTTCCTGCCAAGACTGTCCGCGTGGCTCTGCTTAATGCCGAGAGCCTCGGCAGGAAGCAGCATCACGCGGACAGTTTCTGCAGGAAGCCATTTATCGTGTACAGAAGTCTCGAAAGCGAAAATTAGCGGAATCGATTATACCCTGTGATATTGGTGAGATAGAGAAGCATATCATTCAAACAGCAAAAATTGCAAGCACATTGTGCAAGACGTCAAACCCATGTTTGTGTCATTAACATGATTTCAGCTTCAGGGACATTGTTTCTATAATCAACCAACTTATCGATGTGGCTTGCATGTCGAATTCAATGAGGTACCATAATGGCTCTAAATATCAGGGCAAAACTACCAGAGAACAATGCCCATCAACTTTTGTGACATGCAACGTCAAAATGCTGACATTTTTATGGGTGCGCGGCGTTATATAAACGACGTCTTTTTTGACATTGTTAGTCCGCTGGAAATACCCTATTTGTCGCTTGCAAATTTTTACAGTCATCCACAGCATGAATTGAAGCGATATTTCAAAGGTGCCGAAGAACCGATAGAAGGCATCTTCGGATTGGTCAGTTTATTTTTGGAGAAATACGGGTCGACCCGTATAATACGGGTCGACCCGTATTTTTGAAATACGGGTGGACCCGTATATTTACGGGTCGACCCGTATATTTACGGGTGGACCCGTATTTAAGATACGGGTCGACCCGTAACATACGGGTCGACTTGTAATTTACGGGTCGACCCGTAAATACAAGTAGACCCGTAACATACGGGTCGACTTGTAATTTACGGGTCGACCCGTAAATACAAGTAGACCCGTAAAATACGGGTCGACCCGTAAATATACGGGTCGACCCGTATTTTTACGGGTCGACCCGTATTATACGGGTCGACCCGTATTATACGGGTCGACCCGTAAATATACGGGTCGACCCGCAAATTTAGGGGTCGACCCGTAAAAATAAGGGTCGACCCGTATTTCTGAAATACGGGTCGACCCGTATCGGTGCTTTTGACCCTCTTGGTACACCGTATACAAGAGTTCAATGTCATTCTTTGATCTTTGACCCAGAACTCATATGTTGACAATTTCGAACAATCTCCTCAAAAGCCACCGGGCAAATTGACCAACATGACCAACAATTGAAACCAAATTTCATATAGAGACTTCAGGGGTTGAAGGAACGAAAATTTATTCATACGGTCCGGGTCACATGACCAACATGGCCGCCACGCCCATATATGGTAAAAACATTTAAAAATCTTCTTCTCCAGAACCAAATGACTGATTTCCTTGAACTTAGTATGTAGCATAAGGTACTTAAGTACTATCAAGATTTTTAAATTATGACCTTGGGTTGACCTTGACCTTTTTGGCGGCAAGGTCAAATATGGGAAAATGCTAGAACATAAGAGTTCATGGAAAGTTTTGAGGATTTAATCCTCAAAACTGGTGTATATATTGTCATCTTAATGAGTACATGAAAATTTATGAGTACAAGAGGTCAAGGTCATTCTTTGACCTTTGACACAGAACCCTCATATTTTGACAATGTCAAACAATCTTCTCAAAAACCACCATGCCAGTTGTAACTAAATTTCATACAGACCCTCCAGGGATTAAGGGAATGAAAATTTGTTCAAATGGTCCAGGTCACATGACCAACATGGCCGCCACGCCCATATATAGTAAATATATTTAAAAATCTCCTCCAGAACCATTTGACCGATGGCCTCTAAATTGGAAAGTAGCAGTAGGTTCTCCAGTACTATCAAGTTTGCTAAAACTGATGACCTTGGGTTGACCTTTACTATTTCACGGCAAGGTCAAATACGGAAAAATGCTAGCACATAAGATTTCATGGAAGTTTTGAGGATTTAGGACTAAAAATGGTATAAACATTCATCTTAATGAGTACATGAAGATTTATGAGTACAAGAGATCAAGGTCATTCTTTGACTTTTCACCCAGAAGTTTCTCATTTTGACAATATCAAGAAATCTCCTCAAAAGCCACTTGGCCAATTAAAACCAAATCTCATATAGAGCCTCAAGGGGTTGAAGAAATGAAAATTTGTTCAAACGTCCAGGTCACATGGCCAACATGGCCTCCATGCCCAAATATGGTAAAAACCTTTAAACATCTTCTTCTCCAGAACCAATTGACCGATGGCCTTGAAATTTGGTATGTAGCATTGGGTACTCCAGTACTATCAAGACTGTTCAAATTATGAACTTGGGTTGACCTTGACCATTTTACGGCAAGGTCAAATATGGAAAAATGCTACTAGAGCATAAGATTTTATGGGAAGTTTTAAAGATTTTGGCCTAAAAATTGGTATATACAGTGGTCTTAATGAGGTCATGTAGAATTATGCGTACAAGAAGTCAAGGTCATTCTTTGACCTTTGACCCAGATCTCTCATATTTTGACATTTTCAAACATTTCCTCAAAAGCCAACGTGCCAATTGTAAACACATTTAAATACAGCCTCCATGGGTTGATTGAACAAAATTTTGTTCAAAATGTCCAGGTCACATGACCAATATGGCCGCCATACCCATTAATGGTATAAATCTTTTATATTTTTCTTCTCCAGAACCAAAAATCCTATGGCCTTGAAACTTGGTAAGTAGCATGGAGTACTAAAGTACTACCAAGACTGTTCAAATTATGTCCTTGGGTTGACCTTGACCTTTTTGCGGCATGGTCAAGTATGGGAAAATGCTAGAACAAAAGATTTCATGGAAAGTTTTGAAAATTTTGGCCTTAAATGGTATATATACGTATATATATGGTTGTCTTAATGAGTACATATAGATTTATGAGTACACGAGGTCATGGTCATATTTTTGACCCAAACTCATGTTTTGACAATTTCAGACATAAGAAAAAGCCACTTTGCCAATTGCTCAGGTCATGGCCCTCTTGTTTTGTTGTTGTTGTTGTTGTTTTTTCAGGAGAAAAATCATTTAAAATTTCCAAAGTTTTCATCCGCTATACCAAAAGCAATATAATTTTAGCCCCTGTGGACAGATAACAATCGTGAGGCAAACTTTGTTACACCACAAAATGAAAGCTTTCATAATCTTGAATATTTGGTGTAATTTCCGGAGATCTTTTTCCAACTCCAATTTTGCTTAGAAAATTCGTGTTTTTGTACATTTATACAGCAACAGGGCAGGAGAGGATAGCATGGAATGACAAATATTCTGATCGAAACAACCTTTTGGGCACACAACGCTGGATCAACACTAAATCCACCTGGAATCAAGGTTGATTCAGTATTGATCCATCGTTGTGTGCCCAGTAGGTTAAGGCTCCTGTTACTTTGATTATTTCTGTGACATTTAGAAGAATAATAATAATTATAAAGACTTTATTTTCAGTGGGTGACACAATTAGCTACAAGCTACTCTTCCTTGAAAACATTTACATTTTTAAAAACTGTTTCTAATAGAAAAAGAACTACAGGCCGAAAGTCACTTAAGATACATTGACAAGTACCACTCTGTCCGACATTATCATACAAATGCATAAAATAATATTATTTATTTCAATATATATCCAACGAAATCCAAGATACTTGACAGACGGACGACGGGTCATATTAAAGCATAAAACTCAACCACTAACTTATAAACTTTTCCCTCTATCATAAATTGTTGTGTATATATGTTTGTATCCTCATGGGCCTATGGCCTATTGGATTTTGAAAATAAAGATTTCCTATGAAAGATTTCCTCTGAACATAAACACAGATCAAAGCCTTCTATTCAAATAAAGTCATAGTGCGAAGAGATTGAAAGTAGATTGAAAGCAATGAGGTGGAAATTGATTCTGTTTCTTTGACGAAATAATTATTCTGGACAAATTAAATGGAAGCTGATGACAAGAGATCAACGAAATTCAGACCAGCCTCAGCATCCGCAGAGTCAGATCAGGGTCACGCTAATCACAGTTTTGTGCAAGGTAATCAAATGACGAAGAGTGTGTACAAAAGAGTTCCTCATCAGATTATGGGGATGTGCAGGCTGGTCTGAAGCTTTTTAACTGTTGCTGTTTAGTGAGTCGTGATACGACAAAACCAACAAATGGCATGTTCGCCCGGCGAAGACTCAGATCAGCCTGGGCATTCGCCCAGTCTGATCAGACTCTTCGATTTGCGCTTAAAGGTTAGCTAAGGAACTAAGCTAACTTCATGCGGACAGCAAAGACTCTGGTCAAACTAGGCGGATGCCCAGCCTGATCTGAGTCTTTACTGGGCGCACATGCCACTTTGTTGGTTTTGTCGTGTCACGGCTCTTTTCGTTTGATACATTCTATTGACGTACTTTTATTGCGTGTAAAATAAATAAATAAAAAAAAGAAAGATCTGAATTATTACATTTTTCACTCAAAAGAAATTGCAACACTTTTAATGTGCAACCAATAAATTATAACAGTGCAGCTGATATTTCAGCCTCAGTTTTGTAAAGTGCAACTGCTCTTTGATATTTTTGTAAAAGCATCAAAGCAGCCTGCAGCCTATTTCCAAAAATATAAGGACCTGCGCTATATCTAAGACGATATTGTCAGGCCAGAACCTGAAGCATTGTTACACCATAGTTCTTGGCTATATATCGAAATGTCTGGACAATAAAGCAAACAGTGTATTCCCAACTGCCTCGCTTATACATGTAAAGTTATCATCCACCCAAGAGCGTATTTGTATATGCAGGTCTTTTATAAACTTATCAGGCCTACTGTTTCCAGAGCACATATATACACATTACATGAATTATTTTTCACACACTGTGACCTCTTCGCATCTCTAGCAGCTGAAGAGAAAACTGCTTCCAGTAACCCTGACGCCCGGTATGATAAGATGGTAATGCCCATGTTTCCCCCGCCCCCATTCTAAACCACACACACACACACACACGCACACACACACACACACACACACAAAAATCAAAGTGCATTTTTTAATAATAAGAATGCACATATTGCAAGGTTTTAACCTAGCAAATAAAAATTAAGAGTTCAGGCATGTTTTGATCTTGAACATACCCATACAGCATACATTTATTATTTGAGCCGTGACACGACAAAACCAACAAAGTTGTTGTGCGCCAAGCGCGGACTCAGATCAGCCTGCACATCCGCCCAATCTGATCAAAATCTTCGGGGCGCAATATTTCAAAAAAAAAAAAGATTTGTCCAAGCTATATCATATCAAGAATTTATTGACTATAAAGGGCAAACAGTACAGATCTAGATGAGGCTGTCAGAGAGTAGCTTTTCCCCCCTAGTAGTTTTTCCCCCCGGAAAAATGACTATGATTTTTCCATAGTAGATTTTCCCACCGGGAAAATGGCTATATAGCAGAATTTCCCCCCGGAAATATGACTATATAGCCAAATTTCCCCGGAGAAAATCTACTATACGTGTTTTTTCATAGCCGTTTTTCCCCTCTATAGTGGATTTTCCCCCTGGTAATATGATCGCAGGAAAACATGCAATATAGTGGAATTTGCTCCTTCTCCAATTATAATAGTGAGGTTCATAACTGAAACAGAAATATGAGTATCTTTCCGTTAAACATCGATGAATAATAGATGCTAGAACCGCACGCACGTGTCCATCAGTCTGTCTTATTTTTGTTTTGGGGAAAACAGGTAGGCATTTTGCTTTTCCATGTTAGCCAAAAACAGATATGAGTGTACGTGGTTGTGTATAATTTGTATAATTTTGTGTTTGTCACACACAAGCGTTCATCTGTGCGTGCGCAGCGGAAAGCCTGGACTAGTGTTCGCCATTGGGACACACGTCCGATTATTATTTTCAATGTAATTAACTCCCTGCTAAATCAAACATGACTAGACAAAGCACCAGTTCGAAAATCTTTGCATATACACTGTAAAAAACTACTGTAGAATTTACGGTAGAATAACTGGAATCCGGCTGCCAGTCCTTTTACCGTTATTTTTACGGGCGTTTGCCTGTAAGACATTGTTAGAAATCACGAAATAGAAGTTTTATGTTAACTGGCCGCACTCGAAAATAACTTTGTATTGTTGAAGGGCTATCAGACCAAAACGACATCTACTCTATTCTGTCCCAATCTGCTTGATGATTCCTGCAATTTTTACGGGCGCCCGTAAAAAAATGGTAAAAGAACTGGCAGCTGGTTGCCAGTTATTTTACCGTAAAATCTACGGATTTTTTTACAGTGTATGTACGTATATAAATATCTGCGATGGAAAACCACACCTGTTCTGTTCTGTTCAATTCTCGTATCGACGTTACCCAAGTGGCTCAACGGTGCGTAACCATAGTTGCACACACCTGGCGCCGGGTGTCCGTCCAAGAAAACCACACCGTTCTGTTCTGTTCTGTTCAATTCTCGTATCGACGTTACCCAAGTGGCTCAACGGTACGTAACCACACCCCCTTCGGTTATTCAATTAGTAATTTTTGATTATTATAAAAATATGGTTGCTTAATTTGCATATTTATTTTTTTTAATTAATCACGTTTATTACCTCCCTTGAATTACTGATATATTTCTTATGCGATTTATTCCGTAAAATCTCTCTGTTCCATTCCGTTCCGTTTCGTTCCGTTCCGCAAAATACGCCAAATTCACTAATAGCCAATTTCTCGGTGGGGGAAAAAGGACTATGGGGGAAAAGTGGCTCTATGAGGTCCGGACAATCCACTATATAGCCGTCCTTCCTATAGCCATTTTTCCGGGGGGAAAGGGGGAAAAACCACTCTCTGACAGAGGCAGCTCATTATGAGCTGCCTCATCAGGATCTATACTGTTTGCAAGTCCTGCTAATTTCGTCACTGGTGCTTAAAGTGTTAAATGAAATTACGGTATCTATATTTATTGCTGCATTGTCTATTTTCGTTCCGGAATCAATGGATGTAACATATGCGACAGATATTTCACCAGTAGCTAATACCTAATTGGATCTAATTTCAGATGCTAATAGCTGTTTGGAACCAGCGTGGGAGTAAATATTGACATGATACAACGAGTGCATCCAAAACTGGCTACCGCTGAGAATAGGCTAAACTTGCTAAAGCACTCGGCCTCCGGATATTAAACTGTGACTTTTCTCATGAAACAGTTGTCAAGTTGGTTTATGTATGTGGCATCACCCTTTATGGTTGACAGGCCCTACTATATGGCTTTATGTCCCGCTAAGTAAACTCAGATTGTCTTATGCACTGAGAATAGAAACTGGACGATATGGTCGAGCAAGAATTGACAGAAATCAGCGATTGTATATTTTAGTAATTTAGATGTAGAAGATGAATATCGTTTTATTTTAGCTTGCCCTGTTTACAGCGATATTCGAAAGTAGAAAGTATTTGAAACCTTATTTTGTTAGAAACCCAAGCATGTTCAAATTCATTAGCTTGATGCATACTGAAAAAAGCAAGAACTTGCAAAACTTGCAATTTTTTGGTAGAAGCATTCGAATTAAGGAAATCGCTTTTAAATTAAATTAATTTTTGATCTCTGGATACGGTTAACCCTCACAGTATGATTTACACTAAATAGTCACTTAACGTGTGTTTGTATACATGTATATGTGTTAGTTTATGTTAGTTACATACACAACTGTTGTTGCCCATCACATATGTATTTTGTACTTGGTATTGACCAGAAACGTTTACGTCAATAAAATTATCTATCTAAATTATATATCTATATAGTTTGTAAGAATTTACGAACTTTTTGTAGAAGACCACTGCTAATTTAAAATACCCAAAGGTGTTATTTCTTTGGTTTTCACTTTCTCTGACAGGCACTATTATACAGGTTGCCAGACTTTATGAACTTTTTTCTGGAAGATCACTGCTAATTTAAAACACCTAAAGGTGTTAATTCTTTGATTTTTAATAAATAAATCCTATATTAAGCCAGTTACCTATTGTGTTTGTTTTGGTTCTTAAGGCGGCTGATATAGCAAACTGTTTTTCTTGGACGGACACACGGCGCCAAGTGTGTGCAACTTTGGTTACTTTTATTATTATCTTTAAAACGGCAAAGCTTTCCCATAATCTTGTGGCCGTTTAGGGTCAGTTGGGGTTAGAGGCCCACCGTATCTTGGGCAAAGCGTATGTCCAAGATGGAGTCCATCCCTGTTTGAACTTCCATTTTTTAAGTTTGTAAAAGACAAACTGTTTGAGTTATCACAAAACTCCTGAATGCGACCTAACCGAAAGTGTCATGTACGATGAAACCGCAAGCTTTCTTACTTCCATCTTCAGATTGACAATAAATAATTGTTGCTCTTTGGTGACTAATCTCAAAGAGTTAAATATCGATAATAAAGGCTCCAAGGAAATCTTAAGAAGACAAACAATGGTGAGACACAATAAAAAGGAAGATTAATGAGCCGCGACACGACAAAACCAACAAAGTGGCATGTGCGCCCAGCGCAAACTCAAATCAGCCTGGACATCCGCCCAGTCGGATCAGAGTCTTAGCTTGTGCTGAAAGGGTAGCTAAGAATCAAAGCTACCTGCATGCCGACATTAAAGACTCTGATCAGACTGGGCGGATGCCCAGGCTGATCTGAGACTTCGCTGGACGCACATGCCACTTTCTTGATTTTGTCGTGTCACGCCTCATTTATCAGCGTTGTCCTCCACGTCGGTTATATGTGCTGCTTTAAGAGCAAAACCTGGTGTCAACTGATTCCTGGCATATTAAGTAACCTGAACTATCACAGTGGACTCCCATTTCCAATTATGGTCAGCAATTCTAGCATATCAACTGACCGTTGTGTCCACGGCAACAGCAGATACTTTCAGATGCGTGATCATAGGAAGAGTTTAAAGAAAATCGGTACTGTAGACAGAGAGACAGAAACAAACTCTTAAAAGTAAGGTCCTTCGAAAGCAAGGAACAGATTTAAGAAACCAACATAGCAGATCCGATTAGATTTAAGTTTTCCAAAGGACCATACTAAAAATGCAACGCTGGTCAAGCCTTCTATTACAGGCTTAATCAGATTCTGTTTTCAAAATGACACTAAATGGACTCAATGCTCCCAAAGGACCAGAAACTGTAAACAGAAGCGGATTTCGCTTAGCGCGACTGAAGATGTTGCAACTTCTCTGAAAACATATGTTGATCTCCTTTATAAAAGAAAAAAGAAATGACTGAAACATTTGCAAGTGTATATGCAGATACCTTTGAAAAAAAAATCGCGCAATCTCAAATAGTTCTCTCTGATTAAGTATAAGTAACCCAAGAATAATCATGACTTTCGTCACGTATATATCATAGTAGATGGCTCTAAAAACCAAATGGTTCATTTATAACACAACAAGACCTAAGACATTGTCGCACGGTATACGGTTTCCATTGCACATCACCACCCATCGTTCTGATTTGCCTGAAAAACTGTTAAAAAGGACTTTACATCGCAAGTCCGCATAAAATCAAGAGAGCTCATATTTTTTATTGTAAAAAGGGGAGAAAAGTTTGCACTGCAAAAGTTCCTCACACTTTTCCAGCCAAAAATGGTAGCGTTTCTTGTGAATTTTAATGTCACGTTAACTAAAGACGTCGTTTGTTTTGATCAACTGGACCCTGATGTCCTTAATTCTAACACAGAGCGGCTATAGAAGCAATGGTTTCCATGTTTTATTCTGCAACAGTTCACGATGCGCGTGAGTCTAATTGCTGATGTCACTGGCAATTACTGACGTATTTTGTGACGTTTGGAGACGTTAGACGGTGTAACGTCTCTTTTTCTTTCTAAATTTGCCATAAAAACGCATGTTTAGCTCAGATACAGTTAAGAATGCTGGCGGGAGCTTGGACGCGCTGGCAGGAGGGTTGGGAGAGTTTGAATGAAAGGAATACTTTTTCAGCGTTTTTAAATGTTAGAATCGAAATAGTTCAGCTCTGGCATTGCATTGTTGAAAATAATTCACCGCTTGTCTGTTAGTTGTGAGTAGATATTACTCGCGCTCCACGCTCGTGATTTTTTTCTACTTCACAACTGACCTCCAAACAGTGAATTATTCACTGCTAGAGCTGGTCTACTTCTTAAATGAAAGCGTATCCCCAGTAAAAACATATCACGTCGAAACAACAAAAAACGTCGTTTCAACGTCGCTGCAAAAAAGACGCGTTTACTATTGAACGAATGGGCCCAAGTCAAATCAAGTCAAAGTCAAATCATTTATTTCTCTCAATCCATTACAAAAATGGCAATATGAGGTCAAATATAAATAATGATTCAAAGAGGCTCAAGAGCTAAGATGGAAACAGTGTAAGCATGTTACATACGACTAATATACTAGTAGTCATTTCAGGAGTACCTTTCGGAAATACGCTACAGCTGCGCTCGGGCGCAAGACACGGGAACAACGGCCCTGCGTATTGCACCCAGAGCCCAGCCCCATACCCAAACATTTCTATAATTTTTATCTTCATATGAAAACATGTATCTTATTTCAATTAAAATTCGAAATTTATACTGCAACTAAGCTTGAGACGCACGGCAGAGGAAAAGCGATCTCGTGCCCTGCGTCCGAAGCACACGACCAAGTGTTTCAAATTTTTACCATCCTGAGTTTTCATTTTCATCTAAAATTCAATAATATGCTGGAGTCAAGCCCAGGACGCAAGGCACAGGAACAATGGTCCTGCGCATTGCATTCGGGGCCCCTTTCCACATATTTCAATAACTGTCTACCGCCAGCTTTATACAAAGACAAATATATATTTGTATTGCATCCAATACAAAATTCACATCTCCACCTGTTTCACTCATACTGAGTATGCTGGAGCAGCGCTCAGGATGCAAGGCACAGGAACAACGGTCCTATGCACTGCACCAGGAGCCCTACTCCACGTAATTCGAGAACCTTTTATCATTATCAGTGTCTTGGCTTATTTCGCATCGATATTATGCTGGAGTCATGCCCAGGAGGCGAAGCATAGGAACAATGTTCCTGTGCATCGCCTCCGGAGCACTCGTCCACTTATTCAGTAACTAGCGCAATAAACTTATCCTTCTATTCCATGATATTCTGGAGTCATGCCCAGGACGCAAGGCACAGGAACTGTGGTCCTGCGCATTGCATTCGGGGCATTTTCCACATATTGCAATAACTGTCACCTGCCAGCTTTATACTGGGACAATAATATACCTGTATTGCATCTAATACAAGATGCACATCTCCACTTGTTTCAATCGTACTGAGTATGCTGGAGCAGGGCTCAGGGTGCAAGGCACAGGAACAACGGTCCTATGCACTGCACCAGGAGCCATACTCCACGTAATTCGAGAACGTTTTATTATTATCTGTGTCTTGGCTTATTTCACATCGATATCATGCTGGAGTCATGCCCAGGAGGCGAAGCACAGGAACAATCGCCTCCGGAGCACTCGTCCACTTATTTCAGTAACTAGCGCAATAAACTTATCCTTCTATTCATTGATATTCTGGAGTCATGCCCAGGACGCAAGGCACGGGAACTGTGGTCCCGCGCATTACATTCGGGGCATTTATCCACATATTGCAAAAACTGTCACCTGCCAGCTTTATACTGGGACAATAATATACTTGTATTGCATCCAATACAAGATGCACATCTCCACTTGTTTCAATCGTACTGAGTATGCTGGAGCAGGGCTCAGGATGCAAGGCACAGGAACAACGGCCCTATGCACTGCATCAGGAGTTCTACTCCCCGTAATTCGAGAACCTTTTATCATTATCAGTATCTTGGTTTATTCACATCGATATTATTCTGGAGTCATGCCCAGGAGGCGAAGCATAGGAACAATGTTCCTGTGCATCGCCCCCGGGGCACTCATCCACTTATTTCAGTAACTAGCGCAATAAATTTATCTTTATTTTCAATGATATTCTGGAGTCATGCCCAGGACGCAAGGCACAGGAACTGTGGTCCTGCGCATTCCGTGCGGGGCACTTTTCCACATATTTCAATAAGTGACACCTGCCAGCTTTAAACTGGGACAATAATATACTTGTATTGCATCCAACACAAGATGCACATCTCCACTTGTTTCAGTCGTACTGAGTATGCTGGAGCAGGGCTCAGGATGCAAGGCACAGGAACAACGGCCCTATGCACTGCATCAGGAGTTCTACTCCCCGTAATTCGAGAACCTTTTATCATTATCAGTATCTTGGTTTATTCACCTCGATATTATGCTGGAGTCATGCCCAGGAGGCGAAGCATAGCAACAATGCTCCTGTGCATCGCCCCCGGAGCACTCTTCCACATATTGCAGTAAATAAAGCAATAATCTTATCTTTATAGCACAAAACACATATCCACACATTTCGATGACATATTTCGTCATGAGTATCTCATTTCGTTCAAAGACAAATAATATGCTGAGGCCACGCCCCACCTGCAAGGCACAAGGGCAACTGCCCTGTGCACTGCACCTGGGGCCTGCCTCCACATATCCCAATTATTTTAATCATTATGGGCATTGTGGTTCATTTAAAATCGATATAGTAAGCCGGAGTCGTGCCCGGAGCGCAAGGCACAGGAACAACGTCTTGTGCACTGCGTCCTGCGTTTTCTCCGCATATTCCAGTACCCATTATCCGCCGGTTTATACAAAGACACTGAACATACCTGTATAGCACATATTACAAAGTGCACTTCTCCACATACAACAAAAACTTTTATCGTTACAAGCATAATTATTCCATTACTCAAAGTCCACTAATATGCTGGAGCCGCACACCAGATGCAAGGCACAGGAACAGAGGTCCCGTGCGCTGCACCCGGTGCCTGTCCGCCTCCATTTATTTCAATAGCTATCAGTTCCAATATTTCATGAGTATCTTTATTCCATTTAAACTCGATATGCTGGCGTCGTGCTCAGGACGCAATGCGCAGGATCACCGGTCCTTTGCATTGCATCCTGAGCATTTCTCCACATCATTTCAATATCCGTCAGCTTTATGCTAGGACAACAAATATACTTGTAACGTATATTAAAGTGGATGCAACTACTGCAAGACACATGGTCAGATGTGAGTTTCTAACAATACTATAACTGATTTTTACGACACTATAGCCAAGATTAGTTGGATAAAGCGACTTAAACTAAGCAATGCCTTCTTATTTTCGGTATTAAATAGCTGGTAGAATTTTAAAATGTTGGGTCTTTTATAATAATATGGTTTTAAGTATTGCTTTCTAACATCGTGAAATTCTTTGCATTCCAAAATGAGATGGAATTCGTCACCTATATTTTGCTTACATAAAAAACAGAGTCGTTCTTCCCTCGGAATTTGCTGCCACCGCCCTGTTTCAATCGGTAATCGATTATTCCTTGTTCTGATTTGCACCAAAGCTTTCCTCAGTTTGAATGGGAGAGTAACCAAATAATTTTCAAATCCAAATTTAGTTTTTATTAATCTATATATAGTCCCACTACTGCTGTTATCTATTTGTGAGTGCCAATTTGTAATAAATATATCTTTTAACTTTTGTTTTACGGCACAGACAAGCCATTTTTCGTTGGGGAACGTGTGTGTTTCCCATACACCACTCATACCACAGGTTATTAAGATTTCTTTAACTTTCTTTATCCAATTTAATCTCGTATTACTGATATCCGAGTAGGTGTATAAACTGTAAATTACGTTATATAGGGTCGGAGATAATTTAAGTGGATTTTCTGATGTAACTATCTTTGCCCAGAATGATATTATGCGACACTGTATATCAATGTATATTGGAAAAGCGCCCGTTTCTCCGTACACCATGAAATTCGGAGTTCTTGATTTCATGTTTAAAATGAATTTCAAAAATTTTAGAACAGTTCTTTCAAGAATCACATTGTTACCAAACCCCCACACCTCACTGCCGTACAACAATATAGGTTTCACGTGTTTGTCAAACAATTCGATCTGTAGGTCTATAGGAAGTAATAATGATCGTGCTTTTTTAATAAGACAAAACATTGCCTTTTCTGCTTGACTTGCCAAATGCTTTTTTGCTGCTATAAAGGTCCCACTTTTACTAAACAAAATGCCTAGATATTTATATTCATGCATTCACGCATTCTAAGATATCATTGTTTAATGTAAAATTGTAGTTTCCTGGTCTGCCCTTGGAAAATACGATAACTTTCGATTTACTAACATTAACTTTCAATTTCCATCGTATGCAGTAATTGTTGTATAGATTTAAGGCTGATTGTAATCCGTGTGAAGAGTCGCTAAGAATAGCCGTATCATCGGCATAGAGAAGTATAAAAAGTTTTAAATATATATATAGTGTGTCGTCAAACTCGGAAGAAAAACATTCTATGCCCCCGCCTGGGTAATTTTTGAAGAAGAATGCTTCTAAGTCGTTTAAGTAAATCGTGAATAGGAAGGGCGACAAATTTTCGCCTTGACGGAGCCCAATATTACAGGAGAAAAAATCGGTTTGTTCACCATTTACCGTTATGCAAGACTTGATGTCGCTGTACATGTTTTGGATTAAACGATAGCATTTTCCAGTTATATCGCAGTTCATAAGTTTGTGCCACATACCGTCTCTCCATACGGTATCAAACGCCTGTTTTAGGTCAATGAATGCGCAAAATAAATGTTTTCTTTTTAAGTTTAAAATTTCTATTAAGCAATGTAAAACAAAAATATGATCTATGGTGGAATGTTTTTTTCTAAATCCAGCCTGACTACTTGTGATCAGGTCATATTTTTCAGCATACGTGTATAATCTACTACTTATGATACCCGTAAATAGCTCAGGAGTGTGATCGGCCTATAATTTTCTGGCTTGGACGCATCCCCTTTCTGTTTGTATATGGGTTTGATTAGCCCAGAGCTATAGACCAGAAGGTTTCTCATAATTTTTGTAAGATGTGTTCTTATTTCTCAAAAATAAAAAATGTTGCGCTTGGTCATGACCAGCTTATACAGCCATTAGGCCTACTGTATATTTGGGAAAGGCGTATTATATCTGGAATTTTAATGTAGTTTAATGTATGAGTATGCCATAATGACATCTCCCATTTTAATTTTAATATAAAAAATGAAAAAAATATATAGATGTAAAGCATTGTTTAAGTAACATGAAATAGCACAGTGGAGAATCTGTATGCACAATAATTCAGCATTAATATATATTTTATATGATATACATGTAGTGTGAAATGTGGTGGTCCCATGTAATATTATTTATTCCCCTCTGCCGACTGAACTATACAACTCATAGGAAGTTTGCATCACCGTACTTTTTCCATAGAGCTGATGCAAAACTCATATTTCACTTGTGTGAAAGGCATACTAGTAGAAATGAAACACATGGTCATTGTGTATGATTAACGGTCTTATGTTTCGGTATTATAAACGTGAAAAGTTGGTCTTCGGGATCCATCCGTCTTCGTAGATATAGGCTTTTGAAAATTAAAAGCCTAATTCAGGACGATTTGCCATATGATTTGTTAAGAGCCATTACCTCTAGTCAGACAGAAACTTTTATCTACCCGACGGGGTCAGTTCTATCCTCAATTTTATCAGGTGTTTATACTGAGTCATACGTGTGCGAGTTACAGAAACCACACATTCCTTTCTTGTATACCGCTTGGAAATTAGTTGACTTGGTATTTATATGTCTCTGGGGAAAATAAGGTGATGCTAAACTTCTTTTGAGCAGTATATAATAAAAAGCTACGTATGCTAGTGAGGCATTATAAACTCGCTCTATTCTTAATTCTGTTAGCCAGTATTCTCACTGCGAAGGGCTCTAACGCAGAAATAAATGAAAAAGAAATTGATTTCTGATGTCATTTATGCCTAATGATAGCGACAATTTAATTAATTAATTGATCATTTGGCTTGGATGCAAATGACAAAATCTATTTGCGAAACGCTGTTCCATATATCATATTCTTTTATACTTGTATAATACTGCAATTTATAGCATAAATTCAAAGAGTTATATACGCTAATAAATACTTAAAAATTTTACTTACATTTGGGTCTGTGGTTTATTATTCCAAACAAGCAATCTGCTTCACAATAGAGATCGCCTGCTACTGTATCATTCCGCCATGTTTGCTTATGGCCAATAAAAGCAATGACGTCACGCGCTGTGACTTGGAGAGGAAGTGTCGATGAATTACGACTGATCGATATTCCAATATCGCTTGAACCCGAGATCCACTATGGTTTTTCATGATTAAAGGGACGTTTAGGTTTAAAATAGAAAGACACCAGATTAACGCTGACATGATTTGTGATAAAACCATAACCGGATGAGTTATCTGCTCCTTAGGACAATAAAAAGTCGAATACCATTTTTTCCATTAGGGACAGTTTCTGGAAAACAATGTAGACCCTGATCAGACTGCTCCTAAAGAGCAGTCTGATCATGGTCTGCATTGTTTGTCATTGTGACAACAGTTATTTTTCCCATCGACGGATGCTAATTAACTCAACTCAAACATATTCAAAAATGAATTACAGAAACTGCTTAATAACTTGGCTCAATATTTACGTAGATAACGGTAGCTTATTGGCAATAATAATGAGGACTTTTTTTCAAGATCAAGCAGAACGCCCAATCTGTATTAAGAAAATTTCATTTTTAATTGTGGAAGAGGATGTGGCTATTTTAGGTCTGTTAATTAAGGTTTCCGGTTTTGAAGTGCATGGCACAAAAATTATTACACTGGAAAAATCATGAACCGAATAAAAGACTGTTTAATATCCTTCCCGTTTTTTTAAGCTAAAATGCCATGTTGATTACCTGTCGCCTCTATCCCTCACTATTCCAGCTTCAAGTAACTTGACATTTATTCAAATCATGAAATCAAATCAGGAGATGGTCCTCACAAGCCTTGGGCTTTCGATCAAATCCTGATCTATTGTTTCTGTACCTTAGTTGAAATTTTGATGAATAAAATATTGTTTAAACCAAATCATGATGTTGACAGGCCGTAAATCCAAAAATTGGGACGCTTCAAATAGCTACCTTCTTATAAGTGGTACAATGCGATAATGCGTCCAGAAGATGCAGATGGGAGGGCAACATTGGTGACCCTGATGCGACTTCTCCTTTCTGAGTTTCCTGGGTTCGAATCCCGGTCTGGCCACATACCTTCGTTTCTCCTTCCGCTGATTCAAGAAGGGCAGTTGTCAGTTACTGGCGAGAGTATGTGCACTTAGTACTGGTTAACCGCTTAGAAGGTCTAAGCCTGCCCAGCAATAGTGTGGTTAGGTTAACTGACCGTCCCGACATGACCTTAGTTGTTTACCGTGGACGTTAAGCATCAAATCAACCAACCAACCTTTCCGAGTTTGCATCATTGGCTCTGACTTACCTGCCCAGATATTTAGAATCTTCACGGTTCACATGCCCAGATTACAGAATCACACAAGCCACGTGCAGACAGTTGGGTATACTGGGTCAGATCAACAGATAATAACGTTTCCTTAATCTTTTATTGTATTTTTTATATTTTCTTATCGTTATAATTGAGCTGCAACACGACAAAATCAACAAAGTGGCATGCGCCCAGTCTGATCAAAATCTTCGCTGTCGGTAGCATGAAGGTAGCTTAAACCATTAACTACCTTTAAGCGTACAGCGAAGACTCTGATCCTATTGGGCTGATGCTCAGGCTGATCTGAGTCTTCGCTGGGCGCACATGCCACTTCGTTTATATTGTCGAGTCACGACTTATATTTATTAACTGAAACTTAATTCAAAATGACGGAGTCGTATGGCCCGAAACCCTTCCCACTGGGCACATAACGTTGAATCAATGTTGTGTGCCTGCTCGGTTGTTTGTTTCTCTCCAGTATAGCGAATGCGCTGGGGACATCGCGGTTATACACAGGGTATAATCGATTCTGCTATTTTTCGTTTCCTGTAGAGACTGTACATCATATTTGGCTTCCGCCGATACTGTCCGCGATCTCTTGCTTCCTGTCGAGATTTCTGTACATGATAAATGGCTTCCTGCAGAGACTGTCCGCGTGATTCTGCTTCCTGCCGAGGCTCTCGGCAGGAAACAGAGTCACGAGGACAGTCTCGACAGGAAGCCATTTTCGAGGACAGTAGTCCCTGCAGGAAGCAAGAGTTCGCGGACAGTCTCGGTGGAAGCCAAATATGACGGACAGTCTCTGCAGGAAGCGAAAATTGGCTGACTGGTTTATACCCTGTGCTATAGCAGCCAACCGTGGCTCCGTCAAACCATTTGAGACAAAGTCATGAACCGTATGACTTGAACAGTCACAGATGTATTTACTTAGAGTACAAGAGAGGCACATGCAAAGAACAGACCTGGATCTGGATCACAACTAGCTGCCTGGCCTCTCTCTCTTGGCCGCTTGTAGGGTTTAGGGCCCAAAGAAAGAGATCGGAATCAGGGTTCAAGATAAAATAGAGTATTTGATTAAAAAAAAATCAAGATATCATGCTTAGTTATGCTTACATTTATACATATATGCCGCGACATGATTAAAACCAACAAAGTGGCATGTGCACCCAGCGGAGACTCAGATCAAAGCATCCGCTCAGTCTGACCAGAGTCTTCGCTGTCCGCATGGAGCTAGCTTAGACTCTTAGCCACCCTTTAAATTCACAACGAAGACTCTGACCAGACTGGGCAGATGCCCAGGCTGATCTGAGTCTTCGCTGGGCGCATATGCCACTTTGTTGGTTTTTTCGTGGCGCGGCTTATCCTTTTGAACACAGAACCCAAGACGGGGCTTAAGCGCTAGAAAGCCCACCCTCTGGATCCGGGGCTGAAGAAAATATAAGTATTGCGTACCAGGATCATGAGTTATCTTCTCTTGGTTATTTTTTGTGCCCGGACTGTAACTCTTTTACCTGTGGGTGAAAATTCATGAACCTCAAAGATACCACACTGATTCTCAAGAAAGTGTAATTTTTGGGTGGTTAAAAAATCGAAAAAGTAAGCAAGCCATATAGAGATATTTCACTGTCATTTCACAACTTTGGTATCTCACGAAGCTAAATCTAAAGTATTGCACAGTAAATATCAGGTGAATTCAGATAACGAGAGACAACGTGAAGGCACTAAACTTTCTCTCGAGTATTCTACGAGTCGTGTATACCTATAGACTTGAAGAAATTACTGAAGTATAAGGGTATAATTCACCGAAGAGGCAAGTGATTTTGTTTAGGACGAAGTTGAGCTCTAGAAATCTTCACTCTGTTATTTCTGAAAAAGCAAAATGCTCTTCCTCTACCAAAAAGAAGCAATACCACCTCATTGTACTTAACTAATATGAAAGAAAACTATTCCTGCAAAACACATAAAGTTAAAGATTTGAAATCCTCAAGGAAAAACTCCTGTTTTAAGCTTTAAAACTGCAACCTTTCTGTATAAAATGCATATGCTTTATAGAGCATCTAGAATGGTTACACTGCTATTCATGTCTTCTGTACTGTCCCGTAAAATACACGATCTTAAAATGTGACAGTGAACTGTTTGTGTTTAGATACAAATATCAACATAAATGGCTAAATGCGATATTGTTACATGAACAAGTTCTATGTTTGACCACAGAGAAGTGTTTGCGTTACAATTTGCCAGCCTGTTTGCTTTTTTATGTCAGCAGTACTGCTTTGCATTTCAAGTTCTTTTTCTCAGTTCTTATATAGAAAAACTTGAAATCTTAATAGTTGTCATATGAGTTTTTCCGACAAGAATATTTCAAGGTACATGCATCTAAAGGTCAAGCATCTTTGACTTGTATATACTATGTTGTTATATGAGAAAATATTACCATAAAATCATCTTATTAAGGCAGTGAAACTTGTTTTAAGTTTGTAATCTACGGGACATTAATGTTGTATTTGATCGCACAATTTCTACAGTCTTCCCACTAAGAAAATATCCAATTATAACACTTATAGATAACTAAACCGCAGAAGAACATCATTTCTAGCGCCATATAAATTGCGAATTAGGCAATTTATTTTTGCAGAATTGAAATTTAACCAAATTTTCCAAGAAAACAAATTAAAATTACAGATAAAGAGAACAGAATACTCAGTCTAGGGCAGAGAATAAAGACACATATATTAAAATTAATTTAAAACATAATTTCTTATCCTCAGGTTTGTCGGAACGATTTTTCTTTAAAGAACTGCTATCAAATGTAACTGTATTTTACGGGACACATTTCTGTATTATACGGGACTGCTCGATCGTCGATTTATTGCCTAAAAATAGACCACAGTGCATCAGTGTTTCATTTTAATTGCCCAATACAATCAGTGGAAAATATTTAGCGCATATATGGACATATCAAATTTAGTTTAATAGGCAGGTAAATACTAAATGAATATTTTGTTGAATCAAGAAATCATAATATGAAAAATTCAAAAACTGAAAATTTCTCCCATGTTTTCAATCTTTTTCAGCTTCCGATTGGCCGTTCATGTGTACATTTTTAAATGAATAAGACAATGTGCCCTTTTTAAGAGTGCAGAAGCTTCTTGCTGGGTCCATTCCTGTACTACTCAGAATTACTGTCCCGTATAATACGTCCCGTAAAATAATTTTATGAAACGTGAAACTTATTTTCTACGAAGCATATTCATTAAGGGTTACGATAGTTGTCCAATGACCAGTAGGGATTGTCTCCTTTCTACGACAGGCAATAGGCGTGTTTCTTGTTTATATACTGGGTGACTTTGGCTTGACTCGTAAAATACACTTGAACTAGAAAATGTGTTTGTAAAACACTATGCCCCCAACTATATGCCTGACCCTAACAAGGTCAATGAAAATATTTTCTACCTACCTATAAAATATCAAGGCCAAAGCAGCTACAATTCTTGAGTAATAGACCAACCCTAAAATACTATGTACAGACAAGAAAAAAGGACATAACTCTGTCAATAATGAATGCATCATAATGTAACCATCATTAGATTGATCGACATATCAAATACTATTAATATACCAAAAACAAAATGGCAAGGTTAAAAAGTTCAAAAGTTGACAAACTGCCGAAGTCAATCAAGGGGCCTCATTCAGTCAAATATTTACGAAATTAGCTCAAAAGTTAATCAGGTGATCTACACTTTAGACCCTACCAGAATGCCAAATATTAACAACCTAGCTCAATTACTTTTTCCAAAATTTTGCTAACAAACTTACACTTATTTTTCGAAAAGGGGCAGAACTCTGTCAATAATGAACTCAATATAGTTTGATTATCATCAAAATGATCAACACATCAAATACTATTACTACATCAAAAATCAGGTCTCTCGGTCAAACAGTTCAAAAGTTGAAAAATGCCAATGTTAACAAAGGGGCATAATTCAGTCAATTTTTATGAAATTAGCCCAAAAGTTAATCAGGTGATCTACACCTTAGGTCCTACCAGTATGCCAAATATGAACAACCTAGCTCAAATACTTTTTCCAAAATTTTGCTAACAAACTCAAATCTAATTTATCGAAAAAAGGGCCATAACTCTTAAACTACATGGTCGATGGAGAAGAAATAAAATACGGGTCTGCTTATTTTCTATGGTCTCTCCACCTATGCATTATCAAGGCTCCAGCAGTTACAGTTCTTGAGTAATGGATCATGCCTTCGCTGTTTTGTACAAATAAGAAAAAGGGGCATAACTCTGTCAATAATGAACTCAACACAATGTAAGTATCATCAAAATAATCAACACATCAAATACTATAAGTATACCAAAAATCAGGTCTCTAGGTCAAACGGTTCAAAAGTTGGAAAAATGCCAAAGTTAACAAAGGGGCATAATTCAGTCAATTTTTTATAAAATTAGCCCAAAAGTTAATCAGGTGATCTACACCTTAGCTCCTACCAGTATGCCAAATATGAACAACTTAGCTCAAATACTTTTTCCAAAATTTTGCTAACAAACTTACATTTGATTTTCGAAAAAGGGGCATAACTCTGAAAGTACATGGCTGGCAGAAAAGAAAAAAATACAGGTTCACTAATTTTTTATTACCTATCCACCTATGAAATATCAAGACCCCAGCCTTTACAGTTCCTAAGTTACAGAGCATACCCAAAGTGTTACGGACGGACGGAACGGACGGACGGAAGGACGGACAAGCCCAAAGCAATATGCCCCCTCAACTTCTTCGAAGTTGGGGGCATAAAAATTACGTTTTTTCAGATTACTAAGGACGCGTCAAAACAAAATTTGAATTTAATAGATAGTAAAAAACTATTTATGGCCAGTAAGAGTGTCTGATTATGACCTCCTTGATGAAAAAGCAAACCTTGTTAGCCTCATCCGAAACTTTGGAATGCATTGTTAATGCTTGGGCTCGTAGAATACACAGAACTCAGTGACAAGAAACGGTCATGAGTCAAAACAAGGCATTGTGTTCCAACGTACCCATTAATCACTAGTCGAAAGGACTCGATAAAACCAAACTTTCCAAGTCAAGACTATTTGCTTCACGCCGAAAGTCTTCAAAAGAATTTAAGGTAAATATTGACATCTTTAATTATGACATGCAAAAATAGGGGGGTCCTTCAGTATCAGGTATGATAATGTGAGTATTTCCGTGTATTTGAATCAATATTATAACTTAAATACTTTAGGTAGTAGCAGAAATTTCAGAGCATGCACTTATTTGATTTAATCGACAACTCAAAATAAAATAATACATGCGTTTAAAGCCATGACACCATTCGTTACACTTTCTTGAGAATCAGTGACCAATCTTTGTCTTATTTAACCAATTTATAGTATATACCGTAATAATTCGGCAAAGACTGGTCTTTTCCTTATCTAGATTGACCCCTAAAATCTATATCAGTCGTCTAATTCCGCTATAAGGTGGGTCTTCCGATTTCTAGGGGGAATTCTAAATGAATTTTCTCTTCCCGCATCGCTACTTGCGGGGAACAAACAAGCGTGTCTTATATGCATTTCAATAACAAAATCTAGATCCGTTTGATAAGACGGATTAAGATTACGGAGGGTGGGGTTTAGAGGTGAAAAAAAATCCATCTTATAGCTGAATAAAAACGATACAAAAATAAAAAAATGTGGCTAAACTTCTTCATTAGTTATCTGCTTTACATTGTAAACTAGAACTCTGAAGCCCCCGCGCAGCGCCTGTCACATAGCAGTACAAGTCTTGTCAAAAGCTATTCTGACAGCTATCATATATATCTATCATATTGGCATGACTCTCAAAAATGGCTAAGTTCAAACTGCTGCTTTGTAAAAGGGCACCCAGCAGGCACACAAGGTTGTTCAACGCCGTGACGTTGAATCAATGATGATTATAGGGATCAAACATTGTTTTTCATGCATTAACATCTCCCGAGGGACCTGGCAAATGTTAATGCATTGGAAACAAATGTTTGATCGCTGTTATTGCATAAATTCAACGAATTATTCGTTAAAATTTGAGAAAAAAACTTGGAACTATATTTTGTCACCGTTTGACAGCCAACGCGCAGGTGCATCTTTTTACTAATATTCATCTTCCGGGCCCGAGAGCATTCAGCTATTCAAAATGGCTGCCATCATCCTATTCAACCTCAATATTTCGGAAAAATGTCCAAGATGGTCGTTGTAGTTGGTGCAAAATAGATTGAAAATCAATCAACAAAAAAGCAGATACCTTGAGCAATAAATTCCATGCAGAACAAGCCTGATCCATTCATATACCATCCTGCAGTTCTTGATTGCTGAAAGCTTAAGATGCATGTTTTCTTTAACACTTATTTACTCTCCACAGCATGGTAAAAATCTAAACAACATCGCTTTAAACCTGAGTCACGATGATGACGTCAGAAGGCATGATGACGTCAAATAGGCATACATAGGTAGCGCACCACCAAATTTTTGTAATTCGACCGAAACGGGAGAGACAAAGTTGCATGGCGGATTTTTAGTGCCCCGGCACAAGCATAACGAAAGTTCTGTCATCGTGTTTCAACAGCGCGAGAAAACCTTTGTTGAAACACGGCTTTTCGCCTGTTGATGCACGGCTGTTAATACCTCTCGGGAGATGTTGAAATCCTCGGCCTTCGGCCTCGGTTTCCAACATCTCCCTCGGGACCTGGCAAACGTTAATGCATGAAAAACCATGTTTGATCCCTATATTGATTCAACCTAGTGTGCCCAGTCGACACATGACAAAAAAAAGCAGACAGTTAAAATTCCTTGTCCTGGCTAGAGGTTCTGAAGCATTTGGAATATTGTAATTCATTTATGACTGTAGACCTACTCATTGTTAGTGAGACAAAATCATGGCCAGAAATGAAATAACAAAACAAAACAAAACAAACAAAAAACCCTGACCTGCCTTTAGTTGCAAAATTGTTTGTACTAGTTGCGGCTGGGTTAACTTTCAAAACCGTCTTTATTTTAGGAGGAAGACACATTTCTTGCAAACTACGAGTATATAAAGGAGAAAATATAAAATATAAAAATAAAAAAAAAATAAAAAAATTAGAAAAAAAAATGAAAAAAAAAATTATTTATGGTCATGGATTTGCTTATTAAGATCTTTTCTGATGATTTCAAAATATTATTAGTAAACGAGCATCTCGCTGTAACAGACATCATGATGATGATGTTGATGATGATGATGGTGAAATGATGCTACTAGTAATAATAGCGTGAGGGTACCCCCATCGGACAGGGTACCCCCATCGGACACCTTTACGATCTGTTCTCGTTTAAAATGAGTAGCACCTCGTCCAATTTAATACCAATTTTGATAATGTTTTGTGGTCTTTTCCTCGACCCTTTGGCGTGCCTTTCTCGTCTCAGGAGCGTTAATGTAATTTTCACAGACGGTATTTACCGGACAAGGGTACAAGTCAGAAACATTTCAGTGAATAGTTACACCATGATTTCGTCGTAGCTAAATGCAGTTTAATGATCTAATCAACAACATTGGATGGAGATTTTAGTCACCTAACAAATAATATAAGGATTATATTCCAGTTCGTTCTAGTTTTAGAAAAAATAGAGAAAATGCACACTTGTCTGCATCTCGACACTGGCTATTTAAAATCTATATAAATAGTTCAATGTAAACAAACGTCATCATTCTGAGGGAGCACATATTATTTTACCTTTCATGTCAAACTTAAAGTTCTGAATCGATTTTTGCCTATTTATCTTAAACAAGGATATGTCTTTACAATGTTACGTTAAATTTGTTTATGCATAGTTAGTTTACATGTGTAGAAAATAAAGGTGTCCGATGGGGGTACCCCTAACCAAGATTTTACGCCCGTTACCTGTGAAATAATGAATGCTCCCTGATTCCTCCGTATGACGTCATACTACAGCTTATGTTTACCGAATCAATACATGAGGTATATATTTTGCAAATCACATAAAGTCGTTAGACTTTTGATGTAACAATTTGAAAATTCATTTAAAAAAGCAATTTTTAGGTGTCCGATGGTGGTACCCTTGCGCTAATAACAATAATTATAACAATAATATTAATTAATTAATTAATTAATTAATTAATAATCAATCAATCAATCAATCAATTAATTAATTAATTAATTAACTAACTAATATTGACGATAGGTTGGCGAACAAAAAAATATGGATTGGAAAGAACAGGAAGACACACCACTGTTTGAATCAATATTTGAAAAGATATCACTTGTTTCCTTCTAATACATACACAACACTCCTACTTCTCCGAGTATTCCGAATTTTCCCTGTGATAAAGAATGGCAGCCGGAGAGAAACTCTATTTGGGGTTTGATTTTAGTACACAGCAGGTTTTAATCATTGTTTACTTATTTTCAATGCTCTGATTGTTCGTTTAACAAATAAATTTCATGTTTACATTTGATTCTGCAGATGACACACAGAAGAACACAGATTAAATCTTGCCTGAACTTTGGTTATCAGACGCGCTAAACTAAAAGGGTCATTCAATAAGTTCTTGGACTTTGTGAAGTGTGCTGTGAGAGCAATGCACCTATCAATATTTTCCCCCGGAGGTGGGGTGGCGGGATTACCCAGGGAATTCGACAATTTTGAAAAAGTTCCATCTAATTCCCTTGTCTGGGAGTCAAAACGTTGATCCCCTGCTATGATCTACTGTTTAAAATCCCCTGTATGGGGCACATGTGCCATTTGTTCTGTCAAACAGAGGACTTAATAATTTTTTTTGGCTGAAAACAGAACGCTGCCACTCTGCAAACTTTTCGGAAGCAGTGCTAGTGCTTACTTCCCTTCTTCCCACCTACTATTAAAGCTCAGTGGGAGAAGCACAGTGGCTCATGGGAGAAGGGCGGTGGCTCAGTGGTTAGTGCACTTGACTCTGAAGCCAGAGGTCATGGGTTCAATCATCACCCAGGGTGAGGTCTTCCTATGTCCGAACACGTTTATCTAGCATCATTTGCAGGGATGATGCTAACAAGTGTGCTGTCCTTCAGATCGGGGCAATAACTGGAGGCCCCCTGTGCAGGGAGAGTCGACCCCTGTGCAGGTTAAAGATCCCTACTATAGTTACATGGCTATATGTAGGCTTTCACTCATTTCATCCTGCAACACTGGAGTGTACAAAAGTACACCTGCTCATAATACTCTGAAAAGAGGGTATGAATGAATGAATGAATAAAGATTATTTTATTTGCTTCGGAGAATTAATTTACTTTAGAAATAGACCCTTCATGGCAGTGAATCCTTCAGTGATCTGTTTAGTAATAAATTTACTTTCAAAAATCAGCAGGGATAAGGATAAAGACCTGAAAGACTACAAGCTGATAAGTAACAGCTATATAGGGTACCAGTCGCCCACGACATTTAAATTTAGGGCGAGGACACTCAAGTTTGGGCTGGGCATTTCAAAAATCAGCAGGGATAAGGATAAAGACCTGAAAGATTACAAGCTGATAAGTAACAGCTATATAGGGTACCAGTCGCCCATGGCATTTAAATTTAGGGCAAGGACACTCAAGTTTGGGCTGGGCAATGGAGTTTTGAGAGGCAATATCTATTACCTTGATGTGAAATTCCAGTGTTTGGACGTCTGGGCCCATAACAAAATTGCTTTGTAAAATATATCAACAAGTCGGGAGCACAGGTGATATACCTACTTGACAATGGACCGACAAAGTTTGATTACTTGTGTGTTCCTTAAATTACAGATAAAAGTCATTGCAGTGAATGAGAAGCTAGCCATTGTATATGATGACCATGTCAGGTTTGGTTCTGATATATCAGAATTTGGGTAAGATTCTTATCTCTGTGAGCTGTGACACAACAAAACCAACAAAGTGGCTTGTGTGCCCAGCGAAGACTCAGAGCAGCCTGGGCATCCACCCAGTCTGATAATAGTCTTTGATGTGTGCTTAAAGAGTACCGTAGCTAAGGGATTAAGCCAGCCCCATACAGACAGTAAAGACTCTGATCAGACTGGGCAAATGCCCAGGCTGATCTGAGTCTTCACTAGGCACACATGCCACTTTGTTGGTTTTGTTGTATTGCAGCTCATTTAATAGATATCAAAACGGAAGAACTTGTGCCCATTGTAAACCATAAAAATTCTATGCATTTGGTCAGGTAGGTTTGAGCAAACAGTGTAGATCCAGGTCAGACTGCTCCTTGTGGAGGATCTACACTGTTTGCCATTCCATCTGCATCTTTTGGATGCCTTACTGAATTGTTATACCTTTTGTAACGTGGGCCGACCTGCAAACAAACCCCGTCAGTGGAAAAGCATGCTCACCCACCAAGGGCGGTTTATTTGCTTATATACCCCAACATTTACTCGACCACAAACTACCGAGTTTGTAATTTGCATATCTATTTATATCTGTGACCTTCTACCGTCACATTACTTTCCCCTCCGAGAAGTCTCGTCCCGAGACTTGGCCTGGGAATTTCATGGGTAAGGCAACTCCGGTCTGGCAGTTGTCATTATCCCAACTCGCCACCAAATGTAACGTGGGCCGACCTGCAAACAAACCCCGTCAGTGGAAAAGCATGCTCACCCACCAAGGGCGGTTTATTTGCTTATATACCCCAACATTTACTCGACCACAAACTACCGAGTTTGTAATTTGCATATCTATTTATATCTGTGACCTTCTACCGTCACACTTTTCAATCATTAGGGCAATAACACCAAACTAGATTAAAAGAAAAGTGGTGCTGTCAGGGAGATGTTTTTGGTATGGCACATGGAAATGGTAATTAACACAGAATTTATTGTAAAATCTATACTTTCCCTTTCCAAAACAACCCTAATTGTCTAGATCTGTCTTAAAAGAGAGAGATTTTTCCCCTATACGTATACATATCTCACTACAGAATATGCGGTTACCGGTCATATTAGAGGCTACTGTGTATTTCTGAGGCCTCATCAAATCCCTGATAGTTGACTGAGCCCTTTTTGAAGAGGTTTGTTGCAAGAAGCAAGAAGTCACACAAGTTATTTCTCTTTGTAAACATGGAAATGCACCATATTTATGCGGTTATTAGACAGCTGTTTTCCCTTCCCAAACAATCCCAAAAATCTAGATCCATCTAGATGGATCTAGATTTTTGGGATTGTGTTGGAAGAGAAAATTAACCTTTCTAATGGCCAAATTACACTGGTATAACTAATAACTAATCGGGGAGAGAAAACCTGTATTACAGACAAATTAATACAATACCCATTCACCTTTAGTTAATTTAGCCTTGTGTGTTTAATCAATTAAATCCTGTTGAAATCTACAGGACAACAGATGGTGTACATATCCATGATGACAAGGTGACAGTTACCTCCCCTACAGCCATGTGGATCAAGGGCTTAGACATGCTGCTAGACAAAATGAAAGGAGCTTGCTTTGACTTTAGCAGAGTAGTTGCCCTTTCTGGAGATGGGCAAGTATGTTAGATACTGTATACATGGTAATTTTCGCGGGTTCAAATTTTCACGGTTAAGGGTCAAAAACATAAATATTAATTTTCGCGATTTTTAATTTTTGCATTTAGCAACATGCTCCAAAAGCAAAACTATTTCTTTTTCACTTGAGTCAGTTCTTTCATTAACCTGCAGCAGGTAGTATTTGGTGATAATTAGGGATAATTTTTGTTAATTCTGGGTAAAAACATATGCTGTGACTCCTCATCTGAACCGTCTCGACGAGACGGTTCAGATGAGGGGTCACAACACATGGTTTCAAAGAGAAATAAAGAAAATTATCCCCCAATTATCATCAAATACCCCTCTTATCTAGAGCTCTAAGTATCTCAAATTGTATGATGTTTTTTCTACCTCTGCCTTCAGCAACATGGAAGTGTCTATTGGAAAAATGATGCAAGAAAACTTCTGAGCGGTTTGCGGGCAGAAAAATCACTGTATGAGCAACTGAAGGTAAGTTTTTTAGCTGCAGGGACCAGGGTCATGCGGAAGAGAGACTTCTTTAATGGAATGTGTCTACCATGTGTATAGCATCCAGTTATGTCAATCCGATAACTTGTCTGTATATTGTCGGGGCCGAAGTTCCGACCAGTAACCCTAAATTGCTAAAATGCAGACAAAAGAATTTATGTCTGCAAAATTTCAAGCATGTTTTCATCCATGCTATATGATATTGAGAATTTAAAGACTAGAGGGCACACAGTGTAGAATCAGATGAGGCAGCTCATTATCTGGATCTTTGCTGTTTACAAATTCAGCTGTTTACATTTCTGGCACTTTAAATAGGAATGAATTTTATTTTTCTGAGGTTTATTGAAGTGTAAATTACATTGGGTCATGTGCAAAGTAAATGAACCCCAAAGGGGTTCATGTAAACTTTGCTAGTGACCCAATGTAGTTTACACTTCGATAAACAACAGAAAGCTTATATTTACATTCGTTTCAGTCAAATTTGTCATGAAAAATCATATATAAGCGCTAAAATTGAAACAGTAAAACATATACACGCAGTTTTTCTGCTAAAAGCAGAACAGCATGCATGATGTCATGCCGTCGTTGACATCCAATCAGATCGTGGAGAGCCGTTGTTTATTTTGGCGTCATTGACGTCGCGTGTCTCAATGTAATTATTGGAATGTAAACTGCATTACATTCCAATGGTTTACTGTAGGGCTTTTCAGTAAACACACCAAGCATGTAAATATCAGTTAACACACCAAGCATGTAAATATCAGTAAACACACCAAGCATGTAAATATCAGTAAACACACCAAGCATGTAAATATCAGTAAACACACCAAGCATGTAAATATCAGTAAACACACCAAGCATGTAAATATTGAAAATTGGCAAAGTGGAAACACACATAAATGGGGCATGGGAAATGTTTATATAAACTACCCGGTAATTATGAAAATCTTGGAACAGCCAAAAAAGTAAATTGTCAGAATGGTTACAAGTCAGAGCAAGAAAGTGGTTAAAAGCTTTAATATATGAAAAAAAATCAATTTAGAATAAAATGACTTGATATGCATGTTATTTATTTATTTTGAAGTCCAGTTATATTCAGTATTCATTGGTTTCAACTATTCTAATTATAATTGATTGCAAAATTCTTTCTGATTCCTAATACTAGGATTGCACAGTGCTTTAATATGAAATTTTATTTGGCCAGGATGCTTTTAGTATCCCAGATTCTCCAATCTGGATGGATGCCAGCACAACAAAACAATGTCGGCAGCTAGAACAGGCAGTAGGAGGACCAATGGTAAACAAAAACTATAATTGAGCAGCGACACAAGAAAACCAACAAAGTGGTTGTGCGCCCAGCGAAGACTCAGATCAGCCTGGGCATCTGCCCAGTCTGATCAGAGTCTTCCCTGTCCGCATGAAGATACCTTAAACCCTTAGCTACCCTTTAAGCTCTTAGCGAAGAGTCTGATCAAACTGGGCAGATACCTAGGCTGATCTGAGTCTGCGCTGGGCGCACAACCACATTGTTGGTTTTCTTGTGTCGCGGCTCATATATATAATCCAATTTGTGTATTTTTATTTGTATAATATGTATAGATCGCCGACGGTATTTTGGACGCTTGACAAACAATAATATAAACAAAGAAAGGTTGAACAGGTATATGGACTCGCCTACAGGTAAAACTTTGTCTTACCTTGTTCACTTACAATGAAAATACGCAGAGTTGTGACTGTTATTCCAGTGGCAGAGTGGATGTAGCACAGATGAAGTGATTGGTAGTAGCGTGGTTGGTTCTAGTCCCAGCAATAATTTGTTTATATTTTTTTTTTGTATTTGTTTATTTTTTTTTTTTTTTTTTTTTTTTTTTCATTAATGAACGGCGTCGCTTTAAAGTTACTTCGCGGCATATATAAATAGCGAACTCTCAGTTCAGCATGTTCATACACAGCTACCTGTCTATTCTGATTCTTTCTTGTTTGCAAAATAATCTCTACAGTGAGACAAAAAGCTTTTGATCAGCATATGCAGTTGCGCAAGCTGATTTCGCACATGACCAAGAACACATATAAAGTTGATAAACAAGAAAAACGAGCCTTTCACCTTATTGGAGAAAATTATTATAAATCCTCATATTCACTGCGCCACTTAACAACGATAAATAAGCTTCCGGTTTGGATTGCGATACCTGAAGCACGTAAATCATAGTAAAAATTGACCAGGCCAAATATGCGATAGTGCCACCCATTTACGAAAAAAAAAAATGAAAATAAAAATAAATAAATAAATTACTAGTGGGACTCGAACCCATCACGATACTATCAGTCACTTATAAATGAGCCGCGACGCGAGAAAACCAACAATGTGGTTGTGCGCCCAGCGCAGACTCAGATCAGCCTGGGCATCGGCCCAGTCTGATCAGAGTCTTCTCTGTCCGCATGGAGGTAGCTTAGTCCCTTAGCTACCCTTTGAGCTCTTAACGAAGAATCTGATCAAACTAGGCAGATGCCCAGGCTGATCTGAGTATGCACTGGGCGCACAACCACATTGTTGGTTTTGTCGTGTCGCGGCTCAAATGCAATACTATATCCACTCTGCCACTGGAATCACAATAACAATTTTGTGTATTTCTATTGTAAGCATGGTAAGTGTACAAAGTTTTACCTTTAGACGAGTCCATATACCTGTTTTACCTTTTGTGTGCTTATGTTATTGTTTGTCGAGCGTCCAAAATACCGTCGGCGATCTATACTGATAATATTTCAATGGCAACATAATATTTTGCTAAAAATTATTTCTTTGCTTCTTCGTAAGCCTATGACTAATCTGCATCACTTTAGCTCATATTTCATTGTGGCTCTAGCTTATGGTGTATGTCAGCTGGTATGTAGTTTTATCATTCTGTTTGTTCATTTGTTCGTTTGTTAAATAAAGTTGAGTTGCATACACACTGCATAGTAAATAGAGAATTATGTTTTGCAGGAACTGTCAAAGATCACAGGTTCCAGAGGCTTTGAACGCTTCACAGGGACACAGATCATGAAGATCAGTCAGACTCAGAAGGATGCTTATGAAAATACAGAGGTGAGAATGAAGAGGAAGTATCTGAATAGGTAAACTGTATAGTGGGACTGCTCAAAGAAGCATATAGAAATAGCAAGGCTGCTCAGGCCCAGAGGTTATAAAACTTTAGTACATTCTCAAACTCAAAATGAAGCACACTTATTGGCTGCTTCCGAGCACATGCTCGGAAGCAGCCAATCGGTGTACTTTATTTTTAGTTTGAGATTGTTCTCAAGTTTTATAACCTCAAACCCAGGTTGATTAGTATCAGACTTGGCAACACTTTATTGAGGGCATCTGTCATTTGAGCATCTTAAGAAACGTTTTACTGAATACAATCAGAATAATGAAATACCATATTTATTTGGCTGTAAGATGGAGGTTTTTCTTTCCAAAACAATCCTAAATATCTCTTTACAAGATTGATCTAGAGTTTTTGGATTGTTTAAAAATCTAGATCCATCTTATAAGACAGAGTTAGATTTTCGGGACTGTTTTCAAAGAGAAAAACTATCTAATAGGGAAATTATACAAGACTGAATTACATATTTGGATACTTTAGGAGAGAGCAAACCCTGTCTTGAAGCTCAATAATTATGGTCAAATGAGCTGTGGACCCGGCAAAGATGCCTAGAGGTATGCATAAACAATGCATAAACAACATGGACGAATATTAGCCTGCATATCTTTGCAACCTTAGATAAGTCTTCTGTATGCATAAACAATGTACATGTATGATTCTGAATGATAAGCAAAGATAGATTTTGTGTACACAGATAAGGTTAGGCTATCCACAAGCTTTTTTCCTGTTCTCATTGCACATATGTTATTACCTCACCCTGGCCTTGCAAAATATCACGTGAAATCAGTGCACTGAATGTGTTGAAGGTCACATTGCTGTGTCTTCAATTGACGTTTTTTTCAGTCAGTGAAATGATGACAGCAAAATGATTAAGTTTTGGCCACCCCATATATTAACGTAATGAGCTGAATGTCAGTGGTTGATGGGTCAGCTTCTTTCAGAATTAAATATGTCATTGTATATATATGCCATGATGCATTCCATTCACTCTTAGCTAGTAAACTATGGAATTATGGTATCTTAAAATTTATATATTTTTGTTTGTCTTCATTTCAGAGAATATCCCTAGTCAGCAGTTTTGCAGCATCTTTGTTTCTAGGGGACTATGCACCTATTGACCTTAGTGATGGGTCAGGAATGAATTTGTTGGATATCAGGACAAGGGGCTGGTCCCCTCAATGTCTAGAGGTTTGTTTGGTTTTAGCATGAAACCAAGATATGTAATTTGGACTGACGTCCTTGTACATATTTACCTTATTTGGCTATAAAATGGAGTTTTCCCACTTAAAAAAACTCAAATATATATATCAGTTTATGGAAGTCTGCTATAGTTATTCAAGCCTTTGCTAGAAAATGCATGTATGAAACAATTGGTAATACGCAAGGTCTAAATTGATGATGACTTCATTCCTGGATCCAGGAGGTGGGCCTTAGGGCTTAAACCCCGTCATCTGGGGCTCTGTGTCAAATTTGTTGCAGGAATGTAGGTATTGGTTTAAACATATTTTATTTCATGAAAAGAACATGACAACAAGCATATACATGTGTAATCTACAAATATAAGGATCAGAACGGAAGCAATAATACTTATATAGTTCCTCTCCTTAACATATAAAAATTGCTAAATTACAGGCAGAATTTTAGGAAATCCAGTGCAAAGTGTATTTTGTTCTATAATTTATCACAATGCATGCAAAAATGGAGCTAATCAAACAGTGAAAAAAGGAGAAACAAATTCATCTGGAACCATGATTATGGCCTCTTTCTTTGTGCCCTTTAAAACCCCTCCAGTTGTCCAGAGAGAGCTCCACCAGCTAGTTGTGGTCTAGATCTGGGCCTGGACTTGCTAGTAAAATAGTACCATGGTTTGTCCAACTCAGCTCTACAGTTGATAATCCACTCACTAAAGCTCAAGTGATATGTCCCTTTACAAGTGAATAAAGTATGGTATAACCACTCTTTATTTCTTTTATTCATAGAACTTCTTAGATTAAGATTATCATGAATAAATTTCCTTGTGAAGAAATATTGAAGAAGTTCAATGGTAGGACCATTGCACGAGTAATGTCAGTGTACATATAGTTACAGTCTGATCAAAAGGCAGCATATTGTTCTCTTTTTAAAGTTTGTCCCTATTTAGAAGAAAAGCAGAGGAGAAAATGTTGGGGGTAATTTTTAGGGAGAATTGGTAATTGTGATATTTCATTTTCAGGCCTGTGGTAAAGATTTAGCAAGCAAGCTTGGGGTGCCAGTTCCATCTCATGAGATTGTGGTGAGTAAGACACAAGACATTGATGTATTGTAAGCCCAGTATCAAAATATCCCCATACGTCAGCAACAGCAAGCCCAGGGTTGTATAAAGCACGCAGAACAGTAAAGTTTTAATCCAGAATGGTATGAAGCTGTGTCAGGGTACGCTGCTGTTCTGATTGTGTTGATGAAATGTCATTGGCAAGTGAGTAAAATAATATGTCATTCTGTCACAAGTTCAGATTGCAGTGCTCACCGAGACGGTTCTAATTAGGGGTCAGAACATGTTTGTGTTGAGAGATAAGAAATGTTATCTCTTAATCATTCCTGTTACCCCTTATCTGGAGCTCTGGACTGGTTAACTCTTAGTTAACCTATTCCTCCATGTTTTCTAGCCCACATTCGGCAGATGACGAAGAAGTTGTTTGAACACGAGGCTTTAGCCTCTAAGGAACTCTGCAAATGTTAATGCAATGAAACAAACATGTATGATCAGTATTCTTGCATCTTAGAGAGTGATAATCTCGGTGAAAATGCCTGGAAAATCATTAAAACCATTGTTCATAGTTTATTTTGTATTGTGAAAACTTCATGTCAGTTTGTTGTATAGTCAAAACTGTAAGCCCAAGGTGCTGTGGACAACCTAATGCACTATTGCACGAGGCTGTAGGCTGTAGGATGGTTTGCCATTCAGTTTGCATTATTTTGGATGCATCAAACAGAATTGTTCAAGTTTAAGGACATTTACGGTTATTCCTATTGCAAATGGCCTTTGTATGCGTTGGGAAGTTGGGTCCTGAGCTGATTCCCAGCTCTGATCGTAAGCAGACTTAAAGACTGCATCTGGCTGAAAACCAATACTGACGTGCAATAGAGCCATGCAATAGTCAAAACTATTGCACGCTGGTCTAGTTCAACATGCAAACTTTTACAGGCAATGTCATACAATACCTTAATACCGTTTAATAATAATAATAATTTAATAGTAAATTGGGTAATAAAATTGATTGTCTTGAATAGCCAACATGAAAACATATTTTATTTCTTACAAACTTTTCAGGGCAATATTTCATCATACTTTGTGAACAAATATGGGTTTTCCTCAAGCTGTAAGATTGCTGCTTTCACTGGTGACAACCCAGCATCCTTAGCTGGCATGGCCTCAGAGGAAGGAGGGATTATTGTAAGTATGCATACGGATGACCAGTTAAAATCTGTTAGTTGGATCATTATGTGAATTCAGATATGTGCCAATTTTTTCCAAAATCTCTTTTCTTGTTGCGTTACACGACATTCATTTCCACTGATTGGTCTATCAAAAACATAGGCATGGCAGGTGTATAATGTCACAGGGTATAGGTTAGGTATATAATATACTTGTACTGCCTTGTGATACAAGCCGGCTTTTATAGAGACGTGGTAGAGTGTCAGACTTTAGATTGAAGGGCCCCGGGTTCAATCCTTGGCAGTGGCATGCAATATTTTAAGAGTCGGTGACAAATGGGTCATTGCCATTTGTCACAGACTCTTAAAAATCAAATGCCCCGGCCAAGGATCGAACCCATTTGTCACACACTCTTAAAATATCGCACACCCCGGCCGAGGATCGAACCTGGGACCCTTCGGTCTGACACTCTACCACATCCATATAAAAGCGGACTTGTACTACAAGGCCGTACAAGTGTATTATATACCTAACCTATACCCTGAGACAATTCTAATAGGCAGGTGATGCCTACCACTTGCAAGCTCCTGATCAAACTTCCTTTTGGGGGTCCATGTCTGTGTATCTAAATATAATGAATTTGTCAGATGATGATGATGATGATTTAAGGTTTAACGACGCGTCAACCCACTGGGTCATTTGCATCTAGAAGGTTATGTTTTACGATTTAAAAATACATATTGCACTGGTAATGTATGAGGATTTAAAACAAGTTTTTATGGAAAAATATAGAAATTGTATAAGTTATAACATAAAGGTTCAAAGAATTTGTCAGAGTTTCTATGGTTTATGAGTTTGGACATATGATTTGATACTTTGATTGCATCTTCTTTAAATAGAAAACATGCACGTAAGAAATAAATAGCAAGTTATTCTTTTATTGCGCTTACGTTTGGTGTGGTGTAATAAAAAATATGCAAAAAAATAAATAAAAAATAAAAAATAAAGTGTATATCAGTGGGTTTTTTGTGAGCTTCAGACTTTAATCCTTTCAAGACTAGAGGTAATTTTGGGGACATATGCAAATAGTGTAAACCCAGTTCAGATGCCGCAGAGTACAGCGTCTGATCAGGGTCTACACTATTTGCTTACAGGGATTTCTATGCAAAATACAATAAAAGTGAAAACATTCACCAGAAACCCCTAAAACTAGAAATGGACTCAACCAAATGATAACAATGGACGAGTCCTCTAGTCAGCAAAGGGTTCAGGGATCACCAATGCAAAACACAAAAACTAGCTGCTAAAGGTGAATGGGTACACTTTCAGGGGAAGCAACTCTGCTATTTTCATTTTAACTGCTCTTCTGAGTAGGGGTCAGCTGTAAAAAAAAGAAAGAATTTGCAACTCTTGGAAAATTCTGTCCTTTAAGAGCAGATCCCAGTTTGGAAGGGCTTCATTGTCCAAGGAAGCTAACAGGAATTCACAAGAGTTATTTCCTATCCTAAAAATTGTGGAAAAACAGGGAGGTGTACTCATTTACCTTAAGGTGGGTGGTCCCTTAATACAGGTTCATTTACACTATAACTGGCTATAGGGGCCATGAACATGGGGTTGCAAAAGACCAGTGATTACTCATTAGAGGTGACCACATTAGCAGGTTTGACTATCTGTTTGCAGGCAAGTCTTGGGTCAAGTGACAGTTTGTTTCTATGGTTACCAAATGCAACTCCTGGCCTCTCTGGACATGTGTGGGTGAATCCCTTAGACCCAAGCTCATATATGGCTCTTGTTTGGTAATATTAGGATTTATATACCATTGATGTCTCCCCAAAAGTTTAGATAGTTTATATAGAGCTGTAAATATATAAAGGTTGATTTTGATGATAGTTCTAAGATAATAAGATGTTTTTTCAATCATTAAATTTTGCCAGGTCCCGAGGGAGATGATGAAAACCGAGGATGAAGCTCCAGGTCTTTAGCGTCTATTAAGGGACTTGGTAAATGTTAATGCATTGAAAAAAATGTTTGATCACTATTATTGCATAAATATCAAAAAATATTATTTTAAATTTTGCGAAAAATATGGCACTATATTCTCTCATGACAGTGTACATATGAGAGCACCTTTTTAATAATATCAACTTTACTGGGCCAAACAATGTATAAGAGTTATTTACAAATCAGCTGTGCATGGTGGAATAATTTCAGTAATTGTAGTAGCCCTGGAATGAGTATATTTAGAGCCGTGAAGCAGGTTTTAACAGCATGTACATTGCCTTGTTAATACATGGTTTTATGTCCACTAAAACATGCCTGTTTCTAGTATGTGAAACCGATATTTATGCAGTAATGCCTATTCATACTCCATAAAAATTGTAAAACATTGACATGGTATGAACAGTGTGGCATGTAGTAACAGTAGACACTTAGATAACAATTATGCAGTCTGATAAGTCTTTCCATATCATATAAAGAATCTATGAACCCTGTGGAATGGGTTGAGTATTTACAGGACACACATAGGGTAAGGTCCATTTTCATGCAATGAAAACTATATTTACTATCTTGAGATTATTTTTGTCTGTTCTGCAGATCAAAAAAGGGGGTCACAAAAGAGGAACACAAATTTAAGCACAAAGGGACCACGAAAGATTGCTGCAAAAGATAGGTTCCTCTTGGATGGACATTAAAACATGAGCAAGTTTTTATGTAGTTTCATGGAAAAAATAAAACATGATGAAACAAACTACCCTGGAACTATCATCAAAGTCCATTTTCTTAGAACTGAAAACATGAGGGCTAGTCTATGTATTCATACCTCTCCAACAGAATTATGGCATAACCATACTCAAAATTGTCATTTTGGGAGGTAAATCTTCGGTTTTATGGTTGCAAAATGCATTTTACAGGCTTCACTGACGGTTTTATGATTGCAAATTGCATTTAATGTGCTTTCCGACCATAAAACTGGCAATGTATCTTCCCAGATGACAATTTTCATTACAATTATTCCCATTCTAATGCAATTTATCACATTTTCACCTTACAAAAAGTACTATTATGCACCCAAAGCAAGCTCTTTCAGCAAGGTATAACCAGACATCAGCCAATGAGAAGTGATGTTTTGTGATGATGTCAGGTTTCTGACAGAACATATATAACATAGGATGTAGTGTCACAAATATTTGAAGTTATCCAATCAGATGTCACATTATATTCATAAGTGCATTAGAATGCCTGATAATTTCCTTTTCAAGACCATATTACCTGGATTAATTTGTAGTGTTTACTTGATAGGCAGTGCATGAAAAGGTTGTGGCAGTGGAGTAGTGGATAACACCATAGACTATTAATCCAGGGTTCACAGGTTCAATCACCTGCTCCTTAGGTCTTTCAGATAAGAGAGGTCCCACCACAGTATGACCTCTATTTCGGTGGGATGTTAAACCCAAGTTCACTCATGCATGAAAGGTACAGATATATCTGCTTACATGGTCATCTCTTAATGTCTTTTTAGGAACCACCTGATTTTTGCAGCCTACTTAAGTTTGTGGTTATGTTAGCCAAAATACAGTGTAAATGAGCTTGAATTAAAGAGTCACCTGCTTTAAGCAGCCAGGTTTTGTGTTCCCATGGAGTGTCCCCTAAGACATTGTTCTCTGTATCCTAAAGCATGTGCTGACAGGGAAGTCTCAGATCAACCTGTGACTCAGTGCAGTTTGATTTGAGCTGCAACATGACAAAACCAACAAAGTGGCATGTGCACCATGCAAAGACTTAGATCAGCCTGGCCATCCGCCCAGACTGATAAGAGTCTTTAATGTGTGCTTAAAAGTTACCTAAGGGTCTTAACTACCTCCATGCTGACAGTGAAGACTCTATACTGAGCCAATGCCCAGGCTGATCTGAGTCTTTGCTGGGCGCACATGCCACTTTGTTGGCTTTTTCATGTCACAGCTCAATTGGCTTTCCTGTTAAATTAAGGTGTATGGATACACCTGCATGTTTTCCTCCATATTTTTCAAAGGGAGACAACTTTTGTGACTTCTTATTTGCCTCCCTGGACCAGGCAGCCCTTCCAAAATGGGTGCACTTCTAAAGGAAAGAATTTGCTCCTTTAGGAGCAAATTCTTTCATTTAAGAGTTGATCCCCATTGAGAAAGGAGACAAAATTGGAAAAGGCTGAGTTGCATTCCATCTGTGCAACTGACAGCAGAGAGTCTTATCAGTTTGTGCAGTCAGGCAGGGAGATTTTAGTAATCATCCTTTATCACCCTTGGTCAACTATGTACAGTAAAATCTGCTTATGTGGTCACCTCTATAAATGGATCATCTGTCTAAAGCAGCCACATTTTCTGTGTCCCTTAAGCCAAATACAGTGCAAATGAACCTGTATTAAGGGGTCACCTGTAAGCAGCCATTTTTGTCCGTCCCTTGGATGACCCCTTAAGACAGGTTTGACTGTATGTACAAGGGCTGTTACAAAATGAAAAAGAGCTGCTACAAAATGAAAAAGAGTCATAGTTACCAAATGACCTGATGACCAGGTCTTTTAAACACATAAAATATCCTTGAGTTTCACATAAAAAAAGTTTTAAAAACGAATTGGGTCATTCATTTGGCAACTAAAATTGTCTTCTTTCGATATTATATACTTGAATGAAGTGTTAAAAGTACAAGGTACATATGTGGGGCTCCATTTATTGTCTTGCTTTTGTTTATGTCTCAAAAGAGATATCTCAGGCTATTGCAACCAAAGTTTTTTGGGAAAAAAAACAAAGCAAAATAATTCAAAGTTACTGTGATTGACCCTTTTAGTGCTCTGGTTGCTTAACTTTTTCAAAATGTTGGCAAATACTTGTAGTAAATTTCACTTCTTAATTATAAGTGCACATTTCAATGATTATTACTGAAGGACACAAATTGAAAGGTTAATCATAGAAGTAAAGCTGCTAATGGTCAAAGAAAGATAGAGAAGCTTTACAAACAAAAAATGAAAGATTCTGTAGCATTTTTCAGCTCCTGTAAACTAGCAAAAAGGGGTAAACCAGTAAAAATATGTGTGCTTACAGTCTTATGCCTCATCAATTACCATTATATGTGCTTGTAGGGGCATGTGCCCTAATTAGGTCGAATACGGTACTCTATTTTGTTGATGGGTTTGTTTTATTTCAAGACACATCTTTTAATGTCAGTATTGAAGAACTTTGTCAGGCTGTGAAAACTGAAATGTGTTATATTGACTGTTACAATACAGACTGTTACAGCATAGTTATAGAACAAGCTGTGTTTATGAAATATAAACACGAATTTTTCATAGGTCAGTCTAGGGACTGGTGATGCCATGTTTCTATGGTTACAAAGTCCTGAACCAGGACTTGCTGGTCATGTATGGCTAAATCCCTTAGACCCAGGGGCTTTTATGGCCCTGATTTGGTTGGTATGAGGCTTTGCTGTGAAGCTTCAGACTCAGCTTTGCTTTTTGATTCAGAAAGCTTCAGCTCTGCTTTAGCCTAACTGTCAGGGTTCGAGGTTATAAAACTTGAGAATAATCTCAAACTCAAAATAAAGCACACTGATTGGCTGTTTCCGAGCACATGCTCGGAAGCAGCCAATCAGTGTGCTTTATTTTGCGTTTGAGATTATTCTCAAGTTTTATAACCTCTTGGCCAAATTTATTTAGCTATAGGATGAGATTTTCAAGTTTAGAAGCCCTAAAATATATTTATCTGTAATTCTGCTGTATAATGGGTTCTTCCTTCCAGAATAACCCCACATAATCTTGATCATCTTGTAAGACAGATCTAGAACTTTAGGAACCCCAAAAATCTAGATAATTTACCCCAGATCTAGACTTTTAGGAACCTCAAAAATATAGATATTTTATAATTTACCCCAAAAATCTAGATCATCTTAGAAGACAGATCTAGATTGTTCGCATTATTTTGGAGTGGATGAGGATTGGGGGGTGGGGGTGGGGGTGGGGGGGGGGGGGGGGAATGGGGGAGAAGGAAGGAAAGAATCCCTTATATCTGAATAAATATGGTATAGTAATGGTCTGGGAAAAATATCTAGAAAATGATTTTTTGCCAGGTCAGGGAAAAGTCAGAGAACTTTGTTATCAGTCAGGAAAATTGGGAAAGGACTTGAAAAGTCAGGAAAAAGTCAGGGAATTTTACAGTCAGTGGATATGGCAGCCTACAGAACATTTACTTGTCTGTTCAAAGGAAGTGGACTTTCTAGAGAAAGGGTCTACTTTCTAGTGAGATGGTATAGGCATAACTTCGCCCTTCATTGGGGGCTACTCTTAAAGGAAAGAATTTGCTCCCTGGGGAGCAAATTCCCTGGGGATCAAATTCTTTCCTGTAAGAGTAAACCCCTCTTTCCAAGTGACACAGCTAGCATTGTTGAAGTTTATATATATAAGTAAAATAACTTTTGGGGATGTTAAAAAGCATATGGAAACTGTAAAATGTTAGGAAAAAATCAGGGAAACTTCAAGGAATGTTGAAGTGGAGGATAAGTAGCAATCCTGGTAAGGTCTATTACAGCTTAAGGTGTGTGAATGCATTTTCAGGGGAAGCAACTCAGCCATTTTCATTTTAGCTTCTCTTCTCGGTGAGGTTCACTCTAAAAGAAATTAACTTCTTTTTTTGTTAAGGGTCAGTGCCTGTTTGAAAGGGCTATTGCATCCAGGGAAGAAAAATAGTACTCACAAAGGTAAAAATCTGGTGTCTCCTTTGAAAAAAATGGAAGAAAACAGGCATGGCAATGCATCCATACACTGTAATCATAGTGAATTAAAGCTTCTCACTTGCTGCAACTAGTTCGCTGTCTGTCAAAATTATAAGATCATCCAGAGCTTATCTATATAGTTTTAGTATATATAGCTTCTTGCTTGCCTCAATACTGTTTCGCTGTGGTCAAGCTTAATTGTGGTAAATTAAAGCTGTTTGCATGCTTCAAATGGTCTTCTGACTGTCAAAATTGGAAGCTTTTCCACAGATTAACTGATACAGTCAACTCCCGATATCTCGAACACTGATATCTCAAAGTATCTTCTTATATCAAAGACATATTTCCTATTTTATTTACATTTCAACTACTCTTATCTCAAACTATGATATCTCAAAGAAAATTTTCTGGTACCAGAAAATTTACTTTGAGATATCAGTAGTTAGGGCTGAAGCTCCACTTTGAGATATCAAGAGTTGACTGTATCTAATCAAAGCTTCTTGCTTACTGCCACTGTTTCTATGTCAGTCAAATTTATAAGCTTTTAAAAAATATGTTCATGTGGCTTATAATTAGAATAATCTCTCTCATGCAGTTTTAGTATTATGAATTTTTTGAATATAGTGTAAAAAAAAAAGTATACATAGAATTATCATCAAAATCTTCCCTTTTCTCAACTGCTGAAGTATATATAAAACAAGAAAAAATCTTTAAAAAAAAAAGATAATCGTCGCAGATTAAATGGAAGTGTGTGTTGTAATGTGTCTCATGGTGAAAAGTTGACAATACCCCGGTAGCTTTCATGAATATGACTCAAGTGAGCTATGTCGGTAGGCACCCACAACTGTAATTTTTACACTGGGTAGCGACAATTACCTATCTCAAAATTGAGCTGTCCAATTTGGAATTCCAAAATGGACCGCGGTCAGTCTTGAGATTGACCTGATTTCTAAACAGTTAGTAACATGATGCACTGTTTGTTTGTGTGTATTAAAGGAAAACACTCACTAAAATGCATGTTGGACTTAAATTAAAGATTCTAATTAAACATGAAATTTGCCGAAAATTTCTAGAAAATCGGACTTGAAATGAGAAAGATATGACAGTTCAAAGATATTAAAATGTTGAGCTGGGAACCAGCAAATCTGTGAGTTAATGACGTCATAAACTCACAGTCAAAAATGAAAATCCTAAATAACTTTAGTTTGAAACAAAATGTAGACAAATGAAATGCATATACATGTATATATATTTTGCTTCATAAAGAAACAATTAAAACTAAATTATACTATAAAAGTAAGTAATTTATGCTCTTATTCTTGATTTAAATGTTTATCACATGACAGGAACTTTCAAAATGGCAGCCTCCAAGACCGCCATTTTGATTTTTTAAAATCTTCATATCTTTCTTATTTTAAGTCCAATTTTCATGAAATTTTCACCAAATTTGATTGCTAATCAAGATCTATAATTTGAAATCTGTTCATATTTAAGTGAGTGTTTTCCTTTAAATTGAAAATAGAAATCAAAGGTAGATCTACGACGAAGAAATGAAAGTTTTGAATATCTGCATCTCTTTTTGATAAAATTTCTATTGTAAATTTACAAACAAGAGAAACATTTTGAATTAATATCTGACAGAGTGCTAGTATTCACGCAGTGCAGTACGATGAGAAAAAACGAAGATTAAATAATCATTGACCTTTGCTATTATTGGCTAAATTTTTTTACCAATGAAATCTTGTGAAATGTGGAACAATACTGAAATTATGCGCAGCTGTGCCGCAAAAAAAAGTATTTTCCATATTTTCTGCCAGCAGTCTCACTGAGCAGACAGTCCCCCATAGGATAAATTGACAATCTTAAGATACTTGAGGTGTCCAAATGTTTACAGAGTGATTGAGGTGGATGGGTACATATTCAGGGGAAGCAACTGTACTAGTTTCTTGTTTGCTTCCCTTCTCAATAAGGTAACAGTTAGCTCATTCTGGAAGGGTTTCATTATTCATAGATGCAAACTTGAATTAATTAGAGTGGACTCTAGTTTGCAGTCGCACCAAACAAAGGTCATTCAGAGATAGGGACCTTGGTTTAAAGTCTCTTCGGAAATACTAAAAGAGCAGGGGATCGATCTTGCAACCCCTGGATTGGTAAAAGGGTAAACCACTAGACTACAGCTGCTTCTAAGCAAACTGAAAGTCACAAAAGTTGTTCCCCTTTGTAAAAAATGGCATAAAAAGATGGAAACGTACGCCTGAAGAATTATTACCAAAAAAACTGTAAATATTGGGATAGACTTTTTGAGCAAACAGTACAGCCCCAGATCAGACTGCTCCTAGGAGCAGTCTGATCAGGATCTACACTGTTAGCCATGCCAGCCACACCTTTTTGAATGCATCACTGCATTGTAAAAACAAACTGTTCCATTTTTAGGACAATTAGGGTGGCTATAGGTGTTCCAATTTTTAGAATTGTTACATAAAGTGACACTTTTACATCTGTGACGAGGATTATTTCAATTTCAGCTTCAAGAATGGCTCTCTGACCAGACAACATGTTATGGAGAAAAATGCCGGGTCATGGGAAAAGTTTGCTGAACTTCTCCAGAAGACCCCACCTGGCAACAATGGAAATATAGGTACTGCATTGTCCCTAAAATGTACGGGAGGAATGGTAGATTGGGATAGAATGTGCATTTGTGTATGGATCAGTGTCCCCTAATTCTTTTTACTGTTTAAAAGCCTTATTGCCTGTCAGCTTAAAAAGAAAGTTAGAAAATGTTGATCTTGCCTCCATTGTTGATACAAAGTTATGACGTTGCAGTGTCATTAGTATGTCATGTACCTATGAGGATACTTTTTCACAAATTTTAGCACAAGACAAAATAATTTGGAAGACAAAGAACAAGCCAGAATATATTGATTTACCACAGAACCAGCTTGTTCAACAGTATTTTAGTCATATTGGGACGATGGAGGGTGATAATGAGAGGCTGTGTGCAATGGAACCCCTTTACAGTAGAAAAGATTGTTACCTCTCAAACCAGGGTTCACTAGATCAGTAGGACAGCGCTTAACCCACTGAGCTACAGGGCTCCTCAGGTGTGACAGCTCTTTTCATTTACATTTATTGTGCCATCTTTATTTGAATTTCCCATTTTCATTTGGCTTTGAGACAGGGAGGTAAACAATCCTAAGGATCTAGATCCGTCTTTTAAGATGGATATAATTTTGGGGTTGTTTTGGGATAGAAAAATTTTCTTATAGCAGCCGTTATACAGCCGTTTAGGTTTTAAGGGTCAACCCCGAAGGAAAAGTCTCCATCCTGTAGCCAAAGTTTTAAGGAATGTTTTCTTCTTGCCTTTCAGGTATTTACTTTGATGTAACAGAAATTCAGCCTGTTGTCATGGGAACATTTAGATATAATCAAAACAGTGAAAAGGTAAGCTCTGTATTTGCATTTAATATTTCATGTGGAAATAGTGTAGACTACAAACAGATTGCTCATCAAGGCTGGTAGTGTTTTCAAACAGTTGTAAACATTCCCATAGATCTATAGGAAAAATGATTTTTGTCTGAATTTTCAAAAGAATAAAACCATTTAATGTCAGTGGTAAGTAAACATAGGTCATTATTATATTAGTTAATTTTCATAATATGTAAAGCTTAATTACCTGCTCTACTTCAGAATCTAGATTCCATATTTTAAGATCCAAAATATCCAGACGGGAGGGTGGCAGGAGGGGAGCACTCGTATATGAAAGTGGTAAACTCATATGTGCCAACAAGGGTTTAAAATTTGGAGGCTTATGGAATGGTCCTTCACCGAAAAAGGGGGGCTTTTGGAGTGGCCCCTCACTGAAAAATGGGATTTTGGAACTGGAAATAGCAGACTAATGGGTTTTTTCTTTTTGGAGTGGTTGACGCCGGAAAAGTGGGTGTTTAAACAGTAGAATAAGTTTTTTTCTGTTTTTGAAGGTTGAGTCATTTGCTGCAGAAGTTGAAGTGAGGGCAGTACTAGAGAGTCAGTTCCTAGCCAGACTTATGTATGCCAAACAGTGTGGACTCAAAATAGGTGAGTAAAAATACTGCAAAAATTTAAAAAATTGGGACACTTATATTAATAACTTTAACTGTCTTAAAAGTTTAGCAGTGTGGATTTTCAGTGCAATAGTGCACCTTTAACCCATTGCATTCTGTGTATTTTTTTGTCATCTGCTGAAATTGTTGTCTGCATCAAAAATCAAGAATATTTTGACAATATTGGTCTCACTGACTCTTGTAGAAATGATGTCTAGGCAGCAAACAGTTTGGATCTCAGATCAGGCCCCACATTTGTGGGGCCTGATCTGGATCCAAACTGTTTTCCCAGACACCCCTAAAGGGGTATCCCAAATGGAATGGGTTAAGAAGCAGATGGAATGGCAAGAAGTGTATTTTATATTAGAAATATGGCCTCCAAATCATTCATTTTTTCAGGACCAGGAACCAGAGTTTTGGCTACTGGTGGTGCTTCTGCTAATAAAGCTATTCTACAGGTAAGTGGGGTCACTGGCACTTGACCAACAATATTTCTAAGAAAATGAAATATGGTGATATATTTTTTAGCAAGGAAATATTTTTTTCATAGAAACGCTGTGAAACATATATACACAGTATTGGTCAAGTGCCAGTGGGTTGGGCATCCTGTAAGCGAAGAACAAAAAATGCTTTTTTTCTTTTCGTCAAAAAAAGAGGCCACAAGCTTTCGTTTCTCCTTCCGCAGATTCAAGAAGGGCAGTTGTCAGTTACTGGCAAAAGTATGTGCACTTAGTACTGGTTAACCGCTTAGGAGGCCTAAGCCTGCCCAGGAACAGTGTGGTTAGGTTAACTGACCATCCTAACATGACCATAGCTGTTTACTGTGGACGTGAAGCAATAAATCAATCAGTCAAAAATAGAGAAAATATACAACAGCTTACAGTAGTATTGTGTGAGCAGGGATATAAATCTGATCCATTGAGCCTTTCTGGTCATGTTGGGTGCAAGTTAGAATCTGTTCTGCTTCAAGCTTCTACACTAGCTACTGAATTATTTCATGTGTTTCATGATCTAGCCAGTGTCTCCCATTGGCTTGAAGTGATTGAAATACTGTTGAAAGGGCTGTGAAAAGCAGAAGCATTTACCCTCGTCTAAAATACCCCATTTAAAATATTTGATTTCACAACAGAATTGATTGAAGGACCTTGTGGCATGAACAAAAAGTGAACATTGAGATCAGCCTGCACATTTGTTCAGTCTGATCATTCTTTACAATCTATGAATCCTGGAGAATCTAGATAGTGAAAAACATGAAGACTTTGATGAGGAGGTGCAGACTAATTTGAGTAATTTACTCTGTACACAGGGCTAAAGGTGACTGAGTAGCTTCCTATGTAGGTTTTCACCTACTAGGAATGCAAACAGGAAGTCACAGAAGTTGTTTCCCTTTGTGAATAAAGCAGAAAGAACATGGAGATGTCTCTATATACCTGAAGATCCCAATTCATAAAATGCCAATGAAATATTTGTTTGTGATTGCAGGTAATAGCTGACATATTCAATAGTCCAGTATATACCATAGATGTTCCCAACTCAGCAGCTCTGGGAGGCTGTTACAGAGCTAAACATGGTAAGGTTTATTTTGTAGGCAATCTGTACCTGGCGTGATGAGTCTGTGCACTTGTCAAGCATGTTGTAGGCATGCTTCTTAAGGTAGATTTTCAGATAAACTTCTAGTCAGACTGCATTTTGAGTGATCAGAAATCAAGCTGTCATTGGAATGTGGCTCATTCTTGTTTTAGGGTACATGCTCAGTATAATATGGAAAACACGCTTTTTATCAGTATTTAGTCTCAAATTAACAGTGGCAAACAGCCCTCCATTTCTAATTCTTGAAAATAATTTCCCTAAACAACTTAATTCAAATACAGCGAACGGTCAGAATATTGGAAGTAGAGAATATTGGGGCTGTATATATTACCATAAAAATTCTAGAAAATGGAAGATTTCATAATTGCCCAAAATATGAAATAGTCTGGTTTTATAATGTGAGAATGTGCTCAAAAGATGTAGATGGAATTGCAAACTGTGTTGACCCTGATCTAACTGCTGATTTAGTAACAGTCTTATCTGGATCTACAGTGTTTGCTCTGACCTATCTTTCCCAGTACTTAGAATTTTTACAGACTTGAATAAGTCAGCTGACTTTCTTCTGAATCCCGTTTTGTATAACATATGATATATTTTGTGAATGAATGTACTGTTTCATATGTTGGTTATACAAAGAAAATAAAGTTTAAACCAATTTTTACAGTCATCAGTTTTTTTTATTGACAGCAATTCAAGGTGGTTCCTTTTCTAATGCTGTGAAAGGTCTACATGAACCTGTTTGTGCTGTGCAGCCTACACCAGGTCTAGAAAAGGTACTGTTATTTCTCTTAATATTAGGCCATGTAAGTTAACTATCCTCAAATGTATACAAAGATTTTGCTATCATGTATTTGGCAGAATGCCAAACATTGCTGACCTTGATTAGAAGCAGTCTGATCAAGGTCTGTGTTGTTTGGTGAAGAACATTTGTCCTAATATCAAGAATCATTTGGCTTTTTTCGGAAGGTTTCATTCACCCATTTCTCTATCTGGCAACCATTCCCCATCTAAAAATAGTATTTTCAGTCAATATTATATGAGCGGCTATGTGTGAAAACCAACAAAGTGGTTGTGCACCCAGCGCAGACTCAGAGGAGCCTGGGCATCCGCCCAGTCTGATCAGAATTTTCGCTGTCCGCATGAAGGTATCTTAGACCCTTAGCTACCCTTTAAGCACTTAGGGAATACTCTGCTTAGACTAGGCAGATGCCCAGGGTGATCTGAGTCTGTGCTGGGCGCACAACTACTTTGTTGGTTTCCTCGTGTCGCGGCTCATATGTAAACTCTGGAAATTATTCCCTACCTCATCTCCTGCTCCATCAACAGTTTTTATGTCCATTGTTATTCTATATATGTTTAAACTTATTTTGTCTTAGATTATGTATTCTTTGCCAAAAAGGTGAAGCTGGAAGATATCATTAAAGCTTTGCATAACAGCAAACAAGTCTGTGCATGTGTACATTCTATAACGACATGTAGCATATTTCTTTGGCTTTGTTACAGGGTTTTTCCCTTCTCAAACAGTTCCTAAAATCTAATCTAATTTTTGGAATAAAAACATGTAACACATTCCTTTCCCTAGAAATAGACCTGTCCAAATTATGCAGCTGAAGAGATCAGACTAGGGATAAATGGGATATCATATTTCTTGGTTTTAAGACAGAGGTTTTTCCCTTGAAAAACTAGATTTTTGGGATTGTTTTTGATGAGAAATACCTGTCTAATAGTCAAATTACACGTCACTGATTTATATATTTTGAGTGCTTTATGGAGAGAGATTTTTTTTATTAGAATAAATGCGATATAAAAACAATTGAGCTGCGACATGACAGAAACAACAAAGTGGTGTTTGCACCCAGCTAAGACTCAGATCAGTCTGGGCATCTGCCCAGTCTGATCAGTCTACACTGTCCGCATGGAGCTAGCGTAGACCACAGGATATTGACGTTGCATCTATGGAACCAATACAAAAGCTTCTGAGGCTTAGTATACATTACTATATAATATAAAATTGGTTCTCTTATATATAATAATTGGTTGTTAAGGGTCTTTGAATGTTTTTATTGATACAGCATCAGTTTCCTGTGCTTAGACTCCTAGCTACACTTTAAGCCTACAGCAAATACTCTGATCAGTCTGGGCAGATGTCCAGGCTGATCTGAATCTTTGCTGGGATGACAAGCCACTTACAGTCGAACTTCACTGGCTCGAACTCGGAAGGCTCGAACGCCATGCTTCGGTCGAACTGACTTTCCAGTCCCGGCAAAACTCCCATTCATTTTAACTTAACCTGCCACCTTTGGCTCGAACTACGATGGCTTGAACGCTCGAACCCCAATCCCGTTCCCTAGGGTACATTTTCTATGTAAAAACCCACCGATGGCTCGACCTAACTACCTTGTAAATAATTTCCATTTCAATAACGGTCACTCAGACGTTTGATCATTGTCATAAGACGCTTTGATATTGACAAAGCGTTTTATTTTTTCTCCCAAAAAGTGCAAAAGGGTCAACGAGTGGCTTAAATTATGACCGATCAATAAACAGGAACTCACCCTTTCTATGATAGAAAAGCATAATACATACAGCTGGACCTTGTGAGTCTTCAATGGCTCAAACTACCGATCGCTCGAACTTTTTTTGGTGGTCCCGACGAGTTCGAGCCATCGAAGTTCGACTGTAGTTGGTTTTGTCGTCACGGCTCGCATCTTTATTTTTTAGGTGTATGAAGCAATGTTATCAAGGTACGAAAAGCTGGAACAACAGATTGCTGCAGAATATGAAGTGAGATAGAAACTATAGAGGACAGAAACTACAGAGAAGATATGCTACATCTAGTCAAAAAATCCAGAGCTCTAGATAAGAGGGGTATTTGATGATAATTGAGGGATAATTTTCTTTATTTCTCATCAAAACCAGATGTTGTGACCCCTCATCTGAACCGTCTCATCGAGACGGTTCAGATGAGGGGTCACACCATATGTTTTTATCCAGAATTTACAAAAATTATCCCTAATTATCACCAAATACTCCCTCTTATCTACATGTAGGGCTCTGGAAATCTACTGTATGCTGACCCAAAGTCCCAGTAAGAATAATGAAAATCAGCAAAAAACACCATATTAATATGTATGGGTATATCTCTGTTCTGTCTGCCATATTTTCAAAGTGAGACAATTTGTTATGGCTTCCAGTTTGCTTGACCTAAACTGAGACCTAGGAGAACGAAATTAATCAGCAGTGGTTATGAAAAGAGCATCTTTTGAGTCAGAATATACTCTTCCATAGAATTTTTGTGTTTTTAAGAAATGAAAGGGTTTTTTTTAGCTCACCTGAGCCAAAGGCTCAGGGTGAGCTATTGTGATCACCCAGTGTCCGTCGTCCGTTGTGCGTCGTGCGTCGTCCGTCGTCCACAATTTGCTTTAAATGACATCTTCTCTGAAACCACTAGGCCTAGGGCTTTGATATTTGGTATGCAGCATTACCTAGTGGACCTCTACCAAGTTTGTTCAAATGGTGGCCCCAGGGTCCAAAATGGCCCTGGGGCTGGGGGTCTTGGGTTCGAAACTAATATATACTAAAAAATCTTCTTCTCCAGAACTGCATGGCTCAGATGCTTGCAAGTTTGTATGTAGCATTGCCTAATGGTCCTCTACCAAGTTTGTTCAAATGGTGGTCCCAGGGTCCAAAATGGCCCTGGGGCAGGGGGTCTTGGGTTCGAAACTAAAATATACTTAAAAATCTTCTTCTCCAGAACTGCTTGGCTCAGATGCTTGAAATTTGGTATGTAGCATTGCCTAATGGTCCTTTACCAAGTTTGTTGAAATGGTGGCCCCAGGACCCAAAATGGCCCAGGGGCAGGGAGTCCCAGGTTTGAACCATAGAAATACATAGAAAAATATTCAAAAATCTTCTTCTTCAGAACTGCAAGGCTCAGATGTTTGAAATTTGGTATGAAGCATTGCCTAATAGTCCTTTACCAAGTTTGTTCAAATGATGGCCCCAGGGTCCAAAATGGCCCCGCCCCGGAGGTCCTGGGTTTGAACCAGAGAAATACTTTGAAAAATATTTCAAAATCTTCTACATCAGAACCGCAAGGCTCAGGTGCTTGAAATTTGGTATGTAGCATTGTCTTATAGTCCTTTACCAAGTTTGTTCAAACAAGGGCCCAAGGATCCAAAATGGCCTCTTGGCATGGAGTCCAAGGTTTGAACCATAGAAATCCAGAGAATAATATTCAAAAATTTTCTCCTTCAGAACCGCAAGGCTTAGATGCTTGAAATTTGGTATGTAGCATTGCCTAGCAATCTTTTATCAAGTTTGTGCAAATGGTGGCCCCAGGGTCCAAAATGGCCTTGTGGCAGGGAGTCCTAGGTTTGAACCATAGAAATACATAGAAAAATATTCAAAAATCTTCTTTTTCAGAACCACTTGGCTCAGATGCTTGAAATTTGGTATGTAGCATTGCCTAGTGGTCTTTTACCAAGTTTGTTCAAATGATGACCCCAGGGTCTAAAATGGCCCCGCCCCGGGGGGTCCTGGGTTAGAACCATAGAAATACATAGAAAAATATAAAAAAATCTTCTTCTTCAGAACCACTTTGCTCAGATGCTTGAAATTTGGTATGTAGCATTGCCTTGTAATCCTTTATCAAGTTTGTTCAAATGATGGCCCCAGGGTTGAAAATGGCCCCGCGACAGGGAGTTCTGAGTTTGAACCATAGAAATACATAGAAAAATATTCAAAAATCTTCTTCTTCAGAACCAATTGGCTCAGATGCTTGAAATTTGGTATGATGCATTACCTGGTGGACTCCTACACAGTTTATAAAAATGGTGGCCCTTGGATCCAAAATGGCCCTGGGGCAGGGGTCTTGGGTTCGAAACTATAATATACTTAAAAATCTTCTTCTCCAGAACTGCTTGAAATTTGGTATGTAGCATTGCCTATTGATCCTTTACCAAGATTATTCAAATGATGGCCCCAGGGTCCAAAATGGCCCCGCCTCAGGGGGACCAGGGTTTGAACCATAGCAATGCCTAGAAAAATATTAAAAAATCCTCTTCTTCAGAACCATTTGGAAATGGTTGCAAACTATCAGGTTTGTTCAAATGATGACCCTTGTTTGACCTTTAAACTTTTTGTTCAGGTGAGCGATTCAGGGCCTCTTGGCCCTCTTGTTTAGTTTTTTTTCCAAGTTTACAGAAGTATCAACTACAGCAGGTCACAAGCAAAGTAATTGATCCTCATAGGGGTTTACATAAACTTTGCTCTTGACCCGATGTAGTTTATACTTCAGTAAACGTTAAAAGAAATAATGTTGCTTCCTTATCTCTATATTATTAAACAATGCTTTTCATCAATAAAAAAAAGAAAAACTTGTATAAGAATCATTTTAAAAATATTATGGGCCAAATTTTGCTATAGTTTGGAACAGCCTCATTGTCACTGCCTACCAGTAATATCCATCCCCTGCTGTAGATCTCACATGCAAGTAGGCATAGAGAGCTGTCACTCAATGTTTTCCTCCCTTACATGGCATGTTGTAGACTCCATGTGCAAGTTAGTGAGGTGAACTACCACTCAAATTTGAGGTCAGTTCCCAATTTAGAATCGTGTCGAATGTTTCAACCACATGGCAATGTAATGCTTGTGGTGTATTGACTTGTTAACAACACTGACTCACACATCACTTAAATGGGTTTACAGAGAGCTTTGGGCTGGAAATGTAAATATATATAGATGTGTGCAAGCCATGACTGCATTCTACGTTAAAAAATCTGTGCCTATAATCAATTTGTTAAAGTGCCATTTTTCTTTTCGTGTGCATGATTGTATAGTGCCATACTCAAGATATTACCTGTTTTTTTTAGACAATTATTTGGTTATAAGATTTTTTCCCTCCAAAAGAACTGTAAAAGTCTAGATTTGTCTAGAATTTTGGCATTGTCTTTGAAGGGGAAACCCCATCTTATGTCAGAATTACACAAGAATTTATATAGATTTGAGCCGCGACACGAGAAAACCAACAAAGTGGTTGTCCGCCCATCTCAGACTTAGATCAGCCTGAACATCTACCCAGCCTGATGAGACCCTTTGCTAAGTGCTTAAAGGACAGCTAAGGGTCTAAGCTACCTCCATGCGGACAGCGAAGACTCTGATCAGACTGGGCGGATGCCCAGGCTGATCTGAGTCTGCGCTGGACGCACGACCACATTGTTGGTTTTCTCACGTCGTGGCTCATTTTTGGGGTCTTTCTGGAAAAGGAAAACTTATCTCATAGCTGCATATATTTTATAGAATAGATGAAAATAAACAGAAGCTATGAGTCATTGTGGTTTCATTATATTTAGTGACATATTTACTGAATGCTGTTTTATATCTACTCTCTTGTTGAGGCACTCCAGCAAGTGGTTTTTAGTGGAACTTTTTTCTTAAAAGATGCTTAAATATCAAAATTTTAGGTTTAACATACCCAAAACCATTTCTTGTAGCTAAATACTGACTTGCAGCATATTGCATGACCTCTTTTGTCTATTTTTATCATTTTTTGTTTGGAGGTGGGTTTTCCAATAGTAAAAATATTCCTTCCGGTTTCCAGCCTTTGTTGAGGTTCATTTTAATTTCAATTAAGCTGGGAACCACCCATTATGACATCACAACAGAAATGATGTCATCACTAATCACCTGATCTGTTTTGGAATATGATCATTTCAGCACAGGGTTGCTTGCAGTGTCAGCTACACTTATGCATCTTTTTGTTTTCCAAAAAGATATTACTTATGAAAATAACTGCTATAAGATATAAGCATAAATTCTTCTGAACTGATTTCATGTTAATTTTATATGAAATGGTAATTTTCAAGAATGTGCTTGAAACATGCCACCCCTACAGCAATAATGGTTATCTTGAGGCGGCCATTATGAAACTGAAAAAAATACATTGCAAGAGATTACTTTCCAAGCTTGAGAGCATGCCAATGAATTTCAAAAACTCTACTGGACAAATCTGACTACGAGAAATGGTAGTAAACTGAACCATGTAAGTGGAATTTGCTGTTTCTTTATCCTTTAAGTATAAAGTTCGAAAAACCACTTGCTGGAGTGCCTCAACAAGAGAGTAGGTTCTATACACATGAACCATTACCATAACAATTAAAGCAGTATTGTACACAGTGCATCAGTCTTTCCTGTAAAAGGCTAACAAATGAGCTGCAACATGACAAAACCAACAAAGTGGCACTTGCATCCAGCAACAAATCAGATCAGCCTGGACATCGCCCCGGTCTGATCAGAGTCTTTCCTGTCCGCATGAAGGTAGCTTAAACCATCGCCCCAGTCTGATCAAAGTCTTTCCTGTCCGCATGAAGGTAGCTTAAACCTATAGCTACCCTTCCAGTGCTTAGGGAAGACTCTGATCAGACTGGGCAGATGTCCAGGCTGATCTGAGTCTGCACTCTGCACACAACCACTTTGTTGGTTTTCTCCTGTCGCGGCTCAAATGTCTGGACTGCATGGGAAGCTATGAACTATGACTCTGGATCACTTGGACTCTGACAGCTGTGGTTTGAGCTTAGCCCAGGTCATATTTGAGACAACCAAGTGCTGCTAATTGCTGGTCTTGTATTTTTCCTTGCACACTCTGTTTTCTGCCCCCCTTTCATGGACAGTAATACATACAGCAAACAAGTACCCAGACTAGTTGGAAAACACGCATTCATTTTGTCCACTTTCAGAGACTTGTAACCTACACTTACAGCCAAAGAGCTGATTTTATTCTACTGTGTTCTAGTTGGCCTGTACATCAGCAGTTATGCAATTACCCTAATGTGCTTAATTATTGGAACACCTAAAAACAATAATTTTCCATTTTGGACAAATGGAAATTAATGGTTTTAGGTGTCCCAATACCTAAATTTTCCATTTTGGACAAATGGAAATTAATGGTTTTAAGTGACCCAATACCTAAGCACAGTAGTATAAGCTATTAAAGCATATAGCAAACAGCAAAAGCCCTCCCAAGATTTAAGTCACAATGGGCAGAAAAGGGGCTGCAGACATATGCTTACTGCAAGCCTCAGACCAGCCTGATGGCCATGCAGTTTGATTCCAGCCTCTGCTGTTCAGACAGACCATATACAAACCTTGAGGAATTTACATGCACAAAATGGGAGTCTAAGCTGGACTGCACAGATTCTCTGTTTGAGTCTCTCAGTAGGCACATAACATTATATCATCCTTGAATCAACATTGATTCAATGTCATGACATTGAATCAATGTTGATTTAATGCTGATTTAACATTGTTTGCCTGCTGGGTCTTCCTTCTCAGATATATTAAACCACCTTTTTGCATGACTCCCGCTCATTGTAAGGTTTTAAGAACTGTGATGAGATTCTGTTGATGGGAATTTTACTTTGTTATTTTAGTTGAGTGGCGAGATATGCATTGTGGATTAGTTAGAAGGACTTGTCAATAGCCATGGTACAGAAACAGAAGATAAGAGGGGTATTTGATGATAATTGAGGGATAATTTTCTTTATTTCTCATTGAAACCATAGGTTGTGACCCCTCATCATAACATACGTTTTTATCCAGAATTAATCGAAATTATCCTTTATTATCACCAAATACTCCCTCTTAACTAGGGCTCTGAGAAGGTCACTGGTTTAAATCCATATTGAGCCAGCGTGTGACTGAAAAACTCTGTCAACCCAGCAGTAAATGGCAGCCTATTTCAAGTGGTCTCAAATCATGGAAGGATAAAGGCAGCAAAAGAAGAGGGATGGGCACCCTTATTCATATGCTTGCCCAAGATATGGTGGGCCCCAACACCCACTGTCCCTACAGCCACTAGACTGCAGGAAGCCTTTACATTATCACACTGGTCTGGCATTCAACACAGGTAACGAAGACAACGTCCAGGTTTCGTAATTCCTACGTCTAGCCAACGACGAAAATGGCGACTTTCGCGAGGGGGCGAATCGGTAAGTAAACTTTGTTTACGCATTGTAATGAAATGCTTCAGTTTTACCCTATAATAAATGCCTTACGGACCGCTAAAATTACCATGCGTTTGGTGTGTATTGGTATTTTCTGCTTTTGCACGCAGGTTTAATCGCAGTGCTGGATCTCCGTTGAGAGGTGTTTGCTTTACAGTGTCTTTTCTACATGAACAGAAAGAAAATGAAACCGAACTAATAAAATGAGATATTTTGGAAAATTGTTTTGCTATGCGAACGAAGATACTGAATACTTAAAATGAATAAAATACCATTTTTGTATTTGGAGTCGGTAATAGCGCTGTAATTTAGGAATTTTCATTACAACACCCCTAGCAACGAGTCCAGTACAGCGGAAAAACAACGAAGTTTTTAGTAAAAAGGTTAAATAAGCAGTTTCCAGAGCCCACTATAGATATTTTACATCATTTTACCTTTAACTATAGTTTTTAATAACTGTCGTATGTGACAATGAAACGTTTATGCCGTTTACTGCTCTATGACTCGCTAATATGTAGTCAGTCAGTTTGGTGGCATTATGTAGATTTGCAATATTTTTCGACTGTATATGATAGAATTATGCGATGCCAGCATTTTACCAAGCTTGTAGCAGCCTGATCCACAGTGAGCACACGATGATGGAACAACGTCTACCCAACTTTGTCCAAACGTCATAGACATTTCATAATATATATTACCTACCTTCATCAAATTTAGTGCAACAGTCGTGCATTTCTATATTAAATTTCTTCACCGCCACTAAACCCCAAATATCGAAAGGAAAAGGTGATAGGCAGGTTCTAGAAAGCAACGGGCATCCCTCTCTGAACCATTTCGCGGGATACGGTAGTTGCAGACATCTGATAAGTAATGCTTACGTATTAGAGACGTTCTCAGAAGGACAAAATTAATAGCTAATGGCCCAGCTTAACAGAGAACGTCTCATTAATTCGCCAGCGCACCTCTCTCGCCTCCTCCCCCAGCCCCTCCTCTCCGCCCCCGCGTCCTGAAAAAAGGTAACAGACAAGGGCATCAGGAAGGGAGGGAGGAAAGGAGATAAATATGTTCTATTTCTATTCTACCCACTATAACCTAGCAAGGTGGTTGGAGCACCACAGTGGACTTCGCAACAATCCATTTTCATTTTGTCCTGTTATCAGCTGCTCTGGTTAAGCTGGCAATGTTCATCCCCGTCAATTCTTTTATATTGTCTTCCCACCTCTTTTTTCTGTCTAAATCTCCTTCTTTTTTCTTTCACTGTGCCCCGTTGAATCGCCTTACTTAAGCCAGAAAACCTGGAGACGTGGCCAGACCACCTTAGATTCCGTTTCTTGACCATGGCCAGGAATTCATCATATTCTTCAATGGCGGCTTGGATCTTTCTGCGAGCCTCCTCATTGGTTACGCGATCCTTGTTCATTAGTCTTCTGTGTCATCTCATCTCGAAGGTCTGTGTTCTTTTCTCCAACAGTGCTATCAAACCTGTACGCCTCTACCTCTGCTACGACACCTATTTCCAAATTGCCCCAATTAAAAGCCCAGCAAACCACACACGGGACATATATCAGCAGTACAGACCCAGATCAGACGCTGCATAAGACAAATGGGTAAAAAAGGCTAAAAGTTTTCCATAGCCTACTGGCCGTAGGGCCAGTTGGGGTTAGACTTCGTTACGCTAACATGGTATAAAATGCGCCGTGCCATTAGAAAAATAGATTTTAGAGCATGTGCGGTCAGCGAAGGTTCTGATCAGCCTGCGCACCTACGCAGCCTGATCACAACTTTTGTTGTTTTCTGGCACAATAACTGTGTAAGCAGAAAGTGAAGATCGTTATCAAACCGCGCGTATGCGCAGGCTAATTTGGTAGACTCATGTTTTTCCCGTTTTGCTCCTGATAGTCAGATGGCATCGATATTGTAATTGACTTGTAAATCAGAGGTCCTGGGTTCGATACTCAGTCTGGCCACATACGTTAATTTCTCCTTCCGCTGATTCAAGAAGGGCAGTTGTCAGATACTGGCGAAGATATGTGCACTTAGTACTGGTTAACCGCTTAGGAGGTCTAAGCCTGCTCAGGAATAGTGTGGTTAGGCTAACTGACCGTCCCGACATGACCATAACTGTTTACCGTAGACGTAAAGCAACAAATCAGTCAATCAGTCAGTCAGTGTCCCTTTCAATCGGATTTCAGTCATATCGAGACGAAAGGCTGTGTGCAGTGGAAGCCTGAATTCCATCGACGGCCAGATAGGTACCCATTGGGCAAATAACATTAAATAAACTTTAATCCAACCTTAATTCAACGTCATAATGTTGAATCAAGGTTGATTCAATGTTGATTCAACGGTGTGTGCCTGCTGGGTAACGGTAAAGCTTCTCGTCGTCTGCGTAGGGGCAGCCGGGGTCAGAGACCCACTGTTTCTTGGGTGAAGCATAGGAAAGGCGGAGCCCATCCCTCTCCTTTCGCTGCCAGACCCTTCTCTGATTCAACACCCATAACCCATCTGGACTTCGAAATTTCATTCTGATCATGAATACAAGTGATACTGTATTTCTCCCCCTTGTTGTATGAAATTCATGTATTTTTGAAAAGTCCTTTGAACCCTTATTTGGAGGAACATATTTTGCGACCAGCCCTAAATTATTACGTATATGAAAGTGCTTCTCTCTCTCTCTCTCTCTCTCTCTCTCTCTCTCTCTCTGAATTTTTGCAAGTTCCAGCAGGCACATGACGCCGATGCGACGTGATTACGTCTAATCGACGTCGACGTGACGTCATTTCGACGTCATGTGCTGCAATACCCGCAGGACGTCGAAATGACGTCACGTCGACGTAATTTCGATGTCTTTCCGTCTCTGTCTTTTTTTCTCTCTCTCTCTCTCGTGTAGAAGCGGCAGTAGTATAGCGGATAAGGCGGAAGACTACCAATACAGAGATCGCAGGTTCCATCCCCCTCTTCGCCAGTCTTTCGCAACGCACGTTATTAATTTCGGCAGTTACTTTTATATTCTTGACCTTATATAAATTTGTCTTATTAGTCAAATGGGTATTACACTTTAGCATTAAGTAAAAAAGAAAAAAAAACTGAACCTGGGAAAATCCTGAACTGTCAAATGAACATACTCATTTGGTAAAGATAGAATTGGAGGTCTAGTCCACTGGGTATAAATGGGTCAATGGAGGCCAATTCCGCTAAGATCCATGCCGCTCTGACAAGTCAGTCTTAGTTTTAGAATACATGCAGTAGTAGCATATATATACAATGCCAGCAGATGCAAGTAATGAAAAAATGCTATTTGAATTGAAACCGTTTATGAATTTAAACTAAAACATATAGTTGTATATATATTTTTGAAATAATAATCATGGATACTATTTTTTCTCTACACACTAACGTCTTTTCATACGCCTGCTTAACCACGCCTTGTAAACTTTCACAGGTACCTCTCCGACGCAGGTACTAAAATTGGTTGTGACAACCATCCGGAGTGGCCTGTGCTTGGCAAAAGGTGACAATAAAAGGTAGACACCCAAGTCAAAATGCCGTCAGAAACAAACTGTTTACGGGATAAATAAAGGTTTGACAAATTTTGTCAGGATAAATAATTTCCCCGCAAAAGGAAAGAAAAATGGCGTAATTGTTTCATGACTGGTGAGGATTGAAAATATTCGAATATATACGATATTGAAACGCTATATAACTAGTTACTACATGTATAAGCAGAGTAAAAGCTCACTGCAAGGAGATGGGATCGATGGCACTGTAGTGATTTACGCGCTCGACTACCGATACACGGGTCGCAGGTTTGATTCCTCGCGTCACCTGTCTTTCGAATAAGACTCTAAACCAAAGTCCCATTGCCAGATGATGTGTGTTTGTAGATGGGACGTAAAATCCGCGTCACTCAGTAGGAAACCACCGCAGATCCTGGTCAAACTACCCCCATGCATTCGGAGCAGTTTGATCTGATTTGTTTGCTCGGGATTCCTGTCCCAGTGGTTTGGGTCATCAGGGCCAAGTCAATGGCAGATCAGTGAAATGAATTAGGACAAAGTTTTCTTGTTTTAGCATCATAAAAGCAAATAGCGCCATCTCTTACGAGATCGCTGGACGGATTTTTTTTTCAAATGAAAACATCGCTGGTGCTTCTAAGCACACTTTACGAAAGCATATGAGCCACGACACGACAAACCCAACAAAGTGGCATGTGCGCCCATCGAAGACTCAGATCAGCCTGGGTATTCGCCAAGACTGATCAGAGTCTGTGCTATCCGCATGAAGCTAGCTTAGACCCTTGGCTTCCCTTTTAGTGCACAGCAAATACTCTGATCAGACTGGGCGGGTGCCCAGGCTGATCTAAGTCTTCGTTGGACGTGCCACTTTGTTGGTTTTGTCGTGACGCAGCTGCGCAAAAGCACAATAACCTCATTTGAGCCGCGACACGACAAAACCAACCATGTGGCTGTGCGCCCAGCACAGACTCAGATCAGCCTGGGTATCCATCCAATTTACTCTTCGTTAAGTGCTCAAATGGTAGCAAAGGATCTAAGCTGCCTCCATGCGGACAGCGAAGACTCTGGTCAGTCTGAGCGGATGCCCAGGCTGATCCGCCCAGGCTGATCTGAGTCTGCGCTGGGTGCACAACCACATTGTTGTTTTGTCGTGTCGCGGCTCAGTTTTTTTCTCTTTCTCTTGGCTGTCGTTTTACAGGTTTTAAGGCTTTCGTTCGTATATAACGGTCAAGCTCATTGATCAACAGTTTATTTCTGGATGATCTGTTATCATAATTTGTTTGAGGAGAACTCTTGAATAGCATATGCTGTCACGATGAAACTTCGATAACCTAGGAAAACATATGATCAAACTATTAAGTCCTAATTCAAACTGTCAGAAATTGCATCTTTTATTGGTCACATTTGATCTTGTTACAAATACTACTTAAATTCAATGTACTAAATCATTACGGGATCATTAACTTACTCTTGTCATATACAAGTTCAACATTTTAATTAAGTCGTGATTTGCGAAGTATATACCCTCAACGGTGACGGTCGAGTCTACCGACCACAATCAAACATTGTTTCTTTCAACTCTCAGTTATGGCGCTAAAGGGAGCGGGTTTGAATCCCTAATGGGCCAGCAATCAACAACTGAGCAGTAAAGGCATACTTTTTCGAACGAGAGACGATTAAAGACAGCGAAGGGTGAGGGATGGATTATGTTTGTTGTACTCTATGCCGTATGCGGTGAACCCATAACACAACTGAAAAGTCACGGTAGCGCTGGTCTGATGACCTGGCGGTCCTGAGTCAAATCAAAAACACAAGGGGCGTTCGAAAAGTTTTGCAAATGACGTAATTTCTTGGTAACCACCATAAAGACAGAACTACTGATAGCAAAAACACATAAAGCTATGTTATGCCTACAGAAGTTTGCAAAAGCGGTATATTTTTCTTAAAAAGACGCGTTTTTAACTTCTTTGAAAGAGGTATACCCTACAGGCACTGCAGAATTTTATGTTAGTAGGCCGTAATTCATATATGACCAGTCTTTGGTTTTTTAATCTTTGCTGCTAGAAGACAATGCCCAGACAATATTGTCCTATAAATATCGCGGAAATTATATTTAATCTAGGTTCCATACTTTCCCGTTAATGTGTATTATCCGTATTTCATGTAATAGCAAATTCTTCCTTTCCACTAATTTAAAAGTTATAATGATTTTGTAATAAAAACAAGTCTGTTAGTATTCGAAATCTTGTCAGCAAGAGCCTTTGCATGGATCAACTAAAATCTGTCAATAAATTTAAATTAATGCAAAATACGAAACCGCTACAACCTTTCAAAAATGACGTTGACGTCGATTTTGATAGCGTCATAAGAACTTTGCATTGCTCTGCAAGGAATGAATCGATGACAGTTGCCATCCTTCCAACTTTTGTATGGATAATGTAGGCAACGATAGACATGCAGTTGACAAAGAATTATTTTGTATTTACAACGATATTTGAATTGAGGGCCTAACACTGAAAAGATTTTACATGTGAAATTAGCCCAGTGGTATGACTGAGGCTTAATAAATGCATTGTAAATCAGTAAGATAAGGTACCTTTGTAAAGTGTTTGGTATCATTGCAAAGACCAAACGTATTGCTTTTAGTACATGCATAGCATTTGTACCCAGCATGTCCCTAAATAAAGTTATGAGGCCATTTGCAAAACTTTTCGAACGCCCCTCGTAATTTGCCTCGTTACCTTTTGGGAGGTTGATAATGATAAAAGCACAAAGTTATTACGTTTAAAAACTCTGGAAACGTAGAAAGTAACTAACACTATATTAAGCCGGACTGGCGATATTCTTTCAGGCATTTGAGGCTCGATGGTTCGGTTGGTTAAGCGCTAGCCTGCTGATCTAGCAGTCGTGTGTTCAATATTGCTAGAATATTTTCAAACGTAAACGAAGCTGTTGCATACCGCCTTTCATAATCACCTTTCCATCGTCAAGACCTAATTACTATTGATAAGTGCGTAAAAATGCAAGTCATCCATCCGTCTGAATTTTAATTGGTAATCATTCTTAAGAACATTCTGTTGGGTTTTTAAGCTTTTCTTGTAAAACAAAAGACAAATATCTCTAGTACGCAAATAGTTAACCATGTAATCTTCGTTGAAAACGCGCAGCGTTTCTATTCTTTTGGTATTCATTGTTTCCTAGATCCATCTTCTGATCCTGTATTTCATGCTATACCACGGTGGTAATACCAATTTCCCTGCCTGTGCTGTCGACCAAGCCGTTCATTTACCAAACGTGTACAAAAAGGCTGTCGGCCGAGACAACGACAGCAGTATCAGCTCGGTCGACAGCCGCCATGTATAGTACTGTCTTGGTCAACAGCATAGGTAGTTAAAACAATATTACCACCGTGTATATGTATGCTAAATTGTTACAACTCCTTTTTTCCGAAGAAAATGTCGAAACATGCATACATGTAGATGACCAAACAGTGACTACAACTAAAAATACTGGCGAAAACCATCCCAGCAGGCACATGATGTCGCGCTGACGTCGATGCGACGTGATGTCGTCGCATCGATGTCACTACGACGCCATGTGCCCGCTGGGATATTTGCCCGATCAATACCTAATTCCCGAAAGCTAGTTTGTATCGTATCGTTCCGGTCGATAGCATAGGTAACAATATTGATACTAGTTGATAGTAATGCCAGATACATCGTGCAAATTAACAATGACAAGGGCGGGCGGGGGTTGGGGAGGAGGAGTGCTGCCCAATGTGCAAATTAACAATGACAAGGGCGAGCGGGGGAGGGGAGTGATGCTCAAGGCAACAAGCTGTTTTGCACTATTTGCCAGAAAGCGGAATTACAAAAAATACAACAGTTCAGCGACTGGCGTTTACATGGACAGTACATCGTCAAATCTTTTAAGACGTGTGCAAAATTTGACCATTTCATACACCATACGGTGATCAATATTTCAATACTTTAAAGCAAAATATAAGCATAAATAGATAAAAAATTATACGTTACATAACTCAGTGTGACTCTTGAAGCATCGTTTAATGTTTAAAACTATGTCCTTACCTTAGAGTCTGCAGATCTATCTCCAAGGTGTCTAGATTTAATAATGAACAGAATCAAAAGAAATGGGGACTGGCTATTTTTGACGTTGGGCCTGTATTTACACAAGGGATTACGAATCATGTGAACTCTCTTACCTTCTTTCATTAATTTTTGTGAAGATATAAGTCAGGTTTTACTCAGTTTTTCGAGAACTGACGCATACCTGGTGAGATTGTCTGACAAATAAAAGGGCGAGTCAAAAGTAATACGCGTACCTTACTTTCGGTACTGGATAACTTTATAAAATTAGGGCTGCTAAGATAAAAGGATGCAGATGAATGGAATATTTTCTCTTTTATAGTTACAGTGCCTCCGCAGTCCCCTACCAAACATTTATAGGGCCTATAGCCCGCGTAGTCTGATAGGCACCCTCATACTAGCACACCTTTTCTTTTCCGGGAGACTATGACGCTTGACCCTTACATAGTGGAATCACTTGGACTTATGTTTATGTATACCGGACAAAATATAACACAGACCATAGTATTAGAACGGCGAGTGATCATTTACTTATAGTTTAAATTCACGAAAAAGGTTTGAAAAATGCATCAATCAGCGCATGGTAACGTTAAGGGCCGCCACTGGTACAGTGCATGCGTGTTTCACTGCTTGTTGTCTACATAAAAAAAAAAAAAATCGGAATATCAACTACGGTTACTCCTAGTAAATTTAATTAAAATATAGACTAACCAATGCCATAAATAGTATCAGGGTAGTAAAGTGTTACAAAAAATGGTCGCAATACAACAGGTTTTGGTGTCAAACTTTAAAGATTCAACATCACAATGAAGCTACAACCTATATTTATATTACAGAGGGAAACCGATCATGCAAGCCACAAGCTGTTTAGGATCACCGAGTTCATTTAGATTTTTTTTTTGAGGGGGATCTATCTGCTCAAGCCGGTGCTAGGGAATGGCGTTGGGGTGGGGGCGGGGGCTGGGAGAAGGAAGGGGCGGGGCGTCGCCGATGTGGCACGTTTCATTACTGGCCATGAACAGACCCATCTAACTGATTCTGCTATTTCCATTTCTTTGATGTATTCCTAGCTTATAAAGGATCTAACTATTCAGAACTTATTAGAGTAATCAGGGGCGTTGCCGGTGTGGCACATTTCATTACTGGTCATTAACAGACGCGAATGATTCTGCTATTTTCGTTTCTTTGATGTGTTCCTAGCTTCCAAAGGATCTAACTATTAAGAACTTATTAGAGTAATCGAAAAACATAGTTGTAGAGTTGTTGTAAAATTCTCAATGCTGCATACATAAAGAATGTAAGTAGTGTGTGTGTTTTTCAGTTCTCGTACGCTATTCCTCTCCCTCTCCCTCCCCCACCCCTTCCCCGCACCTATGATGTACGTTCTCATGTCCGCAGTATGAGGCACCATGCGTCCGTCCATAACCGTTTAAGGAAACGTGTCTGACATGAAAAATAATTTTACAACTGATGACAGTTTTTACCAGCTATAACTCATTCACGCTGCACTTGTTTGTCATTGTAAGATGGATAATGTTTCAGCTATGTTTGCTGTAAGGACTCAGACTGCATAAATTACCAAGCAATCAAATTCCTCACTGGTGTGCGCCGCCATAGAGGCCAGAATCAGATTTGGTATGGCTAAAAGGATACCGATTGTATATACATATATACAAGGGGAGGAACCCTTGGTTAAAATATTTGGGGTACCTTATTTTATATTAGTCTGGCGAGGAAATCATTGTAATTAGTGGCTAGGTCTTCGTTTGCTATACAGAATCAATATAATTCAAGCCTCTGTGGCGCAGTTGATGAGCAGTCTCGTTTTAGAGTCGCTAGTGTTTCACTATAAAGCAAGGTCCCATCTGAAGTGAACTTTTACAGCTAATATCCATCGAATGACTTAGAAACATTTCATGTTTATGGCTTATAGTGCCGCGTTAATTACACGTGTCACTTTTGAGCCCACCATAGGTAAACATTTTTGCAGTTTAATCCCTTTAAATGTGAAATAAAAGATAACTTCGTTATATCTGCGTTGTATTAAATACGTTGGCATGGACGTTGTAATGGAAAAATAGCAATATCTGCATATAGAGACAATGACATGCAAACAAACGTACATAACAGGCAACTACTCACACTGCCCCAAGTTCGCATAAAAAATCAGCAGCTGAATATAGTGAAAAAGGCAGCTAAACAGAGCTATAATCTAAGAATCCTACTTTCCTCAGTGATATCAGCAGTAGCTGTCTCACGGGATCTTGCATTTCTCCCTCGTGCATCTTTGTGGCCGTTTTTGGATCTTCTTAATAGAATCGAGTTTAATTTCTGGGGTCCGTAAGAGTATTGGCATAACTGACACCCTTTACAATACGTAGAAATTGATAATTGAATGTATTATAACCGATTCGCCCCCATTAAAATCCGCCATTTTCGTCGTTGGCTAGACGTAGGAATTACGAAACCTGGACGTTGTCTTCGTTACCTGTGTTGAATGCCAGACCAGTGTGATTATTATGTTAGCAAAATGCCTACTCACTCAAAATTATATCATCCATAACCTAAACAAAGGACCAGCCTGTGTCTAACAAATTTTAAACTTCATAAGGTGTATGGGTACAGCTTTATTCTTTTCCACCATTTTTACCAAGGTAAGTAACTTTTGTAAAATCCTACTTACTTCCTCTGCAGAACAAAATCTTTCAAAATAGGTCTACTCTTGAAGGAAAGAATTTGCTCCTAAAGGGGGCAAATTCTTTTCTTTAAAAGATGACCCCAATTTAGAAGGTGGACAAATATACCAATGGTAGAGTTGCTTCCCCTCAAAGTAAACCAATTTACTCCAAATACGTCCACTGATATAAATGGCAAAAAAAAAGCTTTTGCAAAAATGTTCTGGTTAATGGTAAATTATGTGTTCTGGCAACACTGATCAATTTGAGATTCCCTAATCACAGGTACTTTTATGAGTTAGCCTGATACTCAGCAACAACCTTTTCCTCCAGATTTTTGTACCTGGCCAACATGTCTTCATACATCTGCAAAAGAAATTTCAAGGCACAAATTCATACCATTGTCTCTGAACAAAGCTGGATTAAATGTTTAACTGTAAAATAGCCTTTCAAACATGTTAACTTACTTTTACAGTTTCTGTTTTACTTCATTAAAAAAAAAATCGACGTCATCAAGGCCCTAACTTGGCACGTCACAATGTTGGCAAGATGAATTATCACAAATTTTCACATGACGCAGCTTCCTATGTATTCAGTGGAAAATGAACTTGTTTTTGCTATATCTTGATAAGGAGGAATTTGCATTTTGTGTAAGTTTTACAAAAAATTGAATATGAACCAACCTTTTCAAGTCCTGGGGTTGGTGTAGCTGCACATACTGGCTGCTGTAAACCTTGCAGAGCATCTAGAGTTGATTTGCCTTCAACAACTGAAATAAAGAACTGTTCTTAAAGTAACTGGATTACCTTTGTGTTTTTCCACCATTTTTACTATGGGAAACAACTTTTGTTAATTTTGTTTGCTTCCCTGAATGATGAAGCCCTTAAAGGCCTTTTTCTAGCTTTCAAGTGGGGGCTACTCTTAAAGGGAGGTACCAGTATTTGCTTCAGACCATCAAATGAGTATAGCTGGTAGCTCTAAGGGTTTAGTGCTGGCCTGCTAAGCTAGCAATCCAGGTTCAATTCCTGGTGGAGGCAGAAATTTTTTCAGCTGTAAACAGGGTTCCATTGAACACAGCCTTCCATTGCCAACCACCCATTTTCCTGATATGACTGAAATAGTATTGAATGGGATAGTGATAATGAAAAGCAGTGTGCAGTGGATCCTTGTTTATGTTTGAGATTTCCCTATCCAGCTGAAATTGACCCTGGGACCGCTACTAGTCAGCAGGCCAGCGCTTAACCCACTGAGCTACCTTGCTTCTACCAGACATGTAGTAAGAATGTTAATTACCAAGTTTTGCTCGGTAGCATCCACCAAGGGCAGCTGAATTAGGCACATCTATAGTATAAACTGGTGTGTTGAATATATCTGCAATTACCTGCAAGTAGAAATAATATTGAGCCACATCATGTGATTTCAAACAATGTGGCACCTGTGACAAGCAAAGGCTCTGATCAGACTGCACTAGAGTGCAGTCTGATCAGAGCCTTCACTTGTCACAGCAGCCAGATACGGAATTGGCCCAAACCATATACAGGTAACTGAGGACTGTATAGACCCAGTGTAAATGATAAGGATGACCTGAATATCACATGACAAATCTACCACATTGTTGGAAGTCACATGATTTGGCTCATATAATGCAATACTATCTCTAGAGAAATTTAAGGTGTCTGGATACATCTCTATATTTTTCTGACATTTTACCAAAGGATTTGTTTTTTTCTTTTATGACTCAATCTTCCTGTTTGGTTCCATGGTGGGTGGAGTTATTCCCAAATTGAGACTACTGGTAAGGAAGAACATTGCTCATACTAAAGTAATTTCTCGTTTATGAGTTGACCTCTATTGAGAAAAGAGGAAAAAGGGAAAATGGTAGAGTTGCTTCCCCTGAAAGTATACTTTTTTCTACCATTTTTAAAGGGAGGCAACTTTTATCACCTCCTCTTTGCTTCCCTGGGCAAAATTGAAGCCGTATGAAAAGTGGGATAAACTCTTAAAGGAAAGAACTTGCTACAGGAGCAAGTTCTTCCTTTAAGGGTTGACCCCTAGTGAGAATGGAGATGCACATGAGAATAGCAGAGTTGCTTCCCCTGAAAGTATCCAATCACATGACATCCCAGTATTTAAGATTACTATGTTAATAATACAATGTACCATATATTTTCAGTTATAAGATTGGGAGTTTTTCCTTTCAAAAGATTCCAAAAGCTCTAGACCCGTCTTATAAGATGGATCTAGAATTTTTTGATCGTTTTGGAAGAGAAGCTGAATAATTAAACACGCAACAAATTTACATGTTTGGGGTACTTTTGGGCAGAGAAAATTCAGTCTAATAAATTCGGTTTCTCACCTGTAAAATTGTTTTATTTGCTGAAGCTCCTCCAGTAGCTATAACTTTGGTGTCTGGACCTGCAACAAAGGATTTTTTTTTCATAATTTCCCTGTTTAAAACCAAATTACAACAAGCTACATGCACAAGATATACTATACAGACTTGGACACAGAACTTTGATAAGGGGTAAAATTTAATGACTAAGTTCAATATGCTACAGGAATTATGGCCCAGACACAATTTTTTTGCAAGGGCCGATAACTATAAAAAATTGTAATAATGAGACTTGCCTCCCTTGTTTGTGACACATCTGTGAAATTGCATGAACAAATTGACCCAGACACAAATTTTTGGCAAGGGCCAATAACTAAAAAACTGTAATAATGAGACTTGCCTCCCTTGTTTGTGACACATTGTCCCAATACCCATCTGTGAAATTGCATGAACAAATTACATACCTGGTGCACTCAGGAGTTATAGCAGAGAGCCAGATGTTTAGCAAAGACTGATATCTGAGAAAAAAAAAACCTAAAAGAACAAGAAAGAGTTATCTTGCTTGTTTGAGAAACATTGTCTTAATAATTGATAAACTCAACTCATCCGTACAGCTAAGGAATTATTTTTCAACAAAAATTAAACAAATCTGGAAGAGTCCTAGTTGAAGTTAAGTGATTGGTCCAAATAAAGTCAGTTAATATCCCAATCATGTGAGGAAAAGAGAAAATTAATTGAATATCAGATGTGATATTGATTTTCTTGCTGGCTCACCCTTTTGCTAATTTGCATATGCATTCGAATTCAACAATATTTTTTATACATTTCTTTGAACAGTTTCCAAGGGTTTAGACATGATAATAAAATGTCTAGCAAAATTTAGTCAAACGATTTAGCTTGTGTATGGCCAAATGGGGAGGATGTTGTTCATTAACATCCAATCGGAAAACGTTCAGTTTGGAATGGCTAAATTATTAGGCGATAAAGTTGAGACTGCGGACATTAATGGGATCGAGGAATTGATGACAATGAAAAGACAAACATTACTAATCCAGATATTTACCCAACTGAAGACCACATTTTTCTGCGTACATTCTTCTGGCTAGAAACTGTCCTTCAAGCACAGCTCTTATTTCTACCTTAGGGGAAAAGGACTCTACCTGAAAAAGAAATCATTATTGGTAATCACTTAAATCAATGCAGAAAGGAAGGACACAGAATACATGATTTAAGGTAAATGGGTACACTTTCAAGGGAAGCAACTGTACCATTCTCTTTTCTGTCTCCCGTTGAAATGGGAGTCGACACTTAAAGAAAATAATTTGCTCCTACAGGAGCAAATTCTTTCCTTTAAGAGTAGACTCCATATTTGAAGGGCTACATCATCCATGGTAATGAAGGTTGCTCCCCTTTGTAAAAGCATGGAGATTTATCCATACACCTAAGAAATTATACAAGAGGGCCATGGTGGCCCTGAATCGCTCATCTGAGCATTAATCAGTTCACTGGCTCTGGTGAAGATTTATAAGAGTTTTTACCATACTAACATTTGACCTAGTTTTTGACCCAACATTCAAGTTTCAAACTTGGCCTGGATATTGTGAGAATAAACATTCTGACACAGTTTCATTGAGATTGGATCAAAACTGTCCCCTCTGGAGCGTATACAAGGTCTTTCTTATATTTGACCTAGTGACCAAGTTTTTGACCCGACACGACCCAGTTTCAAACTTTACCTAGATTTTATTAAGACAAACATTCTGACAGAGTTTCATGAAGATTGGATCAAAACTGTGCCCTCTAGGGTGTACACAAAGTTTTTCTAAGATTTGACCTTGAGCCGACGTGACTCAGTTTCATAGTGGGCTTAGATATATGGACAATAAACATTTTGACATAGTTTCATGAAGATTGGATCAAAACTATGCCTTCTAGTGCTTACACAACGTTTTTCTAAGATTTGACCTAGTGACCTAGTTTTTTACCCGACATGACCTACTTTCAAACTTGGCCGAGAGTTTATGAAGATAAACATTCTGACACAGATTCATGAAGATTGGATCAAAACTGTGCCCTCTAGGGTGTACACAAAGTTTTTCTAAGATTTGACCTTGAGCCAACGTGACTCAGTTTCATAGGGGGCTTAGATATATGGACAATAAACATTTTGACATAGTTTCATGAAGATTGGATCAAAACTATGCCTTCTAGTGCTTACACAACGTTTTTCTAAGATTTGACCTAGTGACCTAGTTTTTTCCCGACATGACCTACTTTCAAACTTGGCCGAGAGTTTATGAAGATAAACATTCTGACAAAGTTTCATAAAGATTAGATCAAAACTGTGTCCTCTAGAGCGACACAAGGTTTTTCTATGATTTGACCTAGTGACCTAGTTTTTGACCCGACATGACTCAGTTTCGAACTTATCCTAGATATTATGAGGATAAACATTCTGACAAAGTTTCATGAACTTTGGATGAAAACTGTGCCTTCTAGAGCGTACACAAGGTTTTTCTAAGATTTGACCTAGTGACCAAGTTTTTGATCAGACATGACCCAGTTTCAAACTTATCCTACATATTATGAGGATAAACATTCTGACAAGGTTTCATGAACTTTGGATCACAGCTGTGCCTTTTAGAGCTTACACAAGGTTTTTCTAAGATTTGACCTAGTGACCTAGTTTTTGACCCGACATGGCCTACTTTCAAACTTGGCCGAGAGTTTATGGAAGTAAACATTCTGACAAAGCTTCATAAAGATTAGATCAAAACTGTGTCCTCTAGAGCGTACACAAGGTTTTCCTACGATTTGACCTAGTGACCTAGTTTTTGACCCGACATGACCCAGTTTCAAACTTATCCTACATATTATGAGGATAAACATTCTGACAAAGTTTCATGAACTTTGGATCAAAACTGTGCCTTCTAGAGCGTACACAAGGTTTTTTTAAGATTTGACCTAGTGACCTAGTTTTTGACCCAACATGACCCAGTTTCAAACTTGGCCTAGAGTTTATGGAGATAAACATTCTGACAATGTTTCATAAAGATTGGATCAAAACTGTGTCCTCTAGAGCATACACAAGTTTTTTTCTATGATTTGACCTAGTGACCTAGTTTTTGACCCGACGTGACCCAGTTTCAAACTTATCCTAGATATTATAAGGATAAACTTTCTGATTATGTTTCATGAACTTTGGATCAAAACTGTGCCTTCTAGAGTGTACACAAGGTTTTTCAAAGATTTGACCTAGTGACCTAGTTTTTGACCCGACATGACCCAGTTTCGAACTTTGCCTAGAGTTTATGGAGATAAACATTCTGACAAAGATTCATAAAGATTGGATCAAAACTGTGTCCTCTAGAGCGTACACAAGGTTTTTCTATGATTTGACCTAGTGACCTAGTTTTTGACCCGACGTGACCCATTTTCGAATTTGTCCTAGATATTATGAGGATAAACATTCTGACAAAGTTTCATGAACTTTGGATGAAAACTGTGCCCTCTAGAGCGTACACAAGGTTTTTCTAAGATTTGACCTAGTGACCTAGTTTTTGACCCGACATGACCCAGTTTCGAACTTGGCCTAGATTTTATAAAGACTAACATTCTGACAAAGTTTCATAAAGATTGGATCGAAACTGTGCCCTCTAGAGTGTACACAAGCAAAAGTTGACGGACAAACGTCCGGACGGACGTACGACGGACGACGGACATCAGGGTATCCCAAAAGCTCACCCTGAGCACTTCGTGCTCAGGTGAGCTAACAAGCAGTTTAAATTATACATAAGCATGGTTGACTTTCCTTTAAGAGTTGACCCTTACTGAGAAGTGAAGCAAAAAAAAAAAAATAAAACAGTATAGTTGCTTCCTCTGCAAGTATATCAATTTCTCTTAAAGACAAATGAGCCACGACATGACAAAACCAACAAAGTGGTTGTGTGCCCAGCACAGACTCAGATCAGCCTGGGTATCTGCCCAGTCTGATCAGAGTCTTCGCTGTCTGCATGGAGGTAGCTTAGACCCTTAGCTACCCTGAGAACGCTTAACTAAGAGTCTGGTCAAACTGAGCGGATGACCAGGCTTATCTGAGTCTGCGCAGTGCACACAACCACATTGTTGGTTTTGTCATGTCACAGCTCAAATATTCTTGTTTATTGGATGTCATAATCCTATTATGCAATAGTACAGTGGCACTGCTATTTCATCAAAGGAAAACCCCCATCTCACATAGGTAATTACATAACAGGGTCATCAAACCAATAAAGACTAATGGTGGTCTAAATATCTACCCACCCACCCAAACACCCCCACCCACCCAATTAAAAAATGTAATGCCCCTGGAATGTTTAACAGGATTAATACGGACAGCAGTGAAGATAACATTAACCTTGAGGGAAGACCCTCTCAAACACATCAGAGGAACAAAATTAGCTGACTCAGTCTAACTGAGTTTGTTCAGCATCAGTGCAATTATATGAGCCACGACACGACAAAATCAACAAAGTGTTTTTGCGCCCAGCGCAGACTCAGATCAGTCTGGGCATCTGCCCAGTCTGATCAGAGTCTTCCCTGTCCACATGGAGGTAGCTTAGACCATTAACTACATTATAAGCGCACTGCAAAGTCTCTCATCACACTGGGTGGATGCCCAGGCTGATCTGAGTCTGTGCTGCGTTAACAACCACTTTGTTGGTTTTCTCATGTTGCAGATCAATTATACTGTTGCAACACTGCCCAAGCCCCTCACGTACACACAAACACAGACAGACAGACAGAAACATGTTACTAACCACTTCATCATCTTTGTTAAATCTGTATTGTCCCATCACAAATGGAACTATTTCTGTTGCATCAAAATACATTCCTGAAAACAGGAAGAAATAATACAGGTGAGTGGGTACCCCTCCAAATAATGAATGGGTACCCAGCAGGCACATGACGTTGAAATGACATCATACTGACGTCGATGTGACATAATGATGTCGCATCGTAATGATGTCGCATGACATTGACATGACGTCGTACTGACGTCGATGCGACGTAATGACGTCGCATCGACGTCAATACGACGTCATTTCGACGTCATGTGCATGCTGGGGTACACCTGCATGTTTTCTGTAATTTTACTAATGGAAACAACTTTTATGACATTCTGTTTGGTTCCCAGATCAATTAACCCTTTCAAAAAGGAGTCTTCTCTGAACAGAAAGACTTTGCTTCTACATAAACAAGTTTTCCCCTTTATAAGAGTTGACCACTAGCCTACTCTTAAAAGGAAGAGCTTTCCTTTAAAAATTAAATGCTGTTGAGGCAAAGCAGATTTGTAAATTGCTGCCTATATAACCATTCATTTCTGGATGGTAAAGTGTTGAGTATTTCTGTAAACTGTTACCTATATTTCCATTATTTCCTGGTGGTGTGGAATTGAACATTTCTGTAAACTTTTCCCATGATCCTGCACACCTCTCCATCACATGCTGCCTTGTCAGGGAACCATTCTTAAACCTGAATAGCAGTAACTTAAATATGAAGTTTTCTGTTCTCACAACTGAATTATCAAATTATTGTTAAACAGAGTTTTAATATTCAAACTCACCTGTAGAAATATTAAGAAGAAGCCTGTTTATCACTTATTTTATTTTTGCCATTTTTTACTGTGTTTAAAAGGTTAAAATTATTATGCTAACTAATTACATCATAAATACTACTAAAACTCTGATTTTAGCTTCTACTGTCACGTGATCATTTACATGAACTATCTTAAGACATGCATGGAATCGTATGGAAGGGTACGGTCAGAGCTTTATTCTAGCAATGAGGTTATTTCCAGTGCAGTCCCTGGTTCCACTTTTCTCACCATTTTACTTGACTTATAGTTAATTTTGAGAAAATTTTTCTCCGAACTTATGGTCAATACTGTTTAATTCTTCATAATCATACACTATTATCTAACATGATGCAATGAGCATAAAGTGAGATTTGAAAAGTTTCTATAGGAATCAGCTTCAAGATGATCAAATCAAATTATTGTGTGTGAATTGGCATGGATGCAGAAGGTGTGTGCGAAGTGTATATAGTACAGATGCACAGGCTGATCTATATCTGTGCTGATCTATATCTGTGCTGTTCGAATATTAGAACTCATTAAACAATTCGGGGCCTTACTAATAAATCAGACAAACTTACGGAAGTAGAGAGAAAAATGTATCTGGGTCCAACGCACTCACTAAGACATGCCCAAATAGATTTGGAACTGGCACTGACGACCAAAGAAACAAACAGTCGGCTGTTCCCATACTTACCTAAAGAAAAAAGGCAATCATCGTTTTACCGTTTGAAGGGAAAAGACTGCTCGCATTTATTTGGTTATAAGCCAAAAAAGGTTTTCTCTTCTAAAACGACCCCAAAAATCTAAATTTGTTTCACAAGACAGATCTTGATGTTTTGTTTTTCAGTGTAAGACGGCTAGAGCTACATTTTTTTGGGATTGTTCTGGAAGAGAAAATTCGAACTAATAGCCGAAATACACAGGACTGATGTACATATTTGGGGTGTTTTTGCAAAGGAAAAAAAACCGTCATATAGCCAAATAAATGCAATAATTTACAAGCCTCTGTAAACATTTACATGTAGGACCCAGATGAGATGGCTCTTAATGAGCTATTTCATCTGTTTCTACAATGTCTGTAATGCTATAAGTGTTTGGGTAAATGTTGTCCTACAATAGATAGAGGGAGGATTCAATTACAAAAAAGGCTTAGGCACATAAGCAAGCTCTGTCATAACATATTGCGGGGTGACAAAGCTCACCAATGGCCCCCAAATTCTGTTGATACTTACGGGATGATAGTAACAAATGTATCTGAGTCCAAAGCGTTCACACATACAGGACCAAATAAGTTTGGAACCATAGTTGATGACCACTGGCATAGACCATCACCTGTACCCATACTTATCTAAAGTGTAATGGTATACCATATGTATTCTGTTATAAGACGGTGGTTTATCTATCCAAATTGCATTGCTGCAAATATGGCATTCAGTCTTTTGTAATTCAGATATAAATGGTTCCTTCTCATCCAAAACTGCAAATATTTAGATCTGTTTGCAAGATAAGATAGATCTAGATCTTTGTGATTGTTTTGGAAGGGAAAAAGCCCCATCGTGTAGCCGAATGAATATGGTGCAATACGGGATATGGGATGGTTTAAATTATCCTTATAGGTAAAGTAAGTTCATCTGATTGATATCTGTTTACACTAGCTGTACGATACCCTTTCATGCGACCCAATCAAATGTTTCCACATTGCTTTGCTTGCCTTTGTAAATTGTGTTTTTCTCTCCGAAATATAAGCTTCCCTTTCTCCTTGCAAATTTTGTGGAGCTAGTACATATTTCCACACTTCTTTATTCATTATAAAAAAAAAGTTTCAGAAGAGCATGCATACACAACTACAATTTAATGGTTGTATATTAGGGATTTGGAAATTTAATCGTTTACCGTTTGGATCTATCAACGCTCCTGCCATGTGCCAACGTATCATGTAACTTTACCTAAGTGACCTTGTTATGTAAAAATATGCCATCCTTTCAGACGACCTAGTGCTATTCTTCATTTCACTGCAAGAACATTTTTAAAATATAAGACAGGAACTTCACTTTATAGATTTAATGAATCTAAGCAGAAGCGTACCAAAGTCATAAGTCCGAACTCATAAACGATTTGAACACCAACGAACTCTATATATTTAGATACGCAGTCATGGAACCAAAGAGGAAGTTTGATCAGATGCCCACAAGTAGGAAGCATCAACCGCCGACTGTAATACATCGCCATGTCTTTGTTTCTGATGAACAAGTCGGTGGAACTGAAAGTCCGGTTACTAAAAGTCCGGTAACTGAAAGCCCAGTAACAGACAGTCATACTGCGTTTCGGCTGTGACCATCATATCGGAATTAAGTTAAGTACTGCCCAACCTGAAGGGGTCCATTTTAGAGCTCAATAATCCCAAAGGAAATAAAAATCACAATATGGTGAAGTAAGGGGATATTTTTACAGCCAATGCCCAGCGCATAAAACTAGCTGCAGGGAAGCCAATCATAATATATACAGGTTGCCTTTATACCAAAAAATCTGGTTTATTATCCAAGTTGTTTAATGGTTATCATCAAGTTGACTTATATGTATGCTCCTCAGAAACATCAACTGAAGTTTCTGAAGAGCATTCATGTATCACTGCACTTAAAGCTATCATTGGTTGATCGTAAGAGATTTGGAATTCCGTCGTTTACCATTTGGACTTATTAATGCTCCTGCCACGTACCAAGACATCAAGGAATATTACCCCAGTGACCTTGTTATGTAAAAGCATGCAATCTTTTTCAGACAACCTAATGGTATTCTTAATTTCACTGCAGGAACATTAAGAAAAGATAAGCCATGGCCTTTGAATATTTAAATGAATCTACGCAGAAGCAGCCACAGTACCAAGGTCGTAAGTACGTACTCATTTACGATGTAAACATCAACAGACACTACATTTAGATACACAGACATGAACCCAAAAAGGAAGTGTGTTCAGGTGCTCGCAAGTAGTAAGCATCACCTGCCGATTTTAATACACCCGCCGTGTCTGTGTATCTGGTGAACAAGTCAGTAAAACTGAAAGTCTGGTGACTGAAAGCCATTGTATGTTTCGGCCGCGGACATCAAGTCGGATATAAGTTTAGAAATGCCCACATTGTAGGGATCAACGAGGTCATGGTGTTTCCCATAGACCTTTGTAAGAGCTGACACAAGCCTTGCTCTGCGACAGCCCTGTGACATCAATTTACAGGTGAGCAGCTTCCCTCTATCAACAGCCGGGCCGCGTTGCGCAATCGGTAGGGCACCTGACTCATAAGTCAGAGATTCTGTGTTCGAAACCCGGTCTGGCCACATACTTTCGTTTCTCCTTCCGCTGATTCAAGAAAGGCAATTGTCAGTTACTGGCGAAAGTATGTGCACTTAGCACTGGTTAACCGCTTAGGAGGTCTGAGCCTGTCCAGGAATAGTGTGGTTAGGTTAACTGACCATCCCGACATGACCATAACTGTTTACCGAGGACGTTTAACGTCAAATCAATCAATCAATCCCTCTATCAACAAAGTCTTAATAGTTCAAACAGGCTCTGCATAACTAACTAACTATTTAGCTTACCTAACTAACTGAGAGACATTAGCTCCGTATGCAGGCGCCCAAGGCAAATTTCTACTTAAAAATGGAAAGTTAACTGATGGAAAATTGAAGAGGTCTCTCTTGTCGTAAAGCCTTAGCTCAAGTACGACAGAGATGAACTGTACCCAATAATGTCCTTAATTTCAAGTTCACATGGGTAGATGAACTCCTAAATCTTTGAAGTATACGAAAGCAGATCATCATATATATATCTATGTAGGTGAAGTTGAAAAGCTAGCAAAGCGTTTTTACCTGTTTTAAAAGTCCCTGTATGGATTACCCCTAAAAGCCGTACATGAATAAGTCAGCAATTAAGGGATGCATTTAGTGCCCATTGGAATGCCAACTGTGTGCTGAAAACGTGTCCGCTAATCTCTACGTAAATAATGTCGAACTGCAATTGTTGTAACAAACTTAATGCAAAGAAATGGCCGTTCTTGACACCAGCATACTCACTTTTGCCATACACTGAGGCAGAGTGAGTGAGTGAACTCGGGTTTAACGTCCCACAAACAACTAGCTCATATGGAGACGGGACCTTGGTTTAAACTGTCATCCAAAAGACCGGAGAAGCTATAAACTGAGAACCTGAGCTAAAAAGGCATATATCTCCAATAAAAAACAGTTCAGCAGCTTTTGCTCCATAGGCTGGAGTTGAAATTAGAAGAAGATGGTCCTCACAAGCCTTGGGCTTTCGATCAAATCCTGATCTATTGTCTCTGTACCTTAGTTGAAATTTTGATGAATAAAATATTGTTTAAACCAAATTAGAAGGACGATTCGCAGAAAATAAAACTCAAGCAGAGAAAAAATGACTGGTTAAGCTGATTGAAAAACGCGACGTGCTTCTTAAGCCATGTGCGTGATGTGGGTAATCAAATCAGCCTGCGCGTTTGCGCAAAACGCCTGGGATTTTTTTATTTATCACCGTTTTAGATTCCCCAGTACTCATAGATTCATATGAATCACTATAATGAATAATTATTATAAGGCAAGTGAGCATTAAAACATAATGGTCCTGAGCATTTGGTGCCCATTCGCCATATATTCCTTTATTTCTTTCTAGTATGGTTTGAATACAAAGCAATGGATGCAACACGTAGCGAATACAGAAATCATAAGACAATTTGATAACACTTTATAAACAATACTTACGATAAGTTCACCCTTTTTCACAGCAAGGCCAATCAGAGACTGCAGGTTGTCTCCAGTAAACGGGGTTATTTTACAGTCAGCTGGGAATCCGTATTTCTTTACAAGATATGATGATACATTTCCCTAAAAGCAAAACAAAAGCAAAACCTCAGCCAGTCCATGACCCTCATCTTGGCACAAGCTTACAAAATGCACTTCACTCAAGGTTGCTTTTTTTAGAAACACCAATATTCAGTTTCCTCTAAAACCTGATTTCAACTTTCAGACAGTAATTTTATAGTATTTATACCAAATTCACTTCTGCGCCTAATGTCTGGCAGTACATGTCAATGTCGCAATACAACTTCCACTATACTACCCCAGAGATACACTCGTTACATGCACCCTCTTTCGTTTCTGCAAATATATTCTTCTGCTTTATATTACGAACAGTCGTTTTATCCAGCATCAATAGTTCTTTGGAAAAGACTTCCTATGATTCTCGAAAGAGGGTGCAGCAGTATGAAAAGATAGGTAGATAGATAGATGAAAATTACCATCATGGGCCCTTATCCTAATTTTATATACCTAAATCAATTTTAAGGTCTTTCTCCCTCAAATTATCAGAAAGGGTAGTTATTTCCACAAGTAATTCAGCAAGTTTACCAAACATTAGAATTATTCACTGGAAACTATTTGCAAGCAGAACGGAAAAGAAATTGGATTTAGACATATACTATACAGTCTCTGGTCTTACAAAACGGGGTCTACTCTAACAAGAAAGAGTTTTCTCCTAAATTTATTTTCTTAAAGAATTGTTCTCCATGTCAAAGGGAGACACAAATGAAAATGTCTTAAATAAAATCCGAGAGACATTTGACGACTTGCAAGCATCGATTCATTCATTTCATGTTGCCTAATATCTAATATTAATACATGAAATCTGCGGAATGCTATGGCGCACCTGCCTTGCAGTTACACAGTAGTGGGGATAATGGCGAGAAGAAATGCAAGGTTTAATATATATGGGTATAAGTATAGTCTTACAATTCTATGTATAAAAATTTCAGTCAACAGACTTCGAAATAAAGGCCAAGTTTATAAAGCAAGGAAGGAAATAAAAGACACTTTATGTCAGGTTTTATTGTTGTAGGTAGTAAAGTTAGAGAGAAATAGCCCATACGATAATGAAGTCAGATCAAATACAGGTCTAAAGGCTACAAAAATAGCATCCAAGAAGACATTCTAAGAAGTAGCTGATGTTTGTTGGTCATGCAGTTAAAGAGAAATGGATAGAAACCATGTATGACAGATCTTTGAAGTTGAACCAACGTAAAAATTACGAGATCAATAGAGCATGAATTTAGTGCAACGTCTAAACAAAACTTTAAGCCAGGTTTGATGAATGCAGGCATGGTGTTCTAGAGAAATAAAAGAAATGACTTTTAACTCTAGGGTCGACGTATAAATGTGGATGAAAGGCCAAACGGAATGATGGAAGGAAGGAAAACCGGATGCCTATATTGCACCTTGCTAAAGCAGTGCGACAAAAAGTTTATAACTGTATCATGTTTAATGGCGACAGGACGACCAGTCTACCTACCAATATTTCATGTGAGGGATGGGGCTCTCCTAGTTTCTCAGCTAAACCAACACCACACGCCTAAAATATGCAACAACAATATGTTAAGTGCAAAACTAAAATCGCCAGACATCAACAGTTTTTATTAATTTTGGTTTCAACACCTGTACACATAGAAACCAAAGAGGGTTCTGAGCGCTACCGTCATTAACAGTTTTGTTGAAGTAAAAATGCCAGCTCTCAAATGAACTGCGACACGACAGCATGTGCGCCGAGACTCAGATTAGCCTAAAAATCCGCTCAGCCTGATAAGAGTCTTTGCTGTCGCAATAGCAAAAGCTTATATCCTTGGCTATCTTTTAAGAGTACAGGGTAGACTCTGATCAGACTTGTACACATGAAACCATTGATTTTTGTAAAATGAATAACTTTGCATAATCTGTTACCAGAAAAGGAGGGTTCTGAGCCCTATCTTCATCAAACGTTTATGTGAGGTAAAATGCCAGCTCTCAAATGCAGTTTTGTAGAGTTCTTGTTCATGTTGTGGTAATCAGAACTCCAGATAGAGGACTGGTTGATCGTGGGACATAGTTTCTCTTTTATCCGTCTGAAAATATACTCTGGCCTCATACTAGACCATATTAGACTATACTCGTCTTCTGCTAGCAGATAAGCGAGACAGATAACACGACAAATTTAAGTAATAGAGACTTATCAAAATAGTCAAAAGAAGAACTAGCGTTAACTATAACCTCCCGTGTGTAATCATTCGCTTACAGCAGTGCTCCTGTCTATAAACATTGTACAATTCTATATTGAAATTAATAAATTTCACGTCAAAATAATATTTTGTTGGTGTTGTGGCGATCCATTGCATTATCACTTTTGGCTGGCCTGCGATTTTGGATCAAAGTCTACTCCCCACAGAATGTTGGTGTGTATTAGTTTAATGCACCTATGACAAAATTATGATGATATGTTTGGAAAACTATGGAAACGTGACCGCCATGATAATGAAAACACTAATGACAAGGACTTTTTTCTGAAAAAATAAAAAGTAACGAAATTTTAAAAATTAACACAGAAATTGTCAAAGGACCAATTGCAGATTTTTTATAACCTATAGAAAACTATTCCTTCTTCTATGGAAAAATTAATGATAGTCACAAGTTACCAGTAAAATCAAGTCGATGGTGATAAACAACTTTAATCTATCACAGTTTGCAGCTTAATGCACATAATGTCACCACCTCAAAAGCTATGCAAATTTTGTAGTAGCATTCTCATGGTATCTTGATACATGTTACGGATACCAAGACAGGATGGCCTGTATTACAGACGGTGGGCCTGTCAGATCTATGAGGTCCACAGATTTTCAGTCAAACAAAAACAAGTGCGGGTATGTGTTCTCTTTGTATTTTCATTGTTACAGTGAAAAAAATAAAACAACCGAATTTAATTGTTATAGCTTTTTGTTCCTGTCAGTTGTCTGTTTGAGCGTTAAATGATATACATACATGTACGTAAAACCGGCTCATCCTTTCGGGGTTATGACATCGTAGTATAACATCATACTTACGTTGATGCATTTGGGGCTCCAATGTTTCGTTCTGATGTCCAGCAGATTCATGACAGAACCGTCACCGAAATCTATCGGAGCATAATCTCCTAGAAATAATGAAGCCATTAAGCTGGAGATCATGGATATTTTCTGAAATAAGCAAAATAAGCGGCGACAGAAATTAGCAGCAAGAAGCACTATGCATTAAGCGACATAGTACTTACATTTAGACACTTGGTATCCCAATGTTTTGTCCTAATATCCAATAAACCCATCATTGAGCCATCGCCATAGTCGACCGGAGCATAGTCACCGAGAAATAATGACGCCATTAAACTACTGATCATAGATATCCTCTGAGGATAAAAATAAAAGAAATAAATATTTTTAATGGTATATCTGGCCATAATAAACAGACAAAATGTCTAGGCATCAAAACTAGACTACATGTATAGGATAAAAAGTATTTTTACTATTGTTTTATCCCCCCCCCCCCACCCAGTGCAAGCAAGCAGCAGAGAGGGCTGGATTCTCCTTCTGTGCAGAAAGTTACTAAAACCGAAAGATTTTCGGTCTTGTTATTATACTACTCTAACTAGACGAGTTTTTGTCATGAAATAGGCTGATTGCGAGATGCAAATTAAAACAGAAGGCTGAACGGCGAATACTGAAGCTTTCGATCAGGCCCTGATCTTTGAAGCACTCTCCTACTGGTGTAATATTCAATAAAACAGGCCCGATTCTAAAACAAAAAATATTTGAATTTGCAAACAGCGTAGATCTGGATGAGGCGGCTCAGCCATAAGCTGCCTCATGTGGATCTACACTGCTTGCCCCCTAGTGTTATAATTCAATTTTATATAGCTTGAATGAAACATATTCTGTTTTCTGTTTTCCCTAATACACTGTATTTGCGGGCGTATTTTGTCTTCTGCTTTTTTACATTTTAAGGTTAAACTTATGCACAATCTCAGTCTTTGGATTTCCAATGATTTTGGAGGTCAACTGGCCAAACTGCACCAATTATATCGCATGGTACTTCTTGAGTAAAATTACAACATGACATTAGCAAAGAAAAAAAGGCACAATCTTTATTATGAATAAGCCACGTTACGCGAAATTATGCTTTGGATATCGGCAGACCACAGATGTAAACCAGTCAATCCGTGTGTTCTTTTCATGCCTGCAGAATCCCAACTCTGTGTTAGACTGCACGAATACGTAGGCTGGTCTGAACCTTTGCTGCTCGCAAATGGCATACGCTCTCTTTTTCTGTGTGGCGATTCCATTTTAAGTATGCCTTCTTAATACACTACGTAAGCTTGTATGTCAAGCCGTGAGAACCAGAATGAAATTATGTCGCATCTCCGTCAGTCTTCTTGTGCGTCAATTGTTGATGCAGCGGCGTTATGACGTTGTTTCGACATTGTGTGACTGCTGGTATTAAACCCATCTTAAAGTACCTCTGTGTTCTCGTATGCCTCTCTCTCTGTTTGGAATATCTTCATAATCTCTGTCCCGGTGTCATGTTCAAATGCCCGTGAGCCTGTGATTCTTGCCAGTTCCTGTGAACAATATTATGAACAGCAATGTATGTAATAGGGTTATACTTTCTGTTTTCTGAAACCAGATCTACATATACGGAAACATATTTAGAAATAAATAAATGCTGGAAGAAATATAACTTACTACAAGGAGCAGGAGCTCATGTATACGGTCAGAGTTGAACTTAGGTCAGCGTCACAATCTAGTAAGGCTCTCACTCAGTGGCTTGACCCTGGGGCTAAGGTATTCCATATAAATGATAATGCTTCAGAGATATCATGAACCAAATATAGAAACAATCTGACGTGCTCAATGCTTACTGAGATATGAGCATCCGAAAGGTTCAACGCAGAACTTTGACGTAGAGACCAACAGACAGACGAATGAACAGACAATGGAGGAAAAGACAAAACTACATACCCACTGATATAATTCGTATTATTAATCAAACCTGCTATTTGATACAGGAGGTCCGGTAGCTCAGTAGGTTAAGCGCTGGCCTACTGATCTAGCGGTCCCGGGTTCGAGCCCCGCTAGAGGCGAGAACCTTTCCAACCGTAGATGGGGTTCCTTTCCACAGTGTTTTTCATTATCACTCTACCATCATCCTGATATGACCGAAATATTTTTGAAAGGACTTAAAATCGCAAGTCATCCATCCATCCAGCCATGCCATTTGATAGACAGCATGCTCTTGTTTGCACTCATCTATAAAACAGGGGTATAATAAAGTTTGATGATTATAACAATGTTGTCAGAAAACGCCAGGTAAACATGAAATAAATGTCGTAAAGTGCCAGATCTGTAATATGGTAGTTATACCTTGGTTTGTCCATTTGTACGATGTAAGCAAAGACAATCCAAGAGTTCAACTAACGTAAACAAAGGCTGTCATCAGACAGCATAGCTCGCTTGAACTGGTGCTTGTCCATCATGAACACAAAGTTCTAAGAATGTGATCTTGACCTCCACAGTCACTTAGGAAGGTGATGCTGCTACCATGTAAAACTTTGAAGCAGTATCTGTCATCAGTCTGAGTATAACTTTCTATTTAGGCAGGGTGGAACTATAAACCGTCAGACTGTGACCTTGACCTAAAGGTCAATGAGAGGTGGGGTTGGTACTGTGTAAAATTCTGGACCAGCATCTAACGGAAGCTAAGTATCAACTGAATCCATCCACACACTAAGAAAACACAGTGCCTTAGGGAACTTTAACCAAAACTTTAACAAAACATTAAGTCAAGTCCATCAAGTCCATGACCTTCACCTCAGTCATCAAGGGGGTTGGGGTGGTACTGCATAAAATTTAGACTATTACCTAACATCTCTGGAAGTATAAAGGAAATCTATCAAAGAGTTAAGGAGATTTAGCCAAGAACATCTCAAAGGACCTGGTATGATAAGGCCCATATTTGGCCCCCAGAAAACTCATTTTTCAAAAGTCTTATTTCCATAATAAAAATGTATTCATATGAAAGTTCAAACCTTGAATGTAACAGCAAACACAAAATTAACCAGTTTTTTTCACAAAATATGGGTGATATTTGTACTGAACATACCCATACCCCCAGCGGATTCTGACGAAAATGACGAATTTGGTAGCCTTTGTGGCTTTCAAAATATATGAGCCCGGCCTCCAGCACATTTAATATTTTGTATACAGATAAAATTTATATATATTTACATGCCATGAAAATATTAAATGTGCTGGAGACCGGGCTCAATGTTTATTTTTAACTTTTTGTTACCAAACTGGCAGCGTTCACAGACGCATGGGATTTGGACTTTGGCCAACAGAGCCATGATGAAGTCTCAATTTATACAAGATATTAATCTTCAGTAAGCAAAACTGTGCATGAGCCTGGGAAACTATCCCGTTTTCTCTCCATAATCAGTACAAACCTGTTACTATTTGGTGTCCTTAGATTCACCAGTCATTTATCTTTACAATGAGATGCATGTCATCGCATGAACTTGTATAGTCTTTACAAATTTATTCAAAACAATTCACTGCCATGTGAAAAAAAATGTCCTTACACATAATTTCTCTGTCAATTTACATAAATGGTTCCCCGTTTCAATCTCTGTGCATGGAGACCTCTTACACACTAGGAACCATAATAGGGATTCCAGTCAGCTCTAAAATAAGAATAGCTCACCTGTGTACATAATCTACCTTGGTACCTGGATACTTATTCTACAGGTTTAAAAGCTGGGAGCCAGTTATGTAATTACTAGGTAGATTATGTGTAAGGGCATTTTTTTCACATGGTAGTGAATTGTTTTGAATAAATTTATAAAGACTAGACAAGTTCATGCAATGACGTGCATCTCATTGTATATATACTGTTCACAAAAAGTAGGGGATATTAATTTATTAAAAATCGTATAAATTAGAAAAAATACCAAATCCATCTGAAACGGCAAGTATCCATCAGATAAATATTCGATAAGACATTTTGCGTTACAATTTGGATGGTATACCCTGTCACGTGACCTGCGTGTCATTCGTTTTAGACAGGGGGTCGACACCCAAATTTCACACGAATCTGGTGTGGAAACAGATTGTTTTCAGATTACAAAATTTACACAGAAACACTCGTCATGCTTCATTTAACAAACTGAAAATTGGGTTTACCCACTCTTTCAACGAAATAATGAGTGCAAGCCATAAACGTCTAAATTTTTCGGTAACTCGATGCACCTGTAAGAATTTTGTTTTCTGGTTTTCTTCCCAACATGACAGTTTTGAAGAAGAAAAAAATTCTTTTAGCATACAAAACTTAAAAGTGCATAAAATGGTTAGCTAAGTTGAAAAATTTGAATAAATTTTTGTTCGAATTTACCACATTTTAGTCCTGACCCCCTGTATGAAACAAATTGTATGCAGATCACGTGACAGGATATATCGTCTAAACTTTCATGAAAAGTGTCTTAACAGATATTTATCTTATCAATATTTAGAGTTTCATATGGATATCACATTTGTTGTAGATGCTACAATTTTTCATACCTGAATATCCCCTACTTTTTGTGAACCGTATATAAATGACTGGTTAATCTGAGGATACCAAATACTAACAGGTTTGTACTAATTATGGAGAGAAACCTCGATAGTTTCCTGAGCTCATGCACAGTTTCGCTCGCCAAAGATTAATATCTTGTATAAATTGAGACTTCATTGTGGCTCTAGGGCCTACTGGTCAAAGTCCAAATCCCAAGCGTCTGTGGCAGCGTTTGGAACATTTTCCCAGCGTTCTCAACATAAAAACGCCCATATCTCCGCTCATAGACAAAATAAACATATGTTGTGGGTATTCATTTTCTTAGTTAGAACACAAGGAATAATCTGGTACACATTTCATTTTGATCTGTTGGAATTTTTTGGTTAGCGTCTCTGGACTTGCAAATTTGAGTGAGTGGGGTACCTGGAGAGGCCTTGTGCAGTGTACAGGTAATTAGCAGCGCAATCTTACATATAAGCACTTCATCAAAAGCCTGTTGTTAAGAGCTTTCAAAAGTTATTGTAAATGACTTATTTCTTGAAAGGAATATGTATTAAACTCAAATTTTCTCACAATTTTCCTTCATTTTCTTGAAACAACATAGGCATGTCAGAAATCATGTTATTCTGAGAATTAGCAAACACGAAACATTTTATTTTTGCTTGTTCCCATACGCACAAATAATAAGCAATAGAAACCATGCATTTTTAAGAGAATTTGAATGGGGGCCAAAAACGGCCCTTATCATACCAGGTCCTTTCAATACAAAATTTCTAAGTCTGTGAGCTTGATCTACACGTCATAAACAGGGGTGGGGATGGTGCTGAATAAAGTTTCTGACCAATATCTATAACCATACCAAATATAATTCTAGGCCATTAATTCTTACAACATTTAACGTAAAACTTTAACATAAAATTTCTAAGTCCTTGACCTTGACCTATGGGTCGTGACCAGGGATGGGGATGGTGCTGAATGTAATTTTGGGCCAGTGTCACAGGGTGTAGGTAATTAGGTATATCATATACTTGTACTCCCTCGGGGTACAAGCCGGCTTTTATTTCGACGTGGTAGAGTGCTCGCCTTTAGATCGAAGGGTCCCGGGTTCGATCCTCGGTAGGGGCATTGAGATTTTTTAAGAGTTCGTGACAAATGGCGCCTAACGTAAAATCCAGCTTGAACCCTGTGCAGAAATTCCTCGAGCGTATTTCTACACGCAACTCTTTAGCCTGGAACTTCGGGGACGAAGTCCAATTTGGTAGGGGAGAATGTCACAGGGTGGAGGTAATAAGGTATATCATACACTTGTACTGCCTTTAGATCGAATGGTCCCGGGTTCGATCCTCGGTCGGGGCATTGAAATTTTTTAAGAGTCCGTGACAAACAGGGGGAAAATGTCAAAGATCGACCAAGTGGCTCGGTAGCTCAGTTGGCAGAGTGCTCGCACAATAAGCGAGATGCCCTGAGTTCGAGTCTCGGTCGGGTCACGATTTTCCCTCCCCTGTGATGTTTGGTGGCCAGTGCGGGTCCACGGCTAGTGCCGCGAGCATCAAAAAGTGCATGTCTCGTTGGTTCCTCCGTGGTACCGGGCAGATTCGAGGACGAATCTAATTAAGCAGGGGGGAAATGTCAAAGGTAGACCAAGTGGCTCGGTAGCTCAGATGGCAGAGCGCTCGCATGGTAAGCGAGAGGCCCTGGGTTCGAGTTCCGGTCGGGTCACGATTTTTCCTCCCCTGTGACACCAATATCTATCATCATACCATATATAATTCAAAACAATCAAAGGGTTTAGGAACTATGGTGTCTTAAAACCTTAAACGTTAATAAATTTCTTAAGTCCGTGACCTTCAACTATAGGTCGTGACCAGAGGTGGGGATGGTGCAGAATACCGGTAACATTTTGGGCCAATGTCTATCATCATACCAAATATAATTCAGATGGATCAAGGGTTTAGAAACTGTGATATCTTAAAAACTTTAACGTAAACCTTTAACATTTTGTTAGCGCCGATGCCGACGCCAACGTCAACGCCGACGCCGGGGGTAGCAAAATAGCTCTTCCTGAACTTCGTTCAGACGAGCTCAAATGAAGAAAAGGTGGAATGGCAAAGAGTGTAGACTCTGGCCAGACTGGTCCTCCGGGAGCAATCAGACATATCTATCCCAATATACAGAACATCAGATATGCCAGAGTCGGCCAGTTTATGGCTAATGCTCGTAGATCGCCTCCGTACCGTGGTGTGTCTGTTTGTCCGAACACGATCTACGATGACGTACCTGATGTATTCGATGTTAAAAGCAACTTGTCTAGGTAAGACTGACAGAAACCCAATATAACATTTTCATAATATCAATGCCATTATAGAGCTGTCCAATATCATTTCCTCGTGCGTATGCAAACCTCGGATTCAAAGAAAAACAACAAACTCGATCAATAAGATAAATGATAATGATACCATTGGTCCACCAACAGCCTTTTCCAACTGGCGACATTGTTTAGTGGAGGTGGCATCCATCCACATTGGGGGTTCTGGTACACTAAACACATCCTACAAAACAAAACAATAAATGTAACGTTATTTGTAATGGATATATTTTTGTTTCGATTTTCACCTGCCAACATACTCACGGTCCCAGTAAAATTCATGCGGCGTAAAAAAAGAAAAGCTTATATTTGTTTCGATTTTCACCTGCAAACATACTCACGGTCCCGGTCAAATTCATGCGGCGTGATTTTAAAGAAGAAATGCTTTTGCATCAGAAACATGTCATTTAAAGATTTATTCCCAGAACCGCTTCTGTTTTAATTATATAAAAGCAAGAAAATTAAAGGAAACAAAAATAAATCTCAGTGATCCTCTTGTTTGTGTCTCTTGAACTAGGCGAGCTGGATGGCTCTGTAGTGTATTGACTCTAAGGCCCTAGTAACGAAATTAGCAAAATTTGCAAACAGCGTAGATCCTGATGAGGCGGCTCATGATGAGCCGCCTCATCAGAATCTGCTTTGTTTGCCCTCTAGTCTTTGAATTCTCAATATGAAATGTCTTGGACAAGGCATTTTTTTAATTTTTGCAGACGTAAATTTTGTCGTCTGCTTTTTGGTGCTTAAAAAGTTAACATACTTGAGGTGAATAGGTGCACTTCCGTGGGAGGCAACTCTGTCATTTTCATTTTCAAAGGCATTCCTCCTGAATATGAATGAACTCCAAGGAGCAACTTCTTACCTTTCAGAGTAGCCCAAATTTTGGAAGGGTTTTGTCGGCTAAGGGAGCGAACAGGAAGTCACACAATAGTTGTTTCCCTTTGTAAAGATGGTGGAAAAACATGGAGGTGTACCCATAGACCTTAGATCGTGATAAGGTTTAGTGTTCACTGCCACCGAAATGCCCCAATGTAGGAGCCCCGGTAACTCAGTAGGTTAAGCACTGGCCTGCCGATCTAGCGGTCCCGGGTTCAAGCCCCGCTGTATGAGGAATTCTTTTCAATCGTAAACGGGGTTTCATTGCACACAGCTTCTCATAATCACCCAAGCATCGTCCTGATATGACAGAAATACTATTAAAAAGGACGTAAAATCGCAAGTCTTCCATCCATGAAATGCCCCAGAGTGAGCCTTTTGTGACCCCTATATCGCAGGGTATAATCGATTCCGCTAATTTTCGCTTCCTGCAGAGACTGTACATCATACTTAGTTTCCGCCGAGACTGTCCGCGATCTCTTGCTTCCTGCCGAGACTTCTGTACATGATGAATGGCTTCATGCAGAGACTGTCCGCGTGATTCTGCTTTCTGCCGAGGCTCTCGACAGGAAGCAGAGTCACGCGGACAGTCTCGGCAGGAAGCCATTTTTCGAGGACAGTAGTCCCTGCAGGAAGCAAGAGTTCGCGGAGAGTCTCGGCGGAAGACAAATATGACGGACAGTCTCTGCAGGATGCGAAAATTGACGGACTGGTTTATACCCTGTGTATATTCGGTGTCTTCAGTCTTCTCCATTCAGGAAAATCGGTGAATCTTAAGGTGGTGATAATCACTGATTTGGGACAAAGACAAAAATCTGCATAAAATACTCAAAATAACACTGATCTTTCCAAAACTTAGCATATGCCTTCTTTATGTTGTTCAGTTCTCATAATTTAGAATCCCAAAATGCAGCATTTGTTAATATTAAAAGGTGTTTTTATAAGAGAAGATCAAAGGGTAATTTTCTGCGAATAAATCTGAAAAAATAATATCATTATTGAAAATATACTTAGTGCTTAGAGTACCTTGTTGCATAATGGAGAGCGTCCTAGCAATTATTTTTTCAAACTCTTTCACACATTATCAGGCTGAGCAGATGAGAAAGATGCAGTCTGTGTCCAAATTTTTTTGTCAAAACACACAGGTGAGACAGGTGATACTATTTCAACAAGGTTGAACAATTTCATCTACACACTACTGATCATGTCAGTAATGTATTATTTATATTGTAGGTGTTAACATAGGTATGCTTGCCTACCCTATATTTAATAAATGCGTCCAGTGTACATTTACCTTGTACATGGTTGAACATTAAGAAAAAGCTACCGTTTTCATCTGGTCTACATTACAATTTGAGAAAGAGTTGGAATAAATAATTGCTAGGACGCTCTTCATTATGCAATAATGCACCTTCAGCACTACGTAAATTTTCAATAACGATATTATTTTTTCAGATTTATTCGCAGAAAATTACACTTTGATCTGTCCTTATAAAAACCCTTTTTTAAGCAGCATGTACGTCTATTTTGTATTCTAAACTGTAAAGAACAACGAAAATAAGAAGTCTGCTAACTTTCAGGGAGATACGTTACTTTTTTATAGTTTTATGCAGATTTTTACATTTACCATAAATCACCACCTTAACAAGGCAGATAGTACACTTGCTTTAACAAAAGGAGGCGCTCGGATTCGAAAATATAATATAGTATTCAATTCCATGTAATCCTCTCATGGACAGGCTCGGTGCCATGAAACGCAGCCATGAATTCGTTCCGCTGAGCCTGGAGACCATCGTTAAGAGAGCTGAAACAGCAACAATATGGTCTTTCCAGTGTAGAGCCCCGGTAGTTCAGTGGGCTAAGCGCTGGTCTACTGGTCTAGCGGACCGGGTACGAATCCCGCTTAAGGCGAGAATCTTTCCTACCGTAAACGGGGTACCATTGCAAATAGACTTTCATTATCACCGTTCCATCGTCCTGATATAACTGCAATACTGTTGAAAAGAACGTAAAATCGCAAGTCATCCATCCATCCATGTCTTTCCAGTGGTGTAAGCGGCTTAACTATGATTCTATAAACAGGGCCCTCGCTTCCCTTTTGATAATAATAATGAGCCGCGACACGACAAAACCAACAAAGTGGTTGTGCGCCCAGCGCAGACTTAGATCAGCCTGGGCATCTGCCCAGTCTGATCAAAGTCTTCGCTGTCCGCATGGAGGTAGCTGTGACCCTAAGCTACCCTCAAGCGCTTAGCGAAGTGTCTGATCAAACTGGGTGAATGTCCAGGCTAATCTGAGTCTGCGCTGGGCGCACAACCACTTTGTTGGTTTTGTCGTGTCGCGGCTCATATTACTATGTCGATTGATATTCACTGCACTGGGTCATAAAACTGGCAATTTCATCGCAGAATAACGGCTTTACTTCTGGTTCCCCATATAACAATGAAAAATAAAAGCGAAATTGACTGGGCTCATTTCGTTCCGTACATTGTATTTTTACCATAATATTAAAGTTTATAATAACGAAAGCAGAACGTTTTGGTTACTTTTCAAAAGCCTGTTATTGTTTAATTTGTTTATTTACACGACAGGTCCAAAATGATGGCAATTAGTCTGGGGAATAAAATTATGATTTTTTATCATATGACGTCGCATCTGAGAGTGTAATAAAGCCATGCATTTAAAAACGATAATCCACTAGCGGATTAACTGAGACGTTCTCAGTTAAGCTGGGCCATTCGCGGACAAAAATGGCCATATATCCAACCATGCCAGAATTCAAGAAAAAATCACGAACATAATGCTCATTATATCTCCTTCAAAGCTTTAAAATATTTTTAGATAATAATTTTAGATTATGGAATACCAACCATGTTTACAGACGTACCCTAACAATTAGAAATGGCGTGTTTTAGGACGTTATTTAAATACATGTACGCTGAAGGACGATGTCGCATACCATTTCTTTGACATGCGTAGCATTGCACATTTACTTATATACTGACATTTGATTATTTTGGCTGGTTTCAATTTAAAATGGTTTTCTTTGCTTTTTTTGGAAGAAATGGTTTTTCTATGAAGCGCTGCTTCATCAAATGACGTCAACGCTTTCAAAACGTGGTCTTAGTGACGTTGTGACGTAGGTTACAGTACACACTTTTTAACGTTTTTATGCCATTTAATGTTTCAATGCATGAAATCTAAGCACACCATCTTATAGCTGTTACTAAGCAGGATTTTGCACATGGTTTTCATAGCGATTACTTAGCTCAGTTTTAAATAAAGCCCGTGGCGTAAGGTTACATTCTGACAGAAAAATGCTGGGGTAATGTATTTTGAAGTCGAGTAAATTATACAAAATAGAGCAAATTTGCACAAATGATATAAAACATTGAAGAACGCATATTTCTTCATGTGATCTTGTAAGTTTTATGATGCCGGGCCATTTTAGTTAACACATGTATCATGAATTTACCACTGTGACGTAGGTTACATAAAATTTGCGACATTAGTTCCCAGTCTCATTTCGTAGCAAAACCTACCCTTTTGATATTGTTTAAGCGGGGAAATATGTAAGAAATCACCTGAATTTAATAATCACGCCTGGTAAACTATCACAGGTACCTCCGCGGAGGTACCGATAAAAAGTTGTGACAGGCATCCGGAGCTACCTGTGACGGTCAAAAAATAAACAAAATAGGGTAGATATTCGTCTTTTTTGATAAAATACATTTTAACCAGGGAGTTTGTTAAAAATCAAAGAATGCTATTCGACCCTTATATACATAAAGTTTTGTCACACAATATATCCCCGGGAACTTTACATATGTACGGAAGCTATGACTTTTGAAGTGGCTTTAAGGTCAGTCGAAAGTGACACCAAACAAGAACAAATCGGTTGTTTTAGGTCCTGAATGCACTTTTCTTGCGTAAGAATCTGTTGATCTGGACACACTGACGTAAAGTAAACCTACTTGGCCAATTATAAATGCCGATAAACTCCAAATAAGGCTGCATCTGTAAAAAAAAAAAAACAACTGGAGGTGCCTGTGATGAAATGGAGGTACCTGTGATGTAAGAAAATATAGTGAAAATCTGAAGAATTATTGCGGCTGCAAATATTGATATTCTTCATCTCTAGACCACACTGCCTTGAAAGAATCGTTCATTTAACGTCGCAATAATCTATCTTAATGCGAATATCAAGTATTTTTTGTTAAAATGACAGACAATGATCATGAACTTATACAATCAGATTCCACATCCTGCTCTCAAAACCAAGATGGAAGTAAATATACATTGACACTAGTTCATAAAAGACACGCATGGTAAACCGAATAAAGAGCTCTTTCCCAGACAGGTGGTCATTCACCTACCCCAAATGAAAACAACGCTAACTTCTGTTTTACCTATTTTACATTTTGAATTATAAACAAACCAGAAAGCAAAGTGGGCAGCTGCTCAGGAGACCTTATTGCAAGAAGACTACAGACAAGCGGACATAAGAACGCGTAACATTGATGCTTCACAACAGAAATCCAAAATCCAAAGCATATCATCTCAAAGAGTTATTGCCCGTTTTGTTTCCATATCTGTTAGTCAAACATTGACGAGTTGTACGTAGCTGTTGAAAAATTACTGCCTAATTCAGTGTTAGAATAGTTATGAAATGCGCTTAAATAAGAGGCAACGTTTTTTTGAATGGTGATGACTGCCTGTTAGTCATTCCTAATCGCTAGAAATTGTCGAGGTCACACGCCATGCTAGCTACTCGGAACGTTTGCAAAAATAACAATGTTTCGGAAGATGACTTTTATGTAGTAAAAGTGCTCTTTTGTTACCAAATTTGATGCAGTGGCTATTCGGAGACTTTGAATTACACATAATTTACAGCAAGATTCCGATCACTTCAACATACTAAAAGGTGTAATGTTGAGAATTTGTCACCTGCCGATGATGTATTTGGATTTTAGCGCCAACAATTCAAAACTAGCCAGACTGAATCACTTGTAGCACCTATCACTCCAGTTACCACAAAGTTAGCACATACAGCGAGCGTCATACGAAACATGCGAGCGACACGCATATGAGGTAACAAAAGGATCAACACTATAGATACCTGTATGTACGTGTATGCCTGTCGACGGATATCGGCAATTTTGACCCATTTGACACACCATACGTGTAGCTGGCATGACGCGACAATTTCTAACGAGTTGGAATGACTCACAGGCAGCACCTCCCGATCACAGTCATCACCATTCACAACAAGGGCTTCGCAAGCGGCGCATAATACGCCCGTTTAAATGTCATAAAGCAGAAACAGAATGAACAAGATTGCCTACAAAAGGATAGACAGACAAAGTGGTACAAGGGAGATAACCTAAACATACTAGATAGGCATTTTTTGGTTGTACTATATTCCCTATATTCCCTTGAAATGATTTTTATAATATACATACCATTTATTTCGAATGGTTAAGGAGTTAGAGTAAACAGGAAATTTATGCAAGGGCAGATAATTCAGTAAGTAAGCCAGAGTTGTGGTTCTTGTTCAGGATACATTGCCCCATTATTATACACATTCCTACAAAGCTTCATTCTAATATTTCAAAAGGTTCAGGAGATATGGAGTGAATGGGAAACACCTGAAAATACTAATCAAATGGAGGTTACTCCAAAATTAAGTAAGAGGGAGCAACCATTCTTATATATGACACATTGTCTTGTGATCATGCACATTGCTATAAAGTTTCATCAAAATATTCCAAACGGTTACCAAGTTATGGCATGCTCAAGATATAAGTAAACACAAAAATAGGCTCAAAGTACTAATGAAATGGTCGTAACTCTAAAACGAAGAAAGGGAGAGCAGCCATTTTTGTACGCGACACATCGTTAGGAATTCATACACATTGCTATGAAGTTTTATAAAGATATCCCAAACGGTTATCTAGTTATGGCGCGCACGAGACTTGCAGGGAAAAAAATGATCAAAGGGGCATAACTTCGAAACTAAGAAAGGGGGAGCAACCATTTTTGTACGCGACACGTTCCCCCAACCTAATACATATGCCTATAAAATTTCATGAAGATATCCCAAATGGTTACTGAGTTATGGCGCGCACAAGAATGTTTACGGACAGACGGACGGACAGACGGACGGACGGACGGACGGACAGCGCCACGACATAATACGTCCGTTTTTTCAAAACGGGCGTATAAAAATGTTGACTCTTATCTAAGCGCACATTTCATAACGATTCTAACACTGAATTAGGCAGTTAATTTTCAGCAACTATGTGAAATTCGTCAATGTTTGACTAACACAAGCGGAAACAAAATGGGCAATAACTCTTTGAGATGGTGTTTTAGGAATTTTAACATGGAATTTCATGATAAACGCATAATGATAGCTTAATGGGGCGTTGAATGAATGATTCTTTCCAGGCAGTGGTTTAGAGAAGATGTCAATATTTCCAGCTGCAATAACTATTCAGATTTCACTAGTTTTGCTTACATCACAGGCACCTCCACACCATTGCAGGCACCTCCAGCTTGTGTTTTGAAAAAATCAAGCCTTATTTGTAGTCAATCGACATTTATACTTGGGCAAGGAGGTTACCTTAACATCAGTGTGCCGAGATAAACAGATTCGTATGTAAGATCACTGCATTTAAGACCAAAAACGTCCGAATTCTTTATGTTTTGAGTACTGTGGGCTGACATCAAAGCCACTTCAAAAGTCGTATCTTTGGTTAATATGGAAAGTTCTGAGGGATATGATGTGTGACAAAACTTTATGTCTATAAGGGTCGAATAGCACTTTTTGATTTTTAATAAACTCCCTGGTTAATTTATATTTTGTCAAAAAAAGAGGACTACCTACCGTTTGTTGTCATTTTTTTGACAGTCACAGGCAGCTCCAGATACCTGTCACAACTTTTTATCGGCACCTCCGCCGGAGGTACCTGTGATAGTTTACCAGGCGTGATAATGGAACTCGATTTTAAGCAGTGGTTTATCTTTTTTAGCCGTGCGGCGTTCATATCTATGCAACGGCAATATTGCGACATTTAAAAACGTCGCCTTTTTAACCAGGGTATCATTATTCGAACCAGTGTTAAAAATGTCTAACAAAACGCATTTATGTCTTGATACTTTTAACTACTTTTTTAGACAGAGGGCTACTTGTCAGAAGGTGATCAGAACCATTATTTTGTAATTTAAAGAAAGGTAATATGAAGGACAAAATTAATAGCTAATGGTCCAGCTTAACTGAGAACGTCTCAGCTATGCCAATTACGTCGTAACGTTATACGTTGACATCCATTAAAACGTCGCGTTTTCTAATGACGAAATCGTGACGTTTAAGTGCAAATTTTAGAGTCATATGATAAATAGAATCTTGCATTCGTGCTCCTGTATTATTGAATTTATTTAACTCGTTGAGGAAACCGATAAGATGCTCGGCAAAGCCTCGCATCTTATATTTTTCCCCAACTCGTTTAATAAATTCAGTAATACATGAGCACTCATGTAAGATCCTATATTTATGGAATCGCGGACCGAACTTGAAACACACTAACCTTTAACTGGTCGTACATGGACTGTGTCGTTTCAAGGTTCTGTAGTTTACTTCTGGCTCCATGTTTCCAGTACACGCTTCCACATTGCTGTAATATAGGGGCAATGAGTATACTGTCAGGGGAAGCAACTCTGTCATTTTCATTTTGCATCCATTCCCAGTAGGGGTCAGCTCCTACAGGCAAGAATTTGCTCCTAATGGAGCAAATCCTTTCCTATAAGAGTAGATCCTTTATTGGAAGAGGTTCGCTGCAGGTAGGCACAACAGTTGTCTCCCTTCGAAAAAATGGGGGCATATCCATATGTCTTTAAAATGATTTTACTAGGAGCGTGAAGCAGGAACCCATACATAGCATCGGGGAGTCAGAAAAACGCCAGTACGTTGGTTCCGCTTACTGTTAACCTTAAAGCGCCAAGAAGCTGACGACAAAATTTACGTCTGCAGAATTTCAATTAATGTTTCGTCCAAGATGTATCATAATGAAAATTGAAAGACTAGAGGGCAAACAGTGTAGATCCAGGTGAGGTGGCTCATTATGAGCCACCTCAGCTGGATCTACACTATTTGCAAATTTAACTATTTTCATTTTTGGCGCTTTAAGGGTTAATAGATATCCAGAAATAGTCACTTCAATAAGATTTGGTGTATCATTTCAAATAAAGACCCAGCTCAGGCTGCTTTAACCGCATAATGAGACGCCTATGTGGAGTTACACTGTTTGCCCTCTAATCTGAGAATGCTCAATATGATATAGCTTGGACATTTTTTTTTAAGTTGCAGACGTTAATTTTGTCGTCTGCTTTTTTGCCATTTAAAGCGTTTTCTTTTCTTTCTCCCTTTCTACGAGTCATAGGCCCGATTTCACGTCGCCTTAAAACATATTTTAAGCACTAATCAATGACTAGTGTTGCATTACAGTAAAGGTAAAATATTCGATAACTAAAAGTTAAGGCGACGTTAAATCGGGCCATACTACTCTGGGCCCAGTTGTTCAAAACTAACGACATCGTTAGTTAACGTTTCGTTAAAATTTCAAATGTTTATATCTCAAATATGACAACAATTTTTGTTGAAAAAATGTGAGAAGCTTTTGCAGTTCAAAAGCTTCTCACATTTTTTCAACAAAAAATATCAATGTATTTGGCTATAAAGTTTTAAAACACTTAAGGAGTTGATGCTTAATTATCTCGTTAGGCTAACGATGCTTTGAACAACTGGGCCCTGATCTGATCACTACATATGGACTGTTCTGTGGTGGAAGAAAGCCAGAAGTAGTTCTCAGCTGTATAGGGGCCGGTAAATACCATGTGAAACCACCGCAACCCCGAAAGGAACAACCAACCATTCATATACACTCATTTGACCTATTCCGGTGGATTCACCTATTCCGGTGTATCCTGTTTCTTTCTCTGCAACGACACAAGCTAGAAGCGAAATGATTTTTAGGTAATTACTTTCAATATTTATTTGTCAAGTCCACATATATTAAGAATCTCATTTATCCATCAAAGATACGAAAAACTGGGTTTAAAAGTGGCTGGTAATGCATATTTAACGAGAAAAATGACAGATGTTTTCAGGCCAACTGTGAAAATGGGGTTTGACAATATTTGTGTAAACAAATATGTCGTAAACCTATATGTCTGTCGATTGCTCATTTTATTGGCTATCTAAACCGATTAATATCAAAATGAAATAAAATGAGTTACTTAGGTTTATTGAAATTTTAATTTATTAGCTCATTTAGCCTATTCCGGCGGATAGAAAATTGGGTAGTGTCTCTGAGTTCTGAAATCCATATTAGTGCTGCATTCTCGTCATGCAATTTGAATATGTAAGTAAAACTCCATAAGGCTTTATTTTGAATTGTCATTTATCATAGAATCCTGAATAAAAATATCAAACATTGTACTTACGGGCACTGAACCACCGAAATAGTTTTTCCGCTAAGCCATGGGTATAGTCAGATGTTTTAAATAATCAATTATGTCAAATAGACATTTGCTTGCATAAAATCGTCTTTCATCGAGCTAGTAATAATCCGAAAGTTTACTTTTGGGACGCCCCTCGGTGGTTCTTTCGATGTATGGTAAAAAATATACAGATCCACCGGAATAGAAGAAGGTGCGTCGAAATAGGATAAAAGACAACGTCTGGTTGTCGTCAGATTTGCCTATCTTCCTCAAATAGTTTGTGAACCCAAACAAAGTTCCTTAAACAAGAGGCTTTTATTTATTTACTGACACAAATAAATTCAAAAATGACATTGTATTTAGACTGTAGCGCACGGTCGACTGAAACGTGCGTCGGAATAGGTCAAATGACTGTATGACAGCGCTAATGCATCCATCCGGGTTTGAACTTGCGCGGCAGAGGCTTTATTTGTAGCCGGTGGCTACTGACTGAGCTATCGGGTGCAAAAAAGACGATTACAATAAATGAGCCGTGACATGACAAAACCAAGAAGGTGGCATGTGCGCCCAGCGAAGACTCAGATCAGCCTGAGCATCCGCTCAGTCTGATCAGAGTCCTCGCTGTCCGCATGTAGCTAGCTTAGACCCTTAGCTACCCTTTAAGCGCGCAGCCAAGAGTCTGATCAGACTGGGTGGATGCCCACGCTGATCTGAGTCTTCGCTTGGCGCACATTCCACTTTGTTTGTTTTCTCGTGTCGCGTCTCAGATAGTCATAAGGGTACCTGAGCGTCTCCAGAAAGAGCCACAACTCTTCTAAATTCGAAACTTCTCTCGACCATCCTCTCGAGCATCAGGTCCAATGCCTTGACGAACATGGCAGATGGAGCGGTAACTGACAGTTTGTCGTCATGGAAATTGACTCCGCCCTCGGTTCTGCGTAGAGAAACACAACTCTTTCCGTTTATGGGATAGGGGTCATTTACGTTAATGTGATCTTAACTTTTCAATCATAACGCCATTATACAAACCTTCAAGTTTCATCAATATCGAGGTAAAATTAAATCAAGTTTCTGACCAGAATTAGCAGAGGCAATATAAAAGTGTCTGGTAGGATTCTAACTAGCACTCTGTTTTGATACCGTATACAAGGTAGTTTTTGCAGGTTCAAATTTTCGCGGTTTAGGGTCATAAACATACACCTTAATTTTCGCGATTTTTATTTTTCTCGGGCAGGAACATGCTCAAAAAGTAAAACGGTGTGTTGCTCACTAGAGCCAGTTCGTTCATTAACCTGCGGCAACCAGTGTAATAAAAGAACTGGTTCAAGTGAAAAGTAGAGCTACCAGAATTTACCGAGCAAACGGAAAAAAATATATGGACAGTGTGTCTATTGAAGATACTTTGTCAGAAACAGGAAGTTATTTCGCGATTTTAGTATTCGCTGTTTCGAGGTGACGCGAAATACCGCGGAAAATGGAACCCCGCGAAAATTACCGCGTATATGGAATGTATTTATTGCACGCAGTAAAGTCGCAGCGTCTGGTCTTAGTCGACACTGTTTGCGAAGGCTGTTGTTAACATTATGCATACCAGGCATGAAGGTGAATGAATATACTATCAGGGAACGAAACTGTCATTTTCATGATTCCACAACCCCCCCCCCCCCCCCCCCCCCCCCACCTTATCAATAGGCGTTAAAAAATTGTCCACCTAGTAGTGCTCGTTGTCTTTTCTTCAGTGTAGACACCATGAACGAGAGGTTTCGTTTTTCATGGAAGCAAGCAGTTTGTCTATCCTGTCGTTTTTTTTTTTTTTTTTTTTTTTTTTTTTTTTTGGGGGGGGGGGGGGGGGGTTACAAGCTCTTAATGCCCAAACAATTAGCATACAAATGAACTCACGCGGCCTAAATATAAATAATTACCCGAACTCCGGCAAGTCCTTATCATAAGACACATGATCTTCATATACCACTGTCAGGGTTTCGTCCACGACTATTATTTTACCCTGAAATATATACCATAGAACTCCTTATTAAAAGACATTCTTGGCTTCTCGCTCAAGATTACCGAGAATACGAGATTTCAGATCTCATGGAGATTTAAAAATAAAAATGAGAATTTTATTTCTTTTTCAAACACAAAGACTGGCAAAGTTAGCGTCCATGACTGCAGTTTGGCCGAAAACAACCTTTCTGCCAAAATGACGGTAGCCTCAAATGCTAAACTGTGCAAACCTACACGGCATTATCCTCTACTAATCATAAAACCATGACGTAGTACAGGATCGGAGTATTCAAGCTATAACGTATCGACGTCGTTGCAACGTCACAGTGTTGTACGTTCAAATAACGTCTTTATCCATCAACTTGTATATACCGTAAAAATAAAAAAAAGATTTGGACGGATAGGTCTGCGCAATCTGAGCAGACCCAGTTTAGGCTGCTCTTCATTTGGGTCTACACTGTTTGCCTTTCCATCTGTATCTTCTAGATCTGTATCTTCTAGACGTACTACTGAGTCCTATTTTTTTTTTTTTTTTTTTTTTTTTTGAATTTTTATGGTAATTATACGGAACCGTCAATTCTAACACAGTGCGCCTATAGCAGCAATGGAAAGTTGCTATGTTCTATTCTGCAACAATTCACTGTTACGGAGCGCGTGAGTCTAATTGCTGACGTCACTGCAATAACTGACGTAATTTTGTGATGTTATGAGACGTTAGACGGTGTAACGCCCCTTTTTCTTTCTGAAATCGCCATAAAAACAAACATTTATCTTATATACAGTTAAGAATATTGGCGGGAGCATGAACGCGCTGGCAGGAAGGTTGGGAGAGTTTTAATGAAAAGAATAGTTTTTCAGCGTTTTTGAGTGTTAGAATCGAAATAGTTCAGTTCTAGCATTGAATTGTTGAGTAATAATTCACTGCTTGTTGGTCAGTTGTAAGTAGATATATCTCTCGCACTCCGCGCTCGTGATATGATCTACTTTACAACTGACCTCCAAACAGTGAATTATTACTCAACAATTCACTGCTAGAGCTAATCTACTCTTATTAAATGAGCCGCGACACGAGAAAACCAACAAAGTGGTTGTGCGCCCAGCGCAGACTCTGATCAGCCTGGGCACCTGCTCAGTCTGACCAGAGTCTTTGCATTGCATTTAAAGGGTAGCTGAGGGTCTAAGCTACATTCATGCGGACAGCGTAGATTCTGACCAGATGCGGATGCCCGAGCTCATCTGAGTCTGCGCTGAGCGCACAACCACTTTGTTGGTTTTCTCGTGTCGCGACTCAAATGCAAAATACCGCCATGCAACGTATTCTGTTGTTGCAAACTTAATAGGTACACTTTCAGGGGAAGCAACTCTGACATTTTTTTTCTGCTCCCTTTTTGATGGGGACCTGGGGCCAGGTTCGCGATCTTTCTAAAGATTAAGGACCACCTTAAATTTAAGGTGGAATATTTTGCCCTTAGGAAATCCATAACTGTATCATATTGAAAACCGCAGTTTTTGCATGATCCTACTTTCATTTTCATAGAAATGTTATACGAAAGAAAAAACATGTAAGCTTTTATTTACATACGAAATTAACCTTAACTTAAATGTCGTCCTTATGTTTAAGGACTGATTGTGAACCTGGGCCCAGATCTTAACGGAAAGTATTTGGTCCTTAAGGGGCACATCCATTCTTTTTTTGACTTGAACACAATTTGAAGCGCTATGTCGTCCTGTGGCAAGCAAACAGGAAGTCGCAAAAGGTGTCTTCCTTTGAAAAATGGCGGTACAGCATGGCGGTGTACCCATACACTTTAAACGAAAATTGGCATAGGACGGTGTCTGTCAATAACTGACGGTGTCAAATATGCCTAAATTTTGTCATTATGAGACTATGCTTTTTAACCCGTTTGCCTAATGGACTCTCCTACCTCCTACCCTCATATATTATCGGACGTGTCGATTCATCATTTTCGGGGTGTCTTGTGTATTTTTACAGAAACTGGTGTAAATTTTTAGCAAACAGTGTAGACCCTGATCAGACGCCGCGTTCTGCGGCGTCTGATCTACGTCTGCACTGTTTGCCCATGTTATTTTTATGTGACGCTAGGCATTAAAATAAGTTTAGGTGAAAAAGATACAGACACATGGAATCTCAAGTGTTTGAACTCCATTTGAACTTTTAGGTCTGACTTACCTGTGATATAAATATCAGGCCACAGCCTGCATTATGCATTTCATTTTACAGTGACACACTGGATATGTTTCATATAAAAAATAAAAACATAAGACGATCCATTGTTGCATATTACATCAATTAGTTGCATACTTAATTTCACCTTTAAGTGTGGCCCATATAAAATTTACCTTGACGCGCGCGGACGCGCATGTTATGAGACGCCATGTTCACATTAACACTGCTTCAGTTACCGTAGAAATTTTAAATACTGGGACAGATTGGTCTGAGTAAATAGTCGCAGTGCAGACCCAGATAGGAGCAATCAGATTAAAGTAAATAATCTCATCTGCTTTTCCTCTTCACATCTTAGCACTGTAAACCCAAATTGTTTCATTATAGGGCCATCGCGGTCAATTTTCAGGTATCTCTCCCTCCATGTATGTATTTTATTTTTCGGTCAACTCCCCAGCGGGGACGCATCCCTGATACAACAATGTATCAAGGTCGATACGCCATCCAAGTCAGCACATAAAGAATTTAAACCAAGTGCCAGTGCTTGGGTATGTCCATACAGTGGGTTATTCATAACATGTACAGCAAAACGTAGCCTTAAACTTTTGCCCAGTCAGTAATTTTTCTGAGGTTCACTCTTATCCTTTACCTAATTATTCCACAGTGACTGGAATTAACATGCCATAAAATCCCATTCTTCAAGCCGTCTTAAGACACTTCGCCTTTTATAAGTATAACGTTACAACTTAGTCTTACGCTAGTCATTTATTGTATGCCCCTCAGATTATTGTTGATATTAAAAATGGCTAGTTTTGATTTACGCTATTTGAACAACCAAAATACAAACTGAAGAAAGAAAACTGAAACCTGCTGAGTGCTAAAGTCAACTCCTAGATACAGCTTTTGACCGCTGCTTCCCATTTTATTCCTACTCTTACTTCTTTTGCACACACTCACAATTTGCTCTTTGACATAATGTATAGAAAGCCGGTAAAACAAAATTATATATACTCAACCCACATATGTTCAGCTCTTAGTACCTATATCAGCAACAGTTGCAATGCCATTTGTTGACTTTGAACCAGCAGGCACATGACGTCGTAATAACGTCGTACCGCTGTCGATGCGACGCAATGACGTCACATCGATGCGCCGCAATGACGTCGCATCGACTTCGGTGCGACGTCATCCCTACGTAAGGTGTCCGCTGGGCAGTGTCAGATTTTCTCATTTTTTTTGGTTCGCACAAGGCCAGTCCACTGAATGAACAAACTGGTATTGAGGAATTTGGAGAGAGGCTGCTGCCATAGGCCGTGTTGTGGCTGTAGAGGGGTGGATCTGTTTACACTCAACTGTAAATGATATTTGCCTACCGAAGGACTCCTTCTTCAGTTGGTTATCTGAATAAATCTTATATTATCTGGTAGCCTGCTATATCATTATCCCACTGAGCACACAATATAAGTCAACACCAGGACGGCTGAATGAATAACGTTGATTCAACATTTGTGCCTGATGGGATGCTCCCTTATAAAGTTAAAGCCCACCATGTAGGAGTTTAACATCAATGCAAATCTAGCACCACTACGACCAGATAATAAGTGCAGTCCAGATAAATGGAAACAGAGAAGAATGGTTACGAACAAACAGTAGTAGTTATGCAAGATTACCTTCTCTCACCCACTCTCTTAAACAGTTTTCTCGAAGGATCATGTCTGAGACTCTACAAGAACATGACTGAAAGGTGAGCATAGGCGGCAGAACTGCAGTTTGCTGATGATATTGACGCTTTCGGTGAGGAAGAGCAGACCCAGCAGGCACATGACGTCGAAAAACGTCGTATTGACGTCAGTATGGCGTGATTACGTCACATCGACGTCAATACGACGTCATTACGACGTCATGTGCCTACAGGGGGGGGGGGGGGGGGGGCTTAAAGACTTTGTTGAAAGTTTCTACATAATCTGCACATGGTATCAAATGGAGATAAGTGTGTGCTAAGAAGACTGAATATAAGGGAAACAGCGCCAATGGCTTCCATTGGGAGATCAAGATAAAAGGACAGAAGTTGGAATCTGTAACAATATACCAATACAGTTGCTTCAGATGATGGCTCAAACCCGGATAGTACAAGTCAATGCAGCTCTTACAAAGCTGGAGCCAATTTGGAGAGATAACACCATCGCTTTCAGATCAAACGTGAAACTGGTTTGCTCCTTTGTATGCCTTTGAGTCGTGGGCCTTGACAGCAGAGCTATAGAAAAACACCCATGCATTTGACCGGAGATGCTACCGAAGGTTATTGAACACTTCGTAAAAGAACCATGTAACTATTGGTGGCTTATTAGTTCTCTAGTCCTCATTAGTACCTTGCCCTTTCACGAAATGTTCAGTAAATCTCGGTAGAAATTTTCCAAGCAGCCATTAGAGAATATGACATAATTCCTTACCTTGATCCAGAAATGGAAACTGAGGTGGTTTGGCCACATCTTAAGGTTCCCTGGTTTAACAAAGACGGTTCGGGAAAGTCGAAATAAAAAAGATGAGGAAGGCAGTAGAAGAGATGGGAAGACAGGGATGGACTTCGGCAGCACGAATAGGACAGCTGCAAACAGGACAAGGTAGGAGGGGGTGGTTCAACGTCATTTGTGGTGTCCTAGCAACCTTGCAAGGTTATAGGATAGACTAGGATTACACTGATATGCCTTGTTCACCCCAAGTATTAGAACAGTTACTGTTTAGCTATTCATGCATACTAGCGTCCCATAAATAAGCAAACAGTGCAGACCCAGATCGATAAAGTGCCGTAAATCGCGGCGTCTGATCAGGATCTACACTATTTGCATGTGGCAAATGGATATTTCTTCTTGAAATAAAATAAACAGATAAAATATAAACTAAACCAGACACCCCTTAATTGATAAATGGACTCATCCAATATGTAAGGATAGAAGGGTCTACTGGGTATAAATGTGTTAGGCCAGCGTAAACAGTGTAGAGGACGGACGCTCGGCGCCCCGTTACTGCGGCTATGGATACGTTCCGCTGAGGTGCGGGGGTAACGTCGATATGAGAATTGAAATATGATGAAACAGTGTAGACTTGGACGGACGATCGGCGCCCCGTTATTACGGCTATGGACTCGTTCCGCTGAGGTGCGGGGGCAACGTCGATATGAGAATTGAAATACTACTACTAAACAGTGTAGACCAGATAAGACTGCTAGGTGGAACTGGCTGGTCCGGGTGAGCACCAAAAGTAATATAAAATGTCATATAGAGGAATGGTTACGGTTTCAAAACAATTAGTGTAATTTCATGAAAACAAAGAAGGCCCGGTTTGACCACTAAATGCCTGTATTTCTACAATGAGCCCTGCCATGTATGAAGGTGGGTGGGGGGCAGAAATGAGGGAGATTTTTCTCCTCTTTTCCACATAAACCTATGACACTTGCATCACAGGTACGGCTATGGTACAGAAATTCTCGGGTTCGACTCCTCATTGGGCCAGCCAGCGACTGAAAAACTCTGTTAATCCGGCAGTGAATGGGCACCATTTCTGAATCAGGGAAGGATTAAGGCTGGGAAAGGAGAGGGATGGGCTCCTGGGGATAGGCTCCGCCTTTCATATACTGATACGGTTGGCCTCTAAATCCACTGTCCCTATGGCCACTAATTTACGGGAAAACCTATCATTTCCTTAAAATCTAAGTGACCATCACGATTTCCTGATAAATTCCTGCATTTAATGTCAACTCTGTGGGCCCTTATCTGACGCCGGGGTTAAGTGGCGTCTGATCTGGGTCTACACTGTTTGCCATGATCCTAGGAAGTCCACTAACTACATCGATTTTCCTGTGCTCATCTGATCTAATTGAGTGATTACTAGGATTGTCTCATTGAGCGTTATTTGGACTGGATTAAATATAAATTCGTTCACTCGAAATTTCATGCTTCAGATTAGTCCATTTTAAAGCAGTAAATCCTGAGGCCTTATTTTGGTATCATTGACTCGTCCATTAACGGTGAAACAGGGGTTTTGGAGCAGGACGTTGCCACCCCTCACGAATATATTAAATGAACTCTTCCAATGATTTGAAAACTAGTCCATTATATTGGAGGGGGATTGTCAGAAATTTACTACTACTACAAATCTTTGCACCCCTTAAAATCTTAAATTGACTCGTCTATCAATGATTAAGGAACAGTCCAATATCAAAAATAGGGGTGTAGAAAATGCAGAAACATTTTTCATCCCCGCATATATAAAATGGACTTGTCTTTAGGTCAGTCTATTATCTAGAGAGGTGTTACTATAAATTAGTTCAGCCCTGTATAAAATTGCCCATTCCAGTTTACCTAGCATCCTGAATAATTTAGACGGATTCTTCTATCTTTAACATTGGGTCAGTCCATTATTTTGTGGAGGATTCGCAAACTGCAGTAAAGTCATGTTATGACCACAACTCCGATCAGCACTCACTTGTCTTTTGCATCGATAATAAAACGGTGAGTGATGTTCTGACGGACCTGCTTCATAGCATTGATGGGTCACTCGGGATTTTATGTCCTTTTCAACAGTATTTTAGTAATATCAGGGCGATGAAAGGGTTGCAATGAAAGGCTGGTGGATGGATGGATGGATGGATGGATGGATGACTTGCGATTTTGCGTCCTTTTTAACAGTATCTCAGGACAATGGGTGGGTGATAATGAAAGGCTGTGTGCAATGGAACCCCGTTTATGATAGTAAAGATTCCCGCCTACAGTGGGACTCGAACCCGGGACCGCTAGATCAGCAGGCCAGCGCTTAACCTAATGAGCTACCGGGGCTCCAAGGCTAGTGTAACGGAACCCCGTTTACTTTTGAAAAAGTAGTCGCTAAACTCACTGAGTTACAGGGGCTTATGCCGAGTAACCAGTTCCGCTGATACTTTTCATTATTATAAAAAAAAAATAAAGAAAGAGATAGGTATCATTTTGATATTAAAAGATACGGAATCATTCGACGACATTTGTTTTTTTTTTGTTTTTGTTTTTTCAATGTGAATTTAAGATGAGGAAAAATATCTAGAACATTAAAGCCCGGACCTAGGGGGTGGGAGGGCGTTGCCGGCGTCGTACATTTCATTACACATGAACAGACTCAGTTAAACCGAGTCGACTATTTTCACTTCTTTGATGTTTTCCTTGGTTCCAAAGGAATAATGATGTACTTGTACAGAAATTAGTGTTTTAAGTATGATGTGGACTGCGCCATGGGAAGGAGACTGCCTTTCTATGTATAGAACCGGATCATCCTTTACATCGTGGATCTCCCTCTCTCCTCTGTGTGTGTTCGGGGAGGGGGGAGGAGGAGGGGAAGGGGGGTCTATTTGTGATCTTTCAAAAGGTCACACAAACCACGCCAAGAGGTTAGGCATGTGTCTGGCCATTATATTGCGGTGAGCATATGAGCCGCGGCATGACAAAACCAACAAAGTGGCTATGCGCCCTGCGCAGACTCAGATCAGCCTGGGCATCCGCCCAGTCTGATCAAACTATTCGCTAAGCGCTTAAAGGGTAGCTTAGACAGAGTCTGAAGGTAGCTTAGACTCTAAGCTACCCTTTAAGAGCTTAGCGAAGAATTTGATCAGCCTGGGCGGATGCCCAGGCTGATCTGAGTCTGCGCTATACGGACAGCGAAGACTCTGTCTAAGCTACCCTTTAAGCGCTTAGCGCATAGTCTGATCAGACTGGGCGGATGCCCAGGCTGATCTGAGTCTGCGCTGTGCACACAACCACATTGTTGGTTTTCTCGTGTCGCGGCTCATATATGCATATATGTTCTGTTCTGTTCAATTCTCGTATCGACGTTACCCAGGTGGCTCAACGGTACGTAACCATAGTTGATGCATATATGTCCTGATTTACAAGATGCTGACGGCTTTGACTATATGAGCCGCGACGCGAGAAATCCTCCCTTCTGACTTCACGGGGGTAATACCAATGGTTCTACCTATGATGTCGACCGAGCCGGTACTGCGTATTTGGCTGTCGACCGAGAATTACGGCTTTCGACCGAGCAGTACGGCTGTCGATGGTGCTAGTATCCTAGTTTGGGTGCCTTCTGAGCTACGAAAAATGAAAGAAGAAAAGATTTTACTCACCGCCGATCGTCAAAGAGGTGTTGAACTTTATATCTGATCTTTTGGTAAGCGTCTTCACGAAAATGTACTTAGTATCGAAAACTTCCATTTTCTTCGTTATTTTGCAAAATTTCAGTATTTACAACTGTCAGAGACAAATAAAACTGTCTGGACAGTTTGCTTTGCAAAGGAGCTCTGGCGAACTGATATCATTAGCCTCATTTATTGTTTCTGCCAGATGTTGTGAACGATCCAAAAAAGTTACAATACGGCTGTCGATGACCAATGATACGGCTGTCGATTGTAAAAATATTTGCCCGGCACGGCTGTCGATAGTGATTGGAGATGGCATGTTGTGGATTTCAGTCAAAACCAACGCATTTTATGGGATTTTTGGTTGAGTCTGAACATAAAGTCCTTCAACAGACTATAGTATAAGAACAAGCCGCACAATACAGTCCCTTTGTGTAATATGAAACACAGGAGTAATGAAAATAAAAGTAAGCGTTTAAAGGCGTTCCTGGGCGACGGTTCTGATGTAATACTTACTTAATATCGCTTGGAGTAGCTGATTTATATCGTATTTTGCATTGCCCAAGCTGTTGTTATCACGTTTAAATGTAAGCTTTAGCAGATTTATAACCTCGGCTGGGGAGAGAGAGCTAATTGTTCTGATATAGATTACTTGTTATTTTGTGGGTTTTGTTCGGAGGGGTTTTCTCTTCTTCTTGATGCCTGTGATAGGCTACGTATTTTGATAGCAGCACTCTCTGGGCATTCCATTTTACATTTAGCAAATAAAAAGTACAGTGTTTGCAAACGTATTTTATGTTTCGCACAGCGAAGACTCAGATCTGCTTGGTCATTAGCCCAGTGTGATTAGATTCTTCGGAGACTGGATGAAGGAAGTTTAGATCAAATCAATCCATCGAGCGCAATGAACACTCTTATCAAACAGGACGAATCTGATCTAAGTTGTTGACATCAATTTGCTTTTTTGGTCCTGCAGCAGCTCGAATACGTTCGTTTGAAGAAGATCTGATATGATTCTACACCGCTTGCCCAGATCCTCCTGGTCATATTTACTCGTAGGATCGTTTCATTTTGCCCGGTTGGCTCAACTGCATACGATCTCTCTCTCTCTCTCTCTCTCTCTCTCTCTCTCTCTCTCTCTCTCTCTCTCTCTCTGATGAGATATTATCAATTCAACAAAGACAACTGATGTTAATTTATTTAGTTTTCACAATCAAATGTGATTTAAAATCAAATGGAACATAAATGAACTTCTCACAAATCTGTGTCCAGTGACACCAACCACCGACTGCCTGCCTAACTTCATAAGCTAGCTGGAGGCTTGAAATCTGAGATGGAGGATAACGAACCTTTTCAAAAGTTTCGTTATGAAACTTTATAAAAGTTTCGTTTTGAAACTTTTCAAAAGTTTCGTTATCCTTCAATCTCATGATTGTAGGCTACTATCGAGGCTATGAACAACGATGCTGTCCTGAATACGCGGATGCGCATGCACAGGCTGATCTGTACCTTTGTTATTATAATATGCGAAAAGCAGGTTTGTCATGTATTGATATGCTTTTGTTTGCTGGCTAACGTTCTGAATTTATTATCATCTATTCTATTCTATTCAATCCCATAACCTTACTAGGTCGTTGGGGTACCACGGATTTTTTTTTTCATTTTTGAAAAATTTAGCAGCCCCCTCCCCCCCCCCCCCCCCCCCCCAAAAAAAAAAAATCCCTGTCTTTGGATATGCAAGAATAAAATAAATTGGCCTGGGGGGGGGGGGGGGTAGGACAAGGACATTGGTCAATTGGTTCTGGAGAAGAAGACTTTTAAAGATTTTTACCTTATGGTAGCAATGTTGGTCATGTGATCTGGACGTGCTGACAAATTTTCGTTCCCTCAACTTCCAAAGGCTCTGTATGAAACTTGGTGCAATTGGCCCAGTGGCTTCTCAGGAAATGTTTTAAAATTTCAAAATATGAGAGTCCTGGGTCAAAGGTCGAAGAATGACCTTTACCTTGTGTACTCACAAATCTTTATGTACTCATTAACACTATGGTTCGAAACTGTCGAAATATGAGAGACCAGGGTCAAAGGTCAAATAATGACCTTGACCATTTTTACTCACAAATCTTCATATACTTATTAATAAAATAATGACCTACAAAGTCACAAAGCCGATAATGTGACATTTGCGCCCAGTGAAGTCCTAGATCAGCCTGGGCATTGGCCCAGTCTGATCAGAATCTTTGCTGTGTGCTAAGTGTATAGCTAAGGGCCAACGCCCCTCCTTGCGGGCGGATAATACTCTGATAAAACTGGACGAATGCCCAGACGGATATGTGTCTTCGCTGGGCGCAAATGTCACATTGTTGGTTTTGTCACGGTGCGGATCTGATAATTTCTACGAGTGTTCCTAAACTGCACGGAAATAAAGTTATAAAAATGATTTTGTTCCGCTTTATAAATGCAATGCATTTTTCTTGAATCGTCGACATCCGTACCAAGTTACATCGACTGCAGTATCAGACACAATAGTACCTCATCGACAGCAGTATCACTGAAAACAAAACTTTCCCGGAACATCTTTCCAACGTGCATTTTGTTGCAAACTTGAAACGTTTAACCTTTGCAATGATACTTCCCACGTGTTTCAATGGTTGATTAGCGAGATCGGCTAAATAACACAATTTTTGCATATTGTGTCTATTTTTTACTTTTTTCGGTTTGACACCGCTTCATACGAAAACAAGAGACCCAATAGCTCACCAAGACTTTTCGCAGAAAAGGAAAATATCTTACAACAAATTCTGACAGAAAAAATATTGAAAAATACCTTAGAATTTCATTGAGGAAACTTCCGTTCGCGTGTTATCCCTCTATCGACAGCTGTACTGCTCGGTCGAAAGCCGTAATTCTCGGTCGACATCCAAATACGCAGTACCGTCTCGGTCGACAGCATAGGTAGAAACATTGGTATTATTCCCGTGGACTTTAGCGAAATCGGCCTGTACATCCCTGCAGTCTGATTTTAGTCTTCCCCAACACTGACCGAAGACTATCGTCAGAGTGCATGGCTGCGCAGTCGCAAAGATGGGACGTTTACTCATTGTATTGCGCGGCCCCTCATAGATGATATTTTTTTAAGTTCTTGGTGGTAAAACTAACAATATATATTTTCTGTTATGTGTCTCATAGCTAAGCCAGACCACTATTAAAATTGCTCCCACCGAAGACTCAAATCAGCATTTGTGTCCATGGGCTGATCACTGAGAATTTTCCCTGTCCGCCAAGGCCAAGCTTGGATCATTGGCTACTCACAGAGTCTCTAGTGAAGACTAAACTTAGTCTACAATGAGCACATACGACATCTTGTAAGTTTTGTTAATTTTAAGCTCAGTATATTCCTGCAGGAAACGAGGGCGCTTTATGCACATGTGCAGAGAGTTTGATCAAACATACTTTGTCACGGAGTTATTTCATGGTACTGCATCTTTGCAAGCCAAGGGTACTAAGTACACTTTGTTCTTACACACCCTAGGCCTACGGCCTTTTCCCGCAGCACCGCATTTTAGCTGTAGCGACTTCTTCCCCTTAGGTCATTTTAGACCAATCAGAAGATCCGTCGAACGAAATTAGTCATATTGATTATTTAGTTTATACATATTTATTGTATCATCTAAATTGATTATTTTAATGATGGTGAAAAAAATGAGGGAGTATACCTTTAAATCTTAACCCTGTACTCTTTTTCGGTAATTGTTCACGGTAAACACGATACTTTTCTATCGACAAGGGCGCCTGTTATGCGAAAAATGTTTCGTTACGGATAATTTGATTGGATGCGATGGATGTCGCTCGCATCCAATGAAATGGCGCAGTGGGAAGGAGAAGAGGTGGCTCGATGGGGGACGCCTGCGCTCGCGGGTTAATACGTAGGCGTCTCTTATCTGATGTCTGCAGCTAATGTGTCCCGTGGAATACGACAGTAAGTGTGTCCCGGAGAGGAATACTCTTTGCCTGCCGAGACCTGCGCCCCAAAAGTTTGAAAGAAAAGAGTGGATGATCAATTCTTTTCTTTCAAACTTTTGGGGCTTAGCGACACTGAAGAATTTAAATACAGAAACGCGCGTCTGTCGCACCAAATTTGGTATGGATACATTTCTATTAACTATGTCATTTGCATTATAGGCACAACCATGGTGAAGAGGGTCGTGGGTTCGAATCCTCGTTGGGCCAGTAAGCGACCGTAAAACTCTGTCAGTCCATCAGTAAATGCATACCGTTTTCGAATCAGGGAAGGACATGGCTGCGAAAGGACAGGGTTGGCTCCGCTTTTCATATACTGTGCCAATGATACGGCGAGCCCCTTAGAACACACACTGGCCCTACGGCCACTAGGTTACGGGAAACCTACCATTTCCTAAAATCTCAAGGGAAATATACTTGACCATTGCGGTTTCCTCAGAAATACCGGCAATAAATGACAACTCTGTAGGCCCTGATCTGACGCCGGGTTCCGCGGCGTGTGATCTGGGTCTACACAGATCCTAAAAAGCCCACTCACGAGACAGTTTTTCCTTTGGTCATCTGCGTGATTACTCGGATTATCTCATTGAGCGTTATTTGGACTGGATATTAAACCGTTCATTCGGAACATCATGCTTTGGAACAGCAGTAAAGCCCGAGGCCTTAATCCTATGTATATCATTGACTCGTCCAATTTTCGAAGCAATCCATTATAATAAACAGGAGTTTCGGATAAGAACATTGCCTCCCTCCTGTTTATGTTAAATGGACGCTTCCATTAATTTAAGACTGGCCCATTATTTTGAGCAGGGGTTCTGTCAAAAACCTACTACTAGTGCAAATCTTTGCACCCCTTCATATCATAAATTGACTCGTCCATCAATGATTGTGGGACAGTCCATTATCAAAAACAGGAATTTCAGAAAGTGAAAGTACATTTTACACCCCCGCATATATATAAATGGACTTATCCATCTTTGTGTTAAGGTCAGTCCATTATCTAGATGGGGTGTTACTATTAATCATTTTAAAAACCCCTATTTAAAATTGACGATTCCAGCATAGAGTCGTCTATTATTTACAACAGGGGTGTTTGATGAACACTTCGGGCAACACAGTTTACCTTACACCCTAAATGATCTAAATGGACTACTCTACCTTTTGACATTGGATCAGTCGATTGTTTTGAGGGGCGTTAAACCAAAAATGTCGCAAACTGCGCATGATAAGTATGAGGTGAGTGATGCTCATTAGGTCATGTTAGTAATCTTTGTCGCTCAATTGAAATGGAATAGGAGTAATATCAGGCCGATGAGGGGATGCTAATGAAAGGCTGGAGTAATGGAACCCCGTTTACGGTTGAAAAGATTTCTGCATTTCGGCATGTATCGAGCCTGACTAACCGACTGCAATTTCTGAAAGTCAGCAGTTTGACCTACTTCCGATATCCATGATTCATGAAATTTTATACACAGTGAAATTACAATGTACAGGACGAATTTCCCATTTTGTACATTGCTTGATGGGGACAGACAAAGAAAGGTATTTCTCATTTTGCACACAATAAAGGGACATAGAGGAAGCAAGAAAGAAAGACAAAAAACGTTCCTTTTTACGTTTTGCTAGTTCAAGTTGCCAGTTTTGACAGAGTGTATGCATATCAGTCAACATAAAACGTTAAGTTAGAGTCGCTTTTTGAAATGATTCTTTAGGTAAACTACAACTGCTTATCCACGGGTGAGAATTTTCATAATCAGAGCCAATGGCTCTGATAGAGAAAGGTTATGACACACAGTGGGTTATGATGGACTTCCGGAGCACGTGCGACTTGCATTTCAGTTGCTAGTCCTGTTGAAATGATATAAACGTGAGAGATTTGCTGGTCGAAAAACCTGCATTAATTGTCTGATCCTCCCCATTTGCAAAACGTAAGAAATGAGAGCAAATAACGGAAACTGGGGATAAATATCGAGTCGTCTCTTAGAGAGAGAGAGAAAGAAAAGGAAGAGACTGAAATAAAGAGAAACAATCCGCTGCAAGCACAGTCGGCCCTTGCCCTACTATTGTCCAGTTTAGTAGGACGCCCCAGCACTGAAAGTTACACAATACCATCCCAGGAGTGAATTTGCAACCGGATACGGGTTTCCATAGCACACCGGATAGGTCGAGGTCGGGCGATGGTGTTGGGTAACTTTCAGTGTCGGGACGTTCTACTAATATGAATAATAGTAGGGCAAGGGCCTACTGTGCTTGCAGTAGGTGCGAGAGGGGGTTGTATGGACATATTTCATCTCCTCTATTATATCTCTTTTTTCCCTCTGGGAGAAGGCTCGATATAGACTGAAATACTGTCTCAAAGAGCCGTTAAACCCAAAATAACCAACCAACCAACCATAGCACACATTCATTATTATCCTTCCACTGGCTCGATCTGACTGCAATAGTATTGAAAAGATCATAAACCTGCAAGTCGCACGCAGGCCATTACCCTTACCCAGCAGGCAGGCATGACGTCACAATGTCATGACGGCGGGTCGACGTCTGTACAAAGTCGTTTCGACGTCATGTGCCCGCTAGGCAATCTTACTTTAAGGCAGGCTCCGTTAGCTGTCCATACTTCCGATTTTTTCGTCCGAAACCACTGGGCCGGTTGTGGAACCAACAGTTTATTTTGAGGATTTCATGAGTAGGGGAACGAAAATTCATACAAATTGTCGGAGTACGTTTGAATATGTACCGGGTTAAACTAAGATCTCTGACAGTTTTTCGGCCCTTTCAAGACTATTTCATAGATCAAACCGACCGTTAAGCAAAGGTGGAAGGAAACTGAGCCACCGGGGGAAAAACTACCTGACTTTCTGTAAGCAGAATTTGGGGTTCTCAATTGTGCACCGGCCGAGGCTCGAACCCACAGCGGTGAAATACCTAATGTTTAAGAGTTAGTGCTCTTGATCACTGAGGTCATGGAGACCCGTCTCTGACAGTTGTAAATTTGCCTATTGAACTGATTTAAAAAAAAAAAATTAAACTTTCGTTGAAAGCAAGAACTAATTTGTTGCTATTACTTTCCTCACACTTGCCAATGCCGGGCCGCGCAGCGAAGTCGGTAGCGCATTTGACTCAAGAGCCAGAGGTCCCGGGTTCGAAACCCGGTCCGGCCACATAATTTCGTTTCTCCTTCCGCTGATTCAAGAAGGGCAGTTGTCAGTTACTAATGTGCACTTAGTACTGGTTTACCGCTTAGGAGGTCTAAGCCTGCCCAGTAACAGTGTGGTTAGGTTAATAATTGACCGTCCCGACATGACCATAGTTGTTTACCGTAGCTGTAAAGTAACAAAACAACAACACATTTGCCAATAATTTATTTTTCCAATTTTTTAATACGTCAGTTTTTGAAATTAAATATATTAAAAAAGAAAAAAAATACAGAGTTTCCCCATAGCAGAGCCAGTAGACTTTTGTCAGTCCAAGGTGTTAGAAATTCACATTAAATCTCACTTGCCTTTCTGATACCTGCCACCTTTATGCCTTCCCCAGCACCTCTATTTTCGAGTCTGCAGTCTGACATATGATATAAATTTCGAAGAGAAGTAAGATATTTACATATGAATAATAATTTCTAACGTCTTTGTGACTGAAACCAGTCTACACAGCAAGCCGCTTTATTGCATGCAACTTCTATGTGTATCTCCTGGATCAAAGGTGAAACTGATGCGCTCCCTTGTCGTGTCCATATTTCTGTATGCCTGTAGGAACCTTGGACCTTGACAGCAGATTTAGAGAAAATAACGCAGGCATTTGACATGATATTATCGAACATTTCGTAAAAGGCGTCACTGTAAAAGAAAAAAAATCCGTAGATTTTACGATAAAAGACCTGGCAACTGACCGCAAGGCCCTTTACCGTAAAATGTACCGAGGGATAGTATACCGTAACTTGACCTCATGGTATAAAAAGACTTATTTTTATTCAGCGTTTGTTTTCTGCATTGATTATGTTGATATACAGAAATGAAAATCGGGATTAAAGCAAGGTTTTAAGTAATGCAGTCATTTTCCATATTAAAAACTTACGGTAGTACCCAGTATTTTTTACGGTAAAGGGGGCCGGGCCGCGTAGCGCAATCGGTAGGGCGCCTGACTTATAAGCAAGAGGTCCTGGGTTCGATACCCGGTCCGGCCACTTACTTTCATTTTTCCTTCCGCTGATTTAAGAAGGGCAGTTGTCAGTTACTGTTGCAAGTAAGTGCACTTAATACTGGTTAACCGCTTGAGAGGTCTAAGCCTGCCCAGGAATAGTGTGGTTAGGTTTACTGACCGTCCCGACATGACCATTCTATACCGTGGACGTTAAACAATAACACAACATGACACAACGGTAAACACAGAGTATAATCGATTCCGCTAATTTCGCTTCCTGCAGAGACTGTACATCATATTTGGCTTCCGCCGAGACTGTCCGCGAGTGCTTGCTTCCTGCCGAGACTTCTGTACATGATAAATTGCTTCCTGCCGAGACTGTCCGCGTGATTCTGCTTCCTGCCGAGGCTCTCGGCAGGAAGCAGAGTCGCGCGGACAGTCTCGGCAGGAAGCAATTTGTCGAGGACAGTAGTCTCTGCAGGAAGCAAGAGTTCGCGGACAGTCTCGGCGGAAGCCAAATATGACGGACAGTCTCTGCAGGAAGCGAAAATTGACGGAATTGATTATACCCTGTGGTAGAGGGCCTGGCAGCCAGTTGCCATGTCCTTTACCGTAAAACCTACGGAAAGCTTCTACAGTGCATGTAGTTAATGAGGATGTTCGCAGAAAAATCCAAGCATCCATTGAAGAATATGACCGAAACTCCTGACCTTGGTCGAGAAACGGAACATAATGTGGTCTTGCCACATCTCAAGGTGTCTTCTGGTTTAACAAAGACGATACTTCGCAGACAGAAGAAAGAAAAAAGAAGAGGAAGGCAGCAGAACAGATGGAAAGACAATAGTAAAGGAAGGAAACAGGAATAGACTTTTGCAGCACACCAGATGGAAACCAGGACAAAGTAGAAAAGGATTGGTGCAAAGTCATTTGTGGCGTCCCAGGGACCTTGCAATTTATGAGATAGACTAGGATTTTTCTCATATGCCACCAAGCAGGCACAATACGTCTTAATCGCGTCGAACTGACGTCGATGCGACATAGTGACGTCGCATTGATGTCAGCACGACGCCATCTTACGTTTTGTGCCCGCTTGGCATGTTTACCCCAGATATTTGAACAATAACTGTTAAGCCAGACGAATGGTTGCGGTACCCAAATATTTAGTGTGGTTCCATGAAAACAATTCCAAGACAGAAAACAAGGCCTAGTTTGACCCACCAACAAAGGACTCTGTCGTGTATGAAGCGGGACAAAAATAAGGGAGATTTTTTTTCTACATTCCAAATCAAACTATGTAATTTGCATCATAGGCACGGCTATGGTGCAAAGGGTCTCGGGTTCGATCCCTCGTTGGGCCAGCCAGCGACTTAATAAATCTATCAACCCAGCAGTTAATTGGTACCCTTTTCGGATCAGGAAGAGTAAAGGCTGCGAAAGGAGGAGGTAGACTCCGCGTTTCATAACTGTGCCCAAGATACAGTGGGCCACTAAAACCCACCCGTCCCTAGGTTACAGAAAACCATTACTAAAATCTCAATGAACAGATACTTGTCCACCACGATTTCCAAGGAAATTCCCGCATTCAATGCCAACTCTATAGACCGTGATCTGACGTCGGGTTTTCGCGTCGTCTGATCTGGGTCTACACTGTTTGCCATGGTCCTAGGAAGCCCTCTCACTATTGTCATCCGATCTAATTCGGTGCTCACGGACAAACATTATTAATCCGTTCATTCGGAACTTCTATTCATTTGAAAATTATTCAGTAGAAATGCCCGCGGCCTTAATCCTAGCTACCACTGACTCGCCCAATTACCGCGCCCAATTACCGTCTTTGTTTGCGAAGCAGTCCATTATGGAAAACAGGGGTTTTGGAACAGAACATTGCCTCCCCTCCTGAATATATTAAATTGACTCTTCCATTAATTTAAGACTGGTCCATTATTTCGAGCAGGGGTTTTGTCAAAAATTTACTTCTTATGCAAATCTTTGCACCCCTTTCTATCTTAAATTGACTCGTCCATCAATGGTTGTGGAACAGTCAATTATAAAATCATAGGAGTGTCAGAAAGTAAAAATACATATTTCACCCCCGTGTATATATAAACTGGACTCTTCCATTTTCGTCTTTAGGTCAGTCCATTATCTAGAGGGTGAAACTATTAATCTTTTCATCCCTATATTAAATTGACCATTCCATCATACAGCCGTCTATTAATTATCAAAGGGATGTTTGGTGAATGTTTACCTTTCACTCTAAATGATTTACATGGACTCTTCTATTTTTTACACTAGGTCAGTCCATTATTTTGAGAAGGTGTTATACCAACATGTTGCAAACTGCACAGGATGAGCGATGCTCACTAGGTCATGTGAGGAAGCTTCGACTATCGCCCACTTGACCTTTGCATCGATAATATATGTAAAACAGTGAGCGAAGCTCAGACGGACCTGCTTCGTAGCATTCATGGGTGGATGGCTCGCGATTTTTACGTCCTTTTCAAAAGTATATTTAGTAATATCAGGACGACGAGAGGGTGATAATGAGTGGCCGATGTAATGGAACCCCATATACAGTTGAAAAGATTTCCATCTAAGCTGGACCGCTAGTGGCCAGCGTTTAACTCTCTAAGCTTCAGGGGCTCCTACTGTGAGGCGGGGTAATCTTTTCAGTGTGGTCTTTTAAAATTTAGAGAAAGAAAGAAAGAGATAGGAATATGTATTATCTATACTTAAGGACAAAAGTTCTGCACGGATGTTAGATTAACATCCGTGCAGAACTTTTGTCCTTAAGTATATTTTAAAACAAAACGGAATGAATTCGGCTCATTTGATTTGTCAAAGAGAAAAAATATCCATAGCAGGCTGGATCGTCTCATGATATACACACGTGGTTAAGTATGTTTTCAAGTCTGTTACGAAAAGTAAAACAGCTGTTACGAAACGAAAAAAAAAACGAAAAATGTCATAGTTACCAAACGACCTGATGACCAGCCCTTGTGTATACATAATTAACCAGGGGTGATATAATGATATCGTACTTGAACAGAAACTTGTGTTTTAAGCATGTGGACTGCGCCATGGAAAGGACACTGCCTTTCTACGTGTAGAACCGGGTAAGCCTATACGTTGGAGGCTTCCATGTAATCAGGGACCTTGGTAATGTCGAAGTGCTGCCCCGCAGGGTTTTATGGGTCTCTGTTGTTTTCCTATTACTTATAACAGCACTTATCTATACTTAAAACCAAAAGTAACTTTACACTTTTACTATCGAAGATTTGTGTAACTATATCGTTTTGATAAAAATAAAATAGTTCAGTTAGCTTCAAAGACTTGTCCGAACAGATTTCAGGAAGATGATGTAAGCAAGATTCCACTATCGCATTTTCTCACAAAATTTTCAACAGACCAGGGTTTTGGACACAGAACTGTCAAGACCGTTGACTGTCCTTACTGAATTTCGTTTGGACTTTTTCTATATTTTCGACATACTGGTACTCCCATATAGCTGCGCCATAACATAGTATCGGTTTGAATAATACTGTCAAAAAGTTTAAACATGTCCTGTGGTAAACAAAAAAAAAAAAAAAAAAAAAGATTTCTGAAAACGGAAAATGCATGCTACTGCTTTCTGGGCTTGAAAAGCTGAGTTTTCTCAAGTTTTTGACCAAGACAGTTTTGGAGTCATATACACCCCAAGATATTTGTAAAAAGGAACAACACATATAGGGCTTTCGTTATAAAACCACTTCTCACATCTCTTTAGACACCCGCCATTCCTAAATTCTATGATCTTTGTTTTATCTAAATTGATTTGCATTTTTACTGACTGACAAAATTTAAATGTTATATCAATTTGTTTCTAAGTCACGCCACAGTATCTGCAAAATTGGAAATAGCATCGGCGTACATTAGTACATAAACACCATTATCTCTTCTGTATCTTGTGAAACAAAGATTCATGGCTACCTTCTGATCTCATAAAACTAACTAACTCATTAATAAATAATACATACATGTATTCTGACGCATTCCCACATACCGTCCCTCTGTGGAATGATTCGATCTGTTCTTCTTTAAAATTTTAGACAGAGTTGCAACAAATAATTGCTGGGATGCTCTTCTAAATGTATTGAAGTACCTTCACAACTAAAATATAGTGTCCTAATTTTAGGCTTTTGCGCAGGAACTTGCTTTTTTGATTTTCCTTTGTACAAGCATTTCTTAGAGAGAGAGTAATAGTCAACGACTTGGTCCATAGGGCTGGACATTCTTCTATTTATTCACTTTCTTTGAAGTTGCCAGTACTGATAAATTCTGATAACTGTATAGTTATCATGTACTGTTATCATGTACAGTTATCATCTACGGTTTTGAATATACCAATCATTACTGAGCTGCAATGAAACAAACCTCTGTTTTAGAAACGCTCCTATTTTCCTTTTAGCCACAGAAATATTTGTTAAGGGTATTCATTTGACTCCCCTCGCTTAGATGAGTCTCCACAACGTATGTTATATGAAAATAATCCATTAAACCACACGATTACATTAGACTCACCTCAGAGGCTATTGATGGTTGCCAACTTTTTTATGCGGAAAATGAGAAGTGAATTAAGTTCACGGTAAACGTTTTGAGATAGCAACGCTACCATTATCATTTTTGACTCTCTTCTCAATGGGGGGCAACTCTTGAAAGCAGGAATTTGCTCCTTTAGGAGCATTCCTTTAAGAGTATATTACTGGGAAGAGCGACACCATCCGGAGAAGTAGATTGTTCCCTTTGCATAAATGGCAGAAAAAATGGATGTATGCCTATACATGTATCCTAAAACATATGTTGTCTTTATTCATCAATAAAGTGAGTCCCCCTAACATATGTTTTAGTAGAAAGAGGATAAAATTAGCCACTGAAATTTGTTGGTAAACCATACAAAACGGCCCTCTAGCAAGGTTATTTCAGTAGCACAACATATGTTTTAGTTGAAAAAAAGGTCTCAGAGTCATGGGTTCTGATCGAACATACACAACATACCTAATAATTGACAAAAAAGCACTAAAACGTATGTTATTGAATAACCCAAACAATGCTAGATTAATGAATACCCTGAATAAAAATTTTCTTCGCGATTAAAAAGAACAGCAGAGCTTACCCAAACTGCAGCCCAATTTTCTGGTCCTTCCTCTTCTGTGTACAATGTTCAAATGCGACAAACAGTCTGATTCAAATTTCCCTCTGATCACTCAACCGTTTCTGATTGGTTAGATAACTGATGACCTTAGTGCATCAGACAAGAAGGTCCATTTTTCAGACAGGGTGGGGCAGGTTTACTTCGATAAATTAAAATAAATAAATGAAATATATATTTTTATTGGTTTAATTATTTGTTTTTAGGTGAAAAGTTCAATAAAGCTGTGGATTGAAACAGATATATACTACTCTTTTTAGATGTATAAGTAAATATCAGAACTGATTGTCAGGAGTACAGGATAATTGGACTCATCCTAAAGGGCTCGTCAATTATCCTGTACTCCTGACAATCAGTACTGATATTTACAGATACACCTCAAAAAGAATGGATATATCTATTACAGTATCCACCATATGCTGAGATATCTCTGTTGCAGGTAAGCTAGATTGAGTTAATGTATTGAAATACCTTCAGACCTAGATACATTTTCAATATCGATATTATTTTAGGCGTTTTGGGCCTTATAAAAACACTTTTTAATCAGCCTGGCGCTCTTTTTGTGCCCCCGTGACGATAGTCAGGGGGCATTAAGATTTGCCCCTGTCTGTCCGTCCGTCTGTCTGTCTGTCCGTCACACTTTACGGTATAGAGTTTGTGTAATCAACTCCTCCCACAGTTTTCGATGGATATTTTTCAAACTTTGCAGACATATTGTGGACATATTGAAGATGGTCATGTGGATTTTTGGTGGAGCTAAAATTAATTTTGACAGAATTACGGCCTTTTGAACCTAGTCATTTAGGCAAATTTTTGCATTGTAGGGTATGGAGTTTCTCCCACAGTTTTCAATGGATCTTTTGCAAACCTTGTATATATGTTGTAGACATATTGAAGATGTGCATGTGGGTTTTTTCTTGAACCTAAAATTAATTTTGACAGAGTTACAGCCATTTGAACTTAGTCATTGTAGGGAAATTTTTGCATTGTAGGGAAATGTTTGCATTGTAGGGTATGGAGTTTGTGTTATCAACTTGTCCCGTAGTTTTCAAGGGATCTTTTTCAAACCTTGTCTACATATTGTGGACATATTTGAAGACGTGCATGAGGCATTATGATAGATCTGAAATTAATTTTGAAAGAATAACGGCCTTTTAAACTTAGTCATTTTGGGCAAATTTTTACATGGTAGGGTATGGAGTTTTTGTAATGTACAGTGGATTCTTTGTAGGTGCTGTATGGATATACAGGTCATGTGACAGGCGCTGCACGGGGGCATCATTAGTGTCTTACAGACACAATTTTCTAGTTTATAATTTAAGATGAAGAGAACAACAAAAATAAGAAGTCTGATAACTTTCGGAGATAAACCTAATTTTTATGGTTTTATTCAGCTTTTTATATTTACCGAAGATTACCATCTTCAACTTTTGATTCCAATTTCTAAAATATGAAGTTGGATGATTCGTGAGACTACACTGCTGAAACAGACTCACTTTACTCTTGAGAAAATAGTAATATCCACAATGTTTCCTGTGCGTTGTCTCCTATGCCTGGGTCAGCTGATCAAACGTTCCTGTGTTCAATTTCCGCTGGAGGTGGATTTTTTCCAGTCACAAAAAGGGCTCTTTTGCACTTGCACACATCCTTGCACTATTACCCTCTCGTCGTCCTGGTGTGACTTAAATAATGTTAAAAGGGCCAGACTTGGGGTTGAATACTTTCAAAAGTATTTGAATACAAATACAAATACTTTGCAATTTAAGAATATAGAGTTCAAAAATAAAAATTCTTTTTATGAATGTATTCAAGTAAAAAAAATACAAATACTTTTAATACAAATGTATTCGAATACTTTTGAATAATTTTCAATAAAAATGGAAATTTTATTAACCAATAGTTTATGCTGAACTTTCATATCTCTAGTAGTCCAGACTCTAGAGGTTTTACTAATAAAATAATTTTGAGTACAAGATTCTTTCTTTTGACCTGTCCTAAATATCTTCATATCTATTTTAGGAACCTTATATTTCTATGGTACAACTGGGTATCTTTCTATGTTTGCAAATTTGCGTATTTGGTGGAAGGTGACTTTATTTCCATATTCTGATGCCAAAGCCGGATATCTTCATATTAGTTTGAATAGCATATGTTTCTTATCTGTGACTTATCCTGGATAACTTTTTGTTTCTATGCCAATAATATCTTTATCTGTATATTCAGTCTCAAGTCAGCCATCCATCAACTGCAAGGGCGTAGCTACCTATATGGTAAATACGCAGATGCGTATTGAAATTTTGTCAAAATTGACAAAATTTCAAAACGCACCTGCATATTTGCATGCTGAAATTTTATAAATTAGACCAGATTTCAATCCCAATTGCCAAAGTGGCTGAAATACTAGCTTTCTCTTCAAGAAGTAGAGAATAAAACATGGTTGTGCGTATAATGAAATTACCTCTAGTTACGCCCCTGGACTGTACTGCACTGTAGGTATAGATTCTGCTACTTCAGGCACAGCTCCCTCAGGGAGTCGAGGAGTGTAGTATTGCAGTTGTACAGGACGTATATACAAGGGATGATGAAGGCTCCAACACCAATTTTACATTCTAAAGATAAACCTGGATACAAAATTGATCTCAAGGTGTTTGTGTACAGCAGCTCATCTTTTCCGCTTAGGAATTATTGAGAGTTTTTTGGTAACGGGCAATATGCAAGGCATGGCGCAGGCTAACTACTTGCCCTCCTTCCAGAGCTCTTAACTGGTTACCATAGTCATTAACAGATGTACAAACCACTACTGCACTACAGTCTAGGATTAGCTCAATTGTTGTGGAATTACTGATTTGGCTATAGCCTAGCTTCTCTATCAAGGCACTGAACCTGTCGAGCATTGGTTGTCTGGTTGTTGACAAGGCCTCACACTCCAGCAAGAAATGCTGTACTGTTTCATCACCCTTATGACATGAGAGACACTCTGGCTTTATTTCGGCTTGGTTAAATGCTGCGCTGTTTTGTCCAACGTTGCCAGAGCGCTTTCTTTGATTTGTCCGCTATCCGCTAACAAGGACATACGTACGGAACCCCTGAAGGGACATTCCCTTTCCGATATTTATCAGAATAGACATTGAAACAAGAAAATTAGGACGGAAATCCATGTATAGAGACCGGCCTTCACAAGTGGACTGGTTCCAAGTCAGGGATAGAAATGATTGCCTCAGCTCCACACGGTCCAGGATTGCCTTGACAGGAGCCATCGATGAAAGCTATGATGCTTTGAGCTGATAATTCTTTCACTAAGCTCTCTATGTCCTGCCTTCCTTGCTCTTCCTGCTCTATGGACCTTGATCTGGAGGACCCAAGTGTACTCCAATACGAGGGTGTGGGTACTGTCTTTACCAAATGTCCCTCGTGGAATTCTGGCTTTTTTGCACTATCCTGAAGTTCATTCCCGTGTCTCTCTGCACCTCACCAGCTTGGCTAATTGCCTTGCCCATTGGTCCGACATACCTTCTTGTGTTCACTTCTTTCACAAAATACTGGTTCTGTAGCTGTTTAATCGGCCCATCTGGTTTCATGGCCGCAGTCTTTGCCATGTCTCTAACAGCTATTTCAGCAAACTGGATGTCCAGTGGCATTATGTTGGTTACCACTTCTAATGCTTCTCTTCCTGCTGTATTGGGAAGATCCAGGCACACACACAATGCTTTCCTCTGTACTATATGCAATAGGGCTACGTCTTCTGGCTTTACCACTTGCCAAACTGTACTCCCGTACTCCCGTACTGTATTGATCTCACAAGGGTGGTATATAGCTGTACTAGCTGTTTGTTCCCACACCAGATATGCCCCGGACCCCATGAATCACATTAAGGACTCTCAGAGCCTTAGACTCGGTTCTGGAAATGTGTTCCTTCCCTAAGGTCTAGTTGCTCATCCAGTGTTATCCCCCAATAGCTTTGGAGTCTTGTTGTAAGGGAGGGTTGCACCATCTTCTGAAACTGCGTCTGGTCAAACATGGTAGCCTTTGCTGAAAAAAAAAACTGTTATTTCTGTCTTTGGCAGGCTTAGCTTCATTTTCCAGTCTCTACACCCCTGATGGACCGGGACCACGTCCTTGCATATGGCTTTTGCTGCAACTGTCAGGGTTTTGTCCCCTGCCCACATTGTTCCATCATCTGCAAATTACACCGGTTGCTTGTAACTGCTTTTAGCATATCTGCAATGTATAAATTGAATAAAAGCGGGGCTTAAATGCTACCCTGAGGTAGACCTTTTGTTGTGCTAAAAGCATCTCAATTCGTTCCATCTATATGGCATTGGGCCCTACGGCGACTGAGAAAATCCTTTTACCAGTGCCACAGCCTCCCTGTTATACCTAGTGTGCTGAATTTGCAAGTCCAGCCCTCCAGACTGAGCCATATGTTTTTTCTAAGTCTAGGAAACAGGCTATTGTATGCTTGTTCTCGTTGAAGTCCGAGCCTGCCCAACAGAATCATCGCCATTATTTTGCACCCACTACTTGTCAGGCTAATAGCGAAAACACGAAGTATGTTCGCTTTGCTGTATCAGTTTTGGTCCTATATATAGGCAGGTTTAATGTGTGGTAACGATCATGGTTGCGGCCATCTTGGAGAACCGGAAGTTTGAAAGTTATCGCGAGACTTGTCACAAACCAAGTGCTCTTATCGAATACTTTACGAGTCATTAAAAATTATTTTTGCAATGCACTGTATAAAGGAAATGTACATTAAATATTTCTCGCTACAATAATTCTGGTTTTTGTTAAATATGTTCGTAAAAAGAATAGATCAAACTGTAAGCGTTTTTTGTTTGAGGTTATGTCGTCTGCTCGGGACCGGAACGGAACTGAGTTCCTAGGTAAAACCCCGTACCGTGGCGCGTTATGTGAATTGGAAATGACGGCGCACCCGAGAGCGCACCAGAGAGCCCACCTAAGTTAGAATGGAGCAGGAATGATGTGTTTGGCCAGTGTTAACAAACACGTTGATGAAAAATTGATTTCTACGATTTATTTTAGTAAAATAATATATCATGACACAGCCTTAACATCTATATTTTAACACATTTCAATTATCTTTGGAACTGAATAAAGAACAATCAGATACATAAACGAATTCTTTGATTTGCTAATCAAAGCAACCATCATGAGTACAATTTTAAACACCATATAATTTAAAACTCAGAATTACACTGATTATCTGAAGTGTCTCTCAGCTGTGGAATATAAGGTTTGCTGCGACAGGGCAGCAGGATTGACTTCCGATAATATTATTTTGAAGACAGTTGAATCCCTGCCTCTTAATGGTGCAGATCGCTGAGGAAAGTGTGGACTACCAGATGATTAGTGTACCCCACCACTCTCACAAAGCAGCTTAATATTGTGACAGCAAAGTGTGGACTTCCAGATGATTAGTGAACCCCACCACTGTCACAAAGCAGTTTAATATTGTGACAGCAGACCATAAGGCACCTTAGGAAGGCGAGCCTACATATGGTTCCATTCTATTTGCATACCGAACAAATCTGTTGTGGTTCTCTCTTAAATGGCACTGCGGTTCTTCTTCGACATTTTAATACAGACTCTGATTGATACTGGCATGACGTTTAAGCCCGTCTTCAGGATTGCAAAACCAGCATTAATGCCTACAAGTTTTTTTGTTTTTGTTTTTTTTTTTTCATTTTTGATTTTTCTTCATCTTTTTTTTTTTTTTTTTTTTTTTTATTCTTTCTTTTCTACTATGCATTACTCCAGTGCATGGCCCCGTTGCTGATGCCCTTTTCTGCACAATGAGGCTCATGTTGCTCATTGGTATTGGCGGCTTAGCAACGTCTTCAAATCAAATCAAATCAGTTAACTTTCTTAAATCCAGTTACAGGACTGACACCAAGTACAGTACAAAACATACAATACATAAAAAAAATCGGTACATGCAAGTGATGTATTTTCTGACCATGACAGTGTATGGCTTACTTACTATATATAATGTTAAAGTGAAACACCTCCAGAGGAAGCAATTCAGCCATCCCATCTCTGCGCCCCCTCCAACTCAAGACCAGCTCCCTAAGAAAAGAATTTACCCCCATTCATTGGAGCAAATGCTCTCCCCCATAGAAGACCCACCTGGAAGGGCTATGCCTACCGAGGGAGCAAAAAAGAAATCATAAAGGCTGCCTACTTTTGTAAAAGTGGCGAAAAATATGAAGGTGCACCACAAGGTGCACAACACACCCGAACTGTACCATAGCTTGAACTTTATTTTGCCAAACAGTTAGTTGCACCTGTAGTAGGAGGAGAAAAATCTGTAAAGAAAATTTCATCGAGCGCCACGACAGGAGATCGATCTCACAACCCCAAGATTAGAAAGCAAGCACACAACCACTAGGTTAAAAAAGGTCCGGACCAGTTAGACTGGTCAGTTATACATTATATATACCTATATACATTTATCACTCATTGGCCGTACTACTACACTCCTCCATCCTACCAAAGAACATTTGTACCAAATGTTAACGAAATGAAATAATCATAATCCAGGTTCTTTTGACTCTGCAGCCATTGCTTCTTGGGCTCCAATGGTAATGATCCTGGTCACAGCACCACTGTAGTGGAAACAGAAAAATCTGTAAAGAAAATTTCGTCGAGCGCCCCACCGGGGATCGATCTCACGACCCCAAGTTTATAAAGCGAGTACACAACCACTAGGCTAAAAGGTCGGGACCAGTGTCAGTTATATACTCTATATACCTATATACATATTTAGACATAACTCATTGGCCGTACTACTTTACTCCATTGAAAAGCTGGTGTTTTTTCCATACCTTAACTGTTAAAGTATCTGAATGATAACGATAAGGTTAATGGGAACACCCTCGGGGAAAGCAGGTCGGCAGATCCAAATTCTGTGTTTTCAAAATTGAGGCCAACACCCAAAGGAAAGAATTTACTTCCTATTAAGCAAATTTCCTCCCTTCAAAGTGGACCACCACACACACACACACACACACACACACACACACACACACATATATATATAAAAAAGCCACACTGCAAGCTTGAGTGAAAAGGTAAACATGCAAGAAGACACATAAGTTGACCCCCTTTGTAAAAATGGCAGAAACTTGCGCACACAGCTATAGTTGCAGCATGGATGTCAAACGAGCTGCACCGGTGACTCAAGGATGTCACCATTACCATCATAGCATAAGATACAGTTTGCTAATCCAGTTGAGTGCCACTCGGACCAATTTGATCTAGACTACAATGAAAAGGTGGTGCCTTGGGTAGCATTTCACCCCCATCAAAGATCTTCAAGGACCGTAAAGAGTGTAATGGCACAAAGGCAGTGCTATAATTTCATATTAGGCCTGTATGAAGAGGCAGAGTAATACTCTATTTTCCCAGGTTTTCGTAGGCACTTGACTTTCGCATGTTTCCATTCCTGTGGGAGTCTTCCAGCATTCCAGGACAAAATCATGATGTCAAGCATAGCTTCTCTCAGATGCGGACCTGAATGGAAGAACAGCTCTTGGTAAAACAGGTCGTGTCCTGGTGACTTAACCAGCTTCAGTCGTTCATGGTTTTCCCTGACTCAAGATTGCGAGTCTCAGACCCCCAAAGTGGTGTCTGGGACTCCCAGAAAAAAAATCTGTGCATCCACTGGGACTCTCAAAACAAAATTCAAGTTCCAATTCAAAGTGATGGATTCTTATGAAAATATATTATTCTTGGCACACAAAGTAATGGTTTTCAAAATAAAGTATTTATGAAATTCTGATATTTGATTTGGACATTTTATAACATTTTTCAGAGTACAGGACCCTTTACTTTTGGCATTGGACTCTTAAAAAAATGGTATGTGGGTCCCAAAAACTCCTTAAATACAAGGCTGAGGGAAAACCTTGGTCGTTGTACTGCAGCATCTAGCTCTTCGAGATATCGATATTGAATGCCATGTCAGTATTGTCTTGCTGGTTCTCAAATGAATTTATCTCTGCCTCTATTTTCATCATTTAAGTCTCCATCCTTTAGACACCCTGTAAAGAAAACTTCTTGAAGGCGCTTACATTTACCCCACACTGTCAAATACTGGTACTTTGACTATTATATGCCGAATGAGCCTTTCGGTATTTCCAAGCACCCGGTGCACCAATAAATTATCTCCGTCTTCACCGCAGTTTTGTCCATTTCATTTGTTCGGCAAAAGAATGCGATATTTTACGTTTTGAGGAGCTAGAAAACTCGCATTTACATTTTTATTTTGTTTAGAGTAAGTAATCCAAAGGACTTATAATGAAGAAACTTATGTTCACTTTACATAAGTTACTACTAAGGTCTGGTGCTGCTTTGTGAAAGAATAGCTATAAATTCGCCAGGAACTAGAAAGCAACAGCCTGGCTGTCAGACAATAGCTGTTACTTAAACCGTGTACCGCAGTGGCTAAAACCTTGTACCGCACTTACGGAAATTTCTGTACACTGTTGAGTAAATTCTGAACTTTACCACACTCGCGTGTAATGCTATAGCCTTGAAGGTGGATATAGGAACACAATCACTTGACAGTCAAATTTCAAAGAGATTATAGTTATTTTCTTGTGACCTCATTATACCACAACACCAGATGAATAAACTTATACAGTTTCAATGCAAAGCAATATCGTTTCAATGTTAAAAGTTGGGCGATAACTTCACCTTGGGGCTCCAAACTTTGCTCTGGGTTTCCGGAAAAGCGAAGTTCAAGTGTAGTAAGATCATTAAATTCGTCGTAATGACAGCTGCCAGTATATCAAATTGAAACATCAATTAACAAAGCCTCCTGTCATTCATCAGCGTTTATCCCATATTCAACCCTGATTGAGGTTTGATCTTGATAGGTGTTACCGACGTCAAGTTGGTAAAATTAACACCATGGCAAAGCCAAAGGTAGTACAGTTAATTCATTAAGAGACAAGCGAAAGAACTTTGATCCCGCTACATTTTATGGACTTTATCTATCCATCTGCATTGGTGGCAGGTATAAAGCACAGTCTGATCATGGTCTTTGTTGGTTGCTTACATTCTGGTATAAATTATCTTATCTTTAAACTAGGGAGATAGCGAGCAGAGTAGATATGACGTGACAGTCCTCACTTAACGCAGGCTTATTCTTCGAAGTTCAGATTGTTAATTCTGGCCGTGTAGACAATGGCAGGACTGTGCATCAGGTTATGATGTACATCAATAAAATCTAGGCCAAGTTTGAAACTGGGTCATGTCAGGTCTAAAACTAGGTCTAGATCAAATCTAAGAAAAACCTTGTGTACACTCTAGAGGGCATAGTTTTGATCCAATCTTCATGAAACTCTGTCAGAATGTTTATCTCAATTAGTTCTAGGTCAGTTTTGAAACTGGGTCATGTCTGGTCAAAAACTAGGTCACTGCAGGTCAAATCTTAGAAAAACCTTGTGTTCTCTCTAGAAGGCACAATTTTGATTCAATTTTTATGAAACTTTGCCATTATGTTTATCTCTATTAAATCTTGACTGATTTCGAAAATGGATTATGTCAGATCTAAAACTAGGTCACCAGGTCAAATCTTAGAAAACACTTGTGTACACTCTAGCAGAGTTCACGAAAGTCTGTGAGAGTTTACCAGACCGAATCTGGTAAAATGATTAAAATGTACTTGAAAACTCTGAATATTTTTACCAGACCGAATGAATTTTTACCAGACATGTCAGGCGGTCAATTTCGTGAAGACTGCTCTAGAGGGCTTAGTTTTGATTTAATCTTCATGAAACTTTGTCATATTGTTTATCTCCATTAATTCTCCGCCAAGGTTGAAACTCGGTCATGTTGGATATAGTGTTTCCCCCAGAAATGAAAAAGGGCATGGTAAATTTTTTCAGAAAAGGGCACTTCAGCGCGTGGATCCTTCACAAAAAGGGCACTGTATATGCTTTCATAAAAAGGTCACTGTTTTACTATCATATTAGGTGACTGATATTAATACTGCTAATAATGAGCAAAATTGTGTACACTTGTGGTTATTCTTGTAATAATTTATCATAGTTATTTATTAGCTGCTGCAGCATCTCTATCTTGAAATGTAGTAATTGGTATAAAGCAAAGTTTAATACTCCACCTTACTAGAGTCTGCATCTGATAATAATAAATAAAGAATTTCCATCTGCTCTCTTTATTTTTTCTGTTTTTGTGTGTTGTAGTCCTATTTTTTCTTTTTGTTTATTTTTTTTCTTTACATTTTCTATTTTTTTTTGTATTTTTTTTTTCTTTTTAAAGTTTAATAAACACAATAGTCTTTTTCATTTTTAATAACTTATTTCTAGCTATTATTATTTTTATTTATTTATTTACTTATTCATCTTTTTATTATCATATTGCTGCTATTTTTATCATTATTTTTATATCTGTCTGGCACAGTATCTAGCCTTTGCAAAAGCTTATGCTTGTTATTTCATCCAGATTTGCCTCCCTTAAATATCTGTTTCAGATATTTACCATGTTTACTAATCCTCTTTCATAAACAAATAAGTTTTGTTTTAAGGTACTCAGAGCTATTAAATGTTTATATAAACAATGTTCAATTTCTGTTTTTGACACAAAAATACTGATGCGCAAGACAGAAATATCAATGTTATGTGCGTAATTTTTGACACCCTAAATTATCAAAGTTAGGCTGATATAATAAGCATTTATGGGAAAAAATACCTTACGGAGGAAGCGATAAATGAAGACACCGATCAGCCTGCACCTCTATGAAGTCTTATCAGAGTTTTGCATCTACTGTCTATGATCTCAGGGACTCTAAGCAGAAAAAACTAAAGTCTCTGAATGTATTGCGCATGTTTATTGTGTAATTGTGAATCAGGACAACCGGCTTTTTTTTTTGCCGTGTGAGACAGATCTTAACACATTTCGTCGGTAATTCTTTGACACAGCCATGTGTTTTCACGGGTCAGTGAGTTTATTAGTGACCTGAATAAGGGGATTAATGTCAACAGACATGGTGTGTTTTGTTTATTGCACAGTCAAAACAATTGATGCTGTGAATAAACATGTGGATATATCTCCATACTGGCCGGTGATGTCTGGGACAAAAAAGGACATGACACTGGAAAAGGGCATGGCGCTGGAAAAAAGGGCATGGCGCTGGGGAAAAGGGGCATGGCGCAGCGCCATGCTAAAAGGGGCTGGGGGGGAACACTAGGATAAGAAACTAGGTCACTAGATCAAAGCATTAAAAATCTTGTGTACTTTCTAAAGGGCACAGTTTTGATTTAATCTTCATGAAAGTTTGTCCGAATGTTAACCTCTATGAAATCTAGGTCAGTTTTTGAAACTGGGTCATACCAGGTTTAAAACTAGGTCAATAGGGCAAATCTTTGTAAAACGTACACTTACTAGAGGGCACAATTTTGATCCAATCTTTATGAAGCTTTGTCAGAATGTTTATCTCTATAAAATCTAGGATAATTTTGAAACCTGGCCATGTTAGATCAAAAACTAGGTCACTAGGTCAAAGCTTGGAAAAGCCTTGTGTACACCCTAGAAGGCACAGTTTTGATTTTATCCTCATGAAACTGTGTCAGAATGTTTATCTCCATAATTTCTTGGTCATTTCGAAACTGGGTCGTAACAGGTCAAAAACTAAGTCAATAGGTCAAATCTTAGAAAACCATTGTTTACACTCTAGAGGGCACAGTTTTGTTCAGTCTTTATGAAGCTTTGTCCGAATGATCACCTCCATTAATTATAGGCCAAGTTTGAAACTGGTGAAAAACTCGTTGTCTAGGTCATATCTTTGAGAAACCTTATGTACACTCCAGAGGGCACAGTTTTTATTCAGTCTTCATGAAACTTTGTCAGAATGTTTATCTCCATGAAGTTCTGGCAACGGTTGAAACTGTTGAGTCAAAAACTAGGTCACTAAGTCATATCTTAGAAAAAAAAACCTTGTGTATGCAATAGAGGCTTCATTTTCCATTGAATCTTTGTGAAACTTTGTCAGAATGTTTGTTTGAACAATATCTAACTTATGATTGAGTATGGGTCATATTGGTTCAAAAACTAGGTCGCTTAGTCAAGTGGCCATCTGCATTGAAACTTGGTATGTACAATTGGGGACTCCAGCCCATCATAGTTTCTTCAAATTATGAGTGAGAGTGAAAACGCGTTTATCGTCCCACCAACAACAAGGTCAAACGGGGACCAGACCTTTGTTTAAATCTCATCCGAAGTGGGCAATCCATCTTATGACCTCTGGATTGGTAGTCCAGTGTTTTATTTACTGCACTGCCCCACTCCTTTCAAATTATGACCCTGAGTTGACATTGAAATATTTTACGTCAAGGCCAGTAAGATAATTCAAATATTCTTGGTTCACATGATACTCTTTTAAGCGATTCAGGGCCACCGTGGCCCTCTTGTTGTTACTTTTCATTGACCTTGTTAGGGTCAGGCATATAGTTGGGGACATAGTGTTTTACAATCACATTTTCTAGTTATACCCCCGGCATACGAAGTATGTCGAGGGGTATATAGTTTTCGTCTTTCCGTCCGTCTTTCCGTCTGTCCGTTAGTCCGTCCGTCCGTCCATCCGTACGTAAGTTAACATTTGCGTTAAAGTTTTGTGTTAAGTTTTTTATTTTGCTTCTGTTAACCAGAACTTGTTCATACATGCTTATTATTTTAGTAGAGGATGGAAACTGATTAATTTGCATCATCTAGATGCTGCTGCTGGCCTAAGGTCAAGGTCACAGACTTTGAAATTTGTACAATAGCTGCGTTAAAGTTTTGCGTTAAGTTTTTGCTTTTTCTCTTTTTTTCTGAAAGACTTAATTGTAACTTGTTCATATGTGCTCAGTGTTAGTACAGGATAAATAGATATTAGTTTTCATCATCTGGATGCGGCTGCTGACATAAGGTCAAGGTCACAGACTTAGAAATTTGTATACCATTTGTGTTAAAGTTTTGTGTTCAGTTATATTTTATGCTTATATTTTGAATATACATGTACTTGAATAAAACCTTTTACAATGCTACTAGGTTTACTTCTAGGTTGAAACGGATCAGTTGACATCATCCAGATGCTGCTGCTGCTGCTGACTTATGGTCAAGGCCACAGACTTTGAAATTTGTATACTTTTTGCATTAAAGTTTTATTTTACAATGGAAACTTTTATTATGCTCCTAGAATGACTTCTAGGTTGAAACTGATCAGTTTACATTGTCAAGATGCTGCTGCTGACTTAAGGTGAAGGCCACAGAGATGATTTGTGTTAAATATTTGAGTTAAATTTCTATGTTTTTTTCTGCTTATGCAAATTTTAAATTGAACCTTCTAGCTTTTGTCTATGGGCCTTTCACTGGATTTGTTATAAATTGTCCACCTGTCTGTTTGTTTGTTAACATTTGCTTTAAAGCTTTGTATTTAATGTGCTTTTATTAGGGGTTGGCGCTGGCCGGGGGTATACGTGAGCCCCTGCTCACTTGCTCTAGTGATTTATTGTTTCAATGGAACTGATAAAAAAAATATGCATATTCCAGCATAAAGAATTCTGGCCCATATCTGATACTTACGGAACCCAGGAGGGGACGTAGCAGTACATATACTGATTTCGTTCCCACAAAATGCATTTGGTCCCCACACAATACTTTTACTTTCCCTCAAAATAGTATTGTGTTCCCTCAAAATAACATTTTGATCTCACAGATTATTTTTTCGCTCCCTCAATTTAATATTTCCTTCCTTCAAAATAATATTCCGTACACACGCTTTACTTTTTTGTTCCCTCAAAATGGTATTTCATTCCTATGAAGATATTTTGTTCCCACGCATTACTTTTTTGTTCCTTTAATATAATATTTTGTTCCCTCAAAAAATATTCCATCCCCATGCTTTACTTTTTATGCCCCCGTGACGATAGTCAGGGGGCATTAAGATTTGCTCCTGTCCGTCCATCCGTCCGTCAGTCTGTCTGTCCGTCCGTTCGTCACACTTTACGGTATAGAGTTTGTGTAATCAACTCCTCCCACAGTTTTCAGTGGATCTTTTTCAAACTTTGCATACATGTTGTGGACATATTGAAGATGTGCATGTGGGTCTTTGTTGGAGCTAAAATTAATTTTGACAGAATTACGGCCTTTTGAACTTAGTCATTTTAGGCAAATTTTTGCATTGTAGGGTATGTAGTTTGTGTAATCAACTCCTCCCACAGTTTTCAATGGATCTTTTTCAAACCTTGCATACTTGTTGTGGACATATTGAAGATGTGCATGTGGGTTTTTGTTGGAGCTAGAATTAATTTGACAGAATTACGGCCTTTGAACTTAGTCATTTTAGGCAAATTTTTGCACTGTAGGGTATGTAGTTTGTGTAATCAACTTCTCCCACAGTTTTCAATGGATCTTTTTCAAACCTTGCATACATGTTGTGGACATATTGAAGATGTGCATGTGGGTTTTTGTGGGAACTAGAATTGATTTTGACAGAATTACGGCCTTTTAATATTAGTCATTTTTGGCAAATTTTCACATTTGTAGGGTGTGGAGTTTGTGTAATCAACTCCTCCCTCAGTTTTCAATCGATCTTTTCCAAACTTTGCATACATGTTATGGACATATTAGAGATGTGCATGTGGGTTTTTGTTGGAGCTAGAAATAATTTTGACAGAATTATAGCCTTTTGAACTTAGTCATTTTAGGCATATGTTTGCATTGTAGGGTACTAGTACTTTGTGTAATCAACTCCTCCCACAATTTTCATTGGCTGTTTTTCAGACATTGGAGACTTGTTGTGAACATATTGAAGATGTGCATGTTGGTTTTGATAGGAAAAAAATAATTCTGAAGGAATTATGGCCTTTTAAACTTAGTCATTTTGGGCTGCATTTTGCACTGTAGGGTATAAATTTGGTGTAATGTTTTCAGTGGATTCTTTGTAAATAGCATTTGTGCTTGAAAGGTGCTTTAGGGATGTATGCATGTCCTGTGACAGGCGCTGCATGGGGGCATCATTAGTGTCTTACAGACACAATTTTGTAGTTCTTTTCCTTGCAATATTTCATTTCCTTAGCATAATATTTTGTTTCTTCAAATTAACATTTCTTTCCAATGCAACAGCTTTCCGTTTTCTCGCAAAATATTTGGTGATTATAAAAGCAAACTCATAGTGTATTTAAGCGGTCGTGCTTCCAAGCTAAACAATACATGTATTTTCAAAATGGTACAAGTTTTAAAGTGGCCCTGTTTATTCTGATGGTGAACCATATTCCATATATCATTTTTATACCCCGCCACACTTTAGTGGCGGGGTATTATGTTATACCTTTCGGTGTCTGTCCTTCCGTCCGTCCGTCCGTCCGTGCTCAACATTTCCGATCGATAACTTGAGTATTTATTCACGGAATTTTTTCAAATTTTGCATACATATTGTTATCGGCGATGAGTGGTATGGGATTGTTAATGGGCAAAATCCGTCCATTTTTAACGGAGTTACTGCCCTTTTTCGTATTGGAAAAATGGTTTCTGGCCTGTTATTCCTTTACTGCTCATGATATCTGAATGAAACTTCACAGATATGTTGCACATCAAAGGTTACATATTGTGACTAAGGACCGTCACTCTGACCTTCCCAGTTTGTGAGTTATCCGCCCTTGCTAGGTCTGAAAAAAGGTTTTTGACCTATTGTTCCTTTACTATATGGAATATCTGAATATAACTTCACAGATATGTTTCACATCAAAGGTAACATATTGTGACTAAGAACCGTCACTCTTACCTTTCCCGTTTGTGAGTTATCCGCCCTTGATTGAATTAAAAAATGTTTTTTACCCGTAGTTCCTTCACTATGTGGAATATTTAAATGAAACTTTACAGATATGTTTCACATCAAAGGTTACATACTGTGACAAAGAACCATCACTCTTACCTTTCCAGTTCATGAGTTATCTGCCCTTGATAGGTCTGAAAAATGGTTTTTGACCTGTAGTTCCCTTTCTATATGGAATATCTGAATAAAACTTCACAGATATGTTTCACATCAAAGGCTCCATATAGTGACTAGGAACTGTCACTCTGATCTTTCCGGTTTGTGAGTTATCCGCCCTTGATTGATCTGAAAAACGTTTTTTTATCTGTAGTTCCTTTACTATATGGAATATCTTAACGAAACTTCATAGGTATGTTTCACATCAAAGGTTACATATTGTGACAAAGAACCATCACTCTTACCTTTCCAGTTAATGAGTATTCCCCCTTGATAGATCTGAAAAATGTTTTTTGACTTGTAGTTCCTATACTATATGGAATATCTGAATGAAACTTCACTGATATGTTTAACACCATAGAATAGGAAACAGAGTCTCTCAGCTCAAAGAAATGCTTTACAGCCTGATCTAAATCTACACTGGTCAGAATGCTCCACGTTGTTGGGTGGTTTATATTAATACATGTATTTATTTACAGTAAGGACATCATATCTCTGTCTATCTCAGTTCTGTGGCTCTTTAGCTATTATATATCTCAAAAAATAAGTTAGGATGCACAGCAGTGGCGGGGTATCATGCAGTGCCTGCGGTGCTTTTATTTTATTTTATTTTCATTATTATCATTACTTAATAAACTTATTCTTTGTTTTTTAACTGGAGGCAGTCTAGTATTTTCAGTTATCCCAATCTCTGTGCCCCCTTTAATCCAGAGAATGCCCCCAACGAAAAGAACTTGCTCCCATAGAAGCAAATGCTCTACCTCCAAAGCAGGCCAAGATATGCCTTGTTGCTTGGAGAAGCAAACAGGCCCCGAGGTTATAAAACTTGAGTACATTCTCAAACTCAGAATAAAGCACACTGATTGGCTGTTTCCGAGCACATGCTCGGAAGCAGCCAATCAGTGTGCTTTATTTTGAGTTTGAGAATATTCTCAAGTTTTATAACCTCGAACCCAGGAAGTCATAACTGTTGCCGTCTTTGTAAACGTGGCAGAAAAAATGGAGGGGCAGCCACGCACCACGGCTTTTACCATAGCTTAAGGGTTATTATGCCAGCTGTCAAGATTGAATTTCTGGTGTATTTTCGGACACAGAGTTTATATGACTTACTAAGTTTCTAAAATGATAAGATGAATGAGCACACCTGTTCAAGGGAAGCAACTCAGCCACCCCAGTTTCTGTAAACTCCAAACTTGGGCAAAATCTCAAAGGTAAGAATTTGCTCCCCTTGGAGCAAATTCTTCCCATCAGAGCCTGCCCCTTCGAAATGGTTACACTGCCAAGGAAACAACCAGAAAGCCACAAAAGCACTGGAAGCAATGCAGCTATCCTCATCACAGCGTCCACTCCAACCCAGGGCCAACTTCCAAATGTCACAGATGAGGACAAAATCGTGGCCCTACTGATCCTGAACCCAGAGCCCCTCGTAAACAACCCAAGTACTCTGCAAGCTGATGGTCAACATTAAATGTTCGCCAACATTGCGTGAGCACGAGATGTTTGGACAACGTTGACCGAATGTTCAGAAACAACAATTTCGTTTTGCCAACATTGGGTAGCCATTGTTAAGGGTTGAATTTTCACTAGGAATAAAGCAGCGAAAGTCTTTCTGTATAATCTCAGTTTCTAAAATTTTATATTGTTAGTAGAATATGAGGTTGATTGTCATGTTTAAATTTTTGACATAGTGCGAGACTGTCTTGTTGACCGATTTGATTATCATTATTAAATGCCTTTATTTAAAACAGAGCTCTTTGCACTTGAACGCCCATTGTTACACTGATCAGTGTAAAGCTAAAAATAGATGTATTATCGTTCTGAGGGCCTCAAAATAGTAAACCTTGCAAGAGGAATATTAATGCGAGTGAAAGAAATAGTTATTTATAGGCTCGAGATACAACTGTGATAAAAGAAATATTATTGCGAGCTAACAAAATAGTACTTTATGGACATGAATTTGTTTTGCGAGAGAAAGAAATATTAATACCTGCAAACAAAATAGTAATGTGTGGAAATGAAATTTTTCGGAGGAAAGAAATAACTAAATATTATTTTGAGGGACCGAAAAACTAATGCTTGGCAATGAAAAACTATTTTGAGGGAGCGCAGTGCTATGTTGAGGGAACGAAAAGTAAAGCAAGGTAACTGAATACTCTCTTGAGAGGACGAAATATTTAATTCAGGGAATGAAAAAATAAAGCATGGGAACAAAATAGTATTTTGAGGGAATGAAATGTTATTTTGAGGGAACAAAAAGTAAAACGATGGAACAGAATTTTTTTTGAGAGAACAAATAATTAAATTGAAAGAACTAAAAAGTAATACATGCAAACGAAATATTATTTTGAAGGAATGAAATGCTATTTTGAGAGAATGAAAAAGTAAAATGTGGGAATGGAATATTAAATTGAGGGAACAAAAAAGTAATGCGTTGGAATGAAATGCTATTTTGAGGGAGCGCAGTACTATATGAGGGAATGGAAATGTAATGCATGGGAATGGAATGCATTTTGTGGGAAAGAAATCAGAATATATATTGATATGTCCCCTCCCGGGCTCCGTAGATACTAGCTTTAACTAAAACTTTCAAAATTAAAATTATCAAAGGGCTCAAAATGGAAGATAATTTTATGAAAACTATGCTTAAAAAAAGACTCCCTAGTGAACAGTGCAGGTGAATTTGTCACCTAACATTGCAGCTCACATGTTTTCACCCCTTTGCAACTGTTATTTACACAAGTAACACAACACTAATTATGTCAACAACTTCATATCACCACTTGCCTAAAGACATATCCATAACATGTCATGTGAGAGTTACATGCCCTGGCAAGGAAATGTCAAAGGTAAAGTTTATTATATCTAGAATTTCAGCCTGCAAAATATCTAACCGTTGTTTGTAAATTGCTTTTACCTTAACAAATAGAATTTTAAAATGAAATTAATGGTAGGTTCCTGTACTTTGGAATGCATCATAATCTTGATGAACCTTCATCCAAGTTGTTGGAAAGCACTTATAAAAGGGAATTGATAAGTTTCACTAAAAAGTGTAAATCAAAAAATTATTAGAAAAGTTGTTTTGCAAGGGATTTCGTAACTCTGCTTCGCACACCAGTTAGCGCTATTTTTAGTTCGCGCCAAAAATAGATAACGCAGCTGATGTCATGCTGCATTGCATTTTTGGGATAGTTTGAACCCATCCGCCCTGCCAGGACCTCTAGGAGAGCTCACGTCAAGGGAAAATTGACCTTTGGAGAATGGAATCAGATAGACATAATAAACTGTGTTATTTTTAGAACTGGAATTCCAACGAAAGAAAATAAAGCAAAAGGGAAAACGACTATTTTCTTCAACATCTGACGAGTTTCTCAGTAGCAACAAATTCAGAAAAATAAGAGAATTCAATACTGCTCAGAAAAAGGGGAAATTATTTTGTGGACATAATTGACATCGCTAGCCCAGGAACCTACCTTTAAATGACATAAGGATAATTATTTGTTTGAGAAAATCTGAAGTTTCTGTTTAAAGATTTTTAATGTCGCTGGCCGGGTTTGAACCCTCACGGATGCGGCTATATTTCGAGAGGAGCATGGCATACAGTATATGCCATAATTCGGTAGAAAAACAGAAGATAAAGATTTTTAGATTGTTATTTCATTGAAAATTGGCGGTGCATGGCATACATTGTTTGCCATGCCCCAGAGCCAATGACATCATATATCTGTTACCATAGCAACAAAGAGTTCATATTAATATCTAAATGAGGTCATCATGACGTCATTCTGCCAATGTACCAAGCACAACAGTTGGTAATTCCATAGTTGCTATGGTTACAGATCTATGATGTCATCTCACTTATATTTCGAGAGGAGCATGGCATACAGTATATGCCATGCTCCTCTCGAATGTTAAGTGAGATGCTAGTTGAAATTCATACAATGGAGTGTGATTTTCTCAAACCTATAATTCATTATGCCCACCCACCAGAGGTGAGGGGGACATATTGGTTTCAGTGCGATGTGTCAGCGTGACAATTTATATCCTGTATAAGTTTTTCAACCAGAGGGTGGAATCTTACCAAAATTGCGTGGATACATCATTTGGACTTGCCAGTGTGAAGTTTTGGTGAATTTCCCCCAGTTTTCAAGGTCACAGTAGATCTTAGACTGTTAAATTTCATGTGTAGGCGTGACAATTTCTTATACCCTCAATATCTCTTGAACCAATTGGTGAAATTTCATCAAACTTCCATGGATATGTCATTGGGACAAGTTTAAGAGCTGGTTAGATTTTGGTGACCTTGACCTCATTTTCAAGGTCACTGGAGGACTTAGATAATAATTTGTTGTACCCACGATATCTCCTAAACCAATGGATGGAATGTAACCAAATTTACATTTATCATTGGGACATGTTCAAGAGCTGATTAGATGTTGGTGACCACGATCTTATTTTCAAGGTCACTGGAGGACTTAGTTGACAGTTTCTTGTAGTACCCATATTAGCTCCTGAACCAATAGATGGAATTTTACCAAACTTGCATGGATACATCATTGGGACATGTTTAAGAGGTGATTAGGTGACCTTGGCCTGATTTTCAAGATCACTGGAGGACTTAAGCCCCAGTCACACATTCACAGTTCAGGCTACGGTTTACCACGATTCACCACGGTATGACCTAGACGGCAAACCGGGGTGAACCGTAGAAAAATCCTACATCACTACGGTTTGCCAGGGTTCCATTAAAGTTTTTCACGGTGTTTGTACGGTGTCTGTACGGATCATCTACGAATTCACGACGGTGCAAGGCGGCAGCACTACAGACAACAAGGGTATTCCACGGTCGCATTACGGAGGCTTACGATGCTACTACGGTTCGATACGGTGCTACTACGACTCAAGCCGGTAGCACCACGGGCTCCTACGATTGTCTACGGTTTAACGGTGGTCATGATAATGATTTTTGTTGATGATGTTTAATTTATTTGTAGACAAGGAAAGTATTTTATCTCATTATATAATACTAAATTTTTCGTAAAATGTGCAGCAAAAATTTTGAAATTCGGTTGACAAATAAAAATTTTATTCTGAAAATTAATTGTGAGTAGGTATTTTGCATTGACAAGGAAAGTAATCCAAGGTCATAAACTTTCGAGTCTGGGAACTTATTTCACTTGAAGAAAAAGTGAGTTTTCGTAGTGAAAAAATTACCACGGTTGTCCACGAATACCGACGGAAAGCCAGGGATAATCACGGATACACCTACGGTAGCGCTACGAATGAGCAGGATTCTGTTACGGTTGCGCTACGGTTTAGGCCACGCCCACAAGCCACCACGGTTCACCACGGAAGTTTTAAACAGTTTAAAACTTCCGTAGCGACTCCCGGAACTCCACGGTTCTTCAGGGATCGTTACGGAACACGACGGATGCATCTACGGTGCTACTACGAATCACGAGGATGCGCTACGGTTTGTGAAACCGTGGTGAACCATGGCCTGAACCATGAATGTGTGACTGGGGCTTTAGATGATAATTTCTTATACCTGGACAATATCTCATGAACCAGAAGAAGGAATTTCACCAAACTTGCATGGATACATCACTGGGACTAGCTTAAGAGCTGATCAGATGTTGGTGACCTTGACCTTATTTTCAAGGTCATAGAAGGATTAACATACATGAAACTTTCACTAAAATTGATATCTCTCATTAGCCTTTAGCTTGATTTCCACTTTACTTTCATAGATATACTTTTGGGACAATCTCAAGAGTTTACTATGTTTTTATGACCTTGACCCCATTTTCAAGGTCAAAAGCTAACTTACAAATGCTTATTTTTTTCTCTTAAAATGAGTTATATCTTGAACCAATTGACGGATATTCATCAGACTTGCATGAATATATTGCTGTGGCAGGTTTAAGACAAGTTTAGCAGTTAGTGACCTTGACCCATTTTTCAAGGACACAGTCTTCTATGTAGGGTATCTTTAGAACCAGTGGATGGATTTTTTTCAAACCTGCATAGATATTTTATTTGTACAGACTTTTTATTCATTAGAGGGGATGGGAAATGGGCTGGTGGGGGGACATCAGTTTTTCTCTGAAAAACATTTCTAGTTCTTAAAATAATTTAATTATCTGTTTTCTGTGATCACTGTTTGTTACTAGGTCAGACTGATATTGATACATTTTCCCATCAAAAATATGTCTTATATTGTGGGCATTCATTGCAAGTGAGTGTCAATATGCAAATGTTTGGACAAAATAAATGCAAATTAGAAAATATGTTGGTAAAACACTATGACTCTAACCATATGCCTGACCCTACAGGGACAGGTCATTGAAGGGCATGGTCTGTAATTAAAAAAAATATGTAAGAAATTTATTCAAAAGATAATCAGTTTATTTAGTCATCGTTTCCAGTCACCTGAGCTAGATTCAAGTCCCTAGCTCCAATACTTTTTGAGAAATCTTGCTGACAAGTTTAAAATGCTGAAATTTTCAAAAAGCCATAATGCCAATAATACTTAAGGGAATTAATTTTGTTTGTAAGGTAGTATACTAATCCATGTCCCGGTACTTAAGGAAACCATGGGTAATGATGCACATTTCAGGTACCGTATTTATTCGTCCATTAGACAGGATTTTCTTTCTCTGTAAAATACCCCAAATTGTGTAAATCAGTTGTGTGTTATAGGGCTGTTAGGTCTGTATTCGTTTCCGAAATAAACCCAAAAATCTTGATCCCTCATATAAGAGGGATCTATCTTTTTTGAGATTGTTTTGGAAGGGAAAAACCTCTTTTTTTTATTACCAAAGATATACAGTTATATTTCATTCTAATGCACTTACATAATGTAACGCTATGTCTGATTGGATAACGTCAAAAATTTGCGACAGTATATCCTGCGATATACTGTTGGAAACACGATGTCATTACATAACTTCGCTTCTCATTGGCAGACGTCTGGTATAACATCGCTGAAAGTGTTTGCTATGAGTGCTAAGTAGCACACTTTTAAAGGTGAAAATGTGAAAAAGTGCATTAGAATGGGGATACCGTAATCGACCCATTTACCGCACCGTGCGCTTAACTTTTTCAAAATTGCAACAAAAAGATGTGGTTATAATGTATTTAATAACCGCACACTCAGAACAATGAAATGCAGGGAGACTGGAAAGAGGCAACATGGGTAGGACTGGAAATACTTTGTGTTTATACTTTCCATGAGTTCCCTGTTAATTATTGGGTTTTGTGAGAGTTTCATAGAAAAAGCAGTATGCGCTTGTGCAGTTTGTCCGGAAATGGCCTTGATGTGCGGTTATAGAAGCATGTGCGGTAAATGGGTTGATTACGGTAAGTGTATTGAAAATTGTCATTTGGAGAGGTAAATCGTCGGTTTTATGGTCGCAAATTGCGTTTTACGGCTCCACTGGCGCATTGCCGTATAACGAAATTCCAACCATAAAACCGACGATTTACCTCCCCAAATGACAATTTTGAGTACAGTTATCCCCTAAGTTTGTGAAACATTCCTCATATCTTTTCAGATTGAAGAGCAATGTTGGTGTAGACTTGTGCTCACAATGGGGGCATTAGCCAAAGATAAGGAAATGCGGAATGAAACAACAACATTGAGACAAAAGGTCTTAAAACTTGGTGCTGAGTTTGTGATCAAAGGAAGATAGGATGAAAATGAAAAACCAGGCATTTTACAGAGACATCTATGATACTCTTCAATACTTCAGATATGTAAAGATGGTGAAACGAGAAACCTTTAAGACATAGCAGTGTATCTTATCAAAATGGATAACAGCTATCCAAATATCTTTAGTAACCCCAAACCTGCACATGGAGCCTATACATGTGGAGTTTGTTTCCAGGAGTTTGTTCACTATAATGATATGTCCATTCATGAAAGGATGCATTTAGAGCAAATGTCTTTTGCTGGTATGCAGACACATCTACTACCTCAGTATGACAATAGAGCAACAGTCTTTGCCAGCAACATTCAAACTAACTTACAGCCACAAATTGACAATCATAGCTTGGGTATAGTTACTCCAAAAGAACTTGTTATCAGCCAGCCATCAGAGAAAGGACACTCAGCTATATGTACCACAGTTCAGAGTATTACAAGACCACAGCAAACTGTTAATCGAACTTCTGCATTTGATACCCCAGTCAGTTACACTAAAGGAGAAAGTGCTCCTATAACACAATCACAGGTGCCACTAGCTCATATTGAACTTAAAACACCTACATACACACTTATAACATCTTATGATAGAGACAGTCAGCCAGTCAAAAGAACTGAAAGAAGCAAATCACAGGAAGACTCTAAATCTAGGCTATATGATACAATTGTTGCTCAGGGAAAAGTGACACATAATGATTCAAGTGACATCTCTGCTCTAGGGAGACCTCATGATGAGAAGTTAACGCCATTATATGAAGTCACACAAAGTTCTTTAGAGAAAAACATTATCCCAACAAGGTCTGACATTAACCTTGTTGCAGTAAGTCAAACTGATCCACGGTCTACTTTGTATGACCTGACGACTCTTGAAAGAAATTTACAGCTTAGTCAGTTTGAAACTACTGTGCAAAAGCCTCAGGTTGAAACAATAACATTATACCCTGAAAATCTACATGTAGAGGGTTATGGGAAAAGACAGATACTTGCAACACCAACTGTAATCCAGGCAAGTGTGAATGATTACAGTCATCCTGTTGTGTCACGGCAGAATGACTACCCAGAAAGCAATATTCAGTATCAGGTTCCTGTTTCTTCCATGAGACAAACAGCCCTGCCTCAGTACTCCACTGAAAGGCAACAGCCTGCTCCAATCCATGTCATTGAAATGCCCCTTTCTGTTGAATACTATAAAAAGCAAACTGAAAATAGTACTGCTGTACAGACTATTTCTCAAAGTGTTAACTCAAACAAAACTAGCTATATCCCAGCAACCTTAAGTAAAACTAGCTATGTTCCAGCAACCTTAAGTTATTCTCCTTTAAATCCAGTAAACACTAGTTTGTTTAGACCTGACCAGGTGCAGAGTGCTTCTCCAATATATCAGAGATTTGATACCCACCAGGTTGTTCAAGAGCAGCTAGAAAAGCTTTACCCAGAAAGTTTTTCTCAAAATCAATATCAGATTCATACAGGGCCTGTAAGCAATAATGGTGCTACTCCTGTGCAATCACCTCAGGCTGTATACTACTCAGAACCTAATACCACTGCTGATATCGCTAAATCAACCATCACTAACACAGTGTCAGTTACCAGTGAGAACACTAAACAATCCAGTGCTAAAATCACAGTTCCATCATCTGCAGCAGTCTCAACTTCTTCAGCATCAGCTAGTGGTTTACCTGCAAAACAGTTTCCAGTAGTCAGGTTACCAGATGGGACGTTTTATCCAAGTGGCCTCCCTCTGCCAGAAATCCATGCTAACTCGGAGTTTAATCGTACTTCCAAAGAGATCAATAAATCTTTTGCCCTTGCAGATTCTGAAGAACAATCTGAGACTGCAGAAAGGTTGGATGGAACTGCTGAAAATGAAGAGGAGCTAAATAAGAAAAAAGAGTTTGTAGATATGATAAAGCTGGTTCAAGGAGAGAGAAAATACTATAAGAAACAAAGGCACATATCTGCAAGCTCAGACAGTGAGAACAATGAAAGTTCATATGAATATAAAGTTGATATTGCTTGTTTCATTTGTTCAGAAGAATTTGAGGATGAAAAGAAACTATTTAAACATTTATGTAAACACAGAAAAACTGGTGAATTAAGTGCATCAGAGGAAACAGATGATGATGACGGTGAGAGAAAGAAGAAGAAACTTTGTAAATACTGTGGCAAGCAGTTTATGCGTTTACGTCAGCTGATTGAACATATCAGAAAGCATACGGCAGAAAAGGCATATGAATGCCGCTTTTGTGATCGAAGCTATGTGGTTAAACAAAGGTGCTTAAAGCATGAGGCTACTCATAAGAATGAAGAGACAGGCATACACTGTGAAGTTTGTCAGAGAGAATTTGAAGATAAAGCTCAGTACTTATTTCATGTTCATGGACATGTTCTAGATCAGAACAAGAAAGAAGCTGAAGAGAAGCAACAGGAATTTGCTGACATGATAAGAAGTATGCAGTCAGATAAAAGCAAAGAAAAAGAGAAAGTTGATGATAATGAAAATCAGATGTTGAATTTATTATTAGATTTTGATAAAGAAACAGTTACAAGAAAACCCAGTACAAAAGAAGTAGAAAAAGAAAACTTTGAAACAGTAGTATGTCGTATTTGTCAAGACACAGTTTCCAAAAAAGACTTTATTGAGCATTTCAAATCTCATAAACTGTATATATGTGACGAATGTGGAAGAGGTTTCACAAGAAAACTGAATTATATTTACCATTCAGATACCCTGCATTGGAAAGAGGAAACAAACAGTCAAGTGGCTAAGAAAACTTTCCTTTGTTCGATTTGTGAGAGAAAATTTTTTAAAAAAAGTAAGCTGAAGCTCCATCTTGAAACTCATGTAAGTGACAAACCATTAATAAAATGTGATATTTGTGAGAAACCATTTCATCATAAAGGGGACTATCTCTTTCATTTAAATAAACATGATGTTGATGACATGGTTAAGCAAGAGGAAAGAGAAAGACAAAAGAAACAAAGTTTAGGCTTGAAATCAAATAAGGTTTTGAAAAACAAGACACAAAGTTCACAAACAGAAGTGAAAAGAGACAGAAGTACAAAAAAGTATATAGCTTCTGATGTCTCCATTAATGAGGATCTGAAAGCTAGTAGGGAGTTAAGAAATCGGGATAAAAGAAAAACTAATTACTCATGGCAAGGCCTTGTTGAAGAAAATTTAAAAGCCAGTTTAAAAGATGCAAACAAAAGAAAGTCAAGATATATTGCTTCAGTGGAAGATGACCATCATTCTAAACGTATCAGAAGCCAAGTTGATCGGTACACGGAAAGCCTAAGTGGCGGTAATGCTTCTGCCAGAAAATTAAGGACAAGAATACCAGTGAAATACGATGATGATAGTGATGAGGAAAGGTATAATGACACTGACTGTCAGCAGAAAGAGATAATTATTAATGAAAAAGAGATTGTTGAAAAAGTCAGTGTGGCTGATCAAAAGTTATTCGAGCCATTGAAATGTAAGGTATGTAAAAAGCAGGTGCCAAAATTTGAATTCATTGCTCATTTCAAGAATCACTGTCTTCTGTCATGTGAGGAATGTGAAAGATCTTTTATCAAAAGAAATAACTATGTTTCCCATTTTCAGAATATGCATGGAAAAGAGATAACAGAAGAACTTTTGGAAAAGGAATTATCTAAACTTAGAGAATACAGACTTCAAAAACAAAGAGAGAGAAATGAACAAAAGCAGATGGCTGCTAAACTGAAAGTAAAAGAGACAACAAGTAGTATAGAACAGGCTAAAAATTCTGTAAAACTGAAGGAAAATAAAGTAAAAGGGGACAATAAACAGAAACTTTTGTCTCCAACATTGAAACATAGTGCTGAAACTAAACTTATAAGGGGACATGAAAGCTGTAGATACAGAATTGAAAATGATACCAAGAACCCGTTTGTTTGCATTTTGTGTAAGAAGCGATTTAACAAAAAATTTAATGTCATAAATCATGTCAAAACACATTTTAACAGTGAGAAGCCAATATCAGAAAATTGTAGTCCTAACTCTTCATTTAATCGAATGGATCAATGTCCAAAGAAGTATATAGAAAATGCCCAAAATTTCAAGAAACATAATTTAAATGCAGCACAACAAGGCACTGAAAATTGTGAGGCACCCAAAATTAAATCTTATTTTTGTGGTATATGTAAAAGAACCATTACACGGAGGCAGAACTTTGAAGCTCATATGAAAGCTAGACATAGTAACAAGATACAAGAAAACAAACAGGTTGCCAATAATCAGTCTGTGACAGTTTCATGTGAACCAAAATTGAAGATGGGCATTGATGTAAGGTCCCCACCGAAGAAAAGAAAAATATTTGTGGATGATGTTTTAGATGACAGCTCAGGAATTCCAGTAGTCAGCCATCATGGAGCTTTAGTTATAAATGGAAATAATGGAGTTGATTCTTCCAGCTCTGAGAAAACAAAATCAATGAAAGACCAACATGATGTTGATAAACTTTCTACAGCTGTGCAGACTGTTGAAAAATCAGGGATTTCACAACCAAGATTTAGTAAACATACAAAAGGTAGAACTGAAGACATAGATAAGTCTGAATTGGACCTACTTGTAGCTAAAAGCAAAGAACTGATTGTTGGTAAACCTGGAAAGTCCTATCCTAAGTTCTGTCCTGTTTGTCATCAAGAACAGAAATCTTTGCGATTCTACACGGAACATTTCAGAGTACACACTGGTGAAAAACCATACAAATGTGATGTTTGTCAGCATCAGTTTACCAGAGAAAGAAACTGCAAGGCTCACATGAAAAAGCTTCATCCCAACAACAGCGACAGTTTGAAATATGAATCAAAAGAACTGACAAAATTTGCTCTGGGAACAGAACTAAAAGAAAATTCTAAAATGGGACTCGACCTTGAATCAACAAAAGTGAATGACAGTGCTGTAGAAAATGCTGTTGGTTTACAAAGGCAGACATGTAAGCAAGCACAAATATTTGACATTAACTCAAAAAGTGATATGCTAGGGACAGCAGATTCTGCAGATATCAGTGGGCATAATTCTAGTTTTGGGAGTTTATCTGAGCAAGATGAGCCTAAGGCCTTAGATTTAAGTATGAAAGAAATAGACTTGCATGAGGACTCGTCAGGTAACTGTCAGAGAAACACACACATGAAGTTTCCTAAAGAGGCTGGTTTAAGCAATAGTACTTTTAAGAAATGCCCAATATGCTTCATGAAGATATATTCAAAGGAGATGTTTGATACACATTTAAGTAGTCATTCAGAACTCAAACCATTTTCTTGCAAATTTTGTGATATGTGTTTCGAAGAGAAAGGACAGCTATATGACCATAGAAAGACACATCCAGTTGAAAAGGTTGTGACAAATACTAGTGCAGATTACAGTAGTGAAGATAGCGCAGCAGAAAGTGCTACAAAACATGGTAAAGCCTCAGGTCAGCAACATGTGGGCAAAACAAAAATGCAATATTATGAAGAAGAGAATCCAACAGATCTGATTTGTAAACTGTGTTATGCTAATTTCATGACAAAAGCAGCATTTGACACCCATCTACAGTTACATGTTGAAGAAGAAACTGAAGAGAATGAAAGTGATGTAGAAAACAGTAGTGATCTCAGTAACAGAGATGAAAACCCTGAAAATTGTATGTTGGGTGACAAAAATGAACAAACTGATGATAATTTGCATAGGAACAGAAGTGAGAATTTTGATAATATAACAAACCACAGAACTGTAACTTTTGGGAGTTATGATCAGATCCAACAGTGTGCTGTTAATACTAAAACTGAGAGTTCTGTACAAGGTAGCAGTCAGGGTAATTCCACTCAAAACAACAATGAAAATATGTATGATGTTAAACAAAAGAAGCTGGATCAGCCTATATCAGAAAATGTTAGTGATAACAGAAATAAGGACATTAATGTCAATATTGGTGTTAATGAAAGTCTTGCAGAAAAGAATACTGTTAATATGCAAAGTACATATGCAAGAGAGAAACATCGTGGTGAATCTCAAACTTTGCATATGATACCAAGTGAATATGGTGCTGAGAACCCTGTTAAAGTCCCTAGAATACTTCCAAACCTTCCTGAGTCCTCAGATGTTGACTCTGCTTCATCTAAAGACAGGTTTAATGGCATTAGATGTATGAAAAATTGTAAAGTGTCGGAGCCAGGTAATGGCTATTCTGTAGGTGATAGGTGTGCTGGAAGTTATGAGAGTTCTGTATATACTGAGGCATGCCTTCAGGGAAATATTAAAAGGCATGAAAAAGTTGGTGCTACTTTTGAATCAGAAATAAACATGAGAAAGGCTGATGAAATGTACTGTGAGTCCAATTTTGCTAGAATTCAAGAGGGTTCAGATGATTGTGTGAAAGTGAATTTACAAAATGACCTTGTGCCCATACAAATGTATGCAAATTATAGTAACAGGAATGACTTGCACAGAAATTCATGGAATTCACCTGTACAAAATCATTTGCTTCTCAGTCCTAGGAACAATTTGAGAACTCATGCAAGTGGGGAAGTGCTTAGTGACAAAGAATCTGAATGCAATAAGTATGAATATTGGCATGAAAATGTAACCAGTAGTCCACAGTGTATGCTGTCTCAAACTGTAACAAAAATGTCTGCTGAATCGGCCATTGAAAAATGGAAACAGAAAGTTGAACTAGTGTTGTTTTCTCAGCTTGAATTGAATGAAACACGTAAAGTCAGTAGTCTAAACAAAGTTGAGAATACACCGGCAGTGGACAGAGATGAAAATCAGTTTAATATTGAAAATGTCTCAGGGGCTATGGATAAATTTGAATGCAGACTGTGTGGGGATTTTATTACTGACAGGGAAGAATTTGTAAAACATATTGATGTTCATATGAATGAATCCCCTCCATATTGTGAGTTGTGTGACATTTATTTCATGGCTATATATCCTAAACGTCGTCTCATTGAACATAACAGAAAGAAGCATCCTGATATTTTTGTTGCATCAGAAGACATGTGATTGGTCAGTTATATCTAGCAAGACAAGTTCAGATTTTATAAAAATTATGTTTCAGGATTATCATACAGTTGACTTGTTATCTCTAACACTGATACCTTATGATACCATCTCATATCAAAGAATATTAGGCCCCAGGGGTGTTGCATTTTGCAAAAGGGGCATAATTTAGAGTCTAAAAGTAGTAAATCAGCCACTGCCAAAATACCCCTAACAAACAGTATTAAGGTGAATGGGTATACTGCCAGGGGAAGCAGCTCTACTTTTTGTCGAGCCCGCTTGCGGAGTGCGAGACATAGTTGTTACAATGTCAGTTCGGTGTATGTCCGTGCGTGCGTTAGTGCGTGCGTTAGTGCGTGCGTGCGTGCGTTAGTGCGTGCGTCCGTCCGGATTTGTCCGGGCCATAACTTCTACATTTATGGATGAATTTCAAAATAATTTGGCACAATTGTTCTCCTTGATGAGTAGCAGTGCCTTTTGAAACATTTGTTCAGGTAGGTCCAAGGTCAAGGTCACATTTGAAGGTCAAATGATAAAATGGTCATAAATTGAGCTTGTCCAAGCCATTACTTCTACATTTATGGATGGATTTCAAAATAATTTGGCACAATTGTTTTCCTTGATGAGTAAAAATGCTTTTTGAAACATTTGTTCATGTAGATTCAAGGTCAAGGTCACACTTGAAGGTCAAATGATAAAATGGCCATAAATTGAGCTTGTCCGAGCCATAACTTCTACATTAATGGATGGATTTCAAAATAATTTGGCACAATTGTTCTCCTTGATGAGTAGACGTGCCTTTGAAACATTTGTTCAGGTAGGTCCAAGGTCAAGGTCACACTTGAAGGTCAAATTATAAAATGGCCATAAATTGAGCTTGTCCGAGCCATTACTTCTACATTTATGGATGGATTTCAAAATAATTTGGCACAATTGTTTTCCTTGATGTTTAAAAGTGCCATTTGGAAAATTCATTCAGGTAGGTCCAAGGTCAAGGTCACACTTGAAGGTAAAATGATAAAATGGCCATAATTTGAGCTTGTCTGAGCCATAACTTCAATAATTGTTCTCCTTGATGAGAAGAAGTGCAATTTGGAACATTTGTTCTAGTAGGTCCAAAGTCAAGGTCACACTTGAAGGTCAAATGATTAAATGGTCATAAATTGAGCTTGTCCGAGCCATTACAGTAATTACTTCTACATTTACGGATGGATTTCAAAATAATATGGCACAATTGTTCTTCTTGATGAGTGGAAGTGTCAAGTGACATATGTGTCTGGGTAGGTCCAAGGTCAAGGTCACACTTGAAGGTCAGATATTGTAACTGTCATAAATTGAGCTTGCCTGGGACATCACTTCTACTTATTTTCCTTTGTGAAAATTTGGAGGAAAAAAAGAAGAAAATGCTGGCTAAGCATGATGTTTTTTGGCTTCTTTCTAGATTGAAGCAGTTACTTAGTCTTGACATACTTATAGGTCACTAAAGCAAACAGCGGGCTTGACCAGTTGTCCCTGGACAACCTTCTAGTTTACCTCTCTTCTCAGTAGGGATCAACTCTTCAAGGTAAGAATTTGCTTCTCTTGGAGAAAATCTTTCTTTTAAGAGAGAACCTATTGTGAAGAGCTATTTTCGGAAAAGAGGCAGGGTGGGGGGAGGGGTGGGTCAGGGTGCCAGCGGCATTTATTAGAGCAGGGGCATTTATAAAGATTAATACAGTATTTGTCTGTACTTTCAGCTCATATTATAAGACTCAAGCTCCTGGAATCAAAAAAAAATTCTGGGAACAGAACATTAGTTTCAGGTGAAATTAGACTGAGATATCATATGTATATATACTAGTCGAAAGAAGTTCCGTCGCATTGACTGGAATCATTTTCTGAAAAGATACTATAATTAAAGAAGTTGAAGAGTCATTGTTGTACTGACATGCCATTTTTATATTGCCAGACAGACATGTTTTAAAAGCTTAATGTAAACCGAAAATTTGCGCAACTTTCTGTTTTAGTGTGGGTTATTTCTGATTTTCTGACATTTTTCATGAAACAAACTCGCCTTTTCTTTAGTTTTATTCTCATTTTCCCAACTGTTCCTCTTAGACACATTATTTTGGATTCCAAATTTTTCATACACTGAAGAAAATGGGAATTCAGAACAGATTTAACGATAATCCAGCACTTCTAAATTTCAATTTTTAGGCAGAAAAGCCAAACATTTCTAAATTTGCAGTGGCATTTCCATAAACATTTCAAAAATGCATGCCTGTCACAATTTTGCAATAAACTGATGCATTTTTATTTAACAATGCTGCAAAGAAAGTTATTTATATGTCCAGGAAAGATGAATTTAAATTTATGACTGAAAAGCCGAAAATCAAACTTTCTATAGTTTTGATTCAAAGGGAGGTAATTTACAGTCTCGAACATTTTAAGATGCAGTGTTCGGCATTTTAAAGTTTGTTCAGGTTTGATTTAGATGTTTCTGAATTGTAGGATTTCTCACTAATTAAATGAGACAATCACAATGGTACTGCTCTTGCACAGTAAACGCCTAGTCGCAGTTTCTATTGTTTACTAGTTATGCGAGGTAACTCTTTATATGCAAGCAGCAAACTGTAACATTAAAACGTTTTGGTGGACAAATGTTTGGGCAGCTAATTAAAAGTACAATAATTTGACAATATTATATCTGAAATTATCAATGTCACAATTACAATTGCGGCGGAATTTTTGACAAGTATATAATATGATACATATTGAGTTGACTCTGAGAAAAATTTGCTCTCTGCTAATGTGAAAAACACTAAGTCTTGTAATTTTAGAATTATTGAATGAATAGTAAAACAGCTCCCCATGAAAAAAATGAAATAAGTCATTTACATTTTGTTATTATTAAATTGAGACAACCTCTTATCAGGAATGGTATTGTTTTAAGAGATGTAAATCTCTCATAACCACAATGTACGTCTCAGTTGTTAGTTATTCTTAACATGTGCTGGAGATATTATAAGGTGGGTTTTTATGATAATTCTGAGATAATTTTTCTTATTTGAGCCGCGACACGAGAAAACCAACAAAGTGATTGTGCACCCAGTGCAGACTCAGATCAGCCTGGGAATCTGTCCAGTCTGATCAGACTCTTCCCAAAGAGATTAAAGGGTAGCTAAGGGTCCAAGCTACCTCCATGCGGACAGGGAAGACTCTGATCAGACTGGGCGGATGCTCAGGCTGATCTGAGTCTGCGTTGGGCGCACAACCACTTTGTTGGTTTTCTCATGTCGCGGCTCATTTCTCAACAATTAGAACTGTCTCAGCAAGAGGGTTCTAATGACGGGTCACGATGTAAGTTTTTATGGAGTAATATGAAAAATCATCTCTAAATTACCGCTGTTACTCTGTTTTATTTTGAGTACTAACTGATAAGCCTATATTTGGATTAGTTAGCTTAAATAAAAAATGTTCTTGTGAGATCTGATCATCTCATCTAGAGTTATGAGGTCCCATAAACATATATTTTCAGGGATAAATAAAAGAGAACAGAGAAAAATTTTATTCCCAAGATTTGGCTTACCTGTTCTGGGCCCAGTTGTTCAAAGCTTCATTAGCTTAACAAACTCATGAGTCAAGGACCTGTTAAGTGTTCTAGCATATATATATATATAAAATCAAGTGTACTAACATTTTTTGCTTTAAAAGTGTGAGGATTTTTTGCACTGCAAAAGCTCCACACATTTTTTCTGCCAAAAATGGCAAGCCATTTGTGTATAAGATGTTTGAAAATATGATTTCACATTGTTAATTTTGAACAATTGGACCCTGATCTGTATAATACTGTAAATAATGAGTTTATGTCAGTTTTTCATACCTAGTCATTTTTTAGAGTGCTTAATACTAATTGTTAAACATATCACTGTTGCGTCTTTTTTTTATAAGTCAAAACTTCAGTTGTCATTATATTTTGTTCTGTCTCTCTTTATCACTGGCTGGGAGCGTACAGTACATGTGCACCGTTGTCCGATGTGTATAGTGGGCAAATCTTTGTCCGTTGTTATGACCTTCAGGGTGTGTTTGTGTGAAATGTGTTTTCTTTTATTGTTTGGATGTAAACCACTTGGTAAGAGTGTTTTCTCTATTTATGTTTTCCATTATGGTCATCTTTGGAGATGGCTAGATGTTGCTTTCTTTGCTCTAAATTCGTATTTTCATCTGCAAATCACTGGTGTTTGTAATCAGATCACGTCACGTGTAACCAGAAGATCGGCCGAGTTAGCGTTTGGATTCGAAAAAAATGTTAGTTAGTCCCTTTTTAAGATAGATTAATGATCTATTAAGAGATTTACCCATGATAAGTATCCTTTAAGTACGGGACGAATCCACAAGACAAGCAAAGCTGAGCATCCACAAATTTTTCTGACTGTATGGGATGTCTCAGTGACAATCGGTTTTACGACCCATGATACAGAATAGTGTTTGACCCCTCTTTTGTTTTCTTTGAAAATAATTGCCCTTACCTACCATGATATCTAACAAGATTAATTAATCCTGAACCTAAATAGACCATAAAATATTTCTAGAGAAAACACGGTTGTTTCATATACAACTGATGGCAAAATTTGAAGAAATGGTACCGGCGCAGATTTCGAAATCGAAAGTAGAGTAGTGATTTTCTCCAATAAAATGTGAAAATAAAGCATATCATAACAATTTACAGAAAATTAAGGTGACATGTTGAAAAGATTTGTATGAAGGCTTGTCGAGCAAGCTGTTCTACCTACACTCAATGATTTTAAGACACAAAAATAAACAATTTTGAAACTTACCCGACATATTGGGACAAAGATGCGTCCACTATACAGATCGGAACAACCGGTCACTTGTACTGTACGCTCCCACCCAGTGTTTATACTTTTCTTAAATTTATGGACAAAGACATAACAGTGGACCTATGCTCTAATTCTCCAGTGATGTAAGATTGGGGTTTTCCAGTCCAAAACAGTCCCAAAAATCCAGAGTCATCTAGATTTTTGGGTCTGTTTGGGAGGGTAACATGTAGGCTTGGTTGTTCAAAACTAATGATGTCGTTAGTTAACACTTTGTTAAAATTTCAAATGTTAATATCTCAAATACACCACCATTTTTTGTTGAAAAATGTGAGAAGCTTTTTGCATTGCAAAAGCTTCTCACTTATTTCCAACAAAAAATATCAGTGTATTTGGTTATAAAGCCATAAAACACTTAATGAGTTAACCTCTTAACAAGCTCGTTAGGCTAACAATGCTTTGAACAACTGGGCCCTGTATTATAATGGAATAAATTCAGTAGTGGGATTTGATTTAATGTGCTATTTTCTTTCCTTGAATTATGGCTAGAGCCTTTAAATCCGATGGTTTGTGTTATGATATGGCCAGTAAAAGACCTTTTATTTATATGTTGTATTTACCCAAAATATTTAAGATGAATGGTTACACTTTCAGGGGAAGCAACTCTACCATTTTCATTTTAGCCTGCCTTTTCCATGGGAGTCAACTCTACACGAGAATTTACTACCCTAGGAGCATATTCTTTCCTTCAAGTAATCCCATTTAGGGAAATGCTTTATCATCCAAGGAAGCAAATACGAGGTCACAAAAATTGTTCCGTTTTGTAAAATTGGCAGAAAAAACATAAATTAACCATAGGGGAGAGTCGGGTAACTTCGGACATGGGGGTAAGTTCAAACATACCATTGCAAACAGTGAAAATCCAGATGAGACGGCTCATAGTGAGCCGTCTCATCAGGAATTTCACTGTTTGGCCAGTTATTTTTGTTTTAGTTCCAAACAACTGACATATAAAGGAAACAATGTCACTGTCCGAATTTACCCGCTGGTCTGAAGTTACCTGACTCTCCCCTACACCTCAAAAGATCTCAGCCATTTCTATAAATGAGCTTTGACACGACAAAACCAACATAGTTGCATTTGCACAAGAAAAAACACAAGATCAACATGGGCATCAACCCAGCCTGATCAGGGCTTTGCTGCCCAGGTTGAGATAGCTCAGACGCTTAGCTAACCCTTAAGCACACAGTGACAGGATGGATTCACAGGCTGACCAGAGTCGTTGCTGGGTGCACCTGCCACTTCATTGGTATTGTCGTGTCTTGGCTAAATGGACCCTTTTGTCTTAGAAACTGAATGACTCAATGAGACTGAACTTAGATTTGTAATCTTTATTAACTTTCCTCCTTTTTTATGACTTGTGTTGTATGAATTTGAATATTAATTATTGATTATGCAGCAGCTGTTGAATTATTACAACTCTTGACATTATATATTTTTAGCTCACCAGAGCCGAAGGCTCCGGGGGAGCTTATAGGATAGGCAGCGGTCCGGCGTCGTATGTCGTCGTCGTCGTCTGTCGTCCGTCAACACTTTTAAACGACATCTCCTCTGAAGCCACTAGGCCGATTGGGCCCAAATTTCATCTGTGGCATCCTTGGGCTGGGGGATTGAAAGTTTGTGTTTTTTATGAAAATTGGCCTTTTAGTTTGGTTGCTATGGCAACTTAGAGTTCCCATTGACTTATTATGGGGAAAATGGAAAAATGGCATTTTCTTCCAAGCCATTGCAGATATGTTTATAAAACTTTTATAGAAATGTTCCTTGACATGTCTTCTATCAGCTATATGTTTTTTTTGGCCCACTGCTCCTTCTATTGGTTGCCATGGAAACCGAAATGCAAAAAAATGGGAAAAAAAACTTAAAAAATTATCTCCTCTGAAGCCACTGGGCCAATTGGGCCCAGATTTCATCTGTGGCATCTTTGGGATTGGGGATTGAACGTTTGTGTTTTTTAAGATCATCGGCCCTTTAGTTTGGTTGCTATGACAACTTAGATTTCTTATAATGGGGAAAATTGAAAAATGGCATTTTCTGCCAAGCCATTACAGATATGTTGATAAAGCTTTTATAGAAATGTTCCTTAAGATGTCTTCTATCAGCTATATGTTTTTTGGCCCTCTGCTCCTTTTATTGGTTGCCATTGAAACCGAAATGTAAAAAAAAATGGAAAAAAATACTTAAAAGAATATCTCCTCTGAAGCCACTGGGCCTATAAGGCCCAGTTTTCATCTGTGGCATCCTTGGGCTGGGGGATTGAAAGTTTGTGTTTTTATGAAAATCGGCCCTTTAGTTTGGTTGCTATGGCAACTTAGAGTTGCATTGACTTATAATGGGGAAAATTGAAAAATAGCATTTACTGCCAAGCCATTGCAGATATGTTGATAAAACTTTTATAGATTGTTCCTTGAGAATTCTCTTATTAGCTATGTTTTTTTTTGCCCACTGCTCCTTTTGGTTGCCATAGAAACCAAAATGCGAAAAAATGAAAAAAAAAAATACTTATCTCCTCAGAAGCCATTGGGCCGATAAGGCCCTGATTGCATCCGTAGTATCCTTAGGCTGGGGGATTGAAAATATGTTGTTGTTTTTTTCATAAAATCGGCTCTTTAGTTTGGTTGCTATGGCAACTTAGAGTTGCATTGACTTGCAATGGGGAAAATTAAGAACTGACATTTACTGCAATCAGTATATGGAAAATAGTTATATATTTTGTTATCAACTCAACAGACTGTCAGACTGAGACTTTGTAGTTGTATATTTTGTATTAGCCTGTAGTACAAATGTGACAGCAATTTTGAACCTATACGAATTTGATAGCAATTTTGAGCTAGAGATCTGGTGAGCTTTGTGGCCCGTGGGCCTCTTGTTTTACAATTTGCCTTGTTTGCAGAATAACACGGTGGTACTACCAATTTCCCTTCCTGTGCTTTAGCCCGAGCCAGTCACTTACCATACGTGCAAAAGTGGTTGTTGACCAAGACAATCAACAGCAGTATCAGCTCGCATTAACAGTAGTGCCATTTACCTTTATTGGTAATGCTTATGTATGATTGATTCTCAGTTGACAGCCACTTTGCATAGTGCAGACTCGAAAGCACAGCTGACCAAATTGGTGTTACCCTAGTGAATAATCTCGTGCTTCCCAAGTAGGGTTTTAGTTTTCTGTTGCTTTTCTTTTTAAGGCATTTAAATTTTTGATTTAGTTGTTATCAGTTTATTATAAGGTAGTGATAATTTTTGTAAGTCTCAGTATCATGTTCGCCATAACCAATGTGTGCTTAGAAATTTAAGGAAGAAAATTTCTGTTTTGTAGAAATAGTGAAAATCAGATGGGTTTGTTGTTATTTTCCCCCCATCCTACTTTTCAGTACTTCGGGGGGGAGGGGGGGGGGGAACTTTGGAAGGAAAATTTTCCCAAGCACTCTTAAGGTGAATGGGTACACTGAGGGGAAGCAACTCTGCCATATTCATTTGTCTCCCTTCTCAATAGGGGTCAACTCATAAAGGAAAGAATTTGCCCCAGAGGAGCAAATTCTTCCATTCAAGAGTAGACCTAGGGAACTCTTAAAGGGAAAAATTACCCTCAAAGATCTATGAGCAAATTCTTTCCTTGAAGAGTAGACCTAGGAGGGGACTCTTAAGGGGGGGAATTTTCTCCCGTAGGAGCAAATTCTTTCCTTCAAGAGTAGACCCTCTTTTGGTAGGGCTTCGTCCTCCGAGAAGCAAACAGGAAGTCACAACAATTGCTTACAGGATTTCTATGCAAAATAAAAACATCTACCAGAAATCCCTTAAACTAGAAATAGACTCATCCAAATGATATGGATGGACAAGTTCACTGGTCAGAAAAAGGTTAATGACCAATGAATGCAAAGTGGAGATGTTCACATCCACCTTGGGCAGCAACACTAACAAGACCTGTCACCAAGAGGGGATAGCTTGCCTGACAGCGCCTTGCCAACTTAAAACATTTTGCTAACGCCGCCGCCCCAAAGCCGACGCCGGGGTAGTACAATAGCTCTTCCTGAACTTCTTTCAGGCGAGCTAAAAATAGGGGATTAAATATAGCCCTCCTCCTTGCTTTCGCAATGCAGTGTTTGTGGGGAGTATACCGCTTGGATGGATGTCTGTCTGGAATATCTGGGTCTACACTGTCTTCACTCTTCTCTTGGAATATATAGCTGGGATGAAACATGTAGTTTGCAGACATAAATTTTGTTGTCTGCTTGTTCAGCCTTTTATTGCTGAAACCACATGGAGTTAATAAATAATGTAAGACTACAGGAGTTTGTAGACACCACTTTATAGACACGGTAGTTAACCCATTCCATTCGAGATACCCCTGGGCAAACAATTTGGATCCAGATCAGGCCCCACATTTGTGGGGCCTGATCTGAGATCCAAACTGTTTTCTGCCTAGACATCATTTCTACAAGAGTTTGTTGTCAAAAGATTCTTGATTTTTGATGCAGACGACAATTTCAGCAGACAACAAAAAATACCCATAATGCAATGGGTTAACTTGATAATATTGCATTGTATGTAAACTACATGTCAACAAAAGCATTAAACGTGAACAATGTCAAAGTGTCACAATTCAGCTGCAACAGCAATATTCTATAGTTATCGTAAAAATTCTGAAAACTGGGAGACCTAAAATGATTACCATAAATGTCCTAGAAATTGAATGGTTTGGTTTTTCAATGCAGTAATGCATCTAAAAGATGCAGATGGAATGGTAAACAGTTCAGATACTTATCAGACTGCTCCTGATCTGGGTTTGCTCTGTTAGTTCAGACCTATCTGTTCCAATATTTAGAATTTTTACTGTAAGAGTTGCCAGAAGACAACATCAGGGTTGTCACAGTCAGGGACAAACATCTGGAAAATGTTTTTTTTTCCAGATCAGGGAAAAGTCAGGGAATTTTATGGTTGATCAAGGAATTTCGGAAAAGACTTGAAAAGTCATGGAAAAGTCAGGGAATCTGAAAATTAATGAAGATTCTATCTTTAAACCTGCATAATCTCTGCTTTCACAAGGCATGCTAACAAATTTATGTCTAATTTTGGGCTCTTCAGGCAGCGGTAAGGAGTCTTAATCACCAAGAGCCACCCACCCCCCTCATGAGCTTTACCAGAGTCATGTGAGAAAGCCAAATTCTGCTAGCAGAAGGCCAGGTGTTTTTTTCCTAGGTACTCATGTTTTTGCCATACTCTGCTGAATGATAGGCTTGATTTCAGAAAAATATTCATTTAGCAGTGCAAAACTCCTCAGGATTTTTTTCAGCAAAACACACTGGTGTGGAGTAGAAGATTTAAGGAGACATTAACAAATGACCTTGTTATGTTAATGATGCTTTGAACCAGTGGGCCCAGACTGTTTCTAAAACAAGCAATCTGATCCTCTGGTCTTCATTGTGTAAGTTTTTCCATCTGAATGTTGAGTGTATATGAGCTGCCACACGACAAAACCAACAAAGTCTCATGTGCACCCAGCAAAGACTCAGATCAGCCTGGGTATCCACTGAGTCTGGTCAGAGTCTTCCCTGTATGCATGGAGCTAGTTTTGACCCTTAGCTATCCTTTAAGTGCACAGCAAAGACTCTGATCAGACTGGGCGGATGCCCAGGCTGATCTGAATCTTTGATGGGCGATCATGCCACTCCGTTGGTTTTGTCATGTTGTGGTTCATAGTGGTCTGAGATGGGCCATGTTCCAAATATGCTGTGAAATGCTGTGTCTTGCCTATCTGAGTATAATAAAAAAACAACAGCTAAACCAGAAAACTTGGTGCTATGTTAAACTTTATGCTGCTGCTTCTGCCTATCCCAGGTGAGACAAAAATTATGGAGACAAATGAGCCGCAACAGGACAAAACCAACAAAGTGGCATGTGCGCAACAGGAAGACTCAGATCAGCCTGGACATCCATCCAGTCTGTCAGAGTCTTTGTTGTGTGCTTAAAGGGTAGCTAAGGGACTTAGCTGTCTCCATGCTGTCAGCAAAGACTTTGATCAGACTGGGCAAATGCCCAGTCTGATCTGAGTCTTGCTGGGTGCACATGTCCCTTTGGTGGTTTTCTCGTGATGCGGCTCAAATATAAGATAATATGGCTTAGCCAAAATGAAACCCCAAGGAGCTCCAATTAGGAAATATCAATGTACATGAAAATGACTAAATCAAACTGTGAAATTCTCTTTGTGTAATGAAATCCCACAATATTCCTGATGATCAGTTTCAACTTTCTGAATCAACAATTGACTTCCTGTGTTCAGCATGTTTGTAACTGCAGATAAAAGAGAAAAAAATCCTCTTCAAAAATTTGGCATTCTGGCACTCTAGTTTCAAATGCCAATTTTTTTGGTGGATGAATGTACAAACTTGTCTCTACTCATAATATATCCTCTCTGATGCAATGGGGTCTCTAAGGCAATCTTCAATACAGTAGAACTTCAATGGCTCGAACCCTGATGGCTTGTTCACCCTGCCTGGCTAGAACTCTTTTCTTGGTCCCTAGAGGTCGATTTATATGGAAATTAACCCTGGATGGCTAGAACTACCCTTGGCTGGAACTAATTTTCATGGTCCCAAGCCTGTTCGAGCCAATGAAGTTCTACTGTATTCCTGTGACATCTTTATGTGGATACTTTTTATCAAAAGAAATCCTGGAATGCTGAGTCTCGCATTGTCATAACCCATTCCATTTGGGATATCCCTTTAGGGGTATCTGGGCAAACAGTTTGGATCCAGATACTGTTTGCTGCCTGGGCATCATTTCTACAAGTGTTAGTTAGACCAATATTGTCAAAATGTTCTTGATTTTTTACGCACAGATGTCAAAAATACCCAGAATGCAATGGGATAAAACAGAACTAAACCAGAAAACTTGACACAAAGCTTAGGAGGCCCTCCATCAACAACACCAGAGATGTGATATCTTACCTAGTATGTCCTCTCTGCTACTTGATGGCGAGACAGAAATAATCAGTAGTAGTGGCTCAATGTAATGTGATATTAAACAAAACTTTGTGAACTATAACTAACTTAAACTTAACCTGTTAACTAAAACTGTACATTACATTTGTTTTAACAAAGAAAATATTACTAATTTTCAAAGCATAGGCATACTTGCAAAAAAAGATGCATGATATAACCCTTTTTAGACTAGAAACCTGTTCCGAGGGCATATGTGAACAGTGCAGACCCAGTTCCGATGCTGCAGAACACGGCATCTGATCAGTGTTTACACTGTTTGCTTACAGATATTTCTATGCAAAATACAATAAAAGTGAAAACATTCACCAGAAACCCCCTAAATCTAAAAATGATAAGGACAGACAAGTCCACTGGTCAAAAAAGGGTTAATGTTCACTTTCACATTGTGTAATTTATTATCTACATGAAAATTTTGTAAACATTGCACAAAGTATAAATTTCATTAGTAGTAACAAACAAGATAAGTACACTGTACGAGCTCAGTGTTAAAGACAACTGTATTATGTATACCATATTTACTCGGCTATAAGACTTTTTTTTTTCCATAAAGTACCCAAATTCTGAAAATCAGTCTAGTTACTTGGCTATTAGATAGGTTTTTCTCGTCAGAAACAAGTGAGGGAGCCTTTTCCCTACCAAAATAATCCCCAAAATCTAATCAAATCTAGATTTGATTAGATTTTGGGGATTATTTTGGAAGGGAACAGCCTCCCTCTTATAACCAAAGAAATATGGTAATAATACATAATCAACACATAAGACCAGAGCCCTAGATAAGAGGGAGTATTTAGTGATAATTAGGGATAATTTTTGTTAATTCTGGATAAAAACATATGTTGTGACCCCCCCCATCTGAACCGTCTTGACAAGACGGTTCAGATGAGGGGTCACAACATATGGATTCAATGAGAAATAAAGAAAATTATCCCTTAATTATCATCAAATACCCCTCTTATCTAGGGCTCTGCATAAGAGTATATTATACAGTATGAAATAACATTGTACCGTATAAAATATATACCAATATAAGATACCATATGTGATAACATTGTGTTTTGGGAAATACATTTTGATGTATGAATTAGAAAACTCTATAACATTCAAACCAGTCTTAACCAAGCACTTCAGGAAACAGTAAAATGTTCTTGCTGAATTACTCTTTACTTACATAAGAATGCCAGGTAAATTTGCAATTCCATTCCCCCTGGAGATTAAACAAACATCAAGCTTCTAAAAAAGGTTCCCAAAAGTATAACAACACTAACCAACTTATATGTTTGTAAATTTACATATATACCAAAAATTCAGCTTCAGAACTGAAAGTGGCCCAACGGAAATTTCGGTTTGGCCACTTTCAGGAGTTTTGTGATAAATCCACCAGTTAAGGTATTTAGATACACAATAACTCTGTATTGACTTGTTAAAACACATAACAGAGTTATTGTTCATGGTCAAATCAATCAACTATGGAATATATACACACTTACAATGTCTACCATAAAGATCCTAAGTTTTCGGGCAGATACGTCTGTACAAACAGTGGAAACCGTGATCAGACTGTTCCTTAGGAATCAGAATGATCAAGGTCTTTACAATTTCAATTCCATCTGCGCATTTTTGAGGCATTTCTCTATGGTAGACCCGGAACAACAGGAAAATAAATAACAGGGCAAGGACCGGCTGTGCTTGCAGGAGGTGCAGTATTTGGGCAGTCTTTTTGGGGGATATTTTTGAACTTAAACACTGTTTTTCTAGGAAACAAAACGGTGAAATGTTTGTTTTTTTGTTTTATTCTGTATCATACAATGTAAGTTTTACTAAAACAATATGCATAAGCATGCCCCATCGATTGAATATATTTTTCATGACGTTTTTCATGAAATTCAATTTTCTTGCATTTTTTTAAAAAATGTAAAAATATACTTATTATCAAGATAATTGCAATTTTTCTTACCAGTTTGTTTCAAATACCCTATATTAAAGATTATATGATTTGCAGAAATGAAAGTGCATCCATGTGCTAGAGACATAAATTTTAATGGAAAATGTGTAAAAAAAAAGGTATGTATAAATACAAAAGTTTGTTTTTCAGGAAAACAAAACGGTGAAAAATTTTCTTTTCTTATCCAAATGTTTTATAGCCCTTTGGGTTATTCAGCTGGTATAATGAAAGGAATGCCCCACCAATATTTTTATTAACTATTTGTCTACCTTAACTTGAACTTCAAAGCAGGAGCTGAATAAAACGATGTTTTGCCTAACTATTTGCAGAAGCCGGAATTTGTCATTTCCAGGCGGAAAATGAATGTTGTAGACAGGTGGCCTTTAAGACAGGTTTGACTGTAAATTGCATAGAAAAATATGATGAGACATACATTGTGGACAAAGGTTCCAGCTAGAAAACCAGTCTATATTTGCTCTGACATACAATAATGTACATATATTAGTGCTTTGGGTCAGAATGAAAATTTAGCTAGTTTCTAATGGACAAATGGATACATCCAAGAGCTCGAGGTAAGGTGGGTTTTGAAGATAAGTTTAAGAATGTTTTTTCTTATTTCTAAATGAAAACATGTTGTAGGCCCGCATTAGAACCTCCTTAGTAAGACTGTTGTAATAAGGGGTCACAACTTATGTTTTCATGGAGAAACAGGGAAAAAGTATCCCTAAATTATTCCTGATACCCCTGTTCACCTGGGGCACCATCCAAATTAGAATATGGAAATGAAAATTCAATGGAAAGAAGTGGCCTGCCTGTATGTGCACTGCCCCGCCCAGCTGACAATAGAAAAGAAAAATCTATGTCTTGCAACCCACTAGTCAACGGCAAGCAAAAATCATTAAAAAATAAGTAGGGTAGAGGTTAATGTATATCAAAAGAAACTGTACTAAATTGAATGAGAATCTATCAAGTACTGTTTCTTCAAAAAGAGTATATTCTGTAAGTTACAATAAACCAGTTACTGTATATACAGATACAAAACATCATTTCTAACTGCATAGATCACACACCGATCATACTCTACACCTCTGCATTTGCTGGGTCCTGCTTTTCTCCTCTATCATAGAAAATCAAGGTTCAAATTTATCCTCCTATATTCCACACCTCACAAATCACAGTCTTAATTGATGCTGAGTGCATGTGTAAGCTCCCAAGCTCTTCTGTTCCACATCCCACAGAGAATCAGAAGAATGCATTGCTATTGTAGACTGGCCAAGGTTCTGCTTACAGCCAAAATTCCTCAACATTATTAGTTCAAGTCATATAGCTTTACCTTCGATTTTTGACCTGACTTTTAACCTGCTGCAGCAGTATTTGTAATTCACAATGAAGATCCAGATCAGACTGTCTAAATATTTAGATAAGTATAATAACCCACATTCAAAATGACAAAAGTCCATTTCATTCAGCAGATTAAGAGTCACTGTCAATATATTCAAAGCCCCACATCCATGTTCGTTGTTATTTACTCTGGTTTAATGGATCAAAAGCTTCCATTCCAAATTCTTCTGTTCCAAACGAGAGACCCTGACTAAACCCAGCCTGAAAAACAATGAGTAAAATTTACTTAAAACTAACAATCTCTGATACATGTACACATTTGCTTTCAACCCAAAAGACCATGTAAGACCTTTGCAAACTGTATCAAATTTTGATATAACAGAGCTCTATTCATGAAAATTGTATAGATTTATGCATAAATTGGTAGATTCATGCAGAAAATGCCCAGGGGCTTTTAAATAAAACTAAATTTAATTTGCCTTTTATTCTGCCTTAAAAACTTATCATGCAATTCCAAGTTGCACAACTTACTTCCTGTTAATTTCAAACAGAAGCAAAAAAAAAAGTGAAAATTTTCAGCCATGGAAGAAACTGCTTACAGAAATTATTAAGAGACAGTCTGGTATATTAGACATTTACCATTATGAAATGTAAGTTAACCCTTAAATTGCCAAAAAAGCAGATGACAAATTTTATGTCTGCAATACTTCAATGTTTCATCCAAGCCAAATAATATTAAAATTCAAAGACAAGAGGGCAAACAGTATAGATCCAGATGAGGTGGCTCATTCTGAGCCACCTCATCTGGATCTACACTGTGCAAATGCAGTAATTTTCAATTTTGGATCTTTAAATGTTAAAAGTATATAGTTTACCTGCAGGTCTAGAAAGTCTCTGTCTGTGGTGTTTAGAGAAGTATCCAGGTGGGTGGGGGATTTCTGAGAAGGATTAAATGAAGACATTCCAAATGGGTCAGTTGAGTCATTGTTGGTTTGCTTTGTTGGTGTTTCAAATGGGTTAAACACTGAAAAGGAGAGCAAATTGTACATCTTAAGTTGTAGCATTAGATTCGGAAATTCAAACTGTCAAATTAGCCACACTTTATTTTGGAAAGTACCCCATCACAGATGTCTATCGAAAAACATGATGTAAGCTTAATAATTAAGGTGAATGGGTAAGCCTTCATGTTTTTCACTAATTTTCAAAGGTAGGCATCTTTTATGACTTCTTTCTTATACTAATCAGTGTTTGAATTGACTGCTTTATTAAAATTAAGAAATAGTATGCTTTTCTATGGAAAGCCGCAACTTCAAAGTATGGCCCATGTTCCTTCTTTTGAATGTGTTCTCTGCTCTCAAAGAATCTCTTTAAGATTTTTATTTGACTTCACTGCAGCTGGTGTTGTGCCATGTGGCCGCCATAAAACTTCTCCCCGTACATCATCCATAGTGCAGATTATATCTTATTTTTGTCCTTTGAGATCAGAGGACTTCAGAAATGTTTGATTGTTCAGAGTCTTATTCTAGATTATCCTTTTTCTTCATTAGGACCCCTTTTTGATACTAATCGTGTTTGAATTGACTGCTTCAAAAAAATTAAGAAATTATAGTATGCTTTTCTCTGGCTTTTGTCTCCATAGATTGTCAGGGTCACTGATGAGGCTTGGATAGCCAAAACTTCAAAGTATGGCCCATGTTCCTTCTTTTGAATGTGTTTTCTGCTCTTGAAGGATCTCTTTAAACAATAAATTCTTTCAAAAAGGCATCTACTCCTGAAGAATTTGCTCCTAAGACAATTCTGTCCTTTAAGAGTTGGGTCTATCCAGAAGGAAGTCTAAAATCAAAGGGGCAAAACTGAATTGCCTGAAAATGTATCCATCCACTTATAGTCTGGTTGCCAAATGGAGATTTTGGGTGCAACCCAAAACAAGAGGGCCATGGTGGCCCTGAATCGCTCACCTGAGCATTAATCAGTTCACTGGCTCTGTTGAAGATTTATAAGAGTTTTTACCATACTAACATTTGACCTAGTTTTTGACCCGACATGACCCAGTTTCAAACTTGGCCTGGATATTGTAAGAATAAACATTCTGACACAGTTTCATTGAGATTGGATCAAAACTGTGCCCTCTGGAGCGTATACAAGGTCGTTCTTATATTTGACCAAGTGACCAAGTTTTTGACCCTACACGACCCAGTTTCAAACTTTACCTAGATTTCATTAAGATAAACATTCTGACAGAGTTTCATGAAGATTGGATCAAAACTGTGCCCTCTAGGGTGTACACAAAGTTTTTCTAAGATTTGACCTTGAGCCGACGTGACTCAGTTTCATAGGGGGCTTAGATATACAGACAATAAACATTTTGACATAGTTTCATGAAGATTGGATCAAAACTATGCCTTCTAGTGCTTACACAACGTTTATCTAAGATTTGACCTAGTGACCTAGTTTTTTACCCGACATGACCTACTTTCAAACTTGGCCGAGAGTTTATGAAGATAAACATTCTGACAAAATCTCATAAAGATTGGATCAAAACTGTGTCCTCTAGAGCGTACACAAGGTTTTTCTATGATTTGACCTAGTTTTTGACCCGCCATGACCCAGTTTCAAACTTGTCCTACATATTATGAGGATATACATTCTGACAAAGTTTCATGAACTTTGGATCAAAACTGTGCCTTCTAGAGCGCACACAAGGTTTTTCTAAGATTTGACCTAGTGACCTAGTTTATAACTCGACATGACCCAGTTTCGAACTTGGCCTAGAGTTTTTGAAGATAAACATTCTGACAATGTTTCATAAAGATTGGATCAAAACTGTGTCCTCTAGAGCGTACACAAGGTTTTTTCTATGATTTGACCTAGTGACATAGTTTTTGACCCGACCTGACCCAGTTTCGAATTTGTTCTAGATATTATGAGGATAAACATTCTGACAAAGTTTCATGAACTTTGGATGAAAACTGTGCCTTCTAGAGCGTACACAAGGTTTTTCTAAGATTTGACCTAGTGACCAAGTTTTTGACCCGACATGACCCAGTTTCAAACTTATCCTACATATTATGAGGATAAACATTCTGAAAAAGTTTCATGAACTTTGGATCAAAACTGTGTCCTCTACAGCATACACAAGGTTTTTCTATGATTTGACCTAGTGACCTTGTTTTTGAACCAACATGACCTACTTTCAAACTTGGCCTAGAATTTATGGAAGTAAACATTCTGACAAAGTTTCATAAAGATTAGATTAAAACTGTGTCCTCTAGAGCGTACACAAGGTTTTTCTATGATTTGACCTAGTGACCTAGTTTTTGGCCCGACATGACCCAGTTTCAAACTTGTCCTACATATTATGAGGATAAACATTCTGACATAGTTTCATGAACTTTGGATCAAAACTGTGCCTTCTAGAGCATACACAAGGCTTTTCTAAGATTTGATCTAGTGACCTAGTTTTTGACCCAACAAGACCCAGTTTCGAACTTGGCCTAGAGTTTATAGAGATAAACATTCTGACAACGTTTCATAAAGATTGGATCAAAACTGTGTCCTCTAGAGCATACACAAGGTTTTTTCTATGATTTGACCTAGTGACCTAGTTTTTGACCCGAAGTGACCCAGTTTCAAACTTATCCTAGATATTATAAGGATAAACTTTCTGATTAAGTTTCATGAGCTTTGGATCAAAACTGTGCCTTCTAGAGCGTACACAAGGTTTTTCTAAGATTTGACCTAGTGATCTAGTTTTTGACCCGACATGACCCAGTTTCGAACTTGGCCTAGAGTTTATGGGGATAAACATTCTGACAAAGTTTCATAAAGATTGGATCAAAACTGTGTCCTCTAGAGCGTACACAAGGTTTTTCTATGATTTGACCTAGTGACCTACTTTTAGACCCGACGTGACCCAGTTTCGAACTTGTCCTAGATACTATGAGGATAAACAATCTGACAAAGTTTCATGAACTTTGGATCAAAACTGTGTCCTCTAGAGCATACACAAGGTTTTCCTATGATTTGACCTAGTGACCTTGTTTTTGACCCAACATGACCTACTTTCAAACTTGGCCTAGAATTTATGGAAGTAAACATTCTGACAAAGCTTCATAAAGATTAGATTAAAACTGTGTCCTCTAGAGCGTACACAAGGTTTTTCTATGATTTGACCTAGTGACCTAGTTTTTGACCCGACATGACCCAGTTTCAAACTTGTCCTACATATTATGAGGATAAACATTCTGACATAGTTTCATGAACTTTGGATCAAAACTGTGCCTTCTAGAGCGTACACAAGGCTTTTCTAAGATTTGATCTAGTGACCTAGTTTTTGACCCAACAAGACCCAGTTTCGAACTTGGCCTAGAGTTTATAGAGATAAACATTCTGACAACGTTTCATATAGATTGGATCAAAACTGTGTCCTCTAGAGCATACACAAGGTTATTTTCTATGATTTGACCTAGTGACCTAGTTTTTGACCTGACGTGACCCAGTTTCAAACTTATCCTAGATATTATAAGGATAAACTGGATAAACTTTCTGATTAAGTTTCATGAACTTTGGATTAAAACTGTGCCCTCTAGAGCATACACAAGGTTTTTCTAAGATTTGACCTAGTGACCTAGTTTTTGACCCGACATGACCCAGTTTCAAACTGGGCCAAAGGTTTTTGGAGATAAACATTCTGACAAAGTTTCATAAAGATTGGATCAAAACTGTGTCCTCTAGAGCGTACACAAGGTTTTTCTATGATTTGACCTAGTGACCTAGTTTTAGACCCGACGTGACCCAGTTTCGAACTTGTCCTAGATACTATGAGGATAAACAGTCTGACAAAGTTTCATGAACTTTGGATCAAAACTGTGCCCTCTAGAGCGTACACAAGGTTTTTCTAAGATTTGACCTAGTGACCTAGTTTTTGACCCGACATGACCCAGTTTCGAACTTGGCCTAGATTTTATAAAGATTAACATTCTGACAAAGTTTCATAAAGATTGGATCGAAACTGTGCCCGCTAGAGTGTACACAAGCAAAAGTTGACGGACGTCCGGACGTCCGGACGGACGTACGACGGACGACGGACATCAGGGTATCCCAAAAGCTCACCCTGAGCACTTCGTGCTCAGGTGAGCTAAAAATAGTCCGCACAAAATATTTTTGCACAAATGTGTTCACCAACATGTCCGTACACTGAATCTGAATGATGCCACCTTGGCATCATTGGGGAAATTAAAATATTCAAAATGGCATCCAAGATGGCTGCCAAGGGATAAAATCCTTAATATCTTCTAAAGTATGTGGGCTAGAAACATACTTTTGGTGACGACGAATAGGTTTTCGAGGTCGAAGAATCGATGAAGAATGTCAAAAATTATTTCAGACAAATCAGTTACAAAATGGCGGACAAGATGGCTGCCAAAGCATAAAAATCTCCATATCTTCTTTAGTATACAGGCTAGAAACATGATTTTGGTGTCTGCATATAGGTTTTTGGGGGTCAAGGAATCCATTAAGCATGTTAGAATTTACTTTCAGGCACTAACTTACACAAAATGGCGGACAAGATGGCGGACGAAGCGTCGATTATGGAGCTGAATGTCTTAAGAAATGCACTTTTTGATAGCAGAATTCAGGCTTTAGACAGTTTTTTTAACCGGAATTTTGAAATTATAACATCTATGAATTTAAAAAAAAAAAACGAAGTCATAAAGACCTCATTTTGCATCTGACAGTGTTACTACCAAGGAGACCATGATGATCCATAAGAGCCCAGTCCAGGTATGGGCAGACAGCCCCGTTTAGAAAACTTCAGTCGCAACCGAAAGACATTGACAGCTTGATAATTCATTATTATTTTAAGACTATCTTTTTTAATGGCTTTTTTATGTTCATAATTCCATGCATGTACCTTTTGGTAAAGTGAAATGGTAGACAGAGATCAAGAACTAATACAATCAGACTCCACATTCCACCCTCAACACCAAAATACAAAAATGACAAATATTCGCGAAAGATAAGCATAGTAAATCGAATGAACAGCCCTTTCTCAGACAGTCAGTTACCCCAATTGAAAACAACAGTAACATTTATTTTACCTATTTTATCAGCGTTTCAAACAGGACAAAACAGAAAGCAAACTAGGCAGCTATAAGGTAACCATATTGCTAGAAAACAACTGACAAGCGGACACAAGAACACGTAACATTGAGGAACCAAAAGGAAAGTTAAATAGTTTTACTTGGTCCAAACCCATGCCGTCTGCTTCTGCAGTGGTTCAAAACATTTAGTTAGCATTTGGTCTGCATGAAGGGAAACCAACTCATCAATGAATCATCACAGACAGCAAATCAATCACGGATAAAACCTGTAATGAATCAAATATGAGAATCAAATGTAAGAAAAATCCTTTTTTTTTGCCCCTGACTTTATAGATTTACTTCTTTTTCTAGCCTTTAAGCAGGGGTAAATAGCCCAGAAGGATAAAATTCCAGTCGTAACAGAAGAAAATCTTTACTTTGATCTTTTGTCAGGAGCTTAATAAAAATCACTTTCGGGTCTTTGATTTTATGCTGACATTATCTCAGTGTTACACTTATAGCATATAGCATATGGTTAGTTAGCGTATGGGCTAAAAGCAGGAATAAACAACTTTTGGCGACACAGTTTTAACCTGCCAGGAAACTGTATTGCAGTTTTGGAAAATCCCTTTTAGAGATGGTTCTTACTCTACTTGTTGATCTACCTTTTCTTTTCCAAATGCAAAGTCATTTATTCAGTTTCTATAAAGTACGTGCCCCGAGTTTGTGGGCATACTTGACCCAACGTTAACATATTTAAACTTTTGAGGAATGTGAAATATTACATGAAAACACCAACTTATGTGTACTTCAGTGGTTCAGGAGAAGAGGACTTTTTAGATGAAACGGTGACATCTTGGGCCGCAAGCATTCATACCAATTTTCGTTCTCTCAAACAAATGGAAGTATAGCTATATATCAAATTATCCCAGTAGCCTTTGCGCCGTTGGAGCAATGGGTTGTTAGATTCTCGCTGTGTCTCTGGTATAGCGCTATTATGAAAGGTCAGGCTAAATCTAAACTTGTGCCGTCTTTTGACCGTCCTTGATTCTAGTCCTGTACGAGTACATATTTTCTGCTAAGTCGACAGATAACCTTTTTCAGTTGTTGTCAGAGATAGGATTCAAACCCCCTGTTTTCTGTACTTAAGCCAACTACTCTAGTAACTCAAAAAGTGATTTTGATCGGCCTAGCAGCTTTGGAGAAGAATCTGTTTGAATGTTATGGTGATCTAAGCTGACGGGTCTATGAAGCCAGTTTATGCTATTAACATGAAGTCAGTTTATGCTATTAACTTTCCCGTAGCATTGCTCGGAAGATTTAGTCAGGTAAGAATACTTGCACGAACTGGCATGACAATTATGCACTTTTGAAGCTAAAACATTTTAGATATGCATATACAATTTGTAGTCAACTGTCTATAATCATGGGTAGTACTGTCTCCTTTATACTTGAAAGAACTGGGAAAATACAAAAAAAAATCAAAAGCTGTTTACAAAATTTGCTACTGCTTTGAAGCAACTATGATCTTTTCTGACTTAGAAATTTTCCATACCGGTCAGATGCTAAAAATCTGGCTGTGGCATGGCACGAACCTGCGACACTCACACCACTAGTGCCGACCATGAGCTATAATTTTGAACGACGCAAGCAACTGACAAATATTGTGTAAATTTTCCATACCGTCCAGATGCTAAAAATCTGGCTGTGGCATGGCACGAACCTCTGACACTCACACCACTCATTGTTTGCCGACCATGGGCTGTAATTTTAAACGACGCAAGCAACCAACAAATATATCAGTTTCTTAACTTGAAATTTATTGAAGAAAGTAAAATAGATAATAGAATATAACACATTTCTTGTAAGCTTTAGATTGTTACTCGTAACAATAGCTTTCTGTAATGACTAAAGCTTTGTCAACGGGTTATCTGCCCTTGCCTGCACTAGGTTCTAGTGAACCATCTTGGCCCCCTTGTTAAAACACGGTTAGAACGGGACTTTGATAACTTCATTTTTATATTCAACAATCTTATACATGTAAAATCCGGGTTTCTAATACACAAACCAGAATTCTGCTATCGGATAGTGCATTTTTCCGACAATTAGTGCCGTGACCGTTGCTTTGTCCGCCATCTTGTCCGCCATTTTGTGTAACATGTTTGCTTTTATGTCAATTTCAACATGTTAAACCAATTCCTTGGCCCCAAAACCCATAAGTAGACACCAAAATTATGTTTCTAGCCCGTATACTACAGAAGATATAGAGATTTTTATGTTTTGGCGGCCATCTTGTCCGCCATTTTGTAACTGATTTGTCTGAAATAATTTCTAACATGCTTAATCGATTCCTCGACCTCAAAAACCTATAGGTAGCCACCAAAAGTATGTTTCTAGCCCTTATATTTAAGAAGATATTATGAATTTTATCCCTTGGCGGCCATCTTGGATGCCATCTTGAATATTTTAATTTCCCCAAGGATGCCAAGGTGGCATCATTTTGTTTCTGATTAAGGACATCCTAAATAATAAGAATCTGCATCAAACATTTGTGCGGACTATTTTTTCGGTTTCTCGTCCCGGCACCCAGACTATTAATAACAAATGGGCTGACAGCAAGTGAAAGAGCTAGCCATTATTCTAACATGATGTTAACGTTTCCCCCACTGAACCCATAGGAAGATGCATCGTGTGAAAATTTGTGATAATTCACATCGCTGATGTCGAGATGTGCCAGTTTCGTGCCTTGTGGCTTGATGACATCAAATATTAACATTTGCTTCTGTTGATGTCCGCTTCAAAAATAGGCCTTTAGAAAAGGCCGGAATATGCTTGCATTTTCATTCTGTATAATGTTAGAATCGAAATAATTTTTCCTAACCATGAATTATCGGTGATTAAACATGTGTTGTCATGCAGATTAGAATATTGATTTACTTCGGCTTTGCTGTCATGAATTAATATTTAGTGATCTGCCCTCCAACAACATGTGTTAATCAGGATAATTCACAGGTAAGGAAAAGTTATTTCTTAACCCATTCCATTCGGGATACCCCTTTTAGGGGCAAACAGTTTGGATCCAGATCAGGCCCCACAAATGTGGGGCCTGATCTGAGATCCAAACTGTTTGCTGCCTAGACATCATTTCTACAAGAGTTAATTAGACCAATATTGTCATAATATTCTTGATTTTGATGCAGACGGCAATTTCAGCAGACGACAAAAAATACCCAGAATGCAATGGGTTAAGCTGTAGTACAAAGGAAAACAGCTACATAGATATTTTTTTGGCTTGATTCATCTACTTACCATTGTTATTGTTTGTTTGGTTCTGTTGAACACTTGGTGAGTTAAACACTGATGCAAGCTCATCTACATCAGACACTGAGGCAGGGGCTGGTTCCCGGGTAGGGCTTGATGTGCTTGATTTGTGACTAGACCTGTGTCGTACTGGTGGTGGAGGTGGTGATACTGTAGAAATAAATAAGCTTGGGTATAAAGATCAACAAGATCTCCTGATGAGGGGAGTATCTGATGATAGTTAAAAGGATGATTTTTCTTATTGTTCCTCAAACACATATTTTCTGACCCCTGACCTGAACCACCTCTTCAATTTCATAAATATGTGTTTGAGTAGTTCAGATAAGGAGTCACAATATATGCTTCTATGCAGGCATAACAAGATTATACAAAATCCTCTCTCTTATCTAGAGCACTGATCAACTAATGTTTTTCATACATCAACATTAGCAGAGTTTAACAGAATGCAGACAGGCAAAGTGGTCCAGTGGTTCGAGCTACTCAGTTATGGTGCAGAAGGTCACATAGTCAAATCCCACCTGGGGTCTAATGGCAACTGGAAAACTCCCTGTCAACCCAGCAGTAAAATTTCAAATCAGGGAAGGATAAGGGTTCACCTTTTCATATAATGCTATGCCCAAGATACAGTAGGCCTCTTACCCCCACTGCCCCTATGACCACTGGACTATGGAAAACCATTACCTTAACACAATGCATTTAAACTGAATGGGTATACCCCCACTGCCCCTATGACCACTGGACTATGGAAAACCATTACCTTAACACAATGCATTTAAACTGAATGGGTATACTTTTAAGGTTAAGCAACTCTGCTAATGCAGAATTCATATTTTCATACAAGTTTTGAAGAGAAACCTGCAAAAATTTACACCCATAAAACGGACACATTATACAGTGTGCTTTGCATACATATGAGAGAAATAGCATTGTTACATTTTGGCTACTGGTTGCAAAAGCTTTAATTTCAATTTCCCAGAGGGAATGGAATCAGGCATTTACCAGGGGCTGTATTGATACAAGAGGGCCAAGTGGCCCTAAATCGCTCACCTGAACAAAAAGGTTAAAGGTCAAACTAGGGTCATAATTTGAACAAACCTGATAGTTTGCAACCATTTCCAAATGGTTCTGAAGAAGAAGATTTTTGAATGTTTTTCTATGTACTGCTATGGTTCAAACCCTGGAGCCCCTAGGGCAGGGCCATTTGGACCCTGGGGCCATCATTTGAATAATCTTGGTAAAGGACCGTTAGGCAATGCTAAAAGCTAAATTTCAAGCCTCTGAGCCAAGTGGTTCTGAAGCAGAAGATTTCTGAATATTTTTCTTTGTATTTTTATGGTTCAAACACAGGACCCCCTGGGGCGGGGCCATTTTTTACCCTGGCACCATCATTTGAACAAATTTGGTAAGGGACCACTTGGCAATGCATCATACAAAATTTCAAGCATCTGCACTAAGGGGTTCTGGAGATGAAGGTTTTTAAGTACATTTTAATTTCGAAACCAAGACTGCCTGCCCCAGGGCCATTTTGGATCCCAAGGCCACCATTTATATAAACTTTGTAGGAGTCCACAAGGCAATGCATCATACCAAATTTCAAGCATCTGAGCCAAGGGGTTCTGAAGAAGAAGATTTTTTAATAGTTTCCTATGTATTTCAATAGCTCAAACTCAGGACTCCCTGCCGCAGGGCCATTTTGGACCATGGGGCCATCATTTGAACAAACTTGATAAAGGACAATAAGGCAATGCATCATACCAATCTTCAAGCATCTGAGCCAAGTGGTTCTAAAGAAGAAGATGTTTGAATATTTTTTCTATGTAGTTCTATGGTTCAAACCCAGGACCCCCTGGGGCAGGGCCATTTTAGACCCTGGGGTCATCATTTGAACAAACTTGGTAAAAGACTACTAGGCAAAGCTACATACCGAATTTCAAGCATCTGAGCCAAGTGGTTCTGAAGAAGAAGATTTTTTAAATATTTTTCTATATATTTCTATGGTTCAAACCTAGGACTCCCAGTCGCAGGGCCATTTTGGACCCTGGGGCCACCATTTAAACAAACTTTGTAAGGGACTACTAGGCAATGCTACATACCAAATTTCAAGCATATGAACCTTGCTGTTCTGAAGCAGAAGATTTTTTTATATTTTTCTATGTATTTCTATGGTTCAAACCTGGGACTCCCTGCCCTGGGGCCATTTTGGACCCTGTGGCGCCCATTTGAACAAACTTCGTAGAGGACCACTAGGCAATGTTACTTACCAAATTTCAAGCATCTGAGGCAAGCAGTTCTGGTGAAGAAGATATTTAAGTATTTTTTAGTTTCGAACCCAAGACCCCCTGCCCCAGGGCCATTTTGGACCCTGGGGCCACCAGTTGAACAAACGTGGTAGAGGACCACTAGGCAAGGCAATTCTACAAACCAAATTTCAAGCATCTGAGGCAAGCAGTTCTGGTGAAGAAGATATTTAAGTATTTTTTAGTTTCGAACCCAAGACCCCCTGCCCCAGGGCCATTTTGGACCCTGGGGCCACCATTTGAACAAACTTGGTAGAGGACCACTAGGCAATGCTACATACCAAATTTCAAGCATCTGAGCAAAGCAGTTCTGGAGAAGAAGATTTTTAAGTAATTTTTAGTTTCGAACCCAAGACCCCCTGCCCCAGGGCCATTTTGGACCCTGGGGCCACCATTTGAACAAACTTGGTAGAGGACCACTAGGCAATGCTACATACCAAATTTCAAGCATCTGAGCCAAGCAGTTCTGGAGAAGAAGATTTTTAAGTATTTTTTAGTTTCGAACCCAAGACCCCCTGCCCCAGGGCCATTTTGGACCCTGGGGCCACCATTTGAACAAACTTGGAACAGGACCACTAGACAATGTTTCATACCAAATATCAAAGCCCTAGGCCTAGCGGTTTCAGAGAAGATGTCATTTAAAGCAAATTGTTGACGACGCACGACGGACGACGCACGACGGACGACGGACGACGGACACTGGGTGATCACAATAGCTCACCCTGAGCCTATGGCTCAGGTGAGCTAAAAACAACTAAAATTAAAATCCTAAAAAGTTCCTTCAAGAGCAGAGAATACATACAGAAGTAGGAACATGGGCCAGACTACATAGTTTCGGCTAATAAAGCCTCGTCAGTGACCCTGACAATATCTGGTGACGAAACCAGAAAGAAAAAAAAAAAAAAAAGTGGTTGCTATGCTGTTTAGTGGAGCGGCTTAGAGTGAAAATTTAAGGAAATACTTCACTTGATGCTACAAGCATGAAATTTCACTAAATGTTCCTTACATGGCCTAGATTCAAAAATGATAGAGGGCCACTTAAAAATCATCCATTTTCAAGATGGCCGCCAAGTTTCAAAATGCTGTTTTTTATTTATAACATGCTTCTAGTCCGCAGGCATATGTAGTGCGCATGGGCATGTGTGTTATTTTTTGGCAATATATACATGCAAAAACTTCATGAATTGAGTGTTCACAGTGGAAAAGCGCATGTTGTCAATTTTTCTAACGGCTCTTTGGCCATAAGCATCGATTATATACGTTACCTGTGTGTATTTAATTTAAAATCATATAATTTCAAGGTTCACTACTTTTTTTATTTTTAAATGCAGTTTCTCCATAAAATCATAGTTAAGTATTAGAAAATACATTTTAGTACGTTTTTTATCATTTATTACTACTTGTAGTAACGTAAATAACTTAATTTATAAATTAGTCCATTATAATACAACTTACGGAATTTTTTCACTGTCTCTCAGAGAACAATTATGAATATTATATCCTGGCACTTCTTGAAAACACTGTTTTCTTGGAACTATCAGCTTATGACTAATTTAGGGACTTCATAAGGTACGTTTTATAGGCGACGAAACTCAGAATATTGCAAATGCTAATAAATGGAGACTTGGCAAATTCCATACACGCACAGCAGATTTTGCTGCTTGTTTATTTCTAAAAGTATATATCTGCACCTTTCATGATTATGTCCAGCTTCTCAGTCTTACGATTCTTAAGATATTAACATACGTGACATTTTGTTGTATAATCAAAAACTGCAAAACAGATACATTTTGAGAAAAAATGCTGCACTTATAAGCCAGTAAATAATTTGTATACACGCTTCAAATAAAGCAATATATAGTCGGTTGGATAATTAGTCGATTTAGCATTGAACCAGCTTCAGGGCTTACTTTTAATTTGACGAATATTTTACGTTTTAAGGGACAGAGTTCTACAGAATTCTAAGCTACAAAATGAAGTAGCAAATTAAATGACAGCATATTTGATGCGGGATATTTCTTAGCAAATACCAGTTGTCCTAAAGAATGTATTGATCTGTAGTTTCACTTTGCAGTACGGCAACAAAACAAAGAGAAGGATAACAGATCGAATAACGTATACAACCAGTTACTGTGTAATTTATAAATTCCTCATTTCTCGTATGCTTAAACAGTAATACATTTAGTTCTGAAATAAAAATTAGCAAATGATAAGGTAAATGTATACTATTCATGTCAAGGACAAACCTTGATATATCTATTTTCAGATGACGTCCTTGACTTTGAAGATATTACTATTATTATTATTATTATTATTAATCATTTTTTAGCAATAATTACAAGGGTTAACTGCTTATTAATGAAGTCTTACCACTTTAACTTTTCTCTTCAGCTGGCAATGCCACAGCTAACTGCTACCTAACTAATTCAAAATATACAAGCAAGCAGTTCTTCCAACATGGTTTAAAGAGAAGTGACAGATTATGTTGATTACGGACCAATCATATAAAATTCATTCCAGCGATTCATGTTTGTTAATTGTGTTTTAGTCGCGGTTATATACGTTACTAGTCTTATTTGACTGATGACTATCTTTTTCTAAATATGTCAATATTTCTATTTATTTAAATAAATAAAACTAATAATAATTTTAATTGCTCTTTACATTCATAACGTTAATTGTTCCCTATATTTCATTTGTAACAGTTCGCTGCTGTAACACGCTAATGTTACCCTACCCGTTATTTTGGTCAGTTTCTAGGTAGAACACATAAAATGATATAGCAATAACCATTTTTGAGCTGCTGATAGACTGCTTTAATGATTATGATAAACAACATTAAATTGAAGTTCATGTCTACACGAGGACCCCATTTTTATTATATATGACCCTGGATTATTCTTCCTGGGAGGGATTTCGATTATGTTACATAATGTTATCGTTTGGGTGCCCGAAGTTATTATATTCTAATGAATATAAGGATGGCATTTTACAAGCGTACTTGTACACTTTTTCAATTTAAGACATAATACAGGCTACAGCTAGTTATACTTTCTCACCAGTGTTTCGGGAATTCATACAAAATAAGTTACATTCTGTCTGCAACTGATATTGCCACTACTAACTGCAACCTAACTGATTCAAAATATATCAAGGAATTCTGTCAAAGTTGAGATGAGCATGAGTTAAATAAGAGCAATAGATTAGGCTCATTTAGGACCACACGTAAAAATTTCATTCCACCGGTTGGTCTGTTTCTCATTGATCATTTGTATTTTAGTTACAGTTATATACGTTACAAATATATCATCATTTCCAGACTTCAGTTTGCTTTTTATGTATTAGAACATTTAAAAAGGGATATTTATGACACAAAGTATTTTCTACATTGCGTTTATTGCTTTTAGGTGCTGTAATGGACCATGTTACCCCACCCAACACTTTGGCCATTTTTTTAGGTAAAGTGTTGAAAGAAAAACTGGAAACAACCATTTTGCAACTCCTAAGTGACTGCTCTAAGTGACTATGATCAGGGCATAAAATAAACATCCATGCCAACGGATCCCTGGACTATTACCTTAAATAATGTGTTTAAAAGTACATAAAAATGGCGGACATTTTGTTTTTGCGGCGGCCATCTTGAAAATGACATAATTTTAAGTGGCCCTCGATCTTATGTTAAAGTGGAGGCCAGGTACTTGCTATCCTGTTAATTTTAAGCTTGTATCATCAACTGAAGTATTTTCGCTATATCCCGCTCCACTAGCTGCTAAGGCTGAGTTTCTATTAAGGAGACTCCCTACAACTATGAAATTTGCTATGGAGGAACAGTCTGAAAAAGACTGTTCCTCCAGAGCAAATTTCATAGTTGTAGGGAGTCTCCTTCATAGAAATTTACCCTTAGCAACAGCATAGCAACCACTTAAGTCACTTTATAAATACAACCCCAGGTGTGAAAAGGGAATGAAGTTGCACATTTACCAGGTATGATACCAAGAACTGTTGCTGGACAGGTTAGCTTGCCTGAACTAGGGTTTCATCATCACTTAAATTTGTGACTCTCTTGAAGTGATTTAGAACACAAGGGATAGTGCAGCAGCACTTTCTGTTCTTTTACATAGGCATGCTAAAAACAATACTGTTAAACTTCAAAGTATTGGGATGGACAGGCCTGAAAGCAAACACCGCAAACCCAAATCAGACTGCTCCCAGAGAAGCAGTCTGATCAGGGTCAACCCTGTTTTTCATTCTATCTGCATCTTTTGGATGCATTACTGCACTGTAAAACCTTTTTTTTCATGTTTAGGATTTACTGTAATTATTTTTGGTGTCATATTTTAAGAATTTTTATGGCATTTGAAGCTGATCATTGATCATGTGTTTTACAGTTTGAAAAACACTCGATTAGCCAAAAACTTGAGTTTACTCACTAGCAGTTGGTGAGGTGGGTGTTTTGGGTGAGTATGGAGCTGCATCTGTACCATTAGTCTGTGGAGCTGGTTCAAATAACATAGACTCCAGTCCTACTCCTATAGCTGACTGAACTGGCTTTCCTGGCTGAAATTATGTGAATCAAATTTTTTATATTTTTTTTTTTCATATAATTTAGTTTCCAAGCAAGATTCTAGTACACAGGGTGGGCAAAAGTGTTCATTAAATTGTGCCACTGCCACTGATTAACACATGTTGTTTGGGCAGATATGAATATACTGTAATGTGCGTATGTATTGGGACACCTAAAATAATGAATTTTCCATTTGGGACAAATGGAAAATTAATTATTATAGGTGTCCCAATACTTAAACACATTAGGGTAAATTCACTCTAGCTTTGCCATAGTGAATTAATGTTTCGTGTTTTGCCCTGCAACAACAGGAGTTAATCAGTAATAGTTCACCGATGAGGAAAAAATATTTCTTAAATATATTTAATAGGATATGTATTAGTAAGTTTTGAGAGGTAGAGTACAAGTAAAACATGTTTTAGCTGGATTAGTAAAAGTTTTACTATACAGAAACAACACGGTACAACATGCACTGCCGAGAATCAAACCAAGGTTCCCTGATGCATAGATTAGGCCCCAACAGCCCTACAAGGGACATCAGATCATATGAGAAGTGTGAGCATACCTCAATGTTTTCTGCCATTTTTTACAAAGGGGAACAATGTTTGAGACTTCCTCTTTGCTTCTCTGGAACACAAAACCTTTCCAAAAGGGATCTATTCATAAAAGGAAAGAATTTGCTCCAATGAGAGCATTTTTTTTCTTTTACGAGTTACCCCCATTGAGAAGGGAGGCAAAAATAAAAGCAGCAGAACTGTTTCCCCTGACCATATACCCACTTATCTTAAAAGAAGTAAGAAGGAGAGAGGTTGGGGGTGATTATCCTCTTAGAAATTGTTCGCCTTAATGATTTCTGTGTACAAAACCCCTTGTCTTGCCCTTTGACGTTGTCCGGATTACCTCACACTTTGGGATACTAAGCAGGACTGCCACTCAGTCTACACTTAAACACTCTAACATTTCCCAGATGTTTCCCAGACCCATTCCAACTTTTCATACACTTTTACGGATACAAAAACTATTTATGATCAATGATATAACAGATTGTATTTCCTGAAACTATATCTATTCTACTTCAGAAGCAGACTGCTGTAGCCATTAAATTTCAAATGCCCTGACTTTTCAAGGCCTTTTCAATTTTCCTTGACCAAACAAAATTCAAGGACTTTTCCCTGCCCTGAAAAAAAAAGTGTTTGCCAGGCTGTGGCAACCCTGCTCAGTCTTAGTAATGTACACATTCAGAGAACTCATGTCCTGAAACCTGTCCCAGATATTAGTAAAGATGTATATGTTCCTGGTACAGAGCTCTAGATAAGAGGGAGTATTTGGTGATAATTAGGGATAATTTTTGTTAATTCTGCATAAAAACATATGTTGTGACCCCTCATCTGAACCGTCTCGACGAGACGGTTCAGATGAGGGGTCACAACATATGGTTTCAATGAGAAATAAAAAAAATTATCCTTAATCATCATCAAATAAGCCCTCTTATCTAGAGCTCTGCTGGTAAATGGGCAAAAATTCAACTAGGTGCTCATGCACATGGATGCCGATATGCATGCAGCTGATGCAAGTATACCAAAGTCCTTCTTTCTCCATGCATACTTATAACAAGAGCTTTGCAAGAGGCACAAAATAGGCCCATATGGCAAGCAGGTTGCAGGAAGTTGTTCATGGTACATTGCCTCGACAACATACACATTACTCTTAACTTTTGCTAAAATATTTCAAAAGGTTAAATAGTTACTGAGTGAACAGAAATTTATACAAGACCTGTCCGCGTACAGGATAGCTCGCCTGCAGCGCATTGCCCATCACATAAAAAAACTTTAACCAAAACATCCATTTCGGACGCCGACGCCGACGCGGACGCCGACGCCGACGCCAGGGTGACAACAATAGCTCTTCCTGAACTTTCGTTCAGGCGAGCTAAAAAGGGCAGATAATTCAGAAAGTGAGCTATAGTTGCCTTTCTTGCTCAGGGTGCATGGCCTCTGCAATATACATGTTCCTATAAAGTTTTGTTCAAATGTTTCAAACAAACTGAGTGAAGAAGATTGCTTATGGATGGACAAAGTATGGATGGAAAGCTGAAGAGACCAAAGAACAAGGCCACAACATAATAGATCCATGTTTATTTTTCTTTTTTGAAATGGAAAATGAATAATAATTTTATCCTGAATTACCTCCGGACCATCTGTGGAGCTCTCTCCCTGAGTGTTGTGTAAGAATAAGACAGTACTAGTAGATGGCCCACCAACGCTAGCAAGATCACCAATCTGCCAGAGCAAATTACATGAATACATACATACAATAATCACTTCCCTACATACTGGAATCAAAGTGACTACATTACAAATTCTAAGTATTGGGACAGATAGACATTGTCTGCCATTCCATCTGCATATTTAAACCCATTACTGCATTTTAAAACTAAATTGTTCCATTTTATAGGAAAAATAGAGTAATTATTTTAGCTGTTCCAATTTTTTTACTTTTTACACTAACTAAACAAAGTAGACCCAGATCATAGTCATCTGATTAGAGCCTACAATGTTTGCTTTTATATACTACCTTCCTGAAGATTAAGCAAACTTGTCCATATTCACTGAGTCACTTATCCATAACAGAAGGTAGTAGGAAAATGGTTTAGGGATCCCAACATAAAAGAGATACTATGGTTATCAGTGTTCATTTTCCTTTCTATTTTATTTATAAGTGAACAGCCCTTACCACTGAATTAGGGGATAACTGTCTTGAAAATTGTGATTTGGGGAGGTAAATCATTGGTTTTATGGTCGGAAATTTCGTTTTACGGCGACGCGCCAGCGGAGCCGTAAAACGCAATTTGCGACCATAAAACCGATGATTTACCTCCCCAAATGACAAGTTTCAATACAGTTATCCCCATTCTAATGCACTTTTCCACATTTTCACCTTTCATACCGTACTATTTTGCACCCATTTCAAGCGCCGTCAGCAATGTAAAACCAAACGTCAGCCAATGAGAAGCGATGTTACTTAATGACGTCGGGTTTGCAACAGTATATTGCAGAATATACTGTCGCAAATTTTTGACGTTATCCAATCATACGTCGCGTTATATTGGTCAGTGCATTAGAATGAGATTTAGTCAATCTTGTGGATGCAGTGAATAAAGTAGGAACCATGCAGAGCTCCAGGTAAGGTGGGTTTTTGTGGTTATTTCCCAATGAAAACAATTGTTGTGACCCTCATTAAAACCTAAACACTGAGACAGTTCTAATGGGGGGTCACAACATATGTAATGCAGAAATATGCAAAGTTATTCCTGATGCTCCTTCTTATTTGGACAATGAACACACTGTAGATGAACAGTAACAGATAATGTTACAAAATGACTTAGTACAATGAAAGTGATATTGCTTTGAAAGAAATATTAAAATCAAAATAAATTCTGAAGGAAGATCTTCTCATCACAGAAACATATATAACAGGGTCTGACTCGGTTTAATTGAATCTGTGTAATGTTGTATCACTGTCCAAGCCCCCTAGCACCAGCCTCAGCGGAACTCTATTTTCACAATGACTCAGATTGAGCCCACTGATCCCAAAGGATCAAGAGAGGGTGCTATGAATTGGGTTAATAATTTTAAATGTTCATAATTTATAAAGCATGCCTTGTACCACTTTTAATCATAAAATTGAACTGAAAATTCCCAGTAAAACTATTCAAGCCTATGATATGCTTCTTCAAGAACGGACACTATTATGAAAAATGCTTCAAATGCACATGCACAACTTAAACCAGGTTTTACTTAGAAATTATGTTGATTTTGTTTTCAAGTTTGAATACTTCCTTAGACTCCATACACAAAGAACTTCACATCACCTATGTTCAGTGAATAGTAGGATGGCAATCCATTATTATCAGAGCTACAGTTAAGGTGGCGTTTTTAGGATAATTTGAATGTAATTTTTCTTATTTCTCAATGGAAGCATAACTCATGACCCCTCACTAGATTTGCTGCAGTGAGACAGTTTAAATGTAGGGTCACAACATTTTTTATGCATATGCAAAAATAAGGAAAAATATCCCTAAATTATCGCTTTTACACATTTTATATGCGGGCAATAATTACACTACATGCAGAATTAATAGATAAGCATTTCTCACCCACTGGACAAGAATATCCCTTTCTAGAGGTGTCTGAGATTTTTCTATCTTGGCCTGCTATCTCAGCCTAGGCTCAGAAAGCTGTCTCAAAATGCCAATAATTGCTATATAGTACAGCCCACTTAATTACACACGTAAATTCAACAAATCAACTTGCTGCTACCTGTCATGGTAATTGCATGCAAAATGAAATTCACAGCCAGTGATGTGCATGAGGTGTCACTGTAGATTTCTGATTAGCTGCCAGTCATGAAAAATGCATGCACAAGGTGAAATTAACACACCTGTCAGAACTATTAATAGAAAATAAGCTTGAAGCTATAGGAATGGCTTCAGCAAGAAGTTAAGGTATTCAATGAATATTCTGTTCTCTAGAATATAATGTGTGAGAAAAATAATGAATGATGGGGTTGCCTCGCATAAGACTTAAATAATCTGATAACGAGCCTGAGATTTCCTTGTCGAGGCCTCAACCCCATCACAGATTCTATTATTCTCAGATTTATGATTCTTCTCCGCGGTTAACAGGCAACTTTTTACAAATACTTTCATGACTTAGTAATGAAGAAAATATTCACAAAATCTGTCATCAAGATAGTTTAAGTTTTGCAAAACTTTCCAACTTTTGCCAAAATAAAGCTATCAAGAATATATTTTTAATTCCCAATACTGAGCTGAGACTGCTTTTTTTTTTTATTAATGCGGAAACCACTCCCAAATAAAACCTGCTTTACACTGTTTCAAAAGATCAACATTCAAATTTTGTATGATGGTAAGCAGCATTCAATGTGCATCATTCTATATTAATAATCTTTTTCCCTTTCTTTATAAAGTTGTGGCATTCTTCTTGGATGTCAAACACTCTTTTACTGAGACCATAAACACAGCTGGATATCTCCACAATCACCACATTTGATAAAACAAGAACTAAATCAAGCAACTTACATCTGTGTTCCAAAATGGCAATGTAATTCAACACTTCTTACCTTACTGCAGGTATGTACTTCAAACGTTAAATCAGTCAATGCTAAATTGACCAAATTTTTTTGAAAATATTGTTATTGGGGTGATAAGTAATGAAATAAATAATCATTTCTCCAAAATTGTAAAAGGCTTTATATGATAAACTGTACTGAAAATAACTTTAACATCATTGGGTTAAACTACATTCTTCTAATTTAGAAATAATAGCACATTCATAGGTTTTTGAATTTTGAAGGTGTAGTGATTGTGGAGACAAGCAGATGTGATAAATAAAATTGTCTCAGAATTATTTTTAATCAACTTTCTTGGTCTGAAGCTCTGAGATACCTGATTATTTTTCTTGTAGTTTTCTATATCACCTCGATCTTTCAACAACTCTAACTCACGTATTCGTAGCTTTAAAGCTTCGTTTTCCTTTTCTAATGTCTGAATCTAAAAATAGAAAAGATAACAAATGACCATAGTTCTCATTATGTTTTCACAATCAAATTAAGGCATGTACGTTCACTTTCAGGGGAAGCAAATCTCATTTTCATTTTTGTCTCCCTTCTTAATTAGGGTAAACTCTTAAAGAAACAAATTTGCTCTTTGAGGAGCAAATTCTTTCCTTTAAGAGTGGACCCAATTTCGTAACTGTTCCTCTTCCAGGAAGCAAACAGGAAGCCACAAAAATTGTTCCCCTTTGTAAAAATAGCCATCAGAGGAGATGGCAAATCCCCCGACCGCAGGCCCCCTGCACCTTGGTAAACAGGGTGCACTTCAAAACGCATATAAATAGTATACTGTCATTCTTTTGTGCTCCTTATTGACATTATCTGCTTAACAGATGCATGATTATCTAACACTCAGACCAAAACAGTGTGCCAGATTGCTAAAAAGAGGTAAAATCTCAAATAGCAACCATGTAGACAATGTATTGCATATGATACATTCAACATTTCAAAATGTGTGAATAACTTCTTAAGTACAAGCCCTACAAATCTAATTTTGAGCTCTCTAGTAAGTGAATTTGGACAAAGAATCCAAATCTGTAAAAAAAAAATTTTTTTTTTTTTTTGGGGGGGGGGGGGGGGGTATGAAAGCAAGAGTTGTAATTCTTGTATGAGACAAACTGTCATGATCTGATCTCCATATCTGTGAAGTATTATAAAAATATTTCAAAGTGTATTCAAGTCATGGAGCGGACACTAAATCCGCCTAAAATGATCAAGGGGAAATAACTCAAAAAGTAAGAAAGCAAGAGTTGTCATTCTTGTTCGCGACACATCAGCATGACCTGTTCTACATAACTATGAAGTATCATGAAAATATTCCAAAGGGTATTCAAGTTATGGAGCGGACACGAAATCACACCTAAAACCATCAAGGGGAAATAACTCAAAAAGTAAGAAAGCAAGAGTTGTCATTCTTGTTCGCCACACATTGTCATGACCTGTTCTACATATCTGTGAAGTATCATGAAAATTTTTCAAAAGGTATTCAAGTTATGGAGCGGACAAGAAATCACACTTAAAACCATCAAGGGGAAATAACTCAAAAAGCAAGAAAGCAAGAGTTGTCATTCTTGTTGGCGACACATCGCCATGACCTGCTCTACATATCTGTGAAGTTTCATGAAAATATTTCAAAGGGTATTCAAGTTATGGAGCGGACACGAAATTGCACCTTATACCATCAAGGGGAAGTAACTCAAAAAGTAAGAAAGCAAGAGTTGTCATTCTTGTTTGCGACACATCGTCATGACCTGCTCTACATATCTGTGAAGTATCATGAAAATATTCCAAAGGGTATTCAAGTTACGGAGCGGACACGAATCTGCCAAAAATTCACCAAAGGGGAGATAACTCAAAAAGTAAGAAAGCAAAAGTTGTCATTCTTGTTCGCGACACATCACCATGACCTGTTCTACATAACTGTGAAGTATCATGAAAATATTCCAAACAGTATTCAAGATATGGAGCGGACAAGAAAATGTTTACGGACGGACAGACGGACGGACGGACGGACAGACGGACGGACGGACGGACGGACGGACGCCAGGCTCATCGCTATATACCCCGAACCTTTCGGTCGGGCGATAAAATGGCAAAAAAAATACGAAGAGGTACCCATGCACCTTAAAACAAAAGATAAAATTCATGTAAATTTACAGAATTCTTTGAAGCAATAAATCAGTCTTTAACACAAAAATATATGAGCTGCGACACGACAAAACCAACAATGTGGTTGTGCACCCGGCACAGACTCAGATCAGCATGGGCAGCCGCCTAGTTTTATCAGACTCTATGTTAAGTGCTCAAACGATAGCTGAGGGTCTAAGCTACCTTCATGCGGACAGCGAAGACTCTGATCAGACTGGGCGGATGCCCAGGCTGATCTGAGTCTGTGCTGGGCGCACAACCACATTTTTGGTTTTGTCGCCGCTCATATTAGAAGCAGATTTGTAAATGTTGCTTCTTTTTCAATGAGTGAAATTGTTCCTTCTTTTTCAATAATTCAAGAAGGTTGTATAAGGTAAAGGTAAAGGTTTCCCATAGCCTAATAGCTGTAGGGGCAGTGAGGGTTAGAGACCCACTGTATCTTGGGCACAGCTGATGAAAGGCAGAGCCCATCTCTCTCCTTTTGCTGCCTTATCCTTCCCTGATTCGAAAAAGGTACCCATTTACTGCTGGGTTGACAGAGAGATTTTTCCAGTCGTCGGATGGCGACGGTGAGCCGCGAACTCACGACGGTCCGGTGACTTTCTGCATAATAACCGAGCCACTCTTACCACTTGACTACGGGGCCTCCCTGGTTGTATGGAATATTCTAATATCTAAACAACCAACAGAAAATTACTGTGTTCGATTCTGTCATGCCTCATTGAAAATCTCCATATAGGCAAACCTGTCTTCAAGGGTCACTCAAGGGAAAAGCAGAAACTGGCTGATTAAGACAGATGACCTCTTAATACACATTCATTTGCACTGTATTTTGGTCAAGGGACCCAGAAAAGTGTCTGCTTATGACAGGTGATACCTCAATATGCCGAGTCAGTTGTGACACATGACAGAACAGATTTGACTGCATGGCGTAGTCCACCGCCTTTGCTGATGACTGACTGGTTAAGAGAAGGCAACAGAATCAATTTTCAGATACAATTAGCATTATAGTTTTAGAACTGACACACTGACCAGTACCTTTTCTTAATGAATTCCCTATTCAACACATTCAGAATTTATGTTTAACACTAAATCTCACCCAGTAAATGACTATGAAAGAATTTGTTGTCAAAGATGCTGTATTTCATGAACATGGCCCAGTTGTTCAAAGCACTGTAAACTTAACAAAGTCATTAGTCACAGATTCTTTAAGTGTTCTAGTACCGTAAAATCTCTAATAGACGCCCGTGCGTTTATTAGAATCATGACTTTTCCCGGAGAAGGGGGTGGGCGTTTATTAGAGGCTCTAGTGTTTGTAAATTACGTATGAACGTCCAAAACGATTATTTTCTCCGGACTGCTTTCCGATGGCCGCCATCTTGTTACTCGGAAAAGGACAAGTGCTCTTTGGGGTTCTATGCATGGAGCCAGGGGTAATAAAAAAGTATGTGCTATCTGTTTTGCAAATTATTGTTTATTCTGTTTTCATCTGACACAAACCAGCTGAGTTACTTGACAGTTTTGGCCATACCGGTACGCTCAGTAAATTTCGGATGTTTCCGGACATTCTTGTGAAAACGTTTAATATGCTTTTAATTAACAGTTTCCTTTTCATTTTGTTAGTATTTTCCCCCAAATATTCTTTTCTATAAAACAGATCTAGGTAGTAAAGTCAATTAAAGCCGATATATAGTCTTTCAAAATAGGTTTTGATTGTTTACTTTTGCCAGAGACTCGCTTCCTCTTTTGTCTTTTATCTCCGTAATCATCACCCACAAAAAAGATGTAAACAAAAATTACCGTGATTGTAGGTAATAGTGTCCAGTTTAATCCTTTTGTCAGTATCCAATTGATCCTATCACTCCAACGGTATGATCATTTTGATACATATTCCCATTCATAACTTACGTAAATATTCGAACAGCTTTTTGGAACATTTTTTTTTTTGTGTGTGTGTATATCACATTTTCACTTTAATACGGGAAGTTTCATTATTTTGTTGACATACACTGCAGATCCTGATCACACTGCTCTAATGAGCTGTCTGATCTGGGTCTACAAAACTGACTCAGCAATTACTGTCCGATTATTCAGTGTATCTTCTTTTTATGTTACCGATAAAATAATTCGGCTAGACTTCAGACACGTGTCAATTTCTTTGATCTTTGATGACAACTTGTGTTGAAAATCTGCATGCTTTTTTCATTCTCGCCTTGGGGCAAAACTGGGTCAGGGCAGAATAATAAATAAAGAAGTCATGCACTGGATGCATGGTCACAAGGGTCACGTCAGTAAGTAAGTCAATTAGTTAACTGCTGAAGGAAAGTTCGTTCCAGGTGGAGGACTGGAAATTCCCTGTGTTTACCATTTATTTAAACCCCGAGAGAAAAAAGGACTAGACTAAGTGCATTTTGCGATTAGGCAACAAATTGGGAAACTTATGGCATAAGGTAAGGTCGGTTTTCTTTCCCATTTTCCAGTGGGCATTTATTAGAGGCTGGTACTTTTCCGAGAATTGTCCAAAAACTCGCCAGTTTTAACATCAAAATCGGGGGGATGGGCGTTTATTAGAGCATGGGCGTCTATTAGAGATTTTACGGTAATCAAAAATTGACTTGTGCTATTATATTTTTTGCCACAGCACATGCTCGGAAGCAGCCAATCAGTGTGCTTTATTTTGAGTTTGAGATTACACTCAAGTTTTATAACCTCGGACCCAGGGTTTTCTCTATCTAGAATGATCCCCAAATATCTAGATGTGTGTTAATTTGCTATAAAGATGGGTGTCTCCCCTCAAAAATAATCCCGAAAAATCAAGATGTCATATAAGACAGATCTAGATTTTTGGGCTTGTTTTGGAGAAGAAAAAACTCATCCTATCACCAAACAAATATGATAGCATCCCTAGAAAAGTAGCGGGGACACATCAAAATTTAAAGAAAGGGCAGTCCATTACATGATCAAGGTGTTCTGATGCCTAGAAGAGGTGAAAAGGTATATGAATTTAGCACTTCCTGCTTGCTTGTAAAATAAACTAAACTAAAATGTGAACCTTTTTCTGTAATAAGACATTCTGTTTTTTCTGTTCCATATCTTTTCCTTGTGTGTCTAGGAATCGTCGATAAGCCAGGTCAAATGCTTGACCAATCGTCAATGTGATTTCTTCTGCCTGAAATTAAAATCATATACTTTGTTTTGAGACAGAACATACCAACTGTATTTCTTCTAATAAACATCCCTCCTACAGCAAATGTCTTCCACTCACTTTTTCTATGAAAAATTTCCACCCAGCCTGGATTTAGAGTGACATTTTCTTTTAATTTTGTAGCCCAGATTTTGTATCAAGAATGCGATCTATAGACTTGTGAATTGCATTGTCCTTGTGGTGTTTATGTGGAAAAGTACTGAACATAGACTCTTGTGGAATCTAATGCTACCTACTGAAAGCTCTAGCGTAGCTAGTGAGCTAGATTACTGAACCCAACTGGTTTGAATCTTGCTATTTGCAGATATAGTATCCACCTGATGCCATAAATATTCCCTATACACAAGTGAAGCCAACAGCCCATACTCACCGTGACAGATTCAGATACCCAAAGATGACTCTGTGTCTCCTATTTTCAGCAGCATGGTAAGATGGCACAATGATTAATAGAGGAAGAAAAAGTATCTAAATATTGGGACAGATAGGTCAGAGCAAATAGTGCAGACCTAGATCACTGTCTCCTGGAATTGCCTACACTGTTTGCCATTCCATCTGCAACTTTTGTAAGCATTACTGCACTGTAGAACCAAACTGTTGCATTTTTAGAACAATTATGGTAATTATTTTAGGTGTCCCAATTTTCAGAATTTTTACTGTATACAATCAACCCTCTTTACAACGGCACTCATTACAACAACAAAATTCTTTATAACGTCATTTTGATATGCACGGAATGGCTTCATTGTTCAAAATATGTATTCTTTATAACAGCAAATTCAGTTTAACATCAAAATGTTTGGGAACAAATGTCGTTGTTGTTAAGAGGGTCCACTGTATAAAACTGTGGTAATTATCATAATTCGGTGAAAAACAGAAGTGTGGTAATTAGTTTAGGTGTATTCTTTTTATAATTTTTGAGACATGTAATACTCCCCTTTTATGGAACCACGATAAAAATAAGGAGAAACAAATATAAACAAATGTCTTACACTCTTTTCACTGGCAAAAACATAGCAGAAATGTTCATTAGTATCAGCAGCCTTAGCAATGAAAGTTAACATCCGTCTGTCCGACTTGTCATCTGCACAGTATGATATTCTGTGGAGCGGATACTGATGACGTGTTATCTGAAATGATATGGAAACAGGTTCAGTATATAACTGTTCTCAAAAATTAAAAATAACTAAGAATGGGTCTATATTACATGAATGCCCTTGCCTGGAGCAGGGCTCGAAATTTACACTCGTCCGCTCGTATTTACGAGTAGCTGATCGGTAAGGACGAGTGGAAATTGTCACTGACTTGCCCTGCCGGACGAGTAGGTTTTTCCTCCATGAAAATTGTCTAATCATGCCGTTCAGGAAAAGCACTTTACAAATCGATCAAATTACAGCAAACAAATATTGACTGTAAATATCAAACTGTAAATAAACGGTGCGCCTGCGCATATCGAACATCGACCCGATGAGGATTCGCACCAACGCGGTTTCGCCTAAGTTGTTTGCGCTCTATAACTGCACGATTACAAATGCATAATCTAACTCAAATAGTTGTATAGGACATTATTTTCACGTCCTCTCTTGAATAAAGCAGAAAAAATCTACTCTGGTGCAGAAATCTTTATTAACGAAACCTCTTTGGCAAAACTTGAATTGGGACAAAACCATATACCTACGGAAAGTACCGGAAATAACCGAGTGAAAATGAAACTGAAAGTAGAATACATTCGAGGGAAAAATGAGTGATATCAGACACTTTTTAAGGACGAGTAGATTTTTGAAAGGACGAGTAAAAAATTGAAAGCACTTGCCCTGCAGGACAAGTATGTTCACAAAAAAATTTCGAGCCCTGCTGGAGCCCAGAGTAAGATCATGCATTGATTAAACAAGAGGGCCATGAGGCCCTGAATCGCTCACCTGAACAATTGACAAGGTGGCTTTTACTTATCATGTCTGAAATTGTTACAATATGAGTTTTGGGTCAAAAGTCAAAGAATGACCATGACCACTTGTACTCATAAATCTTCATGTACTCTTTAAGACAACCATATATACATGTACCATTTTTGGCCAAAATCTTCAAAACTTTCCATGAAATCTTATGTTCTAGCATTTTCCCATATTTGACCATGCCGCAAAAAGGTCAAGGTAAACCCAAGGTCACCATTTGAACAGTCTTGGTGGTACTCTAGTACTCCATGCTATTTACCAAGTTTCAAGGCCATAGGTGTATTGGTTCTGGAGAAGAAAAATATTAAAGATTTATACCATAAGTGGTAATGGCAGCCAAGTTGGTCATGAGACCTGGACCATTCATTCAATCAACCCCTGGAGGCTCTATATGAAATGTGTTCACAATTTGGCTTTTGAGGAAATGGTTGAAAATGTCAAAATATGAGAGATTTGGATCAAAGGTAAAAAAATGACCTTGACCTCTTGTACTCATAATTTTTCATGAACTCATTAAGACAACTGTATTTACCAGTTTTTTAGGCCAAAATCTTCAAAACTTTCCATGCAATCTTATGTTGTACCATTTTCCCATATTTGACCTTGCTGTAAAAAGGTCAAGGTCAACACAAAGTCATAATTTGAACAATCTTGATAGTACTCAAGTACCCAATGCTACATACAAAGTCTCAAGGCCATCGGGCAATTGGTTCTGGAGAAGAAGATTTTTAAAGGTATTTACCATATATGGGGATGGCGGCCATGTTGGTCATGTGTCCAGGACCGTTGAACGATTTTTCATTCCCTCAACCCCTTGAGGCTCTATATGAAATTTGGTTTCAATTGGCCCAGTGGTTTTAGAGCAGATTGTTTGAAATTGTCAAAATTTGAGATTTCTGGGTCAAAGGTCAAACAATGACCTTGACCTCTTGTACTCACAAATCTTCATGTACTCATTAAGATGATTGTATATACCAATTTTTAGGCCAAAATCTTCAAAACTTACCATGAAATCTCATGTTCTAGCATTTTCCGATATTTGACCTTGCCATACAAAAGGTCAAGGTCAACCCAGGGTCATAATTTGAACAATCTTGATAGTACTTGAGTACCCAATGCTACATACCGAGTTTCAAGGCCATCAATCTACTGGTTCTGGTGAAGAAGATTTTTAAAGGTTTTTACCATATATGGGCCTGGTGGCCATGTTGGTCATGTGACTTGGATCGTATGAACAAATTTTCATTCCCTCAACCCCTGGAGGATCTATATGAAATTTGGTTACAATTGGCCTAGTTGTTTTTGAGGAGATTGTTTGATATTGTAAAAATATGAGAGTTCTGGGTCAAAGGTCAAAGAATGACCTTGACCTCTTGTACTCATAAATCTTCATGTAGTCATTAAGATGACTGTATGTACCAATTTTTAGGCCAAAATCTTCAACAGTTTCCAAGATATCTTATGTTGCAGCATTTTGCCATATAAAAGCATAAGGAAGCAAATTTGATCTTACCGTAAAAAAGGTCAAGGTCAACCCAAGGTCATAATTTGAACAATCTTGGTAGTACTTGTGTACCCGATGCTAAATACCAAGTTTCAAGGCCATCGACCCATTGGTTCTGGAGAAGAAGATTTTTTCAGGTTTTTACCATATATGGGCATGGCGGCCATGTTGGTCATGTGACCAGGACCGTTTGAACAATTTTTTGTTCCTAAGGTCCCAGGAGTTTCAAAATGAAATTTCGTTACAATTGGCCCAGCGGTTTCAGAGGAGAAGTTGTTTGAAAGTGTGGACGGACGACGGACGGACGACGTACGACGGACAACGAAGCCTTACCATCCTATAAGCTCCCCTGGAGCCGCTGGCTCAGGTGAGCTAAAAAAACTGGAGCTTTTAGGATACGAGGGTCGTTCCTTTAATTGTGTCCATAATGGCCCTACATACTGCGTGGCTGTAAGGAGCATGTGGAAACTGCAGTGATTTCACGGTGGAGTGATTTTCTCTAATAGGATGAGATTTTGGTCTAATCCGTTCAGTCTTTCAAAAGTTATTGAAAGTTCAAGTTGGTTCATTCATATACACTCAACCCTTACTGTATGCAAAATGAAAAACAAAACAAGCTTTGAAATTAGGGCCTACATTAAAGGTCACATTGGTCTGAATGTTTCAGTCTCACAGATATATAGTGAACTGTGCCAGATACATGGGACATCTGTTGTCTCTAAAAGGTCAGTTTTCAGGTGGCATAAAAAATTCAAAGGTGGTAAAACTGACCTAAAAGATGAGCCCCATCCCGGTCAGCCAAGAAGCAAGGCTGGTCATTACCAAAAGAATTAAAAGCGCAAAAGTTTTGTATGCGGTATTTTTCGATTGTGATGGACCCATTGTTCAAATTTCCTTACCAAATGTCAAGACAATCACAGGTAAATTTGATAAGAATGTTGTGTTGTCAAAAGTAAAGGCACACTATGAAAAACGTAGACCTGCAACCAGTTTAAGAGGTCTGTGTCTTATCCATGACAACGCACCTGCTCACAAGTGTGTTCTTGTCCAAGACTTCTTGAAAGAGGAAAAGGTAGTTCAGCTCTCTCATCCACCTTATTCGCCAGACCTTAGTCCCTGCGACTTTTTCTTGATTCCTTTACTAAAGAAAACCCTTTCTGGTCGTCGTTATGAATCCCGAAGTGCACTTGGTAGTGCAATTTACCAGTGTCTTCAGGGTATACCTAAAAAGGCCTACTTCAATACTTTTACAAAATGGATTTTGAGACTTGAAAAGTGTGTTTCTGTCAAGGGAGAATACTTTGAAGGGTTGAAGTAAACGAAATGTGAATGGGATTATTAACGCGCCCTGTAGAACCCAAATGACAACATTAAATGAACACCCCTCTTAACTAAGTTCACTAAGGCCGACTTGTATCATGTAAAAGGGAAAAAGCAAAGGACCATATGTCAAAGTGACATACATTTATTTTCTCAAGCCAACACATATTCCTCAAGTATAATGTTCATCCATCAATTAGACACAAGACATAAGGCAAAGCTCACCAGAGCATGATAAATAGGTCAAAGTGACCAGAGTTTGGTAAATAATTTTGAAATTCCTTCATGCAGGACACAGTTATCCTGTCCCCCTCAGCAGAATAAGAATATTTTCTGTAGACTGCCACATTCATTAGTTCTCCAAATTCCCTTGCTTTTCACTGACTTAACACAAAATTCCCTGCATTTTCCATGAAAGGGAAAAAACAATCATTTTACAGACTGTGGCAAGCACGCTGTACCATGTTCCTACTGACCTTTGTCTTTGGGTCCTGAATTGAGACACCATCCACTGATATGCATAGTTCCACTCTTGGTGTCCTCTGACCTTCCGCCTTCTGTATATGTTTGTTAAACTGAAACATGCAAAACAGAGAATCACATCACTTTAGCCACAGTGGCAGTGGTCTGGTCGTAACTCCAGAGCATAAGATAATGTAGGGTATTGAAAAATATTCAGATATATTTTTTCTTATTTCTCAACAAATATATATGTTGTGACCCTTCATCAGAACTGTCTAGCTGAGACAGTTCTAATGAGGGGTCACAACATAGGTTCATACAGGGAAATGTGGAAAATTAACCCTAAATTACTACGGGACAATCAACTACTGCAACATTTCGTTGTTGGAGGAGATTCAGAAACGTTCCGTTATCTCAAAATAATAAAAAGACAAAGGATCAAAGTATTTTCTTCACAGACGGCGGCTCAGTTGATCGTTGTCACAAAATTTATTTATAACGGTACCTGTCAGCTACATTATAACGATTTCCGCGGCGGTCACTTTGCTAGCTGGCGGTTCACAGAATGACGCTACAAATCTAGTTACCGCGCCCTTTACTGAGCGGGTTTAATACAGTTATAACTGAATCAAAGAAATCAGTTTTTCGACGGAATGTTTGATCTGACAGTTGACCGTAACAGATTTTCGTTGCCTTTAGAAGGATGTTTGTTGCAGTAGATACTTTATGCGTAGTATCCCTGTTACCCCTTCTTATCTGTACCTTGCTAGGCCCAAGTGGTCGCAGGTTTGACTCTCCCCTCCAACAGTCTTTCAGATGAGACTTTAAATTAAGGTCCCCATCTCCCCATAACCATGTTGATGGGGTGTAAAACCCAGGTTCATTCACTCATCACTCATTACTTTAGTCGAATTTACTGAAAGAGGCCACTCAAGACAAGTGAATACAGTTCATTAAGATAAGTGAATATATGATTTAACCCTGTGTTGGAAATATTTAGTGTTTGAAGCGGCCTGCCAATGATGTTAATGACCATTGCAAAGCAGAGGTCAGTAACAGTAACATTAGCTGAGGGCTGCAAAAAAACTGAACACCCAAAATGGAGTGTCTTAACATTATTTTTACACACTTTAACCCGATGATTCAATGAGTTTTAGTTTTTATTGACCTGTTTTAATATAGGGAAGACAAGATTTCACTGTCAGTCATGTGAAGAAGTTGCATGCTTTTTGTGAACAGACTGGTTCTTTAGCATTTTACATGATAAAAATGTCAATCTGCAAGACAAAACTGCAGACCTATCTGCCCCAATACTTGGAATTTTTATGGTACTCAAATAGGGAGGAATTTGCTCCCAGCTCTTTTGCCCATTAAGATAGAAGGCAAAAATGAAAAAAAGCAGAACTGCTTCGCTTGAGAGTGTATCCATTACTATTCTATCCCATAACCTTACTAGGTCGTTGGGGCACCACAGATGACTTCGAAACAATCCTTTTCCACCTTGTCCTGTTTTCAGCTGCCCTAGCTGAGCTGGCAAAATCCATCCATGTCCATTCTTAAATTTTGTCTTCCCACCTCTTCTTCTTTTTCCTTTCACTGTGCCCTGTAGAACTGTCTTTGCTAAACCAGAAGACCTTGAGACATGGCCAAACCACCTTAGTTTCCATTTCTTGACAAGCGTCAGGAGTTCATCATATTCTCCAATGGCTGCTTGGATCTTTCTGCGAACCTCCTCATTGGTTATATGGTCCTTGTAGGAAATATTCAGTAACCTTCGGCAGCGAAGGTATCCATTACTGATAGCGAAAGTATCCATTACTGGTAGCCTTTAAATCAACAAACCAGGGCCCAGTTATTCAAAACTAACGATGTTGTAGGTTAACAAGACGTTAAAATTTCAAACATATTATATGCAAAAACACTGCCATTTTTTTCTGAAAAAATGTGAGGAGCTTTGCACTGCAAAAATATCATAGCATTTGATTTCGTGAGTACTGTAAGACTTAAAGAACCCTCAACTAACAACTTCGTTAAGCTAATGACGCTTTGAACAACTGGGCCCAGATTTATTTTTATTTCTGCTGTCTAGGCTAACTGTGCATTGCCTGACAAGACTGTGCATGTGCAGGATGGTCAGAACAGTCACAGTTTGCACAAGCCATTACATAACGAAAATCAAGTTACCTTTCTTTTTCTGATGGCATCTTTAACCACATCAGTTCCCTTGGGACAGTCTACCTGACACTCTCCTAGAAACTGAAAATAAGGAAACCACTGAGTAATGAAAACATAAAACTTTCTAAATATGGGATCACACCGAGTAGGCGGCAATTGAAAACACTCGTGCAGTCCCTTATCAAATGCGGATCAAAAACAGTTAGAAACAGAGTTTTCGATTGCAAACTGGCAACAATTTGCAATGGAAAACACTGTTTTGCAATCGAAAACGCTGTTTTTGAGCAGCGTTAATCGATTGTTAAGAGCGTTCTTGATTGCCGCCTACCCGGTGTGGGAATGTGACTTCAAATATGGAATATGAGGATTGCTTGAAATTAGCCATTTCCTGAAATTCAGCTTCTAGATGCAATATTGAATGGAAATGTCCAGATATTAATGGGACAGAGATTACTTGTATATCATGTATTAATGAAGTGTTTCAGAAATTCAGGGTTTTCTGAAGGTGTGTGTCCCACAGGTTATACTGTAAACTTCCACAGACAGCCAATCTGGCAATTAAAAATGCTTAGGCAAGCAATACTGACCCAGATAAGAATTTTGATGAGGGTCTACCTTAATATGCTTATATATTGGGGCATCTAAAAATTACTGATTTTCCATTTGGGGAAAAATGGCAAATTTATGATTTTAGGTGTCCCAATATTTAAGCACATTAGAGTATACTATCTGCAATTTTGGTAGAAAATTTTTCAAATAGACATACAGTAAAACAATATACGTAATGTGCATATATATTGGAACGCCTAAAAATAATGAATTTTCCATTTGGGACAAATGGAAAATTCATTATTTTGGGTGTCCCAATATTTAAGCACATTAGAGTATACTATCTAAAATTTTGAAAGAAAATTTTCATACAGACATACAGTAAAACAATATACCGTAATGTGCGTATATATTGGGACACCTAGAAATAATGAATTTTCCATTTGGGACAAATGGAAAATTTATTATTTTAGGTGTCCCAATACTTAAGCACATTGGTATCATTTAATTTTGGCGACGGCTAGTGACAACCGGTTGTCAGTAGTCTCACAGGCTAGAGACAACCGGTTGTCAGTAGCCTCACAGGCTAGAGACAACCGGTTGTCACTAGCCTGTGAGGCTGCTGACAACCAGCTAATAAATTAATATGCATTTTAAAGGACAGGAAGCATTGGTTCATTGTAAAAACATCACAAGTAATTCTCAATAGGTTTATGCTTTAAATCAAGCTACATATGAATCACAACAACAAAATATCTGCAAATAAAAAAGCAAAAATATGGAGAAGAGATATCTTCTAAAAATAGATTTTCCAAGGGAAGTAACTCAAATCATACTTTGTAAGGGAACTAACTCAAAATACCACTTACAAATTTTCTCTGAATGTTTATGTGCTAATGCTGTTTGCACAACTGCCTCCATGATCATAGTAGCTATACTTGTATTCTTATTATAAATTTGTAGTTTATTTTTCCTAGTGGATAGAATCAGTAAATAAACAAACTTGCTTGACTGAACAGCAAGACTATAACTATAGGGAAGATCATGTAATGGTAACTGGAAAATTTATGTAAAACCTTTTTTCCATCAAGGTAAATGTATAATTTGTGTGCATGTGATGCATAAATTCTTTTAGCTATTTGTATGAATAACCCAATAACTTCCAGACAATAATAATTTAGATAATAAAAAAACCCACAGAAATGTACATCTGATTCTTTTAATAGTTTCTTGCTTTCTACAATCAACTTAAAACTTGATCAGAGTTGAAACAAATATCAACAAATATCATGATATAATAGTAATACCATGAAGCTAATATTCTAAAAATATCTTGAGTTTTATTATTTGAAAACAATAGGATTTATAGTTACTGGTTGTCTGTGAGGCTAGTGACAACCGGTTGTCAGCAGCCTGTGAGGCTAGTGACAACCGGTTGTCAATAGCCACTTCCTTTAATTTTTTATAAAATTTATTGTGCAGAAACCTAAACAGAATGACTTGCACAATTTCAGCTCAAGTTCTGATATTTTTTAGCATGTCAGCAATTATTTGATTTCTATTGGAAAAATTATGTCGTTTTCTTCTTTGTTACATATTGAAATCAAAACCAGGATTTAATTTCTTGAATTTCTATGATAATGAAACTCAAAACATAAAGCAATCTTTGTCAGCTCCAATATCTATCTATCTATCTATCTGTCTGTAAGACTTTTTGCTGATGACTGAGTTCACTATAAGAGCAGCATTTCTATACTGCTCGAAATAAGTAAGGGATATTAAGACATTTGAGACAGCAAAAGTATGAAAAATAAGTAGATGAATATCAAACTGTATTAATTCATAATTCAAATAATCATAGAGACCTTCATTATGAATACTGATACGATTAAGCTTGTCACGTGACCTAGAGTAAATGGAAGTAGACATTTCGCACAAATCCAGCATAGCAATTACATTATTTTTATGTAAACTTTATTAGGACAGACGCCTTATGCTACAGACACTTTTTTCATGTGGTTTCATCACAGGACAAAACGGTAGGTGTAAAAGATACCATTGTATGGTGAATAGTCTCACCGATTGTGACTTTGCAAAGGGCCCTACACCTTAAATAACCCAATAAGGCCTACCAAAGGGATGTTTTTAGTTATGAAAATTATGAAGAATTTAAATATGCACATAATTTGAAGGTCCAAAAGAATTTTTTTCGCCAACGCGAAATTGAGGTGCAGACCCCATAATCATTTATGTGTTGGTCTAGGTCATATGACCTGCTGTGACTCCTTCTTTTTAGTTGAATATTGTCACTTGAATAGTGCTCTATCAATATACAACAATGATCTAACCCAACCATTGTTATTAATTTTTGTACTCGCTTTTATGCCATAATATCCCCATACTTTTTGTGAGCAGTATACAAACGACTGGAAGTGCCCAGTCCTGGACTATGGTAGTTCAGTTTGGACATCCAAAGAATACCTCTTCATGATGAGAACACGCAGAAAAGGGTGGCTAGATTAGAAACAGGAAACTGAGTTTGACTGGCATTCTAGACCCAATATTTTGGCTAACTCTGGTAACAATTTTCCCATTTACCTTAACATTGTAGAGAATATGTCCTCTCAACAGAGCTTCTGGTGGGTGTATCCACTGTTTATTAGCTGAAATGTACAAGAATCAGTGTATAAACAAGAGTTAAGCTATCATATCTCAGTCTCGTCTGTCCTTACATATAGTATTTATCCGGCTATAAAAATGAGCCGCGACACGACAAAACCAACAATGTCGTTGTGCGCCCAGCGCAGACTCAGATCAGCCTGGGCATCCACCCAGTCTGATCAGAGTCTTCGCTGTCCGCACAGAGGTAGCTTTAACCCTTAGCTACCCTTTGAGCACTTAACGAAGAGTCTGGTCAAACTGGACAGATGCCCAGGGTGAACTGAGTCTGCGCTGGGCGCACAACCACATTGTTGGTTTTGTCATGTCGCGGCTCAAATGTTTTTTGATCTCTAGAATGACCCAAATTATCTAATTAAGTAAGTCTTTTGAAATTTTGCTATGAGTTTGTTGTTTTTTTTCTAAAACAATCCAAACAAGCGAATTCTATGAACCGAAGTGGCTCTGATATGTTAACCATTTTAAGTTTCATAAAGTTTCACTCACTGGTTATTTTACTGCAACTGAACTTGTGAATTTTTAAATCCATTCAAGGGCAACAACTCATATATTGGTTAGGCCATTTTAACCATTGTCCTTACAAAGGATGCTTCCATAACCGTTGATTCAATGGCAGACTGAACAGATCCTGACCAGACAGCTCCTCTTGGAGCAGCAGTCTGATCTGGGACTACACTTTCTGTTACCATATATCAAATTATAATAAGATGTTGAAGCCATCCACTTGGAAGATCTAACTGATAAACTCAAACTGACCTATCATTTAGCCATCCATGAAACATCATTTGGATTTGAAGGCAAGTTTTTATGCAATGCTTGATAGGATCATACTTGTTTCAAGGGATCAGCCATGGGGAAAAAAATCAGCTGCTTAGGTCAAGTTAATACCTTACAAAACAGGTTCATTCATACAGGCTCATTTGCACTGTATTTTGTTCAAGGGTTTCAAAAAGGGTAAGGCAATCGGCCAAGTGGTTCCGGGAAAGAAGATTTTTTAGTGTTTTACCACATATAGGGATGGTGGCCATCTTGGTCCTGTCATCTGGACCAAATGTATAAACTTTCTTTCACCCTTTGCCTGAGGGCTGAATATGTAATTTAAATGAAATTGGCCAAGTAGTTTCAGAGGAGTCTCAAGTCCTTTGAAAATGTTGACAGATGATGGAGAAGTGATCTTTGGCAAAGGTCACTAAACGACCTTGACCTCTCAAATTCAGAGAGGTTGAATTTGCTGATTTCCATATCACTTAGCACAATAGCAACAGAAAAATGCACTTTTTCAGCTTTTCCCATTCAAAAGCCAAAGGTACCAATTTTGACCTTGCCATAAAATAGATCAAGGTAAATTCAAGGTCATCATTTATATAAATTTTGTAGTACTAGTCCCCGATGCTACATAACAAGTTTCAAGGCAATACACAGTTCCGAGAATATCCACTAAGCTCCGCCTACTTAGTTACTGTTACTACGTCTCACAAGCTTTACACAAAGATGGCGGAAAACAAATGACAAAGGCAAGTGTCTGCTAAATGTTGACGATCTATGACGAAGAATCAGCCTCCTCATGACCTACACATGGAAGTTGATGCATCATTCATTTCCGATGCATTCTGTTCTTACAAAGCAGGGTAAGTTTATTAAAAGTGGTGTTAGTTTGTTTTCTTTAAACAGGGATACATCCCTCCATTAATTGTAAGGTAAAATCACGGACTTATGTATATTGACAAGGTGCGATTTGTTTGTGAGACTATGTCACATGCTAAGTTGTCTTTGCATTGGCCTGGTATACGCTATAACGTGATTTTGAGTGACATTCTGGGTGTGGCTCGGAACTGTGTATCGGCCCACTGGTTCTGGAGATGAAGGTTTTTTAATGTTTTTAACATTATATGGGCATGGTGGCCATCTTGGTCATGTGACCCGGACCAAATATATTCCTTTTTTTCTGCCTTTGCCTGAGGGCTGCATAAAGAAATTTAAATGAAATTGGCAAAGGAGTTTCAGAAGAGAAGTACTTTGAAATGTTGACAGATGACAAATGGGTAACCTTTGGCCAAGGTCACTAAATGGTAACCTTTGGCCAAGGTCATTAAATGACTAAACTGGAACTCTGTAAACTAGCAGCAACCCATGCAGCAGGCACACAATGCTGAATCAATAATGAATCAAAGTTGATTCAGTGCTATGACATAGAATCAATGTTGATTAAACATTGTGGGATCAGCATCCGAATTCAGAGCTAAGATAAGAGGGGGCATAAGGATAATTCACAGATATTTTTTTCTTATTTCTCAACGAAAACTAATATACTAGTAAGCCTGAGCTGATGTGCATGACTGCATGCTGATTAAAACTATGCACATGGATTATCCTAATGACCCTAAAATTTCGGACACCCAAAGTTTGGACAATTTTTGTTCTAAAATTCATAGAAAGTGGATTTTACACAGGCTAATGCATCAAAATGATGCTTATATAGTGAACGGCAAAAATTGTAGACCCTGATTAAACTGCTCCTTCAGGAGCAGTTTGATCTGGGTCTACAATGTGTGCTCAGCTGTGTCTGTCTGAATACTTAGGTCATTACAGTAAGGCCACTTTTCATGAGACATCAATCAATTATGGTAAGCTTTAAGTATAGTTATCTCTTACCTGCCCGCATCTCGCCGGTGTGATTTTTTGAGATCTCCTCAATCCTTGAAGCACTGACGGAGCGGTTCAATCCAACATTGATGAACTTTCGTCGCCCAAACTCCTCGTTGGGAATCAGCACTGTATTTTGACTGCTGACAAAATAATCCTTAAATATTTTAGCTTTATCCATTGTTTATAGCGATTATATTCACTTATCAACAATTATCACAAGATACTTTAATGTAGTGTTATCGGAGGGCGTGCATTTATACTGATAATGCATTGCCGAGTGTAAATCTGCACTTTTTAATTTTAGCTCACAGTTTCTTTAATCGCATAACAACATGCTAAGGGCATACATATTTCACCCTGTATGTTCATTTCAAGATAACAATGTTTATTTACATTTCTAAACACTTATCTGTCAATCAAAGGAAAATTAAACATCCTGTAAGTGAGATGTATGCAGCTTCATCATAGCTCTATATAAGGCTGAAATTTTTAGAAAATCTGAAATTTTGCTTCCAGAATTATCCTAATCAGGGCCCTGCTTTATTACATCCATCCCCTCCACCAGCTTCAACCACCTAATCCCCCTCTCTCCCCAACCCCAAAATCTCTGACCATCACCTTTTTGTGAAAATTTCTCAGGTTCTCACTTCAAATGCATCAAAATAAAACAGAGTATATTACTGAATTACACAATGACATATACTCTATAAAATGCTTCATCATGCTTTCAGCTACTAGAGATAATAAAGATCTTTTACATAAATCCATAATCAGTTTTGTCTATTTCTTTTATACTACAATGTATTCTGATCTGTTAAATTTAAACTCTGAGTCTCTCTAGTTTTGCAAAATTTGATATTGCCACAAGTATTTATTAGAACCAATATGGTATTACAAGACCGATTTTGCTCAAATGTCTGTATCTAATATGGCAAAGGGGTACACTTTCAGAGGAAGCAATTTTGCCATATCAATTTTTGCCTCCCATGTAAACTGGGGTAAACTCTTGAAGGAAAGAATTTGCTCCTGTATGGGATCAACTCTTGAAGGAAAGAATTTGCTCCCATATGGGATCAACTCTTGAAGGAAAGAATTTGCTCCTGTATGGGATCAACTCTTGAAGGAAAGAATTTGCTAAAGGAAATAATTTTCTCCTGTATGGAGTCAACTGTTAAATTCTTTTCTATAAGAGTAGACCCCAATTTGGAAGAGCCCCATTATCCAGGGAAAAAAAGGAAGTCACACAAGTTGTTTCCCTTTGTAAAAATATCAGAAAACATGGTGGTGTACCCACATACCTTATAATTTGTTACGTTTTAGTATCACCAAGGTGATTCTAAATTGGATCCCACAATGATATAACAAGAATTTCGCAGAATGTGGTGTCTCGCCTGTCAGTGCAGTGTAACAATACAGAGCTAAACCAGAAAACTACATGAAATGCTTACGCCGCCGCCAATGACAAGGGAAAAATTAATACTATTTTATTCTATGACATCGCATCTGAGAGTGTAATAAAGCCATGCATTAAAAACGATAATGCATTAGTGGATTAAATATGCAAATTACGTCATAACGTTATGCGTTGACGTCCATTCAAACGTCGCTTTTTCTAATGGCGAAATCGTGATGTTTTAGTTCAAAATTTGCTGATGAAATGCGATTTTAGTGTCATATGATAAACAGAACCTTGCATTCGTGCTCCTGTATTACTGAATTTATTAAACTCGTTGGGTAAAAAGATAAGATGCTCGGCATAGCCTCGCATCTTATCTTTTTCCCAAACTTGTTTAATAAATTCACTAATACAGGAGCCTCCATGTCTTCCTTCTGCTAGTCACAGAAGAGACAATAAATACAAAAAAAAAATCAAAACTTTTCCCAAATATTTTGCTTATGTGCAGCTCACCCTTAATGACATTGTCACTTCTTCCTTAATTTGATATTCAATTTCTAGTATTTCACTATAAATCCTTTTCTCCCCAAACTTCCTATATTCTGAGATTTCGGAGGTGATCTTAAGATTTCGGAGGTGATCTATCTTCCTTTTCTCCTTACATTTTACAGTTTCTTTACAAAAAGTGTCAGGAAGTGTCATAATAATGTTTAAATGCCATTTAGTCAGTTTTTCTCAAAAGAAATTACCATCTCTTTTTTGTATATGATGTAGAAAAATCTTTCTAGTCACCCATCTATCCAGCTCCATCCATCCATCCATTCATCCATCCATTTATTCATCCATTCCCAAACACCTCATGTTGTCTCCCTTTGATGAATGTTCAGATATTGGAGGTGTATCTAGTCACATTAAACAACATAACAGGCATGGGCATTTTAATTATTATGACTGGTACATTAGACTAAGGGGAGCTTTTTTCTGAATTCAGTATGTTTAAAAACGACCTTAGTTCACGGAGAGACAAGTAGCACCAAGAGCCTACATCCTGATCCAGGAAGTGAATAGTTAACATTATACACTATTAAACAAACTTTAAGCGCCAGAGAAAAAATTGTAGCAGAATTTGCAAACAGCATAGATCTAGATGAGGCGGCTCCTGATGAGCAGCCTCATCAGGATCTGCACTGTATGCCCTCCCGCCTTTGAATTCTCAATATGAAGTACCTTGGACAAGGCATTTTTTTTTCAAAATTTTGCAGACGTAAATTTTGTCGTCTGCTTTTTGGCGATCAAAGGGTTAAACTACCCTATTACTGAGACACCTTAACATATTAATGCAAGTATCCTTAAATTCAAGGTGATTGGCAACTATTTGTGGGGAAGCAACTCCGCTTTTTTCATTTTTGCCTTCCTTATAAATGGGGGCATACTCTTAAAGAAACAGAGTTGCTCTTCTTGGAGCAAATTCTTTCTTTTTGGAGTAGACTCCTTTTTGGAAGGATTATGTCATCCAAGGGAGCAGACAGGAAATAATGGTTGTTGGTTGTTTGATGCTTAACGTCCACGGTAAACAACTAAGGTCATGTCGGGACGGTCAGTTAACCTAGCCACACTACTCCTGGGCAGGCTTAGACCTCCTAAGCGGTTAACCAGTACTAAGTGCACATACTTTCGCCAGTAACTGACAACTGCCCTTCTTGAATCAGGGGAAGGAGAAACGAAAGTATGTGGCCAGACCGGGATTCGAACCCAGGACCTCTGACTTACGAGTCAGGTGCCCTACCGATTGCGCTACCCGGCCCGGCAGGAAATAATGGAAGTCATCTTCCTTTTCATCTCTCTTTGCAAGGTGGCAAAAAAAACAAGGAGGTATGCCCATAAACCTAAATTAAGCTGAATTCTTTAATGCTGTTTGCAAATTCTTCTATCTATGCTATTTGCAAATTTAACTGTTTTTTTTTTATTTTGGCCTTTTAAGTTTTAAAGTGTCTGACAGCTTAGAGTCAATTTGGCAGCGTTGTCCCTCTACATGTACTTTCAGTTAACCCTAAGTGCCAAAAAGCAGACGTCAAAATTTACATCAGCAAAATTTATAAAAATTGTTTCATCCAAGCTATATCATATTGAATATTCACAGGCTAGAGGGCAAACAGTGTAGACATAGATGAGGCAGCTCATAATAGATGAGGTGGCTCATTATGAGCCACCTCATTAGGATCTACTCTGTTTGCAAATTCAGCTATTTTCGTCCATGGCGCTTAACCCATTCCATTTGGGATACCTCTTTAGGAGTGTCTAGGCAAACAGTTTGGATCCAGATCATGCCCCACAAATGTGGGGCCTGATCTGTGATCCAATTTGTGGGGCCTGATCTGTGATCCAAACTGTTTGCTGCCTAAAGAGTTAGTTAGACCAATATTGTCAAAATATTCTTGTTTTTTGATGCAGACGACAATTTCAGCGACGGACAAAAAATACCCAGAATGCAATGGGTTAAAGTGTATATACAATGACAGCAGCAGACTGAACAAAAAGTGTAAAAAAGTTAATTATTACCTACCTTAGTTAAAGAGACAATAAGCCAACCTATATCTTTGAAATCAGGTTCAAAACAGAAGCATTTCTAAATTTGCTTTAGATAATTTAAAGGAAATTTTAGGTTAAAAACATATCTTCCGTATTTTAGACACAAAAGCATACCCAATTATCTGACACACAATGCCTAATTTAATGGTAATGCTTTAGAATATTTTAACTTGCCACAATAAAATAAGGCAAGCATTTGGATCCTATTGCCATCTTGCCATTATAACTCTTTTTTCGGATACCTGAGCCCAACCCCACTTATTTCTGACTTGGACTCTCCCATCCCCCATAATATGGACATTTCCTTTTTATGTTCTTGTTGTTATGCCAACCCCCCTGCCATAAGTGCAGAAGGGCATTAAGTGTTAACCTTGTCCGTCTGTGTATCAGTGTTTCCATCTGTCTGTCCATTGCTTATGTCAAGGCCAAAAAATAAACTCCTAAACCATATGGACTTTGTTCATGACTCTTCACAGACATCAGCAATTGCAATTGTACTGCTTTTTATTTATTTTTTGGGCCTCCCTACTCCATAGGGGTCATCTCTTGAAGGAAATAATTTGCTCCTCTTGGTGCAAATTCTTTGAAGAGCAGACCCCATGCGGGCAAACTTATGTCCTGCAGAGAAGCAAACAGGAACTGATAGTTCCAAAAACCACGCTTACTTTAAACAAGTATACGTCCCTCCATTAACTGTAAGGTAAAATCACAGACCTAGCTATGTAAGACACTGAACCATGTACGATTTTGTTTGTGAGACTATGTTGCGTGCTGTGCTAAGTTTGTCATTGCATTGGTCAGATATGCAATATCAGGTGGCTTTGAGTGGCATTCTGGGTGTGGCTTGGAACTGTGTATAAACTGATGGAAAGCACGAAGATAATTAAGTCCATATAACATTTCTTTTTTTTTTAAAAAGTGTGTGTGTGTGTGTGTGTGTGTGGGGGGGGGGCATTTATCAGAACAGGGGCATTTATTGGGGTTAATACAGTATATGAAAGGAACAATGGTTGAGGGGGTGCAATTATTACGCCTTATACTGTAAATATGTCACATTTGTATTCAAAAGATTAGAGTAAGTAAATATTTTCTTTTCAGCTATATCAAATACCATCAAATTGTGGTTTCAGAATATATAAAATCTTCTTCAAGGAGAATATTCATAAAAGCCGCAACACATCAAAATCAACAAAGTGGCATGTGCTCCCAGTGAAGACTCAGATCAGCCTTGGCATCCACCCAGTCTGATCAGAGTCTTCGCTGCGTGCTTAAAGGGTAGCTAAGGGTTTAGCTACCTCCATGCCGACAGCAAAGACTCTGATCAGACTGAGTGAATGCCAAAGCTGAACTGAGTCTTCGCTGGGCACACATGCACCTTGTTGATTTTGTTGTGCTGCGGCTCACATGTTAAAGTCACACATTTGATGGCGAGTTTACCTCAAGTCAGAACGTTCCAGTTCACATGACAACAATCATGTGAGTTGTCTCATAAAAAAAAGTGCCTATCACTTAAGGTGCCAGAAATGAATACAGTAAAATTTGAAAACAGTGTAGATCCAGATGAGGTGGCTGTTTGTCTTCTACTTTTGAATTCTTAACATGATTTAGCTTAAACAAAAAATCATTTTGAACTTTTACAGACAAAAATCATTTTTTGCACTTTTACAGATGTAAAGAGCCTAATTCAGTTTGAATTATGATCAAAAAGAGAAGCATCAACAGTTTGGAATGGAAACAAGATTGATATTTCAAGGGTTACAAGGCATTGCAGGCGTTACAAATCCCCTCGCACAAGACTACTTGGTGTGGGCAAAACTGAACTGGGGAATTTCATGACATATAATAGTTATGTGAATGAAAAAACAAAAAGCCTGTGATTGCTTAGTGACTGATTCGAGTTTAATGTCCCACTAACAGCTAAGGTGAGTCTCATCCGAAAGACTGGAGAAGTGGAGGAGCGAACCCTCGACACTTGGATTGTAAGGCCAGCACACTAACCACTGCACTATACCCCACTCCACAAAAAGCCTGGGACCTTATTGTAAAGGTTGTATATGACCCTGACATTAAGGTACAGTATTGTAAGCATTCGGGGGATTAGATTTTTGGTTGGTTGATTTGATGCTTAACGTCCACGGTAAACAACTAAGGTCATGTCGGGACGGTCAGTTAACCTAACCACACTATTCCTGGGCAGGCTTAGACCTCCTAAGCGGTTAACCAGTACTAAGTGCACATACTTTCGCCAGTAACTGACAACTGCCCTTCTTGAATCAGCGGAAGGAGAAACGAAAGTATGTGGCCAGACCGGGATTCGAACCCAGGACCTCTGACTTACGAGTCAGGTGCCCTACCGATTGCGCTACCCGGCCCGGCAGGGGGATTAGATCTCACATGATAGAAAATATTTCAGGCATGACAAGCATTAGAATGCTCACAGGTACCAGCACTTTTGCACCTATTGAATCTATCTCTATGATGTTCACCTTTAATATAATGATATATTGTGAAGTTTCTAAAAATAGCCACAGTGACTTTGACCTTGGGCACAGCACCCTGAAAGTCGAACTTGCTCCAGATATTGTCATGCCCTACATTTGTGTGAAGTTATTTTAAAATCCGTTGAGAAATGTAGGCGCTAGAGCGATGACAAAGTTTTTCTACAAATAGCCACAGTGACCTTGACCTTGGGCGCAGCACCCTGAAAGTCGAACTTGCTTGAGATATTGTCATGCCCAACATTTGTGTGAAGTTATTTCAAAATCCATTGAGAAATGTAGGCGCTAGAGAGCTGACAAAGTTTTTCTAAAAATAGCCACAGTGACCATGACCTTGGGCGCAGCACCCTGAAAGTCATACTTGCTCGAGATATTGTCATGCCCTACATTTGTGTGAAGTTATTTCAAAATCCGTTGAGAAATGTAGGCGCTAGAGCGATGACAAAAGGTGAACATACGTACGTACTTACATACGGGACAAAACCTATATCCCCTCGCCACTTCGTGGTGCGAGGGGATAACAAAATCATTCCGCAAAATTTAAAGCAAACGGTTTTCTCCAAGCTATATCATTTTGTTAATTCAAAGACTTGAGGGTAAACAGTGTAGATGTAGATCCATATGGGGCTACTCACCATGAGCTGTATCATCTGGATCTATGCTGATTGCAAATTCAATTTCAGTTTTAGCGCTTTAAGTACATTTCATAACCTAAGTGTGATGGTCTTTCTTTTGGAAGTTGAAAATGAGCTGTGACACGAGAAAACGAACAAAGAGGTTGTGCACCGAGCACAGATTCAGATCAGCCTAGGCATCTGTCCAGTCTGATCAGTGTCTTTTCTGTCCGCATGGAGCTAGCTTAGACTCTTAGCTACCCTTTAAGTGCATATCGGAGAATCTGATCAGACTGGGCGGATACCCAGGCTGATCTGAGTCTGCACTTTGCGCACAACCACTTTGTTGGTTTTCTTGGTCGCGGCTCAAATAGTGACAGACCCCCTGACGTGAGCTATCAGACTGACTTTGAAGGGCACAACCATTGCATAACTGTTACTGAGATAAGTGAACCTTAAAAAAAGATGAATGGGGTACACCTTCAGGGGAAACAACTCTGCAATTTTCATTTTTGTCTCCCTTGTCAGTGGTGTTTAACTTTTAAAGGAAAGAATCTGCTCCTCTAACTAAGAGAAAATTCTTTCTTTTAAGACTGGACCCCTTTTTGAAAGACTTCCTCCTTCATGAAAGCAAATGTAGCATCATAAAAGTTGTTTCCCTTTATATCAGTTGGTGGGAAAACATGACGGTGTACCCATTCACCTTACCTGAATTCACCAAATCCCATCACAAAGAAAGAAATCTATCAACATAACTAAAATTTAGATATGGAACTCTGAAAACACCTTATTTCACTGAATTAGAGGCTTGTTGTGCACAGTTGCAGTGCCTAATATGTTTCAGGCATAAGTGTGCCTTACTGCACAAAGGTGGAAGAGTCTGTGTAACATGGGCAGAGGGGGACTGATTGTCTAGCATGTAAACCACTCTGCTTCAGCCACTCCTGACTGACACAGAAAGTGCAACATTGGGATAGCTGCAAAGCCTTCTGACACCAAGCCAGTACCTTACTGCAAACAGATAGTGCCTTAATGCACTGAGACAGTACCTTACTGCACAGAGAAAGCACCTTATTACACACAGACAGAGCTTTTTTGCACACAGCACCTTACTACACAAGGGCAGTATCTTACTGCACAGACGCAATGCCTCATTGCACAATGACTGTGCCTTATTGCACCAAAATAGTACATTCTTGCAGAACTGTACAGTGCCTTACAATTTTTGCACCAAGATGGCGCTTTACTACTGTACAGGGACATCGTTTTATTACACAGACAGTGCCTTATTGCACAGAGGCAGTGCTTCATTGCCTAATGGCTCATACATGATGCCTTATCACACCCAGGCAGAGCTTTTGCACAGAGCACAAAGGCAGCATCTTATTGCACAGAGACTGCCTAAATATTGCACAGAGGCTGCCTTACTGCACACATAAAGTACCTTTTTGCCAAGTGACAGAGCCTTCTAATTACTGCACCAAGACAATGCCTTATATTGCACACAGGCAAAGTTTTATGTCACAGAGTGCCTTACTGCACAGAGACAGTGTCCCTAAATTAATTCTGTGCAGTCTGGCACTGTTTTATTGCACAAAGCCAGTGCCTTTTGGCATGACAGTGCATTTTTGCAAAGAGACATCATGGCTGATAATCTCTTACTGCATTAAGGCAGTGTAGGAGCCTGTTAAGCACTGGCCTGCTTAACTAGCAGTCTCAGGTTTGATTCTTGTCAAAGGCTGCAAGGCAGAACTTTTTTTAAGCGTAAACAGGCTTGCATAGCAAACAACCTTTCATTATGACCCTCCCTGCTGAAAAGGGCATAAAATCGCAAGTCATCCTTGTACTAGAGCTCTGATAATACAATTTAATGGCCACAAAATGAACCCACCAATTTTATAAAGCCAATTTCACCAACTCATAAACAAATACAATAAAAGGCTACAGCAAACAAGAAGATTTTGACCAGTTGTCAAGGTCCAGCCCAGGCATCATGAGAGCACAATAAAACAAACATCAAGCAGTCCTGGTCCACACCACCCTGCACAAATGTACTTGGACTTAATACATTTACACCCATGTATTTAATTACTGTACTTTTACTAATAAAGACAAGTCTCCTAACAAGGGTGTCAACTTCTCAGCCGTATACCAGTGTTGTTGATGACATGGAAAACAGTGGAGACACTGATCAGACTGCTTTTTAAAAGCAGTCTGATCTGGGTCTAGACTGTTTACTGTATTTCAGCCTGAAGTACTACAGACCCCGACTGGTAAAGTGAAATTGAGACTTATGACTAATTTTTCCATTATGCACCAGTCATTGCAACTCCACTACCCCAGGGCCAGGGAATTGTGGGTACTTGACTTTTCTCTCTGCTGAGCCCTAGTAGATGCCCTATTCCATACATGTGATGAACTCTTGAGGACCATGTGGGAGATCTGGATTTCATTTCAGGGAGATTGAGTTCCCCATCAGGGAGACTTTTTGACGGCAACTTTGACGCGTTGTTTCAAGTACTTTACAACTTCATTGTTTTTTTTTTGTTTTTTTTTTTGGGGGGGGGGGGGGGTGTTCTTGTTTTAAAATAGAACAACATGAACTAATTCACAGTTGTATAGTTTGTTTAACTTCTTTACTTTTGAGTTACCCAATACTTCTAATATAACCTCAAAAGTATGCCATTTCAGTGCAGTAACACTACCAAGTTTAATTTACAGTGTAATTCAACAGTACTGTTCATAGTGTTAGTGCTGACCATTCCATTGCTAAATTGCAAAAAAAAAAAAAATAAACAATCTGATTATCTGGCATTCTCAAACCATCATCCCTCCCCACTTTTCCCTAACCCTCAATATAAACATCCAAAATTGGATGATTGGTCCGATTTGCTCCAGTTATTTTGACGAAAGCTGATACTTGTTAAAAACTCAAAATCTGTTTATCTCAAAACCGAGTTATATTCTACACTTTAATGAACATACCTGTCATTAGAGCTGTCTATTTTCGTTGAATATTAGATTAAGAACAAATATAGCTGCATATTTGGGTCAGTAAACTTGTAGAATGGCATATTTCTGTCTCAGGCAGATGCTGAAGATCGCGGATTTCCCATATTTATTTATAAATTCACACTGGTTCTCATTTCACATACGATGCGTCTGAATCGGCGGGAACTGGATAGAAAAACGCGGGAAACTATTCTTAAAGTGAACGAACCGACTTATTAAATTGCTGGCACCCGTGATGATTTCATGAAAGTATCTGATCAGCCTGCGCAAATTTTGCATGATCGATATTTATAATGACTATACATTACGTATCTGACATGTTTACTGAAAAAAATCGATATCGAATCATTGTCGATTGGCGGCACTTGCATCTATTGCATTCGTGCAAATCAAAGACATAAACAATGACAGATGCGTAAAGCCGTGACGCAATAAAAGTCATTTGCTCTCGGTAAAAGTTACCTGCTATTATAGTTAGCACAGGTACCTTTACTGGTGCGCTAGCCAATTTAACACCTCGCTGCGTCTGATCAGCGAATACCCCTCGGAATGACGCGTCCTATATTGCACCTTGTTAGGTAATTAGGTCACGGACAGTTAATCCTTTTGACAGCCGCCGGGTAAGTAGTATCCGCAAAATGGATGGTTCAGAAAAATTATGACAGGAAAATTCAGCATCCGGGAGATTCTGAATACTTTCCGGGAGCGCGGGAGATGGGCTCCATTTCCGGGAGACTCCCGGATGATCCGGGAGACATCACATGTATGCTATTCTGTGGGGTCAACTCCACTACCCCAGCTGGCCAGGGAATTGTGGGTACTTGACTTTTCTCTCTGCAGAGCCCTAGTAGATGCCCTATTCCTGTGGGGTCAATTGTCTGATCAAATCCCTGTAAAACCACCACTACCCCCAACCCCCTTGATCCAGGGACTATATGTTCAATAGTTGGGTCCACTATCACCATCCCTAAGTTAATTTGACAGCTATTAAATCAAAAGACCCGCAGATGCATGATGGCACCGCAAGGACACTGCTACGACAAAAACAAATAATTAATAAAGTCCTGCTATCCCTGACAGTTCCTACGCTCAAGGGTAGCCAGGGTTGCAAATGACTGCCTGGGTAAGCATAGTAAAGCAAGCTTATAATGCATGCATGTAATACATGCAAACTGCTTATTTTAATAAGTTTGATTGGCTATTAATAGATTAGAGCAATTAAGCCTTTGGTGTAGTTTGTTATTTTTCACTATTTCCACAATTTCCATATTCGAGCAAAACTTAACAGATCAGTTTACCTGAGGGTATCCATAACAATTAAAATGAAAATATTTCCCGATTTATCAATGTGCCCATTCCCACAATATTAATCTTTATTATCCCATGCCAGTATACACTTCCTTATATGTAACAAGATCCTTTTCCATATATCTACTTGAAAAATATGACACCTGAGTTAATGTTGTTCCTGTTCACCAAAATTTATTTTCCCTCAAATTCACTGAATTCTGAAGAGTTCTTAACACATTTTAACACAGCTGATCATTAATAAACACATGTACATGTATAATAATATACCCTATGTCTACGTGGCTCAATACTATATATGATTCCAGTGCTCTCAATAAGTGAACTATCTGAGAACAAAAACTGACATTTTCAACTCTTTTTTTACTTCTTATAAAACACATGTTGTTGAAGTATCATTAGAAATGCCTCAAATTTGAGGCATATCTAATGACACCTCACAACATATGTTTTGTATAAAAACAAGCAAATTCTTTAAAAAATTACTCCTCAAATTTTCTCATAAAACTCGAGCCCTATCCAAACATTAGATTTTGCCAACACAGACACAATACAACCACTTTAAAATACATGCAGCTACAGGCTAAATATATCTCTTCATTTCTTATCTATATGTATATAAGCAAAGTTCAAAATGAGTGCTCCCCTTTTAAGGTATAATCCTTGAAGGTGAAAACGTGAAAAGATATTTTGTGAAGATTGAACAAAACGCATTATGAATGGGACTGTGAACATTAAAGGAGAAATGTGTGACTTTTTACACCCTAATGATCCAAAATATTGGGACTTGCCTGCGCAAAAAGTTTTCCCAAATCAAACATCTTCAGATGTCTGTCTGTCTTTTTTTTTATATTTTAATTACATGTTCAAATTTAAAGTGAGTTGCAAACATTCACAACATCATTTTTCCGCAAAGATACTGGTGATATTCAAACCTTGGGAGGAACAGTCTATGCACAAAATTCACAGTACAGTCACACATGTTCAAGCACCCTACGGAAGGGCCAACACTGCTTGCTTAAGGCAGGTGCTTGCTTGATAGAGGTCGGTTTATGCTGAAAATGCTACCTTCTGATATAAGATTTTGGCCCTTTATGACAGGTTTCAACTTGATAGAGGTGGCCTTAAAAGACAGGTTTGTATACTGTAGTATGTGCATTTCACAACATTTGACAAATTTAAGGTGAATGGGTACACTTGCAGGGGGAGGCAACTCTACCATATTCCTTTTTTCCTCCCTTCTAAATGGGATGAACTCTTAGTGAAAAGAATTTGCTCCTGCAGAAGCAAATTCTTTTCTTTAAGAGTAGTCCCCTCTTAAGATAGGCTACATTGTCCAAAAAAGTAAAAGTTGACCCTCCCTTGTAAAAATGGTGGAAAATCATGGAAGTGAACCCATACACTGTAAACAATTTCAGTTTTTTGTCCTATCATGTTTCTTTCGTGGAATGCTCTTTAAACTCAATGGCACACAGCTTACACACATATCAGATAGCTCCATCAGCATTCTTATCCTTCAGCAGTTTGATCAAAGTCCACACTGTTTGTAAATGCAAACTGCCATAAAAACTCTAAAAATTGGTACACCTAAAATAAGTACCATAACAGCCCTAAATATGCAACAGTTTGGTTTAAGAATTCAGTAATGCTTCCAAAAGCTGCAATAGGAATGGCAAATAGTGTGGACCCTGATCAGACTGCTCCTTTTGGAGCAGTCTGATCTGGGTCTGCACTGTTTGCGCATACCTATCTGTCCCAATATTTAGAATTTTTACGGTAGGATAAACATAGTAAAAAGATGCAAAAGCCTAAAAGATTGCAGCACAGGTCAGTCATATTGTTACTGTATTTCTTCAGTTATAAGACAGGGTTTTTCCCTTTCAAAACATTTCTTTAGATATACGACGGGATTTTTCCTTCCAGAACAATCTCAAAGACCTAGATCCTGATTGTTTTGGAAGAGAAAAATCCATTTTATGGCTGAATTACACACAAGACTGATTTACATATTTGCAGTTATTTTGGAAGGATATTGATTGATTGATTGATTGATTGATTGATTGATTGATTGATTGATTTGTTGCTTAACGTCCACGGTAAACAGCTATGGTTATGTCGGGACGGTCAATTAACCTAACCACACTATTCCTGGGCAGGCTTAGACCTCCTAAGCGGTTAACCAGTGCTAAGTACACATACTTTCGCCAGTAACTGACAACTGCCCTTCTTGAATCAGCGGAAGGAGAAACGAAAGTATGTGGCCAGACCGGGTTTCGAACCCAGGACCTCTGACTTATGAGTCAGGTGCCCTACCGATTGCGCTACGCGGCCCGGCTTTTGGAAGGATAAACTCCTGTCTTATAACCATATGGATTTTGGAGCCCTGGCAGCTCAGTGGGTTAAGCGTTGGCCTGTAAAGCTAGCAGTCTGGGTTTGAATCGCATGGGAAGCAGAATTCATTTCAACTGTAAATAGGATTCCATTGCTCACAGCTTTTCATTACCAGCCTTCTGCTGGGTCAGTAAGACTGAAATATTGTTGAAGGGCCTGTAAAACCACAAACCATCCATTCAGCTATGTGCAAATTTTTTATAATTTTCTAAGTTTTTACTTTTGTTGACTTTCTAATTCAAATCAACAAATTCACTCCCAATTTTTTGGCTTACCTGAGGCTAACATTCACAGTTGCAGATACCCAGAACCTAAAATCACTTTAGGCTCAATCAAGTTTCAGACTTGGTCAATTAAACAAAACAAGACAGAGCTAGCAATAAAATGTGCACTGTATAAATCTTGCTCTGTATAAATTTTGAACCCTCAAAGGATAATATAAACATGCATAGGTATAAACCAGGTATGTGGATGCATCCCTAACACCCCTGGTTAACTATGTACAAACAAGAGCTGTTATGAAACAAAAAGGTTTTATAGTTATCAAACGACCTGATGTCCAGGTAGTTTGGTACAGTAGCTATGACTCTTTTTGGTTTTGTAACAGCTCTTTTTCATTTCGTAACATCCTTGAAAATGTAGTTATTCAGGTGTGCCTAAGTTGACACAAAACTTGACAGTTCTTATTCAGTACTTATAACTCATGGGAGATAAGCAATTAAAGAGAAACATATGATTTTACTGTAAGAATTACTTTTCCTTACTTGTAGTGCAACATAATGGGTGTAGGTTTTATTTATAATTCTGGGATACCCCTTGCCCATCACATAAAAAACTTTTTTATGTGATGGGCAAGGGGCATTCCAGAATTATCAATGAAACAATAAACATCCAATCCAGACTCTGAAGCTGATGCAGATGCAGACACTGACGGAGGGGTGACAAGAATTATTATAGCTCTCCAATACTTAATTCTTACGGATGAGCTAAAAAGGAGAAAATCTCACTTGAATGGACCCAAATAACCTTAAGGATGAAACAGCTCTACTGTCTCTAAAATTCGAACTTATACAGAGCTCTGATAAAGCTGCATACAACCAAGACATTCCTTTTGAATAAAAAAAAAAAAGTCATAAAAATTATAAAAACTGAAACACATTACCGGTATCCCATTTGTCCTAAAAGTTCAACAGTTTTGATTGTCAACACAGTAATGCATCCAAAATATCAAGATGGAATAGCAAACCATGCAGACCCAAGTCAGACTGCTCCTCTAGGAGCTGGCCTGTTGATCTAATGGTGCTCAGTTTGATTCCTGCTGAAGGAGGATGTCTTTTCAACTGTTAACTGGGTTCCATAGTCATGATAGCACACATCCTTTCATTATCACCCTCCTAATACTGTTGAAAAGGATGTAAAATTACAAGGCCCCCATCCATATCAAACTTTAGGAGCAATCCCAAACAACTTACCTGCCCTCTCCAAGGCTGTTGTTGTTATTTTATCCACTCAGTCTTTGATGATTTACCTGTGACAAAAAACAAAACAAAAAAACAACAACTTAATTTTATCAACTCATCAAAGATTATATTAGCTGCCTATCTATTCTTATATCTTTCATAAATACATAGTAAAACAAGGGTACTGACTGTAATGTACATAAACAATTTATTCAACTGTATTTTAACAGTTTCGTTAGGCAAGTTGTTGAAAAAATTTTTTTTGAATCTTCCATGGAGCTGCAGGCAAGATATGTATTACAAATGAAATAGGAATGGGAAAGGACAGAAAATCGGAACAAATCCACTCCCATCGACCTTGAACTTGTGATGCAAACTGCAGGGCAGAACAAGCTGAACTTCTACAGTCCGCCTATACAAATGTCATGCAGGCTCAACTCAGCACACTTCCCACAAAACCACACCTGGTTAACTATGTTTTCAAGGATGTTACGAAACAAAAATGAGCTGTTATGAAACAAAAAAGTCATAGTTACCAAACGACCTGGTCATCAGGTCGTTTGGTAAATATGACTCTTTTTCATTTCATAACAGCTCTTTTTCGTTCCATAACAACCCCAGTATATACATAGTTAACCAGGTGTGAAAAGAGGCCACTATATATAATAGGAACAGCTCCAAGACAGGGCTCGGCGCCCCGTTACTGCGGCTATGGATTCGTTCCGCTGAGGTGCGGGGTAACGTCGATATGAGAATTGAAATATGATGATGAAGACAGGGCATCCTAAGTATAAGGAGTGGTGAAAATATCCAAAATTTGTCCACCTGATAATCAAACCTAGGTCCCCTTACACTAAAGGCAAACCCTCTACCAAATCCCCAAAAAAGCCTGCTCTAGATATATAAACTGCAGAGCAATACTATCAGATCTTTCATGGGTGTGCAGTGTGGTAAGAAATATCTGTTCCGCTGTCATTGTTTGAATAGCATGATGATGCTGCCTTGTGATACCAAAAATGATTGTGAGGGATGGATTTTTCTATATAGCCTAACCTGAAGAGCAATGAACAATAGTTTTTCCTGCATACCATTTGCTTTACAACATTTTGACATTGAAAGAAATGCACTAAATTTTAGCACTGAGAGGTTTCTTTTTAATTTTAAAAGAAGCTGACACCTTCAACAATAGATGTTTTCTTCTTTATGGTAACATCAGGCATAGCGTAAAGTTGTTTTGCCGTTTTCATGACGTCACTGTTTGTACAATCAGTGTCACTTGATAACATACATACATAAACCTCCTATATGACCAATTCATTGACTATGTGATATTTGTGTGAATTTTTGCTGGTCCTTGGTGAGATAACACATGTGAGATAAGAATTTTGCAGCAAGTGACACTTGCAGGTATCCCTATCTGGATGCAAGAAAAGTGTATGACCCTATATTCTTAACTGGACAGAAAAGCCTACATAAACCTTTGTGTATACCCTGATCAGACTGCTAGCAAAGGAACAGTCTGCACTGTCTGCCAGCAATGTTTGACAAACTACCATATGGTAAAATCTGGGCCTAGGGCCCAGTTGTTCAAAGCATCGTTTGCGTAATTCAGGAAGTAGTGAGTCAAGGATTTGTTAAGTCTTACAGTACTCACAAAATCTATTGTGGTAATATTTTTGCTGAAAAATTGTATAGAACTTTTGCACTGCTAAAGCTCCTTACATTTTTTTTTGCATAAATTGGAAGTGTTTTTTGTGTAAAATACGTATGAAACATTAACATCTCTTTAAATAAAAAGTCTCTAGTTGTGAACAACCTGGGCCAGGCACTCAAAACTAGCAACACCTTTAATTAACCAATTGTTAGATTTTCCAATGTATTGTATGCAAAAAACGCTGCTATTTGAAAAAATAAGGGGAGGTTAATCTAACAATTTTTTTTTTAACAAATGGGTCCAAGATGTTAAAATTTTAGACTGTAGCTGGTAAAGGTCATTGTTTTTTGGGTTTTTTTTGCCATTTCTGAACAGGAAAACAACTTTTTTGACTTCCTGTTAGTTTCCCTGGAAGAGCAAATTCTTTCAGAGTTCACTCAATTTGAGAAGGGAGGCAAAAATAAAATGACAGATTTGCTCCCCCTGGACATGTACCCATTCACCTCAGGCTATTCAGTATGCGTAAGTATTTTGTATTTTTATTGTTTACATAGCATCTAGTTATGTTACTCAGACTGACTGTCTTGCTCAAGACAGGAAGTACTTAGGTCCTTTTAATCTTTGGAACCACTTGATTATTTTTCAACATCACTAATAAAATGTTTTATTCAGGTCTAGAATTCATAGTCTGGAGACTTCTGGTCTTCCATCATGCTGTAATAAGTGGTTGTATCATACGTTTTCTTAAGATGTATCACAGGGTATAATCGATTCCGCCAATTTTTGCTTCCTGCAGAGACTGTACATCATATTTGGCTTCCACCGAGACTGTCTGCGAACTCTTGCTTCCTGCAGAGACTACTGTCCTTGAAAACTGGCTTCCTGCAGAGACTGTCCGCGTGACTTTGCTTCCTGCCGAGAGCCTCCCCAGGAAGCAGAATCATGAGGACAGTCTCTGCAGGAAGCCATTTATCATGTACAGAGTCTCGGCAGGAAGCAAGAGATCGCGGACAGTCTCAGCCGAAGCCAAATATGATGTACAGTCTCTGCAGGAAGCGAAAATTGGCGGAATCGATTATACCCTGTGTGTATGGAAAATTATCCCTAAATTATCTCCATTACCTCTTCTTATCTGGAGCACTGCAACACTATTAGAAGTATAGTCTTACTTAAGATGAATGGGTACAATTTCAGGGGAAGCAACTCTGTCACTTTTGTTTTGGCTCCCTTCTCAAAGGAGTCAAATCTTATTTGCAAGAATTTGATGCCAGTGCAGATGTGATTGCACCAGGAAGAGCCATACCTAAGTCTCACTTATTCTAGTTGGAAGCGTGAGTAAAAATTCATATTACAGGTTGTACAAATATATACTATGCACAATAAATATAGCAATTTTTTTGTATGTGTCAGATCCACCATATTAGGATTTTATTGTCACTTTACTGCATTAAGATACAAAGGCCGATCATTCGAGATGGTCTGGCAGGTAAAAGATTCAAGATTGTTCAATTGTAGCGTTTGAACTACCGTGACGTCAGTTTTTATGACCGTTGTATCTGAAGGACATTTTTGATCATGTACAAAAGCCAAAACCATAATGAGGCGGCTAGTTTGCTGTTAAAATAAAGGAAAACGCTCTAAAACATTTGAATATACACCGAGTATGAGGTTTACCCTGTTTTTACGTTATCGTCTTAAAAAGTTGTTTCTAATCGGTATTTCTTGAATCCCTTTCGAGTGTATGATTGTCTGGTATCTACCAATATGATAACATAAACAATTTAGAAAGAAAATTCTTCCCGGTTACTAAGCATAAGTCAAAAGTCTCAGACTAACGTCACAATTTTCTCACAGTTACGTTATACTTCAATGAAGAAACTTCACAGTTAAATTAATCATGGCGTGACCTTAATTTTAGCCTATATGTTGTTCTCGGGTTTTGATTCTGCATTGAACTGAAGCACCTGTGAATCATTGAACATTGGACCGAATTATAATGTTTTAACGTCAACTGCGCATGCTAAGATTCGTCCGTTGTTAAGCTTAACCATATCTTTTACACATTCAATAGCTTTGACAAGAAAACTGGGCATGAAATTATGAGAAAGACCGCACAAAAAATCACATGCTTGCCATGTTTATGTTGCTTTTCAATGGGTGCGAATTTCGGCAAATGACCCCTTCTGTGCTTATCGCTTTTCCCCAATATCGTTTTTAAAGATGGCTTCTGTTATCCCATGGTATCTTAAGCCCCAAATACGGTTCCCTTCAATGCAATTTAATTTCGCTTAATGTTGCTCTTCAGTAATGAGAAAAAACGCAAAATATAAAAATTTGCTAAATATATTTTGCATAGTATATTTCAACCCTTTAAGCACCAAAAAGCAGACAACAAAATTTACGTCTGCTAAAATTCAAAAAACGCCTTGTCCAAGACATTTCAAATTGAGAATTCAAAGACTAGAGAGCAAACAGTGTAGATCTTGATGAGGCGGCTCATTATGAGCCGCCTCATCAGGATCAATGCTGTTTGCAAATTATGCTATTTTCATCACTGGTGCTTAAAGAGTTAATGTACATTTTCTGATGGTAGAGCTTTATAAAACTTTTTCATCATTTTCTATCTATTAGTCACATTATTCAGTTGGTAAATTTGATAATATATGTTGTAATACCCTGCAGCAAAAAAGTGTAATTACCATCACAATTTTTTATGCTGCTGGTCAAAAACAGCTTTTTAGGATGCAGCATGGCAAAACCCTCCTCACTCGCTGCTGCCATGTCTGAACAAGTAAGATCTTGATCAGATTACCAATACCGGCAGTTTGTTTATGGAATATACATTGTTTGTTATGATACATGTATATAGATTTTATAGACAATATACACTGTGAACAGCAAATCCTTTTCTATATATGACTGGAGACGTGCAGGCTGGTAAGGGTCTTTTGTGCATATCCTGCCAGATGGGTTTTCCCATACATATTATATCTGAGAAATGATGCAAATGAATGTATATAATTTGCATAAATAAGTATTGCTTACATCAAAATGTTTTTTGTATGAAAAATGCAACAAACTAAAACCGTAATTACCGTACAAGTTATAAGAATTGGGACAGAACAGCACAGCCCCAGATTTAACTGCTTCATCAGGAGCAGTCTGATCAGGGTATACACTATTTGCAAACCCATCAGCATCACTTAGACACATAACACTGAAAAACCAAACTGTTCAATTTAAGGACAATTACAGAAATTCTTTTATGTGTCCCAATTTATAGAATGTTTGGGGTACCTTTGAGCAGTTTTTTGTCTTGGTATAATAATGATAAAGTCAAGGGCTCCAGCCTCCCCCAAGTTAACCAAAGGTTTGTTGATATTTATGCCAGCTTCCCACGTAAAACAAAGATATGATGAAAATTACGCAAGATGTTATAAGTATACAGGGGGTTATGCTCACCTCAAATCTCAAGAAATCCCAAGCTGTACAGAATGATTACTCCAGGTTGTATAAGTTCAAATTCTTGTCATCAGGGATTATGACCATCAAATACCTGCAAAATACAATGGCTGAGCTAGAACACATGAAAAATAACTCCTATAGCAATCATACAGTTGTTAAGAGCACGAAGCTACTACAAATTGACCAACACAGCAACGAAAACACCCAAAAAGAACAACTAAAACCCAATTTACCTGCTTACACAGACAATATTAAAATATTCATTAACGAAATGTCTTATATACCGGATTAAAGTGTCCAATCAAACAGTGCAGATCCTGATTAAGAGCAGTCTGATCAAAGTCTTCACTGTTTGCCATTCTACAATTTATTTTGACACATTTACAACCAACTTAAAATTTACAATTTAAAATCAAAATGTTCAAATTTGAGAACAATTTCCGTACAGTGTCCAATTAATTAAGGTGTCCCAATATATAGAAAATTACGGTAATCCAATACAATCTTATGTCACAGCCTAGTACAGAATCCGCCCCTGAATAAACTTCATCTCATCAACTTTGTACAATTAGCATAATTGGAAAACCTTGAGCAGTAATTGGAGTGTATAACAAAAACAACAGTTGTCAGAAGATGAGAAAGTGTACCCACTGGACCCTTTAAACTTAACATAATCTTAGTACTGATAAACTTTCACGTATTCTACAGTTAAACCTGTCTTCAAGGGGGCACATAATACTGGCTGCTTAAAACAGGTAAGCCCATAATACAGGTTCACTCACATTGTACATGCCTAACATGCAGTTTGGTTCAGGCATGCCCAGAAAGGTGGCTGCATGATGAGCCCTTAATAAAGTAAAGTAAGCACTGCTCCTACCTGCTGATTTGGTGTAAATTCAATGCCTGCAATCACCAAGCACTGAAGACAGAATGCAAAGCAAAAGCCCCATACATCTGATATCCCCACATAGCGGGAGTATCCCCGCATAGTGGGAGGGGTCACATAGTTGAAGATAACTTGAGCATAGTTCTCCTTACAGTATGCTTACAGTACCTAGAGAGGAGCCGCCGGCAGTGTAGTGGGTTAAGCGCTGGCCTGCTGATCTAGCAGTCCCAAGTTCAAGCCCAGTAGTAGGCGGGAATCTTTTCAATCATATGCGGGGTTCCATTGCACACAGCCTTTCATTATCACCAACCCGTCGTCCTGATATGACTGAAATACTGTTGAAAAGAATGTAAAATCGCAAGTCATCCATCCACCTATATACAAATGTAGTACATAGATGCTAGCTACCATCTATGGATGTGTCAATGAATTGCTCGCAGAATGACAGAATGGCAAAATTAATAGTGTAGACCTTGACCAATCTACACCATAATAATTATGCTCAAATACAGTGTATTTAGGGCTGTTATGGTATATGTTTGGTATGAGACGATCAACTATAAGAAAGTCAATCCTAACTCCATCTGTATCTGACAGCTGTCAAAACAATGACAATAAATTTAAATGACATTTATTATGCACTTATACAAATAAGAAATACATGTAATCAACAGAGCTCCAAACAAAGTTGCTACTGTTAATTGATTGCCTACAGGCTGCATACAGGATAGCTAGGCTGCCTATAGACAATCTGCCATATTTGCAAAATTAATGAGGAGCTGTCTACTCCTTCTATGAAGTATAGGCAAGTAGAAAGCAGCCATAGTATATAGGAGGGTGCCTATATAATATAGGCAGCCAAAAGGCTGCTTACTGTGCCTACTGAAGAACTGCCATTTAGATGCAAGTGAAACTGACATGGTCCTAACTCTTTAAGCACCAGTGACGAAATTAGCAAAATTTGCAAACAGCATAGATCCTGATGAGGCGGCTCATAATGAGCCGCCTCATCTAGATCTACACCGTTTGCCCTCTAGTCTTTGAATTCTCTGTATGAAATGTCTTGGACAAGGCATTTTTATAATTTTTGCAGACGTAAATTTTGTCGTCTGCTTTTTGGTGCTTAAAGAGTTAAATTAGTATCGCCTAACAAGGTCCCATTAAAGAAATACATGTATCAATTTCAACACAGAAGTTTGGTTTAGCTGCAGCTCTGAAAAGTCTCTAATGACCTTAAGGTGTGATCAAGGTTATAAAGAGCAGAAGCTTTGAATAGTACATTGGAGCAATTGTCTCAGATGAAGGCTCAAAACTGGAGGTTCTCTCAAGTATTGCACAAGCCACTGCAGCTCTGACAAAGCTGAAGCCAATATGGAGAGATAACAACATATCAGTTAGATCAAAGGTGAAACTGATGCACTCCCTTTTCATATCAATATTTCTGTATGTCTGTGAGTCATGGACCTTCGGCTTGAAAGCAATAGAGAAAAGAATGCAGGCCTTTGAGATGAGATGTTACCAAAGGTTACTGAATATGAGGATTGTTTGCAGAAAGATCCAAGCAGACTGCTCACACTGAAGAACATGACAAACTCCTGACAATGGGCAAGGAACAGAAACTGAGGGTGTTTGGCCACATCTTAAGGTCCTCTGGTTTAACAAAGACAATTCTACAGAGCACAGAGAAGGGAAAAAGAAGAAGAGCACAACAGAAGAAGAGGTGGGAGGACATTAAGGAGTGGACAGGAAATTGGACTTTGTTAGCTCAGCTAGGGCAGCTGAAGGCAGGACTAGGTGCAAAGGAACTGTTGTAAAGTCATCTGTGGTGCTCCAAAGACCTTGCAAGGTTATTGAATAGACTAGAGTAGACTAAACTAAACTAGACTAAACATAGTGGAGAACCTGGCCCCGAGGTTATAAAACTATTTTTGTTCTCAACTCAGCTGAGCATGAAATTTACCTGCTAATAAAAAGCAAATTACTGATGAGTAATCATTTTCTCGCTCAGTCGACCACAATATGAAATTTTCTCTGCTTATCAATGTGAAAATGCCAACATTAGTTGGCATTTTCATATTTATCAGCAGAGAAAATTTCATGCTCGGCTGAGATGAGCACGAAAAAAAGTTTATAACCTTGGGGCCTGGCCTATGTTTTGGACTGATCGAGTGCTCGTATTTTACACAGGTGTTGCAGGTTCTACTAATTCCAAGGGCAGCATATTTCTGATGGATTTCTCCAATCCAATAGGCCAGGAAATCTCATTCAGAGTGCTCTGAGCTGGAAAAAATTATCAGGACTGCAGTCTGTGAATGCAGTGATGCTGAATGCCGGCGGTGTTGTCCGCCTTGTCACACATACTGAGGTATTCTGCCTGTTATGCTTCGCATACTCTTACTGGGACTTTGACCTCGTTAAACAAGCACCGATGGACAAACAACAACATGGAGAATAGCTGATTATTACTCAACTGTGTAATGGACATGGCAAAAAAAATTAAACTTCACCTTATTCTTCTTGACCTACTAAATTCTCATGAACAAATAATAAAAAAAACAACGAAAACTAACGTTTAATCCTGCTCATCACATAGCTTGAAATATTCCATGTTGAAAAACATATATCATATAATACCATACACTGACGAATTAAGAAAAAACAACTCTGCATCTACTAAGGATGATGTCTAAAAATGTGGTGTTAACAGATTTTTTCAGAGTGCCAATAAAATCAAATCTCAACTTTATACTTAAAAAATTCTATAAATTGGGACACCTAAGATAATTACCCTATTAAACTGTCCCAAAATTGAACAGATTCGTTTTTCATTGCAGTTAAATGCATCTAAAGGATGCAGATGGAATGGCAAACAGTGTAGACCCTGACCACTGACTACTCCTTATAAATATAATGTAAGCAGTCTTATCTGAGTCTGCACAGACGTATTTGTTTTAACACTTTGTGTAGCAGATAACACGCTGGACTACCAATCCAGGGATTGCAAGATCAATCCCCACCTTCTCCAATCTTAATTGGGATTAGACCTTAAACCGAGGACCCGTCTGTGTATGACCTAGTTGGTGGTGGGAAGTTAAATCCGAGTTCATTCACTCACTCAATACTTAGAATTTTTACGGTATCTAGTTTTTACATTGAATTTCAAAATGGTTGATTCTAGCTCTAGTAGGAGCCATGGTAGCTCAGCAGCTTATAAACCAGATCGAATCCAGATGGAGGCGGAATTCTTTTCAATCGCAAACAAGGTTCCACTGCACACAGCTTTACATAATCACTCTTCCATCAGCCCAATATGACTTAAATATTGCTGAAAGGGTAATAAAATCGCAAGACATCTATCCATCTAGCTCTAGTCATACTCATCTATTAGCCCATGCAGTATATTAACCCATTGCATTCTGGGTATTTTTGTCGTCTGCTGAAATTGTCGTCTGCGTCAAAAATCAAGAATATTTTGACAATATTGGTCTAACTAACTCTTGTAGAAATGATGTCTTGGCAACAAACAGTTTGGATCTCAGATCAGGCCCCACATTTGTGGGGCCTGATCTGGATCCAAACTGTTTGCCCAGATACCCCTAAAGGGGTATCCCGAATGGAATGGGTTAATCTTTGCAGCTACAGGGTCCTATGACTTCAGTGTATATGTGGCCACGTTCTTATGGCTGACTACTGTACACAGACAGAAATGCCCAAAGGGCACTCAGAACACTTCTTCTACAGATTCATATAAATGATGACGCCCTGTCGTAATTAACGCTAATTGAATCAGACGTCAAAACATAACAATAAATATATCACTTAAAAATATGAAGTACCATACTTACCCTAATTACAGAGACACTTTTACCCTCAGAGTGCCCAAAAAGGAGACAACAAAATTTACGTCTGCATAATTTAAAAAAAAGTTTCATGGAAGGTATATCAGACCGAGAATAAAAAGATCAGGGGGCAAAATAGTGTAGACTCAGATGAAGCAGCTCATTATTTGGATCTATACTGTTAGCAAAAGTAACTATTTTGATTTTTTAAGGTGTTTAACCCATTCCATCTGGGCAAACAGTTTGGATCCAGATCAGGCCCCACAAACGTGGGGCCTGATCTGAGATCCAAACTGTTTACTGCCTAGACATCATTTCTACAAGAGTTGGTTAGACCAATATTGTCAAAATATTCTTGATTTTTGATGCAGAAAATAATTTCAGCACACCACAAAAAATACCCAGAATGCAATGGGTAAACCACTAATTGTCGATTTCGGCAGACCAAAAAAAAATACCCAGAATGCAATGGGTAAACCACTAATTGTCGTTCTTGCATAGGTGCTTATGGCTATGTCTGTTTGAGGCAATTAATGGTTGAATGGAATATTATAAAAGTCCATGGGCAGTTCCTAGAAGTCTTGAACTGTTAATACCCTTTCAGGCTTGCATTTGCATATTCTGAACTACAGTCAAACTGTCTTAAGGGCTCACCCAAGGGAAAGACAAAAATTCACTTGCACTGTATTTAGGTCCAAGGGACCCCAAAAAGGTGGCTGCTTCAGACATGTGATCCCTTAATACAGGTTCACTTGCATTGTATTTAGGTCCAAGGGACCCCAAAAAGGTGGCTGCTTAAGACAGGTGATCCCTTAATACAGGTGACCACATAAGCAGGTTTGACTGTATATTTGTTTACCTGACATTACTGCGCAGAAATAAGCTTAAGCATACAGTATATTGTTTTCACTTTTCTTAGCATCAAAATCACAAGGTTTATGTGGAATGACGCAATGATACGCAACGGTCCATGACAACAATCAACCTTTATGATTTTCCAGTCATTTTCCACAAGCTTGTCAATAAAATGAGCTTGTCAATAGAATCATACAATACGAGGTGTTACAAAAAGAAATGAGACTCTACCAATGTATTCTTTTCTCTGCTGAGTTGAGTGAAATCTAACTGTTCTCTCCCTCAAAATAATCCCCCTTGAAATCAACGAGCCTCTGCACTCTCCCCTCTCACTGCATCAAAGCTCCCATAGAAGTCCTTTTTCCCTGAGGGCTTAAAGGATATCTGTCACAATTTTTTTCCCTTCTGAAACAATCCCAAAAGTCTAGATCCATCTTATAAGATGGATCTAGAGTTTTGGGACAGTTTTGGAAGGGAAAACAAGAGGGCCATGAGGCCCTGACTCGCTCACCTGAGTAAAAAAGGTCAAGGAACTAGGATCATCATTTGAACAAACGTGATAGTTTAAACCGTCAAAATATGACAGACATTGGTTAGAGCTAAAAAAATGACCTTGACCTCTATTGCTAAAAAATTCAAGTACTCATTTACTAGACTGTATTTATCAACTTCAGTACCAAAATTTTCTACAAGTTCCATGAACTCTTATAGTTACCATTTTAACATAAAAAAGTACCAGAAAGCAAATCTGACCGTGCCAAAAAATTGTCAAAGTCAACCCAAGGTCATCATTTGAACTATCTTGGGCCAAAATCTTCAAAACTTTCAATGAAATCTTGTGTTCTAGCATTTTCTAATATTTGACCATGCCATAAAAAGGTCAAGGTCAACCCAAGGTCATTCAATTGAATTATCTTGGTATTACTGGAGTATCCAATGCTACACATCAAGTTTCAATGTCAGTCAATTGGTTCTGGAGAAGATTTATGAAGGTTTTTACCATAACCTGGTTACAATTGGCCCAGTAGCTTTTGAAAAGAAGTTTGAAATTGTCAACATATGAAAGTTCAGGGTCAAAGGTCAAAGAATGACCTTGACCTCTTATACTCATAAATCTTCATGTTCAAATTAAGATGAGTGTACATACCAATTTTTAGGCCTTAATCTCAAAACTTTCCATGAAATCTTATGTTTGAACATTTTCCCATAATTGCCCTTGCAGAAAATGGTCAAGGTCAACCCAAGGTCATAATTTGACCAACCTTGATACTACTCGAGTACTCAATGCTACATACCAAGTTTCAAGGCCATTGTTCAATTGGTTCTGGAGAAGAAGATTTTGAAAGGTTTTAATCATATATGGGCATGACAGCCATGTTGGTCATGTGACCTGGACTGCTTGAACAAATTTTCATTCCTTCAACCCCTGGAGGCTCTATAGGAAATTTGATTTCAATTGGCCCAGTAGCTTTTGAGGAGATTGTTTGAAATTGTCAAAATATGAGAGTTCTGGGTCAAAGGTCAAAGAATGACCTTGACCTCTTGTACCCATAAATCTTTATGTATTCATTAAGATGAATGTATATATCAATCTCTAGGTCTAAATCTTCATAACTTTCCATGAAATCTTAATAATATGTTCTTGCATTTTCCCATATTTGACCTTGCCGTAAAAAGGGTCAAGGTCAACCCAAGGTCATAATTTGTTCAATCTTGATAGAACCCGAGTACCCAATGCTACATACCAAGTTTCAAGGCCATCAGTCAATTGGTTCTGGAGAAAACAGTTTTTAAAGGTTTTTACCATTTATGGGCATGGCTGCCCTGTTGGTCATGTGACCTAGACCATTAGAAAAGTTTTTCATTCCCTCAACCCCTGGAGACTCTATATGAAATTTGGTTACAATTGACTCAGTGGCTTTTGAGGAGATTGTTTGAAATTGTCAAACTATGAGAGTTCTGGGTCAAAAGTCAAATAATGACTTGACCTCTTGTACTTACAAATCTTAATGAACTCATTAAGATGACTGTATATACCAATTTTTAGGCCTTAATCTTCAAAACTATCCATGAAATCTTATGTTCTAGCATTTCCAATATTTGACCTTGCCTTAAAAAAGGTCATGGTCATATCCAAGGTCATAATTTGAACAAACTTGATAGTACTCGAGTACCCAATTCTACATACCAAGTTCCAAGGCCATCGGTCAATTGGTTCTGAAAATGAAGACTTTGAAAGGTTTTTACCATTAATGGGCATGGCGGCCATCTTGGTCATGTGACCTGGACCATATGATTAAATTTTTGTTCCCTCAACCTCTGAAGGCTCTATATGAAATTTGGTTAGAATTGGCCCAGTGGCTTTTGAGGAGATTGTTTGAAATAGTCAAAATATGAGAGTTCTGGGTCAAAGAATGACCTTGACCTCTTGTACTCATAAATCTTCATGTACTCATTAAGATGACTGCAGATACCAATTTTTAGCCCAAAATCTTGAACAGTTTCCAAGATATCTTACGCAGGGATCTCCTAAGAAAAAATAAAAGCGGCATAATCAGACTGGCATCATAGACTCAAACTGTCATGCTACGCATGAATTATGTAAGTCCATGCATTGATTTTCATTTTCCAGATATTTGTTTCAGTTGTGTGTTTATTTTAAACATCGTATCATGTTTGTACCAAACAATTCTATAAAAAACAATTCTATATGCACAAAATTAATATTGAAAATCCTACAAACTTTTTTTTTCTACAAAAAGTAAAGCTACCGTATAAAAACTCAGCAAACTCAAAATTTCGGAAATTAAGTACACTTAATTAAGTACATTTAACGCATAGGTTTGTAAGAACACATTATTTATACAGATTATATAAAACAACAATAATATGACAGGAAATTATTGCAACTAAAGTAGGCCCCAATGCGAAATAAGCGGTCCATAAAATTATCGATTTTTTAAGCCACTTACCAGTCCAGCGGTGCAACATGCATCAATTGAAAAAATACCTATATTTAAATGGAGACCTGAATCACGGGTATCTATTTAGGTCACTGACTGAGCACAGGCAAGCCCATTGGCCTGTTGGTATTATTTAATACCCCAGTGATACCTCTATGATACCTCTATGATGGTTGTTGGGCTCTGAAGTAACGAGATGTCTCCTTTTTAAGCCCGGCGTTGTTCGGGAATCGTTCAGTCACTGGTACTTGATACGCTTTCTTAACTTTTAAATGAGCATCCTTATTAAAAGTACTGATATTAATGTTCATAAGATTCATTGAAATATGCTATCACATATTACTGGTATCAATATTGGTACATTACTTCATGGTTCCAGTATAAATCCAATTTTGACTTGAAATCATTCACATCCTTGGAATTTACAACGTATGACGGTAGAGCATTCCAGTCATTGATAATTCTTTGTGAAAACTGCTGTAACCGGAATGTTGTTTGACAGCGAGGTTTGTCCAATTTGAAATTATGTCCACGTGTGGCCGAGTTTGATACAACTGTGAAAAATCTCTCTGAAGGAATGTCTTCAATTTCATGTACTATCTTGAAAGTCTGTATCATATCTCCCCTTCTTCTACGATGTGCTAACGTTGGTAGTTTCAGTGTTTTAAGTCTTTCAACATATGTCAAATCCTTGAGCCGAGGAACAAGCCTTGTAGCCCTTTTCTGAACCCTTTCAACACTTTCAATATCCCTTCTTAACTGTGGGTACCAGATTGTATTACCATATTCGATGTGCGGTCTTACTAGCGCCTTGTACATAAGAACAAACGAGTCCTGTTCAATGAAATCAAATGTTCTGACAATTAAGGAAAGTATACTGTTCGCTTTATTCACTTTTGTGGCAATATGATTACTAAACTTTAAATCTTTTTGGAAGGTTACACCGAGGTCTTTCTCTTCTTCAACAGAATCAATGTCTTCAAAGTGAAGTGTGTACTGATAGTCTTGGTTATTACGACCAAAGTGAATAGTTTTACATTTGTCAACATTGAAACATAGTTGCCAAAGATCTGACCACACATAAAGAGCATCAAGGTCCTGTTGAAGTATATCACTATTGGTGTCTTTGTTGTATATCTTTGTATCGTCCGCAAAAATCTTGACTGTACTTTCCACAACTTCAGGCAGGTTGTTAATGTAAATTATAAATAGGATGGGTCCCAGGACAGAGCCCTGGGGAACCCCACTAATAACATCCTTCCAAGACGATACTTCCCCTTTAACTGATACATATTGTCTTCTTTCAGTAAGAAAGTCTTTAATCCATGATAGAAATTGCCCCTTGACGCCATAAGCTGAAACTTTACGAAGCAGTCTCTGGTGGGGCACACTGTCAAAAGCTTTCGCGAAATCCAGGTAAACAGTGTCCCAGCTCTCATCGTTTTCAACGTAATTTGACCAGTCTTCCATAACATCTAGAAGCTGTAACACGCATGATCGTCCATTGCGAAACCCGAACTGAGAATTAGATATTAAATTGTTTCTGACTAAGTGTTGAACAACTGATGACCTGACTATCTTTTCCATACATTTACATACAATAGACATTAAACTTACTGGACGGTAGTTGCCTGGATTAGACTTTTCACCTTTCTTAAAAAGAGGGGTAACACGAGCCTCTTTCCACCCTGTTGGAATTTTACCAGAGTTAATAGACTCTTGAAAGATCAGAGATAAAGGTACAGAAAACACTTCTGACATAGTTTTCAACAACAATGGGTTTATCTCGTCCGGACCCATTGATTTTCCAGTATCTAGTTCTCTTAACACTTTCTCGACCACTGTAATGTCAATTATTAAACTGTCTAAGGGTGTATCAAACTCTTTATCGTCTATATCGGGGATATTGTCAAGGTTCTCATGTGTAAACACACTTGAAAAATAATTGTTTAGTACTTCCGCTTTCTCTTGGTTACCACTTGTTAATGTGGAATCAGGTTTTAGTAAATTTGTAATACCACTCTGAGATTTTACTTTTCTTTTGACATACTTCCAGAAATGCTTACTCTCTTTTTTGGCTTTTTAGCAATTCTTCTTTCAAAATTTCTCTTAGCAGTTCTGATATCCTCATTAGCTTGGTTTCTCAATCTCTTATATCTCTCGAAATCTGCTGGGAGTTTTGTTGCACGATACTGTGCCCATGCCTGTCTTTTACGTTTTATACTGTTTAATGAGTCTGCAGTCATCCACAATGGCTTAGGTTTACAACCTTTCTTAGGTATGTATTTTGGAACATGTTTATTGACACTTTCTTGGTACTGTTCAGAGAATATATTCCACATCTCATCAATACTGTGACCCACAAATTTCTCATCCCAATTAATGGCATTCCATTCATTTGTAAAAGACACAAAATCACATTTACCATATTTTATCTGTGGTTTACCATTATGGAATTCCTTAAACTTGCATAAAAAGTCAAATTTGATGAGCACATGATCACTTACACCTAGGGATGGCAAAATGTTTATGTTTTCAATGTCACTTTGGTCTTTAGTTATGATAAGGTCCAATAAATTTGGGGTTTAAGATAAGATAAGATAAGATAAGATTTATTTAAAGTCGGCAAGTTTACAACAAATCAACATAAGCTCTTACAAGCTTTTGAACCGACTGCTATAACCAAGGTATAAAATTCAACAAGAGTAAAACAGCTGTAAGACAGACTAAGCTAATTAGTATGAAAAAAAAACAAAAAACGTACAATGTTGATACCTACCTGGACAGAGCAAGGTTTGTAACTTAGGTCTATCAGAACATTGTACTGGAGGGTAGTGCTTCACAAGTGGCAGCTCAATTGCTAAATATCAGGCTCCACACCACCCCCCAGTCAATGTGAATGAAACCTATACCCGTCCTGGTTACTCAGTACAGCTAACAGCTACAATTTAGTATAATACATAAATGCTTAGCACAGGTTAAATGAACACATGTATATAATATGGGAAAAAACTAAACTAGCATATGCCAGGATAAAGCAGAGTTCACAATTCAGAGCTATCAAACACTGACTAGGTGGTAGTGCTTCACAAGTGGCAGCTCAATTGCTAAACATCAAGCTCCACACCGCCCCCAGTCAGAGTGAAAAAGAACTCCACACCATCCTGGTCAATACTGTGTTACCCTGAAAAAGCAATGCAACAATGAAAGCAACAATAAAAGTTTAGCACATGGACAAATACAACGCAGCTAATAAGCGGAGCAATAAGTAAATGCATACAGAACAGAAGCAAATAAGCCAGGCTACATAAAGCAAACAACAAAAGCATAAAAACATAGGGACTGATTAAGAAATAAGACTATGCTGACCCGACCGTGACTTCCAGGAGTTTGGTTAAAATTTGGTATCACAGGCTGAGCATTTACAATTTTTTCCATTGGTTTTCTCCATGCCTTGTAGGCTCTGAAACGTGTTGAAATAAGAAATTGTCACGCAAACATTCAATAAACTCGAACTCATAGTGATTTTCATTGTGACAAGTAGTACAGTTGTCCCAATTGATGCCTTTCATGTTGAAATCCCCTGTTATGAGTACTCTGCGATTTAACTGACATGCTTCATTAATAAGTCTGTTAATAACAACACATTGATCATCAGAAGATCGGTACGACGACTTACCAAAATAACCGGAATAACCGAAATACCGAAATAACTACCGAAATACCGGAATAACCGACGATTTACCGAAATAACCTTAGAAAATACCAAAATAACCATAATTATCATATAATTGACTAAGAATATACTATTTCAATGATTATTACCCTAAATTAATTCATTGCGTTAGACTTGTACAATATTAGAACATTTTTTTTGATTGAGCTGGTATATGTTTCCTTTTTTCAAAGTCCCCGGGTTTCTTTAAACTTGTATTCCGTATCATTTAAATGCATAATATTTCATTTATTTATCTATCCCACAGGCTAATAATCTATACATTTTTTATTGTCTAATATAAAATATATATTTTTGGTTCATAAAAGATCATGATGGGCGTGAGAGGATATAAAAAAGTAAATGTATACAATTGAAAACCCGTACAAGCTATTCTCTTTGCGATATCTTAGCATAGTATAATCAAAGGCGCATAAAATATCATAACATTGAACATGGATAATTAAGTATGAACGATTTTAAGTTTTGTTTTAGTAGTGTTTGGGAAATTATGCTAAGATCACACATATCAACGACGCCATAGTTTAAGACCAAAAAAAAGATTGCATCCAAATATTATTTATTTCTTTTGTGTTTATATAATATACCATTACAGGTATTAATATTTGTTTTTTCTTAAACCGAAATGTCAAAAAGATATCGGTATATATCAATCAAAGGGTAAATTATTTGTTAATGGATAACGTGTGACAATGGCATTAAAGGCAATCAACAAATGTATGAACCAATCAGTCTAATCCGTTGATCAAATTAGCACATCTTTAACTTTCGGCCAATATGTATCTCCCTTTCTTATGAAAAAAAGACAATCATTTAAAGAAGATCGATAGCACATTGCAATATTTGTACACAGCTGTTCTATGTCTCTCTCTGTCTGTCTCCCTCTCTCCAGAGCTCCAGATAAGAAGGGGGAATAGGGATAATTCAAAGATAATTTTTCTTATTTCTCAATGGAAACGTACGGCGAGACGGTTCCAATGAGGGGTCACACAGAATGTTTTAATTGAAAATAAGGAAAATTATCCTAAAATTATCCCTAGTACCTATCCCTAGTACCCCTTCTTAACTGGAGCACAGTCTCTCGCCCGAACAAAATTAATTTCTCGTCTGCTCTCTCTCTCCCCCTCTCTCTCTCTATCTCTGGTTTGTTTTGTATGTCCGTCCGTCCGAAAACATTTTTTTCATCTCATAACTTGAATTCTCTCTCTCTTCGCCGGCCCGAACAAAAGTACGGGGCATATGGAGATGAGCCTGGCGTCCGTACGTCCGTCCGAAAACACTTTCTCGTCTGCTCTGTCTAATATAGCGATGAGCCTGGCGTCTGTATGTCTCATCTCATAACTTGAATTCTCTCTCTCTCTTCGTCCGAACAAAAGTACGGGGGATATGGAGATAAGCCTGGCGTCTGTACGTCCGTCCGAAAACACTTTCTCGTCTGCTCTGTCTTTCTATATATCTCTCTCTCTCTCTCTCTCTCTGTATTTGTCTGTCTATTGATGCTCAGGAAAACTTCGACCGGGAGATTTACCATCACTTTGACTGTCATTTTTGAATACAGAGCACACATACACACGCACAAAAATACTTTTTTTTCAGGCTTAACAAAAAAAATCGTTTGAAAACTTAGTTAAAGGATTAATGCAATAACAAATATTCATATATAAACTTTGAAATCACCAAAAATGAAAAAAAAAAAATAAATAAAAAAAAAAAAAAAAAAAAAAAAATAGAAAAAAAGAACACCAGTTGAAGATAGGACACGTGAAGATGGTTAGCCTTGTTGTTACTACATGCAGAAAAGTTTTATATTAAACGCTACATACTGTACAAATATTTTACTGTATAGTAACTGGAATCTGGCCGACTTTTCTTTAACCATTATTTTTACAAGTGCCTGTCAATAGATCATTTGTGGAAATCATGATACGGTACGGTTATGTTGCTAGATAGCTGACTGAACAGAACTTTTACAGTGTTGAAGGCTGTATGATGAAAACGATATACCTATCATATTCTATCCTACTCTGCGATGATGCCTGCAAATGTTTCAGGCGCCCGTAAAATCAAAGGCAAATGGGATGTCAGTCAGATGCCATTTATTCTATCGTAAAATCTAGGAACATGAATAAATGAATTCGGTAACAATTAAGCGCATGATAGGTTGACACAAACTTTTGTACATGAGATGGATGGATGTTTTGCGATTTTACATACCTTTCCAACAGTATTTCAGTCATATCAGGCCGATGGGAGGGTGAAAATGAAAGGCTGTATGCAATGGAACCCCGCTTACGATTAAATATATTTCCAGCTTCAGCGAGAATCGGACCCGGGCCCCTGAGATCGGCAGGTCAGCGCTTAACCCACTGAGGTACATGGACTCCTTTAAATTTGTACATGAGACAAAAATATGATGTGAGTGGGGAAATAGCAGTCAGTACATCAGCCAATAGTGTACCATAAGAAAAATATTAGAGATGTGTGGAGTTGTTGAAATGTACCTCTTATTGTAACTCTATATTTGTCTTCGTATTTATAGCTAATGCATTGAAACAAGCTAACCTTCGTTCACGTGTGGCTTTCCGAGTGGGGCGGCGTCCACGTCGCAAGAGCTGGACAATAATGAAAATTCCAACTCATATTTGTCTGAAATTCATACGATGTTACATTGAGAAGCGAAAAAAATCTTGAATTGTATGCACAATATGGGTTTAGCCGAAGGGAGTTTTCAGTATTGACTAACGGCCCCACAAAATCTTACCACAATTTTACAAGGTTAAAATTATTTAAGCCTATTAATTTATAATATTTATTTTGAAATAAAAATGATCATCAGAAGTCATGGATACAAAGAAATTTTATAAATATCTCATAAAATGACAACTTTATATACTAATGATGGTTATTTTGGTATTTTCTAAGGTTATTTCGGTAAATCGTCGGTTATTCCGGTATTTCGGTAGTTATTTCGGTTATTCCGGTTATTTCGGTAAGTCGTCGAACCCTCAGAAGATGGACTTCTATAAATTGTTCCCACTAATACTATTTCGTCATCTACACGCCAATCACACCATGATGCATCATTATAAAGGGAGTTCAAATGCGAGTTTGGAGAAACATTCAGGTCAGACTTTGCATAAATTATCACACCCCTACCCTCACCTGAACTACGGAATGCTGAATAATTTTCAATGTGATATAATACAGAAGAACAATCTAAGTCAGTAACTGCTTTTGGTAACACTTCTGTGACAAATATAAAGTCAGGATCCTCAAGAGAAATCTGTATCTTAAGTTCATGATGGTCTGAGCCAGAGGCAGTGTGGAGGTGTGATCAGATATTTGTGTGGGTTTTTCAGACTGTTAAATTATGACTGAAAAACTTCAGATACTCGAAGACATGACTACTTAAGATATATGACCATTTAAGGAACAGTAACTCGGCTTGTCAACCAAATAAACAAACTGAAACTATACCTTAAATTCACTTCCTGGTATGCATACGAGTGACCAGGTAGAAAACATCCGGGTGTAAAGACGGGCGCATTCGGCATGCCACAGACCCGTCGTACTAAACACCGCAAGACGACAACCACATGATGGGTCCTAACACCATTTCTCGGCTTATTTTTGTCTTTTCCATTGCACAAAAATCAAAACCAGAATCGTTTACTGGTGATACGTCCAAAGCAATTATTCACCAGGACCTGTGATCAGGAAATTGGTCCCAAGTCCTTACAGGTGATGTAGGCTTAGTAATCTCTGCTCACTCAGCAGCAGAAATTAAGGAATCTGCAAGAGAGTTCCAATCTCCAATTGTCTGGTGGAAGAATATGCACTGGTAATTGCCAGTCCCAGCCAATGGGATTTGAAATACCAGGAAATTATGCACCCTGCAGGCATGGGATCAAGGCTCTACATTGAAATGTAGATTAGATTAGATTGAAATGTAATTTATTAAATTGGCAAAATGTGCCATTACATTACAATTACATTATTTTGTGTGTTATGGCTTAATATTGTGGCCCCTGCTATTTATAATGTTCATCAATGACTTGCCCCTGTACACAAATTCTGTAAACACAGATATGTATGCAGATGACACTAACTTATATGTTATTGGAGAGCTTAAATCAGAAATCTCCAAACAGCACTTAACAGCTTATCAACTTGGTGTAAATAAAATGGTATGCTTTTGAATACCCCAAAGACCAAAGTCATGCTGATTACCACCTATCAAATAAGATCAAGTCTAACTTCTAAAAATTTAGTTCTGCATTACAACAATGATTTAAATACATTTACCAGTGACGAAATACTTGACAAAATACTTGGCATTTTCGTTGACAATAATCTCACTTGGTCTACCCATATTGATAAAACGTGCAAAAAATATAAGCAAATTTATGGCTGCTGTCAAATATCAAAGAATTTTTGTCTCCTGAGCATAGAACTATTTTCTATAAAACATACATTCAACCCCATATAGATTATTGTAACATTAACATATTGTTAGGGGCGGCACCGCTCAGTTAAATCTGAACAGAATTTCATCTCCAAAAACGCGCATGTAAAATAATTATGGACTATAATGTTGAAAATATTTCTGAATGCTTGCAAAAATTAAAAAAATATATAATTTTTAATTGTCATACCAATGCTACCGGCGTAGCGTCGTACTGTGTTTGAAAGGAAGCAAAATTTATGTATAACATTGCCAATTCAGCAATAATGAAACGTTTCATCAAAGAACAGCACATGAAAATTTACCATTATTAAGATCCTCAAAAACACAATATTTTATCCACCCCTAGGCCAAATAATGAAATATTTAAGCAATTTTATGTTCGGTGCTGTTTAAATTATTGAGTTCTCATTTTAACCCTTCTATAATAAAAATAGAAAATAGGTAAAAATAGTTGTTAAATGGTTTTCGTATAATTTGCTTAGTCTGTTGTAACCGTTCTGTTGGTCTAAATTATTTAATTCAGTAAAGATAGCTGAGTTGCCACCTATTTGGGAAAGAGCTGTTGACTCGGCTTATCACCTGTAATTTATTGTTTGTTGGGATGTCTTTGTCAGTCTTTCCCTTTGATGTTGGGGATAGGGTTTAAGATCTGATTCATTCAGTTCCTGAAGTGTATCTTGATTATTTGTAATCTTAGTTGTTTCCAACTATGGTTTGAGGGCTGGATTTGGATTTTGATTGTTTCAGTTCCTGGTCTTTGCATACTTTTTACTTACCTGAAGTGTAGTTACTCTTTACATTTGCATATTCAGGACTCATTATTTGGCTCAGCCTACCAGAAAGCTTGAAATCCTGTAGTATTGTTAATTCATTTGATTTCAATTTTATTAAATGGACGAAAGGTCAACAAGTAATCTCTTTCGCTGTATCTTATGTTTGTTTATATATGTATTATATATATAGTGAAAGGAAAAAAGAAGAGTTAGAAAGAAGAGGTGGGAATACAACATCTAAAAGTTGGCAGGGATGAACTTTGCCAGCTCTATAAGGGCAGCTGAAAACAGAACAAGGTGGCAAGAGATTGTTGCCAAGTCATCTGTGGTGCCCCAACGATCTTGCAAGGTTATAGGATGAAACTGAATAGAAGTCTCTGGGATTAGCCAAAAATCATTTATGATTTTTAATGTCACCAAGTTATTGGCATACAAATCGTGCTGCTTTTTACATCGGCCTTAATTTCCCTTCTCAAAGATTCAGTTTTTGACCTACGTTTGCTACTTCCAGTCTTGATATCCTTTGCATGTGTCGTGTTTCTTCTACGAATCTTCCTTCTTATCTCAGGGGGTATCCAGAAGAAATGAACCTATTGCTATTGCGGGAACATGCTTATCAGCAGACTCCTGAATAAAAGAAGTTAGATTTCCTGAACCAAGCTATTATCTGAGTAACTACTAAGGTATACCTATGATTGCCTATCTTTTGAAAAGTTTGATGCGTCTTTCTCATCGACTAAAATCTACTTTTTGGTAAACATTCACATTCCTCCGATGTTTAGTGGGTATGGGGCGGGGTAGGGGGGATTGCGGGTATTTAAAATTTCTCAATGTTTCTGAAATGATATCATAATCACTAAGTTTCTCTGGAGAATTTCTAGAGATGACGAGGAAGATAAGAATTAAATCCAGTCTGTTTTTCACTCGGGTTGGGAACTGCACCAATTATTCATGACATCGATCAAAATTTATCCCTCTGACTGACTTAACATCGATCCTGACTTATAATGTTAAAGTTGATAAAACATACAAAAATACCAACCATGCTCAGAGTAGGCATATCGAATATATCACAAGGTGGTTCGCGGGTATTTCATGATTGGTGTGTAGTGGTTTGTATTCTTTCAACGGATCCCTCTGGTAGCAAGATTGTGTAGTAGGAGGAGAAAAATCTGTAAATCTATCTATCTATCTATCTATCTATCTATCTATCTATCTATCCATCCATCCATCCATCCACCCACCCACCCATCCATCCATCCATCCATCCATCTATCCATCTATCTATCTATCTATCTATCTATCTATCTACTGCCTCATGCCCTTGAGGAAATTCTAGGCAGGTACGCGCTTCAAGCTAGAAACAGGTAGAAAATCAATCTGGAAAAGAACAGTAAAAGTAAAATAGTGCAAGGGATAAAAGACCATAGTTTAAAATAAAGTAGTGAAGTTAAAATCAGGTTAAAAGCAACTACCTTGGGATCTAAGACCCAACCCATCCTTGATGTTGGGGATAGGGTTTGGGATCTGATTCAGTCAGTTCCTGAAGTGTAGTTACCCTTTAAATTTGAATGCTTCAAGGGTTGATAGGCGCACAACATACTCGGGAAGGGCATGCCACTGGACAACTGCCAATGGATAAAATGAATATGACATATACAGAAGGTCTTCTTGAGCTTAATGATGAAAGCAACCTGTGATAGTAAAAACATGTTTGCATTTCTCAAGAGCTCAAAGCAGCCTAGATTGGCAGTCCTCCACTCAGACATAATGGCAACCTAGTCACTGATACTTTGCAAAAATCAAACTTACACTGTACAGAACTCAGAGTTTCAGTCAGTTCCTGAAGTGTAGTTCTCTTTAAATTTGCACCAATTATCCATGACATCGATCAATGCCACAAGGGTACTTGGGGTCCTGGGGCCAGGCTTTCGTCAAGCGCCCCAACCGGGAAACGATCTCACAACCGCAAAATTATAAAGCAAGCACACACACACTAGGCTAAAAGGTCCATACCAGTAAAACAGGTCAGTTCATAAGACTGGTCAGTTGTACACTCTATATACATTTATACATATTTACACAACACATTGGTAAACTAGCGGTCCCGGGTTCGAGCCCCGCTGTAGGCTGGGATCTTTTCAATCGTAAACAGGGTTCCATTGCATACAGCCTTTTATTATCACCCGCCCATCTTCTTGATATGACTGAAATACTGTTAAAAAGGACGTAAAAACAGTAGCGGATCCAGAGGGGTTCGGGGGTTCAAACAAACCCCCTTCTCAGCCGAAATTATATCTTATTTTCACGGGGAATTTCAGGAAAAAAGGTCTAACTGCACAAATCGAACCCCCTCAGCTAATTTGACCCCCCCCCATCCAAAATTCCTGGGTCCGCCCCTGTAAAATCGCAAGTCGTCCATCCATACACAACATATTGGCCGTATTACTACTATATTGTTCTGATTCATATTACTCGCAGTTGCTCGGGTATACATGTCGAACATGCACAGTGTAGCAACTCAAGATGGCCGACTTGCAGGGTCGGCTATCTCCCCATTGTTTGGAAGAATTTGAAGACGAAAGTCTTGATCCACGAATTCAGGTTGTCATAACTTCCGAATTCTTTTTATTTTCTTACTGCTTACTGTTCTGAAAAAGAGAAAAGTTAATGCTGAACAGGAGAAATAGGCCATGAAATGGTTGCCAAATATGGAAAACAACACAGATTTTTTTTCTAAAATACCCATTTCGATCATAGATAATTATATCAAGGGACTGTTCTGTGATGGGTAAAAAGCCAAAAGTAGTTGTATATGGACTGGATACTATGATACAGCCAACTATTCACAGAGCTTGAAACTGATGCCCCTTATTTTTTGGATCCATGACATTTCGTCTAAAAGATATTTCGTCTAAACGACATAACGTCTAAAAGACGTTTCGTCTAAACGACATTTCGCCTACTCTCTTGTTGAGGCACTCCAGCAAGTGGTTTTTTGAAGTTTATGCTTAAAGGATAAAGAAACAGCAAATTCCACTTACATGGTTCAATTTACTACCATTTCTCGTAGTCAGATTTGTCCAGTAGAGTTTTTGAAATTCATTGGTATGCTCTCAAGCTTGAAAAGTAATCTCTTGCAATGTATTTTTTTTCAGTTTCAAAATGGCGGCCTCAAGATAACCCATATTGCTGTAGGGGTGGCATGTTTCAAGCACATTCTTGAAAATTACCATTTCATATAAAATTAACATGAAATCAGTTCAGAAGAATTTATTCTTATATCTTATAGCAGTTATTTTCGTAAGTAATATCTTTTTGGAAAACAAAAAGATGCATAAGTGTAGCTGACATTCCAAGCAACCCTTTGCTGAAATGATCATATTCCAAAACAGATCAGGTGATTAGTGATGACATCATTTCTGTTGTGATGTCATAATGGGTGATTCCAAGCTTCATAAAAATTAAAATGAACTTCATCAAAGGCTGGAAACCAGAAGGAATATTTTTACTATTGGAAAACCCACCTCCAAACAAAAAATGATAAAAATAGACAAAAGAGGTCATGCAATATGCTGCAAATCAGTATTTAGCTACGAGAAATGGTTTTGGGTATGTTAAACCTAAATTTTTGATATTTAAGCATCTTTAAAGAAAAAAGTTCCACTAAAAACCACTTGCTGGAGTGCCTCAACAAGAGAGTAAATGACATTTCGTCTAAATGACAACTCGTCTAATGCGACGTCTCGTCTAAAATTTGTCTAAATTGGTCTAAATTTTGTCTAAATTTCGCCTAAAATAGGAAATTAAAACAAAATCAGAATTCAATATTCTTTTTCAAATGTTCTGAATTAATGTATGCAGCAAGCACACGTTTATCTATTTGGTACCATAAGCAGGGTAAATCTCTGCTCTAATAGTTCAGATTGCATCTGATATGGTTATGCACCGTGTTACCGGTAATTTTCGTTGATTAACATATTTGTTGTCGGGCCACATCTTCGGAAGCCACAAATGCCAACGTAGTCATCATTTTACAGCTCATGGCAAAGGCAGGATCTTCAATATATAGCTGACGTAGTCCAAGATCCTGTATTTCCACCAATGAGCTTGAGCGAGATGTCAGGTACGACACTTCGTCTAAATATTTTCCATAAAATGTTTAGACGAAATGTCGCACCCTAAGATTATTTTAGACCAAATGTCGCATTCGGCGATTTGTCCATTAGACGAAATGTCCTTTAGACCAAATGGCCTTTCGACGAAATGTCCTTTAGACGAAATGGCCTTTAGATGAAATGTCTTTAGACGAAATGTCGTGCACCCTTATTTGGATTATTTTTGTGTGCGTAAATTTACCGGAATGGACTTAATTACTGGAACGGACACTTTTTTCAGTTGATTTTTGTAACATTTACATTAAATACCAACATATTTTCTTATTTAATGCATTCTGTATCTGTTCTGTGGATAGCATGACTGATACATCAGTTCAGTGGGTAAGCACTGGCCTACTGTAACGGACCAGGTTCGAGCCCTGCTTGAGGCGAGAATCTTTCCTGCCTTAAAAGGGGTTCCATTGCACACAGCCTTTCATTACCACCATCCTACCAACCTGATATGACTGAAATACAGTTGAAAAGGACGTAAAATCACAAGTCATCCATCATTGTCAAGTTAAATAGCAAGAATTTGGCTAGGCCAAAGAAAAAAAATGTCTTGTTTCCGGAAACCCAACCGATCCCTTTTTTTGGATTTTTTTAAGGCGCCTCGCTATCGGTAAAAATCAGCAACCTTCGTTTTTACCGGTAGTCCCGGTTTTTATACAAGTCCTGCGGCGTAAGCCAGTAAGCCAAACGGCGCATACCGCCATTACTGCAATCGTGTCTTCCATCCTGTTTTGCCTGTTTTCTATATCTGAACCTCCATTGATGGAGAACAGCACATCATGTGCGAATAACAATCTTCTTGGTTAAAGTCTATATACATTTTTAAAACTTATCATTATTTAAAAGGTAGAGGGGGATGTTATGTTCACCATCTGTTGTTAGTCGAGCATGCTTCACTGGAACATATATACATTTTCATAATTCTAATAAGAATTATTTACTGGTGGGGTTGTTGAGAAGACTATATCTGTTGACATATAACATGTGGGTCAATCGTCTGGTATGAAATTCCAATTCTGACACGTCCTGAATCCTAATCTTATTTCTAACTGTTTTCTCCTGATTTATAAGGAATGAGCAGTCTATGATTATCTGAATCTTTGAGTTGCTACTAAGTTGGTCAAATGCTTTACCCGTTAGGTTTTTGTATGATATGCTAATGCATTGTAGAATAGGAAATCTAACATCATTTAATGCTGAACAGTCCAGGATGTGATGCTCAATAGTCTCATTATTTCTTTGACACAGTGGAACGTAGAGTCAACTTGTGATTTATTAAATTTCTGCCTATCAGTTTGGAGGGTATAACTTCCACACATCAATTTCAATTTTGACGGTATTAAACAGTGTTAAGACTTTCTTGTCAATCTGCCCCTCCACCGGAAGAAATCCCGAAACTATGTAAACAGCTACATCTGGAGTACTTATAGGGAGTGATAAGATTTGTTTAAGCATTTTCTTCTGGTACACTTCAAATTTGTTAATATGAGTCTTATTTGGTAGTACTAATTCCAGCCCGTATAAAAGGACTGGGGTCACATAAGTTTTTACTAAGTGTAGGTTCCTTCCTGGGTCAAGTCCGTTATGACAATACATTCCGCTTGACATGAGACTATACACAACTCTTCTAGCTTTTTTCAGATTTTCATCTACGTTCAGTTCACTTGTTTTTGAGATAGTTCCTGCACGATGTATACCGAGATGCATGGCTGTCTCAACATTTTTCATTTCTTTTCCATCCATCAAAAGAGGTTCCATACAATGCACATTAATTTTACTGTCTTTAGGAGTAACTGTTACCACGACGCTCTTATCTGCTTGTAGGAAGTATCTTTCCATACCCGCGAAGTCAGTAGCTGAATTCACTAGAGTTTGTCCTTCCCTTCGATTGTTTGTGTTGATGGCCAGATCGTCAGCACAACCACTAAGATTGCATATAACATTGCCAATCTGTGCGCCAAGACCAGAGTGTTGGATTCTGTCCAGGAGAGGGTTTAAATGGATTTTATAAAAATCTGCACTGAGTATACCCCCCTGTCTTACGCCTTGTTTTACTCGAAAGGATTCTGACTGCTCTCCATACCATTTTACTACACCAGATGCTTCCCGGTGCAGACTACTTATAAGTGACCAGTGTTTGTCTTGGATGCCTATGTGATAAAGGCGTCTAAGTAAATGTTCATGATTCACAACATCAAACGCTGACTTTGCGTCCAGGAGAATCACATGAGCCGTTACATTATGGTCCTTGCTCTCTCTCAGGAACTCCTCAACAATTAATCCAGCATTCATAGGAGATGCGTTCTGTGTGAAACCTCTTTGGAGTGGATTTTGTACATTGTCACATTTAGTTCTTATTCTTTCCTTGATGATGACTTCAATTGTTTTACAGACTACAGGAAGCATTGTAATTCCTCTGTAGTTAGTGGAGAAATTCTTATTTCCTTTTCTCTTGAAAACTGGAGTTAAAAGTCCTGTCTTTAGCAATTCTGGGATGTCTCCATTCTTAAAGATTTGATTATTTCAAGTAGATATTGTTCTGCTTTTTTACCTGCATTCAGTATATGTTCTACCTGCAACCCATAAATATCAGGAGATTTACCTTTATTTAATGTTTTTATAGCTTTGTTCTGCTCATTAATAGTCACTTCAGGGATTTCTTTATCTTTGACTAGTTCTGAGATTATGCTCACTTCATATGAGTTTATTCTGTGATACTGCTCATCAAAGTTCTCTTCACTTCTGTCAGCTGCCAACTGTTCAAAATGCTGTTTGAAACCTTCCAATATTCCTTGAGTTCCAGAATATTTATGGGCACCGACATATAGGTCGGAGATCAGATTATTTCCCTTTTTTCTCTGTTTTTGTACCAGTTTATGGAAAGTCTTTGAGTCATATGTTCTAGATTCCATTATATCATTTTTCTTTTTTTCTGCTCTTTTCGCGACCTCAACTCTACATGTACATAATCTCCTGAACTCTTTTTTCAGGTATTTTCTTTCCTGTAGAAACTTAGTCTCATTGATGTTCAACTTGTCCATGTTCAGGATTTGTTTGTTTAATGAGCGTACTTTCTGTAAAGCATTACTAATTTCTACAGTCCAGACTTTTATCTTAGGTTTTCTGGATGATTTTTTACAGTTTTTGGTAGTTTGGTGAGCAGTTTCAATCAGAATGTCTGTAAATCCTTGAATAGCTAATTCAAGATTACATCTAAATCTTAAATCAAGATTTTTATCCATTTCAATGATTTTTTCCTGCACCAGTGTTCTGTAATATTCTTTATCTGTTTTCTCCCACTTGATTTTTGCAGTGCTTTTACCTTTATTTATGTTCTTACAGATGTCTGTTTCCGTAAATTCACATACTATACTTAACTGGATTGGTAAGTGATCTGAAGTATTGCTGTTGAGGTTTCTTAACACTTTCTTCTCCGATATAATGAATTCACTCTGTGTCTGATGTAGAAAATAATCAATCTCCGAGCATTCCCTACCGGCTGAATTAATGAAAGTCTTTCCCCCGGCTGAAAACTTGAGATTAAATTCTTTGATGAAATCTAATAGATACTTTTTATGTTTGTTACTAACTGCCTCTTTGGTCAAGTCTTCATTTAGATCACCTCCAATAATGAGGGTATGTGTGTCTTGGTATTTTTGAAAGAGTTCATAAAGTTGATCTACCGTTTCATGGTATTCTAGTATACTGTCTTTGCTACTACTTGGTGGTAGATATGCCGAGATCAATAGAATTTTCCCCCCATTTCTCAGAGTAAATTCGATACATTGTATCCTTTCTCCACAGTCTGAAAGTGGTCTAATAATATTGTCTATTTCCTGCTTCCAAAGAATGGCCACCCCTCCGTAGCCTCTTGACATCTGAATACATGTAGGTTGGATTGGATTGTTGATGTCTACTCCTTTGCCTGCATAGCATATTTTTTCACTAATTTCACTTAACATTGGTATTTGACATTCATATAACCAGTGCTCCTGGATCAAAATAATGTCATTTGTCTAAAAAGTTCTAAAATCATGTTACCAGAAGTCTTTACATTTTTACAGTTAAAAGAGACAATATTAAGACACTGTTCCTTCCTACTTTCTGTGTGTGTTATTTCAGGTCCATATGGTTCCCTCGCTCCCCCAAAAAATGCAGATTATCGTTCTTCTTACCCATTCTTGGTGATTGTTGTAAGGGTTGATTTTATTTAGGAGTTGTTGTTCTTGAATTATGTTTTAGAGTAGGTGGTTTAATTTGGAGACTAACAGCTGATCCATTACTGCTATTTGGTAGTTGTACTCTGTTTTGAGGGTTCATAGGATTGTGGGTGTAAATTGTAGGCTGGTAGGCAACTGAAGTTAATAATAAGTTACAGGACCAGTTACAAAAAATCAATGACATCGAGATGGCGTCGTCGTTGCTGGCGATTTACATTGAGAAATGCCAGCATGTTTCGACGAAAAAATCTGTGATCAGAAGCGTTGCCCTCACGCTCAGTGAATTCAGTTTTAGAAGAACTCCACCCATTTGAAAAGGGGTTTAGAGTCACAGCTATGTGCTCGGTAAGCAAAAAATGTTTGGAGAAGGTTAAAAAAAATTCTCTAAAAAAAAAAATTTTCCTACCTACCGACCCTATTTTTTTTTGTGACGTTTCCGGAAACAAGACATTTTTTTTCTTTAGCCCTTTTATAAAATACAACAACAAATACATCTTTATCAGCTATACTTTGAAGTTTGTTCAAATGAAAGTGTCGATATGTATTAATTCGACTGAAAATGTCGAAATGTGTAAATTCGACTCAATTTGCCGATATGCATAAATTTAACTCAGTATGTCAATATGCATAAATTCGACTCAATATGTCGAAATTTTAAAGTCCACTCAATATGCCAATATGTATGAATTCAAGTTGACATATCTAAACTGGACTTAGAATGTCGATGAGAATTTTCGACTCAACATGTCGATGACAAAATTGTTATGCAGAAATACCCTTTACTGTCTGACCAATATTACAATGTATTTGAATGGTTAAATTAACAAACCCAAACAATTCTATATCACCAACCTGGTCAGTAGGGTAATTTTAACACTCGGATGATTGTATTCTTCGTAAAGCTGTACCTTAGAGGAAAAATTAAGAAGTTAGAACTAAGTAAAATGCATAACTTATTCACTGTATAAACGAAAATTGATGAAGGTAAACTATTTACAGATAAAATAATAACATCTAAACCTATCACAGTTGTGTATCACAAATTTGCTTACTTGCCTAATCTACATATAAAATGAATATTCTAATGCACTTACAAATATAATGCGACGTCTGATTGGATAACGTCAAAAATTTGCGACAGTATATTCTGCGATATACTGTCGCAAACCCGATGTCATTAAGTAACATCGTTTGTCATTGGCTGACGTTTGGTTTTACGTTGCTGACGGTGCTTGAAATGGGTGCAAATTAGTACATTATGAAAGTTAAAATTTGGAAAAGTGCATTAGAATGGGGATAACTGTATTGAAAATTGTCATTTGGGGAGGTAAATCTTCGGTTTTATGGGCGCAAATTCCGTTTTAAGGCTCCGCTGGCACATCGCCGTAAAACAAATTTTTCGACCATAAAACCAACAATTTACCTCCTCAAATGACAATTTTGAATACAGTTATCCCCTTATTCATGCTCTCCAGAGCTGCATGAGTAAAACTGAAGTTATTGTTTATCATTGAAAATTCCGATGAGGTGCAACACACCAAGAAGATAATGCCCAATAACGCATACTGCATAACAAAATATTAAAGAAACTTATGTTTAACGCTGTCCAAATTCATATGATTCCGCATTTCCCGTGATTCAGTTGGATCAGAAGGTGAGACAGCCTGGTCCTGACTGAAGAATAAGATTTCACGGGGAAATGTTTGCTTTGAGTAAACTCTAAAGCACTGAACCACGAAAGTGTGGCCGAACTTAAAATGTTATTCAATTCATACTAAAATATCTAGTGCAACAGTGTAAATGAAAGATAAAAGAACTGCAAATTCCAATAACATAAATGGCGTGCAGACAATGTTTCAAACAGTTAGTCGAATATTACATTTGCTCAGTGGCCTCAATGTGGTGAACAACCTGCTCTTCTTATACGTTTTTTATTATGCACAAGTGACCCGAAAATATTAGCAGAATGTTTGTATCGAAAAATACTTTAAAAAATACTGCTCTATTGAGAACAGGGATCTCAGGGACGCCGAATTCGGCGTCCCTGGACGCGAAAATTCCGATCCGTACGCCAATAATTGCCTTCCGAGGATTCCCGCGGACGCGATATTTTTCCGGCTGTACTCCTTTAAAATCTCCTAAAATGTCAGTTTTCACAAGTTGTAGACACACGTCGCTGACACCTGTGACAGAACTATAGAGGAGCCATTTATCTGCACCGATAATCAATAAAATCGTCGTAAATGCTACCTGTTATTTACCTGGAATTTCACACCTTCTTAATCCCCACTACCGTAGCAGGGCACATGTCAGTATTACTTTCTTAATCGCTAAAAACCGGCGATCTTTTGATCAATATAATCAAATTCGGTCAACACGGTATCTTTGTCTTAGATCTACCGCCTCGCATGACTGGTCAGTTTACATCTTTACCGCATGGCATTAATTGAAAGGTGGCTGTGTTAGCAAATTAAATTTACAATATATTACTCTCGCCAATTGGATAAGAGCACTCTCGCCAATTGGATGTGAGCCCGAGAGGGGCAACTGCCGTCTCATAAAAGAGAATTTTTTACGAGAAAATTTTGATTTTCAGGTAGATCTGGCCTGCAGAAGTACGAGCCTTTTCTAAGGCACGTTTTCTATTTCCCCACTGTTTGTAGTACGCTCATGCGCTGTGCTTGATGGGCGTTGCATGTGTATATTAAATCACGTTTTTTAACTTGGAAAATGCAATCGGTAAATTCAAGTTGCTAGAAGCGGCCGTCAGAGGTAATTATATTATATTTTAGCAAAGCCAGTTGTTGCAATTCCCGGAAACCGATGAATTTTTAGCTCACCTGGCCCGAAGGGCCATAGTGAGCTATTGTCATACCAATGCGTCCGGCGTGCGTCGTGCGTCGTCCGTCAACACCTAAAAACAAATATTCAAACATCTTCTTCTGTAAAACTACTGGTCCCATGGTTCTCAAATTTCACATGGAGCATGACCTGACTGCAGGGTCTCAGAATTGTAAAATTGGGTCAGGTTGAAAATCCAAGATGGCCGCCGTTACTAAAAATAGCAAAAACAACAAAATAAACTTCTTCTCCAGAACCACTGGGTATATTTGTCTGAATTTTGGCATGGAACATCAGTGAAACCTTGGTATTCAAAATTATAAAAATGAAAAAAATCTGTAGCAGAGTTTTGTCACAGTGACCTACTTTCTGTTTACGTGTGTAATTTTGCTCAAATGCCAATGTCAAAAAATGACCTATTTAAACAACTTCAAACAACTTCTTCTCTAAAAACCACTGAGCCCATGGATCTCAAATTTCACATGGAGCATGACCAGACTGCAGGGTTTCAAAAATGTAAAATTGGGTCAGGTCAAGGATCCAAGATGGCTGCCGTTACTAAAAATAGCAAAAACAACAAAATCAACTTCTTCTCCAGAACCATTTGGTATATTTGGTTGAAAGTTTGCATGGAACATAAGTGGGACCTTGGTATTAAAAATTGTAAAAATAAAAAAAATCTATAGCGGAATTAGGTCACAGTGACCTACTTAGCGTTAACAAGGCCGATTTTGCTCAAATGTCAATATCTAAAGAAAATGCAGCCAATTCTGACCAGATTTGGTCAGAATTGGTTCTTGAATGGAATTATTTCAATTTTGTGCCAGTTGACTATCCAAGATGGCCACCATGGGGGCCGTTACTAAAAATAGCACAAACATAAAAATGACAATTACTCAAGAACCCTTGAATGGAATTGGACCAATTTTTTTGTCAGAATGTTCCGTGCATGTAGCCGTTTCGATTAATTGCAATTTGGCATCCCAAGATGGCTGCCATCTGGTGTTACTAAAAATAGCACAAACATAAAAATGACAATTACTCAAGAACCCTTGAATGGAATTGGACCAATTTTGTGTCAGAATGTTCCTTGCATGAAGTCGTTTTGATTAATTGCAATTTGGCATTCCAAGATGGCTGCCATCTGCCGTTACTAAAAATAGCACAAAACATGAAAATGACAATATCTCAGTAACCGCTAAATGGATTTTGACGAAATTTGTGTCAAAATGATTCTTGCATTGAGATGTTTCAAAACTATCTAACTGTAAGACCAGTCATATTGGCCTCTGTAACTAAAAATAGAAAAATGTGAAAATCAGAAAATCTTAATGGAATTGGACCAAATTTGTGTCAAAATGGTCCTTGCATGAAGGCTTTTCGATTTTTTGTATTTTAGCAATCCAAGATGGCCGCCATCTGCCGTTACTAAAAATAGCACAAAACATGAAACTGGCAATATCTCAGTAACCCCTGAATTGATTTTGATGAAATTTGTGGCAAAATGATTCTTGCATTGAGGTGTTTCAAAAGTAAATATATAAAGACCAGGCAAGTTGACCTCTGTTACTAAAAGTAGCAAAATGTGAAAATGAGAAATTCTCAGTGGAATTGGACCAATTTTGTATCAGAATGGTTCCGTTGCACAATAGCCAGGTGAGCGATATCAGGCCCATTTGGGCCTCTTGTTAGATCTTCGGTTCGTGCACTTTAAAATTCTTTCCCGCCGTTTTTAGTCTGTTTCCCGCCATATCTCGCGTACCACGCGCTGAACGAGTACCAGTGTAGATCTATAAATAACGCTTTGGGAAATCCGCGAGTTCTAAACTGACATTTCAACACCTGGTTTAGGAACTCTTATTGACACAGATAGGCGCAGATATTCGCAGTTAATGTATAATTCAATAAACAAAGGAAGATTTAACGACAGGTACCCATTCATTAACGTGTAAATCAAACTCGATTTGGACATAAACATTCAGTCTGTGTCTCAAATTAAGAAAGGCAAAATAGATCTACATGTAAACGGATTCCTGCGTTTGATGTCAGCGGATGGGGTAAGGTGCGCCGACGTGGAAGGGGGTTGGGGTGGGGGGAAGGGGGGTGGAAGGAGGAAGATGGTTGAGATAAGTTGTAATTATTACTGAAAGCAATGTTGCAGTGGACTGGACATTGTAGCTATTACATGTTACACTTCTGCTGAAGGGAAAAGTAAATTAATACCTTTGACTTAAAATAGAAGATTTACCAAATAATTGTCAATGTCATATCCTTTTACATTTCTATAACATAATCATTTTATGTCCAATCACAAAAGCATTGCCCTTTGCCCATCCAGTCCTGTACAGGCCCTTTTCATCTTTTGTATCCCTCAGGGACAATATCAAAAGACAATTTTAACTAGATAAATAAGATTATTTTACAGGCTAAATTTTATGTTAAAACATATGGGACTCCAATTTTTCAGGATGGGACTCCTACTTTTCAGATGGGACTCCTATTTTTGGAAAAAGAGGAGTCCCGGACTCCTACTTTTAAAATTTAAGTGAGAACCCTGTGATAAGTCAAACTGCAATGTTCATTTGTGGAAAGCAACAACATCCTTGAATCACTGAGTCTGAGTTCTGTTCTATATCCAGCCGTATGAAAAAGAAACTGTCATACAGTTCACAGACTAGTTCATGACGTCTAGACTAGTAACGCATAGATTTTCTTAACTATTAAATATATAAATTTACGCACCACTAATTTTTGTCTGGGTCAGTTGTGATACCAGAAAGGAAGTGTCTCCAGGTACGGAACTATATCCCGAAACTCTGGATCTCAAGAAATGAGACCGTATACTTACTGTCAAATCATATAATCAACTGTTTCAATGCATTTTTATCACTTTTTAATGAAGGAAAATATCATAGGTAAGGTAATGCAGGGATCATTTTCGGGGGGTAACTGCGAGTTTGGAGTTCAGAGTTTCTGGTTGGACTGGAGGAGAAAGGTCAAATGTCAAGCGTGGAAAAATCCAATGAGTCATTATTACGCTTACCTAGTCAGTCGATATAAAACACCTTTTTCTTGACTAAAAATCATTGATATGATTGAAAATTGTTTTCAACTCAGAGGAAATGGATAATTACATTATTTTAGCAGGATAGAATAGACAGGGATTGTTTATAAACTGAAATACTAGTCGATATGTTACGCTTTGCGTATACTGCTTTTGGCATCCGTGACCTCTGACCTCCAAGAGCAAATTCGGAGTGTGCGCATGTGCAGTGTGGAACTCCAAACTCACTTATTTACGAAATGTACTGAAAAACAGAAACAAACTTGAAATACCCAAATGAACAATTAAATATAAAGAGAAGTGGCATTCCGGTAATTGTTTGTACAGGTATAGAAAAGGTGTCAAGTGTTCTGTTCTGTTCAATTCTCCTAACGACAGTTCCCAAGTGGCTCAGCGGTACGTAACCATAGTTGCACACACCTGGCGTGGAGTGTCAAGTGTGTTTTCACAAGTAATTATATATGGTAAAGAGATTAAAAAAGTTCTTATTGTTGAAAGTGTCCAATCATGCTGCACATGTACCACATACAATACATATTTACAAATACGTGTACACATATTGCACGTGTGCAAATACATAGTACTTGTGCAGTGTTCTCCCCAGAATTATCAGAAGACATGTCGCTTTTAACACAAAAATCAGATCTTGATTTGTTGATTAATACACAGTTCCGAGAGTAGCTCCGCCTACTTAGTTACTGTTACTACGTCTCACAAGCTTTACACAAAGATGGCGGAAACACAAATGACAAATGCAAGTGTCTGCTAAATGTTGGCGGTCTATGACGAAGAATCAGCCTCCTCATGACCTACACATGGAATTTGGCGCATCATGCATTTCCGATGCGTTCTGTTCTTGCAAAGCAGGGTTTGTTTTCTTTAAACAGGTATACTTCCCTCCACTAAGTGAAAGGTAAAATCACGGACTTATGTAAAATATTGACCACGTGCGATTTGTTTGTGAGACTATGTCACGTGCTAAGTTGTCGTTGCATTGGCCAGGTATACGCTATCACGTGATTTTGAGTGATATTCTGGGTGTGGCTCGGAACTGTGTATTTTTAAATTCCTTAATGTAGAAATGCTTTGTCAAAATGAGCCTAAATCTCCATTATAAAGGATTTATTGATGATCCTTAATGAGTTTAAAACAACTTTACTGGCTGAGAAATGAAAATAGTAGTATTTTATAAATTTTCATTGGAATGTTGCAAAGGTAATTTGAAGAGGAAGGCATGTTGAAAGCGACATGCCTTAATACTCTGGGGAGATCACTGCTTGTATTATATGACCTTCAGTATCTTTACCATACTTGTACAAAAATTCAGCTATGGAAACGCTTTCCCTAAATATTTCAATGTTGGTTTCAGTATTTCGAGTCCGTTTCGGTAGATACAGTCACTGATTTTTGGGCGAGATTTTGAGAGATTTGCTCTAAATTTTGCCAAAAATCTCACCAAAATCTGTTCAATGGGAGAAAAAACCTCATGCCAAAAATCCATTTCTACAATCAATAGTACCAAAATTCTCACAGAGAATGGGGAATTTCACATGAAAAATGTCTAGAGATATTTTCTCTCCTAAAATTCTGAGCCAGAATTTTCCCTGGTAATGCTACACAGTACAGGAAAGCAGCAGATAAGGTGAGGTTTTGAATATAATTCTGAGATTTTTTTTTCATTTCTCCATAAAAGTGTAAGTTGTGACCCTTCATTAGATTTGCCTCGTAGACTGTCTTTTAGAGAAGGTTCTAATGAGTGGTCACAACATAAGTTTTCTTCGAGAAATGAAAAAAAAATTCTCAGAATACAGTAATCCTCAAAACCCAACCTTATCTGCTGCTTTTTCTTTGCAGCATTACCTATGATATTTTCTTAGATCAAGCTTCTCGATGGAGATCTTATTAGGTTTTGGTGCTGGCCAGGGTAACACATGAGCCACTTGTGACTTGCTCTTGTTATGGGTACCTTTTTATTTGATCTTGATATAGGCTGTTTAAATGTTTTTGACATACATGTTGATAGATCTCACTAACGCAGAACTTGTTAATAATTGATTTTTCTTCACAGTTTGAGTTAGAGAGGTTGAATGGTGCCTCAGAAGAGATCAACAGACTAGAGTTGGAGCTAGATGTAAGAATATATACATTATTTAATTACCTCCCATTAGAGTTTTACCAGTGTTCTAGATAATTCAGGGATAATTTTCTATATTTCTCCATAAAAACATGTTGTGACCCATCATTAAAACCGTCTCTCCGAGACGGTTCTAATGAAGGGTCACAACATAAGTTTTCATCGAGAAATAAGAAAACTTGTCACAGACTTATCCTCAAAAAAGTATACCTTATCAGTGCTCTGAGTTTAGATGAGGGAAGTAATTAGGGGATAACTGTACTCAAAATTGTCATTTTAGGGAGGTAAGTGGTTGATTTTATGGTCACAAATTTCGTTACACGGTAAAATGCAGAATGCGACCATAAAACCGAATTACTCCCAAATGACAATTTTCAATACAGTTATCCCCATTGTAATGCACTTGTTCACATTCTTACCTTCCAAATAATACTGCATTGCACCCAAAGCAAGCATTTTCAGCAAAGTAAAACCAAAATGTCAGCCAACAAGGAGCCAGTGCAAAGGGATGTTTAATAATGACTTCATCTTCTCAACAGCCTATCACAGGATATAGTATCACAAATTTTTTATGGTATCCAAGTAGATGTATATTTACTGTAATGTGTTCACTTACAATGCTGTTCCTTTTATGGGCTCCAGACTTAGCATTATCAAGGTGTTGGTATGGTTTTCACATCACATAAAAGACAGTTTCTTTTTTTCCAAATGTATTCTTAGAGACTGTCAGAAAAAGCGTGTTTGTGAATGTTTTCAACTGGTATTATTAGCTCACCTGAGCCTTTAGGCTCATAGGTGAGCTTATAGTATAGCCAGGCATCCGTCGTCCGTCCGTCCGTCCGTCCGTCCGTCGTCCGTCGTCAACATTTTCAAACATCTTCTTCTCTGAAACCACTGGGCCGATTCAAGCCATATTTCATATGGAGCCTACCTAGCTCGGGGAACGAAAGTTTGTTCCGGCTATCTGGGCCACATGACCAATATGGCTGCCACGCCGATATATGGTAAAAACCCTTCAAAAATCTTCTTCTCCAGAACCAAAAGGCCTATGACCTTGATACATGGTATGTAGCATCAAGCATGCGGGCCCAGTTTGTACAAATCATGACCTTGCGTTGACCTTGACCTAATTTACGGCATGGTCAACTTTGGAACGTTAGGCTTTTATATGGGATAATGCTTAAACAGTGGATTTCTCAGAATCTATTTAAGTCTTAGGTTTAATACTTGGTATACATGGTCGACTAAATGACCAGATGAAGATATCATGTCACTAAAGGTCAAGGTCATTCCGTCGGACCATCCGTCGTCAAGATGTTCAAACATCTTCTCCTCTGAAACCTTTGGGCAGATCAAAGCCAAATTTCATATGCAGCCTCCATGGGTGGGAGGAACGAAAGTTTGTTCGCGGTATCTGGGTCACATGACCAAGATGGCCGCCACGCCCATATATGGTAAAAACTGTTCAAAAGTCTTCTATTCCAGAACCAAAAGGCCTATGACCTTGAAACTTGGTATGTAGCATCAGGCATGCGGGCCCATCATAGTGTGTACAAATCATGACCTTGCGTTGACCTTGACCTAATTTACGGCATGGTCAACTTTGGTATGTTAGGCTTTTATATGGGAAAACGCTTAAACAGTGGATTTCTCAGAAACTAATTAAGTCTAAGGTTTAATACTTGGTATACATGGTCGACTAAATGACCAGATGAAGATATTATGTCACTAAAGGTCAAGGTCATTCCGTCGGACCATCCGTCGTCAAGATTTTCAAACATCTTCTCCTCTGAAACCACTGGGCCGATCAAAGCCAAAATTCATATGCAGCCTCCATGGGTTGGGGGAACGAAAGTTTGTTCACGGTATCTGGGTCACATGACCAAGATGGCCTCCACGCTCATATATGGTAAAAACCGTTCAAAAATCTTCTGCTCCAGAACCAAAAGGCCTATGACCTTGAAACTTGGTATATAGCATTGGGCATGCGAGCCCATCATAGTTTGTACAAATCATGACCTTGCGTTGATTTTGACCTAATTTACGGCATGGTCAACTTTGGAACGTTAGGCTTTTATATGGGAAAACGCTTAAACAGTGGATTTCTCAGAAACTATTTAAGTCTAAGGTTTAATACTTGGTATACATGGTCGACTAAATGACCAGATGAAGATATTATGTCACTGAAGGTCAAGGTCATTCCGTCGGACCATCCGTCGTCAAGATTTTCAAACATCTTCTCCTCTGAAACCACTTAGCCGATCAAAGCCAAATTTCATATGCAGCCTCCATGGGTTAGGGGAACAAAAGTTTGTTCGCGGTATCTGGGTCACATGACCAAGATGGCCGCCACGCTCATTATGGTAAAAAACGTTCAAAAATCTTCTTTTCCAGAACCAAAAGGCCTATGACCTTGAAACTTGGTATATAGCATTGGGCATGCGGGCTTAACATAGTTTATACAAATGATGACCTTGGGTTGTCCCTGACCTAATTTACGGCATGGTCAACTTTGGTATGTTAGGCTTTAATATGGGAAAACGCTTAAACAGTGGATTTCTCAAAATCTATTTAAGTCTAAGGTACAATATGTTGTATACATGGTCGACTAAATGACCAGATGAAGATATCATGTCACTAAAGGTCAAGGTCATTCTGTCGGACCATCCGTCTTCAAGATTTTCAAACATCTTCTCCTCTGAAACCACTTTGGAGATTGAAACAAAAATTCATATGGAGTCTCAGTGGGATGGGGGAACGGAGGTTTATACCCGGGGTCTGGGTCACATGACCAAGATGGCCGCCATGCCCATATATGGTAAAAAACTTTCAAAAATCTTTTTCTCCAGAACAAAAAGGCCTATGACCTTGAAACTTGGTATGTAGCTTTAGGCATGTTGGCCCATCGTAGTTTATACAAATGATGACCTAGCATTGAACTTGACCTAATTTACGACATGGTCAACTTTGGTATGTGAGGCTTTTATATGGGAAAACGCTCATATAGTGGATTTCTCAGAAACTGTTTAAGTCTAAGGTACAATATGTGGTATATATGGTCAACTAAATGACCAGATGAAGATATTATGTCACTGAAGGTCAAGGTCATTTTGTCTGTCTGTCTGTCATCAAGATTTCCAAACATCTTCTCCTCTGAAACTACTGGGGAGATTGAAGCAAAATTTCATATGGTGTCTCAGTGCGATAGGGGAACTAAAGTTTATACCTGGGGTCTGGGTCACATGACCAAGATGGCCGCCATGCCCATATATGGTAAAAACCCTTCGAAAATCTTCTTCTCCAGAACCAAAAGGCCTATGGCCTTGAAACTTGGTATGTAGCATTGGGCATGCGGGCCCATCATAGTTTATACAAATGGTGACTTTGCGTTGACCGTGAGCTAATTTACGACATGGTCAACTTTGGTACGTTAGGCTTATATATGGGAAAACATTTATACAGTGGATTTCTCAGAAACTATTTAAGTCTAAGGTACAATATGTGGTATAAATGGCCAACTAAATGACCTGATGAAGATATTATGTCACTGAAGGTCAAGGTCAATTTGTCGGTCTGTCCGTCATCAAGATTTTCAAAACATCTTCTCCTCTGAAACCACTGGTCTGATTGAAGCAAAATTTCATATGGAGTCTAAGTGTGATCGGGAATAAAAGTTTGTTCTCGGGATCTTGACCAAGATGGCCGACATGCCTTCAAAATCTTCTTCTCCAGAACCAAAAGGCGTATGACCTTGAAACTTGGTATATAGCTTTGGGCACTCAAGCCCATCATAGTTTATACAAATGATTGTGCGTTTACCTTGACCTAATTTATGACACTGTCAACTTTGGTACATTATGTAGGCTTTTATATGGGAAAATGCTTAAACAGTGGATTTTTCAGAAACTATTTAAGTCTAAGGTACAATATTTGGTATATATGGTTGACTAAATGACCAGATGAAGATATTTTGTCATAAAAGGTCAAGATCATTCTTTGACTTTTGTACAAGGTCATTGAGATTCTGTCACCCGTCAACATTTTCAAACATCTTCTCAGAGGCCACTGGGGTCAATTGAAGCCATATTTCACATGGAGCTTTACCAGCTTAAAGGAACCATAGTTTGTTCAGATGGTCTTGGTCACTTGACCAAGATGGCCACCATGCCCATATGTGGTAAAAACTCTTCAAACGTCTTTTTCTCGAGAACAGAAAGGCCTATAACCTTGAAACTTGGTACCGGTCAGGGCTCGAAATTTTTTTTTGAATGTACTTGTCCTGCAGGGCAAGTGCTTTCAAATTTTTACTCGTCCTTTCAAAAATCTACTCGTTGTGCTTAAAAAACTGTCTGATATCACTCATTTTTCCCTCGAACGTATTCTACTTTCACTTTCATTTTCACTTGGTTATTTACGGTACTTTCCGTAGGTAATATGGTTTCGTCCCAATTCAGGATTGTACTGAGCGGTTTTGCCAAACAGGTTTCATTTATAAAGATTTCTGCACCAAAGTAGATTTTTTTTTCTGCTTTATTCAAGAGAGGACGTGAAAATAATATCCTATACAACTATTTGAGTTGGATTATGCATTTGTAATCATGCAGTTATAGAGCGCAAACAACTTAGGCGAAACAGCGTTGGTGCGAATCCTTATCGGGTCGATGTTTGATATGCGCAGGCGCACTGTTTATTTACAGTTTGCCATTTCTGTTTTCATTTTTTAGGCAACACAATACGGAAATCTATGGGATTTCATGCTTTTTGCGTTACAGTCAATTGTAAAGAGCTTTTCCTGAATGGCATGATTAGAAAATTTTCATGGAGGAAAAACCTACTCGTCCGGCAGGGCAAGTCAGTGACAATACTCACTCGTCCTTACCGACCATCTACTCGTAAATACGAGCGGACGAGTGGAAATTTCGAGCCCTGCCGGTATGTAGCATTGGGCACTCAGGCCCATCATAGTTTATACAAATGATTACTGTATTTCATATGGCGCTTTTATACTGAGTCAAAGGAATCAAAGTTTGTTCAGATGGTCATGGTCACATGAACATGGTGGCCACCAAGCCCATATATGATAAAAACCCTTCAGAAATCTTTGTCCAGAAACAAAGGCCAAGGACCTTGTGGCTTGGTATATAGAATTGGGACTCAACATTAATCCCCAAGGGAGGGAGGTTATCTGCCCCTGCCCTGGTGCTATATACATGTATAAAAGCATTAAAATATATACCAGGACCAAGTGTCAGGTGAGCTACAGGACCATTGGTCCTCTGGTTCATTTTTTGACAGTTTAGACATTTCTTGTGTTAAATCGTCCCCCACTTTCAAAACAGCAACAATATTTACAGAAATCTAGAACACCAAGATGGGGAAGATTAAATACAAAAACTATAAAACCTGCATTAAAAACATATATATTGTCTTAAAGTATTCATGATTACACATTCTCTGTGTTTTATTTGGCAATGATGCGGACACAATGAAGTCATTAACTAAAATTCAAAGATATCCTCATCATACTGACTCAGGTAAATGACTAAGAAAACATGATCATCCACCTGATTATAAAGAGTCTATACTGTAGCTGTATTCTGGTGTTATAGATTTACTTGTACTTTGATTGTCACAGGATGGACGAGCATCATTTCGTCAGACTCTGTCAGACACAACGCACAAGCTGGATATGCTAGCAAGAAAACTGGGCTCTTGTGTGGAGAAGGCAAGGCCCTATTATGATGCCAGGCTTAAGGCCAAGGAGGTAAGAAATGGAAGATGGCCATATTTTTCAAAATTAAGTGACTTTACTTATTATCCAGTAGCATACAAAGTTTGACAAAAGGTATTACATAATATGTAATAATCCTGAAAATTGAACATTTTTGTTTTTCAGTGCAGTAAGTCATCTAAAATATGCAATGTAATGGCACACAGTGTAGACCCTGATCAGACTGCTCATTTAGGAGCAGTCTGATCTGGGTCTTCACTGTTTGCTTAGACCTTTCTGTTCCAATATTTAAAATTTGGATGGTAACTTGCTCTAGGTTTTGTGCAGTTGAATGAATTGATCTTGAAGAAATGATATAAATGGACAGATTGCCTACTGATTCTTGCAATTGCACATTCCATACGAGGTTGTTTCTCTTTGTACAGAGCATATGACCCTGGCAGGCTTCTCATTACATCCTTATTGGAGGGTCATTATTCCGATTTATAGGCTGGGGACTCCAAAATAAAAGGCCTAAGGCCAAATGTCCCCCGACATATGGACATGTAAGTAACAAGGATATTTGATTTTGAAAGGAGTCATGGCTACAAGTTGAGTGATGATCACAGGGTACAATTCTGACAGAAATCATCTGATCACATGATAAATTTAATATCAGTACTCAAATTCAATTCCAGGTGAGTTTCATGCAAGTCCCCCCTGTAAGTGAGAGAATTTCTTCAAATTTACATTGTTGGACTCCTACTTCCTACCAAAGATGTTCTGGGACTCCTATTTTCAAAACTCTAGGGAGTGGCCTGTCCTGATCATTCATCAAACTGAGCCTGGGCTCGAGGTTATAAAACTTGAGAGTAATCTCAAACTCAGAATAAAGCACACTGATTGGCTGCTTCCGAGCATGTGCTCGGAAGCTGCCAATCAGTGTGCTTTATTTTGAGTTTGAGAATGTACTCAAGTTTTATAACCTCCAGGCCTGGCCACTTTGTGATGAGGCTAGAAATGTATGGCTTGCACTCTGTATGCCAACAAGTGTAAAAGCACCAAGGGATTATTACAAAGAACTTATAGCAGCACATAATGACTATTGCCAGCAGAACAGTAGCCTGTTTTGGATAAAGAAGAAGAAGGTTTAAATTTGCTTGCCCATAAATTGTAGAGAAAAAACATTTTGAAAGAATTTCAGAGTAAGTGCCAAGTGAACTAATTTAGAATTTTTCAGCTCTTGGAAATGATTTGTATTCATTTCATCACAGGTTCAGATTGAAACTCAGAAGGCAGCTTACATGTACGAGCGAGCCATGAGCATGCATGAAGCTGCCAAAGAGATGGTTCAGGTGGCGGAACAGGGCTATATGCAGAGAGAGGAAATACCGGACTCTGCCTGGCAGGAGATGTTGAACCATGCTACCATGAAGGTAAATTTACAGTGCTAATGATGGTTCTAATGAGGAGTCACAACATAGGTTTTCATTGAGAAATGAAAAAAAGTTATCTTGTTATTACCAAAACCCCACCTTATCTGGTGCTTTGCAGGTAAGCTGGGGACTAGCAAAAAATACTACATCTTAGGGAATTTGTAAGAGTACGAGGCATCCTTTCTCCAACAGGGATTGTCAGGGATGGATACCTTACAAGTTTACATCCTTTTCAACAGCAATTCAGTCATATCAGGTTGATTGTAGGGTGATAATGATAGGCTGTGTGCAATTGAACCCTGTTTACATTTGGAAAGATCCATCTCAGGGAGGCAAACAACTGACTGTTGTGATGACCTTTATGGAATAGTTAACCTTTAAAGTGCCAAAAAAGCAGACAGCAAAATTTACATCTGCAAAAAAGTAAAAAAAAAATGTTCCGTCCAAGCTACATTTATATTTATCGAGATAGAGGGCAAGCAGTGTAGATCCAGATGAGGTGGCTGATTTTGATACTCCTCACCTGGATGTACGCTGTTTGCAAATTTAACAATTTTCAATTTTGGCACTTTTATATAATAAAAGTAAAATACATGAACATGAATAGAGTGCAGTGCATTTGAGAAATGAGTGAGTGAACTTGGGTTTAACATCCCACCAACACATAGGTCACACGGAGACTGGCATTTGGGAAATAAAAAGGGGTTTAGATTAGAGGGAGTATTGATGATAACTAGGATAACCTTTCATGGAGATAAAGTATTCAGGAAAAATTACATATTTATTCGGCTACAAAATGGTTTTCTAAATGTTTCATAATACTGTAAAACACTTATATTTAGCGGCAGCAAAATTTGGCGGTTTTTAAATATGGACCTTTTGGCGGATTTTTATTTTGGCGGTTTTGTGATTTCTCAAGAACAAAATTTTTCTGCTGATGTCGTATTTGGCTCTTAAGTTGAGCTTTGTATTGTCATGTTGATTAAAATAATAACAATAATTATTGTAATCGTGTTACATTTTGCGTTACGGTAGTTAATTGTTTAAAGTTAACAAATACAATTACTAACAGATTTTGTGTTCTTTCTGATTTAATCAACTTATTATTGAAACACTAATTAGTATGGTGAGAACATTTACAGCCTCTGTTTCCTCCCACTTGTTGTTTGCGAACCATCTTCTCTTGCGCTAATATATGTGATGTGTATTAGCTTTGATATTTTGGAAGAGGAGATGATTATATGCTCAAAAATATTTTTTCTTCTTTCAGTATCATGAATTTATATTGGCGGCATTTTAATTTGGCGATTTTCTTCTTTTCCGCCAATATCGCCAAAATAAAGTGACCGCCAAATATAAGTGTTTTACAGTACTTGGATGAATGTAGATTATTCTTGAAATGACGTTGGATGGATGGATTGATCACTTGCAATTTTACGTCCTTTCAACTGTATTTCAGTCATATCAGGACGATGGGTGTGTTTTAATGAAAGGCTGTGTGCAATGGATTTTATATATGTTTGTAAAGACTCTAGCTTTAAGCGGGGATCGAACCTCATACCGCTAGATCAGCAGGCCAGCACTTAACCTACTGAGCTACATGGGCTCCTTGAATTGATGTTAGAGACTGGTTTGAGTTTTTATTGAACACTATCATTTAAAAGTAGAACCCTTTTTTGAAGAGTTTCATCATCCTGGCAAGCAAACAGAAAGTCTCAAAAATTGCTCCCCTTTGTAAATGGAGGAAACATATGAAGGTGTATCCATACACCATAAATGGGCCGAAGTTTGAGATCCTTACTTCCAAAATTTTGTCTATCTGGAGCACCATTATCCAGTGCTTCAGATAAGAAGGGGTAACAGGGATAGTTTAGGGATAATTTTCATTATTTTCCCATAAAAACATATATTGTGACGGGGGATAATTTTCATATAAAACATATGTTGTGTCCCCTAATTAGAACTGTCTCAGGGAGACAGTTCGAATAAGGGGTCACAACATATGTGTTCAAAGAGAAATGAGAAAAAATTATCGCAGAATTATCCTCAAAACGGCACCTTATCTGGACTACTGCACTATCTTCAGGTGAATGAAGCAGAGAAGGACCGACTTGAAAGTGAGGCTGAACACAGAAAGATGACAGCCAAGTTTAAAGTTGCTCAAGACGTCGTACAGAAGCTGCAACAAGAACTCAAGAGAACTATTAACAAGTCAAAGTAAGGGAGCATGTGACTGCCAAGCTCTAGATAAGCAGAATTTGGGAATAGAAAATTGGGCTTTACATAACATATGAAGTGGAATGAGATTTTACTTCTTAAGTAAGGTAGATGGGTAAACTCTCAGGGGAAGCAGCTCTCCAATTAATTTTCACTTTTATCTCCCTTCAGAAAGCAGAAAGGGGTTAGTGCTTGAAAATTTTGCTCCCAGAAGAGCAAATTCTTTAAGAGTAAATCCAATTTTGGAAGGAAGTTGTCATACAGGGAAACAAACAGGAAGTCCTAAAGTTGTCCCCCTTTATACAGTTTGGTAGAAAAATGTTGGTGTACTCATACTATAATATTTGTATGGGGGTAAAAAGTAAAAAGAAAATTTCTTCTCCAAAATTTTACTAATCTGGAGCTTAAGAATGAGGACATGGAAGTAGTGATGTGATAGAACATGTAAAACTGTAATGAACCAAATTATGAGAAACCCTGTCTTAAGGTGAATGGATACACTTTCAGGGGCAGCAACTCTGCCATTTTCAATTTTGCCATAAGTTTTATTTGAGGTCAACTCTTAAAGTAAGAATTTGCTCACTAGGAGTAAATTCTTTCCTATAAGAGTAGAACTCATTTTGGAAGGGCTTCCTCATCTAGGGGCACAAACAGTTGCCTCCCTTTGAAGAAATGATAGAACATGTATAGATGTACCAATACACCTGAAGGTAAATAGACTTAAATTCAAGGGCAGCAGCTCCACTATATATAGTTTTCCCTGTTCTCAGTAGGGGGCAGCTCATACTTGAAAGAATATGCTTCATAAGGAGACGGCTTTCGTCATGTAAGTAATGAGGTATTAAAGTAAATAAAGATTATATTTAAATAGGGTATTAAAATTTATTGCATGAGTGTTGAAAGCCTTTGTTCGTATGCGACATATTTTGGCCAGTCATCATTTTTTTGCACCAATATTTTCAATGTTTCAAGAGGATCAATTTTCAAGTGGTTCAGTTTTCGCACCCAATATTTTCATGTTCTCAAGTGGTTCAATTTTCGCACCCAATATTTTCATGTTTTCGAATAGTTTGCACAATGCATTTTAGCATTTTTGAGTAGATTCTTTTTGTTGTGTTGCTTGAATACATGGATTGTTGCAATACCAGTGTCTCTGACCAAGTGGTGCATGAGTTCCCGATTGGTCTAAGCATGTACTGTTTGCAAATTCCCGTGATGTTTTTCATACCTGTTTTGGTTAACATGTAAAGGGCCAAAACTAAAAATAATTGAATTTGCTAACAGAACAGTGTAGATCCAGATGAGGCAGCTCATATTGAGCCACCTCTTGGATCTTCACAGTTTGCCATTTAGTCTTTGAATTCTCAATATGATATACCTTGTACAAAACTATTGTTTGAAATTTTGCATATGTAAATTTTGTGGTCTGCTGTTTTGGGCTTAAGGGAGGAAAATAACTAAGGTCTCCCTTGGGCCAGTTTCAGTGTGTGTGGCTGCCATACTTATAAATATTTTGCAAATTTATCTAATAGTGTATGGATGCAGCATGTCATAAAACAATGTGAAAAGTTCATTTTGTGTGTGTGTGTGAGTATTTTTGAGTATTGCACAGAAGTCCAGTGAGTGAGTGAACTGGCGTTGAATGTCCCACGAACACATAGGTTATACAGAGACAGGAGCTCAGTATAAAGTTTCTTCTCGAAGACTGGAGGAGCGGGTGATTGAACCTGTGACCCCTGACAGAAGTCCAGATAAGGGTGGGTTATGGGGGTATTATGAGGTCATTTCTGTTCTATAAAAAAGGGTTGTGACTCCTCATTTCTATCATCTTGATTAGGCAGGTCTGGTATGAAATATGAATAATCTGTCTGTGCTTAAATATGATTACGCAGATTTAGCTCTCAAAGTGTAAAAGCAGCAGACTACAAAATTTACGTGTGCAAAATAATAAAAAATGTTCTGTCCAAGCTTTATCATGTTGAGAATTCAAAAGACTAGACGGCAAACAGTGTAGAACCGGAAGAGGCAACTCATCATGAGCCATCTCATCTGGATCTATGCTGTTTACAAATTTAACTATTGGATCTATGCTGTTTGCAATTTCAACAACTATATATTGTCTTATACTCTTTAGGGTTAAGTTATGTATGTATAGGCATAAATTTGATATACCTCAGGGGTGTACAGAGCTTGTCTTGTTCAGTTTGTTCATTGGTCTGTTTGTCCATCCATCTGTCTGTCTGCCAGTTAGTTTTTCATCAAAGATTTGTGTTAAAGCTTTATGATTGTTCATATTTAGGCATTGGCACCTTGGCTGTGGTATATATGTTCATATTTAGACATTCACATTGGCTGTCGTATATGCAAGTCTCTCTCACATGCTTCAGTTAAGAACACATTTAATCACCGTAATTATATTTTGTTCACTGGCACAAAATTTTGTGGTTTTGCAATATTAGACTTATTCACGGATATTTAAGTTCACAAATTTGTCATGTTTTCCTATAATGCTTTTGAAAATCATCCTGTCTAGAATATTGAAGTTTGCACATTTATGTCGACAATCACGAACATAAGTACACTTGAATATTTGTACAATTTGAATATTTGTACAATTACAGTATTACAATTATAGGTTACTTTTTCTTGAGCCTGCTTGCTGTGAGGGAAACATAGTAGTCACAACTTAGTTCAGTGTATGTGCTTATGACATGCATGCAAGTGTGCATGCATCAGTACGGATTAATCCAGGCCGTAACTTTTACATTTATGGATGGAATTCAAAATAATTTGGAACAATTGTTCTCCTTGATGAGTAGCAGTGCCATTTGAAATATTAATTCTGTTTGTTAAAGGTTAAGGTCACACTTGAAGGTCAGATGATAACATGGTCATAAACTGAGCTTGTCTGAGCCATTACTTCTACATTTATTCATGGATTTCGAAATAGTTTAGCACAGTTGTTCTTCTTGATGAGTAATAGATTTATTCAGGTAGGTCCAAGGTCAAGGTCACACTTGAAGGTGAAATAATAGTATTGTCATAAGCAGAACTTGTCTCAGCCATTCTATTCATGGATTTCAAAATGATTTGGTGTGATTGTTCTCTTTGATGTGTAGAAGTGTCATGTGAAATATTTTTTCAGGCAGGTCCAAGGTCAAATGATAAAATTGTCACAAATTGAGCTTGTCAGGGCTGTTACTTCTACTTACTTTCCTTAATGAAAAATTTAAAAAAGAAATATGCTATCTAAGCATGATCTTGACATACTAACAGGTCACAAAAGCAAACAGCAGGCTTTACAAGTTGTCCATGGACAACATCTAGTATTTCCTGATTTTCTGCATGTGGCTGTTCAAACTTGTGCTGATATATGTCCTTTCCCACATCCAATCTAGTAGCAGAGTTGCTTTCTCTGAAAGTATAGTCATTTACCCTAACAGTTTGAATTATCTGTTGGCTGCACACCAAATTTTTCTGCTGCTTTTTAGCTCCAGTTGTACTCAGTTCAGCATTTGTATCAGCATACCGAGTCCCACTTGCACTTTATATGATGGGCATATGCATTTGCAGACAAGCTTTCATGTCTGGCAGATGTGCTTTACAAAGTTGTTTTCTCTGTCTTATGCTTTGGATTTATTTAACTGTAAAAGCAGGGTCAGCTTAGGATACTTTCACTTAGAGAATTTTTGGGACATTTTCTGAATTTCAGGTAAAAGTTTCATCCCAAATTTGGATTTTCTATAAGTTTTATACATTTTGACTTCTCCGTCAGCTCAAAATAGGGAGAAGTCAGTCAGCTTAGGGAGACTATATGTCCCACTTGGACCCCTGCAAACTGATTCAGCATTTTGCATGAAACTGCATGGAACCACTTTATTTGCCTTTAGATCTAAGATAACAATTTCATACTGTCTTTAATGTGCGGTTGAAAATCATGTTCTTATTCTTTACTTGAAATTTTTTCTATAATTTGGCAGGCATAAGGTAGCATTTAACAACTTTTAACAAGTTCTGTTTTATCAGTTTGATTTTAACCAAGAAAACTGAAGCACTGAGATACGTAAAACTGAAGCACTGAGATACGTACACACAGTAAGACAGGCTCTGAAATCATGGACAGATATTGAATGATGAGGTATTGTAATTGTTTTTATGTTTGCTGAGACAAATGTTCTGGGTTTTGCAATTTTAGACACATTCACAGGTATCATGTCCCCCCACCATGGTGGGGGGGGGGAATATTGTTTTTGGTGTGGATCCCGTCGGCGTCAGAGTAGCTTCTTATGTGCACTCTGTCTCTTGAAGGGATGCATGGATTTTGACCAAACTTACACAGATACATCACTGAGTGGGGGGGGGGGGGGGGGGCTGATTAGATTTTGGTGACCTTGATCTTATTTTCAAGGTCACAGGAGGTCAAAAAAATAATAAAAATTCCTTTTCTGCTCCATATCTCCAGAAGGAATGGATGGATTTTTACCAAACTGGCACAGATATATCACTGGGAGATGGCAAAAAACTGATAGATTTTGATGATCTTGGCCCTATTTTCAAGGTCACAGGAGGTCAGAGAGTGTTGAAAAATACCTGTCTGCACCATATCTCCTGAATGGATGAATAGATTTTTACTAGACTGGCACAGATATATCACTGGGGGATGGCAAAGAACTGATTTGGCCCTATTTTCAAGGTCACAGGAGGTCAAAGTGTATTGAAAAATACCTGTCTGCACCATATCTCCTAAATGGATTGATGGATTTTTACCAGACTGGCACAGATATATCACTGGAGGATGGCAAAGATTTGATTAGATTTTGGTGACCTTGACCTCATTTTCCAGGCCACAGGAGGTCAAAGTGTGTTGAAAAATACCTGTCTGCACCATATCTCCTGAATGGATGGAGGGATTTTTACCAGACTGGCACAGATATATTACTGGGGGGATTGCAAAGATTTGATTAGATTTTGGTGACCTTGACCCCATTTTCCAGGCCACAGGAGGTCAAAGATTGTTGAAAAATGCCTTGTCTGCACCATATTGCCTGAATGGATGGATGGATTTTTACCAAACTGGCACAGATATATCACTGGGAGATGTCAAAGATGTGATTAGATTTTGGTGACTTTGACCCCATTATCAAGGTCACAGGAGGTCAAAGAGTGTTGAAAAATGGCTTGTTTGCACCATAACTCCTGAATGGATGAATGGATTTGAACCAAACTTGCACAGATATATAATTTGGAGATGGCTATAATTGTGAGATGGCAAAGAATTGATTAGATTTTGGTGACCTTGACCCCAATTTCAAGGTCACAGGAGGCAAAGAATGTTGTAAAATGGCTTGTTTGCACCATATCTCCTGAACGGATGAATGGATTTGAACCAAACTGTCACAGATACATCACTGGGAGATGGAAAAGAAGTGATTAAATTTTGGTGTCCTTGACCCCATTTCCAAGGTCACAGGAGGTCTTAATTATACTGCTGGGTGCAGGTGTGGGGACATCTGTTTTTGTCAAAAAACATTTCTAGTTTAACTTTGCAAATTAGTCATTCTTTCCTATTATTCTTTTTAAAATCATCATGTTAAGGGCATTAATAGTATTAAAGTTTGGGCATTTATGTTGACCGCAAAAAATCGCGAACATAAGTACATCGCAAGCATTTGAACAACTGTAACTGGTTAAAATTTTTCAAACTTCAAACTTTGAAAGCAGTTTAACTTACATTCTGCAGACAATAGTTTTCACCACATCAAAATTGTCAGTAGTTACTTTTACTTGACCATCAGCTGGACAAAATATTGGCAAGATTCTTGATTTCTAAAGGCCATTAGATTTGAGAAAATTAGCAAGAAAAAGAAAAAAATGTGAATATTAAATATTATACCATGGTTAATAACCTGATTTATCTATATTGTATCGTAATTACCCTAAATATGGGATAAGAGTATCCAAGCAAGCAGTGTTGGTCCAGTTTAGACTGCTGCTAAGGAGCAATCTGATCTGGGCCATCACTGTTTGCCCTTCTGCAAGCATTGTCATAGGAAATCAGCCTGCTCTAATATCAGGATAGTTACTGTAATTTCTTAACACTAAAAGTGCAAAAAAAAATCAGAGGACAAAATCAACATCAGCAAAATTTCAGAAACTGTTTTGACCAGGCTATATCATATTTAAAATTCCAACAGAACAGACTCAAATGAGTTAGCTCATTAAAAGCTGCCTCATCTGGGTCTGTCTGTTTGCATAGTCAGCTATATTCAGTTTTAGAGCTTTAGGAGTCCCAAGATCTAGGGTAGTTACGGTTATGTAAAAATTCTAAATTTTGGGAAAGATAGGTTTGAGCAAACAATGCAGATCCAGATCAGACTCTTCCTGAAGGAGCAGTCTTCTCTGTTTGCTATTCCATCTGCATCATTTATACTCTTTCTTGCTTCGAAAAACCTAACAGTTCAATTTTAAGGACAGTTATAGTAATCACCTTAGGAGTCCCAATTTTTAGAATTAGTAAGGAAGTTCATTCTTGAAGTTTTTGTTTAGATTAAATTGTCAGCGTAGTTTTCTCCAACTTACTGCCATAGCTTACCAGTACGAGACGGAGATGGTGTAAGTCAGCATGCAGTATACTGAAAAGATTTTATTTTGTTTTTATTGCAATATATGCAATAAGAAAATGTTTGGTCTGTTGGATAGAGACCCTTGGTAATAGTGCAGATGGTCGTGGTTTCGAATCCCTATCTGGCCAGCTGGTGACTGGAAACTGTCAACAGAGCAGTAAATGGGTGCCTTATTTGAATCAGGGAAGGATAAGGCAGCAAGAAGTAGGGTGGGTTTCACTTTTAAATGCTGTTCCTAAGATATTGTGGGATGGGCCTCACAACTCTACTTCCCCTACAGCCAGTATGCTACAGGGAACCTTTACCTTTTTTACATGCAATAAATTTATGCTGTGGGAACCAGTCTGTGAGATCTGATTAGTGTTTAGTGAGATGTGATAAAATGTTAAAGTTGAAGTTCGGAGACCATTGCTCCAGATAAGAAGGGGTAACAGGGATAATTTAGGGATAATTATCCATATTTGGTGCTTTTACACCAGAAACAAACAAAGAGCTGAGGAAATACAGTACCTTAGATAAGGTGCATATCTGCGTATTTAAAATGTCAAGAGGGCAGACAGTATAGATTCAGATGAGGTGGCTCATCATGATGAGCCACCTCATCTGAATTTACACTGTGTGCAAATTCAACAATTGTCATTTTGGCGCTTTTTAAAAGTGTTCAGTATTGAGATCAGTCCAGAGCTCTAGATAAGAAAGTCTAACATGGATAATTTTTGGATATTTTATTTTGCAGTGAAAAGATTTGTTGTGACCCCTTATTAGAACCATACCATCAAGATAGTTCTAATAAGGGCTCACAAGATACATTTTTATGGAAATAATTGGAAAATTATCTTTAAATTATCACTGTTACCCTGGCTTATCTGGAGCTCTGTAATAAAATCACATTATATATCCATCTATTGTCTCTGTTTCAGGCCATACTTTGAGATGAAAGCAAAGTTTAACCAACAGATGGAGGTATGTATACATAGCTAGTATGTTCAGATATAAACAGATCATGTGAACAGCAGTCATGATGTGATCCAAACAAAACAGGGAATTAAATGTGTTTGAGAATAATTAATATTTTGAGAAAATCTGGAGTTTCTATAGAAACAATTTCAGTTTGTAATGTCATTGAAAAATTGATGGAGTGTTTGCCATGCCCTGATACCAGTGATGTCATAAATCTGTTTCCATAGCAGCTACAAGTCCATATTGATGTCAGAGTGGTGTCATCAAGAAGTCATTCTGCCAAGGCACTAAGCTCAACATTTCCTTATTCTATAGTTGCTATGGTAACAATATCTATGACGTCATTGGTTCAGTGACATTATACACTGAAATTCTTAAAATTTGTAAACAAATGATTATTTCTCAGGTTGTTTAATTCTGTGTTACAAGTCCATTTTAAGAACCATCATTTATATGCCCAGTGCCAGCCTGATTGATAGTTTAAAGGATTGCTGTTTTTACTGGCATTGAGTTTGTACAGAAATGGGCGTAAAGCAGACTGGCATGGATTGTATCATGACTGGTGATACTGGATCTGTTTACATTTAGATTTATATGGAGGAACATTAGGGAAGAAAATTTTCAAACATGTCGTCGTCATCGGCAGAGAAAACTTTTATTCAAGTGTATCGGGTTTAGCTCTATTTGTGACAGTGTACTGACTGGCAAGACACGATATTCCATGGGATTCTTGTTAAACAGAATATTCCTTTTTCATCTGGCTTAGGTTTATGTGTACCAATCCGCTATGTTCTTTCAAATGTCACGACTGATGATAGAAGGAAGTTACTCACTGTTAAATTTTTCTCACAGGGTTATCTGAGAGTAAAACTTGTGTTACCATAAAAATAGTAAATATTGGGACACCTGTCATAATTACCATAATTTTCCTGAAACTGAAACAGTTTGGTTTTACAGTGCATTAGTGCTTCCAAAAAATTGCAGATGACATTGCAAACAGAGAAGACCCTGACCAGACTGCTCCTCCTGGAGGAGCAGTCTGGTCTGAGTCTGCACTGTTTGCTCAGTCCTATCCTAATATTTCAGATTTTTACGGTACTTACTTAAAAATTCTGTGGTAGATATCACAGTTTGTACAGTTGTCTAGACTTTAAAACTTTATTGTTTGTGATTTCAGGATCAGAAGAGGGTTGTAAACAGACTTGAGAAAGAGGTTATCTCTTCTAAGAACATGTACTCAGAAGCTTTGAGAAACCTTGAAGAAATTAGTGAGGATATTCATAGGCAGAGACTCGAGCAGAAAAACCAGGCAGAGCTGGGTGAAAGGGGAGCTGGGGTAGGCTCTGAATCTCCGTCCCCACCCCCTATGAGAGGCAATGAGCCTCTCAGTATAGACGGAAAGACAATACAAATTACTGGTAGTTGTAGTACTGGCATCAGTCAAACAACAGTGACTTCTAGTCAGTCCGGTGATGCATTTAGGTCTAGTCAGGAGGTTCGGCTTCCGTCAGTAATTTATTCCTCACCCGACAAAGCGAGAACATCTAGTTATAGAAGTGCAATCGAAGCGAGAAACTCTAGGTATTCTCCAGAATCTGAAGGATCTCAAGTTCTTGATAATGTTGATGAAAATTATAGTGTTAATCTGGAGGATGAGTATATGTCTCTGCCGAGTAATTCTTCTGTGAAGGATAGTACTGATGGTAGAAAAGAGTCTGTTTCACACGAAGATGTTTTTCAGAAACATCCACCCAAAGATAGTGATAAGAGAAGAAGAGATAGTGATGCTAAGAGAAAGAAGTCAGTGCAAGAAGTTAGTCATATCTCTGAAGGATATGTAGGTGAAGTCACTCCAAAGGAATCAAAAGCAAAGACTGGTTTAGGTGAAGTCACTTCAGTACCCAGTTCTTCAGTACCAAGTTCTTCAGAAAAAGTGAAAAAGCCCCCAAAATTACAAGGACTGATTTTAACAATTGGACAAGGTGCAAACCCCTTATCTACAGGTGCTCAGTTAAGAAACCCTAATAAGGGCAGTCTGATTCGTCAAAATACAGAACCTATGAGTTCTCAGAGGCCAGCTTCGTATCCTTATTCACATAATACTCAAGTTACCAAAAAAGCATTAGTCACACCAGAGGAGAAGAAGAAAGTACCGGTAAGTAAAACAGAGGAGAAAAAGGCAGTTGCAGAGCCTGATGGAGAAAAAAATGAGCGCAGACTGCTGAAGGCACCGTCCATTCATGATTTTGATGATACATCAGTTTCAGAAATATCAGACACAGAAAGTGTCACCAGTGGCACGATGCTAGACGATGATCAAGTCGAATTTCTTACAATGGATTTCTCTCATCAGAGAATAGACTCACCTGATGTCTCAGACAGACAGCACTGGGCCAGAATGAGCCTACCTACAAATTTGTCTCATCTTGAAAACTATATTCGACAGATATCTTCCGAGAATAACACGGGTCTGTCGCCATCGGAGGAAACATTAGAGCAGGACTCTAGTGATGCTACAACTGATAAGAATGTAGATGTATCTCCTAAAGCTAGTGGTTTTGCTAGTACATGTAGTTTAGACAGACTAGATGAAGAGGCTGAGAATGCTAATATTGAAGAAGAGGCTGTAACTAGGCTGTAAATGTAAACGGTGAAAATTGTCTGTCAGAGTTGCATTTTGATGATTATTTTTGGATATTTTTTCTGTTGTTCTCCTTTACAAGATATGTTGTGACCCCTCTGTATCTGCCTAGCATAAAAGTTCTTTGGGACATATGGGTCTGAGCAAACAATATTGATCCAGATCAGACTGAGGAGCAGTCTGATCAGGATCTGTACTGTTTGCCATTCCATCTGCATCTTTTGGGGGCATTACTGCATTGTAAAACCAAAATGTTACATTTTCAGGACAATTACAGTAATTATCATAGGTGCCCCAATTTTTAGAACTTTTATGGTAGCTCTGCAATGTGTCAAAGTTAGAGATTCAGATCTTTCCAGTTTTTGGAGGCAGAAATTTATATTCAGGTTTTTAAAATACAAACTTTCCACTAGCCTCACTGGGATATGGTAGAAGATTTTTATCCCCAATATTTATAAATATAATAATAAGTCAGACTCTAAGGTGAATGGGTAAACAGCTCTGCTGTTAACTTTTTGCCACTCTTATTAATGGGGGTCAACTCTTAAAGGAAAGAATTTGCTTCCTAGGAGCAAATTCTTCTCTTTAAGAGTAGACCCCATTTGGGAAGAGCTAAAACATCCAGGGAAGCAAACAGGAACTCACAAAAGTTGTCTCCCTTTTAAAACATGGATGAAAAAAACAAGGCAGTATTCCTATACACTGAAATACAAAAGAAAAATACTAGCCTTCCATAAAATTGGCTATAGCATATCATATGGATGGTTGAATATGTGCATGTGTGTTTAATAACATGTTTAGCTTGTGTTGTATATGTACAGTTAACTCCCATTATCTCAGAGCCCCCTGGACCAGAATTTTTACTTTGAGATATCAGTGGTTTGAGAGAATATGATATGAAATGAATTACAGTAGACTCCCGTTATCTCAAATGCTGATATCTCGAAGAACTCTCTTGTATCAAAAGAACATAGTTTGGCGCCAGGCCTCGTAGCGCAAAAGGTAGGGCCCCTGACTTATATGCCAGAGGTCCTGGGTTCGATACCCGGTCCGGCCACTTACTTTCATTTCTCCTTCCGCTGATTCAAGAAGGGCAGTTGTCAGTTACTGGTGAAAGTATGTGCACTTAGTACTGGTTAACCGCTTAGGAGGTCTAAGCCTGCCCAGGAATAGTGTGGTTAGGTTAACTGACAGTCCAGACAGGACCTTAGCTGTTTACCATGGACGTTGAACAATAACACAACAACAACAACAACAACAACATAGTTTAGACACATTCTACATTTTCCTTACAATTCAACTCCTGTTATCTCAAACTATTGGTATCTCAGAGTAAATTTTCTGAGACCAGAAAATTTACTTTGAGATATCAGTAGTTTGAGATGACCTTCAGCTTTGAGATACCCCGAGTTGACTATAGGAATTGTGTCCAAACCTTCCTTAAATTTACTTGGATACAAGAAGGTACTTCGAGATATCAGTGTTTGAGATAATGAGAGTCAGCCGTATTTGTTCATTTGCAGTGTCAAAGTTTTGTCTTTGCTGGAGCATTGAGTTTAGTACTTATGTTTGTTTGACATAGGATATGTACTTCTGGGCTCAGTTGATCAAAGCATAGTTTGCTTAACAAAGTTGTTAGTCGAGTATTAGTCAAGTATTTATTAAGTCCTATGTTCAAAGTATTGTTAGCTTAACAAAGTCGTTAATCAGGTATTTGTTGAGCCCTACAGTACTCACAAACTCAATTGTGGTAATATTTTTTTGCTGAAAAATTGTGAGAAGCTTTTGCACTGCAAAAACTTCTCACATTTTTCAGCAGAAATGGCACTGTTTTTGCAAATAATACAGTTGAAAAATTAACGTCTCATTAACTAACAGTATCGTTAGTTTTATACAACTGGGCCCTGATAGGCATAATCTTGTTGAAATAGTTAGGTAGTAGCAGAGAGTTTTTAAGAAACAAGTCTTGTTTAGTTCACAGGGTAGTGCCGAAATTATAGTTGGTGCCACTGAACTGTTTCTGTCAGGTGCTGTTACTTACTACAGCCAAACTTCAGGTCAGTCTTAATAAATTGAGAATTTCTTTGTAAGATGAATTGGTATACCAATAAAACATATGTTTTATGCAGAATTAACAAAAATTATTCTCATTATCACAAAATACTCGCTCTTATCTAGAGCTCTGTCTTCCACCATTTTTACAAAGGAAAACAAATTTTGTAACTTCTGTTTGTTTCCTGGACAAAAGCTACCTTCCAAAATGGGATCTACCCTTAAAGGAAAGAATTTGCTTCTTTAGAAGCAAATTCTTTCCTTTAAGAGTAGATCCCATTAGGAGGGGATGCAAGAAATTATAGAATTTTGTATAAACGGGTGATTTCAAAGTTTAAATTTTCATTGTTAGTTTCTGATTGTTGTAAGAGTTCCAAAATCTATGATTCTAAGGCCCGATTTCATGTTGAACTTAGTACACAGATTAGCATTAGGAACACCAAAATTTTACATCGCTCGGTTAAGTAAAACACAGACTTGTTAATCTGAGTTATACCTGTGACGTGAAATCAGGCCTAGGATACTTAAAAGTAGAAGTATTTGTATCTTTATCTTAACATGAACTTTCATCAAAATGATGGTTTTCTTTATTTTAATCTGATTTTTTAGCTCACCTGAGCCAGAGGCTCCGGGGGAGCTTATAGTATAGGCAGGCTCCGTTGTCGTCCGTCCGTCCGTCGTCCGTCCACACTTTCAAATGACTTCTTCTCTGAAACCGCTGGGCCGATTGTAACCAAATTTCATATGTAGCCTACTGGGACCTTAGGAACGAAAAGTTGTTCAAACGGTCATGGTCACATGACCAACATGGCCGCCATGCCCATATATGGTAAAAACCTAAAAAAAATCTTCTTCTCCAGAACCAATAGGCCGATGGCCTTGAAACTTGGTATGTAGCATTGGGTACGCGAGTACTACCAAGATTGTTCAAATTATGACCTTGGGTTGACCTTGACCTTTTTTACGGTAAGGTCAAATTTGCTTCCTTGTGGTTTTATATGGCAAAATGCTAGAATATAAGATATCTTGGAAACTGTTGAAGATTTTGGGCTAAAAATTGGTATCTACAGCAAGGTTGGCAAAAAGGCGGGAAATACTCATATTTCCCAGGACGGCGGGAAATACTGGTATTTCCCGGGAAATACTGGTAATTTCCTGGGAATTACTGGGAAATTGGTCTCCTCTATCTAGAAAGTTATAAATATGTTTTATAACAGCCATGCAAGTACATATGCAATGCAAAGCATAATTTAACAGTCCTTCATTAAGTCATTAAGCAAAGGTACAGATAAAATATTGTCTAGATATGCATATACAGTCAAATTATTTTCTTATACAAACTGTCTGAAGATGAGTCTACATGTAAAGTTGTCTCTGTCTATTGATAAGTTGTTATAACACATTTAGATTAAAAGTACCTACAGTAATTGCCACCTGTCTGTTGAATTAAAGCAATCAATTATTTTTCACACCTTCAGTGGTGTTTGGTCATTACTTACTATAGAAAGCATAGTTAAGCAGTAAGATAGATATTCACTTGAGAAGCCTTCGGGGGGAAAAGAAGACATTACAGGAATTCATCAGGTAGCCATTAGACCACAATGTCCACATATCAAAGTTTTTATTAATCAGGTGACAAACTCAGAGATATATGCAAGAAACGAGAGTACGGTACACACTCTTTATTTTTGTGAAATAGTTGTGAGGTTTGAAGACTTTCACAGGGTTCTTTCATATTTTGGTATGATCAAACTTAAGAACATGTTAAACTAACCTGCAGAAAGCTATGATCTTTAGTAGTGATAAACCAGGGAAAAAGGTTTTGGATAAACTGCTTAGATTAGTATATAACTTTGTATGAGAACTAAATGATAATAAGATTTTGTGTTTAGAAATACAGTGCTGAAACACTGTAAAGTGATAAAAGAAGGGATTTTACAGTCTTTTTTTATAATTAAGAATTTTATAAAGGTAGTTTTTATGTATTTTCCTTTGAAATTAGAGCCTTTGAAACAACCAAGAATCATCTGTTGTGTCCTCTGGTAGTGACCAGACCTGAAATTTATAACCTTACTTGCATGATATGTATAAAAATGATAACAAATATGTGCTACCAACTTAAATTTAAAGAAATATATTAGAACAGTTTAGGAAAAAGAGCTCTAAAATTTCTTATTTCCCACTTTGGCCAAATTTGGAGTATTTCCCAGGACGGGAATTACCGGTAATTACCGCTGGGAATTCCCGCCACCGGTATTTCCCGGCCAACCTTGATCTACAGTCATTTTAATGAGTACATGAAGATTTAAAGGACTCTGATATTTTGACAATTTCAAACAATCTCCTCAAAAGTCACTGGGCCTATTGAAACCAAAATCCATATAGAGCCTACAGGGGCTGAGGGAATGAAAATTTATTCATACCGTCCAGGTCACATGACCAACATGGCCGCCACGCCCATATATGGTAAAAACCTTTAAAAATCTTCTTCTCCAGAACCAACTGACCGATGGCCTTGAAACTTGGTATGTAGCATCGGGTACTGGAGTACTATCAAGATGGTTCAAATTATGACCTTGGGTTGACCGTGACTTTTTTTACGGCAAGGTCAAATATGGTAAAATGCTACAACATAAGATTTCATGGAAATTTTTGAAGATTAAGGCCTAAAAATGAGTATATGCAGTCATCTTAATGAGTACATGAAGATTTATGGGTACAAGAGGTCAAGGTCATTCTTTGACCTTTGGCCCAGAACTCTCATATTTTGAAAATTTCAAACAACCTCCTCAAAAACCACTTGGCCAGTTGTAACCAAGTTTTATCTAGAGCCTCCAGGGGTTGAGGGAATGAAAATTTGTTCCAACGGTCCAGGTCACATGACCAACATGGTTGCCATGCCCATATATGGTAAAAACCTTAAAAAAACTTCTTCTCCAGAACTAATTGACTGATTGCCTTGAAACTTGGTATGTAGCATCGGGTATTCTAGTACTATCAAGTTTTTTTCAAATGATGACCTTGGGTTGACCGTGACCATTTTTTACAGCAAGGTCAAATATGGGAAAATGCTAGAACATAAGATTTCATGGAAAGTTTTGAATATTAAGGCCTAAAAATGGATAAATACAGTCATCTTAATGAGTACATGAAGAGTCATGAATACAAGAGGTCAAGGTCGTTCTTTGACCGTTGACCCTGAATTCTTATACATGTAGTTTGACAATTTCAAAAGCTACTGAGCCAATTGTAACCAAATATCTTATAGACCCTTCAGGGGTTGAGGGAATGAAAATGGTCTGGATCACATGATCAACATGGCCACCATGCCTGTATATGGTAAAAACCTTTAAAAATCTTCTTCAGAACCAATTGACCGATGGCCTTGAAACTTGGTATGTAGCATTGTGTGCTCCAGTACTATTATGATTATTCAAATCATGACCTTGGGTTGACCGTGACCCTTTTTTACAGCAAGGTCAAATATGGGAAAATGCTATAACATAAGATTTCATTGAAAGTTTTGAAGATTTTGGCCTTAAAATTGGTATATACAGTCGTCTTAATGAGGTCATGAAGAATTATGAGTACAAGAAGTCAAGGTCATTCTTTGACCTTTGACCTAGATTTCTCATATTTTGACATTTTCAAACATTTCCTCTAAGGACAAAGGGCCAATTGTAAACACATTTCATATGGAGCCTCCAGGGGCTGATTGAACAAAAATTTGTTCAAACGGTCTAGGTCACATGACCTGCATGGCCGCCATACCCATTTATGGTATAAACCTTTAATATTTTTCCTTTCCAGACCAATACACCTATGACCTTGAAAGTTAGTAAGTAGCATGGAGTACTAGAGTACTACCAAGACTGTTCAAATGATAACCTTGGGTTTACCTTGATCTTTTTTGCAGCATGGTCAAAAATGGGAGAATGCTAGATCTTAAGATTCATCGAAAGTTTTGAAGATTTTGGCCTAAAATGGTATATATGGTTGTCTTGAAGAGTACATGAAGATTTATGAGTACAAGAGGTCATGAATGGTCATTCTTTGACTTTTGACCCAACTCATATTTTGACAATTTCAGACATAAGAAAAAGTCACTTTGCCAGTTGTTCAGGTGAGCGATTCAGGGCCTCATGGCCCTCTTGGTTTTTTTTGCAGAAAATTTTACAAATTTTACGTGCTATCTATTATTACTATTCAGCATAATATTTGAAGGAATGTGAAGCTTTCCTGTTTGTGCTAGACACCAAAGTTTAACAGCTCTGTATAGTAGTGATGCAAAGACAGGCGAGACACCATCTTCCGCAGAATTCTTTTGGTCCTAAAGAATGTAGGTAGTTAAAAGAGACGTGATGAGCAGGCTGATCCTAATTGTGACTATTTCTACATGCTGTAGGAGACTTTTATAAAGCTTTAGTGATAGATCTGATAGTGTAGGAATCTCATTATGTTACTGTAAATCACATAACATAAACATTCTAAATATTGGGCCAGACAGGTCTGTGCAAACAGTGCAGACCCAGATCAGACTGCTCCCGATGGAGCAGTCTGATCAGGGTTTACACTGTTTGGCATTCCATGTCTTGATCTTTTATATGCCTTACTGCATTGAAAAACCAAACTGTTAAATATATATAGGACAGTTACGGTAGTTTTTTCGGTATCCCAATTTTTGGAATGTTTACGGTAATATGCACAAGAGTTTTATTTCTGGTAATATTTGCTAGTCTATTGGCTGTGAAATAAAAGAGTTTTTTTTTTATTTCTTCAAATAAATAATGCACCCCCCCCCCCCCCCCTCTCTCTAATAAATGCCATTTTCACCTTTTCTGCAAAAACGGTGGCCAAATGCCAACAAAATTGGCTCCAGACCATAGCAAAGTTTATACTTTTGTTGCAAGAGTGTCATCAATAGGACCTGTATACTGCAATGCTAGGGGGTGATTATTAGAAGAAATGCTGCGGTATTGCAAGTGTCAACAACCAAACAGGATCACAACATTGGAACAATTTTTAATTGCATTGTTTTAACATCATTATGTTGCATTGATATTGATACAACATTGTTTCGAGTTTGTGTGCTGCAGGGTCGGGTTGTTCAAAACTAATGATGTCTGACGTGGGGTGATCATTAAATAATGGAAATATCTTTGTAGATTAGTTGATTATGTACAGAAATAAGTATCTTTCATGTATCACCAAAGAGTGTCTTTTGAGCTTTCGAATTCATGTTTGAAATTGAGATTTTAACGTGTTACCATAGCAGCATATACGTCACGTTCATGCGGGGTACCGCGTATGAATTTTTTTGACGTCATTTTGTTAAGGAGGTGCTTGCGTTATGCTTATTTTGTGCGAAATGTAAAGAGAAATTGAAAATTAAGGAACAGCTTCAGTTTAAGTAAGATTTCGGCTATAGAAACACACGTGTAATGGTTCTTTATGAAAACGTTCTAAAATCTGGCATGAATTAAAGCTGAAGCAGGTGTTGAAATAATTGATTTTTAGAGAGTTTGACATTTTATTCCTTTATTTCAGATAATATGCTAATGTCATTGATTGGTTAACAAGTACAGGGTGATTTTGGTTCTTTGTGCTATACAATTTTCCCAAGACTCTGTTTGTTAAATTGCAATGACGTCACAATTCTGGTCCCTCCGGCTTAAAATCAGCGAAAAACGTCAAATTTTGCTCGAGCAAATGTCTTTCACGCTCTGTATTTCTGCCAGGTTAGAAAGCAAGTCATGAATTACTATATATTTCTTTTAGTATCTGAGCCTAGCATGAAGCAATCACACTATCAAAAACTTTTATCCATTCTTTGTTACTAATCAGCGGCAAATATACATGGAAATATGCAAAAATTTAGAGACTAAACCTTAATAAGTTTAAGGCATCATTGCCATGGCAATGATATTCTTAAACAGTACATAAGGACTTAATTATATGTCATATGCTTGCTTCTTAGGTATTATATATCTGGAATACTGTTTCCACACAAAGCATATGAAATAAATGCTAGTTTCCATTATTTAATGATCACCCCTCGTGGTTAACTAGACATAATATTTCATATACAAGATACAGTGAGCCTCTAACCCCAACTGTCCCTACGGCCACAAGGCTACGGGAACATTTGCCTTTTCTGTATGTACATGTATTTATGAATGGCAAATAGTGTAGATCCTGATCAGATTGTCTATTTAGGGTATTCACTGTTTGAACATGTCTGTCTTATTAATTTGGATTTTCATGGTATTCAGCACAAAAGAACAAAAAGTGGATTATTAGGTGAAATATGATAGTCAACTCTCAATTTCTCAGAGTCGAAAATCGTCTCAAACTACTGATATATCAAAGTAAATTTTCGGGTCCCAGAAAATTTACTTTGAGATACCAGTAGTTTGAGATAACAGGAGTTGAAATGTGAGCGAAAATAGGGTTTATGCCCAAACTATGTTCTTTGATATAAGAGGCACTTTAAGATATCAGTGTTTGGGATATCTCATGACCCTCATTACTGTATAGTTCATGCCATATATTACTGAGATTCTTACAATATATTATTGATATTATTCAAGAGATTTAATACAGGGTGTATATGTCTCAGTGTGTGCCATGCTTTAGAGTGCAGAATTTTTATTCTATCAGCATATGAATTATGTCATAGTTTTCATTGGTTAGGTTTGTTCCTACCTGTGCTGTCGACCGATCCAGTACTATAAAAAGTGGCTGTCAACCCATAATTTGGTCATTTGGACGGACGTTCGGCACCCCATTACTGCCGCTATGGATTCGTTCCGCTGAGGTGCGGGGAGAACGTCGATAGGAGAATTGAAATACTACTACTATAATTTGGTCATAAGCACTACCAATAAACGTAAATGGTACTATTTAATGGCTGTCGACCGAGCTGATACTGTTGTTGATTTTCTCAGTTGACAGCCACATTTTGATAATATGGTAATAGAATTTATCATATATTTTTTAGAAAATCCGTTCTTTTTACATATGTGATACAGGCAAGACTTCCATGCACGCATCAGGACTGCATATCTCAAAGACCGTATCACTCCAAAAATAGCCGAAACCCATATCACTGCCTAGTGAGAAAACCCCATATCATCCGTATCACACTCCACGTGGCCAAAACCCATATCACTATCTAGGGAGAAAAACCCGTATCATCCGTTTCACTCCCCACGTGACCCATATCATCCCTAGGGCAAAAAAGCCATATCACCACATTCAGAGCGCTTGGCGTTTATTCTTTTCTATCTTTAAAAACATGGTTTGCATTTATCAAATAGGAAAAATTTGGTCACAATAAAATTTATGATAAATAGATTATGATATAGCAATTTTCATATCATACCCCTTATCAACCCTCCACTCCCATATCAGCTCTCCACTCCCGTATCAGCCTGAGGGCTGATAAGAGGGTCTTGGGCTGATATGGGAGTCTCAGGTTGGTACGGGGTATGATATGAAAATTGTCATATAATAATCTCTATGTCCCAGTCCACAGCACAGGTAGGGAATTAGTTATTACCTGGAAATTTGTATTTCCCCAGTGATAATGAGACCCATTATCTGCTGATAATTCTGAGATAAACATTAGTTATAATGCTCCAAGGCAGTTCTATTGAGGGGTCACAACATATGTCTTTTTTGGGGAAATAAGAAATGTTGCCCCAGAATTATCATCAAATCAAGTGTGACCCACAAAATAGGGGGCTTAATGTATATTGGAACAGCAAAGACCCAGACCAGCCTTTGAATCTGGGCAGTCTGCTCAGAGCCTTTGCTGTTTTTGCACATTGTATGGACCCTGATGAATTGGCAAGCACAAAACGCAGACTGTAGCTAAACTGCTTGGATTCACAGACTGGTTTGAGTTTTTGCTATTTGCAGGTACGTTTGCAGCCATTTTTTAACTTGAGCCACAACATGACAAAACAAACAGTGTGGCATGTGGGCCCAGCAAAGACTCAGATCTGTCTGGGCATTCGCCCAGTCTGATCAGAGTCTTTGCTGTCCGCATGGAGCTAGCTTAGACCTTAGCTACCCTTAGCTTAAGCACACAGGGTGCACAAGCCACTTTGTTGGATTTGTTGTGTCACGACTCAAAAACTCATCATCGTAATCTAGGCCACTGATGCCAGTCATTTAAATATTGCTGTCATTTGTTTGTTGGCTCGTAAATATTAAATATGACAGCTCTATTTTGATGCCAAATTGTAGTAAAATAATTCATGATTGTAATGTTTGTACAAGTTTTAAATACGAGAATGTCATGTTCTCATTACAATATTGGTTAAATGCTTAGAATACATTAGTAATTTAGTGCTCTGCGGCCAATTCTGTTCTGTGCTTCATGCCAGTGGATGTTCCTTTTCAAAACAAACTTTGTATACTGCATGCCAGTCTGATGTCTGTGCTCAGACAGACATATTGATCTTTTCATGACTGGAGATGGGCCTTCATGGCATAATGGATTCTTAAATATTATGTCTGTCTTTGCTGTGTGTTTGAGCCTTGGCCGCACACATGTGAGAAAGCCAAGGTTGCTTACCAAACGTTAGGGAGCCCAGGTTTTCATCCACCTGTGCATAATGATCAGCTCAACGTAAGTGAAATACATGTATTCTTGAAAGGACCATACAACCCATATAAGAAAATAACAAGAAAATACTAAACAATCACTAAAGGTGATGAATGCCTCCGCCATATGCCTCACTAGATGCGTAATGTGTTTAGACATATTTGTGTGAAGTTATATCAAAATCGGTCCATAAACAAAGACAAAGTTTTTTTCTAAAAATAGCAACTTGCCTCTTAAAGGCTGGATCTCGAATTTTCCCAAGATATTGTCACACTTAACATTTGTGATAAGTTATATCAAAATCTGTCAATAAATAATGGTGCTTGAGGGATGACAAAGTTTTTGTCTAAAATAGCAACTGTGACCCCAACCTTGGTTCTACAATGCTGAAACGCAAACTTGTCCAAGACATTGTCATACTTCCCTTGACATGTGAAGCTATATAAAAATTAGTTTACAAATAAAGGCCTTAAAGCCATGACAAAGATTTACTTAAAATAGCATCTCCAACCTTGACCTTTGACCTACAATGCTGAAATGCAAACTTATCCCAGATATTGTCATGCTTAATATTTGTGTGAAGTTATATCAAAATTGGCACATAAAAAAGGGCCCTAGATGGATGACAATGTATTTTCTAAAAAAAAAAGCAACTGTGACCTTGACCATGACTCTAAAATTCTGGATCACAAACTTGTCCAAGATATTGTCACACTAAACATTTGGGTGAAGTTATATCAAAACCTGTGTATAAATAAAGGGGCTAGAGGGATGACTAAAGTTTTTTTCTAAAAATAGCAGCTTTGCTTGAACCTACAGTGCTGAAATGTATACTTGTCCAAGATATTGTCATACATAACATTTGTATGAAGTGTTATCAAAATCGATCCATAAATAAAAGCGCTAGAGCGATCACAAAGTTTTTATAAAAATTGCAACTGTGACCTTGACTTTTTGACTACCACCATGAAACATGAACTTGTTTGAGGTACTGTCATATCTAATATAGCTGTGATGTTATATCAAAATTGGTTGATAAATGAGTTCACTAGAGCAATGGCAAAAGGTGAGCTTGTACATAAGGCACAGAAATATGGTTAAAATATGTATGTCATTTAAGGGGTCATATTTCTGCAACAATGACCCGCATCAAAATTCCATTTCCTTAATGCACATGTTCAGTACATATCTGAACTGTGTTGCAAGTTTCGGATCCCTGCATCAAATACTATAGGCGAAGTTGTAGAGACAAGAGCAGTACTACAAAGTGAAATATGGTTAAACTATGTATGTCATTTAAGGGGACATAATTCTGCAATAATGACCTGAATCAAACTTCTGTTTCTTTTATGCACATGTTCAATGCATGTCTGAACTGTGTTGCAAGTTTCAATTCCCTGCATCAAATACTGTAGGAGGAGTTGTGGAGACAAGAACAGTACTACAAAGTGTGACGGATCGACGGACGGACATACAGACAAGGACAAAACTATATACCCCTCTGCACTTCATGGCGGGAGCATAAAAATTCATGATTGGTCAGGAACAGATTTGTATAAAGCTAATCTGGACATTTGCACGTCATAAGATACCTTTCTTGTGGCCTAGATACTAGAGCAATGCTACTCATTATAACAGAATGTAGATATATTGATAGTGCTATCACATTATGACTCAAGCTTGAAACAGACCAGTGAAATACAAGGCAAATGAGTACACTCATTGCTTTGTATTTCTTTGTAGTTTAGTTCAATATAACACTATTCACTTACAATGAATGCTAGGCCTTTCTGTGGACCCCAATCATAGCTTAATTAACCCATTCCATTCGGGATACCCCTTTACGGGTATCTGGGCAAACAGTTTGGATCCAGATCAGGCCCCACAAACGTGGGGCCTGATCTGACATCCAAACTGTTTGCTGCCTAGACATCATTTCTACAAGAGTTAGTTAGACCAGTATTGTCAAAATATGCTTGATTTTTTATGCAGACGACAATTTCAACAAACGACAAAAAATGACCAGAATGGAATGGGTTAAAGAACTGTACTGTACCATTATCAAAGTAATGCTCCTATCAGTCATATGGCCTAATTGTTTGATATTCAAACATAAGTACCATATTTATTTGGCTATAAAATGGGGTTTTCCTTTCTCTTGAATAACCCACGGACGGACAAGTGGCGCCCTGTTACTGTGGCTATGGATATGTTCTGCTGAGGTGCTGCGGGAATGTTGTTACAAGAATTGAAATACAACAAATTCAACCAATTGAAATACAACAACATCTTGAATGACCCTAAATCAGGCTTACGCAATTCTGCTGTTTAAGATTGGTTTTTCCTTCCAAAAAATCCCAAAAATCTAGATCCATCTTATGAAATGGATCTAGAATTTTGGGATTGTTTTGGAAGGGTGATACCTCCACCTCATGTGATGAATCTAAATTTTTGGGATTGTTTCAGAAGGGAAAAACATTTGGGATTGTTTTTGAAGGGAAACCCTCCATCTTATGTGATGTATCTAAATTTTTGGGATTGTTTCAGAAGGGAAAAACATTTGGGATTGTTTTTGAAGGGAAACCCTCCATCTTATGTGATGTATCTAAATTTTTGGGATTGTTTCAGAAGGGAAAAACATTTGGAGATTGTTTTTGAAGGGAAACCCTCCATCTTATGTGATGTATCTAAATTTTTGGGATTGTTTCAGAAGGGAAAAACATTTGGGATTGTTTTTGAAGGGAAACCCTCCATCTTATGTTATGTATCTAAATTTTTGGGATTGTTTCAGAAGGGAAAAACATTTGGAGATTGTTTTTGAAGGGAAACCCTCCATCTTATGTGATGTATCTAAATTTTTGGGATTGTTTCAGAAGGGAAAAACATTTGGAGATTGTTTTTGAAGGGAAACTGTTTTTGAAGGGAAACCCTCCATCTTATGTGATGTATCTAAATTTTTGGGATTGTTTCAGAAGGGAAAAACATTTGGAGATTGTTTTTGAAGGGAAACCCTCCATCTTATGTGATGAATCTAAATTTTTGGGATTGTTTCAGAAGGGAAAAACATTTGGAGATTGTTTTTGAAGGGAAACCCTCCATCTTATGTGATGAATCTAAATTTTTGGGATTGTTTCAGAAGGGAAAAACATTTGGAGATTGTTTTTGAAGGGAAACCCTCCATCTTATGTGATGTATCTAAATTTTTGGGATTGTTTCAGAAGGGAAAAACATTTGGAGATTGTTTTTGAAGGGAAACCCTCCATCTTATGTGATGTATCTAAATTTTTGGGATTGTTTCAGAAGGGAAAAACATTTGGAGATTGTTTTTGAAGGGAAACCCTCCATCTTATGTGATGTATCTAAATTTTTGGGATTGTTTCAGAAGGGAAAAACATTTGGAGATTGTTTTTGAAGGGAAACCCTCCATCTTATGTGATGTATCTAAATTTTTGGGATTGTTTCAGAAGGGAAAAACATTTGGAGATTGTTTTTGAAGGGAAACCCTCCATCTTATGTGATGTATCTAAATTTTTGGGATTGTTTCAGAAGGGAAAAACATTTGGAGATTGTTTTTGAAGGGAAACCCTCCATCTTATGTGATGTATCTAAATTTTTGGGATTGTTTCAGAAGGGAAAAACATTTGGAGATTGTTTTTGAAGGGAAACCCTCCATCTTATGTGATGTATCTAAATTTTTGGGATTGTTTCAGAAGGGAAAAACATTTGGAGATTGTTTTTGAAGGGAAACCCTCCATCTTATGTGATGTATCTAAATTTTTGGGATTGTTTCAGAAGGGAAAAACATATGGAGATTGTTTTTGAAGGGAAACCCTCCATCTTATGTGATGTATCTAAATTTTTGGGATTGTTTCAGAAGGGAAAAACATTTGGAGATTGTTTTTTAAGGGGAAACCCTCCATCTTATGTGATGTATCTAAATTTTTGGGATTGTTTCAGAAGGGAAAAACATTTGGAGATTGTTTTTGAAGGGAAACCCTCCATCTTATGTGATGTATCAAAATTTTTGGGATTGTTTCAGAAGGGAAAAACATTTGGAGATTGTTTTTGAAGGGAAACCCTCCATCTTATGTGATGTATCTAAATTTTTGGGATTGTTTAAGAAGGGAAAAACATTTGGTGATTGTTTTTGAAGGGAAACCCTCCATCTTATGTGATGTATCTAAATTTTTGGGATTGTTTCAGAAGGGAAAAACATTTGGAGATTGTTTTTGAAGGGAAACCCTCCATCTTATGTGATGTATCTAAATTTTTGGAATTGTTTCAGAAGGGAAAAACATTTGGAGATTGTTTTTGAAGGGAAACCCTCCATCTTATGTGATGAATCTAAATTTTTGGGATTGTTTCAGAAGGGAAAAACATTTGGAGATTGTTTTTGAAGGGAAACCCTCCATCATATGTGATGAATCTAAATTTTTGGGATTGTTTCAGAAGGGAAAAACATTTGGGATTGTTTTTGAAGGGAAACCCTCCATCTTATGTGATGAATCTAAATTTTTGGGATTGTTTCAGAAGGGAAAAACATTTGGAGATTGTTTTTGAAGGGAAACCCTCCATCTTATGTGATGTATCTAAATTTTTGGGATTGTTTCAGAAGGGAAAAACATTTGGAGATTGTTTTTGAAGGGAAACCCTCCATCTTATGTGATGTATCTAAATTTTTGGGATTGTTTCAGAAGGGAAAAACATTTGGAGATTGTTTTTGAAGGGAAACCCTCCATCTTATGTGATGTATCTAAATTTTTGGGATTGTTTCAGAAGGGAAAAACATTTGGAGATTGTTTTTGAAGGGAAACCCTCCATCTTATGTGATGTATCTAAATTTTTGGGATTGTTTCAGAAGGGAAAAACATTTGGGGATTGTTTTTGAAGGGAAACCCTCCATCTTATGTCATGTATCTAAATTTTTGGGATTGTTTCAGAAGGGAAAAACATTTGGAGATTGTTTTATGAAGGGAAACCCTCCATCTTATGTGATGTATCTATATTTTTGGGATTGTTTCAGAAGGGAAAAACATTTGGAGATTGTTTTTGAAGGGAAACCCTCCATCTTATGTGATGTATCTAAATTTTTGGGATTGTTTCAGAAGGGAAAAACATTTGGAGATTGTTTTTGAAGGGAAACCCTCCATCTTATGTGATGTATCTAAATTTTTGGGATTGTTTCAGAAGGGAAAAACATTTGGAGATTGTTTTTGAAGGGAAACCCTCCATCTTATGTGATGTATCTAAATTTTTGGGATTGTTTCAGAAGGGAAAAACATTTGGAGATTGTTTTTGAAGGTTAACCCTCCATCTTATGTGATGTATCTAAATTTTTGGGATTGTTTCAGAAGGGAAAAACATTTGGAGATTGTTTTTGAAGGGAAACCCTCCATCTTATGTGATGTATCTAAATTTTTGGGATTGTTTTAGAAGGGAAAAACATTTGGAGATTGTTTTTGAAGGGAAACCCTCCATCTTATGTGATGTATCTAAATTTTTGGGATTGTTTAAGAAGGGAAAAACATTTGGTGATTGTTTTTGAAGGGAAACCCTCCATCTTATGTGATGTATCTAAATTTTTGGGATTGTTTCAGAAGGGAAAAACATTTGGAGATTGTTTTTGAAGGGAAACCCTCCATCTTAAGTGATGTATCTAAATTTTTGGAATTGTTTCAGAAGGGAAAAACATTTGGAGATTGTTTTTGAAGGGAAACCCTCCATCTTATGTGATGAATCTAAATTTTTGGGATTGTTTCAGAAGGGAAAAACATTTGGAGATTGTTTTTGAAGGGAAACCCTCCATCATATGTGATGAATCTAAATTTTTGGGATTGTTTCAGAAGGGAAAAACATTTGGGATTGTTTTTGAAGGGAAACCCTCCATCTTATGTGATGAATCTAAATTTTTGGGATTGTTTCAGAAGGGAAAAACATTTGGAGATTGTTTTTGAAGGGAAACCCTCCATCTTATGTGATGTATCTAAATTTTTGGGATTGTTTCAGAAGGGAAAAACATTTGGAGATTGTTTTTGAAGGGAAACCCTCCATCTTATGTGATGTATCTAAATTTTTGGGATTGTTTCAGAAGGGAAAAACATTTGGAGATTGTTTTTGAAGGGAAACCCTCCATCTTATGTGATGTATCTAAATTTTTGGGATTGTTTCAGAAGGGAAAAACATTTGGAGATTGTTTTTGAAGGGAAACCCTCCATCTTATGTGATGTATCTAAATTTTTGGGATTGTTTCAGAAGGGAAAAACATTTGGAGATTGTTTTTGAAGGGAAACCCTCCATCTTATGTGATGTATCTAAATTTTTGGGATTATTTCAGAAGGGAAAAACATTTGGAGATTGTTTTTGAAGGGTAACCCTCCATCTTATGTGATGTATCTAAATTTTTGGGATTGTTTCAGAAGGGAAAAACATTTGGAGATTGTTTTTGAAGGGAAACCCTCCATCTTATGTGATGTATCTTAATTTTTGGGATTGTTTCAGAAGGGAAAAACATTTGGAGATTGTTTTTGAAGGGAAACCCTCCATCTTATGTGATGTATCTAAATTTTTGGGATTGTTTCAGAAGGGAAAAACATTTGGAGATTGTTTTTGAAGGGAAACCCTCCATCTTATGTGATGTATCTAAATTTTTGGGATTGTTTCAGAAGGGAAAAACATTTGGAGATTGTTTTTGAAGGGAAACCCTCCATCTCATGTGATGTATCTAAATTTTTGGGATTGTTTCAGAAGGGAAAAACATTTGGAGATTGTTTTTGAAGGGAAACCCTCCATCTTATGTGATGTATCTAAATTTTTGGGATTGTTTCAGAAGGGAAAAACATTTGGAGATTGTTTTTGAAGGGAAACCCTCCATCTTATGTGATGTATCTAAATTTTTGGGATTGTTTCAGAAGGGAAAACATTTGGAGATTGTTTTTGAAGGGAAACCCTCCATCTTATGTGATGTATCTAAATTTTTGGAATTGTTTCAGAAGGGAAAAACATTTGGAGATTGTTTTTGAAGGGAAACCCTCCATCTTATGTGATGTATCTAAATTTTTGGGATTGTTTCAGAAGGGAAAAACATTTGGAGATTGTTTTTGAAGGGAAACCCTCCATCTTATGTGATGTATCTAAATTTTTGGGATTGTTTCAGAAGGGAAAAACATTTGGAGATTGTTTTTGAAGGGAAACCCTCCATCTTATGTGATGTATCTAAATTTTTGGAATTGTTTCAGAAGGGAAAAACATTTGGAGATTGTTTTTGAAGGGAAACCCTCCATCTTATGTGATGAATCTAAATTTTTGGGATTGTTTCAGAAGGGAAAAACATTTGGAGATTGTTTTTGAAGGGAAACCCTCCATCTTATGTGATGTATCTAAATTTTTGGAATTGTTTCAGAAGGGAAAAACATTTGGAGATTGTTTTTGAAGGGAAACCCTCCATCTTTATGTGATGTATCTAAATTTTTGGAATTGTTTCAGAAGGGAAAAACATTTGGAGATTGTTTTTGAAGGGAAACCCTCCATCTTATGTGATGAATCTAAATTTTTGGGATTGTTTCAGAAGGGAAAAACATTTGGAGATTGTTTTTGAAGGGAAACCCTCCATCTTATGTGATGGATCTAAATTTTTGGGATTGTTTCAGAAGGGAAAAACATTTGGAGATTGTTTTTGAAGGGAAACCCTCCATCTTATGTGATGTATCTAAATTTTTGGAATTGTTTCAGAAGGGAAAAACATTTGGAGATTGTTTTTGAAAGGAAACCCTCCATCTTATGTGATGAATCTAAATTTTTGGAATTGTTTCAGAAGGGAAAAACATTTGGAGATTGTTTTTGAAGGGAAACCCTCCATCTTATGTGATGTATCTAAATTTTTGGAATTGTTTCAGAAGGAAAAACATTTTGGGGATTGTTTTGGAAGGGAATAACCTCCATCTTATATCCAAAGAAATATGGTACTACTAGTATATTTGCTGTTTCTCAATGATTTTTGTATCATTTCTATGACAGATTGTTTGTTACTTAGAGAATTTATTAAAGTTAGATGATGGAAAAAGTATTGTTTGATTGTCATCCTGCATGTTTATTCTAAAACTGAAGTTCAATTAAGATGGGGAATATTCATGAAAATTATGAAGTTACTTTCGTTTGTGATGATAATAGCATATGTTTTGACCCCTCATTCGAATGCTTTGGAGGAGCGGCAGTAGTGTAGTGGTTAACGCACTAGACTACCACTCCAGGGGTGACAGTTCCATCACCCACTCCTTTGATCTTTGGGTGAAACTTCCCATCTTTATATTATCTACTTGTCGGTTGGACATTAGACACAAGGTCACTGACTCACTAGCATCCTTTTGGTGGTAAGATTTGAAAATATCATTAAGGGATACTGAGATCTAGAATTTCAAAAAGGTAAAAACACTGGCTCAAAAATTATTTTCTTTTGCATGAGAATATAGTTTCTTGTACAGAAACATACGGTTACAGAATACAATAACAGAACTTGGAAGTCATACATGCATTATATATAACACAAGGATGATGGATGATAGTGACTTGAAGGTTTTTCAGCTTTTTCTGTCATATCAGGATGATGGGAGGGTGATTATGAAGGGCTCTGTGCCAAGAAACCGCATTTAGGACAATGTAGCCTCCAGCAGGACTCGATCCCAAGATTCTGAATAAGGCAGCTCTAACCACTCGGCCATGACCCTTCAAAGTGTTAAAACATGGACCATAGTCAGTCTGTGAACAAAATTTGGTCAGAACTTTTAAGGTGTATGGATTCACTTCCGTGGGAAGCAGCTCTGCCATTTTTGTTTTGGCCTCCCTTCTCAGTGGGGATCAATTCTTAAAGGAAAGAATTTGCTCCTCTAGGAGCAAATTCTTCCCTTTAAGAGTTGGCCCCTTTTCGGAAGGGTTTTTGTTGCCCAGGGAAGCAAACAGAAAGTCACAAAATTTCTCTACTCTTAAAAAAACAAGAGGGCCATGGTGGCCCTGAATCGCTCACCTGAGCATTAATCAGTTCACTGGCTCTGGTGAAGATTTATAAGAGTTTTTACCATACTAACATTTGACCTAGTTTTTGACCCGACATGACCCAGTTTCAAACTTGGCCTGGATATTGTAAGAATAAACATTCTGACACAGTTTCATTGAGATTGGATCAAAACTGTGCCCTCTGGAGCGTATACAAGGTCGTTCTTATATTTGACCTAGTGACCAAGTTTTTGACCCAACACGACCCAGTTTCAAACTTTACGCAGATTTCATTAAGATAAACATTCTGACAGAGTTTCATGAAGATTGGATCAAAACTGTGCCCTCTAGGGTGTACACAAAGTTTTTCTAAGATTTGACCTTGAGCCGACGTGACTCAGTTTCATAGGGGGCTTAGATATATGGACAATAAACATTTTGACATAGTTTCATGTAGATTGGATCAAAACTATGCCTTCTAGTGCTTACACAACGTTTTTCTAAGATTTGACCTAGTGACCTAGTTTTTTACCCGACATGACCTACTTTCAAACTTGGTCGAGAGTTTATGAAGATAAACATTTTGGCAAAGTTTCATAAAGATTAGATCAAAACTGTGTCCTCTAGAGCGTACACAAGGTTTTTCTATGATTTGACCTATAGACCTAGTTTTCGACCCGACATGACCCAGTTTCAAACTTGTCCTACATATTATGAGGATAAACATTCTGACAAAGTTTCATGAACTTTGAATCAAAACTGTGCCTTCTAGAGCGCACACAAGGTTTTTCTAAGATTTGACCTAGTGACCTAGTTTATGACTCGACAAGACCCAGTTTCGAACTTGGCCTAGAGTTTATGGAGATAAACATTCTGACAATGTTTCATAAAGATTGGATCAAAACTAGAGCGTACACAAGGTTTTTCTATGATTTGACCTAGTGACCAAGTTTTTGACCTGACGTGACCCAGTTTCGAAATTGTCCTAGATATTATGAGGATAAACATTCTGACAAAGTTTCATGAGCTTTGGATGAAAACTGTGCCTTCTAGAGCGTACACAAGGTTTTTCTAAGATTTGACCTAGTGACCTAGTTTTTGACCCGACATGACCCAGTTTCAAAGTTATCCTACATATTATGAGGATAAACATTCTGACAAAGTTTCTTGAACTTTGGATCAAAACTGTGTCCTCTAGAGCGTACACAAGGTTTTTCTATGATTTGACCTAGTGACCTTGTTTTTGACCCGACATGACCTACTTTCAAACTTGGCCGAGGGTTTATGGAAGTAAACATTCTGACAAAGTTTCATAAAGATTAGATCAAAACTGTGTCCTCTAGAGCGTACACAAGGTTTTTCTATGATTTGACCTAGTGACCTAGTTTTTCATGATTTGACCTAGTGACCCAGTTTCAAACTTGTCCTACATATTATGAGGATAAACAATCTGACAAAGTTTCATGAACTTTGGATCAAAACTGTGCCTTCTAGAGCTTACACAAGGCTTTTCTAAGATTTGACCTAGTGACCTAGTTTTTGACCCAACAAGACCCAGTTTGGAACTTGGCCTAGAGTTTATAGAGATAAACATTCTGACAATGTTTCATAAAGATTGGATCAAAAGTGTGTCCTCTAGAGCATACACAAGGTTTTTTCTATGATTTGACCTAGTGACCTAGTTTTTGACCCGACGTGATCCAGGTTCAAACTTATCCTAGATATTATAAGGATAAACTTTCTGATTAAGTTTCATGAACTTTGGATCAAAACAGTGCCTTCTAGAGCGTACACAAGGTTTTTCTAAGATTTGACCTAGTGACCTAGTTTTTGACCCGACATGACCCAGTTTCTAACTTGGCCTAGAGATTATGGAGATAAACATTCTGACAAAGTTTCATAAAGATTGGATCAAAACTGTGTCCTCTAGAGCGTACACAAGGTTTTTCTATGATTTGACCTAGTGACCTAGTTTTAGACCCGACGTGACCCAGTTTCGAACTTGTCCTAGATACTATGAGGATAAACATTCTGACGAAGTTTCATGAACTTTGGATGAAAACTGTGCCCTCTAGAGTGTACACAAGGTTTTTCTAAGATTTGACCTAGTGTCCTAGATTTTGACCCGACATGACCCAGTTTCGAACTTGTCCTAGATTTCATGGAGATAAACATTCTGACAATGTTTCATAACGATTGGATCAAAACTGTGTCCTCTAGAACATACACAAGGTTTTTTCTATGATTTGACCTAGTGACCTAGTTTTTGACCCGACGAGATCCAATTTCAAACTTATCCTAGATATTATAAGGATAAACTTTCTGATTAAGTTTCATGAATTTTGGATCAAAACTGTGCCTTCTAGAGCGTACACAAGGTTTTTCTAAGATTTGACCTAGTGACCTAGTTTTTGTTCGACACGACCCAGTTTCGAACTTGGCCTAGAGTTTATGGAGATAAACATTCTGACAAAGTTTCATAAAGATTGGATCAAAACTGTGTCCTCTAGAGCGTACACAAGGTTTTTCTATGATTTGACCTAGTGACCTAGTTTTAGACCCGACGTGACCCAGTTTCGAACTTGTCCTAGATACTATGAGGATAAACATTCTGACAAAATTTCATGAACTTTGGATGAAAACTGTGCCCTCTAGAGCGTACACAAGGTTTTTCTAAGATTTGACCTAGTGACCTAGTTTTTGACCCGACATGACCCAGTTTCTAACTTGGCCTAGATTTTATGGAGGTTAACATTCTGACAAAGTTTCATAATGATTGGATCAAAACTGTGTCCTCTAGAGCGTACACAAGGTTTTTCTATGATTTGACCTAGTGACCTAGTTTTAGACCCGACGTGACCCAGTTTCGAACTTGGCCTAGATACTATGAGGATAAACATTCTGACAAAGTTTCATGAACTTTGGAAGAAAACTGTGCCCTCTAGAGCGTACACAAGGTTTTTCTAAGATTTGACCTAGTGACCTAGTTTTTGACCCGACATGACCCACTTTCGAACTTAGCCTAGATTATATAAAGACTAACATTCTGACAAAGTTTCATAAAGATTGGATCAAAACTGTGGCCGCTAGAGTGTACACAAGCAAAAGTTGACGGACGTCCGGACGTCCGGACGGACGTACGACGGACGACGGACATCAGGGTATCCCAAAAGCTCACCCTGAGCACTTCGTGCTCAGGCGAGCTAAAAATACAGCAGAAAAACATGGGGTGTACCAATACACATTCAGGAAATGGCAAAAAAATTGAATCTGGTCTTTCTGTCATCATTCCCTGTGTTCGAAAATGAGCAAAATTCACACAGGAAAAATGGAAAGATAGCAAAATTTCAAAAATGTGTCCTCTTTTAGCTCGCTCGTATGAATGTACAGGTAGAGCTGTTGCACTACCACGAGCATTGGTGGCGGCAGGAGCGTCGGGGTTAGCAAAATGTTAAAGTTTTATGTGATGAGCAAAGCGCTGTCAGGGGAGCTATCCTATACGTGGACAGGTCTTGTTTATATCTACATGCACTGATTTGTACATGCAACTACTGAGACCTTTGATGTTTGTAACCTGGGCGAGAGGACCAGAATTATGATCACGAGTACAGTCCATGGTGTATCCACGAGAGACTGAAGGAGCCTAAGGTAATCAGGGGGATTGTGAGCTCATTTGTAAAGCTTAGAATGGATGGATTGTTGACTTGCGATTTTATGTCTTTTTCAACAGTATTTCAGTCATGGGATGGTGGGAGGGTGATGATGAAAGGGTGTGTACAATGGAACCCTGTTTACGGTTGAAAAGTTTCGCCAGCAGGAATCAAACCCAGACCGCTAGATCAGTAGGCCAGTGCTGTATAGCTTCAAAATAACTTCAAAGCACATTGGGACAAAACTAAAACTGTTGGGAAAACAGGAAGAAAATGACCTTGTACACCAAAACATGATCTGATATGAGCCGCAACACAAGAAAACCAGCAAAGTGGTTGTGCACCCAGCGCAGACTCAGATCAGCCTGGGCATCCAGAAAGACCAGAAATTCTTTGTTATCCGCATGGACGTAGCTTAGACTCTTAGGTACCCTATAAGCGCTTAGCGAAGACTCAGGTCAGACTGGGTGGATGCCCAGGCTGATCTGAGTCTGCACAAAACCACTTTGTTGGTTTTCTCGTGTCACGCTCATATGATTATCTCGTCTTGTAAAACTTCTGTCTTAAAACTTCTAGTGCCTTTTCTCTTCGGCTAGGATGTTTGTAAAGTTCTCTCCCTTTTGAACATGTTTCATAATTAATTTCCTCGTGCAGAAATCTGTTTAGCTCCAAATTGCTTCTATGTTTAAGAACACTGTCAGCAAACTTGTAATCCATCATTAGGAATTCTCTTAGACCATTATTAAGACCGTCGAATGTGTTCAGTGAGTCAGCTTTGCTGATCCCTGACTGTTCTTGTAAATGTCTGCCAAATTTAAGTCTTTGCAGTTCTTCGAACAGCTTGAGAATTCTGATTTCCCTTGGCAGGATCTGAAAAAGAAATGCATTTAGTTATTTGCAATTTCAATTTGCGAATTCAGGGGGCACACAACTTTAAAGATGGACTATTTAGTCGAGGTTCAAAAGTAATTCTACTGTACAAAATATTTTTCCATCACGAGACCGGTACATTTACATGTTTACAAGAAACTTAATTTTGGCAGCTCTCCTTAGCCAAGCATAAAATAATTACTATAACTGTAAAGCTAAATAAACAATGCAATAAACACTATTTACAGAACTGAGTTCGGTCCCCACATATGCTTAACAAACTTGAGTAAAGGACCTCTGACAGTATCAATGCATATTTGCCCATTTTTCGACAAATTACTGTACCTTCCTCGGGCAGCAAAAGTTGAAATATTTGACATTAATATGTAGCCTTGTGTACTATAAAGACATTTTAACAGTGATTTTGAAAAAATTATCATGCCTCTAGATTAACATAGACCAGTTTTATCAAGAGGGGTATGTGAATTTTTCAGTCTCTGAAAATAGGTCCATTTATTTGGTTTTCTAAGATATCGAAATCTTAATTGATAACTATGCTAAAACTGACTTACACTCTACTGTTACTGATATTATGCAATATTTTTCCAGTACTAAGGACTTTAGCCTATTTTTAGATATAAAGGGTGTAAGTACCCCACCCACTTTTTCAGTTTTTCAGCTGTAGACTATCTTTTCCCCCCGTGCCTCAGCAAGCCACTCACATATAATGTGTATTATGATAGTACACACATACATGCAAAGTGGCTAGCTGAGGCACGGGGGGAAAAGTATCTTTAAAAAACTTTTCCTGTTTCCATTACGTTTAATTATAAAATTTGGCTTTTTCCACCGAAAATTGAAGCCTATGTGCAAAATAATCAGAAAGTACATTCATGGCCAGTTAGGGGAAGTTGAGAGCAACAAATTTCAAGAGAAATTCTTGGGTATATCAAAAATTTAATTTTGACTATTTTTATAGGCAAATTAACATTACAACCGTCAGAGGTCCTTTTGGCATCAGCAAGTTTCCATTGACGTTAATGGCAACGTCGTGTAAAAATGAACCAAAAACTCAAAAGTAAAAGTTAAAGTCATGCTGTTTAAGTATAAGGTGAACAACTGAAAAGAAACAATAATATTGCGTGCATTATTCGTTTACCATTCTACCAGAACCAAAACAATTGTAATTCGTTCAGCAGAATTCCAAACTATAATTTTCAGTAAACCTTAAAATACACTGAAGTCTATGGAAAAATTAATTTTGTGAAATTACTTTTCATCCTTGACTGTAGTATTAAGTTTGCAAACAGTGTAGATCCAGAACAGGCGGTACATAATGAGCCTCTTCATCTGGGCCCACGCTGTTTGCCCTCTAGATCTAGTCTTTGATTTATACATGATCTTGAAAGAGCTATTTTTAGCTCACCTGAGCATGAAGTGCTCAAGGTGAGCTATTGTGATTGATATTTGTCCGTCGTCCATCTGTCCCTCCGTCGTCAACAATTTCTTCAAACGACATCTCTTCCATAGAACAGTAAGCCAATTTCAAAATGTTTCTGTTATAGCCCTGAACCAAAATTGCTAAAATGGTTCTGCTCCGCTGAACAAAATGGCTGCCAGAGCTAAAATAGAAAAACCTTTATACGACATCTCCTCTGAAGCCAATTAATGGCTTGATTTCAAAAAAATTCATAGAAATGTTTGACTCATGGCCCTGAACCAAAATTGATAAAACAGTTCCACTCTGCTGAACAAAATGGCCGCCAGAGCTAAAAGTTGAAATCTAAAAAAATAGAGAAAACTTTAAACGACATCTCCTCTGAAGCCAATGGCTCGATTTCAAAATAATTTCACAGAAATGTTTGACTCATGGCCCTGAACCAAAATTGCTAAAACGGTTCCACTCCACTGAAAAAAATGGCCGCAAGAGCTAGAAATAGAAATAAATCTTAGAATGACACAGAGGGCACAGTTTTGATCCAATCATCATGAAACTTTGTCAGAATGTTTATCTTAATCAAATCTAGACCAAGTATGAAACTGGGTCATGTGGGATCAAAAACTAGGTCACTAGGTCAAATCGTAGAAAAACCTTGTGTACACTCTAGAGGGCACAATTATGATCCAAGCCTCATGAAACTTTGTCAGAATGTTTATCCTTATACAATCTAGGCCAAGATTGAAACTGAGTCAGGTGGGGTCAAAAACTAGGTCATAAGGTCAAATCTTAGAAAGCCTTGTGTACACTCTAGAGGGCACAGTTATGATCCAGTCATCATGAGACTTTGTCAGAATGCTTACCTTTATGAAATCTAGACCAAGTCTGAAACTGAGCCATGTCAGGTCAAAAACTAGGTCACTAGGTCAGATCTTAGAAAAAAACATGTGAATGCTGTAGACGGCACAGTTTTGTTCCAATCTTCATGAAACTTTGTCAAAATGTTTATCTCCAACAAATCTAGACCAAGGGTGCAACTGGGTCATGTTGAATCAAAAACTAGGTTACAAGGTCAAACCTTATAAAAAACATTTATATACTGTAGAGGGCACTGTTTTGGTTCAATCTTCATGAAACTTTGTCAGAATGATTATCTTAATGAAATCTAGGCCAAGTTTGAAACTGAGTCTTGTCGAGTCAAAAACTAGGTCACTAGATCAAATCATACATTCTTGTTTACACAATTGTGGCTTTATTTTGCATTGAATCTTCATGAAACTTTGTCAGAATGTTTATCTTCGTGCCATGTAGGCCCAGTTTGAAACTGAATAATGTATGATCAAAAACTAGATGGCCAGGTCAGATCTTAGAAAAACATTGTGTACACTCTAGAGGGCACAGTTTTGATCCAATCTTCATGAAACTTTATCAGAATATAGATTAGAAAGTGCAAAACTGCTTCAATTGAACCATTATCAAATAGATGATCTTCCATGTTATTTCATCATAACTCAGGTGAGCGATTTAGGTCCATCATGGACCTCTTGTTTTTGAAATTTTTGTCGTCTGCATTTTCGGTGCTATAAGGATTAAGCTTAATGCAGCGTCATCGTGTACTCATGATCAAGCCAGTAGGCAATTAGGCACGTCGGTATGAGGGTCGTTTTAGCTTTGTGTACCAGCAGGGTTCGCAATAAGACAGAAATTAAAGACTGCTCAACCAAATTGTTGTTCACTATTTTAAAATTTGTGACAGAGATTTGACAATGACGTGACATCTCAGTTCAGTTCACATAGGTGGGCGGGGACCTAACATGAAAATGATAATGTTGCTTCCTCTAAATAGTGCACCCACTCACCTTTAAGTTAGTGTTTCATCAATACTTTTTGAACTTTTACCATTTGACATTTAGATTGAAAAATAACCACACATTCTTTTAACGCTTTCAAACTTTAACAACAAATAGTCACCAAACACCCATTATTTACTTAAATGTTGATAAACAACAACATAAATTTTCTGTAATTCAATGCAAATTCCACCAAATGGGTATAAAATCACTAGGGCTGACAATATGGACAGTAAATATTTGTTTTACAAGCTGGTTGAAAAAGAACCTTACGAAAGGTGCAAGCATCAAGGGCTAAAGAAGCCTGTGCATACGTGCAAATTAATCAGCATCTTCCTTTTTTTATCTTATAAACACCAAAGAGGTCATAGACTGCTTATGCAAATAGGGTGGACTTTGATCAGACTGCGCATATGCGCAGTCTGATCAGAGTCTACCATATTCACAAACATATTAAGGCATATTTTCATGCTATGCCAATTATTTGTTTAAGAGAATCTATAAAAGCATTACAAATGTGTGTTCTAGATCAAATATTTATGAATGCATCGATATATTTTATAATATGCGCCAGCCACTGGGGCAAATGAGAAGTCAAACGGAACTCTCATCTGTAGCAAATCAATTAGCTGTTGAAGCGTCAGAAACTAGGTGACAAATGCACCAAAAACATTAAATGAGCCGCGACACGAGAAAACCAACAAAGTGGTCATGCGCCCAGCTCAGACTCAGATCAGCCGGGGCTTCCGTCCAGTTTGATCAGACTCTTTGCTAGGAGCTTAAAGGGTATCTAAGGGTCTAAGCTACCTCCATGCGGACAGCGAAGACTCTGATCAGACTGGGCGGATGCCCAGGCTGATCTGAGTCTGCGCTGGGCGCACAACCACATTGTTGGTTTTGTCGTGTCGCGGCTCAAATCTATATCGTATTGAAAATTCAAAGAATAAAGGGCAAACAGCAAATACATGTATTCAGAAGAGGTGGCTTATTATTAGTCGCCTCATCTGGATTTAGGCTGTTTCCAAATTCAAGTGAAGCCATTTTTGTAGCTTTCATTATTAGATATGCATGACTAAAGCTTAACTAAATGCATAATGTATGGGTCACATAGTTTTAAAGTAAACTGAAATATTTACTAGTCACATGGCAGCGAGCTTAAGTAAATGCATAATGTATGGTTCATAGAATTTTAAAGTAAAGTGAATATTTATTAGTCACATGGCAACGACAAACAAAGCTTATGGCGTATAATGGGATGGTGTACACTATATTTTTTATAGTGTACACTATATTTTTAAAATAATGTCGTGTACCATCCCAGTGTATGCCATAAGCTTTGTTGCTGTTTATAAATCCGCATTGGAGGCGCACTCGCAAATTTAGTCGAATGTACTCAGAAGGTATAAGTATACTAGATGTCCAATAAAAATAGATGCCAAGGAAATATGACTGTTTTGAAATTTCTAAATGAGGCATCTACTGTATTATTCCATGAATCTGAAGAGATAAGTGTCCCAGTAAGTTGCAAGCATGATTGGGGCCCAATTTTAGAATCATTCATTAAACTTAACCACGATCTTAATTAAATTTAAGGTCCAAAAATTTCATATGTATATAAAAGTATACAAAAACAATATTAATTTCAGTTTTCTTCCCGAACATTTGTAAGATCACATGAACACTGTGATTCTCATTATGATTTAGATATAGATTGTCTTAAAGTGAAACTTTCAGGCTTTTCGTGCAGGTTGTCCTTAAAATTGATTGTGAACCAGGGCTCAGGTTATTCATTGTAAGATCAACGTATCAATTTACAAGAAAGACGATTATTTTTCACTCTGCATATTGCTGGCTGCTGGGCTATTTTCGCGTTCTCCTTCCTGGTAAGCTGAACAGACCCGATAATAAATTCAGTCTATACTGACCAACTCCTCTGGCACTGGCCATGAAAGTAGCTGAAAAGCACTCTATGCCCTATTATGATTTGAACTGGCAGCCACACAATAGAGTACAATATAGTTTACGAAATCCAATTAGTTGACAATGTGCAATATCAGGGTATTGTGTATGATATAAAAGACAATAATAAAATTGAACAATTTCTGATTCAAAACATTGGGACACCGCTGCTTCCGCCAAATACTGCAATTACAATCTATCTTAAAAACTTACAAATTGATTCGGCTATTCGAAAAGGCGTCATAATTTCCGACAGAATGACAAACAATGTAGACCCTGATTATACTGCTTAAAATGAGCAGTCTGATCTGGATCTTAATTGTTTGCTCAGGTACGGCTGTCCCAAGATTTTGGGTCCTTACGCCAGCTGCAGTACTACAGGTATTCAGAATCAATACATGTTTTATTATTTTAAAATGAAATTTGGTATGGCATGTGAGAGCGCTGCCTTTCAATACTTATACATCTAACATAAAAAGCTTGCTGCCTATTCTAATAAGCTGAAAAATTACTTGCAAATGCAAGGTTGAAAAAGGCCTTTGTCAAGCGAACACTGAACTCTTAAATTGTTTGAGGAAAATGTCTTTCAATAACCATACAACTAACAAAAAAGCAAAACAAAAAAAATCTGCCTATTCTTAGATAAGCTGGTGCAAAGTTGCATTGCCTTTATCAAGCGTACAATGAACTCTGTTAAAACTGTTTGAAGAAGATTACGTCTCTGGGATGCCATGATATTCTGTAAGCACCTGAAACGTCTAAAGAAATATAATTCAAATGTATAGGGTCAAGTCGGGTAACTTCGGACAGCGGATAAATTCGGACATACCATTCCAAACAGTGAAAATCCAGATGAGCCGTCTCATCAGGATTTTCACTGTTTGACCAGTTAATTTTGTTTTAATTCCAAACAACTGACATATAAAGGAAACAATGTCACTGTCCGAATTTACCCGCTGACCGAATTTACCCGACTTTACCCTATACAAGGGGGGGGGGGGGGGGGGGATGTAAGTTCATGTTAAGCGCACTACTCGTGCAACAAATGCATACATTCGGGCTTAACCTTCCACAACAAGTTGTGGAATAAAAAGACGAAAACCCTGTTCACCGACTTACAAACAATACAGCATGCAAATAAAAAGTGTTTTGTGCAGCTCATACCCTTGTATGTAGGACTTCGTAAATTATCTATAGAAGTTCCTCCACTCTGTAAATTAAAAGATATAAAATACTTTTTACACAAAATAAATGAACTGAAACAAGGTTTAACTGAAAACAAGGTTTAATTGATTCTAAAACAAAAGTTCGAAAGCAGAATAAATGCACGATAGCATACGAGGTAATTTACATGTTTACCAACACTGAGTGCCCCAACATCACGCTGTTAAACTGATACAGACAGACTATATAATGGGACTGTGTTTACATTCTATTGTGTATACTGACATTTGCACACTGGCACATTGGCATGAGTATGCGTATATTCTGCAGCATATTGTGCACTGTTCTCGGTCCGCTGTATACTGTTTACTGTATATTGTGTCTTGTCAATTTTTTTCCTGCACACTATTTCTTAGACACTGCGCCTTGTCTACTTTAACATTGACTACGCGAGCGCGAGAGCTTAAACACACAGTGCATGCAATTGCGTGAAAAACTTTATCACAGGAAACACTATACAATATACAGGACACAAGAAATAGTAAACAATTCACAACAGTGAACTGTAGACATTATGCGGTAGGCATGCGCGAATGCTCTTGCGCGCATGCAATAATCCCAGAAGACATAGAGGATCTTACATGAGTGCTCATGTATTACTGAATTTATTAAACGAGTTGGGGAAAAAGATAAGATGCGAGGCTATGCCGAGCATCTTATCGTTTTCCCCAGCGAGTTTAATAAATTCAATAATACAGGAGCACGAATGCAAGATTCTATTTATCATATGACACTAAAATCATATTTTATTAGCAAATTTCGCACTAAAACGTCATGATTTCCCGATTGGAAAAGGCGACGTTTTTATAGACGTCAACGCATAACGCTACGACGTAATTTGCATATTTAATCCACTAGTGGATTATCGATTTTAATGCATAGAGGATATTTGACTCTTTCGGTGTAAGATCGATTTTTATTTCACCGAATGAACACCAAAAGCAGTATTTTCACGAGTGGCGAAGCCACGAGTGAAAATACCACTCTTGGTGTTCATGAGTGAAATAAAAATTCATCTTACACTGAAAAAGGCAAATTTTCTATTTCTTTTATGCTTGAAAATCCCAAAAATTCTGTTTATTCATGAGCGTCAGCCATCACGACAGAAACACAACTTTATTTCTCGCCTTTTTGCGTCAAATTTGATGCTTCCAGCGAGCATGCTGGGTATGATATTGGTTGCAAACAAAGTTTGCAACTGAAAAATAGCTTCAAATATCATTTTGATAAACCGATCGCAAAAGAATTATCAAGAAAGAATGCCTATAGGAGACTTAGGCGGCCTGACGTCGCGTGCAGTAACAATGTTACGTTGGTGCTTTAAGTGACGTCATTAACGTCGTAATGACGTGCAAACATGCGTGACGAAAATTTTGTCAAGCCAGATAAGATTTAGCCAATTAATCAACAAAACCCTTGAGGCTATTTCACAAAAATCCTATTTCTGAAACAGTGAAATCGAAAGTGATAATTTCACTGTTTGAAACAGTGAGATTATCAGTTTCGATTTCACCGAGAAATCTCTATAAATCATTGAAAAGTATAAAAGAAATGGCTTTATTACACTCTCGGATGTGACGTCATATGATAAAGTACACTGCCGTATGCGACATCCATTAATATTATTATTATAAGGTCTACAAGGAGCACATCCAAGAACAAAAAAGAAAGAAAAATAATCAGACTTGCTTCTTTGTATACCTTAATTTGAGCCGCGACACGACAAAACCAACAATGTGGTTGTGCGCCCAGCGCAGACTCAGATCAGCCTGGGCATCCGCCCAGTCTGATCAGAGTCTTTGCTGTCCGCATGGAGGTAGCTTAAACCCTTAGCTACCATTCGAGCTCTTAACGAAGAGTCTGATCAAACTGGGCAGATGACCAGGCTGATCTTAGTCTGCGCTGGGCGCACAACCACATTGTCGGTTTTGTCGTGTCGCGGCTCATTTATTTATGTGTATGCATTTGCATATGAGTATATGTGTGCATGTATCTATATGTATGTGTGTGCATATGTCTGTAGATTTGTATTTACATGCGTTTTCTCGTCCATATATTCACTTACAAGATACAAGAATATTTAAAGTCGACTTTCAAGTGTACAACAGCTCAACATTAGCCAGTAAGGCTATTTTGTCGACAAACAAAATAAAAAAAAACACTATACAAATAAATATATAAAACAGCTCACAGGCATTAATGATACATCACAGTTGCATACTACAGGTTAAGAGTTTACTATCAGATATGACCCAAAATTTAAACCAGGAAAACTGTCTTCAGTCTGGGGCGCCAAGCACATGTACATTTGTTTATTTAGCTATTGATTCTTCAGCTAGTCATTTGAACATAATGTTGTGGTCCTTGTAGATTACTAGATTTGCTAGTTGAATGTCTGCATGTTAACGCACTGTAAATATATTGTAGGGGAGGGGCTGTAACTAATGTTGTGTGAACCTGTAGCCCGTATAGGTAATTTAAATCAATCTAGTCTGTTTACGATAAGCAATGGTTTGCGCATTTCTGCTAATGCTTGAGCAGAACTCTATGTTCAAAATAACTGTGAATGGAATCAATGATTCCCAAGAACACAAAACTGTGACTATAGGTTGATCTGTTGTGCAGACGACGTCAGACTCCAATACGATATGCTCACCGATATCCTCAGGATTAGCTGAAGTACGAGTACAGTTCGTAGTTGGCTGAAAGTACAAAAACTGAGGAAAAAGAGAAAGAGTCAAAGTGAGAGCATTAACACACACAGTCAGGTGGCTGTATATCAAACAGTTGGCAATTCCCAGGCCCGATGCCCCCCACCCCTTCTCCCACGTCCGAGAAAAATAAAAACAAGAACAGCAAAAAAAAAAAAAAAAAAAAAAAAAGAAAGAAAGAAAGAAACGCGGAAGCTCTTAACTAATACTCTTGACAAGTTCATAATTAATGCGTGTTTGCATTCATGTGGCTGTAAAACACGCATACTGCATTTGAACATACAGATCACACCTAGATAAGTCACAGGCGCTTGAAGTTTTATGCTATTAAATATATTTCAATGATGCCGCTAAACATCCAGGCTATGAGCCGTTTTGAAGAAATAGCTATTTCTTACCCTATAGACAGCGTCAAGTTTAAAGGGTTATGAGTTGTTGTTTTTTTACACAGAACTTCAAGCGCCTGTGGATAAGTAGGCCTACAGAAAAAAAACTGTCCATGCCGATTGCTGATTGACGTTTACTGTCTGTTTTACATATTCTTCCCAGTAGCTACTATCTCTGGAGAGATAGCGATTTGGGCAACTGTCATGGTCAGGCAATTGTTTTAGTCGGTATTGATATATGCGGTGATCTTGAATTAACTGAATGTAAATAGGGCTAGATCATCAAGTACAGATCGAAATCAATCATACATTGCTAACTTTTCAAAGTTTCGAGTAGCACACTTGCAAGAAAAAATTTCTTGAGAGATTTTCATCTTGTTAATCAATATTGTAACATTACCGAGACCTTGCAAAGTTGAGGAAAACGACAATTTTTTCGCGAACATCTGTAACAAAGAATTTCTGAGAGTTAGCAATGTATCTACCTCTAGGTACAAGCTCGCAGAATATCCTTCAGTCAAGGTTACTATTTTAAGAAACACCAATATTTAATTGCCTGTAAAACCTTGCTGGAACTTTCAAAGTGTAATTTTATAGTTTTTATGCTAAATTCACAGCTGCAGCTAATATTTGACGATAAAATCTATCACCATGGACACTTGTTCAGGGTTTGTTTAAAGAATCAAATTTAAGGTCTTGTTGCCTAAAATTTTTCCAAAGTGTAGTTTGTTCCCTAAGGTATATCGTGTCTAATGCTCTGCAAGACCGTGGCGGAAAGTTAACAAAAGCGGTAGAACTATTAGAAACCTGCCGATTGCTGATAAGGAGCAGGAATCAGAAGCCCCAGTGGAAAGCCTAAAAACATGTACAGGGTATGAAATGGAGATATTTGCTGAGAAGGCCAAACTGATAACCATCAGCGCCAACGGCATACAAAGGCAGATCAAGGTAAAAGGACAAGAATTGGGAATTTTGTGCGGTAGATGCACCTCGGAGCAGTTGCCTTAACATTAACCTGGAAACGGTGACAAGTTTAAGCAAATTGTAGCAGTTGTCCCAGGTGGTGGGTCCAAATCTGAGGCACGGGGGGGTCACTTCCATTATAAAGCAGGGTACATACGTGCCGCTGGAATAGCCCTCCTTTTTGATCTCCCAGATACGTCAATGGGTATGGTTTAATTGGCCAATATACAGGAATAGGTCTTATTTCTCAAGGCTCTATACATAAATTGTTAGCATATCTGATTTTTATTACCAGAGAGAAACAAATAATCAATTACCAAATCAACAGGTGCACCAGCTGAAATACTCTCAGCACACTGTCTCAGCATGCATGAGCTCTGAATTATCTTAATGGCCCATTAACTCACAGAATTCTAACCTAATGACCTGTTATTTCAAACAAATCGCCAAGAATGTTTACACATGATGTTTTGACAGCAGGACTGGTCCATCGCAAAATCAAGAGTTCAGAAAATAAAAACAATCATTTATGATAATTTTGATTCCTGTTATGTGTTTTTTATTCTGTGTCAGTCACTGCTTTATTTGCAATTCATTTTACAGCTAAATACAGCTATGTTATGAAAAAACTGTGCCAACTCAGGCAGCCGAGGATGGCAGGAGAAAGAGCCAAAGGACTAGGACAAAGAGAACATATTTGTCCGAATACAACAAGCAAAAACAATATAATTATTAGTCTATATAATCATATGAAGACATCGTGAAGATTAAGACTTTTTTCACAGAAATTTGGCTTCCATGAAGCTACTGAATAATTCCTTCTAAATATATGAATAGGATTTAATTTTGATGGTGAATACATGAATAGGTATATATTTTGTCATTTGTGTTATACATGAATAGGGTGGGTTTTCAAAGTTTCAGCGGCACATCTATACCCTTTCAGCGGCCAAGTGACCCCCCCGTGATCTGAGGTTCTCTCATGGATTGAACGGGCCACTGCAGCCATAACCAAGCTCAGTATGAAGCGAAATGGGAGAGATAACGCCATATCCCTTTGATCACAGATGAAACTGATTGGCTCCCTTGTCCTTAGAAACGTGGGCCTTGGCCTTGGCCTTGGCCTTGGCAGCAGAGTAAGAGAAATGATCTCAGGCTTTTGAGGTGAGATGCTACCGCAGGTTACAAGGACCATGTAACTCATGAGGATGTTCAAAAGAAAGATTCAAGCAGATATTGAAAAGCATGGTGAACTCCTGATCATAGAATGGTGGTAGTCCAGCTCCGGACCGAAATTATTTCAGAAACAAAGTTTCTAATTCGTGAATACTGAATCTTGTTTCTAGGTATTTTCCGGCCCGGAGCTGGGCTAGGTATGGTGGACGGATGACTTGCGTTTTTTTTTTCCCCTTTTTGACAGTATTGAGGCTTCTTAACTCATCAATGAGGCATCAAAGTAAAACACAATCTATGCCGAAGCAAAGCTGGGGGCTCTGATCAATAAAGGATGACATTATCGAAGTGTGAATATGGATGAGCTTTGTCAGCACTCATAAGGCAGCTGAAAACATGACCAGGTGGAAGGAAATTGTTGCTAAATCATTTATGGTTCCCAGATAACCTCGCAAGGTTATGGGATTGGCTAATTTACCTGAAGGCTAAACAAGTTATGTAAAATTGATTTTCATAAAGAATGGAGACAAAAGAAGATAGATTTGTTGCTTTACGTCCAGGGTAAACAGCTATGGTCATGTCGGGATGGTCAGATAACCTAACCACACTATTCCTGGGCAGGCTTAGACCTCCTAAGCGGTTAACCAGTACTAAGTGCACATATTTTCGCCAGTACTGACAACTGCCCTTCTTGAGAGTCAAAAGAAGAAATACCTTTATAGAAGAAATACCTTTAAAAAAAGATATTGTCGAAGGTAAAAGAGTCATGGTGCTTTAAGTATATAAGAATTGTCATCATTTATCCAGAGGCAACATGACGTTGCATTGACGTTGATGCAACGTTGCATAAATGTCATGTACTTGCTTGGATAAGTCCTGGGGCCGTATTCATAAAGTCACTTAAGTCGTTGCTATGCGGTTGCAAAGGCTAAATATCTATAAAGGAGATTCCCTACAACTATGAAATTTGCTCTGGAGGAACAGTCTTTGTAAGACTGTTCCTCAAGAGCAAATTTCACAGTTGTAGGGAATCTCCTTCAAAGAAATTTAGCCTTAGCAACAGCACAGCAACCACTTAAGTCGTTTTATGAATACGGCCCCTGCTCTTCGATCTTCTATAATGTCTTTGTCCGAACTGGATAAGTCTTCCCAGCTCCAGAAGCATAGAGTATTCATTTAGACTGCAGTTCTTGTTATACTTCTAGTCGTAAAACAAGAGTTCACAGGGTATAATCGATTCCGCTATATTTCGCTTCCTGCAGAGACTGTACATCATATTTGCCTTCCGCCGAGATTGTCCGCGGTCTCTTGCTTCCTGCAGAGACTACTGTCCTCGAAAAATGGCTTCCTGCCGAGACTGTCCGCGTAATTCTGCTTCCTGCCGAGAGCCTCGGCAGGAAGCAGAATCACGCGGACAGTCTCTGCAGGAAGCCATTTATCATGTACAGAAGTCTCGCCAGGAAGCAAGAGATCGCGGACAGTCTCGGCGGAAGCCAAATATGATGTACAGTCTCTGCAGGAAGCGAAAAATAGCGGAATCGATTATACCCTGTGGAGCTGTTCATAGTCACATGGAGAAGTAATCTTATATGAGGGCGACACGAGAAAACCAACAAAGTGGTCGTGCGCCCAGTGCAGACTCAGATCATCCTGGGCATCCGCCCAGGCTGATCAGACTATTTGCTAAGCGCTTAAAGGGTGGCTAAGGGTATAAGCTACCTCCATGCGGACAGCGAAGACTCTGGTCAGACTGGGCGAATGCCCAGGCTGATCTGAGTCTGCGCTGGGCGCACAACCACATTGTTGGTTTTCTCGTGTCGCGGCTCATATGTCTTAGATCATCGGTTAAATCGGTATTGTTATATCCAACTACGACGGTTGGGTGTGGGTAAGAGTATGTACCCTAAAAGTTCTATAAACTGAAAAAAAAAAACTAAAATATTGTCATGAAAAGGGAATAGCCTAGTTTGGATTAAAATGCAGAACTGCGTCCAAAAGATACAGATGGCATGGCAAACAATGCAGACCCTTTTCAGACTGCTCCTTGCAGTCTGAAAAGGGTCTGCACTGTTTGCCCAGACCTATTTGTCTCAATACTTAGAATTTTCAAGGTGACAGAAAGCGACAATCATTATCGTCCTATCATTTATTCATGTATGTGTCAAAGGCATTTATTTCTGTTTAAAACCCATTAAACTGAAAAAAAAAAAAAAAAAAAGAAACGCGAATAGTGAAATCTGGCAGCGGCTACCTTGTCTATACAACGAATAAGACAAAATTTGGTTAGCAAAAAATAAAAATAAATAAATAAATAAAAAAATAAAAGAATAATTAAAAAAAATAACGTTAATTGCATATACAAAACCTACATATAACACGATGTTCAAGGCATTAGTCAAGGGACTGACTGGCATGCAGCGGGGTTTTTTCCTTGGGAGAAGGAGAGAGGGGAGGGGAGCTGAGGAAGGTCCATATGTTTGATTCAGTCACCTGTGGTCAGACGTATTTGTACAGTTTCAGAAAAAAGAACCGGTTAAAACTAGGCCTTGCAAAACTCATTACTATCCACACTAGTAGAAATGAGACGCGACACGACAAAACCAACAAAGTGGATGTGCGTCCAGCGAAAACTCAAATCAGCCGGGACATCCGCCCAGTCGGATGACAGTCTTCGCTTAGGCATGGAGGCAGCTTAGATCTTTTGCTACCTTTAAACGCATAGCAAAGACTATGACCAGACTGGGCGGTTGCTAGTATTATCTGAGTCTTCGCTGGGTGCACATGCCGTCGTGTCGCGGCTCAAATGCAGATCTTACCAAAATTGCAGGGTCTTCTCTATTCGTCCTCGCCATAAACTACATTTCCTTGTGTGGATTTGATAATGAAAACGAGATATGTATCAAGAAAAGCATAAACACTACCACTCACTAGTAAAGAATATTAAGCCGAAATTACCTTGTGTTTAGAAGCATCTTCATAAAATTTGCTCCTTGACTTCACAATTTCTACAGCTTTCCCAATCGGTATTTTAGACCTATGTACTGTTTTTGTTGATGTGGGACTACCTGTTTCCTGTAAATCTATAGATTCAGCATAACCAGGAGAACCCGGTTCATTTAAGTCATCATCGTCTATACCGCTTTCTGTTTCATGCAAAGGACCATCATAATGATTATCTAGATCTTTTGATGAAACTGATTTATTCCTCACTGACCTGAATTGAAGTGGTCCGGCTTTAGTAAAACCGTTATTTATATCCAATTCTACACCTGGCTGCGTTCTAGGCTTGCCAGATTTTCCAACCCTGTGGCTATTATTAACAAGTTTATGCTTGTCATTCATTCTACGATTAAATGTATCTACTTTCGGAAGTTCGTCACTGTTTTCTATATAATGTTGGTATCCATTTATGATCTTTTTATCTTGCTCTAGTCTTTCATTATCTTGATCGGTTTCACTTTGATTTGCCTTTCTGTTTATTCTTTGATATGGTTTTGATCTGACAGGAATATGCGAAGCCGCATTTTCATTTTCATTAGATTGTCTCACTACAGGTTGATTTTTAGAAAATATTTTCTTACTTTCGTCCAGATGTGTTTTGATAAGCCTTGGCGTACTTCGACTCCTTGTTTCATTACTTACACGATGTTTAGCTTTGTCTGACTTAGGACGGGACAACGATTTAGGCCGTGGCCCGTTTATATTGCTGTCATTATTTTGAAAACTATTTTGTATCTGACGATATCTTTGCCGTGCGTCTTCAATGTACACGTTGTGAGAAGGAACATTTCCCGTTACAAACTCAAGCTGTTTCAATTTTTTTAACTCATTAGTTAACCGCGAAGAATTTGGTATCGCAACTTTACTTTTAGAATTAAGCTGCTTGTAAACTTGACTCTCAGGGTCCCAGTGAGTGTCGAGTTTTGATCCGACAATTTTTTGGGTTACTTTTTTATTTGCACGAGTCTCTGATGCATTTTCGTCACTTTCACCAGAGATAGTGAATCCAGTTTTGATTTGCCTATAAACTTGACTCTCAGGATCCCAGTGAGTATTGACTTTTGCGCCTACATCTTTTCCATTTATAGTTTGATTGGCTGCAGATTCATTATTAGGCGGCTCAGCTAATGAACTATTTTTGTCTTCTTTTGTAACTTGATTATCATGCTTAGAGGTTTCACAGCTATTGTCTTTAAAGTTGGTTTTGTTTGTTTTCGCCCTACTCTCTTGTCTGGTTTTATTCTCACGTTGAACATTAGGTAACTTAACGTCAATTGTTCTGTGAGTTTCATTGCCTTCATGTATGTCTACAGTCACTATCTCCTCATGCTTACTCTCTGCGTCATCAATTACAGGGAGGTGTAATGAAACCTCACTTTCAGCTTCGTTGGTGCTACTGTCCAAATCTGATTTAGTGTCATGTGTTGGTGAATGTATATCTTCACCGTTCTGTAGTTTACGGTAATCCGACCGCAGTGATTTCCTAGTATTACCTATTTCTTTCAGAAAAGAATGTTGTGTCTCTTCTTCGTCTTCGTAAGATTTCTTCAGCTGAGACATCAGTAACATCAATCTCGCTGCACCATGAATTTTCTTAAATGCTGCACTTTCCTGTCAAAATAAAATATTATTGTCACATTAACCCTTAAAACGCCCAAAAAGCAGACAAAATTTGGTTTTGCAAAATTTTAAAACATACTTCGTCCAAGCTTTAGCATGCTGAGAATTCAAAGACTAGATAGCAAACAGTGTAGATCCAGATGAGGCGGCTCATAATGAGCCGCCTCATCTGTTTCTACGCTGTTTGCAAGTGAAATTTATTTTCGTTTTTGGCGCTTAAAGGGTTATAAATACCAATATCTAATGTCATCTGTGCTTGAATGAGAAAATCTGCTTTAAAGCATACGCGCAACGCATATGCACAAGACCGGCTTGTGCATGCGAGCAGTTCGGAAAAGCATGCGCAGTTAGCGTTTCGACATCTCTCTTGGCGAACTGCAAGTGCTCTGATCAGATTGGTCACTTCGCTTATTCTTCAAGACAGACTTACAGTACAGCTAGTCAGTTGTATATGAAAATGAGAATCCTATATGAAAATAAAGTTTACAAACATTTCCGCCAATATCACTAATGCTATCACATCTAATACAGTTACTTTACTGTCAACATCAGTCGTCGGTTTGAATATTACAATTACGTAATAGCCGACAGAGAAATAAAAGCAAATTTAAAAGTATCAACAAGCCCTAATACATTCGAAACAGACACTGTCGGGCGAACTGATACAACTTACGAAAGATCTTTATGAACTAGTAAAAACAAAGTGGTAAACTTTCCAGTGAATTGCCCTACAGATAAATGAAGTACAACAAAATTGAGGCATGAAACTGTCCATGGGAACTGGCACCTACAGATGAGTTAAGTACAACAAGATTGAGGTATGAAACTTTCCGGTGAGTACAACAAGATTGAGGTATGAAACTTTCCGGTGAACTGAAACCTACAGATGAGTGATGTACAATAAAATTGGGGTATGAACCTTTTTTCCGGTGAACTGAAACCTACAGATGAGTGATGTACAATAAAATTGGGGTATGAACCTTTTTTCCGGTGAACTGAAACCTACAGATGAGTAAGTAAAACATATTTGAGGTATGCCACTTTCCGGTTAACTGAAACTTACAGATGAATGAAGTACAACAAAGTTGAGGTATAAACTCTTCGGTGAACTGAAACCTACAGGTGAGTGAAGTACAACAAAACTGAGGTAAAGAACTTTCCGGTGAACTGAAAACTACTGATGAGTGAAGTACAACAAAATTGAGGTATGCAACTTCCCTGTTAACTGAAACTTACAGATGAATGAAGTACAACAAAGTTGAGGTAAGAAACTCTTCGGTGAACTGAAACCTACAGGTGAGGGAAGTACAACAAGTTTGAGATATGAAACTTACAGGTGAACTGAAACCTTACTGATGAGTGAAGTATAACAGTTGAGGTATGAAACTTTTCTGTGAAATGAAACCTACAGATGAGTGAAGTAAAACAAAACACAGAAGTATGAGACTTCGATGAGCTGTAACTAACAGATGAATGAAGAACATCAAAATTGAGGTATGAAACTTGTCGGTGAACTGAAACCTACAGGTGAGTGATGTACAAAAAATTAAAGCATGAAACTTTTCGGTGAACTGAATGTAGTAAGAAACTTTCCGGTGAAAAGAAACGACTTTATGAAAACGTCAAAATAAGAAGTTTGAAATTTTCCATTGAACAGAAATTTAACGGACGTGCATAAAAGAGATACGCTGTAACAACGTTGTATCAACATCGACGCGTCGCGTCGAAGTTGAAACGACGTAGTTGATACGACGTAGTGTCAACGCCTTATGCCTTCTGGGATTACCCTTTCCTCTTAAATGAAATTCACAAACTAAAGACAGAAGCATTGAACACGACAGAAAAATTCTTAAATAATAATGATGATAATAATAATAATGATAAAGATGCGAATTGCATTACTCAGAAAAAGCAGTAATTCCTCTAAAATGAATAATCAAATTTTAACTTTTGTAAGTAATCTAAATAGTCCTATAAAACGGGTGGATGTGTGGAAAAGGCATTTTTATGATAATATTTGTAATTCGATTTACTTTCTTTTCTTATCCCTCTGAATAGGCGGATAATATTTTTGATTTAGCTTTTAAGGGCTTTGTTGTGGAAAAAACTACCTCAATGCGTATGCGAACTTCACAGGACCATACTCCCTCGCGCATTTGCAGATGCCAGTTTGTTCTGGGCATGGGCACTAAATCTAAAAGAGTTTCAAATCCAAATTTGAATCTTGATCGAACGGGCATGAGACACTACGACTGATCTGGATATGAGCAGTATGCAAGTTTTTTCATGACGTCACGAAATATTAATAAGATCTATTATAACATCATGAATGATATATTTCATAGACCATTGTTCACGATTTCACTGACAATAAGGCGTACGTAATTCTGAATGAAAGTCTAGGCATTTCTGTAATTATCTATAACTGATCTGAAATAAATAATCATAGACTCTATTCGAAAGTCAATAGTTCTCATGTAAATAAATCTAATGAATATAGTCTAATATGATTTTTCTTTTGTACTGGCACATGGGGCCATTGCTATAAGTGGAGCCTCTTCCAAACAAAACAAAAAAAAAAAAAACGGAAAAAAAAAACAACTTGTTAAAGCATAATATGAAATGAAGGCGTTGCCTTTATGGCGGTAAGTTATTCAGTTTCAAGAGAGAGAGAGAAAAAAAAAATATATTATGGTCAGGGTAATAAAATCAGTCCTTGACAACAACTTTCACACACCATTCCCCTTTTGAGCTTTGTTTCGTCTTTCCAATAACGGTTTGGGGCTTTACCCGGAAACAAACACCTGCGGCTCAAATCGGGCGTTTCGGTTCTTCTAGCAGACAATAAAATCTTAATCAGGAATGATACAGTTTCGCCTCCTGATTTTGTGCAAATAGTCAACAGAAACGAGACTTAAGATAGAAATATTTATTTTCTGCGACAAATATTTGTAAGAATTGGTGTTTTGCTCCGCATAGATTGATAGTCACATCTTGCATTTTCATTTAGCATATCTCTTCAATATTACCGTCAAAACAATATCCCATAGATCATTTTTATTAAAAGCCTATGCTTTCAGATGTTGCTAAACATTAGCAATGCAGACGACGGACGCCTTGACATAAGCCGATAGAAAAAAAAGATATGAAAGAGGTTCAAAAATGTTTTTTTTTTTCCTTTTTTCTTTTTTTTTTGAGGATAGTTCGGAGATATTTTCTCATATTTTTTCTTATTTTTCAAAGAAAACATATATTGTGACCCCTCGTTAGAACCGTCTCGGCGAGACGGTTTTAATGAGCGGGGTCACAGCATATGTTTATATGGAGATACAAAATTATTCCTATCTGGCATACTGTTTTATGTCAGTGGACCTTTTGAAAAAGCTTCTTCCTTGACTATTTTTCTGATTCTTATCATTCAGACGATAAATGTGATTTTATGATTAACGTCCTCACAATGAAGTGTCATCTGGGCAATAGTTCATCTATTCATTAGAAAATGTCCCTGTGTGCAAGAATCTGCAGGATATATAAGGCATTGATTTAATCTGCTACCTAGAGAATAAAATCAAGGTCACACAAATGCCACGTACATCGTAAACGCGCGGGATCGACTGAGGTTATTTAATCACGTTTTTATTTCAAAGTATTATTTTGTCATACTACAGTGGACTCGACAGTATCGGATCATCGACAGTATCGGATCACCCTTATGTTATCCCCCATTTTCCTCACAAACGAAGCAAATATTTTTTTACCATTATATTACAGTCATCGAGTTAAACCAATGACAAAGTGCAGGGTGAAAATTTCAATCGAAATGTGCGGCTATGAAACAAATCAGAGTTGTTGAAAAGCTTGACCTCTCTTCAGCGGCGCTTGCATTTTGTCTGTTGCTCGTTACTCCCAAAACAAATTTCGGTTCTTTACACAATTTTATAAATAGGCGATTGGAACCGATTCTGCTTTGTAATGTGTCCTGGCATCCCTCAAATTGCAGACAGTCATTATTTTCGTGACATCCCAGTATTTGATGAAGCTAGAGACTTGAAAAGTTGGGCACCAATGTGCGACAGTAACGGATCATTATATAAGTTGAACTGAAATACAGGCATTAGCTGGAAAACTTTATGTCAAATGCAGGCCTGATGCTGAAAGTAAGTCATAAATCAACTACCTGAATGACTGTCGTGTCTTCTTTAAAAAAAGATCGGTATAAAAAATAATACAATATCCTTTTTGTAAAATATCCTCCCATCTCACGCCCCACACACTACCGTCTGATAGCACATCTAAGCTTCCGCTAAACATTCTGAAGAAACATTCGACATCAGCTCGCATGTTTGTGAACCCATTAATGTTTTGCGGTCATCATCTGGACATTTGTACATTGCGTAGGCTCAGATTAATGCAGCAGAACTCGTTCAATGACCATGTAGTGTCTATACTCTGTTTGCATTGCTTTTCCAGTGCTAAGGCGGAAAATCACCATAAATTTGATCCTGATCAGACGCTACGGTCTTATCAGGGTGTATTCTTTGCGAAGTCAGATTATGGTCTATACTGTTCGAGTAGTTCCGTGCCAAAGGAGCGCAGGGGATAATTGAGTTAAGAATTATTGGCATGCTTGTACATTTGTACACATTCAATTCTTAGCTAACGTTGGTGGTGACGGGCCATGTGAAAAATATCGTCGAAAGGCCGTAAAAGTTTCCTCTCAGAGTTTAATAGGGTCGAGCTGTTTATGTAGCCAAATTATTGATGCTAGGAAGTTTGGCAGAACGCCTCGGAAGAACTCTCTTATAAATTAATATCATATGATCCGATACTGTCGCAACTGATTCGCTACTGTCGTAAGACCCTCCTGTAAGTCTGGATAGGTTATCTGCCCTTAAAGGAATAAATTTCGTAAATATTCTGAGATGGATAGATAGAAGGGATATTGTGCAATTGTTATGTGTAATAACATACATAATGTTAGCATTCATATACAACAAAACAGGAGTTTTATTGAACTTGATCCGATACTGTCGAGTCCACTGTATTAATCATTAAAACGCAAAAATAGGAGACAACAAAATTTACATCTGCAAAATTTAAAAATTGTTTCGTCCAAGCTACGATCATATTGAGAATTCAAAGACTAGTGGGCAAAAAAAAATAAACACCCGGAAACGTGGGTTCACTTTTGTACTAAATCGTCAGGCTTAACATAAGAATTCAACAATGATATATCTGGACCAATAGGTAATCTTAGCATTATTTATTGACGCCGGCAGAAACTCAAACAACATACCCTACATGCCTTGGAATTTCAGAATTTGTGGTTCAAACGTGTGAAATCATACATTGTACTTATACAATGACATTTAAAACTCACTTACTCATGGTGATGGTGATAATCACTGAGTGGGGGCAAAGAAAACAATCTGCATTAAATGCTGAAAATAAAGCAGATCTTCCCAACACGGCGCCAAGTGTGTGCAACTATATATGGTTACGTACCGTTGAGCCAATTGGGTAACGTCGACAAGAGAATTGAACTGAATTGAAATGAAGATCTTCCCAAAACTTAGCAGACGCCTTCTTCATGTTTCTCACAACGCAAAATCCCAAATTGCAGGACTTATTGATGTTAAACAGGTTTATATATGAAAAGAAGTCATTAAGGTTTACATGTATATAAGAAAAAGATCAAAGGGTTGTTTTGTGCGCAAAGATCTAAAAAAGAAATAACCATCATTATTAAAAATGAATTTAGGTCTGAAAATATTTTGATGCATAAAGAAGAGCGTCCCAGCAATAATGTTTTCCCTTATTTTTTCACACATTATCAGGCTGCGCGGATAAAAAAAATGTAGCCTGTGTCAAAATATTTGTCAAAATTACAGAGTAGAGTCTGTTTTCAAAGTTGAACAATCTGCCTTAGTCATAGAATTTACACTGGAAGTATGATACAGGTATAACTGCCTACCCTGTATTTGAGCCGCGACACGAGAAACCCAACAATGTGGTTGTGCGCCCAGCGCAGACTCAGATCAGCCTGTGCATCCGCCCAGTCTGATCAGAGCCTTCGCTGTCCGCATGAAGGTAGCTTGGACCCTTAGCTACCCTTTAAGCGCTTAGCGAAGAGTCTGATCAGACTGGGCGGATATCCAGGCTGATCTGAGTCTGCGCTGGGCGCACAACCACATTGTTGGTTTTCTCGTGTCGCGGCTCATTTAACGAATGCATCCAGTATACATGCACCATATACATGATCAAACATTTGAGAAAAAGCCACTGGTTTCATCTGATCTACATTGCAATTTGAGAACGAGTTGGCACAAATAATTGCTAGTACGCTCTTTTTTATGCATTAAAGTACCTTCAGCGCGTTCATTATGAAGTTATTTCTTATCAATATTTCTGCGCAGAAAATTACCCTTTGGTCTTTCCATATAAAAACACCTTTTTAAACACCAAGTCCCTCTATTTTTTGTTCTAAACTGTAGAGAAAAGCAAAAAAAGAAGTCTGCTAAATTTCAGGGAGATCCGTTACTTTTCTGTGGTTTTATTCAGATCTTTGTATTTACCACAAATCACCACCTCAACCGGGAGATGCACTGACTATCGGCAGATTCTTTTCAACCCCCAATTTGGAATAGATTATCCTATTTTGCACAGTTTGATTAAATCTACATGGGCTAAGTCTGATACAAAATCGATCGCTGCAATTTTTATTTGCAAAGAAACCTGTCGCTGTAAGGTAGTAACTGGTATTGTTGACTGGTGATTGCACGGTATGGTACCAATTTAATATTCGTTAATTGAAATCGTCTCTTGTTTCATTTTACTTAACCTGAGCCGCTCCACGTTGAAAGGGGTTATTAGGACTCTGAGAAACAACTAAGACCCAGCCTAGCCTCCATATTTTCGGAGAGTTTTCAGAATCGCAACTTTTCAGTCGACAATTGCCTAAGTATCCAAAGAGGATTCAGAGCTCCATAAGGTGGAAGTTTGTGGAGAATTCTGAGATTTTTTTTGCATATTTCTCAATAAAATATATTATGGCCCCTTATTAGAACTGTCTTGGTGAGACGGTTCTAATGAGGGATCACAACATATGTTTCAGATTCTGAGCAGAAATATGCAAAAGAATCCCTAAAATGTCCCTGTTACCCCTTCTTATTGGGAGCACTGGATATGTCATGCTCATGGGACAGATTTTCATCAGACAGCGCGAAAGAGTGACGTGTTTATTCGGCTATATGATGGACTTTTCCTCTCTCTAGAATGACTCCAAATATCTTAATCAGCCATATATTTTTTTTGTCGGCTCCTCCACCCCTACACCGACACCATATTTTTTACATATCGTGTTATTCTATATATACATTATTTATAAATATTTACATTATTGAAAATCAGCCATATATAATACTGCTATGAGATGCGGTTTTTCCATTCTAAAACAATCCCAAAAATCTAGATCCGTCTTATCTTATAAGACGGATCTAGATTTTTAGATTGTTTAAGATAAGACGGATCTAGATTTTTGGGAGTGTTTTAGAAGGACAAAAAGCCTTATGAATGCAACCGAAAAAAATACGATGACCTAAGTTGAGTCCTCGTGTCCTGAACTGGTGCGAAAAACTCCTTTTCTGGCGGCAATCGCAAATAAAAAATGATGAATTTTGAATTTTCTGTTGTGTATGTCATTGTGGGAGTTTAAAAGTAAATAACGCCAGTTCAATAATGCAGATTTATCCAGTACAAAAATGGATTCAGTGCGGAGGTGGTTTAATATTATTTGACTTTATTAGGGTCAGCGCATACAGTTAATGCTCGACAAGTCTTCGCTGTCCGCATGGAGCTAGCTTAGACACTTAGCTACCCTTTGAACGCACAGCAAAGACTCTGATCAGACTGAGCGGATGTCCAGGTTGATCCCGCACGTGCCACTTTGTTGGTTTTGTAGTGTCGCGGTTCAATTTTTAATTCACTACATTAAAGGTTTCTGATAAAAGTAACTATACTAGGTCAAAAAAGTTCCTATACATGGAATTTCTTCTGTTGCTATGGCAATTGAAGAAATAAAGAACATATATAGTTTACTAATTTCAAAAGAGTATCCATTTGCTTATTGAACAAACTTATTTGTTTTGGTTTCCTAAGACTACACATGCTACAAGGGTCGTTTGAATATGCAAGGGGTAATTTTTCATTTTCACAGAGTAACATCATTAAAACTGCTCAAGTTCACAGTTTTTAAAATTGGTTTGTGAATAATGATTTCCAAGATCTGCGCTCCATACACAAGAGCAATGCCTTAGGTAAGGCTACTTGCCAAAGAAATAAAAATTTGGTTTAAACTTTATTTCATTTGCATAATAATGTACAAGAACGAAGATATTAAATGCATGTATAAGTGCATTATACAAATAGGATCCAGAAGAAAGTCCGAAGACTTTTATAAATCTGTATCCTAGTTTGCAATAACCGATAAAAACGAACAGCATGTGATTTGAAGCATACATTTGCAGCCAACTGTCGGTGTCTCGCCGGTCTCACAACGCCGAATAAACATTGAATCAACGTTGATTCAACGTCATGACGTTGCATCAACGTTGATTCAATGCCCAATCGGCACTGTGCACCTGCTGGAAAGCAACCATATGCGTGTTCTTCAAAGTATGAGAGACAACGAGAGTTGACTGCCGATATCTAAGAGAATATTCATTTAGTGTAACGAATAAATTTATAAAACACATATAAATATGAAAACCCACACTCCATGTGTTTTAGAAAAATATAAGCAAAACTTATCACCTACTTGAGAAAAGAATCTACTTCCACTTCGAGCCTTGATCTCCACGGGGAGGAGAAAGTCATTTTCAACACAATAAACTGTACATAATTGACTTATATAAATGTATAGTCGTCAGGAATCCAGTCAGCCTTACATGAGAAAGGGAAAAACAACAAGAACAAGAACACAAACAGAAAAACAAACAAAAACGTGAAACAACTAAATCACGCATTCCGTTTATCATGGCATCAATAAATAAAGAAGTAAATTAAATCATATCACTTATTAAATAGTCTTGAGAAAGAGGTACTAAATAAATAAATAAATAAATAGATAAGACAAGGCATGTAAGCGCAATTTTTATGCTCAGTTTACAAAATAGATACGGTCTCGACAGAGTTAACACGCGTGGTTGCCTCCATTCACATATAATATACCTGATCACATGACTACAAATGAGACGACGTCTTTGCACGAGTTTCTCGATATGAAATATTATTATGAATGAAATGGATTGATACGTGAGAATTAGGACAAGAGGAAAACATGTAATTTTCAATCTGTGTCAATCTGGAATATACATAAATCGGTGTTGGAATATTATACATTAGTCATCAGGTAAGCTAAATGTTTGATATAACTAATATACACGGATGATAATAATAATAGTAATAATAATAATAACTGTAATAATATTATAATAAACGTTTCTGCAACCCATGGAGACCCAGACCATCCTAATCGCCGTGCGCAGTCTAGCAAGACTTCCAGAAGTAAACGTAAAAAGAATGTGCAATAATAACAAAGTTCCTGCCAGACTGCTCTGCCTCAAGGGCTAGTCAGTGACAATGCACGGGTCGCGCATCCATAATCATATAATACAATAATATATCTGTCCTTTATAGTTCAACAAGCAAAAATAATTGATATGATCATAAGGAAAATCAGTTTATCTGAAAGCGTTTACTTTTTACTAAGAAGGCTTGTACCGCTAAGAATATTTGCTTATTTTCGTCAACAGATAATTCTCGGTTTCCGAATAGCAGTGCGCCCAGGGTAGGTGTACAAATTGGGGCAATTTTCTCAAATAACTCTATTCTTAAATTGGTAAAGCGGTTACAAGAAAACAAGTAATGATGAGTATCTTCAACAGAACCACAAATGCACAATGGGCTATCTACTATATTCTTACTAAATAAATGATGGTTTAATGAACTGCAGTTCGTCCTTAGCCTTGCGTGATAGATTTGACCCAATCTTTTCCCAATATAAAAATATTTTGGAGGAACATTTACATTTGCATTCAGCTTTCGCTTAAAAGCGAAGATACTAGTTAAATCGCGCGTTTCGAGTGGAAGCTCATTCCATTCACGGATTACGGATGGGATAAAAGATTTATAGTAGAGTTGAGAATGTGTGCGAATAGTGTGTAAATTTGTAATATTACGTAACCGATAAGTTGAAGTATCGCCAACAGTAAGGGGTACTAGAGAAGACAAATATTCAGGAGAAAGACCATTTTGCATTTTAAAGAACAACTGAAGTTTATGCTTTTTTCTTCGAGATGCCAAAGTTTCCCAGCCAGTTTCAGAAAGAAGTGAATTTATAGAGACAAGTTTAGTGGCACCTGTAACAATGCGTGCTGCTTCATTTTGAATTTTTTCAAGTTCGTTAGATTCATATAAAGTACAATTATCCCATACAACATCGGCGTATTCCAAAAGGGGTCGAATAAAAGTAAGATATATAGTCTGAAGTGATCGCCTATCAAGTATGAACTTTAATTTCCGCATTACATTTATTCGTTTCCATGCTTTGGATTTAATATATTCCATATGCTCATGCCACGTACAATCATTTGATAAAAACACACCTAGATGTTTGTGCGAATTTACTTCATTAATTTGCTTTTGATCCATGACAATAGGTGGATGAAAAGGTTTATTGCGCTTTCTGGAAAAGGTGATTGATTCTGACTTTGCTGGATTGAATGTTACAAGCCATTTAGTGGCCCACTCGTGCACCTTTTCTATGTCTGAGTTTAACTGAAATGCAGCATCCACTGGGTCATCAACTATGATGTAGAGACTTGTGTCATCTGCAAAAAGTCTAATGGACGAATTTATATTTTCAACAATATCATTTATGTAAAGTAGAAATAATAGGGGGCCAAGAATTGAACCTTGAGGAACACCAGATTTTAAAGAAGTCCAATTAGAGGTTACACCGGGCAATACTACTCTTTGCTTTCTAGAATCCAAATAATCTGTAAACCAAGACAGGAGAGAACCACAAACACCAACAGAATGTAATTTAAACAAAAGACCTTTATGCCATACTCTATCAAATGCTTTACTAATATCGCAAAAAATTGCCCTAACTTCCTTTCCCTCGTCGAGAGCTTTGCAAAACGTATTATATATATCTGTAAGCTGGTTAACCGTTGAATCTCCAGGTATAAAACCCGACTGTAAGCTAGTTATTATATGATGGTCTCGAAAGAAATTAAAGATATGTTTATGCACAAGTTTTTCCAGTACTTTACCCAAAGTGTTCAGGAGAGAAATAGGCCTATAATTTGAAGGATCAGAAGGATCGTCTTTTTTATAGATCGGGGTAACATTTGCCTGTTTCCATAAATTCGGGACTTTACCCTTGGCCAAAGAGCAGTTAAAAAGATCTGTTAAAGGAGATGATAATGGTTGCGCAAGTTCTTTAAGTAATTTATTATTTATCGAATCAGGACCCGCAGCTTTTCCTGTCTGTAGAGAATTTAGAGTTGATTCCACTTCATCAACTGTTATAGAAAGGGATTCAAATTTAAATGGAGGCAAAACTAGATTCGGAAGAGATGCATTGCTTTCATCTAAAACCGTTTGCTGAGTAAAAAATTCGTTAAGTACACCGGCCTTGTCACTTCCTTTAGAGTATACGACACCATCTCTTTTAAGAGGAGGAATTTCGGATGTTTGATCAGGTTTTATGAAATTTTTAAGCGTTTTCCACCAGTCTTTTTGGCCAGTGCTGTTTGTATTAAGCTTTTCGGTTAAAAAGTCTACTTCTGTTTTCTTAGATTTACGAATTTCATTTGTGACTTTATTTCTTACATGTTTATAATTTTCGAAGTCAGTCGTGTGTTTAGATTTCTTGAATTTGTCATAGAGACGTTTCTTTTTCCTGATCAATCTTTTTATGTTATTTGTAAGCCATGGTGGATCGGATTTTCTTACTTTAATTATTTTGTTAGGAATATGCTTATCTGCGAGATCAGTAATATGTTTAGTTAAATTAGATGCATATATGTTAATATCTTCATTCTTTATAAAATTCCATTCGGTTTCTCGGAGTTCATGAGAGAATTCTTGATAATTAGCCCTGTCGTACAAATAAACTTTACGCGTATATACAGGTGTCTTTACTTTATCAAAATTAAACACACAATAAATGGGACTGTGATACCGTACATTTTGTGAGAGAAATGGCTCACCAACGCCGCTAAGAATTATGTTATTTTTATTTGAGGTAAGGAACAGATCAATAGTTGATGAGGAAGTCTCTGTGAAATGTGTTGATTCCGTTATTAACTGATCGAGATTGAAATATTGACATAAATCACGTATTTTTCTGTTAGAAACTTGCTTTGTTACATCTAAATTAAAATCGCCGGTAATCAATATGTTTGGTATGTTAGTATCGAATGCAAGGCCTATTGAATCTTCAATTGTAGTAAATACCTGATTAATTGAATTTGGGGGTCTGTAAAATGTACCGATTAAATACTTCTTGTTATTAACAGAAACTTCAACCCAAACACACTCAACATTTGGCAATTCCAAGTCTTTCCTGTGACTAGAATAAATATTTTGTTTAACGTAAACACAAATTCCCCCATGGTTATCCCCAGCCCGATCCCGACGATACATTTTAAATCCATCTAATACTAGAGTATCATCCGAAGTTCGATAATCCAGCCAAGTTTCAGTTATACATATAACGTCAAAGTTCATTAACTCTGATTCAAGCAAATCAATCTTGTTCACAATACTCTGTACATTGTAGTGCACAACAGAAAAATTTTCTTTAATAATATTTTCGTCTAACTTTGTCGATGCGCTTGTACTAAACGATTCATTTGATGATGGGCCGGGATTGCGCTCAATGCCAGATAAAAGTAACAAAGCCATAATAACTAAAATTTCAAAGTAATCTAAGTAATCCATACCTTTTACTTTAATTTGACGACTATAGTTCAGTCCAATCCGCATCCTATAGACCGCTATTTCTATCATGTAATACTATCAATCAAACAAAAAATAAAAATTTGACCGCTTCTGATACGAGAATTTGAACCACAAGTCAGGGTACTGTGATTCCTTTAAAGGCTGTTTAAATGCCACTTTCAGTGGGATTTCCATAGGAAATCGAAATCGTAATGGCTAGCGGGCGTGTAACAATTCTTCCAATTTTGTCATTATGCCATGAAAACAATGACATAACAAAAATGTTTATGAAGAAACTTTGAAAAAAGACCGACAGGTACAGTAATAATGACGCCTTGAAAATCGCTATATTTTTAATTAAAAGGGAGATAATCTGAGAATTTGAATAATTTAAGCCTCGCTTGTAAAGCCTGAGTAAAAGACATTAAACATTTTAAGTGTTTTTCGAACTTCCTGCATTATGGACTTTTCTGCGCAATACAAAATTTATTCCTGCGCATGCGCAGAAATGAGATGCATTCAGATTGACTCCTATCGAATAATGCCAGATAACTCTAATGTGGAAAAGTATGGGTTGCCAATTTTCTGAGCATTTTGTTTTTTAGCGTCTCCCCAAACATACATGAGCCTCAATTGATTCCAATATGCATTTGGTTCCTTGAAAATATGGCCGATAGTTGGTATCGTTACTTTTTTGACCGAGTATATAACGGTAGTCTTAATCCAAGCCTTTTTCCCCGTTGATGTCGAATCGATTTTAAATACTTATGAATCTGAAACAGCCCTTTTCTATTTATGCTAACTATGTTTCATGGTTTCACCAACTCACTTTATTAGAATACTGAAACGTATGATTATGAATGTTATGTACACCTAGCACAAGCCGCGGAATGTGGTGTTTCGCCTGTCTGGGGCGTTGCGTCAAAACGGAGCTAAGCCAGAAACCCCGTCTGGGTACGTCTTCCAGGAAAACAAACAGGAAGTCAAGAGAGGGGTTACCTTTTATTTTGCAAAAATTGCGGAAAAGCTTGCAAGTGTATCGACATACGCCTGTAAATATCGTCAGAGTCGATGTGACTTGATCACACTGCAGCAACGTTGAACCATTACTGTAGCAACGTTGCTTTAAGCTGTGGTACTACCATGTATACCACCTTTGAAAATTTGGAAAAGACTTACCGAAGGCGTTGATGTCGTTGAACCAGTCTGGTTTCTTGAAGACGCTGTCACAGAATGCTTGCTTCTCTGTGTTTCTCTCCCCTCTGTTTCCTTTGTTCTGCTGCTCTTATTTCTACTGTTGATATTGTTGTTGCTGTCATTTCTAGAGCTGTCACTTTCAGCTTTGGCGTTGCCATTTTCGTCATTCTTTGGATCTTCCTCATCTGACTTATTATTTCCTGAGACACCGCCAGAAATTAAAAATCCATTTCCATATGACTTTTTAGCTACCATGCCTTTATTTTCGTTCACTTTCGTATTCAAAGGTGTTTGGTCGGAAGTTTTCATTACCGTTCTATCATAAGTTTTCAAATTTGTATTTTGTTCATCATTTCCTTCTACAGTTTGTTTTTCCACTCTGAGATTATCAGAACTCATAGAAATTGTGATTATTTCTTGTTTGCATTCTTGCACTGGACTGATACAATGATCTGACACTTTTATGTTTTTATCTCTGTTTATCTCGTTGTCTAATTCATTACATGTATCAGTTTCCTTCCGATAATTAATGGATGTTTCTATGTTGACGGCTCCTTGAAATTTAATATTTTCATTGATCTCCGATTGTTGTTCCACATTTGTAAGCAAAGCATCCTTATCAGATTTTAAATCTGTTGAATTATTGAAAGCGTTCTCTTTGCATGATGAACTTGAACGGCTTTTATATTCAGGGAGGTCGCAGCTACTTAAATTATTGGATTTTGATGAAGATTTTGACTGTTTTCCTTCTTCACCAGAATTATTTTCCAAATTTCGATCCGATTCGTAAATTGTCTGATACTCTGCTTGTGAAATGTTTGGACTAGGTGAACGGCCTGTCGTATCGCTAACATTCTTAAGACGGCCATTGTTATCCTTAATGACTTGTTCACCAATTTTATTACTTTCCTCTGTCTCAGGGGAAATGGCGCCATTGAGTTTTTCTCTTTGAGATATGTTTTCATTGATTATTTCAGTCTTACCACCAGCGGAAGAATCGGTCAACGGAAGATCAGCTTGACATTCTTGAATAGCTCTAATCTCATTAACACTTTCATTATTCTGACCTGGGTCAGTAGACGGCGCGAAATTTGAATCATACAGTAACTTATTAGATTGATTGTCATCTGAGTTTTTCTGCACTGTTGTGTCGTCGCTTTGCGGAATTGCTGTGACACCGTAGAGAACCAAAGTCATATCCCCCTCTTGAATTCGTATTTCGTCTACCTTACCTGCCTTTTGGTCTTGTAATTTTTTAGTATAAACTGTATCAGCTGAAAGCGATCTTTTATTCTTTTTCGAGTCGTCAGAATCAGTGCTCGTCGGACGGTTGCTTGAAATATCTACACCACTGAGTCGTTTAGGTGTAGATGTGTATAAAGATGTGCTTTGGGTTTCCGCATCGTCCAAGTTTTGGTTATTTTTCGGTAAATCTGTTATATTATCTATTTTAGTATGTTCGCCAGCACTGCTGTGGGTAACCTTGTGCATTTCATGTTTATTAGTGCCATCTGCGACGTGATCTGTGCTGTCTTTACCGTTTGAATTGTGAGACATGCTTTCAGTTAAATCATCAACAGCTTTCTCTTTCTCATCTTGGTCATTTGGATTATTTTCGTCACTATCAGCAATGGGCTGGAGATTTGTCGGCATGGTCTCCACTTCTTTGTGTTTCTGCTGGATTTTTTCAGTTAATGTTATCATACTTTCATTTCGACGTTTGCTTTTCCTGTGCATGCGTCGGAGTAACACTTCCTCAGCATCTATGTCGTCATCATCTCCATACAGATCCTGTAAATAGATGAAAAGTGTTAATCACATAAATGCCGAATACCAATTCTAAAAAACTGGAACACTTACAATAATTAACGTAATTGTCCTACAAACGGAGCGGTTTGGATTTACAATGCAGTTATGAGTCCTAGAGATGCAGATGAAAATTAATGGCACACAGTGTAAATCCTGCCCAGACTGCTCCATTAGAAGCAGTCTGATCCGGTCCGCTCCGTTTGCTCAGACTGGTCACCCCAATAATTAGAGTTTTTATGGTAAATTTTGTTAACTTAGAATTCGTAATATTTTTGAATATCTGCGCTAAGTATAAAGATAAGTCGTATATGAGTATAATGCATACCCCAAGTGACCTGTTTACCATCTGTCGGGTCTGAGTAAGCACAGTTCACGCAGGCAATGAAGATCAGGGATCGTATTTATAAAACCACTTAAGTTGTTGCTATGCTGTTGCTAAGGCTGAATTTCTATAAAATAGATTCCCTACAACTATGAAATTTGCTCTGGAGGAACAGTCTTTTTCAGACTGTAAATTTGCTCTGGAGGAACAGTCTTTTTCAGACTGTTCCTCCAGAGCAAATTTCATAGTGGTAGGGAATCTCCTTCAAAGAAATTTAGCCTTAGCAACAGCATAGCAACCAGTTAAGTCGTTTTGCAAATACGACCCCAGGTTCTGACCAGACTTTAACTGCATTTTAAAGTTGTATTTTCGTCCCGCCTTAAGACAGAAATCTTATATTATTAATAAACAAAATATTGTGTGTGAGTTTGTTGTTGTTATTGGGGTTGTTTTTTTTTTTGGTTTTTTTTTTTGTTGTTGTTCTTGTGTAGTTGTTGTTGTTTTGTTGTTATTTGTTTTATTTTGTTTCCATTCATTGATTTTTATTGTTGTACTCGTTGGATTTTGGAGTTTGGAGTTTCGCATTCGGTTATAAAGCACCAGCACAGTGCAATATCAGCGTTTGATTGAAAGTGGTGTGAAAATGTGCCTTAAGTCATGTGCATACAGAAAACATTCAGATCAGCCTGTTCGTTTGCGTAATCTGATCAGTCTCATTTACTTATTTAGAACGTGTTGCATACTAATGGAAAATGTGCTACTTTTATTTATCTATTATTTCATTTATTTTGCGGAGTACTTGCTTGGAAAAATTTCATAGTTTGCTGACTAATATTTCTACATTGTAATTTAGTGATAGAAAAGTGAAAATAAAGTACGGAACGTATATGCCATTTATTAACGTTTATGCTTTAACCAAACCCAAAAGGACAACGACTAACTGCAATACCACAGAAATCGAAGTTTCTTTCTCAAATCACACCAGGAACTACGCTAATTCAAGGGCGTAGCTACCTATACGGCAAATACGCAAGTGCGTATTGAAATTTTGTCAAAATTGACAAAATTTCAAAACGCACCTGCATATTTGCATGCTGAAAATTTATAAATTAGACAAGATTTCAATACCAACTACCAAAGTGGCTGAAATACTAGCTTTCCCTTCAAGAAGTAGAGAATAAAACATGGTTGTGCGTATTATGAAATTGCCCCTAGTTACGCCCCTGCGCTATTGTCAGATCGTGGTGGTATAATTTAACTTGCCTGTTTAAAACCAATGTCTCACAATTCGAAAAACAATTCACAAAGGCGATGCATCCGCGCATTTATCAAATAAAGGTCTCTTGTGAATAAATCCGTCCTCACCAGTTAGCCGAAAAAAAATCTGCAAATATTTTTTGAATGACAATAACGTCGAGCAAGAGCAATTAAAATGACATTTTTTTATAACAAAGATTAAAGGTAACTGGATGGACTTCCATGTGTTTCCACCATCATTTCTTCGAAGGGACGCAATTGTTGTGCCAATGAATAGTATTAGCTAACCTTGTAAGACTTTCGATTCAAAAGGGGTCTACACTTAAAGGAAAGAATTCATTGTAAGGGTCCCGATTCAAAATGGGTCTTCACTTAAAAGAAAGAATTTATAATTCTTTCCTCAAAGAGTTGACCCCACTGTAAAAGGAGAAAAGATGAAAATCAAAGGATTGCTTCCCCTGAAAGTGTATGCATTCACATAAATTTACTGTTTTCAGTAACACGTGTCTGAGAGCAATATTGATATTTTCTCTTAACAAGCCAAAGTAAGATTCAATAAAACAAGGCAGGACACATTAATTTCATACCAAAGCGCTTGAATTTAATAAAGGAAATCCATTAAATTCACTATCAGATATAAAAACATATCATCGATCACTGTACGATAAAGTACAGATATGTTCAGGATGACACCAATGTAAATCTATCTGATGTAGACATTTCATGTTCAAATAAGGTAACAACAACAGAAGTCGAAACAAGAGCTCCAAATAAATCTGAGCCCGCCACTGAGAATATCTTGCATGCAACCCTGAAGAACCACGGGTGGCCAGTACATAGTGAGCTTTTGGCAAAATCCTTTTCACACGAATTGTACTCTGAATATATACAACGTGTCAATAATTGCTTAAAATATTGTTCAAACCAAATTATTTAGAAGCATGTAAAGGGAGTAAATTCCTTTTACAAACAGTTGATAGTGGTTATGTGCCCTTAAGAATGGCGCCGGAATGTCAGGATGATATAGACAAAATTTGATTAAAATCTGTCCAGTAACCCTTTGTGTCAGCTAGTATAGCCTATTAGCGCACCAAAAAGGACTCAGTTGTATAAAGAGCAAGCCACCAAAGCTCGCATTGGTGACTAATCATGAGCCGTGACACGACAAAGCCAACACAGTGGCATGTGCGCCCAGTGAAGAGTCAGATCGGCCTGGGCATCCATCCAGTATGATCAGCGGTTCCACTGTGCGTTGAAAGGGTAGCTAATGGTCTAAGCTAGCTCCATGCGGACAGCGAAGACTCTGATCAGCGTGGACATTCGCCTAGCCCGATGGGCTTATGCCCATGCTGATCTGAGTCTTCAGCTTGAAAATTCGCCTAGCCTGATGGGCGTATGTCCATGCTGATCTGAGTCTTCCCTGGGCGCACATGCCGCTTTGTTGATTTTGTCGTGTCGCGGCTCATTTGGTCTTAGATACATGAACATGCCAACTGCTTTATAACAGACAAAAGTCATAAACCTGTATTTATTATCTATTTCAAGTTAAACTTTTCAATTGAAGAGAATTTCATTTCATGTAAATTATTTACAGACGCTAAAGGAGCCGTGAACACAGTTTCATTAAAGTATTTTTGTATCTCCCTTGAGTAAATATAGTTTCATTAAAATATTATGGTATATCTCTCTTGGGTAATATATTATGTATGTTGCATGATCAAATGAGCGTGCAATAAAAATGCTTTCAGTAGCTTTAAAGGTTGTTGAATAATGCAGGATGGTGAATTTAGTATCACTGTCTAGTGGTGATGACAGACATGTTATCGTTGCCCCATGTAAAGCTCGTCAAAAGGACATCAGAAATAGGGTATAGTCGGGTAACTTCGGACAGTGGGTAAATTCGGGCATACTGTTGCAAACAGTGAAAATCCTGATGAGACGGCTCATAATGAGCCGTCTCATCAGGATTTTTACTGTTTAGAATGAGCCGTCTCATCAGGATTTTTACTGTTTGCTCAGTTATTTTTGTTTTAATTCCAAACAACTGACATATAAAGGAAACAATGTCACTGTCCGAATTTACCTGCTGTCCGAAGTTACCCGACTCCACTATATAAGCAAGTCGTAAGAAGTCAAAGTCGACTGGAATTCCTTAGCTATTTTGGCCAAGGCTCAATCTCGATGGTGTGTCTTGAACATAGGTCTGGCTTTCAACACAGGCAACGAAGGCAATTTGCTTTTTTACTCTAATCAGGGTAAGTTTGTTTCAGAAGTATAGTCTAACGGACCATCCGACCCCAGATCTTGAAATAGGAATAAAAAAAATTATGGATTTAATATGTATATTCAAGAAATAATTAAAAAGGTCATGTCGGAATGGTCAGTTAACCAAACCACACTATTCCTGGGCAGGCTTAGACCTCATAAGCGGTTATAATCAGTTCTAAGTGCACATACTTTCTCCAGTAACTGACAACTGCCCTTCTTGATTCAGCGGAAGGGAAGAATCAATCTCCACGAAAGTAAGTGGCCGGACCGGGTATCGAACCTCTGGCTCTTAAATACGGTCATCTCGACACACGAACCAAGAGTTCGAGTGCGTAACAACTGTTTTTATCAAAATAAGCTTCGTGTGCCGAGGATACAGAATAACCTCCCAACCACAGGGACTTGAACAACACGAAGTAAAACTGTATAATCCAGATTCAACTCCCTGTGCTCCCAACGCAAACATACCATTTGACTTTGTACCAAGAAAATTCTCTTGAATGCAATGTCTGCAAATGCCGTATTTGCTTTCTATTCTATTCTATTTATTCCATAACCCTGTAAGGTCGTTGGGGCACAATACGTGTACTGTCATCAATATGAGAGAGCAGCAGGATCTGAGTGTCATTTATCTCAGGTCGGGTAAAAGTCCTACATTTGGAGGCAACGTCTCGACATGACTGAATATTGTTTACTGGGACGTTAAACCACAACTAACTACTACTGGGAAGGTTTAACCAAGGTCAACAATGGGCAGGAATAATGCAGTCCTAACAAAATGATTCAAAACAACGACGTACGACGTGTGACTACTACGTGGACACTTACCAGCACGCTTTGAATCGATGACCTAGTCATTGTACCATGCCTCGACAAAGCAGTATTACGTCTCGACAAAGCAGACATTCTCTGGCGAGTGTCGAGCTGTGGAGAAATAGAAAGCTGGTGACGCGTAGAACTAACTGTCAGTGCATCATGCCTAGTCGATGCAGACGATTTCTGGTGTGCAGAATTTGTGTCAGAGAAGGCTGCGTCTGTACTGGCATCTTGATGACGAGTCGAAACTGAGCTTTCACGGTGTGCACTTCCAGCTTGCTCCAAGTCTCTGTGTCTGATCGACCTCCGTGATCGTCTGTGTGCATGTCGACTGCGTCTCGATCTATGACTTCTTGATCTGTTGCCTCTGTCTGTATGTTGGCTGACACTTCTCAGATTGTCAGTACTGTTGTTAGCAGACGGTGTCCTTCTCTTTCCTGAGTGCCTCAGCCTTCGAGCAATTTCTCTGTTGGCTTCTTTCCATCGTTTATCTGCTTCGGGAACATTAGGTTTGTCATTAAACCTTTGTAGACCTCGCTCACGACAGACAGAAATCAAATCTGCTAATGTCACTGTCTTGTTAGGTCGTTTATTTTCATCACCAAAGGCTGTTTCATCTTTAGAACTATCGTCTGCTTGTTTTAGCCTTGTATCATCATCGGGAATACTATGTGGATCAGGTTTGTCATCTACAACTTGGCCCGTCGTTTCTTCTTCTGCCTGATTAACTGTATCACTGTTCGTCGATTGGGTTTCCTTTACATGTGTTGCGTTTTCCTCCAAAGAACTCCGTCCAGCACTGTAACCCTCTGTCGTATCTGGCAAGTTTTGGTCGGCGTCAGATTTTTGAGTGAGACGAGACGAAGTTTCCGTCATTATAGCCATGTGGTATGTACGTTAAATCTGTAAAGATAGGTTTAAATTCTTTGAGAGAAAGAAATGAAGAATAACTGGATAAAGAAAACGCTGCTGGTAGACGTCTTTAAAACATTGTCTCTGTTCACATTTTTAATATAGGAGCCGCGACACGACAAAACCAACAATGTGGTTGTGCGGCCTTCACAGACTCAGCTCAGCCTGGGCATCCGCCCAGTCCGATCAGACTCTTCGCTAAGCGCTTAAAGGGTAGCTAAGGGTCAAAGCTACCTCTATGCGGACAGCGAAGATTCTGATCAGACTAAGCGGATGCCCAGGCTGATCTGAGTCTGCGCTGGGCGCACAACCACATTGTTGGTTTTCTTGCGTCGCGGCTCATATAACATTGGTTCAACGGTGTGCACACACTTGGAGAAGTTGGAGTATTTACTGGCCACTATCGTTGAAATTCCAAAAAAAAATGGTCACATAAAATAAATTACGGTAGTTGTCCTAAAATGAAACAGTTTGATTTTAAAATGCGAGAAATGCGCGCAAGTGATGCAGCAGGACTGTCAGTGTAGGCCCTGATCATACTACTCTGATCTTGTTCTGCACTAGTTGTCCTAATACAAGGGTTGATCCAGAAGTAATGTCACTGTGTCCATTGCGCGCTTATTCATCGTAGCAATATTATAAAAATTATATCAAGCTTCACTGTAATTCATTTCTGATTTACAGAATAAATATAAAGTTGGAATCTTTTTCTGTTCCAAATATATAGACGTTCAAAGTATGCCACCAACGCCATCGCGCCGCACGTTAGAATAACGTTAATTACATGAACTTAAGTTTCAAAGGTAATTACACATCAAAATCAAACTAGCTCACCAAATCACATGAAAATTTGATACGAAGACGAAATATATTTCTTCCGCCCACTGTTGAAATTTTAATATCGTCACTGCAGTTTGAACTTTGCTAGCTAGTGCTAATGTTTGGTAGGGCGCGTTTACACGACCAAAGTTTCTATGACAAAGTAGGTTTGTCACAGAAAAATTTGCTCGTGTAAATGCCAAAATATGACAATGTTTCTTTAACAAATATATATGATAAAGTTACTTCGATAAATTAAATTTGTCCGTGTAAACGGAGAACTTTGCTAAAGATTATGTAACAAAGAACATTGCTACAAGCGTGGAAAATGTGACAAAGATTTTGTTTCATCGCTACAGGTAACTTTGACGAATAATATTTGGTCGTGTGAACACTGCAGCAAATATTTCATTGCCAAAGTTTATGTGACAAAGATTCTATGGCACATTTTCTTTAACAAATAATTTGCTCCGTGTAAACGCAAAATGTTTGTCATATTTTCTTTGTTAAAGTTTCTGTGACATAGAAACTTTGCTCGTGTAAACGCGCCCTAACTGCCGAGAGTAAAAACGTTGATTTCTGACAAACGCGTCAGCGGATATATATCCTCAAACCATTAGAGACTCTAGAGCTGTTTAGTTAGACATGTGGTGATATAGGAGTTTTTATGAGGCTTGTGTAAAGATGCAATCAGCCCGATACGGGTGCAGATAAATCGCTAGAGGACAGTCTGAAAACCGAAAGACCTTATCGTAACTCTTCTTTGGACCCCATATATAAAGATGAATGTATAGTATAAATTCTTAAACATGAGCTGCGGGGCTGTTCAAGTAATATTAAAATATGAGATAAACATGGTTAAACTGACATTAGTGCTTTGCTGGAACAACGAATATGCTACTTTAGACATGACACAATATCGAAACTTTGTCTGGTACGTCAACGACGCCACTGACGTGCGGCGCGTGTCGTTACCATGCCTTCTGTCTATCTCGATACCTCATTTACTGTGCACTGTATTTTTATGACATTTTCAGGCCATAATGCAAATAGATAAAGGTATTTGGATACGAAATTTTGTTTCTCTTTCTTAATTCTACACGATTTTATAGCTGCTGTGACATTACTTCTGGATCAACCCTCGTATATAGGATTTTTACGGTACAATGGTAGAAAACGGAATGGGCGAGTCAATGTTTAGCCAATATTTCTGGTCTATGAGAACTCATTTATTTTCAAACAATATTCAAACATTTAAAATTGTTAAAACTAATTCAAATAAAACTTTTTCTTTAAACTTGGTCAGTCAAGGTGCACCTTCAAAATGATGTGAAGCCTATGAATGTGTGACGCTTCCACCTTCAAATGGGTACACCTCCCTCATGATTTCCTGCTTGTTTCTCTGAATGATAAAGCACCTGGGACAGATTGGTCTGAGCAAACAGCACAGAAAACTTCTGCTATTTTTTTTTACAAAATTAAGTGTATGTACCTTTCTGTTATAATAATGTTGACGAAAGCAAACTCGATATGATAAAACCATTACTGGAAAACGGTGGAAAAGAAAATTAGCACTACAGTACCCTAACTTATACTTTCATTCTCTCGTAACGATAGTCTCCAGGAGACTCAGCGGGATAAACCCACAGCTGCGCCTCCTGCCACCGAGTCAGTCCATTACTTTCATACAGTAGAATTCCGCCATAATTGTAGCATTTTTATTTATTTATTTTTTCTTTTCAATCAAAAATAATAAAAGTACTATAATTGTGACGGAATTCTGAGAATTCCGTCATATTTATAGTACTTTTATTACTTTTTATTATTATAATTTTATTTTGGAGGTCTTGTTCCAAATTTTATTCATAAATTGAAATCATGCGAATAAAATTCATTGGATTTGAAATGGAAACTTACATTCTTTATTCAAAGCAGCTCAAATTCCAATACATTACGTAATTCAGATGCTGCCTATTAAATTCCAAAACTGACAATGATCTGTTTGTCCCAGTAATTGGCGTGTATCGTAAGCGAGCTGTTTATCTAGCAGACAATAAAGCCTTTTACGGTGTAAGTAAACAAACTTGTATGTTTCTGGGTTACAAATTAATATTCTCAATATGAGCCGCGACACGAGAAAACTAACAAAGTGGTTGTGCGCCCAACGCAGACTCAGATCAGCCTGGGCATCCGCCCAGTCTGATCAGAGTCTTCGCTGCCCGCAAGGAAGTAGCTTACACCTTTAGCTACCCTTTAAGCGTACTGCAAAAACTCTGATCATACTGGCCAAGGCTGATCTGAATCTTCCTGGGCGCACGACCACTTTGTTGGTTTTCTCGTGTCGCGGCCCAATAATGCTTTATATGTGAACCGAGAACTAATTGCTTACGACTACAAGAGATGCTGCTTAAAGTTATATTTGTCACTGATGGATGGATAGATGACTTGCGATGTTATGTCCTTTTCGACAGTATTTCAGACATATCAGGACGATGAGCAGGTGATAATGAAAGGCTGTATTCAATGGAACCCGTTTACGGCCGGAAAAACTCTCGCCTTAAGCGGGGCTCCAATCCGGTCCGCTACATCAGTAGGCCAGCGCTTAACCCACTGAGTTAAAGGGGCTCCTATTTGTCACTGAACAAACCAAATTTTCGGTAGTACCAAAAAGACAAACTTCAGAGGTGAAAAGCTCGTTGAACCTCTCCATAAAAATGTGTGGTCGGCTCTTAGTGGACTCTCCATGGTCTAAAAATTTGAGTCTGTTCGGTAAGAAACTTTTTTCGTATTTCTATTCGTTAGTCTGGTCTAGTCTAAACTATCTCGTAATCAAGTGCAGTGCAAGGCCTTTGGGACACCACAGGTGCCTTTACAACAACGTTCCACCTGGTCCTATTTTCAGCTGCCAAAGTCCATCCCTGTCAACAGTTACTCTTTAACATTGTCTTCCATCCTCTTCTGCTTTCTACCTCTTTTTCTATTTCCTTTCACTTTGCCCAGTAGAAGAGATTTTGCTAAGACATAAGGCCTTGAGATGTGGTCAAACCACCTTGATTTCTGTTTCTTGATCATGGGCATATTTCGTCATATTTTCTAATGGCTGCTTGGATCTTTCTGCGAGCATCCTCATTAGTTACACAGTCCTTGTACGAGATGTTCAGTAACTTTCGGTAGCATCTCATCTCAAATGCCCTCGTTCTTCTCTCTAACTCTGATGTCAAGGACCACGATTTACAGACATACAGAAATATGGATATGACAAGGGGGCACATCAGTTTCACCTGTATTATCTCTCCAAATTGGCTTCAGCTTTATTAGAGCAGCCGTGGCGTGTGCAGTCCCTGAGAGAACGAACTCTGCTTAACGATTGACTCGACAGGAGTGAAATATTGTTGAAAGGGCGGTAAAACACATATTTCTTTCTTTCTTTTTTTTTGTTTTAAAGAAGAAAAATTGGTGACTTGTCGAGTGCAGCTCCAATTTCTACTCTATATGGCCTGGCTGACCTGTAGAGCTGCAGTAGGGTCAGGGCATGCTAACGGTCAGCCTATACACCATATAATTTTGTAGAACATACCCTGGCCGTAATGCAAATGGATTTATGGTAACACCTGAACATACCGTATTTATTCAGTTATAAGACGGGGCTTTCCCTTCCAAAACAAACTCAAAATTTAGATCCGAGATCTTTGGGATTGTTTTGGAAGAGAAAATCCCATTTTATAGCTGAATTATACAATTCTGATTAACACATTTGTGGTAATTTTTTGAAAAATAAACTCCCGTCTTATAACTGAATAAACACGGTAGTTTTACTAAAATTTTCGTGAGGGAGGCAACCTTAACAAACTAGCAGAAGTTTTTAATTTCTTTTTTTCTTTTTTCTCTTCTCCCTGGTCGGGGAACCCTTTGCAAAGGCAGCCAGAGGAGATACTTTTACAGGTAATAATTTTTTCTCTACGGTGCAAATTGTTTCATTTAACGAGTGACCCACTTTGAGAAGGAATGCAAATGATTCTAGACCAGACTGATTTCCCTTATGACAAAAACTCGCGAGAGATAAGCGATAGCTCATTATGACGGTACGGAAAGTGCCGATTGTTGGCGACAATGAACAGCGAAAATGCAATTCTTGGCGTGGCAAGTGTTGCTTTAAATATATCAATCTAATTCCATGTTTGTGACAAATTTTGATTTCTCTGTGACTGAAAGTGTTTTTATTATGACAGCAAACAAACTCAAGTTAATATCTATTAACAATAATCACAAATTAGATATATTGATTAGAAATACAGGTTAGAGACAAACGGACCAGGAGGCGGCGAATGTAAGACCTACATAACGCCTGGTAAACGCGCAATTCCATTCCCACCTGTAAATTAAAATTCCAAGCTTCTGCAAATACATAGCCAAAATATAACAATGCTATTGGACTTGTATATGAGCCGCGACACGAGAGAACCAACAAAATGGCATGTGCGACATGTAAAGACTCAAATCAGCCTGGGTTGCAGCCCAGTCTGATCAAAGTCTTCGCTGTGCGCTTAAAGGGTCTAAGCCATCTCCATGCGGACAGCGAGGTCTCTGATCAGACTGGACGGATGCCAAGGCTGATCTAAATCTGCGCTGGGCGCACATGCCACTTTGTTGGTTTTCTCGTGTCCCGGCTAAATTATGAAATTGAAAAACTAGTGTGGAGTTATCAATCACAAAACTCCTGAAAGTGGCCAAACCGAAATTTCGGTTTGGCCACTTTCAGGAGTTTTGTGATAACTCCACCAGTTGTTCTTTTACCGAGCTGACATTTTTATACATGTATAAATATAGCATGCATACATGTGAGTCGAATAGCATTGTTATATTTTGACTATCTATTTGCAGAAACTCGATACATGTATTTTTTTATTTCCAAATTGGAATGGAATTGCGCCTTTACTAGGTATGTGCATGGGCGGCGGTGCATGGGAGGGGCTCAGCCTGCGCATCTATACAAACTGTTCTGTTTTTCACTCCTCATTTTTTTGCAGTTCCCAGATTCGTAGCTTGTTTATGCAAAAAGAAAGGATTCTTCAGAATGTGCAGACTACTTGGCACACGCCATGGGGTACAATTTCACGTGACACTGCTGTCATAACCAGACTCCGCATCAACAAAATCTGACCAGTCTTCGTGTACAGATGCCATTAGACTCAACAAAGATTATCAGCTTGCACAGGTATGCAGGGTGATCTAGATCTGTGTTCGTGAGGCACTTCTTCTGGGTGAGTGCTCCTGTGTTGCAGCAAAGATGTAGTAATGGATTTCACAGCATTATTTCCGATTTGTCGCCTTTGGCTTCAAAGGTGAAAATTACCTTTTTGTTTGCAAATCTAGTTTTACTCTTTCTGAATACTAACTCAGTATGTTTTTTCTGTCATCTTAATACCATAAAAGTTCTAAGTATTGGGAAAGATAGGTCTGAACAAACAGTGCGGACCCGGTTCAGACTGCTCCTGATAAGGGTCCACTGTGTTTGCCATTCCATCTGCATCTTTTAAATGCATTCCTGCATTGAAACCCAAACTGTTAAATTTTAGGACAGTTACTGAAACTTTAGGTGTCCCAGTTTTTAGACTTTTTACGGTATTTTTCCATATTTTTTCCGCCATCTTAATAGAGTTTTCAACCTTTTAACCTTCAGCCTGCTATGGCAAAATGTATGGCTCTTGAACGTGAGATCCAGAACAAATTGATCACAGCGTACGACTTGAAATAAGATGATAATACTTTTTCAGCGTTGTATATGCCCAACAAAATATATATATATAAATGAAATGGGATCGAAGTATTGATGAAAACTAGAACTATCAGAGGATCTGACTTTACCCCCGCTGTAGCGCATTTTGTTTAAAAAGGACTTTCCGAAAAACTTCGTCGGACGAAATTTATGAAAAACAAGGGCTTCGCAAACGGCGCATAATACACCCGTTTTAGTGCCATGAAGGAGTTACAGAATGAATAAGGTTGTTTATAGAAGGATGGACACGCAGACAAACAGGGGAAACAACTCTGTAATTAATGACTGCAATGTTATCAAAACATCTATCACATCAAATGCTATTAGTATACCAAAAATCAGCTTCCGAGGTGTAGCAGCTCAGAAGTTGAGAAATGCCAAAGTCAAACAAGGGAGATAATTCATAAACTAAGTAAACTAGAGTACCATACTTGGTCATAATACATTCCCTTAACAATATACACATCACCATAAAGTTTTGTTAAAATATATCTAACAGTTAAGGGGTTACAGAATAAAACGGAAATTGATGCAAGGGTAGATAATTCAGGAAGTAAATAAGCCAGAGTTGTGGTTCACGCTCATGATACATTTCTCCATTATTATACATATTCCTACACAGTTTCATTAAAACATTTCAAAGGGTTAAGGAGTTATTGAGTGAATTGGACCAGCCTAAAAAACTTATCAAAGGGAGGTAACTCCAAAATTAAGTAAGGAGGAACAACCATTCTTATATGTGACACACCCTCTTGTGATCAGGCACATTGCTATAAAGTTTCATCAAGATATTCCAAATGGTTACTAAGTTATTGAATGCACAAGATTAGTATACACATAAAGTCTAAAAATCTAATCAAAGGGATACAACTCCAAAATGAAGGAAAGGAGAGCAATCATTGTTATACGCGACACATTGTCGGACCTTCATACATATTGCTATGAAGTTTCATCAATATATCCAAAACGGTTATCTAGTTATGGTGCGCACAAGACTAGTAGGGTAAAAAATAATCAAAGAGGCATAACTTGAAAACTAAGAAAGGGGAGCAACCATTACTGTACGCAACACTTTGCCCCATCCTAATATATATGCCTATCAAATTTCGTGACGCTATCTGAAATGGTTACTGAGATATGGTGTGCACAAGAATGTTGATGGACAGACGGACGGCCAGCACCATGCCATAATACATGTACGTCCGTTTTATTCACAACAAGCGTATAAAAATAGCCATCAGAGAAGATGGCAAATCCCCCGACCAAAGGCCCTTGCGCCTTGGTAAACCGGTTGCACTTCAAAACACAAATAAGTAATATATAGTCATTCATTTATGCTTCTGATAGGCAGTATCTGTTTAATAGATGAATGATTATCCAACAGTCAGACCAAAACAGTATGTTAGCCTGTTAACAAAATCTTCGCAAGCGGCACATAATACATCCGTTTCAGCGTCATGAAGGAGTCGCATAATGAACAATATTGTTTATAGAAGGATGGACAGGCAGACAAACGAGGGAAACAACTCTGTAATTAATGACTGCAATGTTATTTAAACATACACGGGTGTATGAAAAGGGGTAAAATCTCTAACAGCCACCAGGTACACAATGTATACCATATGATACACTCAACATTTCAAAATGTGTGAATACCTTCTAAAAAATAAACCCTACAAATCTAACATTTCAAAATGTGTGAATAACTTCTAAAGAATAAGCCCTACAAATCTAGTCTAGCAAGTGAATTTGGGCATAGAATCCAAATCTGAAAAAAGGAAAGGTGGGGGGGGATGCAGAGAGGTCACAGAGTTAGGAACATTGACAGGATATCATGGCATGATCATCAATATTCTTAAAGTTATAAGGGTATTAAAATTTTGGAGCAGGCCGCCAGGGTTATACAGATATGGAGCAGAGACACCAAACTGCAGCTCAAACTTCCTAAGGGAAATAACTCAGAAAGTATGAATGAGACGGTTGTCATTCATGTATGATACAAATTGTCATGACCTGTTCTGCATATCTGTGAAGTATCATGAAAATATTTCAAAGAGTTTTCAAGTTATGGAACAGACAGGTAATCACACCTAAAACCATCAAGGGGAAATAACTCATTAAGCAAGAGCTGTCATTCGTGTTCACGACACATCGTCATGACCTGTTCTACATATCTATAAAGTATCATGAAAATATTTCAAAGGGTACTCAAGTTATAGAGTGGACATGAAATCACACCTAAAACCATCAAAGGGAAATAACTAAAAAAGAAAGCAAGAGTTGTATTTTATGTTCGCGCCACATCGTCATGACCTGTTCTACATATCTGTGAAGTATCATAAAAATATTTCAAAGGGTATTCAAGTTATAAAGCTGACATGAAATCACAGGTAAAACCATCAAGTGGAAATAACTAAAAAAGAAAGGAAGAGTTGTCATTCTTGTTCGCGACACATCGTCATGACCTGTACTACATAACTTTGAAGTATCATAAAAATATCTTAAAGGGTATTCAATTTATAGAGCGGACTCAAAATCACACCAAAAAACAATCAAGAGAAAATAACTAAAAAAGTAAGAAAGCAAGAGTTGTCATTCTTGTTCGAGACACATTGTCAGGACCTGTTCTGCATATCTGTGAAGTACCTGTATCTTAAAAAAATATATTTCAAAGGGTATTCAAGTTATAGAGCGATACGAAATCACACATAAAACCATCAAGGGGAAATAACTCGAAAAGTACAATAGCAATAGTTACCATTCTTGTTTGCAACACAGTCATGACATGTTCTACGTAACTGTGAAGTATCATGAAAATGTTCCAAAGGGTATTCAAGATATAGAGCAGACAAGAAAATGTTTACGGACGGATGCCAGGCTCATCCCCCGAACCATAAAAAGCTGGAAAATTTGTCCACTGTCCGATACAGTGGGTCATGGTTGCACACCATACCAAATATGAGACTTCTGGCTTGTATAGTTCCAAATATTTTTTTATCTTTGGCAACTGACTGCCGTACTTATTTGATTATAAGACAGGGGGATTGGGTGGGAGTGGTGGGGGAAAGGGGACTATGAGTAGGTGCAAGACATTGGAAAAGTGACACAACCACATGACGGTGCAGTGAATAATGCTGAATGCCTTCTGGAAATAACCGCGGAGCGTGAATTTGACTGCCAGTTTTCTTCAAGTAACCGCTTGAGTGCAATCATAGTTGGACTGCCAGCTGAACATAATCCTGTAATAATCGGCCTTGGACAGCCCAATTATATTACAAGTGACCCAAGTGGGTTGGAGTTGCTGTCCTGAGCATGCAACTACTGAAACATACATGTACCCAGAGCAGTCAAAATCTTTACTGACTGAGGTTCCAAAGGCCAGCCATGTAAAGAAACTGACAAACTACACAGGGCAAACCTAAATATCTGCTAAGCAGGCCACATGATTAGTTTTGTGGGGCTACCTGTGGCAATTTGATGCGAGACTGATGTAAATTGAAATAGATGAGGCATATAGAAATGAAATCTCCATACATATACAGGATGGACCTTGAAAACTTGCCCACTTCCACATCACTGTGGCTTGGTTTAGTTAGACCTGGAACTGTTTATGCACGCAGGGAGAAAATTTGCTTTCAGAAGCTAAACTAGAAAATTGTGTCTGTAAGACACGTTGATGCCCCCGTGCTATGTCTTCCCCCCCCCCCCCCCCCCCACCCCCCCCCCCACCCCCCATCCCCCACGTACACATCTACAGTATATCTGCAATACCTATACAAAGTTTCAAATTGACTGCTCAAAAACTGTGGAAAGGGTTGAGTATACAAACTTGTCATCCTGTGGTAGCCATGTCTCAAAATATTTCTAATTTTGATAAAGCCATAACTTCAATTTTTTTTATGCCCCCGAAGGAACTTCGGGTGGCATATTAAAATCGCACCGTCCGTCCGTCCGCCAGTCCGTCCGTCCGTTACAAATCGTGTCTCAGCTATAACTTTAAAACTACTGAAGCAAATCTGTTGAAACTTCACAAATAGATAAAGCACAATGTGAAGGTGTGTCGCGCACAAGACTTAGGTCCCTAAGCCCAAGGTCAAGGCCGCACTTGGGTCAGAGGTCAAATTGTGTCTAAAAATCGTGTCTCGGCGATAACTTTAAAACTACTGAAGCAAATTTGATCAAACTTCACTAATAGATAAAGCATAATGAGAAGGTGTGTTGGGCACAAGACTTAGGTCCCTACACCTAAGGTCAAGGTCACAGTTGGGTCAGAGGTCAAATTGTGTCTCAAAATCGTGTTTCAGCGATAACTTATAAACTACTGAAGCAAAGTGAATGAAACTTCACAGAAAGATGAAGCATACTGAGAAGGTGTGTCACACATAAGATTTAGGTTACCACGTTCAAGGTCAAGGTCACAATCAGGGGTCAAAGGTCAAATCTTGCCTCTGCGATAACTTGAAACCTGCTGAAGCGACTTTCATCAAATTTCACAGAAAGGTAAACCATGAGAAGGTATGTTATACACAATATTTATGCTACCAAATCCAAGGTCAAGGTCACAATCTTGGGTCAGAGGTCAAATCATGTCTCTGCAATTACTCAGAAAAGTACCAAAGCAAACATTACAGAAAGATAAAGCCTACTGATAAGATTGCCCTTCACAAGAAACACATTTCCACATCCATGGTCAAGGTCATAGCCACAGTTCAAAGGTCAAATCATTTATCCTCAATTACTTAAAAACTACTCAATCAAACTTCATTAATTTTCATGAAAAGGTAAAAAATAATGAGATTAGTCACGAACAAATTATGGTTTTGTTGCCCAAGGTCAGGGTCACAGTCAGGGCTCAGAGGTTAAATCATGTCTCTGAAATGACTCAAAACTGCTGAGGCCAATTTCATCAGATTTCACTGAAAGGTAAAGCATGATAAAATGGTAACTTAAAGAAAAGTAAAGTATTATGATAAGTTATGTAAGGTGTGACATGTAGGTTCCAGTACCCAATAACATTGTAACATTTCTTGTTTCTGTTCTAAAAGGCAGATGCACATCTACAGTATGTTTGTAATACCTATATAAGGCTTCAAATTGATTTAAGCCAACTTGTCATCCCATAGTAGCCATTTCTTGAAAAATTTCAAAGATTAAAAAGGCTGTAATTTTGTCAAAATTCATTTTTTTCTTCCCAAAAAGATAGGTGCACATCTGCAGTATGTCTGTAATACCTATCCAAAGTTCCAAACTGATTGCTCAAAGACTGTGGAAGGAGTTGATTATACAAACTTGTCATCCTGTAGTAGCCATTTATCGAAAAATTTCAAAGTTTGAAAACACCATAATTTTGTCTAAAATGATTTTTTTTCCTTTTCAAAAAGAGAGGTGCACATCTACAGTATGTCTGTAATATCTGTGCAAAGTTTCAAATTGATTGCTTAAAGCCTGTGGGAGCAGTTAATTATACAAACTTGTCATCCTGTAGTAGCCATTTATCGAAAAATTTCTAAGTTTGAAAAGGCCATATTAAGTTTGTCAAAAATGATTTTTTCCTTTCCAAAAAGGGAGGTGCACATCTACAGTATGTCTGTAAGATCTGTGCAAAGTTTCAAACTGACTGCTCAAAAACTGAGGGAGGAGTTGATTATCTAAACTTTAAATTTTGGAGGGGATGGACGGACAGATGGAAGACAAGGGTAAAACATAATGCCCCCTATCGTCACGGGGGCATATAAACAGGGTCAACCTGGAAACCACACACAAAGGTAGGAAACAACCAGCAGCCATTTGGTGCATATACATGTACTGATGAAGTTGAAAAGCAGGGCTGAATGCCAGAACTTCTTAATGGGGTGTCCAACAAAAGCAGCTCAGTGACCTATTGTGAAAATGTGATGTCGTTTAAGAGGTTGGCCCTTTCCCCGAGGCCTGTTAGTCTTCATCAGTGTATGCAATAATAGGTCAAAATGACCTATTTCATGAAACTGGAAGTGAACAACAGTGCTTTGGTGCATGCACTGATGGAAGCTTACCAGACCAGAGATTTACAGCCATGATGATGGGCCAACCTCGAACACTTGATGTGGTGTCCATTGTCCCAAAAATAGGTCTGTGACAGTCACCTGGTTTTGTGAAAGGTGATCTGAAGCAGATGGGGATATTTGAAAGGCAGGAGTGCTGTGCCAACTTTGAAAACATGACATGGTGTCCATTTACAAGTAGATCATCGCTAAATCAGTTCTGTGGCAGGTAATTCAATGTCAGTGCATGCACCAACCACACTGCTCCAGCTCACCTCCAACAGAACTAGGGCACAGTGACATACTTAGGCATGCTAGCTTTCATAAACAGTCAGTATCATGAGCAGTTAATGGTATGAAGGCAATAAAGAAATAAAAACAAAGTAAGATTAGTCTTTTTTTATTTTGTTTTATATGGACCGCCTTAGGACAGTCCAAGATTTATCACAGCTGAACACAAGTTTTACTGTCAAGCAAACTTTAATCAGAGCTCTAGATAAGAGGGGTATTTGATGATAAATGAGGAATAATTTTTTTATTTCTCATTGAATTGAGATGAGGGTCACAACATATGATTCTATGTAGAAAACACAAAAATTATCCTTAATTATCACCAAATACTCCCTCTTATCTAGGGCTCTGTTTTATGATATATATTTATAAATCTAAACAACCGCATAGGAAGGAACCAACTACTTTACTGATGTTCTCTTCAAGTATCCGAACCGTTATGGTACTCCATGTCAGACAAACACAAATTTGTAAGAAATACTTATCCGAATATGCTTAAGTATTGGGACACATAAAACCATTAATTTTCCATTTGTACCAAATGGAAAATTAATGCATTTAGGTGTCCCAATATTTAAACACATTGGGGTAAAATGGTAATGCACAATCACTTTTTCTCGTGATGTAACTAACTTGGTAAACTAAATTACGCAAAAGTTTAACTATCAGTTTTGTATTTGCATTTGGTTTTGGAAATTAATTATTTAACTTAAATGTTAAAGCTTCTTAGCACTGCCATTGTTGGGGAATCCAATTACAGGCTATATGAGCCATGACACAACAAAACCAACAAGTGGCAAGTGCGCCAAAGAATCAGATCAGCCTGGGCATCTGCCCAATCTGATTAGAGTCTTAGATGTATGCTTAAAGAGTACCAAACTGTCACCACTATGTCCATGTTCACAGCAAACACTCTGATCAGAATGGGCATATGCCCATGCTGATCAGAGTCTTTGCTGGGCGCACACACCACTTTGTTGGTTGTGTGGTGCTGCAGCTCCTATCTATCTGAGCTCATTATACACAATGTATAAGATCAATTTCATTTGAATAAATTTCAAAAGTGCGAGGTAATCAATAAACAAGCTGGTTCCAATCCAACATTTCTCATCTATCAACTATTGTCAAACTGCAACCAATATACCTCATGTGTATAATACAAAATTTTGAAAACATAATTGAGCCGCGACATGAGAAAACCAACAAAATGGTTGTGCGCCCAGTGCAGATTCAGATCAGCCTGGGCATCTGCCCAGTCTTAGCAGACTCTCGGCTAAGCACTTAAGGGGAGCTTAGGTCTAAGCTACCTCCATGCTGACAGCTTAGACTCTGATCAGGCTGGGCAGATGCCCTGATAGCCATGCCCAGGCTGATCCGAGTCTGCACTGGGGGGAGGGGGGGGGGGGGGGGGGGGGGGGGGGGTGCACAACCAACAAAGGGGGGGGGGGGGCACAACCACTTTGTTGGTTTTGTCATGTCACAGCTCATATCTCAAGTTTTGGTAAAACCTTACTCACTTCAAAGACATCTAAAACTAGTTTGATAAGTAACATGATCCTATGAAGCTGATTGCAAGACTCAAAAATTCTAGAATTAATAAGAATTAGTACCATGATTGACATATCCCTCACAGGTAGGAGTTGTGTAAGTTTTTGAACTAAGTATATTCAACAACTAGGTCTGGGTTCGAGGTTATAAAACTTGAGAATAATCTCAAACTCAAAATAAAGCAAACTGATTGGCTGCTTCTGAGCACATGCTCGGAAGCAGCCAATCAGTGTGCTTTATTTTGAGTTTGAGCATGTACTCAAGTTTTGCAACCTCAGGGCCTGGTTTTAGAATGCTGTGTACAAAACAATATCAAGCAAGGCTGTACAGTTTGCTCAGCATAGACCCAATCAGACTGTTTCTTTAGAAAGAGCCTGATCTGGGTCTGCACTATTTGCTTTATTTAGAAGATTACAGTATCTAGGGATACAGAATTGCATGCTGGTCTGTTGAATTGAGGTTATGTAGGCTCATTTGAGGTTCTCTGCGGATTCCAAAATGCTCCTATTATAATTTTCAAATAAAAGATGGTTACCAGTGTTTGTTAATAGCTACAGTACATTACAAAGTCTACAAGTTGCATCATGGGACAAGCTACCATGAACAGGTGCAGCCGGGCACAGCTGATTAATACCGTAAAAATTCTAAGTATTGGGTTGGTTGGTTGGTTGGTTGTTTTGGGTTTAACGGCCCTTTGAGACAGTATTTCAGTCTATATCGGGCCGCGTCTCCCAAAGAGAGGGAGAAAGAAAAGAGAAATGATAGACGAGAGCAAAAGTCCAAACAACCCCCACCCGCACCTACTGCAAGCACAATAGGGCCTTGCCCTACTTTTATCCAAATCAGTAGGACGCCCCGGCACTGGAAGTTATACCCAGCACCATCGCACCACCCAACCACCCCCTCTAAGTATTGGGAAAGATACGTCTAAGCAAACAGTGCAGACCAAGATCAGACAGCTCCCAAAGGAGTCGGATCAGTCTACACTGTTTGCCATTCCATCTGCGTCTTTTGGATGCATTACTGCACTGTAAAACCAAACTGTTCAATTTTTAGGACAGTAATGGTAACTATTTTAGGAGTCCCAATTTTTAGAATTTTTACAGTGACATGTACTGACTGAAAAGTCAACTGGACAAATCCTAACCAGGCTTTGGATGTTTTCAAGCTAGTGGACGTATACCCAGTTGGTAAAACCATGTAAACGTGGGTTTACACGGCGACACATTGCATGACAAGTCATTGCATGACACTTGTCATGCAACATGTCACCAAGTAAACACCCCAGAAACTTATTGCATGACACAAATCTAGTACATGCAACATGTCTCGTCTAAAAAAAAACACTTCCAACAAAAAAATGGTTGCATGACATCATGCAACAAGTGTCACCATGTAAACCCACCTTAAGAGGCTGTCCCATGATGCATTATTACAAGCATTAAGTTCAATTCTAGTCTGCTACCTCCTACAAGTTTAAGGTTAATGGGTATCTTTTCAAAAGAAGCAACCCAGCCTCTTTCATTTTGTCCTTTCTCGTTGGAGGTCTATTCTTTAACCCTATTGCACTCAAAACGGCCAAAACTCTATGGAGTTTTGGCTGTTCTGAGTGCAATAGGCTTAAAGGAACAAATTTATTCCCCTTTAAAAGTCTATCCCATTTGTAAGGACTGTGCCATTCATTTGGAGAAAAAATGGTGGAAAAACATGGTGTGCCTACACACAGTAAAGGTCATTAAAGGCATTTTGTTTATGTTGTTTTATGATGAGATACATTGTAGCTACATGCACTTTCCCATATAAACTGATTCAAACCACTGCAAACATACCAAAATACCGAAGATATTCTGACAGGGCTCCAAATAAGGTGGGGTACTGAGAGTAATTCAGAAATAATTTTTCTTTTATCTCACGCATGATGGAAAAGATGTTATGATCCTCATCAGAACTGTCCCAACAAGATGTTATAATGAGGGGTCACAGTGTATGTTTTATGGAGAAATATGGAAAATTATTCCTAAATTATCCTGTTTTCCCTTTCTTATCTAGAACACTGAGTTCTGAAGCCCATATTACACTATAAACATTTCTATTCCACAAATTCTGGATTTAGATGAACACAGTAACTGAACACAATATGGTGTGAAAGGTGTTTTACATTTGCCTTTACTGTAAAAAGGACCCAAAGTAATGAACATAAGATCATAGGCTGTTTAGAGTCTACGAATCTTGCCATCAGTTAAGCATACCTTAAAGTGCAAGGGTACATTTTAAGGGAACAACTTTAGTGTGACTTCTTGTTTGCTTTTCTGAACTACCTATCCCCTTCCATAATGGGGTCTACTCTTAAAGGATACCATTTGCTCCTAGAGATGCAAATTCTTTCCTTTAACAGTAGACCCCATTGAGTAGGGGGGCACCAACATCACTGGTAGAGTTGCTTCCCCTGCAAGTATACCAATCCCCTTCATAACATAAAATTAAGTGTCCACAAGAAAAATTGAAAGCGTTCATTACAGGAAGTATTATGCTCATGGCTAATGATGTCCAAATGCACTGAGGTGCTACAGTTTGGTAGTGAAGAAATTTTACCATCAAGGGACACGATGCCATTGAAAATCCCCGATTACAATGATGATAGAATATTTTCTCTCATATTCGTAGTTTTACGCACTAATACTAAATCAACAGAAAGTACAGAGAAGTGAAAAAAAAAAAAAAAAGTTTCATACCAAATTTTAGACTCAATATTCATGAATTAATAAAACAGACATCTTGAACTCTTTATTGCTCAAATTCGCAAATTATCATTTATTTATTTTTTTCTGTGTTTTTTTTCTATGGCTCTTTTCAACAGCAGTCCGAAGTGCTGACAGTAAAATTTCCAAACCACACAAAGGCAAATGCTGCAAAAATTATGAAATATATATACACACTATCCATTTACTTGTGTTTTGGAAACATTAAAATTCATGACACTCAGCTCGCGGATACTTTCTCACATTAATATTATTTTTTCTGATATGATAATTACAAGCTTATTGTCATATTTCTTAACATAAATTATCATATCTTCCCAAACCCTAGTTATTTTCTATTTCCTTTCTGAAGCCTGAAAGGCTCAGACATTAAAGGTATTCTCTACACAATCTCGATGTCTCAAATACCGGTATCTCAATCTACTCTTTATATCAAGGGTTACAGTTTGAACACATTTCCTATTTATATTTTTGAATTTCAACTCTGGATATTTCAAACTACTGATATCTCAAAAGTAAATTTTCTGGGAGCAGAAAATTTACTTTGAGATATCAGTAGTTTGGGATGAATTTCGACTTTGAGATATCGAGAGTTGACTGAATAATTGTTGTTGTTAGTTTTTTTCCATGTAAACAAATATTGTGACAATCTTCTCGTTTCAGAGGGTAAACCACTGAATGATCAAACACTAATGTCATCTGCAATTTATATTTTTTACAAAGCCTGAATTTATCATTTTAGAAAATATGAGCTTTTACCTGGAAAAGGTGCCGTATCTGATGAGTCAACAAAGAAGACTCCAGTAACTTTTGATGTCTGGTGACTTGTTGCTGCAGTCTGATTTTTTTCAAACATCAGTTGAACTGATATTATGAATATTTGGTGGTACTTTAGGAATAATTTCTCAAAATATCCATGAAAAACATATGTTGCAAGTACTTACAAGCTCCTCTATGGCCTGATTCTGATAAGTACCTTAAATTATTTATGGACCAGGAGAAATCTGGAAAAAGAATTTCCGAGAAAGTGGTGTTTTCAAGATATTTTAGGGGTACTTTTTCTTATTTCTCAACCAAAAACTATGTTGTTAGCCTTCATTAGAACTGTATCAGCAAGACAGTTCTGAGGGTTCGTAACATATTTCATGAAGACATATTAAATATTATCCCTATTATCCCTTTTAATCTGGAGAACTGAAGTATGGATAATTATCATATCTGTTGCTTCTTTTCATCTGATGTTCTGAAAGATGTGGGATCTCACAGGAATTCCTTGCCAAGGTAATTCTTAGGTCTATGGGTACACCATGTTTTGCCACATTTTCACCAACGGAGACAACTTTTTGTGAGTTCACTGGAGGACTTGCCATTCCAAAATGGGGTCTTCTCTTAAAGGAGCCTAGAGAAGCAGATTCTTTCCTTCAAGTGTTGACTCCCATTGAGGAGAGGGGAAAATTAAAATAGCAGAGTTGCTTCCCCTGAAAGTGCACCCTTTCACCTTAAGAGACTTCATAACTCAGCTTTTGTTAATAAATCAGAAAAAGCATGATTCATATCACCAATATAGAGCTCTGAAAAATTGATATGTCTACTCTGTACAAACATCACACATGACACCATGTTAAATTCAACGAGGTAGAATGTTTTACAGATAACTAACACTCATGAGCAAATTTTATCCTTTGTTTTTTTTCCTCTTTCTGACCAGTGCTTTTACATGAAAAAAAAAATCTTTTCCATTTGATCATACTACTTTCTGGATAGGTAGGGTATAATCCATTCCCAATGGGAGTTTAAATGCCAATACAAATTCTACTAGCAGTGCCACAGCAATGTAATTCCATTCCTTCTGCCCTGCCACTTCTGCTCTCACCCTTAAGACACTTCGTCTTAAGGGCTTTAACTAATTTAGTATTTTTAGTCTAAAGAACTTTACATCAACTTGAAAGATCCTTGGTTTTTCCTTTTGCCATGCCCAGAGAAAATTGTAACTTGATCTGGCTTACTGTATCACTCTCCTGGATGAGCTTATACCATCGGATCACCCTCGACGCAAGCATCTCGGGTGATCTGATGTTATGTGCTCATCCACTCTACGCAATCCATTACGCCAGATCAAGTTACTATTATAATAATATGTATACATGTATATTAATCAATACACCTGCAACAATAAATACAAACAAGAATTCCACGGAATGCAGCGTCTCGCCTGCTGGCGCTTTGTCACTCAGCAAAGATGTATCCATGACCCAAGTTTCATGGCTCTAGCCTTTATAGTGTCTGAGAAACGGACCTAAACGCGAAAACTTGACAAAAAATTGCAAAGTCAGCCAACCGTAAAATGTAGGTCAAGACTCAATACAGATGATGGTTTTGAGATTTACTCTTCCAGATGTATGCATGGCCCAAGTTTCATGGCTCTAGCACTTATAGTTTCTGAGAAAATGGCCCAAACCCGAAAACTCTACAAAAAATTGCAAAGTCAGTCATCCGTAAAATGTAGGTCAAAACTCAAAGTTGATGATGGCTTTGAGATCTACTCTTCCAGATGTATGCATGGCCCAAGTTTCATGGCTCTAGCCCTTATAATTTCTGAGAAAATGACCTAAACGCGAAAACTCGACAAAAACTTGCAAAGTCAGTCAACCGTAAAATCTAGGTCAAGACTCAACATTGATGATGGCTTTCAGCTGTACTCTTCCAGATGTATGCATGACCCAAGTTTCATGGTTCTAACCCTTACAATTTCTGAGGAAATGACCTAAACGCAAAAACTCGACAAAAAATTGCGAAGTCAGTCAACCGTAAAATCTAGGTCAAGACTCAATATTGATGATGGCTTTCAGCTGTACTCTTCCAGATGTATGCATGACCCAAGTTTCATGGCTCTAGCCCTTATAGTTTCTGAGAAAATGACCTAAACGCAAAAACTCGACAAATTGCGAAGTCAGTCAACCGTAAAATCTAAGTCAAGACTCAATATTTATAATGGCTTTCAGCTGTACTCTTCCAGATGTATGCATGTCCCAAGTTTCATGGTTCTAGCCCTTATAGTTTCTGAGGAAATGACCTAAACGCAAAAACTTGACAAAAGTTTACGCCGCCGACGCCGCCGCCGACGACACCGGAAAAGCAATACATATGTCTCGCCTCTGCTTCGCAGGCGAGACAACAAACTGGTCCCCTAAACTGGAAGTAGTAAATCTTATCTGAATATTGATAAAGAAAACAAGAGTAGAACTCCACATGCAAAATAATAATAAAGGAAAATCATGCAAAGGTCAGTTTTGATACTTATTATAAATGTTACAAGCTGTTCAAAGACTCTTTTTTTTGGTTATTTTTTCACTTTTCTGCTAGTTTTACAAGATTGCAAGAAAAACTTACATAGAAGGGTGCAATCTACAAAAAAGATATTATTCATATTGTAACTCTTCTTCGAGGACAGCAGCAAATTGTCACAGAACATAGCTAAACCAGAAAACACAAGTTAACGTTTATGCTGCTGCCAATGACATCAGAAAAAGTAATACCTGTCTTGCAAATGCTAGTCACAGGCGTGATAAAAATGAAAACCTAGCTTATACGCAGACATGAACAAGTTTCTGAATAGAGTCTACTTTGGAAATACAAAACATTAATCTACTAGCACTCGTTTGACACATCACCCACACACAAACTGAAAGACTCTGGTTGATAATTAATGTGGCAGAATGGAGCATTTCTGTGATTGTTGTAATCAGATTCTGAACCATGATACTATTGCAGAGCTCTAGAGGCTAATTCAAAGATAATTTCAGATGTTTTCCCTTGAACATGGCAACTCTGATGTACTCCCATATCTCCTGCTCTGCTTTTTATTTCTTTGTTTCTAAGAGCAGTATGACTGATTAATCTCCAGAACTTCATCTCTGTTCAACTTCTGTATGTTGCAGCACTAATTCTGCGTCATGGGTTTGACGATCAGTAGTTGTTCCCCTCTGGTTACAGGGTAAAGGTCACGTGACGTCCATGGCCACGACTGTATCACAGTTTAAGTTGTTTAACTGCTTTCCATCTTCATGATTCTGTCTGTAGAAAGAATGAACATTAACTAGAAATGTATTTAGACAAACACAAAGTCCCCCCCCCCTCCTCCCTGCATTTTCCCAGCAGTGTCATTTTCCACAAATCATGGTGACCTAAGGAACTAAATTTTCTATGTTCAATGAACCAACAAAAAATAAAGGTCATGGCCAAATATGCATCAGTGCATTCAGCTGTCAATCCCCAGATATTACCGTGTAGAAAGTTTGAAGAACTATCCTTTTTCGTTACTTAGAAACTGAGCTGAACTCAACAGGTGAACCTTTCGATCACCAGCACAAATCCTTCAAAACACACAAAGGCTATCATTAGAAGCACCCCTTTGCTTATGCAAAGGGGTGCTAAAAAGTAGTAAGTATACTTAAAACTCAGTCTGCAATGATGACATGCTATTTGGGTCTTCCCTGTTCTTACATACCTAACAATTCTAAGTATTGGGACTTACAGATAGGTCTGAGCAAATAGTGTAGACCTAGTTCAGGCTGCTCCTAAAGGAGCAGTCTGATCTAAGTCTACACTATTAGCCATTCAACAAAGCATCTTGTGGATGCATAACTGCGCTGTAAATCTCAATTGGTCCATTTTCAGGACAAATATGGTAGTTATTTTAGGTGTCCCAATTTCAGCATTTTTAACAAATTCAACACCATGTCAATCCTATTATAATATGAGCTGTGACACGAGAAAACCAACACAGTGGCATGTGCATCCAGTGTAGACTCAGATCAGCCTGGGTTGGTTGGTTGATTTGATGCTTAACGTCCACGGTAAACAACTAAGGTCATGTCGGGACGGTCAGTTAACCTAACCACACTATTCCTGGGCAGGCTTAGACCTCCTAAGCGGTTAACCAGTACTAAGTGCACATACTTTCGCCAGTAACAGCCTGGGCATCTGCCCAGTCTGATCAGAGTCTTTGCTGTCCGCTTGAGGCCAGCCTAGACTCTTCGCTACCCTTTAACTCTGATTAGACTAGGGGGATGCCTAGGCTAATCTGAGTCTTCGCTGGGCACATGGACCACTTTGTTGGTTTTGTCATTTCGCAGCTCATATTTAGTACTTATCATATCAAGGCTGTGCTACACTTACTTGATGTTGGTTTGAATAGTGGGACTATGAGACGCTAGCTTGAATAAACTTGCTGCATTGATGGAATTGATGTTCTTGTTGGTTAAACTGTTGATGGATGTGAGAACAGTCGATGCTGATGACGTGATGAGAGATGAAACTGGACTAGAACTGACACTGGACGATGACGTCAGAGACAACAACGTGGATGGAGAAATGTGCTGCTGTCCACTGTTTAATGGGAAGTTTAGCTGTAAGATGTTGGCCGCTGGTGAAGTTGAAAGCCCTGGGGGTTTACCTGGAAGTTTGTACAAAATGTTTAAACACTAAAAAAAGATCATGACAATATATTCAAGATAACAGAAGTCACGAAGTTTCTATTAATTCTCCGTTTAGGTGAACAGATGCACTTCTATGGTTTGGACAACACTTTTGCAGCCAAGGGAGACAATTTCAATAGACTAGTATTTGGATCTCTGGTTGGTGAACTGCTCACGCAGGTTTTATTTTGCAGCCAAGGGAGACAATTTCAATAGACTAGTATTCGGATCTCTGGTTTGCAGGTTTTATTAAGAAAAACAAATTATCTCAGAACTACATGTATCAACAACACTCCACCTTAACTTTGTCAAAGCTATAATGTGAGATTTGTGTAAGCACGATCTTATACATTTTATCAGCTTCCCTAAATACCAAATTTATTCAGTCATAAGACAGATTTTCAAATCCAAAACAATCTCAAAGATCTAGATCTGTCTTGTAAGATGCATCTAGATCTTTGGGATTGTTTTGGAAGAGAAAAACCCATTTTATAACAGAATTACACAATTCTGATTTACATATTTGCAGTAATTTTGAAGGGTAAACTCCGGTCTTATAACTGAAAAAATACTGTATACGCCGTAATTTTTGCACATTCAATTTTTCGCGGCTAAGGAGGAAAAGCATAAATATTAATTTTCGCCATTTTTAATTATCGCGGTTAGCAACATGCGCAAAAAATCGAAATTGCGTGATTTTCGTTTGAGCAAGTTCTTTCATTAACCTGCGGCCGCAGGTTAATGGGCCGCAGGTTAATGAAAGAACTGGCTCAAATGAAAAGTACCAGATTTTACCGAAGCAAACAGAAACAAAATATATGTACGCTGTGTCTACCGATGATACTTTGTAAGAAACAGGAAATTATTTCGCGATTTTAATATTTGCGGTTTCTAAGTGACCGCGAAAAATTGGAACACGGGGAAAATTATCGCGTATACAGTATGGTAACATATTAGCAATACTCACTATCGGATGAAGATGTAATTGGACCATTTGTAAGAGAGATGGACGAAGTTAATATTGAACTAGCACCATTGAGAGATGAAGTAGAAGTAGCACTTTCCTGCTGCTGAATCTGAGAAGAGTTCATAACCGCAGAGACGGCAAACTTTGCACTAGCAGTGTCTAATGTGAAACGAGAAGTTGGCTGAGATGAAAAGGAATGTTCTAATCCATTAAAGGATGTATCGAGATCACTGGTTTGTTGACGAAGTAACTGTTCTTGCTGTTCCCGCTGCATTTGTAGCAGCTGTTCTCTGTGAGACTGAAAACTTTCCATGTCGAATTCTGTCGTGTCTTGTGAATTTGAGAACGATGAGCTGCCGAAATGGTTAGAATCTTCTGAGGTGGGTGAATGAGGACGATAATGTGGTCTGAAACATTAATCAATGTGGTCTGAAACATTAATCATGTTAAATTTCATGAGTAAAATAATCTTAAACAAGTAGCCCAAAGGGCAACAATTGCTCACCTGAGAGACACTGTAAACCTATAGGGATATTTAAGATGCTCAAGGGCAGCTAACTCCACAGTCAGTGGTCCAATCAGGCTGAAAATTAAACTCATCCAAAACATTATGTATGCCCTCATTTAATATATGCAAGTTTAAAAAGTATCCGATCAAGAGCACAATAGACAGAGCTGTCAAGGGCAGCTAACTTCGTAGTGGTTGGCCTGATCTGGCCAAAATTTGAACTTGTTTAAGATATTATGCATTTCCTCATTACCTGCAAGTTTGAAAAGGATCGGATCAGTAGAAACCAAGAAAAAGTGGCGACATTGATTTTTTGGATGCTCGGGGCAGGTACTCCATAGTCAGTAGTGAGATCTAGCCGAAATGCTAACTAATCCAAGCTTTTATGCATATCCTCATTACCTGCAAGTATGAAGAGGATCCCATGAAAAATGAAAATGTGATGACATTGTTTTCTCCATTATAACACTATGGGATTTTTTTCAAACACTCAAGGGCAGCTAACTCCATAGTCTGTGCTCGAATCCGGCCAAATTTCGAACTCATCCAAGCTCTTATGTATGTCATCATTACCTGCAAGTATGATAAGGCTCTAATCAAAAACCTTGATTGCAGCACCCTGAAAGTCAAACTTGCTCGAGATATTGTCATGCCCTACATTTGTGTGAAATTATTTTAGAATCCTTTGAGAAATGTAGGTGCTAGAGCGATGACAAAGTTTTTCTAAAAATAGCCACAGTGACCTTGACCTTGGGCACAGCATCCTGTAAGTCAAACTTGCTTGAGATATTGTCATACCCTACATTTGTGTCAAGTTATTTTAAAATCCATGGAGAAATGAAGGTGCTAGGGCGATGACAAAGTTTTTCTAAAAAATAGCCACAGTGACCTTGACCTTGGGCACAGCACCCTGAAAGTCGAACTTGCATGAGATATTGTCATGCCCTACATTTGTGTGAAGTTATTTTAAAATCCATTGAGAAATGTAGGTGCTAGAGCGCTGACAAAGTTTTTCTAAAAATAGCCACAGTGACCTTGACCTTGGGCGCAGCATCCTGAAAGTCGAACTTGCTTGAGATATTGTCATGTCCTACATTTGTGTGAAGTTATTTTAAAATCCATTGAGAAATGTAGGTGCTAGAGCGCTGACAAAGTTTTTCTAAAAATAGCCACAGTGACCTTGACCTTGGGTGCAGCATCCTGAAAGTCGAACTTGCTCGAGATATTGTCATGCCCTACATTTGTGTGAAGTTATTTTAAAATCCGTTGAGAAATGTAGGCAATAGAGCGATGACAAAGTTTTTCTAAAAATATGTGATGACGTTGTTTTCTCCATTCACTTTTGTCCACAGACTACAAGTTCAAATTCTGGTGAACTTTTCAGCATGAAATTGTTTGTTTATGTAGATGACTGATAAGCAGCTGTAGCTGTTGCTTAAGTGGCATCCTGCTGTCAAACAGTGGTCAAACTGTTTGATGTTAGGAATTGTACAAGCTGTATATGCGTTTTTTGTTTTCTTATGCTATTATAAGCTAGTTAACAAATAACTATAACAATTTTATCTGATCCTTGACTCAAGGGACATTCCAGAGGCTGAAGCATATAGTACATTATAACACTATGGGATTTTTTTCAAACGCTCAAGGGCAGCTAACTCCGTAGTCTGTGCTCGAATCCGGCCAAATTTCGAACTCATCCAAGCTCTTATGTATGTCATCATTACCTGCAAGTACGATAAGGATCTAAGCAAAAACAGTTGAGAAAACGTGATGACGCCATTTTCCCCATTATAACCCTATGGGATTTTTTTCAAACGCTCAAGGGCAGCTAACTCCGTAGTCTGTGCTCGAATCCGGCCAAATTTCGAACTCATCCAAGCTCTTGTGTATGTCATCATTACCTGCAAGTATGATAAGGATCTAATCAAAAACAGTCGAGAAAACGTGATGACGCCATTTTCCCCATTATAACCCTATGGGGGCTATCTGTTGCCATGGAAACCAGAGTTCTGAGCTGATGGGCACCAAAACCTAATGCAGCCTTTCCCCCGCCCAAATGATGCTTCAGATAAAATTTGAATGCGATCGGCCCACTGGTCTCTGAGATATTCATGTTTGAAAGTGTTGACGCACCCACCCACGCACCCACCCACGCACGGACGGACGACGGCTCGACTCCCATCCTATAAGCTCACCTCTGAGCCTTCGGCTCAGGTGAGCTAATAATTCCATAGAATTTAAAGCAAGACATGTATCCTCTACTGCAAAAAATATAGTTGGAACTATTCAAAGGACTGTACTAAAAACATCTCCACCTCACAACTTATCAGAAAGTGTGTTCAAAAACCTTTATCCTCATCTTGTAGGTTCATCACATTCCAACATGTCCACACAATATTAGCCCGCAGGATCATGACCAAGGCTGGGTGCCCACCCAGGACCTTGCCTAAGATCATCACATAAAAGCACTCAAAATCCTTTTCATGTGACCTCTGAATTTGAAGTACCATAAGAATTCAAAGTATTGGGACAGAGAGGTCTGAGCAAACAGTGCAGATCTTGATCAGACTGCTCTTTCAGGAGCAGTCTGATCAAGATCTGTTCTGTTTGCCATTCCATCTGCATCCATTAGATACTTTACTGCCCTGTAAAACCAAACTGTTCCATTTTAAGACACAGTAATTATTTTTGGTGTCCCAATTTTTGGAAGTTTTACAGCACATGCACTTCATATCAAGTAGTGTAACAAGGGTTGCAACTTTACCATAGCTTTCATCCAGTTCATCACATACAAGCAGGGCTGCCCGACTTGTCCTGTTTGGATCTGGACAAGTGAAAATTTTCAGTTTACTTGCCCTGGCACAAGTATTCAAAGTGTCATCAGTGGAAGTATTTGAGGCTTATTTCCAGCTATTTTTCACATTTTCTCCTTAAAACATATGTTCTGGGTTCCTGTTTGAATCTCCTCAATGAGGCGCCCCTAGGTTTTTACCTGAAACTTTGTGACAGCTCATTATATTTTATTCTTTCCTCATTTCATGTACATGTATGCCTTTTTTTCTTTGCAAGTAAATATTTCTTCAGACAAGTTAATTTTGTTTATTTACTTGTCCATGGACAAGTAAAACCAGAGGACCCATGGTCCTATATCGCTCACCTGAGCACTGAGGTTATGTTGAAAAAAACTTTAGGTTGTCACAACAACAAAACCACAAGCACAACAGTAATAAAACACACCATTTATGTAGGAGATAATATCATACACATTTATGCAAATAAGATTCAGCTTTATCCCCCTTTATGGCTTCTGAGAAGAAGATTTTTGGCAAAAAAAAAAAATGAGAATGAAAATCTGGCCTTTCTGTTGCAATGGCAACCAATCAAAATCAGTGATTTAGGCAAAATTCATATGGCTGGTAGAGGACTACTCCAGGAACATTCTGTAAAGCTTTTGTCAAAATATCTGCAGTAACACAGAAACAAAGGCAATATTTCCAATTTCCCTATTGTCAGTCTATGGAAACTCTAAGTTGCCATAGCAACAAATTCACATGAGCAAAGGTAAAATAAAACATAATTTAGGTAGAGGCTAATGTCATTAACATGTATGCAAAGTATCAGCTTCATCCCTCTTTTAAGGCTTCTGAGGAGAAGATTTTGTAATATTGTTTCAAAAAATTTTCCCTTTATTTTGCCATGGCAACCAATCAAATTCAGCAATTTGGACAAAACTCATAGGAATCATAGGACTACTCAAGGAACATTTTCATAGAAAAAAATTCTAAATAACTGGTGTGAGACAGCAAAAATTGCCAATTTCACTTTCCCCATTATAAGTCAATGGAAACTATAAGTTGCCATAGCAACCAAAGTTCTGATGGGATTCGAAGAAAAAACATAATTTATGTAGAGGCTAATGTCATTTACATGTATGCAAAGTATCAGCTTCATACCCCTTATGCCTTCTGAGGAGAAGATTTTTGAATATGTTTTTCTAAAATTTAGTCTATATATTGTCATGGCAACCAATCAAATTCAGCGATTTGGTCAAAATTCAAATGAATCATAGAGGACTACTCAAGAAACATTTCTGTAGAAAAAAATCAAAATAACTGCAGTGAGATAGCAAAAAAATTGCCAATTTCCATTTTTTCCCATCATAAGTCAATGGAAATTATGTTGCCATAGCAACCAAACTGCTGGAGCAATTGCCATGACAAACAGTTATTATATAGAGGCTAGTACTTAGATCATTTCTGTAAAGTTTGGGCTTTATTGGCCATAGAGTTTCTGCGGAGATGAGTTTTTAATATTTTTCTATTTTTAACAATTCGGTTGCAATGGCAACCAGCCTAATTGTGCAATTTGCCGTAATCTAATACAGCTGGTTGGGGACTACTCAAGGGACATTTCTACGAAAGTTTTGATAAAATATCTGCAGTGACATAGCAACAAATGCAAATTTTCCATTTTGCCATTATAAGTCAATGGCAACTTTAATTTCCCATAGCAACCAAATTGCTTAAGCAATTGCCAAGAAAAACAGTACTTTTATAGAGGCTAGTACCAAGATCCTTTCTGTGAAGTTTGAGCTTTATTGGTTGCATAGTTTCTGAGGAGATGATTTTTGAATATTTTTTCTATTTTTAACCTTTCGGTTGCCATGGCAACCAGCCAAATTGTGCAATTTATATAAATTTCATGTGGTTGATGGAGGAGTACTCAAGGAACATTTCTATAAAAGTTTTGTCAAAATATCTGCAGTGACATGGCAATAAATGCAAATTTTCTATTTTGCCATTATAAGTCAATGGCAACTTTAAGTTCCCATAGCAACCAAACTGCTAAAGCAATTGCCAAGAAAAACAGTACTTTTATAGAGGCTAGTACCAAGATCCTTTCTGTGAAGTTTGAGCTTTATTGGTTGCATAGTTTCTGAGGAGATGATTTTTCAATATTTTTTCTATTTTTAACCTTACGGTTGCCATGGCAACCAGCCAAATTGTGCAATTTACATAAATTTCATGTGCTTCATGGAGGACTGCTCAAAGAACATTTCTATAAAAGTTTTGTCAAAATATCTGCAGTGACATAGCAATAAATGCAAATTTTCAATTTTTCCCATACAAGTCAATGGCAACTTTAAGTTGCCATAGCAACCAAAGTTCCAAAGGGATTTGGATAAAAAACAGTATTATTGGTTCCCCCTGCCTATAGATGCTACATATGAAATTTGGTAACAATGGGCCTTGTAGTTTCAGAGGAGATGTCGTTTGAAAATGTTGACGGACGGACGGACGACATACGACGGATGCCTGCCTATACTATAAGCTCACCTGTGAGCCTTTGGCTCAGGTGAGCTAAAAATTTGATATTTCCACAGCTCTGCATACAACTACTATACAGTATTTGCCTTCCTTCTGACCAGTGCAGCCTTGCTCTGTCTTGCACCCCTAGCATTATTTACCACTTACTATGTTCCTAAATACCCTTGTTGCAACCAAAACAATGCTGAACCTTACATTATGTAATCATTCAAGTCTTCAGGGTACTGAACAAGATTCTAGCATGGATGTGTCTTTTGGATATGAAATAACCCATTTTCAAAGAAAATGAATAACTTGTAACTTGGCCCCCAAAATTTGATATTGCCCAAACTGTGAATCAAGTGCCTTAATGTGCTAAAGTATTGGGACACCTAAAACAATTAATTTTCCATTTGTTCCAAATGGCAAATTAATAGTTTTTACGTGTCCCAATTTTTAAGCACAATAGGGTATGCCACTTAAATGGCTTGTGAACTGTAATGCCCATGGGGATCTCCAGGGGTCAGCCTAGAGCTTTTAGTTTTAGACAGGGAGAAGTTTTGTGACATTTTCTGGACTTTAGGGAGAAGTTTTGGTCTACATTTTGGATTTCCCTATATATTCTATACATTTTAACTTCTCCTTCAGCTCAAAATAGGGAGAAGTCAGCCAGCTTAGGGAGACTATTTCTCCCAAATTGCCCTCTAGGCTGAGCCCTGGGATCTCTATTAGAAATAAGTTTCGTGAATCAGTGTTCAAAGTTATTTTTGCAAAATTCTGATTTCATGATTCTAATGAAAGTTCTATGCACTGATCAAGGCCATGACAATCATGTGTTGAATTTTTGAGGAACTTTGAGAATCTAAAGTTAGCAGAAGATATATTTCCGGGGATTATAAGCTCATCAGAAAAGATTTTCTATCTGCCACTGGTAAAATCTTGTACCTGATAATGCATGATCAACTTACATTTTTCTCTCCCTTATGTAGGTGATGTAATCTCCTACAGTCCCTGAATACGACCCTGAGCCCGACAGATCTGCTTGACACAGACCATCATCCCAAGGTGTGATACCACGGTCTAAAATAACTCTGAAATAAAACCATGAAGGTAATGGTCAGTTAGGCAGCTAGATGCAATATTATACTAAAAGTACGAAAATTCTCCTTAATAACTAGCTGTTATGGTGAATGGATACACTTTCTGGGGGTGCAACTCTGCTATTTTCATTTTTGCCTCCCTTCTCTGTGGGTGTTCACTTGATAGTATTGCCCCTCAAAGAGCAAATTTGTTTAGGAGTAGACCCTATTTTATAAAGTTTCATCACCCAAGGAAGCTACCAGCCATAAAAGTTGATCTTTTTAATAATGGTGGAAAATTAATTGATTTAAAACACGGCTGTGTACCATTCACCTGAATGAGCCCTGTATTATTCTAAAACTAAAGAGGTTGATTATATCATCTAGTGATGTGTTGAGAAGCAGTCTGATCTGGGTTTACACTGTTTCCTCAGCTATTATTCAAACTCAACTTTTTACTGCAAATTTAGCACAATCTGATTATCAATAGCATATAGAAATCGGTGTTCATACTTCGATAAATTCCCTGAACAGGAAACCGGGGACTACTTGGACTATTTTCTTTGTAGCAGTTTCTAAAATCCTTCAACATCTGTCCCACTATTTTGGGTCATTATTGTAAATACTATCTTAAACAACAATTGGAAGCAATGAGGGAAAGTGAGAAGTTATGCTAAGAAGCTTTTGGGAAGTGTATGTTTGATATTTTTCTATTTTAGTGTTTATGTACCATGTGACTTGAAATTGCTATTAAATAGTTATGTAGAAGTTTGTTTTCATTATACCTTCCAACAAATATAGTTTTATTTATTCTGACTTGGCAGTATGCTACATGTATGTTTGAGTGGTAACTACCAAATATTTTATGTGCTGCTATTCGCTGCATCACAGCCATGCATGAAACTCACAACCAAAAGTTATTTTTTTGCATGTTAAAACCAGTTTATCTGCTTTCTGATTGGCTTCAAAAATCTATTATATATGAGAAATCTCTGTTTTGACTGCTAAGAGAATTAGCCATGATCCCAGTTCCCTACACAAGTTTACCATGTGGCATGCTGGATTACCATAAAAACTCTAAACATTAGGCCCCCTAGGTCTGAGCAAACAGTGCAGACCCAAATAAGACTGCTCATCAGGGTCTACATTGTTTGCCATCTCATCTGCATCTTTTTCGATGCATTACTGAAGTGAAATACAAACTGTTCAATGTTTAGGATAATTATGGTAATCACTTTAGGTGTCCTAATTTTTATACTGTAATGAGCCTAAATTTTGGGATACCTAAAAATAAAAAAAATTTCCATTTGGGACAAATGGAAAATTAGTTATTTTTAGGTGTCCAAGAACATAAGCACATTATGGTAATTTTTACAATACCTTTTTTTCACTGTTTGGCTCATTTTTTTTTTTTCAAATAAAGGTCTACAGGATTTTTTTTTTCTATTTTTGCCCCACATTTGTTCGTTCGTACCTGCCTCCTCGACCAACCCTCCGCCGAGCAAAGCCTATACATCTCTGAGGCTGAGAGAGTGAGGTAAGAGAGTAACGGTATTTTTTATCACCCAGGCCACCTTCCTCTGGACTGCACCAGGGCCAGTTTCCAAGGCGATTTAAAATGGGCTGAAAATACAAACATGGACTCTTGAACCAAAGCTGCATTATCAAAAGAAAAATACTGTCTCTTCGAAAAAATGAAATTTTTCATAAACAGTACATAATGGCAGAGAAAGGCTCTTAATGATGATATACATATAAAGGCTTATTTATTATTTACATCTAAAAATTTGTGACTGGGGCAGGATATCAATCTGCAAGCGATCAGGGCCCAACTATACTCCTGGCCAGCACCACCGCCTAATAAAACACTTAAATGTATGTATATTTACAAACAGAAAGGCAGATGGACAATCTATAAAACCCCAGTGAAAGGCTTGGTGATACATATTGAAACTTCATGATAAAGCTATGACAGTAGGGTCAGCAGCAATATCCAGCTGATGTCACTTAATCAGTTTCAATCTAGAAGTAAATCTAGTCACACAGCAAATGGTTCCATTCAAAAACATTAAACATGCCTTGTGGATAAAACAGCTAATTTTTGACACCCAAAATTTCAATTATTATATATGGTATTACTTACAGTAAAATACTGACAGTTTCTTTTCCTTCTGAAGGCAAAGATTCCATCAGGATCATTTTCATCCTCATGGTCTGAAGGGGACATCTGAAAGTACATGGATTAGGTCAAGCTGATATGATAAATTCGACATGTAGCATGCTTACTTTGCCAAAGGTTATGGCCATGACCAGTGTTCAAACTGTGGGGTCAGGTATGGATCAATGATGTTAACAAAATTTTACAGACAATAACTGTTCATATTTCATAATAATACATTCAGTGTGATTGCCAATGCCCAAGACCCTCATAAACACCGATGACAGTCCAGCCTTTGGTTCTCATCAGGAATGTTTATCCCATACATGTGTGACCTAAATAAGAATTACACACTGAAACAGATCTATCTATGTCTCACACCAATGTAGCTTGCCTGTGAGCTTGTCAATAACTGTTTACTTGACAAAACTGGGAGTCTGCGATGATTTTGCATCAAATCTAATTTTAAGGGCATCTACCATTATATTAGTATTATATACAACATATTTTGTCATAAGTATTATTATCAGTACCTACAACATGAAGGTATATGAGCCGCGACACGAGAAAACCAACGTGGTTGTGGGCGGAGTGCAGACTCAGATTAGCCTTGGCATCCACCCAGTTTGACTAGACTCTTCCCCAAGTGCACAAAGAGTAGCTAAGGGTCTAAGCTACCTCTATGCGGACAGCGAAGACTCTGATCAGACTGGGCGGAAGCCCAGGCTGATCCGAGTCTGTGCTAGGCGCACAACCATTTTGTTGGTTTTGTCGTGTCGCGGCTCAATTATGAAGATACCATTGATCAACATAGACCGGGGCTTGGCTGTTCAAAACTTAGGACGTCTTTAGTTTACAAGTAAATCAATTTTCAAATGCACTGTATTAAAGCTAAAACAGTTAGTTTTTGCTGCACAAATGTGAGGAATTTGCAGTACTGCAAAAGTTCCTCATGTTTCAGCAAAAAATATCAGCACACTTGATTTTATGCGTACTAGACAACTTAACAAATCATTGACTAATGACTTCTTTAAGATAACACTGCTCTGAACAACTGGGCCCAGAAGAAGAACTTGGAAAAACACCAACTTGTTCAAACAAAATAACATATTATCATCTTATATATATGTTATTCCCCATATATTGTAAACTTACTGGAGAGAAGGGTTCCTCATCAGAACTGAAGATTTCTGGTGGTAGCATACCAATATCATTAGTATACAAAGGTTGAGCATTGAGGTTTTGATTGACTTCTCGTGATGTTGAGGCTTTATGTTTCCTTTTCCTATATTCTCTTTTCTTTTTATGTACAGAAACTTCTTCCTGCAGAAAATCAATAAACAAAAGCTAAACATGATTTATGTTAAGATCAATATACACTGGAGCGCCGTTACACCGCGGACCGATATATCGCGGAAATCAGTATAACGCGGTTGTCCTGTGGCTCCCAAATTTTTTCTACAGATCGCGGATTTTCGGCGGTTTCCATCGGTGTTCACGACATTGGAATAGAAAATAACCATTAAAAGTTAATTGGGTTGTTTACATAATTTTAATCAACAGAGTGTCAAAAGTTATCACAGACAATCAAAGCGTCGGTTGTCTTGCCAAGGTGTGAAAGACTTCGATAATTAGCGCATACCACGTGTCACCAATTAGCGAAGTTCACCTCATATACACAATACAATAGCCGACGCTCAGGAAAAAGGCTGTGCGTAGCAGTCACTGATTACCTCCAAAGAAAACATTATAAAAGAATTTTATAAATGGAAAAAAAAACAAAGCTTAAACCCGATTTGGTTATCTGTAGGCTGCTTAGAAATTTTTTAAGCGACGTCAGTACTCGCGCAAATAAGTATATTATATTCGTCCGAAGGTACCTTTTTGCAAGTGTATATACAAGGGAATTAACTCGAACAAGTCTAGTTCAATCGGACATCCTCGTCGATATAGGTTTAATTCAGGATACGGAATTGGCCGATGTGTTCCGATTGTACTTTCGCTTTGTAAATGGTTTTCAACCGTTTTGCAGCGCATTTTTCACAATAAGTAAGAACATAGGGACTGAAAGCTTACTTCAGCGATGACTTTCGTTGTGCCAGGTAAGCAGTAAACATGCCTATCTACCTCGTAAGGGCTAAATAAGCGCTACGAACATGTAAACATGGGGTTTTTCATTAGTGGGTGGGGTATTTCTGTGAAGATCATTATTACGCGGTGATCACTTATAACGCGGTTCTATTTTATGGCTCCCGACACCCGCGTTATAACGGCGCTCCAGTGTATTATATAATCCTGTCAAAAAAAATGTTTCGAAACATCTCCTAAAAGCTTCCCTAAACTGGCAATCTGTAATCTACATGGGGAAACCCAGGAACATGATGGCACATGCCCACAGAGATGGTATATCTAGTGTCCACTTAGAACCATAAGAGCTTTAGATAAGATGTTTTTTTTACAATAATTCCGAGATAATTATACCCCCGGTATACGAAGTATATAGGGGGTATATAGTTTTTGGTCTTTCCGTTAATATGTTTGTGTGTGTGTATGTTAACATTTTTTCTGTCACAGATTTCTCAGGAACCACTGTAGCTAGGACTTTGAAAATTGGTACAAACGTTGGGTATGACTAGTTGTACCGTGTAAGAGAGAATCAGCCTTCTCCTGCTTATCAGTCCCTTTGTTTGTCCATTTTTTCTTTCTCTCCAATTAATTTTTTTGTCGCAGATTTCTCAGGAACCGCTATAGCTAGGACTTTGAAATTTGGTACGAACATTGGGTATGACTAGTTGTACCGTGTAAGAGAGAATCAGCCTTCTCCTGCTTATCCTTCTCTTTGTTTGTCCATTTTTTCTTTCTCTCCAATTAATTTTTTGTCAAAGATATCTCAGAAACGGCTATAGCTAGGAGTTTGAAATGTGGTAAAAACGTTGGGTATGACTAGTTGTACCGTGTAAGAGAGAATCAGCCTTCTCCTGTTTATCCTTCTCTTTGTTTGTCCATTTTTTCTTTCTCTCCAATTAATTTTTTGTCAAAGATATCTCAGGAACCGCTATAGCTAGGACTTTGAAATATGATACAAACATTGGGTATGACTAGTTGTACCGTGTAAGAGAGAATCAGCCTTCTCCTGCTTATCCTTCTCTTTGTTTGTCCATTTTTTCTTTCTCTCCAATTAATTTTTTGTCAAAGATATCTCAGGAACCCCTATAGCTTGGACTTTGAAATTTGGTACAAACGTTGGGTATGACTAGTTGTACCGTGTAAGAGAGAATCAGCCTTCTCCTGCTTATCAGTCCCTTTGTTTGTCCATTTTTTCTTTCTCTCCAATTAATTTTTTGTCAAAGATACCTCAGGAACCGCTATAGCTAGGACTTTGAAATTTGGTACAAACGTTGGGTATGACTAGTTGTACCGTGTAAGAGAGAATCAGCCTTCTCCTGCATATCAGTCCCTTTGTTTGTCCTTTTTTTCTTTCTCTCCAATTAATTTTTTGTCACAGATTTCTCAGGAACCGCTATAGCTAGGACTTTGAAATTTGGTACAAACGTTGGGTATGACTAGTTGTACCGTGTAAGAGAGAATCAGCCTTCTGCTTTAGTGCTTATCAGTCCCTTTGTTTGTCCAATTTTTCTTTCTCTCCAATTAAATTTTTGTCACAGATTTCTCAGGAACCCCTATAGCTAGGACTTTGAAATTTGGTACAAACGTTGGGTATGACTAGTTGTACAGTGTAAGAGAGAATCAGCCTTCTCTTGCTTATCAGTCCCTTTGTTTGTCCATTTTTTTCTTTCTCTCCAATTAAATTTTTGTCACAGACTTCTCAGGAACCACTATAGCTAGGACGTTGAAATTTGGTATAAATGTTGGGCATGACTAGTTGTACCGTGTAGGAGAGAATCAGCCTTCTCCTGCATGTCATTCCCTTTGTTTGTCCATTTTTTCTTTCTCTCCAATTAAATTTTTGTCACAGATTTCTCAGGAACTTCTACAGCTAGGGCTTTGAAATTCGGTACAAATGTTGGATATGACTAGTACTGTGTAAGATAGAATCAGCCTTCTCCTGCTTATCCTTCCCTTTGTTTGTTCATTTTTCTTTCACTCCAATTAAATTATTGTCACAGATTTCTCGGGAACTGCTTCAGCTAGGATTTTGATATTTTGTACAAACATTGGGTATAATTAGTTGTATCATGTAAGAGAGAATCAGCCTCTTCCTGCTTATCATTCTCTTTGTTTGTCCGTTTTTTCTTTCTCTCCAATAAAATTTCTGTCAAAGATAACTAAGGAACCACTTTAGCTAGGATTTTGAAATTTGGTTCAAACGTTGTGTATGACAAGTTGTACTGTGTAAGTGAGAATCAGCCTCCTCCTGCTTTTCATTCCCTTTGTTTTTTTTTCTTTCTCTCTAATTTTTGTCACAGATTTCTCTGGTCTCATGAAACCACAGTCTTCAAATTTTGTATACATCTTGAGAATGGCCATATATATTGGTGGAAAGAAAATCAAGATGCTAAGATTTCTTTTGGCCTTCTTTTTCTTTTGTTCTTTTTCCCATCTCTCACTCCAATGTAATAAATGGGAAAATTTATGTCTAAAATTTCTCAGATTGCTATGTTATTAGGTTTACATCTAGGTTTAAACTAAACTGATTAGTTGACATCATTTGGATGCTGCTGCTGACTTTAGGTCAAGGTTGCAAACATAGAAGTTAATGTAAACTTACATTGAAATTTTGTGTTAAATTTGTATATTTTTTGGATAACATAATTTGCATTTATTTTACTGAAACCTTTTGGTATTTGTCTATAGGCCTTTCACTGGATTTGTAATAGACTGTCTATCTGTCTGTCTGTTAGTTAACATTTGCTTGTATTAAATTTGTTTTTATTTGGCGGTGGCACTGGCCGGGGGTATACGTGAGCCCCTGCTCACATGCTCTAGTTTCGCCAATTTCCCTACCAAAACGTGCCCCAAAACAGACTTGTTTGAGATATTTACCTCCCTTTCTTTTATTTATGCAGCCCCCTTTCAGGAGGTATTCAAACAGCATGAAAATGGTCCAGTGACTTTGAAAGGTGATGCTAAGGCATATCAAAACAATTCCAGAAGTCCAGGTAAGAGTGAATATTTAAAGATAATTCTACCATTTCTGTTAATTTAACATTAAAACACATACATCATAGATACGAGCAGCGGCACAACAAAACCAACCAAGTGGCATGTGTGCCAGCAAAGCCTCATATCAGCCTGGGCATCCGCCCAGCCTGATCAGAGTCTTTGCTATGCATAAAGGGTAGCGAAGGGTCTATGCCAGCTCCACCTTGACAGCAAAGACTGATCAGACTGGGCAGATCAGATGCACAGGCTGATCTGAGTCTTTACCGGGCACACATGCCACTTGGTTGGTTTTAACGTGTCAGGGCTCATACATGTTGTGACCCCTCCTAAGAGCCATTCCGGCAGAATTTAGCCAAGATGGTTCTGATGAGGGGTCATAACATATTTTTAGAATCATTATAAAATACTCTCCTTATCTAGGCCTCTAATTTTCTACAATATTAGTCACATAAAATTACTTCTGTAATACAACTTACCCCTGTTCCCCAGTCTTTGTAAGTGTATGGTGAGATAAACGGAGGTAATTTGTGACGGATGGACTCAGCTTCAGTAAGCATCTTCCCTTCATAATCCTCAAGTCGATACCTGGTACAGAAACAATATTAGTGAAATCATTTGAACTGATATTCTGATGTACCACATTATTGTAAGCTAGCAGAATGGCCGAATTACATATATAATATCCTTTTTTCCAAGGTGTTACAACGGAAGCCAGAGCTCTAGATAAGAGGGAGTATTTGATGATAATTAAGGATATTTTTTTTTTATTTCTCAATGAAACCATATGTTGTGACCCCTCATCTGAACCGTCTCGTCGAGATGGTTCAGATGAGGGGTCACAACATATGTTTTTATGCAGGATTAACAAAAATTCTCTCTAATTATCACCAAATACTCCCTCTTATCTACGGGCTCTGGTAGCTTAAGCTGGATGAATTATTTGATGTTTTACAGCTGTTTCTCTAGTAATTCAGTCATTTTGAGCTGATGGGTAAAAAGTAGATCCAATACTAAGCTTGACCTCTGGATTATGAGTCCAGGGCCCAGTTGTTAAAAACTTATGAGTTAACTCCAAACTAGACGTTTTATTTTCGAACATATTGTACACAAAAACACTGCCATTTTTGCTGAAAAAAAAATGAAGCTCCTCACACTATTCACACTTGGTTTGATCAGCACACTTGGTTAGATCAGTACTCCTTAACAAACGACTTTGTTAAGGTACCGATGCTTTGAACAACTGGCCCCTGAGTGTTCGCCTCTCTGCAAACATGAAGTGACATTTTGAAAGTGGCTCAGCAAAAGTCAGAATCTATTTTCGTATTTCTCTATAAAAACATGCTATGGACTTCTTTAGATCCTCTACAATGACTTCAAATATCTCAATCAGTCTTCTGAAATTCTGCTAAAAATTTGGTTTTTCCTTTCTAAAGCCCTCCCAAAAATCTAGATCCATCCTGCAAGTCAGATCTAGATTTTTGGGGTTGTTTTGGAAGGGGGAACCTCCATCTTACAACCAAAGAAATATGGTAGGCATTCACTTCAGTGCAACTCACCTCTTCTCTGCTACCTCTATGGTCAGCTGAAGCATCTCCTTTTTGGTTTTCTCTCTCCTTTTGATGAATTCCAACAGAGTGCTATAAAAATATACAAAGCAGAGTGTTTAGAGTGAAAACTGAGGAGCCTGTCCAGTCTTTGTCTTTTAGGTACGGATCAGTTTTCTTTCAAAGTGTGCACATAATAAGAAGACTAATCCCGAAATCCTATTACATGTATTAAAGTCTCCAAGGATTTAAATACTGGCCTAAGCTTTCGCTATAACGTAGTAAATATCACATACTAATCACACATGCATTTTTTTATAATCTTTTGAGTCTAGTCTTTACAATCACTTAATCACCAGACTAGGCATTTTTGAATATTTTTTAAGGAAAATAAAGTTTTTAATTTTACACCTAAACCAATTAAGTCTGCATATATGTGTATAAAAGAATGGTGCAGTTGCCTTCTTTCATCTTTGTCCAACTGAAATTCATAAAATCTTGAACATTTCCACCAAATATTCTATCTTGCACAGCTATATACAGTCCATAGCTCCAGATAAAGCAGGGCTCCGAGGATAATTCCGAGATTAATCTTCTTTCTCAACGAAAACATAAACTGTGACCACCTCATTAGAATGGTCTCAGCGAGATGGTTCAAATGATAAGTCACAGCATGTTTAAATGGAGAAATACCCGTGTAGAATTATCCGTAAGTTATCCCTGTTAATCCTTCTTTAATCAGGAGGACTATAAGATGGGTCTGAGGTAACTCAAATTATCTCAGAATTATCAAAACTTCATCTCATCTTGAACCGTGTTTTATCAAGACCCTTTAACAGCATATAACTTAATTCAAGCAAATATACATATTAAAACACAGCAAAACTGAGCAAAATACTAAAGTCATACTGGAAAAGTTGCTTCCTTCCACTTACCTGTATACCTAAGTCTCACCCCCACATGAAGCTATGTTACAGTTTAGTTATGGGAGAGAGAGAGGGCATTTGTGTACAAGCATCTTCAGTAACTACTACAAAGACACTTACACTGCCCGGCCTAAATCACGCCGCAATTTCAGCATCTTCTCGTAGGAGGTTTCGTCGTTCTTGCGATTCTGTAATCAAGGTGAAGTTCTATGAAGTTGTATTTCTCTGAGTATAATATTATGTCAATACCAAAATCTACGGTGAGTACCATTTACTTTCTGTTATTTTTTCATGAAAGACAAACCCAACTGGCTAAAACAGATATGAACTGCGACACAACAAAAACCAACAAAGTGTCATGTTGGCCCAGCAAAAACTCAGAACAGCCTGGTCTGATCAGAGTTTTTGCTGTGCATTTCAAGGGTAGCTTAGACCACCTCCATGCCAACAGCCACGACTCTGATCACACTACACGGATGCTTTGGCTGATCTGAGTTTTTGCGAGGCGCACATGCCACTTTGTTGATGTTATAGTGTTGCTGCTCATATCAGTGCTGTCAGAAACTCTTTTAATCTCTGCACATTGCCTGATGGTGCTTTATCAGATTTCATGAAAGTCTGTGAAAATTTATTGATTAAAATGTACTTCGAAAAATATTAAGAATTTTTACCAGACATGTCAGGCAGTTTGACCGAGTTCGTTGAGGACCACTTTAAATTTGTACACTTTCATTAAAGATATGGAGCACAGGACTGGAAAATTTTTGAAATTGTCACTCGTCCAACAAGACCACAGAAATTGTGATATCAGTAATTTGCACTAGGAACAGTCAAACATTTCACTCGTCCTTTAGCATGAACCACTCGTCATGGCAAGCGGACGAGTGGAATTTTCCAGCCCTGGTGCAGACAAAGTTACAATAGAATTTTGGCCCCTGTGACTCTGACTGTTGTCTGACAATAGTTAAAATAGGAGTTCTGCACATCATCTGGATAAGATGAACATCTGATCCAAGTTTGAAGAAAATCTTTCAAGATGTTTAGGAGATATGGAGTGGGTATCTGGACACAAGAAGTGAAGCAAGTAAACAGCGGACTCTGAATAGCATAACATTACCTTCCTGGTCTGCATTTTCTCTGTTCTGCGTCTGAAGGCAACGTAAGGATTGTTTGTCGTAGAGCCATCCCTCTTCTCTGTCTTTACAGTCATGATCAGAGGATGTTGCTGAAATTCAACATAGTGTTTTAATACAGCATCCATTTGACTTTCAAACGAGTTGAAATGCATAATTTAGCCTTCTTACAGCCTTTTGTGGAATCTATTTTAATAGTCCCACTGTAGGCAGATCAAACTAGAAACATGGTAACTAAAAGGGCCCCGCCTTTATGAAACTATTGATGACATTTAAATCGTATGTGCCCGACTAGAAATAACAATACCAGCCTTCTATTATCATGTTGTTCCTTCATATTAAATATGTTGTTTGAAATTCAGCCTCTGGCAGTGTCATTAAGATATGGGCAAAATACACAATTATGATTGATTAAAGCATGGGCAACAACTCTGTGAGGCACGAAACTGATGTTACCATTCTTGCATTCTGCACACCTTCAGATCATCTAATGATGCTTTATATTTGTACCAAGTTTTATAAAAATATCTTCAAAGGCTTTAAAGTTATACAGCAGACAAGATTTCCATACCTAAAATAACAAAGGGAAGGTGTAGTTATGGTTCTTTTTCTCTGCACATTGTCTGATGATGTTTATATTTGTACCAAGTTTTGTGAAAATATCTTAAAACAGTTTTAAAGTTAGAGAGCAAACGTGTTTTCTAGACTGTAAACTAGCAAGGGGAAAAATTCTGTAAAAATGTAGATGGATTTACAGTTCTTATTCTCTGCACATTGTCTGATGATGCTTTATATTATGTACAAGTTTTATGAAAATATCATAGGTGGTTTTAAAGCAATACAGCGGATCTGATTTCTGTATTTAAAATTACAAACGGGCATAATTCAGTAAAAAATGTAAACAGAGTTAGGATTCTTGTTCTCTGCTCATTACCTGATGATGCTTTACATTGGTACCAAGTCTTGTGAAAATATCTCTAACCCTTTCAGAGTTAAAGAGTGGACAAGATTTCTGTACTCAAAATTACAAATGGGCATAATTCAGTAAATAATGTAGGCAGAATTATGGGTCTTGTACTCTGCACATCGTCTGATGATGCTTTACATTTGTACCAAGTCTCGTGAAAATATCTCTAACGGTTTTAGAGTTATGAACCGCACACGATTTCTGTACTCAAAATTACAAAGGGGCATAATTCAGTAAATATTGTAGGCAGAGTTATTGTTTATGTTCTCTGCATATTGACTGATATTGCTTTACATTTGTACCAAGTCTCGTGAAAATATCTTTAAAGGTTTCAGAGTTATAGAGTGGACATGATTTCTGCACTCAAAATTTCAATGGGGCATAATTCAGTAAATAATATAGGCAGAGGTATGGTTCTTGTTCTCTGCACATCGGCTGATGATGCTTTACATTTGTGCCAAGTCTCGTGAAAATATCTTTTATGATTTCAGAGTTATGGAGCGGACACGATTTCTGTACTCAAAATTTCAAAGGGGCATAATTCAGTAAAAATTGTAGGCAGAGTTATGGTTCTTGTTCTCTGCACATCGTCTGATGATGCTTTACATTTGTATCAAGTCTCATGAAAATATCTCTAACAGTTTTAGAGTTATTGAGCGGACAGGATTTCCGTACTCAAAATTTCAAAGGGGCATAATTCAGTAAAAATTGTAGGCAGAGCAGGGATTATTCTGGCCCAAGATTTTTGTGAGATAAAAAATCCCATTAGGTCAAAATTAATGAGAAATTTTCAAATCTGATGAGATTTTTTCTCTCGCTGGGTCAAAGTTAGTGAGAAAATTTCAGTTCCTGTTGATTCTTTTCATTGCATGAAATATAAATCATAATGGTTAATATGAAGAAATTAGGTTTTGTTTTTCTTTATTTCCAACAATTTATTAAGGAAAATAATTTCATTAAAATGATCAAATATCAACTTTCAAACAGTTTATCTCATACCGTATAACCGTAATGATCCCAAGTTTTTTGACAGATACGTCTGGGCAAACAGTGCAGACCCAGACCAGACTACTCCTAGATTAGGGTCTTCACTGTTAGCCATTCCACCTGCATCTTTCGTAGGCATTACTGTATGGTAGGTAGAACCTCAAGTCTTTGTTTGAACTTTAGGTTTACAGCAATTTTTTTTGAGCTGTCAAAAAATTTAGGAACATTACAGTAATTAACCCTTGTCATGCTGAACCTGGATATGCCCCATCTTTGCAAACAGTGCAGATTGAGATCAGATGGCTTCTGAAGAAGCTATCTGATCTGGATCTTCACTCTTTGTCATTCAGTTTCTGAAATTGTAAGAATAAATTACATCAAGAAATCTGACTGGTTGATTATCAGAAGTGTGATTTGACAGGAGCCTTGCTGTTATTATTTTCGTCCACTTTCTTGGTCGCGGAGTCTTGCAAGGCAGATAATGGGGTCGCCGAGGTCTCTACAGTGGAGTAAAACTATCTCAAAATGCCCTCTCGGCTCGTTTGGGCCGATATCAGTTTTCTTTGGTTTGTTTTCTTTTCTTCGTTTCTGCCTTTGAAGACTCCATTTTGCAATGAACTATAAAAGCGCTTGCAAAATATGAAACACTGATAGCAGATTTTCGCAAGAAGCTTTGCAGTGACATAGACGATGCTGGTTACCCGCATATGTAATACAAGTCGTTTGGCGCCAAACATTTCCGGAAACCAAAGCCTACAAAACAATCCGAATGTACCGAAATGGTCCGCATGTGCGAAAACAGAAAAACACGGTGCGAATTAAAAGAATTTACGGTGCGATTTTTTTTCTCAATCAGCAAACTTTTTTGCGATTTCGTGTAAAAAAATGCGAGAATATCGCGAAATCGCGCCAGAAAATGATCCCTGCAGAGTTATGGTTCTTGTTCTCTGCACATCGTTTGATAATGCTTTACATTTGTACCAAGTCTCGTGAAAATATCTTTAACGGTTTCAGAGTTATGGAGAGGACAAGATTTCTGACCTCAAAATTTCAAAGGGGCATAATTCAGTAAAAATTGTAGGCAGAGTTATGGTTCTTGTTCTCTGCACATCGTCTGATGATGCTTTACATTTGTATCAAGTCTCGTGAAAATATCTCTAACGGTTTTAGAGCTATTGAACGGACACGAAATGATGACGGACGGACAGACAGACAGACGGACGGACAAGGTGATTACTATAGGGCCTCCGCAGACTTCGTCAAGCGGGGCCCTAATCAGAACGAAGTGCTGTAATTATACTAAAGTTTACAATGTATTAATGTTCCAGTGATTTTTTTACCCCTGCGTCCTGCGTCTTAGACGCATAATTTTCCCAGAGGACGCAAAATATTTCCTTGGCTGCGTTCCGTGACGCATAAAAATAGCCGATCGGTAGTCCAACTTCCGCTTTCGGCTTCTTTTACAAAGCTACTTTCGTTTTAAGAATATAGCAATGGTGCATTAGCAGATTGTTATATTACTGGTAAAAAACAGTACCATAGTCTTTCCTACTCCCGCTAAATACCGAAGTCTACCTGTAATACCAATAATCAATAGTGGTTGTCCAGTACCGGAGGAACATAGTATTATCGACCACGGTGATGTCTTTTACCTAAGTGCAATCTTTTATTAATACACCGGGTCAATAAGTAATCATGCCTCCGAAAAACAAGAAAAAGATCAAACTTGATTCAAAGCAGCAAACATTATTTGGTCTTCTTGGGCAAGACAAACACGCAAGGCCAGATGTTGCAGATCATGATGCGACCGATCAAACTTCGAATCCGAAATGACAACGGATGTCTTCAAATCCAATACGCTGTCTGACAATGAGACAACAGGTGATTTGAGCCGCGACACGACAAAACCAACAATGTGGTTGTGCGCCCAGCGCAGACTTAGATCAGCCTGGGCATCCGCCCATTTTTATTAGATTCTTTGTTAAGTGCTCAAAGGGTAGCTAAGGGTCTAAGCTACGACCATGCGGACAGCGAAGACTCTGATCAGACTGGGCGGATGCCCAGGCTGATCTGAGTCTGCGCTGGGCGCACAACCACATTGTTGGTTTTCTCGCGTCGCGGCTCATTTATTTTATTCCTGTGACCACAGGAGCTTGACGTTGGTTATTTTTTACTTATAGGGCTTGTCCTTTGAAGCCCTTTAAGTTTGGGATGCAGAGAAAATATTGCTTTTGCATCCCAGTAAAGATGCAAACCCTTGAGCTTGGGATGCAAAGATTTTAGGTCTTGTGAGTCCTGGGACTCGAAGAAGGAGATTTGTAAAAAAATCACTGATGTTCATGATTTTTCCTTGCCAAAGTAAATGCACAAACCTAAATTCGGGTGTACCTGTTTTATAAAGGAAATATAAGGAAAACATAAATCCTCATTCTCTAGTACTTGGGAATGTTTTAAGTTTCTGAATAGCAAATCTTTTATCTTCATGAACAACTCCGAACATAAATAGAAATTTCATTTTTTGTCAACCAGTGTTTGGCCCTCAGGGGCCTTAAAGTTGTTTGGTGATGGTGTGGCTTCCCCCAGTCCCACAAAAGTGGCTGCAAGTTTAGCTTTTGCACTTTTCTAACTGTCCATGTTTTCAACTGGTCAATTAGCATCACTACAATTTGTTCTGTATCAGTCTTATTCAGTTGGCTGCAGTAAAGAACAGTGAAACATTTTTACAAATCATTCCTCTGCTAATCTACAGCCATGTCTTCCCCAACTGCAACAAATATTCTTGAGCTTATACTTACAGTTCTGAGTCGTTTGTTTAGCCAGTAGTCATATACAGCAATAATGAGGTCATCGTCTTCCTTCAGGAGAAGTTTCGCTTCCCGCAGAGTAACAACCTACAATAATTTGTGAGATGTAAACTTGCTCAAATTTGGAAAAGAATACTTTGGTGGTTTACTTCTATGTTTCTGTTCACATTTTCATTTGACATATTAAAAGAGTAACCAATTCCACTTTCTTACTAACAGAAACTATACAAACTATTGACAGTAAACAACACTATAAGGGACAGTCAATCAAGCAAGTTGCCATCACGATGCATCGATAGTCCCATGCAGAGCTCCAAATAAGAGGGATTACTGAGAATAATTCAAAGATAATTTTTCTTATTTCTCAACAAAAACATGTGTGTTGTGACCCTTCATTAGAACCATCTCGGCCAGGTTTCTAATGATGGGTAACAACACTGTTTTTATAAGTATGGAAAATTATCCCTAAATTATTTCTCTCACCACTTTTTATCTGGAGCACCGGTCCCATTAATCTACAAACAGGGCATCTGAGCATCTGATCAGTACCTACCCTGTCTGTATATGGACTTGCCGTGAGAAAAAATATATCTTAAATCAAATCTGACACCCTTGGTCTTACACTGGAAAAAGCTCAGTCCAAATTGGACTGGTCCCCTAGGCATTAACTGGGATAATTCAGATTACTTCTGTTTTGTACCTGCTGGCCACTACCCTTCTCCAAACGGTCCAACATTTCCTCAAACTTGCTGGGTGTGATTTCCATTTTCTTTGCCTGTTCATTTAGCCAAGATTCATCTTCAGAGTCCATGTCATAGTCCGGAATTTCCTGATCCATTCCAAAAGCTGCAGTTGAAAAGAGTTCTTATAGACCAAAAAAAAAGACTCATATTTGTGCATCTATTGTACTTCACACACTTTCACCAGCATAGTTCCTGACACCCAAAAATTTGATACAAGAATATGTGTTCACTGACTATATTCAGTACTCAAGATAAGAGGAGGATTGGAGGATAATTCTGAAATAAAATTTCTTCAATAAAAACATATGTTCTGACGCCCTTATTAGAACAGTCTCGGAGAGACAGTTCAAATGATAAGTCACAACATTTGTTTTTATTGATTAATATGGAAAATAATCCCTTATTCTGGTTACTCCTTCTTAACTGAAGAACTGGTATATTATAAACTCTATTATTCTTCAATCATATTCTCATCATTGAAATGTTTCAACATGAACATGTTCTTATGTTTATTTCCTTTTTCAAATACAGGTTTTAATTGTATTTGAACATAAACGTGCCAAATTCAGTTCGAAAGTTGTTGTCAATTCATTCAATGATGCATTCATGATCTAAATCACTGAGGTGAAAGAAACCCTAGAACATGTTTTATTATCCAGTGCAAGTGCCTGATTTTGTTAGCCAGGCCAAGATCTGTTCTTTTAGCAGACACAGGAAAACTATATCAAGTGCTTTTAACTCCCTCTATTATTTCTTCCTTTAACAGTGCTCCAGATAAGAAGGGGTAGCAGAGATAATTGAGGGATAATTATCCATATTTCTCCACAAAAACATATTTAGTAACCATCATTAGAACCGTCTCATTGAGACAGTTCTAATGATGGGTCACAACATATGTTTTCATTGAGAAATAAGGAAAATTATCATTTACCCCCTCTTATCTGGAGCACTGTTTAATACGAGATGTAAATTGTAATCACACGAAAGCAATGACAAACCCTGTAAATGGATGTACTGTTTGGTAGGTTTGAAGTCATCCTTGTATAATATGTTGTATTTCTCTTGTATATCATCAACTTCTGGAATAGGAATGACCAAGGCCTCTGAGCTACCATATACCTGCTGGGCAGACAGGGCTCTCTGCAAGTGATGCTCCTGAAAGGGAATATTTACACATCAAACAACTGAGAATTCTGAGAATTACAGTAACAATGATAAAATTTCTTTTCATAATCAATAAAACGATGTTGTGATCCAACCGGGACTCCTTGCTGGCAACCATTTTGCATCCAAGCATGAAAATAATGCCTATATGTATCTGAAAATTAGAAGTCAAGATTTCAGGAGCTGGTTTAACATCCTACCAAAACGTCATACATAAATAGGACTCATCTAATCTGAAGAGCACAAGATGGGACCCGCGACTCCATGGTTGGTAGCACAGTCACAGTGCCTAAACAACTGCTAAAGGGATAATTCAGCCACTGAATTTTAAATCAGAAAAATAGCGCATTGGCCACTTTTTTGCGAGAAATTCTCCATTCTCAATTCAATTTTTTGGTATGATCTATTATATTATAGGATTGTGTTTTTTCATGAGATTTTTTTTTCTCTCACTGAACATAGTTTCTGTGACGTATTTGGCTAAAAATATGGCAGATCTCTAACAATCTCGGCCAAAAATGATCCCTGCACTAGTGTGACTACACCATGATGCATCACAGCTCCCTGGCCTGCCAGAACTTGACCCAGATGATGATCACATGGTCTTTCTCAGTTACTGAGTCTTATCAAGTTTGGTGCAGAACCAGAGAATATGATAGACACAGACAGATAGATATATAGATAAATGTGTTTCCCAACTCAATTCCTGAATTTATGTAGACTGGCGATAAGTATTGCCTTATTCTAATCATAAAGCTTACATCTATTTTTGTATGTGTCTTTCTATTTATCAATTAAAACTGGGTAAAACTGCCAATGGGCCAAAACAACCCACTTAAATTGGGCCAAAATAACCCACCCCTGAAATCGGGCCAAAAGGTTGGTTGGTTGGTTGATTTGATGCTTAACGTCCACGGTAAACAACTAAGGTCATGTCGGGACGGTCAGTTAACCTAACCACACTATTCCTGGGCAGGCTTAGACCTCCTAAGCGGTTAACCAGTACTAAGTGCACATACTTTCGCCAGTAACTGACAACTGCCCTTCTTGAATCAGCGGAAGGAGAAACGAAAGTATGTGGCCAGACCGGGATACGAACCCAGGACCTCTGACTTGCGAGTCAGGTGCCCTAACGATTGCGCTACCCGGCCCGGCAACGGACCTGACCGTAAGGGAAAAGGACCAAAACTACCCGGAGACCGAAAGGGATTTGGACCTTAACTTCTGATATATTCAGTCCCAACCTGGTTGCTCTCCCTTTGGGAAAGCCCAATACCAATTATCTCCCTTAGATACGTCACATGACTTCGTTTGCTAAAAATAGACACCAACTTGCAAATCATAAATCAGTAGATAAAGTGGAAGAACAGTGACAATTTCGAAAGAAGGTAAATGTGCTTTACTAAAACTGTCATTTGCGACTGTGTCTTTCGGTACAGTACATGATTCGGTTCAATTTCTAACTGCGCAAAAACGCGAAATTCAAGATGGCGGCCGCAGATTATCCGCCTCGCTCGCCACCTCATGCACCTACCGACTCTTCCTCTTTTTCCATGCCAGTGGGCATTTGGGGAACAGATCTGTTGATCGTTGCAAAGTCCCGAATGTCTGGAAGCTCCTCCGCTTTGTAAACAGGCATTGGCCTTGTGGCGTCCAGCGCCCGAGCACGAAATGTTACCTTGCTCATCTTGAAATGACCTGAATACGCTTACTGAGCGGTCACCAAGACGGCTTTTGGAAAAATAAGATATTCATGAGGTTCAACAGGAACCAAATGCGATTCTCCCTTTACATAAATGTTCAATCATTAATATTGTGTATCAAAACAAGAAATAACTCCAATAATTTAATCAGAATAAGCGTTCAAAATATCAATATTTTTCAATTTCTTTGAATTTTCATCATGGCGGCCACAAAAGCCTTTGAGGTTATCCCAGCATGCCGATTTGCAATGTGCGCGCGCAAACTCGTTGAAAACGAAAATACAAAGCACGTGGTCGATATGCAAGCTGCGACTACCCCAGGGTAGGCCACGTGGGGTAGGCTGGCGGAGATTAAAAAAATATGTAGACGATCTGTCTGCCAGTCTTTACTTTTTAATTATGAAAATATAGCAATTAAAATTATTCGTATGTCAAAAATAAAAAAGCACGAGCTGTCGCAAGAAAGCGTAGCTCGATCAGCGCTCGCGGTAACAGTTACCCGTAAGGGACGAGTCATTTGGTTCATTATCATATGATTCGCCATTTCTACGAACCTACCAGACACCAGAACTTTTTTTTCCAACTCCCGACCCCCACCCCTAGATAGGTGCCCCCCTCCCCAACCCTCATTTGCCCCCATAACCCCTCTCAACTTGAACACAACATTGACATACCACTGTACCTAGTCGGTCAGACTGACTTCATTCAAAGCTATGTGAAACACAAAGAACATTTTCTCATTTTACAGGCTTATCATTCACGGTGGTAATAGGGTATGGGGGTGGGGGGAATGCCTTTTATATCAATATATCCATATGAATTCGGGAGTAAAGTGTTATTGAAACAAAATACAGTGGACTCGACATTATCGGATCAATTTCAATAAAACCCCTGTTTTGTTTTATATGAATGCTAAAATCATGTTTGTTATTACAGATAACAATTGCAATATATCCCTTCTATCTATCCATGTCAAAATATTTCTGAAATTTATTCCTTTAAGGCGGTGATTCATGGTAAATACAAAAATCTGCATAAAACCATAAAAAGTAACGTATCTCCCTGAAAGTTAGCAGACATCTTATTTTTGTTGTTCATTACAGTTTAGAATACAAAATAGACGTACATGCTGCTTAAAAAAAGTGTTTTTATAAGGAAAGATCAAAGGGTAATTTTCTGCGAATAAATCTGAAAAATGATATCGTTATTGAAAATTTACGTAGTGCTGAAGGTGCATTATTGCATAATGAAGAGCGTCCTAGCAATTATTTATTCCAACTCTTTCTCAAATTGTAATATAGACCAGATGAAAACAGTAGCTTTTTCTCAAATGTTCAACCATATACAAAGTCAATGTACACTGGACGCATTTATTAAATATAGGGTAGGCAAGCATACCTATGTTAACACCTACAGTATAAATAATACATTACTGACATGATCAGTGGTGTGTAGATGAAGTTGTTCAACCTTGTTAAAATAGTCTCACCTGTGTGTTTTGAAAAAAAAATGGACACAGACTGCATCTTTTTTTCATCTGCTCAGCCTGATAATTTGTGAAAGAGTTTGAAAAAATAGTTGCTAGGACGCTCTCCATTATGCAACAAGGTACTCTAAGCACTAAGTATATTTTCAATAACGATACTATTTTTTTTTTTTCAGATTTATTCGCAGAAAATTACCCTTTGATCTCTCCTCGTGAAAACACTTTTTAACATTAACAAATGCTGCATTTTGGGATTCTAAATTATGAGAAACAACATAAAGAAGGCATCTGCAAAGTTTTGGAAAGATCAGTGTTATTTTGAGTATTTTATGCAGATTTTTGTCTTTGTCCCAAATCAGTGATTATCACCACCTTAAGGGCAGATAAGCTATCCATACTTACAGGAGGGTCTTACGACAGTAACGAATCAGGTGCGACAGTATCGGATCATATGACATTATTTCATAGGAGAGTTCCTCCGAGGCGTTCTGCCAACCTACTCAGCTTCAATAATTTGGCTACATAAAAGATGGACCTATCTAATTCTAAGAGAAAACTTTCACGGCCTTTCAACGATGTTTTACACACAGCCCTTCACCAGCATCTGTTAAATAACAGCTGAATGTATACAAATGTACAAGCATGTAAATAATTCTTAACTCAGCTATCTCCTGCACCCCTATATCACGGAACTACTCAAACAGTAAAGACCATAACCTGACTTTACAAAGTATAGACTCTGATAAGACCATAGTGTCTGATTAGGATCAACAAATTTACAGTGATTTTCCGCCTTAACATTGATATTTCAATGCAAACAGTTTATAAACACTACATGGTCATTCAGCGAGTTCTGCTGCATTAATCTGAGTCTACACAGTGTACAAATGTCCTTCTGATGATCGCCAGTCATTAATACGTTCACACACATGCGAGCTGATCTCGAATGTTTCTTTAGAATGTTAAGCAAAAGTTTAGTTGTGCAAACCATAACCTTCATTATCAGACGCTAGTGTATCGGGCGTGAGATGGGGGATGCTTTACGAAAAGGACCTTGTGTTATTTTTATACCGATCTTCTTTGAAAGTAGACACAGCAGCCACTCAGACAGTAGATTAATCACTTGGTTTCAGCATCAGACCGTACATACAGCATAAAGTTTTCCAGCGGATGCCTGTATTTCAGTTCCTATTATATAATGATCCGTTACTGTCGCACTTTGGTTCCCCATATTTCAACTCTATAGTTTCGTCAAATACTGAGTTGTCACAAAAATAATGACTGCCTGCAGTTTTAGGGATGCCAGGACACATAACAAAGCTGAATTGGTTTCAATCGCCTAATGATAAAATCGTATAAACAACTGAAATCTATTTAGGAGGTATGTCAGACCCTAGGACTTCTTACAAATAGACACTTCAAAGAAGCGCATCTACTTGTAGCTTTTTATCATGAATTCAAACATTTTGCGCAGCTTTCTGGAAATCTGGATGACCGAATATTTTCTTGCAGTCCATCTTGCTGAGAGAACTTTTAAATACTTTGCGACAGTCTGTTTGCAAGATGAAGTCTAAGCGAGGTTTACCGTGGCTCTATCGCGAAATCTAATTATGCGCATTTGTTGAAAAGAATCTATCTATAGACCAGCAAATATGGGGCAAAACGCATATACTCCGACTACTCCAATGAATCATGTATCGATGTTCTTTTGCAAAAACTACAGCAAACTGGGCGTACAATGCAAAGTGACAATGCTTGGTACTAAATATAAAAAAATGGGCCTCTGAAGCTGGATGAGTTGCGTTACATGATGAAAGGTGTACAATAGTGGGGGCAAAACGCCCACCTTGAGGAAATGTTTTTATAAGTATCAAATAAAATGTTTGATCAAACTGGAATACTCTTTTCGGGCAATGGAATCAGTATTGTCTAAAAACAAACAATCAAATCTGGAAACAAGATAAGAAACAGCCCTGGGCATTTTGCCCTAGGTATCTAAAAAGGCGTTTTGCCCCAATAGTGGGACAAATTAAAACTCCCAGAATATCTAAAAATACGAATTCTGTAATTATGTTAAAATCCAACCATATTTCCAGATTGTATAAGTGCCATATCTGTGGACGTCTTTGTTTCCTTTAACAGAAAGGCTAATTCCGAATTAGATCAGACAGCTTCTTAAATAATGGCGAAGAAGTTTCCTTAAGGGGGGGGGGGGGGGGGCGCACCCTTACTTTATCAATTCCCTACCTGTGCGGTCGACAGAGCCAGTCAGTTACCATACGTGCAAAAGTGACTGTCGATCGAGACAATCGACAGCAGTATTAGCTCAGTCGACAACCATTAACAATAGTAGGGTAATTCGGGGGAATGTTGACCGCTGAAGCATTCTCTTGATTATTCTGACATCAGTTTCGAGTTCGAATTATTTTCTTTTTTATTGACAGAATGGCAAACATCTAACAACCATTATGATATACCAACTATTTCTTTTCATCCTAAATTTTCATAGATAAAATAGATAATTTAGACCTTGGGGTAAAATGGTCCATCTAACAGCGAAACAAGTTACAAATTAAAATGTCATGATATTGATAAGTGTGGCAAAAAATATCTTAATTTCTTTGCATTGTATACATGTTTTTATGTCTTACAGATAAAATATCGTTTTCATAAAATCAGCCTGACGAAATTTTGGGCCACAAACGCACAGTAGAAAATTGCGTATTGAATAACAATTTCATAATGTTTGAGGAATTAGACCACTTTGCGCATTTATTTCACATTTAAACAAAATCCTGTCCAGACTAGTTTATCAGGCGCGAATGAATATTTCTAACAAAAAAAGACATTATAGACTTACGTTATAAGTTTTAGCTGTTCTGACACTGTGGACCATATTACCCCAAATGGAATTTAAACATTGCGACTGGGTGGACCATATTGCCCCAAGCATGCCATGGTACTTTGACAGGGAAAGTTTGAAATTTTCCTTTCTATCCAAACTAATGAGTGTTTATAACTGCTTTAAGAGAGAATTTTCTTGACTTTTAGATATAAACTTCGCGAAAATCGCGATAGTAAAATAGAATTAGTTCATTTAATCTGAACTATTTTCTTACATCGCCATTTTTGGACAGGAAAATTGGACTCGGTCACCTTCTTCAAGTCGAGCAAAATTATTATTCTTTGAGATACCGTATACACGGTAATTTTCGCGGGTTCAAATTCTTGCGGTTTACGGTAAAAAACATTCACATTAATTTTTGCGATTTTTTATTTTCTCGGTTAGCAACATGCGCGAAAAGTAAAACTGCTTCATTTTCACTTGAGCCAGTTCGTTCATTAACCTGCGGCAGGCCCTGCCGCAGGTTAATGGAAGAACTCGCTCAAGTGAAAAGTACCAGAATTTACCAAAGCAAACAGAAACAAAATATACTGATACTGTGTCTACTGAAGGTTACTTTGTAAGAAACCTGAATTTTTTTCGCGGTTTTATAATTACGGTTTCTGAGTGACCGCGAAATACCGCGAAAAATAGAACACCGCGAAAATTATCGCGTATACGGTAGTTTTCAAAACTAACCTTGGTCGCTGAAAGCGGTAATAATAATATTTTAGACTGAAATCGGTTCGATTTTAGAACCATTTAGACACTGAAATTCTGTGTTTTATTCCGGGTGGAACATATTCCCCAACGGACCATTATTCCCCACATTCCCCTATCATTTACCGCTATTGGCGATGCTTACGACCGATTTTTTTACACAGATTAATGGTTCGTTTAATGTTTTCTGAAGTTTTTGCACGTGCCGCCCAACCCGAAGCCTGATGCTGAATGTATTATACTAAATAAACGAAGTAACGCATAAACTGCAAAATTGGTGGCATTTTCAAGTGTAATTTCTATACTGGTTCTTTCGCATATTGCTATCATTGATAATTTCGGTTAGCGTGTGTTTTAGTTTCACGTAGATTTAAAGAATTTGGGAATCAAATTCGTCTTTCATTTTAAATTCTCCCAAGTATTTTTCTAGAAACTTCGGTCAACAATGGGTGCGTTCGAGTGCAATTATCGTGTACTCGAATACACGTTTTAAATTAATCCGGCCGTTTCGGTTCTGCGTCGTTATATCGGCGCGCTGCTTAGCAAGTCCAAATTTAGCAGGTTCTAATGCAAAAATCCGACCCATGAACGTACGTCATTTCCCATAAATAACGATTTATTTTTGTATTTTTGCTCATATGTCTAAACGGATGAAGAACTAAATGGTCATAGTCCCGACGGCCCTGGCTCGAAACGACCCATTTTCTTCCAGAATGATAGTCAATACGAGTAGCCAATCGAACTCGCCCATTGAAGAATAAAGCTCAACGCACATGGTCTTTCGAAAAGTTGGACGGACACACGGCGCCAAGTGTGTGCGGCTATAGTTACGTACCGCTGAGCCACTTGGGGAACGTCGTTAGGAGAATTCAAACTGAACTGAACTTTCGAAAAGACAAAAATTAAAAATGTCTGAGGTTAACACACATGCGCCAGGTAAGAAAGGGCATTTTTCCAGCGAAGCAGACAAATCAATTTCAATGATACAGTGGACTCGACAGTATCGGATCAAGTTCAATAAAACTCCTGTTTGTTGTATGTGAATGCTAAAAGTATGTATGTTATGATACATAACAATTGCAAAATATCCCTTCTATCTATCCATGTCAAAATATTTACGAAATGTATTCCTTTAAGGGCAGATAACCTATCGAGACTTACAGGGGGTCTTACGACAGTAACGAATCAGGTGCGACAGTATCGGATCATATGATATTATCTTATGGGAGAGTTTCTCGGTGGCATTCTGCCAGCCTTCATAGCTTCAATAATTTTTCTACATAAACAGTTGGACCTATTAAACTCTCAGAGAAAACTTTTACGGCCTTTCAACGATATTTTTCATGTGGCCCTTCACCAGCATGGGTTATGTCTGTTAAATAAAAGTTAAATGTATACAAAAGTACAAGCATGCCAAAAAAATCTTAACTCAGTAATTCCCTGCGCCCCATAGCACGGAACTACTCAAACAGTAAAGATCATAATCTGCCTTTGCAAAGTGTAGACCCTGATAAGACCGTAGTGTCTGATCAGGATCAACAAATTTACGATGATTTTTCGCCCTAACGATATTTCGGTGCAATCAGTGTATAAGCATTACATGGTCATTCAACGAGTTCTCCGGCATTAATCTGAGTCTACACAGTGTACAGATGTCCATCCGATGAACGCCAGTCATTATTAGGTTCACAACACACATGCGAGCTGATCTCGAATGTTTCTTCAGAATGTTTAGCAGAAGCTTAGTTGTGCTAAGCATAAGCTTCATTATCATATGCTAGCATGTGCGGCGCGGGATGGGGTGTTTTACAAAAAGGATGTCGTCTTAGTTTTATACTGATCTCTTTTTAAAGAAGACACCTCAGCAACTCAGGTAGTTGATTTATGACTTGTTTTCAGCATCAGACCATACATCCTACATGCAGTTTTCCAGCTGAGGCCTGTATTTCTCTTCAAATTATATAATGATCCGTTACTGTCGCACATCGGTGCCCCACTTTTCAAGTCTGAAATTTCATCAAATACTGGGATGTCACACAAAAAATGACTGCCTGCAATTTTAGGGATGCTAGGACACATTACAAAGCAAAATTGGTTTCAATCGCCTAATGATAAAATAGTTTAAATAACTGAAATCTATTTTGGGGCTAACGAGCAACAGGCAAAATGCAAGCGCCGCTGAAGAGGGGCCAAGCTTTTCAACAACTCTTATTTGTTTCTCAGTCGCAGATTTCAATCGAATTTTTCACCCTGCACTTTGCCATTGGTCTAACTTGATGACTGTAATATAATGGTAAAAAATATTTGCTTCATTTGTGAGAAAAATGGGTGATAACTTACGAGTGATTCGATGCTGTCGATGATCCGATACTGTCGAGTCCACTGTACAACGAAGCTAAATAAGCCTTTAGTCTTCAGAGGGCTTGAATAATTTCCCCCAAAACGTTCCAGGACCCAATTTTTCCAGAAAAAAAAATACCCAGGACAGGTCACATAACCAAGATGGCAAACATTTATTATGGTAAAAAATTTCAAAAATCTTCTCCCCCAGAACCACGCCGGGCCGCGTAGCGCAATCGGTAGGGCACCTGACTCATAAGTCAGAGGTCCTGGGTTCGAAACCCGGTCTGGCCACATACTTTCGTTTCTCCTTCCGCTGATTCAAGAAGGGCAGTTGTCAGTTACTGGCGAAATTCTGTGCACTTAGTACTGGTTAACCGCTTAGGAGGTCTAAGCCTGCCCAGGAATAGTGTGGTTAGGTTAACTGACCGTCCCGACATGACCTTAGCAGTTTACCGTGGACGTTAAGCATCAAATCAACCAATTCTCCCCCAGAACCACAAATCCTATGACCTTGAAACTTAGCATGTCGCATCAAGGACTCAAAAGCTCAACAAAGTTTATATAAATGATGACCCTGGGATGACCTTGATCTGTTTTACGGCAAGGTCAACTTTTGAGTCACTTAGGTCTTTCTATAGGAAAAAGTGAAAAAAGTTGTGTTTTGTAGAAACAATGCAGTCTGCTACCTGAAAGTTTGTAGATGCAGGCAACTAATTAGGTAAATGAAGCTTTAGTGAGTATTCATGGTAAAGGTCATATCTTCACTTGGGCCTAAGGCCATTTACATTGAAAAATTAAAACTCGCTTTTTTTATATAAACTTGACCATCATGAAATATTTCCGCGCTTGCGCGGGCTCTTTTCTAGTACTCTATAAAAGGTAAAAAGGTAAAGGTTTCCCATAGCCGTAGGAGCAGTGGGGGTTTAGAGGCCCACTGTATCTTGGACACGGATGATGAAAGGCGGATACCACCCCCCAGGGCCCTCCTTTGCTACTTTATCCTTTCCGGACCTATTTACTGCTGGGTTGACAGAGTTTTCCAGCCGTCGGATGGCGAAACCTGGGCGCGATCTCACGACATTTCCATGCTTTCTGCGACTTTCTGCAACATAACCTTGTCACTCTATCTACTCGACCACGGCGCGTCTCGAATACTCTATAAATCTGTTAATAAAATCCAGGGGCTCTCAGTGGGGCTGCGCCCCCAGGAGCCGCAGGGCAGTTTTGAAACGTTACTCATGTTAAATTAGCGAGAGACATAAAATCTTGTCAAATCCGATAGTTTATGAGACGCCCATGCATATTTGGCATTTGTGAACAGGACAGAGCCTTCATTTGTGCTACTTTTCTGAAACAACAGGCCCAAATGGGCCTGATATCGCTCACCTGGGTATTTTGCCACAAGACCATTCTGATATAAAATTGGTCCAATTCCACTGAAGTTTTCTCATTTTCACATTTTGCTTTTTTTTAGTAACAGTGGCCAATTTGACTGGTCTATATTCAGCAATTTTTTAAACACCTCAATGCAAGAATCATTTTGCCACGAATTTCGTCAAAATCACTCTAGCGGTTACGGAGATGTTGTCATTTTTCATGTTTTGTGCTATTTTTAGTAATGGCAGATGGCAGCCATCTTGGAATGCCAAAATGCAAAAATCGAAAAGGCTCCATGAAAGGACCATTCTGACTCAAAATTTGTCCTATTCCATTGAGATTTTCTACTTTTCACATATTGCTATTTTTAGTAACAGAGACGAACATGACTGGTCCATATTTAGTTACGTTTGAAACACTTCAAAGCAAGAATCATTTTGCCATTTATTTCGTCAAAATCCATTCAGCGGTTACTGAGATATTGTCATTTTCATGTTTTGGGCTATTTTTAGTAATGGCAGATGACAGCCATCTTGAAATGCCAAAATGCAAAAAAATCGAAAAGGCTCCATGAAAGGACCATTCTGACACAAAATTCGTCCAATTCCACTGAGATTTTCTAATTTTCACATTTTGCTATTTTTAGTAACAGAGACCAATATGACTGGTCTATATTTAGTTACGTTTGAAACACCTCAATGCAAGAATCATTTTGCCACAAATTTCGTCAAAATCCATTCAGCGGTTACTGAGATATTGTCATTTTCATGTTTTGTGCTATTTTTAGTAACGGCAGATGGCGGCCATCTTGGATTGCCAAATTGCAATTAATCAAAATGGCTTCCAAAAATGGCTTTCATAATACCATAAGACAATGTCACATGGTTCACTGATGACGGACCAAGCTTAAGCGCAAGTTGTGTTTGAAATAGATAAGCAGAAAAAACTTTTTAAGGTGTCCAAGATTTTGATAGCTAGCCACACCCAGGCAAGGAACCTGGGGCTGGGAGTCATGAAATGAGAGCTGACCCTCCAAGGTACCTTTGGTCCAAGTATGAATGTTTTTTTGCCGAGTGGTTACTGAGATACAAAGTTTTTGAAGAACTTGGTTTAAACGCATGCATATGGAATGGACCAGATGCTGACATACGCCACAAAGGGTCGTCTACATAAGATAGGAGGCGAATACGGCTGTAGTGGTGGTAATATTTGCTTTCGATGTGATTGAAGGTCAGCTGGCGCTGTGGTTTATCGTAAACATGGTGAAAGAAGCAGATACTATATACAAGTGACTGTACAGAAAAATTCTTGAAAATCGTAGTTGTCTGTACGACAGCATACCAAGTCACTGTACAACAATCGATACATGCAGTGTCCTGTAAAATGAAGAATTTTTAGGATTTATCTCCAGTGCAGATCCGCTTCGAAGATGTTATTTCACAAATATATGTTTCTATAATGTGGTCCTTATGAAAACAATCGGTGTTTCGTTCGATAATGCGATAAATACACATTTCGTCATTGATGCGATCATGCATATTTTTGCATGCAAAGATGATTGAGACTTGTGCATTACACTAAAAACACTTTATAAATGACATTTACCTTCTTGAGGTATTCCAAATTTACTGATGCGTCAAACGGACCAAAACAGTCTGGCTTTTTAATCATAACTTGAGAAAATTGCCAACATTATTTACCGTGTATATTGACATCCTTTACACCAAGTGTCGGATTCTCACTGTACAGGATCACAGGAGACGATACAATCTCAAACACTGTACATTTCCGCTCCGACACTGTGGCTTCATGCAAGGAACATTCTGACATAAAGTTGGTCCAATTCCATCAAGGGTTCTCAGTGAGCAATTGTCATTTTTCTGTTTGTGCTATTTTTAGTAACAGTCCCCCCTGGTGGCCATCTTGGATAGTCAATTGGCACAAATTTGAAATAATTTTATTCAACGACCATTTCTGACCAAATCTGACCAGAATCCATTTAAGATTTCTCGAAATATTGGCATTTGAGTAGAATCGGTCTTTTAAACGCTAAGTAGGTCACTGTGACCTAATTCTGCTATAGATTTTTTTTCATTTTTACAATTCTTAATTCCAAGGTCCCATTAATGTTCCACACAAACTTTCAACCAAATATACCCAATGGTTCTGGAGAAGAAGTTGATTTTGTTGTTTTTGCTATTTTTTGTAACGGCAGCCATCTTGGATTCTCAACCTGACCCAATTTTGCAATTTTGAAACTTTGCAGTCTGGTCGTGCTCCATGTGAAATTTGAGACCCATGGGTACAGGTGTTTTAGAGCAGAAGTTGTTTGAAGTTGTTCAAATTAGTTGTTTTTGGACATTGGCAATTGAGCAAAAAATACACTCGTAAACAGATTTAGGTCACTGCGACAAAACTCCGCTACAGATTTTTTTAATTTTAAAAATTCTGAATACCAATGTTCCACTGATGTTTCATGCCAAATTTCAGACAAATATACCCAGCGGTTCTGGAGAAGAAGATGATTTTGTTATTTTTGCTATTTTTAGTAACAGCGGCCATCTTTGATATTCGACCTGACCCAGTTTTACAATTCTGAGACCTTGGAGTCAGGTCAAGCTCCTTGTGAAATTTGAGAACCATGGGTCCAGTAATTTTATACAAGAAGATGTTTGAATAATTTGTTTTCAATTGTTGACGGACGACGCACGACGAACGCCGGACGCTTTGGTATGACAATAGCTCACTATGGCCCTTCGGGCCAGGTGAGCTAAAAATAAGTTAATAATGAGAGACATACAATATGAGACTTGGTGGAAATGCGGAAGTTACTTGCTCTGGTCCCCAGCGGGCACATGACGTTGAAATGACGTCGATGCGACATAATGACGTCGCATCGCCGTCAGTACGACGACATTCAGACGTCATGTGCCCGCTAGGGACCTTGTGCCCAGCTAGTAGTTAAAGTAACTTTTATCAGATCTTCATGAAAGTTATACAGATATTTGAAAAACTAGTTATATCGGCTGACTGATTTTAAAGTTATGTGTAGCTCTCGTAATCACCATTTGTTTAAGAAAAACCTAGTCAGTAGTCCTTTATGTACATGCGGCCTGCCAGAAACCTCATCCCATTTCCTTTTGTCTTGTACAAACTATAATCTTTTGAGACAACGATATTTGTCCGTTTTATCGCATCGACTGTCACTATCACTTCTGCTAAACGGAGATATTAACGAACCGGACCTGGGGTTAGTAACAAGTACATTTCGTTAGTTGTCTGTTAACGAAGGCTTTACGAAGATAATAACGAATGGTTAACGAAGACATAACGAAAACGACATGTCATTAACAAGAAGCTTTCGTTATCCCTTCGTTAGTAGTTACTTCGTTAGTTAAGTAACGAAGACGCTGTGTAAATAAATAGCCGTGTAGAAGAGACGTTCTCAGTTAAGCTGGGCCATTAGCTATTATTTTTGTCCTTCGTATTACCTTTCTTTAAATTACAAAATAACGGTCCTGTTTTCCCTCTGACAAGTAGCCCTCTGTCTAAAGAAGTAGATAAAAGTACCAAGACATGCATGCGTGTTGTTAGACATTTTTAACACTGGTTCGAATAATGATACCCTGGTTTAAAAGGCGACGTTTTTAAATGTCGCAATATTGCCGTTGTATAGATATGAACGCCGCACGGCTAAAAAGGATAAATCACTGCCTAAAATCGAGTTCCATTATTAAATTCAGGTGATTTCTTATATATTTCCCCGCTTAAACAATATCTAAAGGGTAGCTTTTGCTACAAAATGAGACTGGGAACTAATGTCGCAAATTTTATGTAACATACGTCACAGCGCTAAATTCGTGATACATGTATCAACTAAAATGTCCCAGCATCATAAAACTTCCAAGATCACACGAAGAAATATGTGTTCCTTAATAGTTTATATAATTTGTGCATATTTGGTCCATTTTGTATATTTTACTCGACTTCAAAGTACATTACCCCAGCATTTTTCTTTAAGAATGTAACCTTACGTCACGGGCTTTTCTTAAAACTGAGCAAAGCAATCGCTCTGAAACTCATGTGCAAAATCCTGCCTAGTAACAGCTACAAGATGGTGTGCTTAGATTTCATGCACTGAAACATTAAATGGTATAAAAACGTTAAAAAGTGTGTACTGTAACCTACGTCACACGTAACCTACGTCACAACGTCACTAAGATCACGTTTTGAAAGCGTTGACGTCATTTGATGAAGCAGCGCTTCATAGAAAACCCCTTTCTTCCAGAAAAGCAAAGAAAAACATTTTAAATTGAAACCAGCCAAAATAATCAAATGTCAGTAGATTGGTAAAAGTGCAATGCTACGCATGTCAAAGGAATCGTATGCGACATCGTCCTTCAACGTATCTAAATAACGTCATAAAATACGCCATTTTTAATTGTTAGGGTATGTCTCTAAACATGGTTGGTATTCCATAATCTTAAACTACTATCTGAAAATATTTTAAAGCTTTGAAGCAGATATCATGAGCATTATGGTCGTGATTTTTTCTTGAATTCTGGCATGGTTGTATATATGGCCATTTTTGTCCGCGAATGGCCCAGCTTAACTGAGAACGTCTCAGAAGCCGTGTAAATGAATATCTTAAACATGCAAACCCATTTCTCCGATAGCTCACATCTGCTATCCAGAAAAACAAAAGGGCTATAATAAGCAAAGACGCCCTAGATATTCTCAGGAAGAGCTAGAGAAAATTCAAGCAAATATATGGACATTGGAAACACGGCATATGTACAGGTTGTCATTTTAATGACTTCGCCGGTTCTCATGTTTCCTGAAAAAAATATTGGACAGGTTCTTCAGGTCCTTGAAAACACCGAACAGGGTCCCATGATATCGAACTCGTCAAATTAATTACTGCATTCAAATTTTGAAATGGGACAGTTGACGTCCATAGTACTATCTGGATGTATGGCGCCCCATTTGGGTTTTTACCCACGTAATGCAGATATCTTTATTTCAAATACAGATATCTCTTTTAAGAAAAACATATATCTGTATTTTCTTGGAATTAAAGATATCTCTAATTGAAATGCAGATGTTTATTATAGAAATAAAGATATCTCTAACTGAAATGCAGATATCTATATTACAAATACAGATATCCCTTTTTCGATCACAATATAGATATTTGCATTTCAGATAAAGATATCTGCATTTCAAATACAGATATTTCTAATCAAGCTGAAATTCAGATATCTGCATTTAACTACAGATATCTATAATTGAAATGCAGATATCTGTATATGAAAGTGGGATATCTGATTTTCTAATCTTAATACATATATCTGCATTTCAAAAACAGATATCTGTATTACAAGTACAGACATCTGTATTTATGGTTTAAATAGATATTTCTCTATTTCATGCATTTTTGGAAAACTGATGCCTCCCTCGCCGGTTTTTACATACGCACCGTTCAGCGTGTGGTTTATACAAGTTTTGTTTGCCGTAAACTAATCAAATTTCTCAATCATATTAAGTGAACCAGTATTTGTACAGACCCCTGTCGGTACATTTTGCCATACACCTTTTTCAGTCATTCTAGGCACATGCATTTTAGCCCCTCGTTTGTAGAATGAACGCCATTCAGTGGATTCGATTACCGACTGTAGGGTTCATTAACCTGCGCATGGGTAGTTGATATAAAATATCTAGTGTCTACAAGGATAAGATATCTTAACTTTACACATTACATAAGATATCTAATTTAACATATAAGTTATCTTATATGATTAATATCTTACTTCGGATATAAGATATCTGCTTTGATAAATAAGATATTTCGGTTGTAAGTACCCAATATGGGATATAAGATATCTATTATAATATATATTTTAATTAACAGTCAGATACTGATAATTAGTAAAATAGATATCTTATATAGGAATTAAGATATCTTATTTAAGGGGATGAGGTGGCTCGTTGGTAGACGCCTGCGTTCGCGAGCTAATTATACGTTGGCATCTCTTACCTGACGTCGGCAGCTACTGTGTCTCGTGGAATGCATCAGTAAGTGTGGCTAGGAGAGGGCTACTCATTGTCTACTGAGACCTGCTCATCACATTTTTTTCAAACATTTGAGGTTTAGCAACACTGAAGACGTTAAATTTAGAAACGTGCGTCAGCTGCACTAAATTTTGTATAGTTAACGTTTATATTAACGAAGACATAACGAAAACGACATGTTCAAACCCCATTGGCTGAATAAAGATATCAAATATGTTAAATAGGATATCTGATATGTCAGATAAGATATTATATATATATAAGAATATAAAAGGTATCTTATTCAATACATAGAAATATCTAATATATCAAATTCGATATCTTATATGACATATTAGAGTTTTTTTTACGATGGAATCTTATTTCTCAAAGCGGATATGCCATCCGTTATGATGTTAAATGAGTCATTAATGCAGTTCATATCTAATTTAACGTAAACATCTTATAAAGTATATAAAATATCTTTTATACTTTATAAGATATCTTTTGTATATATCTTATTTCACATGTCAGATATCTTCTAATTTAGTATAAAGTATAGCTTATATGTTGTATCAGATATTTTATATTCTTGGATCAAACAGATATCTATTATATTTTATCAGATATCTTTTAAATTATATATCTGATATAAAATATTAGATATCTCTTAAGTATATAAGATATATTATTTTACATTTAAGATATATTATATATTGAATCAAATAAGATATTTTATATAATATATAAGATATCTGATACGCTATAGCAGATATCATAAATATATTAGATATCTTATATGTCAGACAAGGTATCTAGATTAAGAAATAAGATATCTAAAATAGCATATAAAATATCTTTTTAACAAAATGAATAGAAAAGTGCTTGCCAAACGAAATGTACTTGTAGTTATAAAACGCAAACTGGGAGGACAGGGAGGACTCTTGAAGTTTCCAACTGCCTAAAACTAACTTGGAACTTTACTCAGACCTTTTCGTTTGGTTTTTTTTTTCGAACGCCCTACTTAGCTTATCATACAAGCAGGACCAAAATAAAAATATGGACATGCGCAATAAAAAGGCACATAAAGAGAGAGAGAGAGAGAAAAAAAAGAAGGAAAGAACCCCTTTCGCCATGATCTCTGACGTCATTAGAAAAAAAGTGCCATATTTTAAATAGTTGATTATATCTCCTATCGATGCACTTTCGATTTGTCTTACAAAGTCAAAATTTAGGGTCAAGTGATCGATCCCACCCTCCTTTTCAGCGATTGTCTTAAATCCTTTTGCTATTGAAAGGGTAGAGCTACAAAACGCTAATATCAGTGCCTTAAGGCGTATTTAAACGAATTCGCAAGAAATTTCTGCAAAGCTGAAGTAAAATAAAAGGTTTCTATTTCTTTTTCTTATAACAAGTCACTTTGCCTAAGCCTTTCAACCCTCAAACTAGGATGAAAATGGCAAGCTCAGCAGCATTTTGCTTAACGAAGGCTTAACGACGACCCCAGAGTCGTCGCTAAATTTTGTTGTCTTTACGAAAATTCGTTACCACTTCGTTATTAACGAGGGGTACTTGTTAATCAAGAATTTGCTAACGAGGGCTTAACGAAGACTTAACGAACAAGTTTTGGCTAACGAACTTTCTTGTTACTAACCCCAGGACCGTTATTTTGTAATTTAAAGAAAGGTAATACGAAGGACAAAAATAATAGCTAATGGCCCAGCTTAACTGAGAACGTCTCTTCTACACGGCTATTTATTTACACAGCGTCTTCGTTACTTAACTAACGAAGTAACTACTAACGAAGGGATAACGAAAGCTTCTTGTTAATGACATGTCGTTTTCGTTATGTCTTCGTTAACCATTCGTTATTATCTTCGTAAAGCCTTCGTTAACAGACAACTAACGAAATGTACTTGTTACTAACCCCTGTTTTCCCTCTGACAAGTAGCCCTCTGTCTAAAGAAGTAGATAAAAGTACCAAGACATGCATGCGTGTTGTTAGACATTTTTAACACTGGTTCGAATAATGATACCCTGGTTTAAAAGGCGACGTTTTTAAATGTCGCAATATTGCCGTTGTATAGATATGAACGCCGCACGGCTAAAAAGGATAAATCACTGCCTAAAATCGAGTTCCATTATTAAATTCAGGTGATTTCTTATATATTTCCCCGCTTAAACAATATCTAAAGGGTAGCTTTTGCTACAAAATGAGACTGGGAACTAATGTCGCAAATTTTATGTAACATACGTCACAGCGCTAAATTCGTGATACATGTATCAACTAAAATGTCCCAGCATCATAAAACTTCCAAGATCACACGAAGAAATATGTGTTCCTTAATAGTTTATATAATTTGTGCATATTTGGTCCATTTTGTATATTTTACTCGACTTCAAAGTACATTACCCCAGCATTTTTCTTTAAGAATGTAACCTTACGTCACGGGCTTTTCTTAAAACTGAGCAAAGCAATCGCTCTGAAACTCATGTGCAAAATCCTGCCTAGTAACAGCTACAAGATGGTGTGCTTAGATTTCATGCACTGAAACATTAAATGGTATAAAAACGTTAAAAAGTGTGTACTGTAACCTACGTCACACGTAACCTACGTCACAACGTCACTAAGATCACGTTTTGAAAGCGTTGACGTCATTTGATGAAGCAGCGCTTCATAGAAAACCCCTTTCTTCCAGAAAAGCAAAGAAAAACATTTTAAATTGAAACCAGCCAAAATAATCAAATGTCAGTAGATTGGTAAAAGTGCAATGCTACGCATGTCAAAGGAATCGTATGCGACATCGTCCTTCAACGTATCTAAATAACGTCATAAAATACGCCATTTTTAATTGTTAGGGTATGTCTCTAAACATGGTTGGTATTCCATAATCTTAAACTACTATCTGAAAATATTTTAAAGCTTTGAAGCAGATATCATGAGCATTATGGTCGTGATTTTTTCTTGAATTCTGGCATGGTTGTATATATGGCCATTTTTGTCCGCGAATGGCCCAGCTTAACTGAGAACGTCTCAGAAGCCGTGTAAATGAATATCTTAAACATGCAAACCCATTTCTCCGATAGCTCACATCTGCTATCCAGAAAAACAAAAGGGCTATAATAAGCAAAGACGCCCTAGATATTCTCAGGAAGAGCTAGAGAAAATTCAAGCAAATATATGGACATTGGAAACACGGCATATGTACAGGTTGTCATTTTAATGACTTCGCCGGTTCTCATGTTTCCTGAAAAAAATATTGGACAGGTTCTTCAGGTCCTTGAAAACACCGAACAGGGTCCCATGATATCGAACTCGTCAAATTAATTACTGCATTCAAATTTTGAAATGGGACAGTTGACGTCCATAGTACTATCTGGATGTATGGCGCCCCATTTGGGTTTTTACCCACGTAATGCAGATATCTTTATTTCAAATACAGATATCTCTTTTAAGAAAAACATATATCTGTATTTTCTTGGAATTAAAGATATCTCTAATTGAAATGCAGATGTTTATTATAGAAATAAAGATATCTCTAACTGAAATGCAGATATCTATATTACAAATACAGATATCCCTTTTTCGATCACAATATAGATATTTGCATTTCAGATAAAGATATCTGCATTTCAAATACAGATATTTCTAATCAAGCTGAAATTCAGATATCTGCATTTAACTACAGATATCTATAATTGAAATGCAGATATCTGTATATGAAAGTGGGATATCTGAATTTCTAATCTTAATACATATATCTGCATTTCAAAAACAGATATCTGTATTACAAGTACAGACATCTGTATTTATGGTTTAAATAGATATTTCTCTATTTCATGCATTTTTGGAAAACTGATGCCTCCCTCGCCGGTTTTTACATACGCACCGTTCAGCGTGTGGTTTATACAAGTTTTGTTTGCCGTAAACTAATCAAATTTCTCAATCATATTAAGTGAACCAGTATTTGTACAGACCCCTGTCGGTACATTTTGCCATACACCTTTTTCAGTCATTCTAGGCACATGCATTTTAGCCCCTCGTTTGTAGAATGAACGCCATTCAGTGGATTCGATTACCGACTGTAGGGTTCATTAACCTGCGCATGGGTAGTTGATATAAAATATCTAGTGTCTACAAGGATAAGATATCTTAACTTTACACATTACATAAGATATCTAATTTAACATATAAGTTATCTTATATGATTAATATCTTACTTCGGATATAAGATATCTGCTTTGATAAATAAGATATTTCGGTTGTAAGTACCCAATATGGGATATAAGATATCTATTATAATATATATTTTAATTAACAGTCAGATACTGATAATTAGTAAAATAGATATCTTATATAGGAATTAAGATATCTTATTTAAGGGGATGAGGTGGCTCGTTGGTAGACGCCTGCGTTCGCGAGCTAATTATACGTTGGCATCTCTTACCTGACGTCGGCAGCTACTGTGTCTCGTGGAATGCATCAGTAAGTGTGGCTAGGAGAGGGCTACTCATTGTCTACTGAGACCTGCTCATCACATTTTTTTCAAACATTTGAGGTTTAGCAACACTGAAGACGTTAAATTTAGAAACGTGCGTCAGCTGCACTAAATTTTGTATAGTTAACGTTTATATTAACGAAGACATAACGAAAACGACATGTTCAAACCCCATTGGCTGAATAAAGATATCAAATATGTTAAATAGGATATCTGATATGTCAGATAAGATATTATATATATATAAGAATATAAAAGGTATCTTATTCAATACATAGAAATATCTAATATATCAAATTCGATATCTTATATGACATATTAGAGTTTTTTTACGATGGAATCTTATTTCTCAAAGCGGATATGCCATCCGTTATGATGTTAAATGAGTCATTAATGCAGTTCATATCTAATTTAACGTAAACATCTTATAAAGTATATAAAATATCTTTTATACTTTATAAGATATCTTTTGTATATATCTTATTTCACATGTCAGATATCTTCTAATTTAGTATAAAGTATAGCTTATATGTTGTATCAGATATTTTATATTCTTGGATCAAACAGATATCTATTATATTTTATCAGATATCTTTTAAATTATATATCTGATATAAAATATTAGATATCTCTTAAGTATATAAGATATATTATTTTACATTTAAGATATATTATATATTGAATCAAATAAGATATTTTATATAATATATAAGATATCTGATACGCTATAGCAGATATCATAAATATATTAGATATCTTATATGTCAGACAAGGTATCTAGATTAAGAAATAAGATATCTAAAATAGCATATAAAATATCTTTTTAACAAAATGAATAGAAAAGTGCTTGCCAAACGAAATGTACTTGTAGTTATAAAACGCAAACTGGGAGGACAGGGAGGACTCTTGAAGTTTCCAACTGCCTAAAACTAACTTGGAACTTTACTCAGACCTTTTCGTTTGGTTTTTTTTTTCGAACGCCCTACTTAGCTTATCATACAAGCAGGACCAAAATAAAAATATGGACATGCGCAATAAAAAGGCACATAAAGAGAGAGAGAGAGAGAGAAAAAAAAGAAGGAAAGAACCCCTTTCGCCATGATCTCTGACGTCATTAGAAAAAAAGTGCCATACTGACTTCTTCCCGCATGGAGTTAGCTTTTGAATGTAGAGAGCTGAAGCGCAGTAATCTCTCGCGTGTTACAAAAACATGGACCTATAATGGCAACGTGTTTGTCCAAGACAAGGACGGCAAGAAAACCAAAATTTTGACCAAATCTGATTTGGATGGACTTAGACAGCCGCCCGTGGCAGTCTAGAATAAAAAGACTAACCCCTAAACAGACACATATTGATCATTTGAGTGTGTAGATGATATGATATTATTTGGACAAAAATGAGCCATACTTTACAAACCAGATAAATCGCGTTTCTCTCATTAACATTAGTTGACACAATACCAGAGCTGTGGATGGGTGGCCTCTGTGATTGCTATATATATAAAGCTGTACCTCTTCTTTATATATGCTTCTCAGCTGATATATGTGTCGTGGGATCTCAGTAGAATCGCCTCCATGAGGTAATTCTAATGAGATCTGACAGCACATAAACTGAGGTAAACTGCTGGAATCTTAGTGCAAACTCCTACTCAATATTGCTAAGATTGTATATTGTCACACAATTAACAGCCCAAATGTGTCTCCATACTCATGACAAGTGGGCTTATGCTTACTATTAGATGGTTTACAACTTATATAGCCCACATATGGTCAATGTGAGAAAATAACGGTTTATTATTCAGCTGTTGTATTAGTGTGTAAAGTTAAATGTTACTTTTAAATAGGCTATTTTCGTTGGGTCTCAACTGTATTAGACTCGGTATTGAGTACCGTCAAATTTCAAAGGACTTGGACATCTAAAACAATAATTGTGTAAATCCAACAGATGCGGAATGAATGTCAAAACAGTGTGGCCCCTGGTTTTGGGTTCATACTGTTTGCTCAGCTCTATTTGTCCTAATGCTTTGCAATTTTGCGGTATACGAGGATCGCCACATGAAATCTGCAGGTGATCCGAGATGCCCTGAGGTGCTGTCCCATTGGCATAAACAGTTTAAGAAGTATTTGAGTTGTGCCCCTTATACTGTTACATATGGAGCACCGTGTAGTGGATACTGATTAGACATTGCGACTTTTCATTGCGTTAACTCCTTGTTGCATTGTGTCTATGGAGTGGCGTCGTACTGACGTCGATGCGACGTAATTACGTTGCATCGACGTCAGTACGACGTCGTTTTGGCGTAATGTGCCCGCCGGGGTTGAATCTTAGCCGATTCAATGTTGTGACAATTCATGTGCCCGCTCAGACACATCGATGAAACGTCGCAGCGTCGAATCACCGTCGTTATAGTTGTTTGACAATGTTTGCCTGTTAGAAAAGGCTCAATACATAAATGAGAAGCAGCCTTATGGGTGCATAGACTGGTCTTGCTTTATTGATGCCTCGGGTCTTACGAAGAGTTGTTCGTTTGATCGTTTTGGTTGTGTCTCTCGTATATGTAGAATCCCAATGAAAACATCTTGCCTGAGGAGGCCCTAAATATGTGCGAATACATAACAGGTGATTTGGACTGCGGATGCGCGGACTGACCAGAGTATATGTCTCATTTATAGATTCCCTAGGTTTCACGAATTGCTTGTGTTTAAAGGACAGTCTGGTCATGGCTACCGGTATTTGAGGGTGTTCTGAGGTATCTCCATAATGTCGTAGCTTCAAATGTTTAGGTTTTGTGATATCAGTGATCTCGGGGTCAAGGGGTACATAGTCACTTGGTTTAAATTATTATAACACTTAATGTTATAATGCCGCATTTATACATTTACTATTAGGTCTTAATCTTTGATATCATGTCTTATAACAGCAAAAAGATGCCAGTTACGACATTGTGGAAATGAGACGACGATTTTCTATGTAGTAGAGCTTTTTTAAATGTTTATTTTTCCAGTAGCCCCTCCATATAAAGGTCTAAGAGACATGCAACGTCGAAGCGCTGATGAAGCAGCGTTGATTCCGCGTCAGGGCGCGAGATCAACGCTGGTTCAACACTGGTTCGAACTTATATATGCCTGCTTCAAATGGGGAGCAACCAGGTGATCGATTATGTAGACTATCCTCAGTACATAATGAATTCCTCAGTGTTCATGAATTGTTTGAGGGGAAAGAGCAGTCTGATCTAGTTTTTTGCTACTTGCGGTAGAGGTGAGTTACGCTCTATAAAAGTCCTGGACATGTAACGCCGAATCAATGATGAATCAGCGTTGATTCCGCGTCGAGGCGCGGGACCAACGCTGGTTCAACATTGTTTCGATCTTATATGCCTGCTACACACGGGGGAGCAATAGATTAGCGGTTTCTGTAGACTACCCATAGTATCTGATGGATTGCCCAGTAGTCTCGTTCGAGGGGAAAACGCAGTCTGATCTTGGTTTTGCTACACCCGATGTAGAGGTGAGTTACGTTCTATGTGGAACAGTGCCAGTATTTTAGAGGTTTAACAGAGAACTAAACATTTGAGAACGAGTTGCATGTTTGAGAAATCTCACTTTTTCCTGAAACGACTCTCGAGTGGCACATCACTTAATTCAACGGAGCAGGGCATACCACTGAAAGTCATGGAATATGCGGTGTTTGCTGTGCTGTGCTCAGTCATTCTCTCTCTCCCTCGTTTCCTTTTACTTTTCCTTCCTCTTTTGGCGGAGGGGAGGGTGAGGGGAGGGTATCGCTAGCTGAAATTCTTTCAGTAAGCATTTCAGATTTTCTCAAACAAGTAATTGTCCTCAAGTTCTTTAGTGTATTTCCGTGCTGTTCTTGAGTTGTGTCCCCTAAAGCAGTGGTCGAGACTGATGGGGAACTTGGAACTGGATGTATGCTACTATACCATGTATACACTCGCCTACCTGTTAAATGATTGTAAACAAACTGAGCGGGCATCATCCATGCAAATTGCTGCTTATATATTTGCTGTTTGACAGGCTGATCGCAGCTCGAATCCCGTTCGACAGCATCTAAGGGTCGCGCAAGCTGTTGTCCAGTGGGATTCGAGTTGCAATCACTCAGAAAAGGAGAATGAATTTATGTGTGGCGACACGTGGGGAGGACCCTTGACTGAAACGAGGAGGCTATGGCTTCCAGCTAAATATATTGGTTTCCTGCGATCGTAAGTTGGTACAGGTTTGGATTATTCCTTGATCTAATGTACCTCTAAAATTTTAGGTTTAACAGTCAGCAGAATCCTGAGGTGCTCTTCACGTGTCCCCACCCATATCCAGACGTATTCTTAATGAGCGATAGCATGATTTGCTCTGCGACATTTTAGACGGATCAGAGTGTCCTCATCACTTGATTGATTCTTGCAGCATCATGAATCGTTCGTATTAATTGGAGGGTATGGATTTGGCTGTGCCGGCTGGCCTGATTTCCTGTTGATCATCCATGTTGTGGTTCAGTATTATGTGTATTATAGTTGTACCCCCTTGCATAAGTCAAACCTTGGGCATTTCGAAGTGTTACTCGGCGCATAATTAAGTATCTCTTATCGAATTAATGAACTTTTACTGATATCCATGTTATGACAAGCCTCTGTCTGTTATTTTGGCTATCAAAAATCGAGGTACGCTTTTATGTATGGTACGTATCTTTGTTGAGGTTCTGGACTTACAGTGGCGGATACAGGCGGGTCGTGAATGTTGCCGGGCACCAGCAGAATTCGGGTTCTGCTGTTGCCGGCTCCATTTCACCGATGGACACGCTTGTCTCGCTCAACACCGGTGAACTGGTGTTGGCGGGGTTGGTGGTGTCTATCCATGATGTTGCTTACTGCTTTGCCAGCGATCGCCATTGTGGGTCCAGGAACTTGATTAACTTGGGATTGTTTATATATATATATTTATATAATGTGCGTGTATTGTTCGTACGTGGTTAGCATGTGTGCATTCTGTAGGGTTCGAGATGGGGAGGATGGGCTGATGTGGATTCTAAGATTGTCTTCTCCTTCAATCGAAGACTAATATTATGGACTTCATGTATGGAATTCTGAAGTTTTGTGATTGTTGTTGTTGTTTGCTTGTTTAACTGTAATATATCATAGAGTGCTCCCCATATTCATAGCTCTGAGTGCCTTGCGAAGTTTAACTGAAGTATATTTTCAACAATTACTTGTCATGTTATATCAAAGTTTAGTTTGTTTAATGATGTGTATGTGCTTATTTGTATACGTGTGTTTATGTAAATATATGTGTATGTTTAAATATAAGGCTATTATGTAATTATATATGTATGTTTATATCAATGACTGAGTATATATACTGTATTTGTATTGGTATTTGTAAGTCTATGCGTACATACGTGCACACGCGTGTATCTTTCGTGCACACATGTGCACGTATGTACATAATGTGCATATTTATGTATTTATGTGCTTTTGTGAAACTTTTTACGATTTCCAATCTATCTTCCTTTCAACCTGCAGGTTTATAGCGTTGAATTGGCATTGAGTCGACGTTGATTCAACGCCAATGACGTTGCGTCGGCGTTGAATTAGCGTTGATTCAACATGTTGTGCCCAGTGGGCTGAAGTGTAAAATCTCTTGCAAATATAATAAAAACATAACCAAAAATCGAAAATAGATTACATGTATACATAAGTTTCCGGACCCACAGTGTCGGATACGGGCAGCGTCGACGAGGGCCGCTAAACACTGACGTGTATTGTGCTCTTCCGCGTATCACGAATGAGTCCCAGGTAACATTATGTTGTCATTCGTTTATCACGAATGAGGCAGTCGATTTCTTTATTAGAGATCAGTCGCATATAAATCTGACGTTGTTCACATGAGCGGAGTTTGCATCAGCTGAGCGGAAAGTTTGTCGTTGGTTGACGAAGTATGGCGGCACTTGCCGAATTGCCTGTGTTTGTCGTTGTGGGTCTAGAATCTTAATACTCCAAAAAGGGACAAAATTTTGCGCAACACTTATCATGCTGGTATCTATATCTTTTCTTACCTTTCTTTTTTCTATACTCCACGGGGACTCAACTTTTTTTTCCTTGACGTTATGTATTCAACACGACAGTGAAATGGAAGTTTGTAAACAGACACAAGTGTTTCTCTTCGCGTCCAAGACTCTTGTTCGTGCCCTCATTGATTGCATTACTTAAATGATTGACATACAGACATACAGGGCGCGAATAGGGTTACATTGCTGTCGTCATTTCAAGGTTAAAGGTCTTACTTTTCTATCTTCCTTTGAACTGATGATCATACTATCGCTATTACTCCTAAAGAGTGGTGATGTTGAGCGTAATCCTGGTCCTGATTTTTCCGATTCCTCTTCTTCTTCGTCGTCTTATAATACTATACTACAGGAACACTTTTCTGTTGTGCATTATAATATACAGAGTTTGTGCAACAAAGTCGATATACTCGAATCTGAATTAAGACATTTTGACGTGGTGTGCCTATCTGAGACATGGCTAGACCATAGAACAACTGATAATGACATTAATATGCATGGCTTTAATGTGCCTCATAGGAGGGACCGCCAAGGTGATAACCATGGCGGGATTTGTGTCTATGTTAAAGAAAATGTTTATGCCAAACGTAGAGTTGACCTTGAACTTCAAGACATAGAATGTCTGTGGATCGAAGTATCTTGTAATCGAAACAAACTTCTTATCGGCACGTTTTATAGGCCACCTAACTCTCCTCCTGCGACTTTGGAATCAATTCAGAATTCTATAGGCTTGGCTTATGATACTAATATTGATAACATTTTGATAACAGGTGATTTTAATCTTGATACTTTAAAGCCGGCATCTAGTAGGAAGATTGTAACCTTATGTCAGCAGTTTAATTTACATAACTTAATAAATGAAGCCACCCATTTCACTGAATCCTCCAGTTCTATTATAGATCTTATATTGACCTCTAATAAGCAGGGTGTTATGTTAAGTGGAGTTGGTGAGCCTTGTCTTGAACAAGCTGTGAGGTACCACTGTCCGGTATTTTGTGTGTTAGATTTTAAGAAGGTAATAACTAAAGTGTTTCAAAGACAGGTATGGCTTTACGACAGAGGTAATTATGATGCACTTCGACAGGAAATTTCTGACTTCGATTGGCAATCACTCAAAAATGAAGATATTGACACTTACACAAAAAATGTTACAGATTATATCATTAACACCTCCAAGAAGCACATTCCAAATAAAATTGTTAAGGTAAGAAAGTCTGACCCTCAATGGCTAAACAGTAAAATAAAGAGAATGATGCGGAAAAGAAAAAGATTATATGATAAGTATAAACGAACAAATAATGCCACTGACCATACCAATTACAAAACACTTAGAAATAAAGTTACAAACGAAATAAGACAATCTAAAAAACTTATTAATGAAAAATTAGCCAATAAACTGCAGAATAGTGACCTGCGTCCTAAAGACTACTGGAAAACGTTAAAACATTTCATTAACAATGAGCAATCTTTCTCTATACCACCTCTTATAGCTGACGGATTTGTTATTGAAGAAGATGTGGAAAAGGCAACTGCGTTAAACGACTACTTTACAGAGCAAACAGTCCTTGATGACACACATGCTTCTCTTCCTGCAACTCCATTTGCTGAATTACATTCCCTGAGTTCTATTGCCATTACCCCGGATGAAGTACAATCAACTCTTCAGTCTTTAGCTATTGGCAAAGCAGCTGGGCCAGACTCTATCAGCAATAGGCTTTTAAAAGAACTAGCAATTCCGCTCTCCGCACCATTATGTGATTTGTTTAATTTCTCCCTTCAGTCAGGCAAAGTCCCCTCCACTTGGAAAGAAGCAAATGTATCGCCCATTCACAAAAAGGATGACCCTTCAGTTATCTCAAATTATCGCCCCATTTCTCTTTTAAATACTATAGGTAAAGTCATGGAAAAGATTGTACATAAGCATGTTTTTAACTTCTGTAAAGACAATAGTATTATAACTGCATTGCAATCGGGCTTTGTTCCAGGGGACTCCACTGTTAACCAACTTGTGGATCTATACAATACTTTTTGTAAAGCTCTTGATGAAGGTAAAGAAGTGCGTGCTGTTTTTTGCGACATAAGTAAAGCGTTTGATAGAGTCTGGCACAGAGGTTTACTTTACAAGCTTAGACGCATAGGCATTTCTGGTTCTCTCCTCTCTTGGTTTGCAAATTATCTTAAAGATAGAAGGCAACGTGTTGTCCTACCGGGAGCGTCCTCTAACTGGACTTTTATAAATGCTGGAGTTCCTCAAGGTTCTATTCTTGGTCCTCTTCTCTTTCTTATCTACATCAATGACATTGTTGAGAATATAAACTCATCTATCAGGCTTTTTGCCGATGATACTAGTCTGTATATTATCGTAGATGATCCAACAGATGCAGCTATGACTCTAAACTCTGATCTCTTAAAAATCCATAGATGGGCAGCTGATTGGCTAGTTTCGTTTAATCCTTCTAAGTCAGAGTCACTTATCTTTTCTAGAAAAGTCAATAAACCTTATCACCCGCCTTTATTTATGAATTACCAACAAGTTAATGAAGTGTCTTCTCATAAACACCTAGGTCTGTACCTATCTAACAACTGTTCCTGGCATGAACATATTGACTATATTAAAGCTAAAGCGTGGCAACGTATTAACACCATGAGGCGGCTAAAATTTGTACTGGATCGTACATCTTTGCAAATAATATACTTTTCTTTTATAAGGCCATTGTTGGAGTATGCTGATATTGTGTGGAATAACTGCACACAGTATGAATCATATCAACTTGAACAAATTCAATATGAAGCTGCACGCATTGTTACGGGTGCGACAAGACTTGTTTCTATTAATTCTCTACTAACTGAAACAGGTTGGGAAACCCTTTCTTCTAGAAGGAAAAATCATAAGCTTGTAATGTTTTATAAAATGCAAAATAACTTATGTCCTGTTTACTTGTCTTCACTCGTACCTAGAACCGTTGGATCATCTGTTAGCTATAACTTACGCAATGCTGGTGATATTCAAACTGTCAATACTAATACTCAGCTTTATTACTCTTCTTTTTTACCTTCAGTTATTAGGGATTGGAATGACCTTCCTGAAGAAATTCAAAATGTAACTAGTATAGCTGCCTTCAAATACAACCTTAAACTTATGAGTAACATTATTTCACCCCCCTCGTATTACTCATCCGGAAATCGCACTTGCCAGATTTATCACACACGGGTACGAACAAATTGTAGTTCCCTCAACCAGCATTTATTCTCTAAGCATATCATTCTAGATCCACTTTGTGCATGTGGTGAAGTAGAAGACTCCCGTCATTTTTTGCTTGAGTGTAACCTATACCAAAATATTCGAAATGACATGCTTGCTGCTGTCTCAAGGATTTGTTTACCTACACTCAACTCATTGTTGTATGGAAGTACAGCCGTTTCTGTAAACGACAACATTATGATTTTTAAAGCTGTTCAAACCTTTATACACAAATCTAAGCGATTTCATCAGTAAATCTATCTGAATTCTAAACTAAGCATTCATCTTAACGTATTGTTTTACTGCCTTTTACCTAATAAATGTATTTGTTGTTGCTTCCGAAAGCATAGCTATACCTCGTGTTTTTTATATGAATATCATAAGATAATAATGGAATTTTCCTCCTTTCCCCGTGGAGGCTACTATAGATATCTACATTGTTTCTCTTTACCCTTTAGGTTTTTGTGCTTATCTTCTCTCTCTCTTTCTGTTCATACTAATTTTTTGTGTATGTTTTTTTCTTTTTCTTTTCTTCTACATTTTAATGTATTCCTAGGCAATTATCCGACCAATGTTAGAAGTAATCTCTATTAATCATGGGTCTGAAATTTGCAGTGTAAATATTCTGGGAGACAGATTTAAAAAAGTCAATACGACTTTCTTCTGAATCCCTTTTGTATGAATAGTTTATTTCCATGAACTGTATTTGTATGTATCTGTATTATTTGTACAAATAAATAAAGTTTAAACTAAATATGGACATGCGCAATAAAAAGGCACATAAAGAGAGAGAGAGAGAGAAAAAAAAGAAGGAAAGAACCCCTTTCGCCATGATCTCTGACGTCATTAGAAAAAAAGTGCCATATTTTAAATAGTTGATTATATCTCCTATCGATGCACTTTCGATTTGTCTTACAAAGTCAAAATTTAGGGTCAAGTGATCGATCCCACCCTCCTTTTCAGCGATTGTCTTAAATCCTTTTGCTATTGAAAGGGTAGAGCTACAAAACGCTAATATCAGTGCCTTAAGGCGTATTTAAACGAATTCGCAAGAAATTTCTGCAAAGCTGAAGTAAAATAAAAGGTTTCTATTTCTTTTTCTTATAACAAGTCACTTTGCCTAAGCCTTTCAACCCTCAAACTAGGATGAAAATGGCAAGCTCAGCAGCATTTTGCTTAACGAAGGCTTAACGACGACCCCAGAGTCGTCGCTAAATTTTGTTGTCTTTACGAAAATTCGTTACCACTTCGTTATTAACGAGGGGTACTTGTTAATCAAGAATTTGCTAACGAGGGCTTAACGAAGACTTAACGAACAAGTTTTGGCTAACGAACTTTCTTGTTACTAACCCCAGGTCAACAATATTATATTTAAACACGTACAGTTGTACATACTGTCAACAAAACGCTTTGGATGACTATATTATCTCAAATATGACTTCTCAGCAGGCACATTGCGTCGAGGTGACGTCGTACTGACGTCGCCGCGACGTCATTACGACGCCTCGACGTCTATACGACGCTTTTGCGGCGTTATGTTTTGCTGGGTTATAACAAGTTTGGCTGTATTATATAGACTGTGCAGCTACCAAACTTAACGACACGATGTAGTCTCAACATCATTCCAGATGTTTAGGGGAACAGGCGGGGGACGGGGCGGCTTAAGACCAGTTTACTGACTTATGTTAGTACACTATTATTTTCCTTTTCTACTCTTCACCACAACTGATATTATATATCTATTTATAAGCAATGCCGCTTAAGGAGGAGCCTTGGGAGTATTCATCACTGTTGATTCTAGGCTTTTTTAGTTGTGACTTTAGCAGGGAAGACCCAGACCGGACTGCGCCGGAGTGCAGTCTGATCTGGGTCTTCTTTGGTGTCGCATGTTCCAAGGCACCTCTACAGGCGGCACATGTATATTTTCTACTTGCTGCAGCATATACATATTCGGTTATTCTTTCTTCTTAGTTTTTTTTCTCTCTACTACAAATAACCGGTTGAATATAATATGTATTTAGTTCGTAAAATTCTAGCCATGTTGTAAAAATTATTGTACATATATTGTTTGTTTTGGAGGAGATGGACCTTATAAGCTCTAAGCTTCCGTTCAGATCCTCAATTTCGAACTACGTATATCTTGTAACATGCATGTTATTTTCTTGAATAAATATGTTTAAACCAAAGTTATGTGCCCTTAACTTGCCAAAATTCTTGTATTTGATCTTGTGATCATTGCTACCGCTTTCATCATGACTTAAAGACTCGGAGGCATAAAGATATACAGGCTTGAAAAATTGTGTGTCTGCATGATTGCTGAAAAAAGTTGTTATTGTATCTGGTTAGACCCGACAAAGATATGGTGCAAACAAGTGTTTTAGCTCATCTGAGCCAGAGGCTCCATGGGAGCTAAAAGGACAGACAGGCTTCATCGTCTGTCGTTATCTGCCGTTGTCGTTTGTCGGTTCACAATTTCAAACGACATCTCCTCTGAAACCACTGAGCCGGTAGTAACCAAATTTCATGTAGTGAAACCTCGCTGTTGAGACAACTCGAAATTAAGACCACTTCACTATTAAAATCGGTCTTTGCCAGTCCCAAGTGGCATTTTTCTTTTTATTATTTTCTCTTCGATATTACGGCCACCTCACTAATCAGGCCACTTTTAGGCAGTCTGAAAGCTGCTCTTAATGGAGGATTTTACTGTATAGACTCCAGGGTGTGCGGGAAGGAAATGTTCAAAAGGTCCGGGTCACTTGACCAACATAGTAGCCACGCCCATATATGGTAAAAACCTTTAAAAGTCTTCTTCCCCAGAACCATCAGACTGACGGCCTTGAAACTTGGTATGTACACCGGGTACTTCAGTACTACCAGGATTGTTCAAATGATGACTTTGGGTTGGCCTTGAACTTTTTTATGGCAATGTCGAATTTGCTGTCTGGTGCACTGAAAAAATAAACGGTAGATTTTACGGTAAAATAACTGGCAACCAGCTGCCAGTCCTTTTACCGTTATTTTTACGGGCGCCCGTAAAAATTGCAGGAATCATCAAGCAGAGTGGGACAGAAAAGAGCAGATGTCGTTTTGGTTAGATAGCCCCTCAACAATACAAAGTTATTTTCGAGTGCGCCAAGTTAACATAAAACTTCCATTTCATGATTTCCAACCGTCTTACAGGCAAAAACCCGTAAAAATAACGGGAAAAGGACTGGCAGCCGGTTTCCAGTTATTCTACCGTAAAATCTACAGTATTTTTTTACAGTGTGCTTTTATATGGAAAACTGCTAGAATATAAGATTTCATGGAAATTATAAAAGATTTTGGCATACAGTACATGAAGATTAGTGAGTACAAAAGGTCTAGTTCATTCTCTGTCTTTTGACCCAGATCTCACATTTCGAAATTTCTAACATCTCCTCAAAAGCTACTGGGCCGTTTTTAACCAAATTCCATAGAAAGGAAAAGGTAGGCAATGATAAGGAGTCAATACAATCAAATCCCACATCCCGCTCTCAGAACCAGACAAGCGAACATAAATTACATAACAATATGTAACATCGAGGAACCACAGTACCGCCTACGAACGGTCCTTAAACGATTACTGGGGGAGGGGCGTTCACATGCTACGATTAGCATTAATTAGACCTTGTGTTAGGCACACTGGATCCTAGAACTCAGGTGAGCTATCATTGCCTTTTGGGCGACTTTTTTTTAACCGAACCAGGCATTTTTCGCGCGTCTTTTATGAAGGATTAACGAAACTTTGTAGAAAAGACCTTTCTGAAACCGTGAAAAACTTGAGTATAGTTTTTCTCAAATCTCTAAGCTGTACTGTTCAAATGACAAATGCCAGACGAGCACATTGTAACGTCGCATCAACCGGCGTTGATGCAGCATCATTGACAGCGATGAAACAGCATGGAATCAACATGGAGTCGTCATGACGTTGAATTAGGGGATAACTGTACTCAAAATTGTGATTTGGGGAGGTAAATCGTCGGTTTAATGATCGGAAATTTCGTTTTACGGCGACGCGCCAGACGTCAGCCAATGAAAAGCGAAGTAACGTTATGACGTCGGGTTTCCGTCAGTATATTGCAGGATATATTGTCTCAAATTTTTAACGTTATCCAATCAGACTTCGCGTTACATACGTAAATGCATTAGAATCAACGTTGACTTAGTGTCGATTTAGGGGATATTGTCATTTGGGGAGGTGAATCATTTGTTTTATGGTCGTAAATTTCGTTTTACGGCGACGCGCAAGCGGAGCCGTTAAACGCAATTTTCGACCATAATAACGACGATTTCTTTTATACTTTTCAATGAATTATACTGGCAGGCGACCAGTGGTGGCCGTTTTTTGTTACTCTTTTTATCTTGTAACGGACATATAGTGATTAGTGATTCTATATTTTGGCTTAATAAACTAGGGGTAACTGTCATTATAATACTGATTTATTTTTTGAAATAGACTATAAATTGTGTCTGTGACAGATCCTCAAACTAGGTCACCAAAACGCATTGAAATACGAGCGTGGCGTACCAGTGATGGCCGTCACGAATGCCATGCGTGAATGATGCATTTTTCAAAACCTTGTTGTGGATTTAAACTTTGATGATATGTCATTGTAAGTCTGTGGTCTTTGTCAGAGTTTAATAGTTTTAGCGCGTTCAGCACAGATAGAATATAAGCAACAATCAGAAATTGACTTTAAAATTCTGACGTAGTCATTGCGTAGGCGCACGCTACGTTACGTCGAAAACAAACATAAATAATGGTTACACGTGTGCTGTCATTTACAAGAATTTAGATGCTTTTTAGATTTTTATTTCTGTATTTAATTATGTGTGTATCAATGGTTGTGATCCCCGGCAAGGCAATAATGTTGGTATGAGGGTAGCTTTGGGAAATTGTTAACATTTTGCCTTCCGGGGATTTAATTTAACCAGTCTTTTTTGTGGGAGTTCCTTTTATTTCCCTTTACAAAATGACCAAATCTGAGACGGATCAAATACGTAATTGCGCATGCAAAATGCAAACGGCCACCACTGGTACGCGGCCACCACTGGTCGCACGCCAGTAGAGATTTCTCGGTGAAATCGAAACTGATAATCTCACTGTTTCAAACAGTGAAATTATCCCTTTCGATTTCACTGGTTCAGAAATAGGATTTTTGTGAAATAGCCTCAAGTTTTTTGTTGATTAATTGGCTAAATTTTATCTGGCTTGACAAAAATTACGTCACACATGTTTGCTCGTCATTACGACGTTGATGACGTCACTTAAAGCGCCAACGTAACATTGTTACTGCACGCGACGTCAGGGCGCATAAGTCTCCTGTAGGCATTCTTTCTTGGCAAATTTTTGGAGATCTGATCAAAATAATATTTGAAGCTATTTTTCAGTTGCAAACTTTGTTTACAACCAATATCATACCCAATAAACACGCTGGCAGCATCAAATTTGATGCAAAATGGCTAGGAAAAAAAAGTTGTGTTTCTGTCGTGATGGCTGACGCTCTTGAATAAACGGAATTGTTGCGATTTTCAAGCATAAAAGAAATAGAAAATTTGACTTTTTCAGTGTAAGATGAATTTTTATTTCACTCATGAACACCAAAAGTGGTATTTTCACTCGTGGCGAAAAAGTGGTATTTTTACTCGTGGCTTCGCCACTCGTGAAAATACTGCTTTTGGTGTTCAGTCGGTGAAATAAAAATCGATCTTACACTGAAAAAGTCAAATATCCTCTATTTACCTCACCAAATGACAATTTTCAATATAGTTAGCGACGTTTCTTAATGACGTCGGGTTTGCTACTGTAACAGTATATCGCAGAATATACTGTCGCAAAATTTTGACGTAATCCAATCAGACGTCGCGTTATATTTGTAAGTGCATTAGAATCGTTATGCGCTACAACGTTGAATCAACTTTGATTTCATATTGATTCAACACTGTGTGCTCAGTAGGATTTCAGCAGGATTAGTTTACACACACACACACACACACACACACACACACACACACACACACACAGGTCTCCCCCCCCCCCCCCCGTCCCCATATGGCTACGATTTCATGGAAAATCTACCACCGAATAATAGAAACTAGAGGAAAAGTGGCTGTAGGTGGGGATGGGGGATACAATATAGTCCTCTTTCCTGTAGCCCTTTTTTCTGTGTGTATGTTGGGGGGGCGGGGGGAGGAGGGGAAAAACCTACTTTCCAACAGTTTCAACGTTTCATAACCTTGTCTTTGTTCTTCTTATCTTTTTTCGCAGTCAAGAAGTGATGTCAGGAGACATGCATGTTGCTATAATCCCTGGTAATGGTTGCGCGGAGGCGGCGAAGGCTAATTGGTATGGTTGGGCTCAGAAAAGGTTGAACGAGATACCAGGAGTGAATTGCGACTTAAAGGTGGGTAGTTGCGCGGAGGCATCGAAGGCTAATTGGTACGATTGTGCCCAGGAAAGGTTGAACGAGATACCAGGAGTGAATTGTGACTTAAGGTGGATAGTTGCGCGGATGCACCGAAGGGTAATTGGCATGGATGGCGAGAAAAGGCTGAACGAGATATCAGAGTTAATTGCGACTTAAAGGTGGGTAGTTGTGCGGAGGCACCAAAGGCTAAGTCAATTGTGACTAAAAGGTGGGTAGTTGCGCGGCGGCACCGAAGAGCAATTGACATGGGTGGCCAGAAAAGGTTGAACAAGATATCAGGAATTAATTGTGACTTAAAGGTTGATATTGCCCGGAGACGGCGAAGGCTACTAATCTTGTTTATTGGGTGCCACAATCATATCATGCAGCAGTGAAATTGGTATTTCATAAAAGGAAATACCCTGTCTCGCATAGGTAATTCCATAATAGGGGTATAAAACTATGGGGAATGCAGGGTGTGTTCTATATAGTAGAGAATAACTCTCTTTAAAGGTGGGTTGTTGCACAGAGGCGAAGAAGGCTAACAAGATATCAGTAGTATATTGTGACTTAAAGGTGGGCAGTTGCGCGGGTGTACCAAATGGTAATTGGCATGGTTAGGTTCAGAAAAGGTTGATCGAGATACCAGTATTTATTTGTGACTTAAAGGTGGGTAGTTGCGAAGATGCGGCGAAAGCCAATTGATATGGTTGGGTCCAGAAAAGGTTGAACGAGATACCAGGCGTACATTGCGACTTAAAAGATGGAGAGTTGCGGGGATGCGACAAAGGCTCATTCAGAAAAGGTTGAACGAGATACCAGGAGCTGTTGTTGGTGTTGTTTTGTTGCTTTACGTCCACGGTAAACATTGAGCTATATGGTCATGTCGGTACGGTCAGTTACCCTAACCACACTATTCCTCGGCAAGCTTAGACCGCCTAAGCGGTTAACCATTTCTAAGTGCACATACTTCCGCCAGTATCTGACAACTGCCCTTCTTGAATCAGCGGTATGAGAAACGGATGTGGCCGGACCGGGTATCGAACTCGGAACCCAGTTGGAACTAAAAGGTGGGTAGTTGGGCCCAGAATCGGTTGAAGTTAATTGTGTCTTAAAGTTGCGTGGAGGCGGCGAAGCCTAACTCTGAGAAGGTTATAAGGAGATAACAGTAGCCAGTGGATAAAATATACGTAAGGAACAAAGTCTTCGCTTGTGGAGATGCTCCGACCTTCTCTGGCCGTACCAAAATCCGATCTATTCCGCCTCACTGTGACGAGGGCAATGGACATCTTGTATGCTTTTAACTTAACTCTGACTTTGCTGTTCGGTCTGTTATCAAATTATAAAACTGTACCACTCTTGCAAGAAAACACCAGCTTCAGCACGAAATGTTTCGTCATGAGCAAGGTCTACACTGATAAGGGTGGTGTAAAATAGTTATACCATAGTTTGTCCGCCTGTACGGTAGATAATCCACTCGCTAAAGCTCATGGATTGTCTACTCGTACAGGCGGACAAACCATGGTATGACTTGCAAAAATGTACTAACAAACAAAATATAGTTAATTGGTGTCGCATGAAAATGTACCATGCAGCGTGTGCGGACAGATTCAGATCAGCCTGCGATTTTCTGCGCAGGCTGATCAGCTCTTCCCTGATCACATCTAGAGTCGAGGAATCACGAGGAATCTACAACAAAGTTAAAAGTGACGACTCTTACAACTTTGCACAAGTTCTCAGACTGATCTAAGCATAAATGAGTCGCGACACGAGAAAATCAACAAAGCGGCATGTGCGCCCAACGACCTCAGATAAGCCTGGGCCAGCTGCCCAGCCTGATCAGTCTTCACTGCGCGCTTGAAGGGTTGCTACAGGTCAAAGCTAGTGCAATGCAGACAGCGAGGACTCTGATCATACTGGGCGGATGCCCAGGCTGATCTGAGTTTTACCTGGCGGCACATGCCACTTTGTTGGGTTTCTTGTGTCGCAGCTCATACATATTCCCGTATGCTTATGGTTCTTTTACATGGGATTCCATTTGTTTGTTTATTTTTATTTTCAGAATATGCCAGACCCAGTAGATGCACATGAGAGTATATGGATTCCCTTCATGCGTGATGAATTAAAATGTGGTGAAAACACTGTCATCATAGGTACAGTTATGGTGCTTGCATTGCAGAAGCCGTACAGTGCATGTAGGGGTAAATGGACACAGCATGAAATGGGGTACTTGATGACACTGAATGGAATTTTAGGGATATTGGGATACAAGGGATATAATGGGTTATAGGGATACTTGAGGAAAACACTGTATTTCATTATTTTTAGGTATATGGGAGAGCCTTGTTGCACCATTGGTTTTCGGTAATTACTCTTAATAATGACAAATGAGACTTCTCCCATACGAGCAATCTGATTGGCAATCTGATTGAGGTCGACAAATTTTGTTATTTTGCCAGCAATATTTCAACTTCTCACCAGACATGCCACTTAGTGTTCAATGAAGGGAGCTCCTGTAGCTCAGACTGGCCTGCTGATCTAGCTGTTCTGGGTTCGAGTCATGCTGGAGGTGGAAAACTTTTCGACTGTAACAGGGGCTCCTTAAAATGCACACAGCCTTTCATTATCACCCTCCCATCATCCTGATATGACTGAAATACTGTTGAAACGGAGGTAAAATCCATAGATTTCCATCCATCCATCTATCAATGTATTAAATGCTGCCCGATACTATTATAGCTACTAGCCACAGCAACTAACCATTTTCTAGTTAACTGATGAAGTGCAAAACAGCAGACAACAAAATTTACATCTAAATTAACATTGCAAAATTTCAAAAAGTTTCATCTTGAGAATTCAAAGACTAGAGGGCAAACAGTATAGATCCAGATGAGGCGGCTCATGATGCTGTTTGCAAATTCAACAGTTTTCATATTTGGCGCTTCAAGTGGTAATGAAGACTGCTGAAACTCCAATGACACCCATAATGCCAACACATGCAATTACCATATTAATCCTATATAAAGCCCTGGGGGCATTGTATTTTATGAAAGGGTGGCATTATTTAGAGCCCTAAGAGTAACAAATTAGCAACCCCCCAAAATGTTCCCATAAACAGCATGTGAGTTTAATCATGTAAGAACAGTAACTGCACTTTGGCATCGTGAAATACCCCGTGGACCATCATGAAGTGGTTACGACCATATATCTGAGGATTTCATGCCTGGGATTTTGCAGTTTTGGCAAGTCAATGTTTCCCTTTTTTCCGAAAAAAAAGGGCGTTTATTAGAGCAGGGGCATTTATAAGGATTAGTACAGTAGGCATGTTTGTTTCCATTCTTTATCAATTTAGTCGAATAGTGTCCTTACTCTTTCTTATATTTAGGTCACAGTTCTGGAGCAGAGGCAGCCATGAGGTTCGCAGAGAAATACAAAGTTAAAGGTATAGTGGTGGTCTCCGCTTGTGTCACAGACCTTGGTGATCCACATGAGCGAGAAAGTGGCTACTATGACCGACCTTGGGACTGGCCGACCATCAGAAACAATGCAGACTTAAGGATTCAGTTTGGATCAAAAGATGACCCTTTCATTGGCTGGCAAGAGATGTTGGAAGTTGCTAAAGGCATAGATCCTAAATTTATAAAGTTTGACGACCGTGGACATTTTATGAACTCCACTTTTCCTGAACTTATAAAAGAAATAAAAGCTCTACTCTGAGTGAGGTAACATTTCTTCTGGTTAATATTTAGTCAGTTACCGGTGCATTTTTACCATTCAGGGTCCAGTTGTTCAAAGCATCGTTAGCCTAACGGGCTTGTTAAGAGGTCAACTCGTTAAGTGTTTTGCAATTTTGTAACCAAATACGCTGGTATTTTTGTTGAAAAAATGTAAGAAGCTTTTCTCTCATATTTTCAACAAAAAATATTGGCGTATTTGAGATATTAACATTTAAAATTTTAATGAAAAGTTAACCACGTCGTTAGTTTTGAACAACCGGGCCCTGATGAACTTATAACGGTTATGGGATATCTGATTGGATAATGTCAACAGTTTCTGACAGTATATCCTGTGATATACTGTTGGAGACCCTACGTCACTTCACATTGGCTGATGTCTGGTTTACAGTGCTGAAACCTTTTGCACTTCAATGTTGAAAATGTGAAACAAGAGCTTCGCAAGCGGGGCATAATACGCCCGTTTCAGTGTCAAGAAGGAGTTACAGAATGAACAAGATTGTTTATAGAAGGATGGACAGGCAGACAAAACAGGGGAAACAACTCTGTAATTAATGACTGCAATGTTATCAAAACAACACATCAAATACTATTTGTACACCAAAAATCAGTTTCCAGGGTGAAGCAGCTCAGAAGTTGTGAAACGCCAAAGTCAAACAAGGGAGATAATTCATAAACTCTTAGTCACAATACTTTCCCTTGACAATATACACATCACCATAAAGTTTTGTTAAAATATTTCCAACGGTTAAGGAGATACAGAGTAAAACGGAAATTGATGCAAGGGCAGATAATTCAGGAAGTAAGCCAGAGTTGTGGTTCATGCGCATGATACATAACCCCATTATTATACACATTCCTACAAAGTTTCATTGAAATATTTCAAAGGGTTAAGGAGTTATGGGGGAATGGGTTAGCCTAAAAAACTAATCAAAGGGAGGTTACTCCAAAATTAAGTAAGAGGGAGCAACCATTCTTATATGTGACACACCGTCTTGTGATCATGCACATTGCTATAAAGTTTCATCAAGATATACCAAATGGTTACTTAGTTATTGAATTCACAAGATTAGTATACACAAAAATACACTAAAAATCTAATCAAAGGGATGCAACTCCAAAACGAAGAAAGGGAGAGCAACCATTGTTATACGCGACACATCATCAGACCCTCATACACATTGCTATGAAGTTTCATCAAGATATCCCAAACGATTATCTAGTTATGGCGCGCACAAGACTAGTAGGGTAAAAAATAATCAAAGGGACATAACTTTGAAACTAAGAAAAGGGGAGCAATTATTACTATACGCGACACTTTGCCCCATCCTAATATATATGCCTACAAAATTTCATGAAGATATCTCAAACGGTTTCTGAGATATGGTGCGCACAAGAATGTTGACGGACGGACGGACGGACAGACGGACGGACAGCGCCATGCCATAATACGTCCGTTTTTTCAAAACGGGCGTATAAAAATGCATTAAAATGGGGATAACTATTAACAGTTGTCGGGTGGGCAAATGGTTGCAAGGACTTCTACGATTAAGGCGAGGATTTTCCCCATTAGACCGGCACGGCAGACCCGAATTTTCAAAAGTATAAAATGTGCAAAATTTTCTTAGGAGAGCTTCCACACATATGTAAACCGTATGAAATCAGATCATTTGTGATTCAGACCCAAAGACATGGGGAGATAATCCAGGCTGACCCTACCTACCCTAAATTCAAGGTTTTCGCATACCACAATACAAAGCAATGATTTTCTTCTTGTTACGCCTGATTGGCATTTAAACATGCAAAAGCACAGTTCTACTTCCGGTCGAAGCGGCCAAAAGAGAACGCTCCACTATAATTAAAATACAAGTACTTTCCCCCCCTGTGACCCAGCATTTCCTTCATGTAGCAGACTTATGCGATGCAAGTACACAACATATATGAGTGGGAAGCTGGGTCACGGGTGGGGGGGGAGGAGGGGGGGGAGGGGGGAACGATACTCAGTACGCCTAAGAAGAAGAATGGTCAACAGTAGCACTGTGATCTTCAAGGATTATATTGTGTACCATGACCTTGAAATGAGGTCAAGGTCACATACATATAGTCAAAACTATCAAGTGTTGTCTGTTATGTAAGTAATGTCAGTCAAAAAAGGGTGAAATGTATACAATAAATCATTTTTTCAACGATCAGTTTGAGGATAATTTACAATTAATCTCAACATTGACGTCAACGTCAACGTATGTTTAACGTACTTTACATAGACAAGAACACTTGAAAATTCATTTGTCATGCAAGTTACATGTCATAGTCATAATTGCAAAGTAAAAGTCAGTGATCGGTATAACTTTTTAATAATAGGGAAAATTCACGCCTTAAGCATAGAAGTCCTTTATGATACCAAACTGAGTTTTACAACTCCACTGATGCATTAGCATAAAAGGAAATATGCAACCATAAAATGTCAATTTACCTCCCTAAATAACAATTCTGAGTACAGTTATCCCAAAATTTAACTACTGTAAATCACTTAACATTTACTTTTCATTTCTTTTGACAATAATCATGAATTAATGCCTATGTATTGCTTTTGCTGGTATGAGGGGAGACAAAAAACAGTTGGAAGAATGGCTGACAATGTAGACCATGATCAGGCTGCTTTCTATAAGCAGTCTGATCTGGGTCTACATTGTGTAGAGAGCAGTCTGATCTGGGTCTACATTGTCTGTTATGCACATATATCTCAATATTTAAGTCATCATGAGAACTTTTGTAAATTCAAAACAAACGATAGGCATAGTTTGGGACTCATTTATTTCAAAATATAGGCAGCAGTGCAGTTTTTTGTGTGGTTTATTGGATATAATGCAGTGCACCGCTCACCCATGTGTAAATGAACAAAAGCAAGCTTGAAACATGAGGCAGTTATACAAGAAACAGCAATTATGAAGAAATTCCTGTCGCTGGACAGTATAGATCACCGTCTTGATTTTCATCTTACTTTACCATTTATAGACACTGCCAACAATGCCTTTGCCAACAAAATTTCCTTTCAGAAAAGTTCTTTTCAACGAGTGGTACCCATTGAGAAGAGAAGTAACAAGACTTGTCTGCATACAGGACAGCTCACCTGACAGCACTTTGCCCATCACATAAACAAACTTTAAACCTTAACACTGAATGACAATACTGAAGCTGATGCCAGAGTGACAACAATAGCTGTTCTTATACTTTTGTATTCTTCCTTACTTTTGCACTCTTCCTGTACTTATGTACAGGCTAGCTAAAGATTAAAATGGCAAAAATTTCTTCATATCAAATAGTTCTCATTTATCTTAAATCTGTGGTCTTCCTGGCTCAGTTGTTCAAAGCATTGTTACCTTAACAAAGTCGTTAGTCAATGATTCATTGAGTCTTCCAGTACGCATAAAATCAATTGTGCTTAAATTTTTTGCAGCAAAATTGTAAGGAGCTTGTGCAAAAGCTCCTCTCAATTTTTCGGCAAAAACTGACAGGACTCAAGTTGCAGCATGAACTTGGTGATGATTCTTCATTGTTTCTCATGTTTACCTATAAAAGTGTTGTGACTTTCACGATCACTCTGGCAAGGCATGTTTAATGCCACAAGAAGACCATTTGACCCCATTCCACGACTGGGTTAAACGGTTACAAAAATGTTTTGGTATAGGAGGAATACGTTGAAGGTTTGAAATAGAAACATTTTTGATAAAATTCTTAAGAAACTCAGCCCCAATGACAGCACTTTTTGCAAAACCCTTGTAACTTCCTTGTTTGGTGGAAACAAACTACTCATGACAACTTGATTTTACTCAAGAAATAAATTTTTCCTTACCAGTGAGCTATCTCTGTCGGATAACACATGCATAGCTGTTGTGAATTAATATTTCCCAATCTGCCCTTCAACATCAATGATGTTGGAGGGCAGATTGCGAAATGTTAATTCACAATTGCAAAGCCAGAGTGAATTAACATTTAAATCTGCTTGAAAACAGGTCTTAATCAGGGATAATTCACCTCTAAGCAGTAGCGTAAGCTACTCATAGCTTTCAAACAATCATAAACATACAAACATGTATTAACTGTACCTCTATGACCTTATTCTTTTAGAGGATATACATGTATATATATTTAGTAACAGGATTCCTTACACAAAACCATACAGACATAGCACTTATTGGTGTAAATTATATAAACTCAGTAATGCAAATAACAATAACAATATTTATTCATTTGTTAAACAGGATTTTTTTAGCCACCAAAACCATCTGACAAGATGGATACAGATTTATGGAACACGGAGACCCAGATCAGACTGATGCCAAAGCAGCAGTCTGAACCATGTCTGCACTATTTAAGCCGCGACACAACAAAACCAACAAAGTGGCATGTGTGCCAAACGAAGACTCAGATCAGCCTGGGCGTCAGCCCAGTCTGATCAGAGTCTTTGCTGTCCACATGGAGGTAGCTTATACCCTTAGCTACCCTATAAGAGCTAAGTGAAGAGCCTGATCAGACTGGGCGGATGCCCAGGCTGATCTGAGTCTGCGCTGGGTGCACAACGACTTTGTTGGGTGAGTGAACTTGGGTTTAACGTCCCACCAACAACAAGGTCATATGGAGACGGGACCTCAGTTTAAAGTCTCATCCGAAAGACCGGAGAAGCGGGGGTTTCGATCTTGCGAACCCTGGATTGGTAGTCTGGAGTGTTATCCACTACGCTACAGCCGCTCCTCCACTTTGTTGGTTTTCTCGTGGCGCGTCTAATATTTGCCATTTTTCTCTGACAGCAATTACTCTGACACACTGCTAGATAGTATATAATCATTTGATTCAAGTTTCAAGTCAATACAATAATCAGTTAAGACTCCCAATAATTAAGAGTAATAATAATGGTAAATTCTTGGTTCCTCTCCTGGCAGTGAAGAGCTTGAGCCATAGGACCTCAAACAAACAACTTACCTTAAAATCCCTGATAACTGAATGCCATAGCCAAAAGTGGAGATCAATATTGATTGTATCAGACGTTGAACTGAGTGCCATTCATCCACAGGCATTTGACATTTTTGGGGCCTCAGAAATACACAGTAGCCTCTAATATGGTCAGAAACTGTATTTTCTATAGTGAGATATCTCACTATAGAAAATACATTTTTTGGCCATATCGAGGCTAATGTTTACTTCTGAGGCCCCAGAAACGTCAAATGCCTGTGATTCATCTAACAGTATGATAACACATATCATACTCATGGCTGCTTACCACCGCAACTTTCAAATACAAATTTTTATTTACCAAAATCGAAAAATGTGATTCAGCCTTTAAGATATTTCATTTACATTCTTTGCAGTCTATGATTACGATTCAGTCACAATATCTGAGAAATGTATCCCACAACTTTGAAAGTCTGCCAGATTATGCATAGACTGATTTGGAAGTTTAAAGTCCATACTTTCATTAGCCTAAAAGGGTTAAATCACACTACCATTTTGGAACACAAATCTAAGATAATCCGGGTCCAGTTGTTCAAAACTAACAACATCGTTAGTTAATGAGACGTTAGATTTTCAAATGTATTGTAAACACAAAACCCTACCAGTTTTTGTCCAAAAATAAAATGAGGAACTTTTGCAGTGCAGCAAAAAATATGAGCAGACTTGATTTTATGGGTACTACTACAAGACTTAACGAATCACTGACTAACAACTTTGTTAAGCTAATCATGCTTTGAACAAGTGGGCCCAGATTTAGGCATTTTATTAAATATGGTGATTATGGAGATAACCTGCTAAGAAACAGGGACAACAGGACAACAACTGTGCATAATGATACCGTAGTTTGCTTAAAAATTGGGACACCTAACAACAATTAATTTTCCATTTGAGACAAATGGAAAATTAATGGTTTTATGTGTCCCAATACTTAAGCAAATGTTTTGTTGATTTGGGTGGGGTTTTAGCTCTTTCACAAGAACTTTTAACAATTTTCATGCAAGGTCGAAAAGATGATGATTGGTGAAATGAAGATGATGATATACCGTGCTTATTCCGCTATACAACGTTTTTTTTCTCAAAATTACCCCAAATATATTACTCAGTCTTGTGTTATTAAGCTACATGTTTTTCTCTTCTAAAACAATTCCAGAATCTAGAGATGTCTTTAAGACGGATCTAGATTTTTGGGATTGATTTTCAAGAAGGGGAAAACTCCATCTTATAACCAAATTAGTAGGGTGATGTGAAGGCTACAGGAGAATTATTGTTCAGATGCATAACAGTCAGAATGGCTGAAAAGGTTTTGCTTGAACTTCTATCTACAAATATGGCATATGATAAATGAGTCTTGCCTTGGGGAAAGCTATTTTCTGCCATGTGCAAATAGCAGACTCATGTACCACACCTGGTAAACTGTTTTCAAGGATGTAATGAAACAAAAAAGAGCTGTTATGAAAGGAAAAAGAGTCCCAGTTACCAAAACGACCTTTGGTAACTACATGTAAGACTCTTTTTTGTTTTGTAACAACCCTTGTATATACATAGTTGACCAGGGGTGTGTACACCTGTGCATCAGCATAGACTGACTCCTGTTTGCTGATTGTTTCACAGGTTCTGCAGGATCTGCACTTTGTTGATGCAAACTGAGACAGATTAGATGAAAACTAAGCTCCCACTTACCTAAGGTGAATGGGTACAATACCATTTTTTTCCCACCATTTTACAAAGGGAAACAACTTCTGCCAATTTCTGTTTGCTCCCTTGTGCGAATAACTTATAAAATGGAATCTACTCTTAAAGAATTTTCTCCTAAAGGCGCAAATTCTTTCCTTTAACTGTTGACCGTATTTAGAAGGCAGCAAACATGAAACTGGCAGAACCACTTCCATTTCATCTGAACAAGAAATTTCTTTATAAAACTGACTAATACAAAAAGATCAGAGGATATATTCTGAGATATCTGAAATTTTAGATTGTTTATACTCATGTTTTAAACCTTTGTTTTATATATTATTAGGACCCTTTTTGATACTAATCAGTCTTCAGGTCTGGCTCATGTTCCTTCTTGTGAACGTATACAAGATTTTAATTATATCTACTTGGAGTGATAGCGCCTTGTACATGTATCCTTGAAGAATAACAATATCCGTTTACTTGTGTTTGCTGTCAGAATAATAAGCATCTGCTAACTCAACAATTTTAAGAAAAAAGAAATAATGCCCAATGCGAAAAGTTTATTCACAGCTACAAACAAGAGGCCCAAGTGGGCCTAAGTCACTCTCTCCTGAGCTCAAAACTTAATTGACGGTACTTTGTTTTGTGGGAGGTGACGGAAATTAAACAGGAAAGTTTTCTGGTATGTGTGTATGGTCCATTTGCTAGTAATCTTGCCACACAGATAAAGCACAATTCTTTCATTACCATATTTATTTGGTTATAAGATGGGCTTTCCCCCACCAAATCAACCCCAAAAATCTAGATCTGTCTTAAAAGACAGATCTAGATCTTTGGGATTGTTTTGGAAGTAAAAAGCCCATCACATAGCAGAATTACACAGGAGTGGTTTAGATATTTGGGGGTCGTTCCTTTTGGCGCTCTGGAGGGGAAAGCCCCGATCTTATAACCAAATAAGTATGGTATCTCACTCACACAATGGCACAAACATGTAGATGATAATGATATGAAAATTTTAAGAAAATATAGTTCTATATAAAAACAAAATTTGTTATATCCTAGAGTAAAATGCCGTTATTTGTTTCTATTTAGCACCAATTCTGCTAGCATCTGTAGAGCCTGAAGTGAGTCTGAGTGTCTCAGAGGCTTTAAAACTTTGATCGCTTCTTTACTATGTTGTTCAGCTAATATCCTTGTCTCTGCTACACCATTACTCTGCAATGATAAATACGCAATATTACTAAATTTCTTCCATATAAGTCAGAGGTTTTTCCCTTTCAAAACAATCCTGGAAATCTAAATCTAGATTTCTGGGTTTTGGACTGGAAAAAAATTTTCAACAGAATTTCAGAAGATCTGGGGTTATTCTAGAGAGGGGAGACCCCAATTTCATTGCTGAATAAATATGAGCCGCGACACGAGAAAACCAACAATGTGGTTGTGCGCCCAGCACAGACTCAGATCAGCCTGGGCACCCGCCCAGTCTGATCAGAGCCTTCGCTGTCCGCATGGAGGTAGCTTTGACCCTTAGCTACCCTTTAAGCATTTAACAAAGATCTGATCAAACTAGGTGGATGCCCAGGCTGATCTGAGTCTGCGCTGGGCGCACAACCACATTGTTGGTTTTGTCGTGTCGCGGCTCATATGGTACTATTTTCACTTGATCTGACACAGGTCTGCTTTACAATGGCTGTGCCTAGATCATAGGATCACACGAGATACTTACGTATGTATGATCCACACATCTGGCATACCATCATCTCGCATACCCATCAGATTCGACACAAAGGGCCAGATCAAGTTACTGTAGTAATGACAAGTTTATCATATGCCTTTTTATCCGAGTAATTCCCAATTTCTTACTTAGTTCCAATTATCAAGGGAAGAATTCTACAAACATTCTTACAGACTTTGCAGTTCATTCCAGCTAAAAAAAAATGTGTGTGACCCTTTGTCCAAACCACCCTGATGAGGCAGTTCAGAAGAGTGTCTGAGGAAAAAAATCATCCCATATCATGAAATACTTCTCGTATCTTAAGTACTGTTTACTAAACAGAAAGCCTCTTACTTGAGCAACATATTCTCTTGCCTTCTCCACATCTCCCTCCTCACAGAACCTTCTCATAATCATTGCATTAAGTTCGGGAAACTTGCCAGCAGCAAACAGAACTGGGGCAGTGGCAAGGCCTAGACGTAGATCGGCGGCAGTAGGTTTACCCATCACCTGATCACAGGACGTGAAGTCTAGGAGGTCATCAATCAACTGGAAGCAAAAGCAAAGCATCAGATAAATGAGCAAGAACATAGAAAAAGGATGATTAAAATATCACAACAACAAATACTCTATTCAGTTTGTGAATCCAGTTTGTGAAATGTCAGGTGGAGGGAGGGGTGTGCAGAACTACTGTAATTACAGACTCATGTACATATCGGTGCCAATATAATTTTTACTTTATATTTTTTTATATATCTCCATGACCAAGAATAGCATAATAAGGAAGAATCATATATATTATCAAGTATACATTGATGTTGTAAGAGTAGTATGACAAATATTATGTCAACAACATATTACTGTTGCTACATAAATGTTCGTGGTGTATCCTCATGTTCTACTACAGTGCTACAATTCATATCCACTTCATTATCATTTTTTCTTCAAACCTTGTCTGGTTGTACAAAAATCACCACTTTCAGCAAAATAATCTTTCTGGGGTTATTTTTCCTGTTAAACACTTTATGCAATTGCAGCATGTGTAGCCCTGATATCAGACTGTTCCTTCAGCATCAATCTGATCTGAGACTATACTGGTTGCCTAGGAAGTTTGTCACTGCTTAATGTTTTGAATTTTTAGCACATACTGTATTTGTTCGGCTTTAAATCGTAGCTTTCTAGGATGACCCTAGATATCTAAATCAGTCTTATGAAATTCTGCTTTGAGATGAGGTTTTCCTTTAATCGAAGGAATAAGGTACTCACCCAGCAGTATCTTCTAATGAAATAATAATTTCAACTCTATATTCTAATGCTGATTTAGTGCAGTTTTAATGGCAACTGGCTGAGAGCCAACGAAAAATTGCTTTTAAACATCAACAAATACCCTGAACTGGTAACTTGGAACTATTTTCAAATTTTTCTTTGTTGTGATTTCTAAGGTTCTCAATACTGCCAACAATTTTAAAATACAGATAACCAAACTAGAATTATAATAAATGAAATTTATTTTTGTGAATTATCAATATGTAAACTGTGGACGTGTTACTCACAAACCTTATATAAAATATTTTGAGCTTTATTCAGCTTGTGAGTAATTTGTCTGACAAAATTTACACATCAACAAAATGCACAAGAATAAGATTATTCCTTCAATAAATTTACCTGGAAACTGATGCCAACATTCCTGCCATATTGATATGCCATTTCTGATAATTCGTCATTACAATTACCTAGGACAGCGACCTGAAACATAGAACATACCGTAAAAATTGTAAGTACTGTGACAGATATGTCTGGTCAAACAGTGCAGGCCTAGAGCAGTCTGATCATGGTCAACACTGTTTGACATGCCATCTGCATCTTTTGGATGCATTACTGCACTGCTGAAACATTTTTAGGACAACTACCATAACTGTTTTGGATGTCCCAATTTTTAGATTTTTACCTTACAGACATTGGTTTCAGTATGGGAACGTACAACTTTACAGCCATCAGATTAATATTTGCAATCCATCACATCTCTTTCAAATTCAAAACATAAAAAGTCATTTTTTCCCTATTTATTTATTCTTTCAATGGAAGCAACTCTGACACTTATTATTGCCCCCTTCTCGATGGGGATCAACTCTTAAAGAATTTGCTAGCCTTTCAGAAAATTCTTTCCTGTACTCCTTTTCAAACGTTTTTATTGTCTAGGAAAGGGAACAAAAGTCATGGAAGTTGTACCCCTTTGTTCCTCTATGTAAAACTGATGGAAAAATAGGGAGGTGTACCCATACACTTGAACTTTGTTTCAGTTTCACAGAAAGAGAAACCAAATCTATAAGCATGTTCCCAGACTACCAAGTGCTAACTAACATGAAGCCATGCACACAGTTGAGGAAACAAGAGTCCCTAAAGAAATCATCCACCTAGGCTAGGGGACCACCAACCTGTCACAAGTGGGCATCCAGGTTCGAACCTAGGCTGTAGTTTTGACAACTAAGAAACATACCCATGCTCTATGAAAGTGTTTAATACAGAATCTTGTGTGTATGATTCGCAAAAAGTACAGAGAAGTAGGGTCTTGGTAGGAAAATGTTACTTACAGCTTTACAGCTATTGGCAAGTAGACTAGCAGTTTTCTTAAAAGTTTTTGTGAGGTAGTGATTAAATCTCTCATTCTCATTCTCTTTTGATCCTAGTTGCATAAACTCTCCTGAAAATAAAGACACTACACACTCACTAAAAGTTAATAGAAATAATAAAATTCTACTGAATTATATGCACAGTGAAACCTTGATAACAATTACTCTGATTACTCATTTATCATGGTTAACTAAAACTCAACTTAGAGTCCCGAAGGTGAATAAGTACTTTCAGGGGAAGCAATCTGCACACTGGAGTGCAGATTGTGTGCAGATTGCTATCCATGAAAGTACATGTACTCATTAATGTAGGAGAATGTACAGAAACATGAACTTGCAAAGCTCACTTAAAAGTGTGATTTCTCATTTAACTTGTATATTTATTTCTCTTCAGTGAGGCAGCAAAAAATAATTACCAGAGACAATTTATCTTGTTTGCCTTGACCATATTACCCACTATTTAGGAATATACTGACATTGTTTATTATGTTTGCTCTGAATAAGTAACAATGTCAGAATGACTGTGTATAACTTATAAAACAATACCTCAGTACTTTGATTCATATGCAACCTTTTTAACTACTTGTTTCATTCATCAGTTTTGCTGCAACATGTAAAACAAGTTGAAGATAACAAGTGTCATGCAACAGATTTGTTGCATACACATCTTTTTTGGGTGTTTACCTCGAGACACAACATGTGGCATGCAACTTGTTGTATCATGTAAACACACCTTTAGAAAACACTAACTGTTGTGGCTTGTCCCTATGAACCATTAGAATAAAATAATTATTTTCAGCCTGTTACTTTCTTGCCTTCACTAACAAAAGCAAGACAGGGAAGGGATAACAGAGCTCCAGATAAGAAGGGGTAACAGTGATAATTTAGGGATAATTTTCCATATTTCTCCATACAAACATATTTTGTGACCCCTCATTAGAACCGTCTCACCGAGACGGTTCTAATGAGGGGTCACAATATATGTTTTTGTTGAGAAATAAGAAAAATTATTTTTGAATTATTCTCAGTACCCCCTCTTATCTGGAGCTCTGGATAAACATCTTACAGCAAAAATTGTATAAATGATTTATATCGGGGGAAATTTAAGAGGAGGAAATCCCCCATCTTATAGCTAAATAAATACACTACCCTCACTCCAACTTACCTCTGACTAAATCTTCTATAATCTGTGATACAACAGAGACTACTTCAGGATTGCCTATTCTTGAAAGGGACATAGAGGCCATACCCATCACATAATCACCTGCTAATATTGACTGGAAAAACAATATTCACATGATAGTTTTTCATATTTTAAGAATATAAGAATTCTACAGTGTCGCCATATGCAAATGATCAAGAATTCCACAAAATGGTATTTCCTAAAGGTTGATCACTCTACAACTTGTACACAAGTATAAATGGGAGGAAAACTAAACTGCCCACCTGGTCCATGCGCCTGCTTGCTTCAGCAGGGGCCTTAAAAACGGACTTACATGGGAAACAATGAACTTGCATACATAAATGAGATCAATTAAACAATTCTTTGCCTAACAAAGATTTGCTAAAATAGATTTTAAAACATTACATGCAAGTATTTTTTATAAACTGTAAGACTATCTCTGACATTTATCCACATATTTTACTACAGCCCTGTTGTTCAAAGCATTGTCAGCTTCACAAAGTTGTTAGTCAAGAATTTGTTAAGTCTTCAAGCATGCTTATATACTTAGCAAAAATAAAAACTTGACAGTCGCCATTTTTCATCCTACGGTAGTCGGAAAAAAGTACGACATAAAAATTCTTTAAATCAAGAGAAGGTAATCATTTTGTAATATCATAGTCATAAAAAATTCAAGATTCTTTAAATACAGCAACATTGAGGCTATTGTAAACGTCACAAGGGTACCTTTCTGTTTTCTATTCTAAAAGCCAAACAATTAGCGAATTTAAATTGCTGAAGTCTGCTTAAATGATAAAAATTCTGTTGACAATGCCTTTCCAATATTAAATCCAATCTGTATGGACTTACAAGCTAAATTTATGCCAATGCACGGTTAACTAGGAGGCCGTGAGGACCAGACGAAAAACCTCAGTCAATGCCATTATAAAGTCGGAAATTCAGTTTCAATGGAATTCCCATTACACTTTAAAGCCTTTATGGCAGTTTAAGAAATGGCTTTCAAATAAATTTAGTAATAAAGACATTGTGTTTGCAAGACAATGAAACAAATCTCGAAGAAAATAATGAAAAAGACACACTGGTATAGAAAATATGGCATCTCAAAAATCTCTATTTGTTTAATTCAAAGGGAGATAATCTGGAAGTTTTGAATCTTTAAACGTTATTTTCAGGTTGTGATTACAATAAACAGAAGCGTTTAAAGTGTTTTCTGTGCGCACTGGAACTACTGTTTATTGTGTACAAGAGCACTTTATTCTGCGCATGCGCACATTTAATTTCTGGTCTAATTTATCTAAATAGGAATAAGTTAGATAACTCCAGACAGGACCAAAATTTACCAATAATTTTTCATGAGCTAAGTAATCAGACGTCTGTCCAACTCGAAAAAATCCATATATGCATTACATATTTGCTAGGTTGGCCGGAATTAAGAAACGAAAACCGTCAAGTTTTTATTTTTGTTCAGTATAGTTTTGTAGAAAAAGTAGTGAGGAGCTTTTGCACTGCAAAAGCTCCTCACATTTTTTCAACAAAAATTGGCGGTGTTTTTACACCCAATATGTTTGAAAATCTAAAGTCCTGTTAACTCATAATTTTGTTAAGTTTTGAACAACTGATACTCACTTTTCTCTGTCCCCAGACACAGTTTATACTCGGTTTTCCTCGTCTTGTATCGGCATGATCAATGACATCATCGTGCATCAGACTAGCAGTGTGAATCATCTCAGCAATCATAGCTATCTTCTTCTGGTGCTTCAGTAAACTGAGGAAAAAAAAAAATTACTCAATTTATTCCCATGTAAGACAGGACAGATTGATTGTTTTGAGTTTAACGGCCCTTTGAGACAGTATTTCAGTCTATATCGGGCCGTCTCCCAGAGAGGGAGAAAAAGGAGAAATGATAGAGGAGAGAAAAAATGTCCAAACAACCCCCACCCGCACCTACTGCAAGCACAGAAGGCCCTTGCCCTACAATAATCCAAATCAGTAGGACGCCCCGGCACTGGAAGTTACACACAGCACCATCGCACCACCCGACCACCCCCAAGACAGGACAGTTTCTCTTCCTAAAATGATCCCAAATACATAAATCAGATGCACTGACTCTGCTTTAAGATGTTTGTTTTCATTCCAAAACAATGCCAAAAATCTTGATCCATCAAGATGGGTCTGCCATAAATATCTTTTGAATGGGTATACTTGCAAAGCTTGCAGAGGAAGCAACTCTACTATTTTTGCCTCCCTTTTTAGTTGAGGTCAACTCTTAAAGGAAAGAATTTGCTCCTATAGGAACAAATTCTTTCCTTTAAATTCTTTCCTTTAAGATTTGAGCAGGGCTACAGAAATCCGAATTTTTGTCGGTTCTGACCAAATTTTAGTTCGAAAAACCGATTCAGACGTCAAAAGGCATGTTTTTTGGTCCGAAAAAACACATTTTGCCGATGTATAATGACATAATAGCACCTGGATTTTAGCCATGTGTCATATTATTAATCCAGTAATCACACACTGCTGTCAAAAGTTATCACAGACAAACAAAGTGTTGATTGTCTTGCCAAGGTGTGAACACTGATTATGTTTTTAGAAATCTTCGATAAATAGCACATGTCACAAATTTGGCCAGAAGCGAAGGTTTTGCACAACTCGTAATACATACACATACACATGCCGACGCACGGAAAAAGGCTGTGCAACGTAAGGTTACTGTATACTTTCAGAGAAAGGCATAAGGAAAGAATTTGACTAGCAAAAAGAAATTTTAAACCTGACTTGATTATGTGCATGCTGGTCAGTGTTTTTTTAGCCGACGTCATTTCTCGCGCAGAAAAATATCTTTTTTATTCGTCTGAAGGTACCTTTTTGCAGGTATATTCAAATTTCAAGAGAATTAACTCGAATACAGTAAAATACATCAATCGTAATACTTCGGCCAATGCTGTATATGGAAGATCAGCAAGGATGTCCGATTGGTACGGCATGTGTACTTTCACTTTCGATCTGACTGTCTCTGCGCTTTAAAGCACATTTTTCTCAATAAGTAAGAACATGTGGACTAAATGGCTACTTCAGCAATGATTTCCATTGTTATAACGGCGCTCCAGTGTAGTCATTAGTTTTCGTGACTATTTTGGACTGGAATACACACAGTGTAGTCAGTGTAGTCATAAGTTTTCGTGTCTATTTTGGATTCGTATGACGTCATCGGCCGTCCGGACCGATTTGGATTTCAAAATTTCTGTAGCCCTGAATTTGACCCAATGTCAAAGCTACCTCATCCAAGGATGCAAAGTTCATGCAAGTTAATATAACATTATTTTCAGAAAAGTTAACCTGCATTTATTGGTAGTAAGAAGGTACCTAACACGCAAAGATCACAACCTCTAAATTTAGACATCTTCAAGGCGACTGATCCATGCCTCCAACAGACTTGTTTTCAATCCAAAAGTGTTTTATATGAAATTCCATCGAATTTTGCAAGTTCTTGAGTTTCTGTACTATACCAGTGTGTAAACTTGCACACCAAGCTTTTTTGCTATACCATATTAATCCTAATAAACGCCACTGCTCTAATAAATGCCCCCTGCCCCTTTTCCGAAAATAATGTTATATTAACTTGCATAAATTCCTGTTTGCTTCTCTGGATGAGGCGGATCTTTGACATGAAGTCTACACTTGAAGGAAAGAATTGCTCCTAGAGGAGCAAATTCTTTCCTTTATGAGTTGAACCCAACTGAAAAAGGGAGGCAAAAATAGTAGATTTGCATCCTCTGGTAGTATACCCATTCACTTTAACACCGTTAACTAGAGGAATTTGGCAGTGGCTGATTTAACTACATTTTAGGCTCTAAATAAACACTCCTTTAGTAAAATGCAATGCCCCCTGGGGCAGGAGCAGTCTAATCTGGGTCTGCACTGTTTTCTCAGACCTATCTCTTCCGAAATTTTGAAAATTTGTGGCATCAAGGGGTGACAAAATGAAACTTCTGAAATTACAAACTTACCTTTCCTGAGCGGAGACATGGAAATTAAATGCCTTGGCTACCAGCATGACCAGCATCGGTCGGAAAGCCTTCCCCTTTCCATCGAAGTAGTATTCTGCTATGTCTTTTAGACTAGGATTAGAACAATATATTTCCTGTTCAAAAGATATGAAAACAGTTCAGAGCTCTAGATAAGAGGGGTATTTGATGATGATTGAGGGATAATTTTTCTTATTTCTCATTGAAACCATATGTTGTGACCCCTCATCTGAACCGTCTCGTTGAGACGGTTCAGATGAGGGGTAACAACATAAGTTTTTCTGCAGAATAAGCAAAAATTATCCCTAATTATCATCAAATACTCCCTCTTATCTAGAGCTCTGACAGTTTGAACAAAGCAAGCAAATTTTTTAAAAAAAGTTGAAGGTTAATCAACAAGAAAATAGTCACTTTATTCTTGAACATCAGATTGAGTTTATCAGCTTGCCTGTGTGCATTAATTGCCACAAAATGATTGATTTGTTGCTTAACGTCCACGGTAATGTCGGGACGGTCAGTTAACCTAATCACACTATTCCTGGGCAGGCTTAGACCACCTAAGCGGTTGACCAGTACTAAGAACACATGCTTTCGTCAGTAACTGACAACTGCCCTTCTTGGCCACAAAATGAGCTAAACCAGAAAATCTGTCAAAGGTTCATATTGATGACACAGACACTAGAAGTATCTATGTCTCTCTTCTGTTAGTCAGCGGAAAGATAAAAATGGTCAGCTGCCCTCATGTGCTAATGCTTTCACACTGCATCTGTTGTTTATAAAGTATAAAGATACGTGTACATGGTTCCATGTTCATTTCAAAGGGAAACAACTTTTGTGACTTCCTGTTTGCTTTCCTTGGAAACAAAGCCCTTCCAAAAAACTGGTCTACAATTAAAGAATTTTCTTGTTTTACACCCCCACCCCCACCTCCACTGAAAAAGAAGGCAAAACTAAAATGACAGAGTTGATTCTCATTCACCTTCTACCAATCAATGGGTCGTGAGATTGATACCTGGCTTCTCTGGTCTTTCAGCTGAGACTTTAAACTGAGATCCCATCTCCCTATGACCTAGCCTGTTGGTGGGATGTTAAACCTGAGTCACTAACTAACTTTCACCTTAAGACGTATGAAAACACCTACATAGTTTCAGAGATAAAAACTAACAGGAGCCCAGTCGGCTGTTGCCCATTGCCCCTAACTTTTGAGCTGGGCCCCTTTATTTTGGGAGAAAATGCCTCTCACCTTATTAAATGTAAAAGTCTTTCTTCCTATATGCCATTTTTATGAGACACATTTCACAGAATAATACTGTCTCTCTTGTACACAAGTTTCTTCTTCAATGAGGTGCAACTCCTAAAGGAAAGAACTTTTACTTGCTCTCTGTCAGACAGCAAATTCTTTTCTCTAAGGATAATGGGTACACTTTCAGGGGAAGCAACTCTTTTTTTTCATTTTTGCTCCCTTCTTAATGGGGCTAATTCTTAAAGGAGAGAATTTGCTCCTTACAAATTTGCTCCCTTTGGAGCAAATTCTTTTTTAAGAATTGACCTCATTTTGGAAGAGCTATATTGTACAGGGAAGCAAATGTGAAGTCACAAGAGTTGCTGCCCTTTGTAAAAAATGGCGGACCATAGGTTTTTAACTTTAGAACTGTGTCATAGCAGTAGAACTAGTATTGTACCTGTTTGATCAACTCAGTAATGCCCGCTATTTCTGTTTGTACCAGTCTGTATGGATGTACTGGTTGTTTGTCTTTGATTATTTCCTCACGACTTGGACTAGAAAGTTTTCCACAAGTTGATACATGTCTGTGGCACAAAGACTCCTACAAAAGAATAATGGGTGTGAGGCGTAGACAGACAAGAATTGGCTGAAGACAACAAAGTGCTACTTATGACTTCAAGTTTAATTTGGACACTACAGGCCAAGTGAAATATGAGTTTCACAGTCACAGTCAGACCTTTTATATATTGCCCGAGATATGACAATAGCACTTAACTAGGAAATATAGGTCACAGTGATCTACAACTTAGGTAGAAGTGATATGAGGTCAATCACTGTATCTGCATGTACTACTGCACCAAGTATAATTCAAGTCAATTTTTTGTTGTTGTTTTATCCCTTTATGTTCACGGTAAACAGCTATTGTCATGTTGGATCGTACAGTTTCCCATACAACACTATTCCTGGGCAGGCTTCGACCTCCCATGCAGTTGACCAGTACTAAGTGCACACACTTTCACCAATAACTGACAAATGCCCTACTTGAAACGGAAGTATGTGGCAGGACTGGGTACTGAACCCAGGACTTATGGCTCTTGAGTCGTACGCACTACCAACTGTGCTATACGGCCCAGTAATTCAAGGCAATGAAATAGTATTAGAGATAGTGCCGTAAATCACTGGACCATGAATATAGGTCACACCGACCATCATTTATTATGAGGTCACTCACAGTGTCAGCCCAAACCATTCACCCTTTGAAAGTATAATGCATATCCATAAACAGTGTTTGAGATGTTGGCTAAAATCACTGGACCATTACGTATATATACATGTAGGTCACACTGACCTACAATCAGCATGAGGTCACTGACAATGTCAACACAAACCAATAATCCAAGTATAATGCAAATCCATCTTAGAGTGTAAAAAATATGACACAAAATCAGTGGACCAAGAGTGAAGACTGACCTACAATTAGTATGAGGACATTCACAGTGTCCGCCCAAACCATATACCCTTGGAAGTATAACGCAAATCCATAAAATAGCATAAGAAATATAAGGTAAAATCAATACACCTTTCCTATAATTCAGAGTCTGTTCGAGTTTTGTCCCTTGCAACGCCTATGACGTCATCTATAGGATAGGCTATTGTTTTTCATTGTGTAACCAAATAAATGCCGGTTTAAACTAACATTCAACGGTTAAGATTAAGAACTATTTTGCTCCAGCAATATTTAGCTCTTACTTTGTCGGAAAATAAGCTTTGTAACTTATAGCTTTTGGGAATTTGACACAAAACTAAAAGAGTTCCCACTAAAATTTCAGGCCAAAATTACCGTAATCGAAAGAGTATGTATCACCAGAACAGCTTCCAAAACATAAGGAAAAGAAAGAAAATAATGGAAGATGTTCAGACCGATATTACAAAAGATACAAAACGAATGATTGGCTGATTATAAAGCAGACACACGCTAAAAATGACAACAAAGTGTGCTGACACGGAATTCGTTTGTGTAATCACCGAATTGCGCGCATTGCCGCAATAAACAAACACCCATGATTGTGTATTACCTAGACACGTGTTCGGAAGGCAGCTTTAAGAACTCCTACCTTGAAATGGAAACGATCAAATAAATAATACCGAAGATAAGTAAGAGATGGAAAAAAAATAATATAAATTCAACCTCGGTTAAAAATTACAGAAAACTGTCTGGATGCTGATGTTTTTAGATCCGTGTATCGCACAAGAAAATATAAATATCAGCGCTATAATCTGTCCGGTACGTGATCTGGTAATAATACGTAGTTACTATCTCAATGTCAGAAAAATGGAAATAACTTTTCAGATTTACGGGACTTATTACGAAATGTAGCTTTTTTTATATTGAACAAACGTGGATGTATTGCCGGGGTGTGAAAACACGGCGTCGATGAAAGGGGTCATAAAAATCAAGAGCGACTTGTCGAGATTCTCAATATGATATTAAAATAAATAAATAAAAATATATATAAATAAAATGTTACATGAAAATGGGACAATTATACTTTAATTTGGTCTTTCAATGTTTTTTGCAGTTTACATTTACAAAACATCTGCTTTATGCATGTTATGTGTGCTTGCAGTTGTATTGAATTATATGGGATATCCTATAGATGACGTCACAGTCTACTTGGGTAGATAACTCGTGCGCGACTTAATCGATTTATAGGAAAGGTGTATAGACCAAGAAATATAGATCATACTGACCTTCAACTAGAATGAGGTCACTCATAGCATCACAGGGCTCAGCCTAGAGGGAGAATGTATAAAACATATAGAAAATCCAACATTTGGGATAAAACCTGATCTCTAAAATTCAGAAAATGTCACAAAACTTCTCGCTGTCTGAGAACCCTAGGCTGACCCCAGCATCAGCCCAAATTTTAAACCCAAGTATGATGCAAACCCATGAAAAAGTGATAAGAATATGAGGCAAAATCACTGGACCATGAAATACAGGTCACACTGACCACCAATTAGGAGTATGAGGTCACTCACAGTGTTATCCCAAACCATTCACCCAGGTATAAGGCAAAACCATGAAATAGTGTTAGAAATATGAGGCAAAATCACTCAACCATAGATACAAAACACTGTGACCTACTTTTATTCTGAGGTCAATCATCCAGTCATACAGAGTCATTATCCCAAGCAATCATGTTCATATTTTTGTGTCAGAGATTTTATATGGATCCTCCGCAAGAATATGATTGCAGCCAGAATATGAAGTTTGGGTATAACCCTTCATATGCCAGGGGGTACAAATGAGGAGGAAAGATAACAGACTCATAGTGCTTTACAAGGCTGGGACAAGTACCTGTGGTCGGGTCGGGTAAACAATTACCTGGTTACAAATTTACTACCTGTTACCCGAATGCTTATCATATTATGTAGTGTGTAAAAATTCCATTCAATAAAATTCAAAGCAAATAGAGTAAGGTTTAGTGTGACCGCCTTGTATAAACTGCAGTTAGATCTATATAATGCCAAACCTTTTTTGATAAGAGAAACTTCTACATTTTCATTCTCCAGGTTGGGGACACGCTTCAATTGATCAACAGTAGATCAATTGGTCTTTTTTAGATCAGTTGATCTACCAAAATGCACTGGAATATGTATTTTGAGCTCTGTGCATGCCCATCATTGAAAATTGCAAAATTCTTCTATGGCTGAATTGTTACTTTAGATGATAGAAATTTATAAGTGTGATAAGATAAAATTTTCGTCAGGGAATTTTTTGCAAAACAGCATTTTTTTGATTGATACACCTGCTAATTTTCAAAATTATTTGATTTTTCTGATAAGTGATTTGTTATGCTAGGTTTTTTTAAAAGATTTATTGAAGCCAACATGAGAGCTGTCATTTTGGTATCAACGAGCACTGATTTACGTCATTTATTTTTCTAAAAACTCTGTTTTTAGCATTAAGAATCTGAAAATATAGCAGACAAATGACATTCTGACTTGACACTGCATTCAACGAAAGTAAAGAAATCTGGCCTGTTTTACTACAAAATGATTTTTGATTTATATAATTGTGTGCTCATACATTTTCTTCCCAGGTTTGGACCAAATTATCTTGGTTTCAGACTCAAATAGTATGCTTGGAAATCTTTTTGTTCAGACTAGTGCTGTAAATTTTAGCCTTGTGTACTGTATGCATACTGCTGATGCATAATACCAATTTTTCATTACTTGTTTTTAATCTATCTTGATAAAATGTGATAACAAGAAATCTTGATATAGAATTCATTTTATACATTGACAAAAGCAGGAATATCATTTATATTTCATTTTGATTATTGCTCTTTTGTATCAAAATGACAGCTTACATGTTTGCTTTAATAATACTTTTAAACAACCTAGCATAAGAAACAATTTATCTGAAAAAAAAATTAAACAATTTCTAAAATTAGCATATAAATCATTCAAAAAAATGTTGTTTTTTTGCAAAAAATTCCCTGATGAAAATTTTATCTGATGACACTGATAAATTTCTATTATCTAAAGTAACAATTCAGCCCTAGAAGAATTTTGCAATTTTCAATGATGGGCATGCACAGAGCTCAAAATACATATCGTCTTCGTCTTCCATTATAAGGTCAGGAGTCTTGTTAGACTGTAAAGGTTGACCTAACTGAGGGATGAAACAGCCATCATAATTCCAGGTTAAAAACAGTAAAAGTCTATAGGTCTAAAAGCATCTGTGTGTAGGTTAAAACTATGTACAGGGCTGTGGCTGTTTATGCTGTCCTGGAGGGTGCCGCTCTATAGTTGGCAAGAGCAGCCATGAACCCTTCTAGACTTGTGGCATCGGTGACAAAGACAGGTAGTTGATTCCACTGGCGTGTTGTTCATGGATAAAAGGAATTATTGCAGACTGTTGATGTTGCTGCGGATTGCTGCAATCTGGACCTACCCCTGGTTCTTGAGTCTCCGCGTTTCAGGATAGGTCTATGTCCAGGAGATTGTTCTGTACTATTTTGTACAGGAGTGTTAGTCTGTGGTCTTCTCTTTTCTCCTGTATAGACTGCCATCCAATGTCGTGGATCATCCTAGTCACGCAGCGGGGTGTTTTGTCCCGATAGTCATTACAGACATATCTGGCTCCTCTTCGTTGGACTTGGTCTAGGCTATTTATGTCTAGACAGTGCATTTTGGTCGATTAATTGATCTAAAGAAGACCAATTGATCAACTGTAGATCAATTGAAGCGTGTCCCCACATGCACACGTGTCCAAATGACAGATATCTTACTTATTATTTGCTCTAAGCGTATACTTTCTATTGTGAACATGCTAAAATGTTATGGTAACGGGTACCCGCAGGTAATAGGGATTTGGATACTCGGGAGGAAAATCTCTACCCGTCCAGCCCTAGCCTGAAGGGTGCTTATGCAATCTTCTGAATAATTAACCAATGCATATTTTCTTCCATGATTTGAATGTTTATGTAGAATGTGAGCTACAGAGAAGGGTTTTAGTCGATGTCACTTACAGTTACTTGTTTAGTTTCACATATCTCAGTTTAGAGGTGCGTGCGTGAGACACGTGAAAATGTAGCTTGCCTGTGACATTCAAAATTCCGCTGATACTTACACGGCTCCTAACCATGAGTTCGTGATGACATCTGCATAGACATTTCTTATAGTTGATTCTCTGTATATCACATGTGAAATTTCTTTGCATCAGTTCCTTTAAACCGCGGATATTCAACAATTTCTTATGCTGTCTGCTAAAAGTTGACGAGTTGGAAGCCATACTTGAAATAAAGTAAAGCTGTCAAGGTCAAAAAGAAGGTCGAATAATCTGAACCGCAAACTCGTAATCAGTCCTCATAAACACCAAACGGTAACTACTGCGCTTACTTACTTTCTCTCGATACTGCTCTCGGTCAGTAACTGACCATGATGGCAGGCGCGGGGTGTGGCGCATAAGTTTCCAAAAAAAAAAAAAAATAGTATTTACCTATGACAAGGCCACACAGAGTTAAAACTATTTACAAGAAGTCCTCAGGGATAGGCATTATATGCTCTATCCCTGCCCAACCCAAGGTTTACACTAGTCTCCGCAGACACAGCTTCAGTTGTAAGCCCATTCCAAGCTGCAATTGACCTGGGGAAGAAGGAATGTTTCAAACCGTCAGAATAAGCAACTGGACGGTGATACTGAAAGGGGTGGGATCTTGTTCTCATCTTCCCTCTACCGGACTCAGACAGATACTTATCCTTATTAACTATTGCCTGGTTATTATGAATTTTGTAGAACAGAGATAGAGAAGCCTGTTGCCGCCGTTCCTGCAGATCTGGCCATTCAAGTTCCTCTAGCATGTCGCTTACATGGCTCTGGTTGCGCCAGCGTCTGCAGGTCCAGCGTGCAGCAGTCCTCTGTACTTTCTCTATTCTACCAATCTCAGTCTGATGATGGGGGGTCCAAACAGGTGCCGCGCACTCTAATTGGGGCCGGACCACAGCTTTGTATGCAGCAGCCTTAATATCCTTAGGAGCAAAAGCCAGGTTTCGGCGAAGGAAACCAAGAGTCTTCGTGGCTTTGCTAGTGATGTTGTTAATATGTTGACCCCATTCGAGGTCATCAGTGATCGTGACTCCCAAGTATTTGGCAGAAGGAACGTTCTCCAAAACTTGGTTGTGCAGAACATAGTTATGAATGATCTGCTTGGAAGGGGGATGCTTAGTCACCCTCATGGTGTGACATTTAGCAACATTAAACTTCATGAGCCATGCCTCTTCCCAACGGGCCAGTTTATCCAAATCTTCCTGAAGTAATTGTTGGTCTTCAGACCTTCTAATGTTTCTATAAAGGACACAGTCGTCAGCAAAAAGACGGACTGTTGAACTGATGTTGTCTGGCAGGTCATTAATGAATATCAAGAAGAGTATGGGTCCAAGAACGGAACCCTGGGGGACGCCAGACAAAACAGGGGCAGGGTCTGAACAGGCTCCATCAAGTACTACTTTTTGAGTCCGTCCAGATAGCCAAGCAGTTATCCACTGGAGGATATGGTTTCTGATACCATAGTACTCCAGCTTGTAAATCAGTCGTCGATGGGGAACCTTATCGAAAGCCTTGGCAAAGTCCATAATAATGAGGTCAGTCTGTTTGTGACCCCTATTATGGGCACCATCTAGGTTTTCATACAAGTCGTGCATGAACTGGACAAGTTGGGTCTCGCAGGACCTGCCGCTTCGGAAACCATGTTGAGACTCAACAAGGATATTATGTTCTGACAAATGTTGCATGATCTGACTCACAAGAATGTGCTCTAATGTTTTACAGCATATACAGGTTAGGGAAACTGGCCTGTAATTTGCAGGGTCATACCTTTCTCCCTTCTTATAAATGGGAGCTACATTGGCTTGTAGCCAATCATCAGGTACTCTTCCTTGGGCAAGGGACTGGTTGAAGATGCAGGCAAGGACCTGAGCAATTTCAGCACTGCATTCTTTCAACACACGAGCACTTAGGTCATCAGGACCTGAAGCTTTATGGGGGTTAAGATGGTCAAGTAGCTTTTTGACCCCATTGGGGTCGATTGAAAAATCACCTATATCTGGATAATGGCTTGGTCCTTGGTATTGACGTTTGGAGAAATAGTAAAAAAAAGGTCTCCCATAGCTTAGGGGCCGTACAGGGATAGGACAGTGCCCAACAGGCACGTGACGTCGAAATGACGTCGTACCAACATCATTACCACATCAAAACGTCGCATCGACGTCGGTGCGCCGTCATTTAGACGTCACGTGTCTGGGTGAGGGTTAAAGAATTACTGACTTGGGCAAAGCATATGAAAGGCGGAGCACATCCCTTTCCTTTCGCTACCTTAGGGACCGACCATTTGATATTCTGGGGGGGGGGGGGGGGGTAGGGGGGGGGTGCTGGTATATTTTCCAAAAAATTCCCTGTCAGAGAAAAAATAAATTGGCTCACAAGGGGATTAACATAAATAATCTGGCCTCAAAAATTAGTGAAAAAATTAATCTGGCTCTGCCAAAAAATAAAAAATATATAGTCTGCAGACAATTCCATTTGAATAAAGTTTTTAAAATGTCGCTGGCTTCTAGGGGCACAGCCCCCATACCCCCCATATTTACAACAATATTTTAATAGTATCTACCATTGTTTTACACCAGCAGCCCGCATGCAGCATACATTTACAAAACATCCTTTAGGGACGAGTCATTTATTATGAGGTGGGGGGGGGGGGGGGGGGGGGGGTCGGGTACATTTTCATACGAGTCCCCAAAATTTTTCCGACCCCCCCCCCCCCAGTCTCACCAGATTTTTTGCCGACCCCCCCCCCCCAGATAGGTGACAAAAAAGTTTATGACCCCACCACCACCATCCCAACTCCCCAGCTACCCTTCACCCACATACTGTATTACCTTTTATTAAGTCAGACTGACCTTAATCCAACCAGTATGAAACACAAAGAACATTTTCTTACATTGACAGGTTAATAAATCATGCAGGTTAATGGTCTTTAAATTTTGTCAGCATATTCTGATATTTTGCACTTTTTCTTCCTACATATGGCCATCTAGAAATCTGTAGTTGAATGTTCAATAAAACTGTTAATAATAGTAATAAAGGGGGTCTGGGGGCCCCCAGAAGCCACAATAGCTTTGCTGATGACAAGGCAACTGGAGAGCTGATATCACATAAGCAGGCATTAAATTTAATCCAGAACAAAATCATCTGCTCGACATGATTTTATAGACAATTGCATACTGTCTTACTAGCAAATTTATGAAAAAAAATTTTTTTTGATGTGAAGCGCCCATGTTTTGTGTGTAATCTCTATAAATGTCCCTATGTTTGAGTTTAAGTTTCCAAGAATATAAGTAATGGGGGGTCTGGGGGGCAAAGCCCCCCAGAAGCTGAGACATTTTTAAAAAAAAGAAGACTGATGGAAGAATTCTGACTCCCCCAATATGCTGAATAAAATATATGACCCCCCCCCCCCCCCTGCTCCATGGCTTTTTTTATTTCCGACCCTCCCAGTACATCACAAAAAAATTCCGACCCCCCCCTAAATGTAGCCCCCCCCTTACCATCTGACAATAAATGACGCGTCCCTTACAACTTTCACATACAAGTATTATTGATCTGCTGCATTACAAATTAAATATTTCCAATGAAACTGAATTGCAAAAAAGTCACAAGCTTATGGGAGACAAAGCCATTGTGGAAAAAACATTACTCTAAAAGGCCGAATTCCTAACAAAGCCTTTATTTTTCATCATCATCCCTAACTTTTCTCAGTTTCTGATCTTTTATGCCATTAAAATTGTGAAATTGCTTTGGCTTCTGGGGGCGTTGCCCTCAGACCCCCGCCCTTTGTTAACTTTTTAGCATAAAACTTTTACCCATGCAATAAAATGCCACATTGCATTCATTTATAATGTGACTATATCATTAAGTATCTATCAAACTTTCAAAGTGCAAATAAAGCATATTTTTGCATATGTTTTGCTAGAAAAGCCCTTAAATTCCTAATGTTAGCCCTATAAAAGTTTGCGAAAATAGCCATAATTTTAGGCCTAATATTTTTGCTAAGTAGTGCTTGAAAGCCTGTATACTCTTACAAGGATGTTGGTATCTGTTCCATGAATGAAGAGAGTACCATGCTCCAGGAACTGGTTTGCGAAAGCAAGCTAAACCATCCACTTAGCTTGGTTACAGGTGTTCTTTATGTAAGAAATAAGGCGTAATATTATTGATGTGGTTAACATGGTAAAAGAAAAGGATTTTTATTCACATATGTAAAGGTCAAATAAATAAGGATCGAGATCTGATAGTTCAGCCTATAAATTAACAAAAAAAAAAAACATTGTTCCAGTAGTCCCATTCCCCAAGAAATTTCAAATGGTCGGTCCCTTATCTCTCCCTGATTCGAAAAGGTACCCATTTACTTTTGGGTCAACAGAAAAGTTTTCCAGCCGCCGGATGGCTTAAGTGTTATTTGAATTCACGATCTTCCGGCAACCCAGTAGGCACATGACGTTGAATTGATGTTGTACTGACGTCGATGTGTGACGTTATTACGTCGCGACGTCAGTACGACGTCGTTTCGACATCATGTGTCTGCTGGGAACCTTCTGCACCATAACCATGCACCTCTGACCACTCGACCATGGCGCTCACTTTTTACATTTTTTCTCCCGTTACTATTTTTCTTTCTTTTTTTTATGCCCCCGCCACGAAGTGGGGAGGGGCATATAGTTTTGCCCTTATCTGTACGTACATACGGCCGTACGGCCGTCACACTTTGTAGTACTGATCTTGTCTCCGCAACTCCTCCTACAGTATCTGATGCAGGGATTTGAAACTTGTACCACAGTTCAGACATGCATTGAACATGTGCATAAAGGAAACAGAACTTTGATTCAGGTCTTTATTGCAGAATTATGTCCCCTTGAATAACATACATATTTTGACCATATTTCACATTTGTAGTACTGTTTGTGTCTCCACAATTCCTTCTACAGTATTTGATGCAGGGTGTTGAAACTTGTACCACAGTTCAGACATGCATCAAACATGTGCATAAAGGAAACGGAACTTTGATCCAGGTCATTATGGCTGAATTATATCCCCTTGAATGACATACATGCTTTGACCATATTTCACACTTTTTATTGCTGTTCTTGTTTCTGCAACTCCTCCAACAGTACTTGATGTAGGGATTTGAAACTTGCAACACAGTTCAGACATGCATTGAACATATGCATAAAGGAAACAGAACTTTGAGTCAGGGATTTATTGCAGAATTATGTCCCCTTGAATGACATATATATTTTGACCATATTTCCATGGCTTATGTACAAGCTCACTTTTTGTCATCGCTCTAGCGGCCTCATTTATTAACCGAATTTGGTATTACATCAAAGCTATATTTGGTATGACAGTACCTCAAATGAGTTTGCGTTTCAGGTTGGTAGGGTCAAGGTCAAGGTCACAGTTGCTATTTTCAGAAAAAACTTGGGCATCGCTCTAGTGCTTTTATTTATAGATCGATTTTGATATAACATCACATAAATGTTAAGTATAACAATATCTTGAATGAAATACTTTTTCAGCACTGCAGGTCCAAGGGCAAGGTCACAGTTGCTATTTTTAGAAAAAAAAAACTTTATTAACCCTCTAGCCCTTTTATTCATTGACAGTTTTGATGTAACTTCACCCTAATGTTTAGTGTGACAATATCTTGGACCAGATCGAGATCCAGAATTTTAGGGTCAAGGTCACATTTCCTATTTTTAGCAAATACGTTGTCATCTCTCTAGAATGATTTTGACATAACTTAACACAAATGTTTAGCATGACAATATCTGGGACAAATTGACGTTTCAGTATTGTGGGTCCAAGGTGAAGGTCACAGATGCTATTATAGGTACACTTAAATCTTTTTCATTGTTGTAGCACCTTTATTTGTTAACTGATTTGATATAGCTTCACACAAATATTAAGTATGACAATATCTTGGACAAGTTCATCTTTCAGTGTTGTAGATCCGAGGTCAAAGTCACAGTTGCTATTTTCAGAAAAAAAAAACTTTGTCATCCCTCTAGCACCTTTATTTATAGACAGATTTTGATGTAACTTCACACAAATATGTCTTAACATATTAGTCATCTAGTGAGGCATATGGCGGGGGCATTCATCACCTTTAGTGATTGTCTAGTCAATTCTAAATTCTAATTTTGTTTTGCCAACACACTAAATTATACAGAGCTCCAGAAACAGGAGGGGTAACAGGGATAAATCAGAGACAATTTTTCTAATTTCCCATCTAGAACATATGTTGTGACCGCTCATTAAAACCGTCTCGGCCAGACGGTTCTAATGATGGAGTCACAATGTATCATGGTTCTGTGATCTTTTATATATTTGTATAGTTTTTCATCTTGTTTGTCGACAAAATAGCCTTACTGGCTAATATTGAGCTGTTGTACACTTGAAAGTCGATTCTAAATAAAGTTTCTTGTATCTTGTATCTTGTATGGTTTCTGTGGAGAAATAAGGAAAATTATCCCTAAATTATCCCTGTTACTCCTTCTTATCTGGAGCTCTGTCAGAATACCCGTCCAGTTCTCTTTTGGTTTCTTCACGGCCTTTTGAAAAGTAAACGAGAAGGAAATAATTAGGAAGCACGATCATTTACCACAGCTTGCCAAATACTCCAAATGGGAAAGAAAGCTAATAAAACGGCACACTAAGTAAAACAAAAACAAGCGAAAATTAAAATCTTAAATAGTTCCTTCAAGAGCAAAGAATACATTCAGAAGAAGGAACATGGACCAGACTACGTAGTTTCGGCTAATAAAGCCTCATCAGTGACCCTGACAATATCTGTGACGAAACCAGAGAAAAACACCCTGTAATTTCTTAATTTTAAATGGGCAGTCGCTTCAAGGACTTATTAGTATAAAAAAAGATCCAAATAATGTAAAAGACGATGATGTAGAATAAGAGTCGAAATCAATCTCAACTTTTAGATTTCTCAGAATATATCCTCTGGGGCCGTATTCATAAAGCCACTTAAGTCGTTGCTATGCGGTTGCTAAGGGAAAATATCTATAAAGGAGATTCCCTACAACTATGAAATTTAGTCTGGAGGAACAGTCTTTGTAAGACTGTTCCTCCAGAGCAAATTTCATAGTTGTAGGGAATCTCCTTCAAGGAAATTTAGCCTTAGCAACAGCATAGCAACCACTTAAGTCGTTTTATGAATACGGCCCCAGATCTCAAAGGATGAAAACACCGAAACGCTCTTTCTAAGAGTGGCTGTGGGGCTATTCTAAATAATGAAGAAAAGGTCAGACAGATAGAAAGCCAAAACCACAGCCCCGGATCAAGGGGATGGGCTTTGGAGCTTGAGTTCCGCCACCTGGCCATGAGGTAAAACAATCTGAAACGTTGGGGCAAAAGAAGAAGTTCAACAGATGAAGCCTAATGAGCCCGACCAAAGACCCGATCAAAGACATATTATAAAGGCCTGTCTAACTTCTAACAAATTCAGTAGACAGCTTTCCGGTCAGAGCTATCACCATGTCCTAGGCTCGACCCATCAGCATCTAAATGAAGAAGACAGCAAAGTTGCACACTATTTAAGGTGGTGTTTTGTGGTAAATACAAAAATCTGAATAGAATTATACAAAATGAACGTATCTCCCCGAAAATTAGTAGAGTTCTTAGTTTTGTTGTGCTCCACAGTTTAGAGTACAAAAAGAGCGGCATACTGATTAAGAAAGTATTTTTATATGGAAAGATCACTCGATTATATTCTGCACAAAAATAAAAAAAATAACATCGTTATTGAAAATGTATTTAGGTCTGAAGTTACTTTAACACATTGTGAAGAGCGTGCCAGCAATTATTTGTTCTACCTTTTCTCAGTTTGTAAGGTAGACGAAATGAAAACAATAACTTAATTTCAAATGTTCAACAATGTTTAAGGCGCATTCATTGAATACAGAACATGCATGTACACCTAAAATCACACATACAGTATAAAAACTACCTTACCCAGACCAATACAGGTATGTAAGGGAAGTTTTTCAACCTGGAAAAAGTAGACTACCATGTGTATTCTTCATAATCTTGACAAAAATTTGGACACAAGCTACTTCTTTTTTACCTGCTTAGCCTGATAATGTAATGTATTGAAGTGCCTTCAGACCTAAATACATTTTTAAAACAATGTTATTTTTTAGACTTTTTAGAATTGTGAGAACCTAAATATATAGAAGGCATTCGCTAAGTTTTGGGATGATCTGTTGTATTTTCAGCATTCTATACAGACTTTTTTATTTCATCATTAATCATTAATCTATCTATCTATCTATCTATCTCTCGATACTGAGACGATCATTTTCTGATCATCAATGACTATTGATTGATTGATATCACCACCATAAAGAATTTCAGTCAGTAATAACTGGAAAGAAGGGCTTGTAAATCGTGCAGTATTGGTGGATTAGGAAAGTAGAAAGATAGGCCATGATGAGGAATTACATGTAATACAATCAAATTCCACACGCCCCGCTCTCAAAACCAAACGGGTGACAGACTTTATATAAGTCAGTGACTTACTTCTGTATCCCTTTCATCGTACTGTATATTGCAATGTCGTGTAAAGATTGTTGTTTATATATTTATGTGTACAGTACACTGAATAAAATATTGTGTTTAACTAAACCCAAACTAAATCTTTTATTTTACTGATTGGGATGGGGTGGGTGCGGTGTTGGTGTGTGTGTAGAGGGTGGTTTGGGTGTTTCCACGGACCCCGCAGGCCGGACCGGTCCGTGGAAACACCCCAAACCACCCCAAAACATCCCAAACCACCCCAAACCACTTTCATACCACCCCAAACCAGCCTCCCTGGATACAAACAAGGACCCTAACCCCTCCCCCACCAAGACACCAACATTACAGGTCAATTGGCGAGTATTAGTTCTTACCTCCCCTCCACCCCCTTCATTGTTTAATTAACGTACCACTGCGCAAAGAGTGGGGTTCTAGTTTGTATCCAGGGTGGCTGGTTTGGAGGGGTATAAATGGTCGCCCCCTCCTCCCCCGCCCAGCCCTACCATGCGTGGCATACATAAACGTACAAAATAATTTACTTATCATACTGAGATTATTAATTTTTCGTTAATATTTAAACCCGAAGTTATTAAAAGAGATACATACATACATATCAGGGGTAAACACTGATTAAAGTGTTCTTTTTATTTTGAATCTATATAAATAATGTTTGGGATGGGTGGGAGCGGTGTTTGTGTATCTGTGGAGGGGACAGGGGGTGATGTGAATCTGGGGAGGCTGGTTTGGGGTGGTCTGGTAGAGGTTTGGGGTGGTTTGGGGGTGTTTCCATGGACCCGGCCGGGCTGTTTTTTGAGAAACAAGCACGTCCCAGAAATTGCGGGAATTAGAAACGTTAGTGTTTGTAAACAACTCCGGTATCAGCAGTTTATTCCAATTTTGTCACTATTATTTATTATGAGTGTTCTTATCAATGTGAATTAATGAGTATTTACAAGATTCAGTCATCTTCAACTACTTTTCATGCAAGACGTACCTTAGACGTTTCGTACCCTGGACGTTTCGCACCCACCATTATCCAGTGCTTTGCGCTGGTCATATTCTTAGCAGATTGCCCTACCTAATATGACACGTCACTATCCTCAGGGGATAAGAATTAATATGCCTCTTTGTTTACATTTCTGTATTCCCTTGGAAAATACCAAGCGAAAAATGGAAGTGTCTCGAGGTACGGTACTGTATCCCGAGACTGGGTCTCCAGGTACAGAACAGTACCCCGAGACTCTGAGAGTCAGCAGAATTTCTACATGTACAAGTCAGAAGAAAATGAGTTGAAAGAAAATATTAATGGTTTTGATTATTTAGCTGGAAATTTTGTTAAAACCTAGATCTCTATAAGCTGACATCCCACTTGCAAAATGGATTATAGTCTTTTGCTCCCAAGTGCAAACAGGGTTTTGCTTATATTCTCGAAAACGGTAAAAGTTCCATCAAATATTCCAATGTCCTAATGATTCCTATAACTATACATAACAGAATACGGAAAGTCCAAATTTTTGGATGCTTTTGTAAAATATTTTCCATTGACCTTAATGCAAAAACTGAGCAGTTTCACTAAAGAGCGTCGTATGCTTGTTAGAACATCCAAAATATTGTTAATAGGCAATAGCGTAAACTCGTTCACTACTACAGGTATGGGCAGGGATACAGACTAACTCATTTTTCATAGGAGCAGGCTGGGCCCCTAAAAGCTGAAAACTAGTCGCCCAGTCAGAAATTTAAGGGCCCACATTTAAAACGTGAGAATCTATTATTCAGAATCTGCGCGAGAATGGCACCGTTTCCGTAGGCTTTGTAGTAAACCCTCCTTTCTTCAGGGTTTTGCTTCCTTTGAGCAATCAGGTGTGAAACACTAGCGATGTATCGCCACATTACGCTCAAAAAATGCATAAACGGCTAAGATTTTGAGCTGCCAAATGTATCTGTCTGTCTATCCTACATTACGGGGAGGCGGCCATGTTGTTTTTCTCGATAGTGAGTAAAATCCAACACACAAGTATGACGGAACACCGAATTTCTTAGCAGATATCGGCGCGGAAGTTAGCAATACCCCTTGAAGTGACGGATTTTACTCCAAGTTGAAAACATGCCAGACACTCACCGACAGCTCACGATCGCAAACTGGGCGACTGTCATTTTAATTTTAGGCGCCCAGCCGATTTTTTACTCGCAGTGGGCGAGTGGGCGACCGCTAGTCTGTATCCCTGATGGGCGTATATGAATGAAATAGTAAAAAATGTATTCACCTGTCCGCACGCGTAAGGCATGGTATCACTGGTCAGGTGATACTATGTTGTATTAATTGACAGGTGGCAAAAGCGTGATAATAACCTTAATTGAAGGAGACTGAAATATATGGCATGCTTTCTGAATCTGGGCATACGCTGATCATTTTTAGCTCGCCTGTACGAAAGTACAGAGAGCTATTGTTGTCACTTGGGCGTGGCGTGGGCGTGGGCGTCACACTTTAAAGTTTTACGTTAAAGTTTTTTAATGTGATGGGCAAGGCACTGCAGGCGAGCTATCCTTTACGGGGACAGGTCTTGTTGGAAGTCTGAGGACACCTTTGATGTCTGTTTTCGGGGTATGTCCAAAATGTCCATTAGTGCAAGCACTGCTTGAAGTATAGCTTAACCTTTGTGCTTCTAATATTTTTTTCAATATATTCTCCCTGCCAATTTTTTGTGGAAAAATAACTCGGAAATTGGGGAAAAAAATTGGTCCACTGGTGTTGGGAACAGGTCCAGATTTCGTGCCCAAATTGACCTAGAAAAATTCCTGAAAATAAAATCTATGAGTAACAAATATGAATGCTGGTTAATATAGATAGCGGAGATGGTGTAATGCAATTCATCTTTACATTGTCGTAGCCGTCAATAAAAAATAGTTTGGCCATTCTGAAGGCGCGTGCTGAAGGCACCAGAGGGGGAGAAAGAGAGGGGACATAGCCCCCAGCTGTAAGGCGGTTCAGGGCAGGGTTTAAACTAAGGCCTGAATCGGAGCTGGTCCAAAGAACCAGTTGAAATCAGGCTGGGTTGGTCCTGCCAGCTTGGCTCATGGTCCTCAGTATTTTCCTTTTACATCTCACAGAAAAATCAATTGGTTTTAACCCATTAATGCCTAGTGGATTCTTCTATCTGTATATATTGGAAAAGCCCATTTGTCATTTAAGGGGTGTCAGGTTTAGTTTGTTTTTCGATTTTTTGTTTTATTTTGAGGAAAAATACCCAATTGTCATATGCAAAAAGTGTGGACCCTGATCAGACACCGCATTTGATCTGGGTCTGCACTGTTTGCCTAGATCCAGTTTTTGGGGCGCTAGGCATTAATGGGTTAAGGACCAGCTGCATGTAAACTCATCTGGTGCTGCACAAAATCGTCTGGTCCCAGACCAACAAATTAGTGGATATTTTACCCTATCAGCATATTCACCCCCCCCCCCCTCCCCATCCCCACCTGCAACCCCCTCCCTTCTGAAGATTTGATAAATAAACAATCTGCAGCGGGTCTAATCATTTCTTTTCTTATGAGTGAGCCTTTTCCCTAGTGTACCTGTATTTGTGAAAGACATAGCGTTGTGCAGAAATTATGTTTCTTTCAGGTGTGACATCTAAGGAGTTGTAACTATGGTGATGCATGTTGAGTTGCAGGCCACCTGCAGTGCACTTGGCTATCAGGAGGGAAACCAGTATATCAGGGAACCAGACTGTTTAGGTGAGCAGTGAGCACATGTGGCATATAAACACTAAGTAACCTTACCGTATTTCTTTGGTTATATGAACGGGACGGTCTAAAATCCAGTGATACAGTAGAACTTAATGACTTGAACCCTGATGGCTTGTTTACCCTGTCTGGCTAAAACTCATTCTTGGGTCCCTAGAGGTCAATTTATATAGAAATTAGCCCTGGATGGACTGGAACTACCTTTGGCTTTGAACTAAATTTCATGGTCCCAAGCCTTTCGAGCCATTGAAGTTCTACTGTATTTCCTTATAATTAAGATATCTCCGACGCTATTAAATCTTCATTATACTTGGGATGGTTTGCCTTTCTGACACAGGGAATGACCTGATCCTATTTGTAGGTCACTATTACTGATATTTCATGGTTCATTGATTTGGGCATATATCCTGAGCAGATGGATGGATGGATGACTTGCGATTTTATGTCCTTTTCAACAGTATTTCAGTCATGTCAGGCGATGGGACTGTGATAATGAGAGGCTGTGTGCAATGGAACTCTGTTTATTTGTCACAAGCAGGACTCGAACCTGGTCCGCTAGATCAGTAGGCCAGTGCTTAACCCATTGAGCAACCGGGGCTCCTTCTAGGCCAAAGACACAAATATTAAAGTTCAAGGTCCTCTGACAAGGCATGATGCGGGTGCATCAGTGTATTTTAAGTCACATTTCTAGTTACTTTTTATGGACCTTTTAAAAAAAAATAAAAACACTATTACTCTAAAATGAAATGTTTAATTGGGACACCTGAAACCATTAATTTTCCATTTGTCCCAAATGGAAAATTAATTTTTTTAGGTGTCCCAATAGTTAAGCATTGTAGGGTATCAGTGCTGCAGATAACAGAGGCTAGCCGGGATAATTAAAGGGATAATTTTCTGCATAAAAACATCAGTTGTGACAGAATGATCTTTACTCCCCCCCCCCCCCCCCCCCCACACACACACACACACACACACAAACACCCTTATTCTGAATCTCTGTATTATCTAATTTCAGAGACTGTAAAAGACCTGATAAAGTTCCTGAAACGAGAAGATGAGTTTTGTGACATTCGGAGACAACTTGGTCATGCTCAAATTGTGCAGAATGATTTAATTCCCTTGGTGAAGCAGTACAAAGGGGAGGCTACTCTCTGGGAAACTGTGATCAGGTAATCACAAAGTACCACTGTCTCAGGCTAGTGTCTAATAAAATATTCTTATTTGAACGTTGAAATGCACTTTTGCCCTATTAGTTAATGTTTTGTGGAATGAGCATTTAGTAAACCAGTCCTACAGATAAGAAAGGGTAATTGGAATGATTTTGGGATAATTTTTCAACATTTCTGCATAAAAACATACGTTGTGACCCTTCACTAGAACCATCTCATACCCAGGGGGTTCTAATGAGGGGTCACAACATATGTTTCTGTTAAGAAATATGAAAATTTATTCGGAATGTCGGAATGATCCTCAAAACCCCACTTTATCTGGAGGTCTTGTAATACTGTGAACATGTTCAAACAGCTTCTTTATCTTGGGAGAACTCTGATCTGATCTGAGTTTACACTGTTTGTTGGTCACTTCTTCTTTGCTTCCATGGAAAAAGTGAGTTCTAAGGAAAGAATTTACTTCCCTAATGGGGACAGCTCTTGAAAGAAAAAAAAAATTGTTCCCCTATAGCTAGGAGCAAATTCTTTCCTTTAAGAGAAGACCCCATTTTGGGAGGAGGGACAAAAAGAAATGTCAGAGTTGCTTCCCCTGAAAGTGTACCCATACACCTTAAGGAAATATGGTCTCATTAAAAGCACCTCACCGAGATCATTTTGATGATTGGCTTCATGTAGTGCAGTTGTAAGTTACTGGCAAAAATATGTGCTCTTAGTACTGGTTAACTGCTTAGGAGGTCTAAGCCTACCCAAAAATAGTGTGGTTGGGGTGACTGACTGTCCCGACATGACCATAGTTGTTTACCATGGATGTAAAGCAACAAAACAACAACGTAATTATTGGCTAGCCATATGTTTTTAAAAAGTATAAGTAGAAAATGTCTTTGTCAAATATTCGCTCCTATCTAGAGCACTAAAAAGCAAAAAGAAACAGTAACTGAAATTTTAGGGGGCATGTACTGTCCCAGTGATGAATATCTTAGGGCCCCTTTATAGCAACATGGCACCCACCATACATAAGCTTTGTTGTGTTGGCCTGCAACGGGCTGCTGGCAACACATAGATCATGAGCACATGCTCTTTGCTAAGAAGTCACCTTTTTTTGTGTCGATGAATTTCAGATTGTTAGTGAATCTGACCCAGCCAGCAGTACTATGCTTTAATGGTTTTGTTCCCGAGGTGAAGTCACTAAGACAGAGCTACATAGATGTTGTGTCCCACCTACAGTCTATGAAAGAGGTATGCTGTCCAGTTATTGTCTTCAAAGAGGTATCATCAGCACAGTGCGCCAGATAAGAAGGGGCAGCAAGGATAATTTAGAGAAAACTTGCATATTATTTCATAAAATTATACATTATGACCCCTCATTACTATTGAGGGGCACAACATATGTTTTGGGGAGACAGTTCTGCTGAGGGGTCACAACAGGTTTTCAGTGAGAAATAAGAAAAATTATCACAGAATTATCCTCACAACCCCTGGTTATGTAGAGCTCTGGGCCCAGTTTTTCGAAACATAGTTAGCCTAATGTGTTTGTTCAGAGGTCAACTTGTTAAGTGTTTTATGACTTTATATCCAAATACACTCATATATTTTGTTGAAAATATATTAAAAGCTTTTGCAAGGCAAAAGCTTCTCACATTTTTACAACAAAAAATATTGGCGTATTTGAGCTATTAATGCATGAAATTTTAACATCTCGTTAACTAACAACAGCGGTCAGCAGTTTTTGTCTCCCTGGAACTTGCAGAAAGTGATACCTAGGTATTACTTTTCCAGCAGCATTAACTTATTTGGTATTTTCTAGTGTTATTCGTGTTTCTATGAGAGTGTCAAACAAGCGAGACATAGCGTCCTTTGGAATTCTTGTTTGTGTTAGACGTGTAATATGATTTATATTCCTGCACTTGTGGCACACCTATGCATGAAATAACTACGGCTTCTTAAGTGTGCAGTGCTTAATCATTGGCACAAGAATAATTTTGCGCAACATATAATGACCCTGAATATTGATACAGAAGTGCCTCAGCAAAACTTTATCAAACTGCATGAAGGAGCAGACTGATCAGAGTTTGCACTGTCTGCTATTCTGCCAGTAATTTTGTGATACATAGGTGGATAGCCAAGTCAGCTCGTTCAAGTTTTAGACTCCATAATATAGGATTTGGCTTAGTAGAAACCAGTGTTCTAAATTATGCTTTCTTCCAGTGCATTGTACACTGTTACTTAAAATCATATATTGTTTTTTCCAGGCTTTTATAGATGAAGAGCTGTTTTCTGTCATTACAGATAAACTGGGAGAACTACTTAAATTGGTAAGTTAAAACATGTATGGGAACAATGCCATTTTTTAAGGGAGGCAAGTTTTGTGAGTTCATGTTTGCTGCCCCTGGCAATGAAGTCCTTCCAAAAGGGGTCTACACTTGAAAGGATTTGCTTCTTGAAGAGTGAATTCTTTCCAATAAAGAATTGACCATGCTCGAGGAGGGAGAAAATTATGAATGTGGCAGAGTTGCTTCCCCTGAAAGACTATTCTTTCGTCTCAAGATAATGCAGGGGTTTAAATTTGTATGGGGTTTATTTTAACAAAAGCTCACAAAATGACATGCCACTGAATCTGAACTGTGAAAGGCTGTCAAACTGTGGTAGCACCTAATATATAGGGCCAAGCTTGATATAGTTGCAAGTAACAGTGGTGACTCTGAATTGTTGAACTAACATACATTTAAATTGGGACACCTACAACAATAACTGTGATTTTTGTCGCACCTGCTTTAGCAAGGTGCGATATAGGAGTTCACTTTTCCGTCCGTCCGTCAGTCATTCCGTTCGTCCGTAGTAACGGACGTCCGTCCGTCCGTACGTCCGTCCGTCAACAATTACGTCGACCCTAGTGTTTAAGTCCATTTCTCGCAAACTATGATACCTACAGTCATCAAACCTGGCATAAAGCTTCTTCTTAGAATGTTCTCGAGGGTTTTTGCTCTTATTTTCACCCCTGACCTATATTTTATGCACTACTGACTTTGTAAAACAGTCCGTCAACAATTACGTCGACCCTAGCGTCGACCCTAGCATTTAAGTCCATTTCTCGCAAACTATGATACCGACAATCATCAAACCTGGCATAAAGCTTCTTCTTACAATGTTCTCGAGGACTGTTGCTCTTATTTTTACCCTTGACCTATGTTTCATGCTCTGCTGACTTCGTAAAATGGTCCCTCAACAGTTACGTTGACCCTAGCTTTTGAGTCCATTTCTCACAAACTATGATGCCTAAAATCATCAAACCTGGCATCAAGCTTCTTCTAAGAATGTTCTCGAGGGCTGTTGCTCTTATTTTTACTTTGACCTATATTTCATGCTCTGCTGATTTTGAAAAATTTGATATTCAAAATTACGTCTACCCTAGTGTGCCTAGAATCATCAAACCTGGCATCAAGTTTCTTCATAGAATGTTCTTGAGGGCTGTTGCAATTAATTTACCCTTGACATATATTTAATGCTCTGCTGACTTTGCAAAATTTTACACCCAAAATTATGTCGGCCCTAGCGTTTTAGTCCTTTTGTCTGAAAGTATGATACCTGTAGTCATCACACCTGGCATAAAGTTTATTCTTAGAACGTTCACAAGGGATGTTGCAATTATTCCTACCCTTGGCCTATATTCTATGCTCTTCCGACTTATTAAAATTTTACATCGAAAATTGTGTTGACCCTAGCTTTATTTTTAGCTCACCTGAGCCGAAGGCTCACAGGTGAGCTTATAGTATAGGCAGGCATCCGTCGTCCGTCCGTCCGTCCGTCCGTCAACATTTTCAAACGACATCTCCTCTGAAACTACAAGGCCCATTGTTACCAAATTTCATATATAGCATCTATAGGCAGGGGGAACCAATAATACTGTTTTTTATCCAAATCGCTTCAGAACTTTGGTTGCTATGGCAACTTAAAGTTTCCATTGACTTGTATGGGAAAAATTGAAAATTTGCATTTATTGCTATTTCTCTGCAGATAATTTGATAAATCTTTTACAGAAATGTTCCTTGGGTAGTTCTCTATCAGCCATATGAAATTTATGTTAATTGCACAATTTGGCTGGTTGCCATGGCAACCGAATGGTTTAAAATAGAAAAAATATTCAAAACTCATCTCCTCAGAAACTATGCAACCAATAAAGCTCAAACTTCACAGAAAGGATCTTGGTACTACCCTCTATAAAAATACTGTTTTTCTTGGCAATTGCTTTAGCAGTTTGGTTGCTATGGCAACTTAAAGTTGCCATTGACTTATAATGGGAAAATGGAAAATTTGCAATTATTGCTACGTCACTGCAGATATTTTGACAAAACTTTCATAGAAATGTTCCTTGAGTAGTCCCAAAACAGCCATATCAAAGGGGGTGTTTCAAAATGGCCCATGCTTAGATTTCCTTCATAATTAATATTTTGATTACCTGGGTTAAACCAATTAATAACCAATTAATAAAATGGGTTAATCAATTTAATTCAAGAACTGCAGGGCTTATGATCGCACCTTGAAGAAACCCTTATCAGACATGATGGGTAGGGCTAAGTTAGGACCTGTCAAATTAACATTATAATTTGAATGCATTCGTTGCCTTCTAAAATCAATTGCAGGTACCCTGAGAATTATTCTGATACCATAACTTTATATGTTGACTTATACAAATATTTTTATAGTCAACAGAATTTGAAAACTGCCAAAAAAAAAACGACTATAAATAATCAAACATGAAAAGTAATTTTAATGTTTAGATCTGTTGCTGTATTTGTCAAGCTATGATTTTTATTCAGAATTAGGGTAAATATATCCCCTCTTTTTGTAAAAAGTTTTAAAAGATTTTGAAACCGGTAAAATAGTTTTCGAAACTGAAATTTGGGGATAGGTCAGGTTTTGGAGAAACTCAGTTTCATAGTAAAGATAAGATCTTTCACTGCAGCACTTGTTTATCTGTGACATAAATTATTATTGAGGTCCTACATTAATACCCATTCTGTATGCAATTGTTTTCTTCACTGGCTAAGATTTGGAAGCCAAGGATAATTCCCAAATCTGTCCCCGCCCCCTCTCTCCTCCTCACACTTCTGAAAACAAGTGTAATCACCCAAAACAGTCAACATATTTTCTATCATCTGTACAGAACGATAAATAAAAGGTGATCAGGTAAAATTAATTTCAGTGTTTACCCTATTTTTTAATGCATCAGTGCCCTGGGTTTTTTGTTTCGAAGATAACTTTATGTTAGTATCTATAGCTGTCTCTAGATGTAAGGCAGAACGTTTCACCTTTTGTTTCCAACTGCTGCCTGCATCAAGTGCTAGTGTGTTGGCTTGTATTTTTACATTGCCTACACCATAGGAAGACTTATCCATTATTCTTATTTCAACTATTGACTGCATCAAGTGTTAGTGCCCTGAATTTAATTTGTTTACATTTTTGGCTTGTTCCTGTACACTGAACAGGCGTAAGGCAAGACTCCAACACCGGACTGCATCAAGTGTCCGTTCACTAAAGATTCAAACAAAAAACAAGGAAAGAGGCAAATCATCTGGGCACAACAGTTTATGATGGAAGATAAGCTGACACTTAGCAAGCTCGGGAAGATTCTCAACCCATCATCAACATATTTACAGCAAACATATCACTTATGTTGAGAAACAGCAACGTAAAATAAGTTTTCAGTTGTGAAAAGATGCAACTAATTTGCGACTGATAATTTACTCACTTCTTGACTATCATCAGCATTACTGGAAATGTCTATTTCGGTACTGTTAATCTTGGGCCTGCAACCCGACCATAGGTATTCAGAAAACCGGAAGTCGACCTCACGGCATCGGGGTTATGTTAATCCATATGTATCCGTACGTTGTACAGGTATAAGACAATGGGTGATTATAAGAATCTGAATTTGATCAAATAAAACTAAAGCTGAGCCTATAGCAACAATTCATGAGGAAACCAGTGCCTACAAAGCATCAGTTTAAACTGCTAGGGCTCTAAAATAGTTTTCCTGAGCTGCAAATAAGGTATGTTATCAGGCTAGGTAAAATAATTACCGGGTTATTATTTTGAAAAAAAAAAAATCTGGAAAGTTTCTTGTGTTAATGGGGTTGGACAAGGCGACATTTCATCGATATGCTTTTTAATCTGAATTGGGATAATAGAGAAATGGTAACGTTCACTTTTACGTGTCATGAGGAATCAAGAAAAAATACATTGCTACAAGATAATGCTTTTCTACTGTATTGGGGTGCCCGACAGCCCACATTCTGTGGCCCTGAAGTATAGTTTACCGGGCTCTGAATTTCTTTAATTTTCTTGTACACATATAAGAGGTATTCAGCATGATTTATGGTTAGTATAAAATCTTGACAACAACTGGATCATACTTTAACTGATAATCAATTTTTGAGATAGATGTGGTTTTTAGCTGATTTTGAGGGGTTATACCAAACAAGATACATTTTATACATAACCCGTTTCTTGAAACATGAATACACATATTTCTAAAATGTTTCGCATTAATTCACTGATTTAAGTTCATAAATGAAATTGCAAAATCTGAATATTTGATAGTTCTAGGAACGGTATTTTAAGGGGACCCTCATTTTCAGGGTAGAAGTTACTTAAGTCAATCCTGTGCTATGCTGAGCGTGTGAACTGAGGTAAATAATCCATAAGCAACACTGTTAGTCCTTAGGCAACACATATACATAGAATTAAAAAATCTAAGCATGGGCAGATTCCTATGTAAAATTAACATAGGCTGAAACTCCGCCTTTATGCAAATTGAGCTATTTGGCTGATTGCCATTGCAACCGAATGGTTAAAAATAGAATAAATATTCAAAAATCATCTCCTCAGAAACTATGCAACCAATAAAGCTCAAACTTCACAGAAAGGATCTCGGTACTACCCTCTATTAAATTACTGTTTTTCTTGGCAATTGCCTCAGCAGTTTGGTTGCTTTGGCAACTTAAAGTTGCCATTGACTTATAATGGGAAAATGGAAAATTTGCATTTATTGCTATGTCATTGCGGATATTTTGACAAAACTTTTATACAAATGTTCCTTGAGTAGTCCCCAACCAGCCATATCAAATTTATGCAAATTGAGCTATTTGGCTGATTGCCATTGCAACCGAATGGTTAAAAATAGAAAAATTTTAAAATATCATTTTTGCAGAAACTGGAGCCCCGGTAGCTCAGTGGGTTAAGCGCTGGCCTACTGATCTAGCGGTCGCGGGTTCGAGCCCCGCTGGAGGCGGAGTTCTTTCCATCGTAAACGGGGCTCCATTGCACACAGCCTTTCATTATCACAAGCCCATCGTCCTGATATGACTGAAATACTGTTGAAAAGGACGTAAAATCGCAAGTCATCCATCCATCCATCCTATTTTGCAGAAACTATATGGCCAGTAAAGCTCAAACTTTACAGAAACGATCTTAGTACTAGCCTCTATAAAAATACAGTTTTTCTTGGCAATTGCCCCAGCAGTTTGGTTGCTATGGTAACTTAAAGTTGCCATTGACTTATAATGGGAAAATGGAAAATTTGCATTTATTGCTATGTCACTGCGGATATTTTGACAAAACTTTTATACAAATGTTCCTTGAGTAGTCCCCAACCAGCCATATCAAATTTATGCAAATTGAGCTATTTGGCTGATTGCCATTGCAACCGAATGGTTAAAAATAGAAAAATTTTAAAATATCATTTTTGCAGAAACTGTGGCCGGTAAAGCTCAAACTTTACAGAAATTGCAACCGAATGGTTAAAAATAGAAAAATTTTAAAATATCATTTTTGCAGAAACTATATGGCCAGTAAAGCTCAAACTTTACAGAAACGATCTTAGTACTAGCCTCTATAAAAATACAGTTTTTCTTGGCAATTGCCCCAGCAGTTTGGTTGCTATGGTAACTTAAAGTTGCCATTGACTTATAATGGGAAAATGGAAAATTTGCATTTATTGCTATGTCACTGCGGATATTTTGACAAAACTTTTATACAAATGTTCCTTGAGTAGTCCCCAACCAGCCATATCAAATTTATGCAAATTGAGCTATTTGGCTGATTGCCATTGCAACCGAATGGTTAAAAATAGAAAAATTTTAAAATATCATTTTTGCAGAAACTGTGGCCGGTAAAGCTCAAACTTTACAGAAATTGCAACCGAATGGTTAAAAATAGAAAAATTTTAAAATATCATTTTTGCAGAAACTATATGGCCAGTAAAGCTCAAACTTTACAGAAACGATCTTAGTACTAGCCTCTATAAAAATACAGTTTTTCTTGGCAATTGCCCCAGCAGTTTGGTTGCTATGGTAACTTAAAGTTGCCATTGACTTATAATGGGAAAATGGAAAATTTGCATTTATTGCTATGTCACTGCGGATATTTTGACAAAACTTTTATACAAATGTTCCTTGAGTAGTCCCCAACCAGCCATATCAAATTTATGCAAATTGAGCTATTTGGCTGATTGCCATTGCAACCGAATGGTTAAAAATAGAAAAATTTTAAAATATCATTTTTGCAGAAACTGTGGCCGGTAAAGCTCAAACTTTACAGAAACGATCTTAGTACTAGCCTCTATAAAAATACAGTTTTTCTTGGCAATTGCCCCAGCAGTTTGGTTGCTATGGCAACTTAAAGTCGCCATTGACTTATAATGGGAAAATGGAAAATTTGCATTTATTGCTATGTCACTGCAGATATTTTGACAAAACGTTTATAGAAATGTTCATTGAGTAGCCATATCAAATTTAGCTAATTGAGCTATTTGGCTGATTGTCATTGCAACCGAATGGTTAAAAATAGAAAAATTTTAAAATATCATTTTTGCAGAAACTGTGGCCGGTAAAGCTCAAACTTTACAGAAACGATCTTAGTACTAGCCTCTATAGAATTGCTGTTTTTCATGGCAATTGCTTCAGCAGTTAGGTTGCTATGGCAACTTATAGTTTCCATTGACCTATAATGGGAAAAATGGAAATCCGCAATTTTTGCTATCTCACTGCAGTTACTTGGATTTTTTTTCCTACAGAAATGTTTCTTGAGTAGTCCTCTATGATTCATATTCATATTAATTTTGTCCAAATCACCGAATTTAATTAGTTGCCATGATGGCAACATAAAGGAAATTTTTTTTTAAAAAATATTCAAAAATCTTTCCTCAAAAACTGTATATTGGGATGAAGCTGAATCTTTGCATACATGTTCATGACATTAGCCACTACATAAATATTGTTTTCTATTATTGTTGCCCACGTGGTTTCATTGCTATGGCATTTTAAAGTTTCCATAGACTAACAACTCAGTCAAAGTTGAAATTAGGCTACATTGTACAATTTACTTTATAGAGTTACCTACCCTTGAGTGCTGAGGATGAATGGACTCAGGTGAGCTACAGGACCAATGGTCCTCTGGTTGTCCATTTCTCATACAAATTCTTTTAACTAAAGTCTTTACTACTGTGGAAGCCCAATGCAGGTGCGACATAGCATTCCGCGGAATTCTTGTCTAAAAGATAATAAACTTTGATTTTACAATGCAGTAATGTATCCAAAAGATATAGATGGAATGGCAAACAGCGTATGCCCTTAGCAGACTGCTTCAGAGGAGCAGTCTGATCTGGGTCTGCACTGTTTGCCCAGACCTAGCTGTCCAAATACTTAGAATTTTTATGGTATTTCTCATTGCTGTTTTATACTGCAGGACTGGGAACATCGGCAAGAAGAAGATCGTCTACTCATTGAGCGACTCTTGATCCTCATCAGAAATATTCTACATGTACCATCAGACCCTGCTGCGGAGCAGGTGAGCAAAGTTTCCCCAGAGTATGAGATATGCAAAACACCAGATAAGATGCATTTTTGAGGATAATTCTGGGATAATTTTCTTATTTTGTTAACCTAACCACACTATTCCTGGGCAGGCTTAGACCTTCTAAGCAGTTAACCTGTACTACGTGCACTTACTTTCACCTGTAACTGACAACTGCTCTTCCGCTGATTCAAGAAGGGCAGTTGTCACTTACTATTGAAAGTAAGTGCACTTAGTACTGGTTAACCGCTTAGGAGGTCTATGCCTGCCCAGGAATAGTGTGGTTAGGCCGACATGACCATACCTGTTTACCATGGACGTTAAACAATTACACAACAACAACGTATTGTTCTAATGAAGGGTCACAACACAGATTTTTTACGGGAAAATTTGGGTAATTTTTCCTAAATTATCATTGTTACCCCTTCTTATCTGGATCACTGAGCTTGTTATTGTAACTTTTGAGCTGTAAAAGGAAAAAATGGTGGGGGAAAACATGTGATGGCTGTGAAAATTTACAGCAGTCCTGATAAGACTCAACAAATGGATTATAAGGAATATACATGTACATAGTTCATTACAAAGACTGATCAGACTGAACAGATCTGCATGTCTGTATCCTTAGGTATGTTTCTTATGGCATATGCTGTCAACAACATGAACCTTTGGAGGCTCAATAACATCGTAGTTTAAATAAGAGCTTACTGTGCCAGGGGTAATAGGTTGAATTCCCAGCCGCAGTGGAATTCTATACACCCTAAACTGAGTAATATTATACACAGCCTTTCATTATCATCCTGCCATCATCTCAGTATGATTGAAAGGGAAGTAATTTTGAAAGGGATGTATCTGAAGTAATGTTTAACTTTTAAAATGCAGAAAAATCCATCATACAAAAAAATCAACTAGTTGAAAAGGGGAATAACTCTGTATGTACTAGTACAGTATTATTTTGGATTTGTAGAGAACTGACGATGATGCCAGCATTCATGATCAAGTTTTGTGGTAAGTGATAACATAACTGAGTGTTGCCTCAAAAGGATACCTTCAGTCAGTTAACCCTTTTTAGACCGGATACCCGTTTTGGGAACATATGCAAACAGTGCAGACCCAGTTCAGACGCCGCAAGATGGGGCGTCTGATCAGGGTCTACACTGTTTGCTTACAGAAATTTCTATGCAAAATACAATAATAGTGAAAATATTCACCAAAAAAACCCCAAAACTAGAAATAGACTTATCCAAATGAAAAGGATGGAAAAGTCCACTGTTCAAAAAGGGTGAAATAGGTTACTTGAATGTTGATATAACACATGCTGCTAAATTAGCTTTTGGATTACTATATTTGGCCTAAGATAGAAATACCCTATGGTTTTTGTCTCGACTGCAAGTAGCAGACGCAAAGCATAGGTAATGCTTTTCTGGTGTGGTCAACATTGGGTGCGGCGTAACCATTATATCAGGTTTTGTGGTTTAAGCCTGTTTTGTGACAATGTGCTATTAGACGAGACACCGCATTCCGCACAATTCTTGTCTTCTTTTGATATTATATGTCTGAAACGGATAGTGCTGGAAGGGTGTCTGGGAAAAAAGGACATGCTTTGTTTTGGGTATGCAAGTAGAGTATTCTCGACTTCCACTCTTGTCAGCCTTTATTATTCAGCATTTTACTGGGCACAGTTCCATTTGTGATAAACTATGTTATAGTGGAGCTTCATTAAAAAAATTCGGATGTAACACTGTCATGTCTCGCCCCCCTTTGAGATAGAAGTGTCCATGTGGCTTAGTCGTTCGCAGTTTGGACTTTGGATTATTGGGGCCCCCTTTGAGACAGAAGTGTCCATGTGGCTGAGTTGGACGCAGTCTGGACTTTGGATTATGGGGTCTCAGGTTTGAGTTCTACCAGAGGTGAGACTGTCTGAACCTAAATGAAGGAAATAATGTTTAAAGGGACATAAAACCACCAAGTCATCCATGCATCCCATTGAGAGACTAAACAACAAAGAAATATAAGGCAAATTAGCATTTAGACTAAACTACAAAGAAATATAAAGCAAATGAGCATTAAATGCTCATTTGCCTTACATATCTTTGTTGTTTATTCTTAAAATTACTTACAATATTATGCCTTTTGTTGACTTTGAACATAGCACAGTAAAAGGCCTGTTCTGTTCTTGCTAAAATTTTATCTTTCTTTAACAGGGCAATGCATGTCAGCGGCCTGGAGGATATTTTATTGTACATTGCCAGCTCAGAAGAGGAGAGAAATCTGTCTATGCACATGCTGGAGATTATTTCCCTTATGTTTAGAGAGCAGGTAGGATGGTAGAAATAATGGAAGAAAATTGTATCAGTGCATATGCTTGAGTTTATCTCCCTTATGTTGAGGGTAGAAGTATGGGAAAGAAATTGTCAGTTCATATACTAGAGATTATCTCCCTTATATTTAGAGAGCCGGTAATGGGAGAGAAATGTGAATTCAATGAAACAACCATGTATGATTACTGCTTTTACATTTTATAGTACGATTGGTTGAAAAACACTCAGAAAATGCCTGGAAAATAAAAAAAGTAGTTTATTGTGCATTTGTATTGTGAAGTCTTTCAACAACAAAAAAAAAAAAAAGAAAGGCTTTGATGCTAATAAAAGTGAAAAGAAAAGCTTTTATCAAGGCAGCAACTAACCTTAGGTAATATGATGTAAGGATTGTGAGTAAGCAAGCCTGAAACCATGTTTGAACAGCACAAGCATTCCATGATTTAAAACAAAAAAAAGTTTTGTTCCATTAGAACATGGCCTCAAACAGCTATGCATGTAGATATCTATGCAAGAATAATTCTTACATTATGCCCATCAGTAGAACCGCCTTTCTGCCAGATGATCACAATGTGCATTGTTACTTAAAAATAAGACAAACTGCCCCAGCAGTATCATTAGTTCTCCTGTAATCCAGAGCTTTGGTTACCATAAAATTCTAAAAATTGGTACACCTTAAGTAATTACCATCCTCAAAACAGAACAGTTTGATTGTCTCGCCTTCGAAGCAGATGCGAGACATATGTATTGCTTTTCTGGTGTCGGCGGCGGCGTTGGCAGCGTAAACTTTTGTCAAGGTTTTGCGTTTAGGTCATTTTCTCAGAAACTATAAGGGCTAGAGCCATGAAACTTGGGTCATGCATACATCTGGAAGAGTACAGCTGAAAGCAATCATCATTGTTGAGTCTTGACCTAGATTTTACGGTAGACTGGCTTCTCAATTTTTTGTCGTTTTTGCGTTTAGGTCATTTTCTCAGAAACTATAAGGGCTAGAGCCATGAAACTTGGGTCATGCATACATCTGGAAGAGTACAGCTGAAAGCCATCATCAATGTTGAGTCTTGACCTAGATTTTAAGGTTGACTGACTTCGCAATTTTTTGTCGAGTTTTTGCGTTTAGGTCATTTTCTCAGAAACTATAAGGGCTAGAGCCATGAAACTTGGGTCATGCATACATCTGGAAGAGTACAACTGAAAGCCATCATCAATGTTGAGTCTTGACCTAGATTTTAGGGTTGATTGACTCGGTAATTTCTTGTTGAGTTTTTGCGTTTAGGTCATTTTCTCAGAAACTATAACGGCTAGAGCCATGAAACTTGGGTCATGCATACATCTGAAAGAGTAACTTTCAAAGCCATCATCTGTATTGAGTCTTGTTTTTCAGTGCAGTAATACATCAGAAAGATGCAGATGGAATGGCAAACAGCGTAGAGTCTGATCAGACTGCTCCTGCTGAGACCTGCCTTTCCCAGTATTTAAAATTTTTATGGTATTTTTTGTGTTTCAGACCCCTGAAATGTTAGCATCTGCTGGTGTTCAAAGATCACTGACAGAGAAAGAAAAAGATGAAAGGTATATTGCATAAGACAGTCACAGTGCTCCAGATAAGATTGGGCAACAGGGATAATTGAGGGATAAATTTCATCATTTATGTATAAAAACATAGGTTGTGACCCCTCATTAGAACCGTCTTGGTAAGACAGTTCTATTAAGAGGCACAACATGCTTTGGTTGAGAAATAAGAAAATAATCCTGGAATTATCCTCAAATCACACCTTACTTGGAGTTCTGAGTTAGTAGAGTCGGCAGCGTAAGCTTTGTATTGATTTTTCTGGCGAAGCTTGTTACGACCTGGCGGAGGTAACAAAAAGATGGAAGTTAACCAGCAACAAGCCTGTTTTTAAAGTTAACAAAATTTATTTACTTGTACATCAAAATAAAACAGTCATTAATTAATCAAGAGAATATGTAATTAACGATACCTTATTTTAATCTGAATGTCCCTCAGAATTTAAAATACAAGTCCTTTAATAATTTCTGATCCCAGAAGATAAAGTATGTATGAGCACATGAATATTTCCAAATCCAATATATTTAAATTCCAGTATAACTTATTTTACTATAGACTGGTGAAAGTTTTCATACCAAGATGATCTAAATGAAAATCTGTCCTCTTTATATAATATCTAGGAACATTCCGGAACTAACCAAAAATAGATCTTACCAAAAAGTACTCAATTCTGACATAATTTCATACCAGAAGATTCTTAATGTTTACAACAGAAAGGTCTAATATTTTCTCAGTACTAAAAATAGTTATTCCAGAATGTTCTAAAGTACAATGTAAACAACTTGTTTATTTCAAACCTAGTAAACATCTAAAAACTGCAAAATCATGGTAAAAGAAAATATTTACACCAACTTAAACACCATATTCATAACACTTCCCCTCTTCAAGGAAAAGAAAGTTTTATGAAATAAAGCTTTCTTTTGCCATATGACCAATTATGAAACAAAATTAAGTTTAATGCATATACACTGTATATATATCAGTACTAATCCCGACATCATGTAGTAATAGCCAAATTTAGGCTCTTGAAAGTGCATCCGGGATAATATTATCTTTTCCTCTGATATGTCTGAAGTCAAGATTGTACTCCTGCAACATGAGACTCCACCTGAGTAACCGCTGATTTTTGTTCTTCATTTTATGAATGAAGGTCAGTGGATTGTGATCACTGAAGACAACAATTGGTGTGGCTGAAGAAGATAAGTACACTTCAAATTGCTGAAGAGCAAGGATGAGAGATAAACACTCTTTTTCAATAGTAGAGTAATTTCTCTGATGTTTTTTGAACTTCTTAGAAAAGTAACAAACAGGGTGATCCACACCATCATTATCTCCTTGAATCAAAACACTGCCTGCACCAACGTCACTAGCATCTACCGCCATTTTAAATGCTTTGTTGAAGTCTGGTGCTAAGAGAACTGGAGCACCCTTAAGTATGGCCTTAAGCTTATCAAAGGACTTTTGACAGTCTTCATTCCAAATATATTTCTTTCCTTTACCTAGCAAATTTGTCAAGGGTTCTGCAATTACAGAGAAGTTATTACAGAACTTCCTATAATATCCTGCCATACCAAGAAAGCGCATCAGTTGTCTCTTGCATGTAGGTACAGGAAAATCCGAGATAGCCTCCACTTTAGCTTCTACAGGTTTTACCTGACCTTGACCCACAACATGTCCTAGAAATGTCAAATTTGCGTGACAGAATTCACTTTTTGCTAAATTGATTGTCAATTTTGCATCACTAAGTCTTTGAAAGAATTCTCTGATAGTCTGTAGATGTAGTTTCCATTCATCGTTGAAGATGATTGCATCGTCGATGTATGCTTTACACCACCCAGATCAGATGTCAAGCTATTTATAAGTCTCTGAAACGTTGCTGGAGAGTTTTTCATACCAAATGGCATAACCTTATACTGATAGAGTCCATCTGGTGTAACAAATGCCGAAATCTCCTTAGCTCTGTCTGTCAAAGGAATTTGCCAAAATCCTTTCAGAAGATCAAATTTAGTAACATATTTGGCTTGTCCAATTTGATCAATACAGTCATCAATACGTGGGATTGGAAATGTATCCGTTTTAGTCACAGAATTAACTTTTCGATAGTCTGTACACATGCGAAAAGTTCCATCAGGTTTTGGCACAAGAATACATGGAGAACTCCAGTCACTTTGACTTGGTTCAATAAAGTCATTGTCCAGCAAATATTGAATCTCTTCCCTTAGATACTGTTGCTTCACAGGGTTCATTCTATATGGATGTTGCTTCACAGGCTTTGCGCCATCAATGTCAACATCATGAAAGATTTTGTCAGTCCTGGTTGGAATGTCCGGAAATAAGTGCTCATATTCAAGAATTAACTGTTTCAGTTCAAGTCTCTTGACTGGATCCAGGTGTGACAGTTTCTGGTCGAGATCCTTTAAGATGTCAGAATTCTGGAGTTTTGATGATGAGGGATCAGACTTTATAAAGTTCATATCCTCAGAGTCCATTTCAGATTGCTCTTGAGGGACAGAATTTACTACGCTTATTGGTGAAACAACTGAATTATCCCTATCAATGTACTTTTTCAACATATTAATATGACATAACTGTTTTTCCTTGCGCCTCCCAGGTGTGTTGATAATATAATTTACATCACTGAGCTTTTTGTCAACAGTGTAAGGGCCGTAATATCTGGCCTGCAGAGGTCGGCCAGGAATTGGCAAAAGAGCAAGTACCTTCTCTCCAGGTTTAAAATTTCTTTCCCTGGCATTTTCATCATAATGAAATTTCATTTTGTTTTGAGCTGATTTGAGATTGTACCGAGCAGCTTCACAGGCTTTTGACAATCTGTTATTGAAGTCAGAAACATACTGAAGCAAATTCAAAGAACTGTTATCATCAGAAAGAAATTTCTCTTTCAAAAGTTTCAGTGGTCCACGAACTGTGTGACCAAAAACAAGCTCAAATGGGCTGAAACCAAGAGATTCTTGTACAGATTCCCTAGCAGCAAATAACAGGAAATGAATGCCTTCATCCCAATCCTTTTCAGTGTCAAAGCAGTAAGATCTGATCATGTTTTTCAGTGTTTGATGAAATCGTTCTAAGGCACCTTGACTTTCAGGATGATATGCTGATGACCGATATTGCTTAATGCCTAATTCATGCATTACTTGCTGAAATATTCCTGACATAAAATAAGATCCTTGATCTGACTGAACAGATTTAGGGAGACCTACAAATGTGAAAAACTTCACAAGAGCCTTAACTATGGTCTTTGTCTTAATATTCCTAAGTGGAATTGCTTCTGGGAAATGTGTGGAAGCACACATTATGGTTAAAAGATATTCACAACCTGACTTTGTTCTGGGTAAAGGACCTACACAATCAATAATTATTCTGCTAAAAGGTTCCTCAAATGCAGGAATTGGCTGCAAATGGGCTTTAGGGATAGTTTGATTAGGTTTTCCTACCATTTGACATGTATGGCAAGATTTGCAATGTTTAGAAACATCAGATTTTAACCCTGGCCAGTAGAAATGATTAAGAATCTTGTGATAGGTCTTGTTTACACCTAAATGACCTGACATGGGAGTTTCATGGGCCATGTTTAAAATTTCAGGGTGATAAACCCTTGGAACCACAATTTGGTGGTTAACAGTCCACTCGTCTTCTGCTGAGACATCAGGAGGACGCCATTTTCTCATCAAAATGTCATTTTTGACATAATAGCAAACAGGAACCTGGGACATGTCATTTTCATCTAAGACCCTTTCAAATAAAGGTGAGATCTCAGGATCACTGTGTTGTTCTTTGCAAAGCTGTGACCTTGACAGCAGGTCATTACCTTGGTCATTTGAAAATGAAGGAGAGTGATCTGGGTTGGACACAGATGAGGTGTGAGTAAAGTCTGTCTGCATGTCAGACAGGCTGGGTGAAAGAGATTTTGAAATCTCATCATTAAAAGACTGACCTATAAAAGTATCAGTTAAATCAATGTCCTGATTCCCATCATTCAATATGGCTTTCTTTGCCATAGCCCTAGTGACAGCACACGAGGGGTAAAGGTCAGGAATTTCCTGCTCAATGGGGTCAGGTGGTTGATCAACACAAGGTGTGTTGGTCAAAAGTGGATTAACCACAACCTTATCTCCTGCTAGGTCATTGCCTAACAATAAGTGAACACCTTTAAAAGGTAATGAAGGTCTAATACCAACAGCCACTGGACCAGAAATTAAGTCTGAGGACAAATAAATGTTATGAAGCGGTACACTAACAAATCCACATTCTACACCCTGAATAAGGACACTTGTCCCAGAAGAAGTCTTCTCGGAAAATGGCAGGGTATCTGCCAAAATAAGGGATTGAGAAGCTCCAGTATCTCGTAAGATAGTAATAGGGGTAGACTGGGCAAAGTCACAAATTAGTGACACAAAACCTTCTGATAAGAATGGTTCATAAATCTCCATAACAGAATCAGTCTCAGAAATTTTGGCCTGAATAGGAATTTGATCCTGAACACAAGACTGTGGCATTGACCGTAAAGAGGTAAGACCTGTGGGTTTTGGACCCTCTTGTTTTTCTCTCTTCCTCTTTAAAAGTAAGCATTCAGAAATTATATGTCCCGTTTGCTTACAATAATTACAAATAGGCTGAGATAAGGGATTTTGACCTTTGTTTTCACCAGGGGGTTTTGGTTTTGGAGTATATGAGGGACTGGAATTGCCAGATGGATTACTGGGACTGAATTTTGGACCTGACTGAGGGAAAAAGGTCTTTTTAGGAAAAGGCTTGTGCACAAAAGAAGTCTTATGAGTTAAAGCATAATCATCAGCCAAACGAGCTGCTGCCTCTAAAGTTTCGACTTCCTTTTCATCTAGAAATGATTTAATGTCAGAATTAATGCACCTTTTAAACACCTCAACAAGCATGAGCTGTCTAAGTTTACCATGATCAGAGCCCACTTTCTTTGATGAGCTCCACCTATCAAATAACTGCTCTTTTGTCCTAGCAAATTCAACATAAGTTTTGTCATTTTCTTTTCTACAGTTCCTTAATTTCTGCCTGTAAGCCTCAGGGACCAACTCATAAGCCTTAAGAATAACTTCTTTTACTTTGTCATAATCTGAGCTCTGCTCAAGAGAAAGTTGAGTATAAATTTCGCGAGCCTTGCCGATCACAACGCTCTGAAGAAGCAAAGTCCAATGCTCTTTTGGCCATTTCAAATTTTCAGCTACTTTTTCAAAGTGAAGAAAATATTTATCAACTTCTTTTTCTTGAAATGGAGGAACAAGTCTGATGTGTTTGGTAACATCAAAAACTTTTTTAGAGTCCAAAGGCAAAGACTTTGATGTGGTCTTTTCTTGCATTTCCATTTCTTTCATTCTAATCTGAAATTGTCTTTCTCTTTCTTTTTCTTCTTTTTCAAATTTTAATTTCTCTTTTTCTATTTCAACTCGTTCCTCCTTTTCTAACTTCAGTTTTTCATGTTCTAGTCTTTCTTTTTCTTGCTCTAATTTTTGCCTCTGCAACCTTTCTTCTCTTTCTAATGTTTCAAGCCTAATTCTTTCCTCATGCTCTAACCTTAATTTTTCTATTTCAAGTTGTCTCTGAATTTCTAATTCTCTCATCTGCAAATCTGTCTGAGTGACAAGAATGTGAGAGGTTGCAGAGGAATCAAAAATTTCTTCATCAACAAAGAACTGAATCAAAATATTCTTAATTTCATGTTTTAACATAGACCTTTTGACTGAAGATAATTCATAATGTGCTGCAATATCCAATAAGTCTGTCTTTTTGGCCAAGTTCAACAGCTCCTGAGAAGGCGCAGCAATGAATTCATTGAGATCAAAAGACATGGTTGCTTTTTGCTGGCTTTACTTGTTTGAATAACAGTGAAAGCTTTTCTTTTTTTTTTTTTAATTCAGAATTATTTGATGCACTAGAAATTTCAATCCCGGACTCGAGCCCCCAAATTGTTACGACCTGGCGGAGGTAACAAAAAGATGGAAGTAAACCAGCAACAAGCCTGTTTTTAAACTTAACAAAATTTATTTACTTGTACATCAAAATAAAACAGTCATTAATTAATCAAGAGAATATGTAATTAACGATACCTTATTTTAGTCTGAATGTCCCTCAGAATTTAAAATACAAGTCCTTTAATAATTTCTGATCCCAGAAGATAAAGTATGTATGAGCACATGAATATTTCCAAATCCAATATATTTAAATTCCAGTATAACTTATTTTACTATAGACTGGTGAAAGTTTTCATACCAAGATGATCTAAATGAAAATCTGTCCTCTTTATATAATATCTAGGAACATTCTGGAACTAACCAAAAATAGATCTTACCAAAAAGTACTCAATTCTGACATAATTTCATACCAGAAGATTCTTAATGTTTACAACAGAAAGGTCTAATATTTTCTCAGTACTAAAAATAGTTATTCCAGAATGTTCTAAAGTACAATGTAAACAACTTGTTTATTTCAAACCTAGTAAACATCTAAAAACTGCAAAATCATGGTAAAAGAAAATATTTACACCAACTTAAACACCATATTCATAACAAGCTGTTCTATGACAGTGGGCAGACAAGTGAGACACTGCATTCTGTGGATTTCTTATGTATTTGACATATTTAACGGAGCTTAATGCATTATCATTCACTGGTATTTTAATAATATATGTATATTTTATTTTACTGGCGTTGGATATGGTGCGGTGTATGTCACTGATATTTTACCATAAAAATTTTTAGTATTGGGACAGATAGACCTGATCAAACAGTACAGACCTTATACTCCCAAAGGAATAGACTGAGCAGGGTCCTCACTGTTTGCCAGTCCATCTGCATCTTTAGACTTGTTACTGCATTGTAAAACAATATTGTCCAGTTTAAGTGCAATTTTGGTAATTATTTTAGGTGTCCCAAGTTTTAGGAATTTTATGGTGTTTTACTGGCATTTGATAGTAAATAGTATAAGTCGCTGATGTCTTAAAGCATTTGGCCTAACTGTTCTAAGGGCATTCTTCAGGTAAAGGATTACACTTTTAGGGAAGAAACTCTGTCATTTTCATTTTTACTTTTTTTTCATTAAGGGTCAACTCTTAAAAGAAAGAATTTGCTCCCTGAGAATAAGATTCAATGACTAGTGTTCCATTATGGTAAAGCAGATTTTTTCCTTTAAGTGTAGACCCACTTTGGCAGCTAGCTCATTCAGGGAAGCAATCAGGAAGTCACAAAAGTTGTTATCATTTGTAAAATTGGCAGAAAAGTTCGGAGGTGTACCCATGCACTTTAATTCGTTTTTGAGCTTTATCAATTTAAGTTTACTTCTTTTTGCAGAGAACTTGAAGCAGTACGTGAGCAGGAGAGATTACAGAAAAAGGCTAATGTGATGAAGTTTAGCACCAGGTAGATAATACATTCGAAGCTTTAGAAAAAGAATGAAGATTCGTGAACCACATTGTAAATACAATATGCCATTTGAAAATAGCAAATAATTTGATCTGAAGCAGACATCCATCATATACATACATTTTCAAACTGACCAGTTGGGATGGCAATTCTGACCTATGATACTCATAACAAAAATGCTCATCCGCATTGCATATAAAAAAAAACTGTTTGAGCACAGAACATATGAATTTGTATACGATTATTAATCTAGATTTTGCTATATATCCAGTTAATATTTGCTTGTTCAGCATATGTATGTATATTGCTGTTGTAATAACGTGTTATTTATTGGTTGATGTAACAAGTGAACTTATTGATTGAAGTAACAAGAGAACTTTATTGGTTGGTGTAATAAGAGAACACAATTTAAAAAAAGAATTAAAAATTACATAACAAAAAAAAGATTCCTTGACTTGTACTGGTTAAGTTAGGTACTATCTGTCATTTCACTTAGGCATTCAAGATTTGGAGGCACCTATGTTGTGAAAAACATGAAATCCATCAGTGAAAATGACCTCATCTACCACAAGTCTCAAGCTGATGTTGGTAAAATCACACTTGATGCAAACAAAAAGCCAAAAAAGAAGGCAAAGAACCGTAAACCAATCATTGAGAAGGAGATTGTGCGACGTTCCACCCTGAGTATACGGCTGAGTTTGAAAGAGTTCTGTGTTCAGTTTCTGGAGAATTGTTACAATCCTCTCATGTATGCTGTTAAGGTGAGTAACATCTTAATTTCTTAATAATGCAGAATTAAAATTTTGCAGCAATTAATTCTAATGAAATTTTCTTCCTTGTAAAAGTCCAGAAAAAATAAACAGCCCTTAAAATTTTATTGGTTTACAGTATTTACAAGGTTTTGAATTTGTAGTTGTCATAATGTTCTTTGCGGGCTTGGTATAAAAGGCATCAGCATTTTACAACAGCTTTATTTTTGCAAAATTATGCAAGTGGTAAGTTTCGTAAACATAAAACTTTTGCAAATATTTCCTTATATATGGCACACAGAATTATTTGTATATCACACCCTGCTAGCTTCCAATTTGCACAAGTCTATTTGTCCTTCCTAGGAATGTTTCATAAACCAGCTGTAAAACAGGTCAGTATTTCTGTTAGGATTATAGAAGAATCCGTCACGAGGGTCACTGTTCGGCGTCACGAGGCTTGCCGAGTGATGCTGAACAGTGATCCCCAGTGACGGATTTTTCTATCCGCACCTCACACCCATGACAGATACTTTTTCTTGCGTATAACCTTTTATTTTTACTTTAGAATTTGTTAAAATGCGTAGTTTTAGAGCTTGAGAGGTTTCTTTTTGATTTTGAAACAAGGCGCCGCTTTCAACGACTGCCATTCGGCTCTTTACGTCAACGACTGGCGTGCATAAACTTTCGTCATTTTACCGTCTTCGTGATGTCATCATCTAACGTACGTGAGCACCTATACAACCAATGCATTGACAGCTCGTGATTTTTCCGGTCCTGGGTCAGAACACCAGGGTAAGACAAGATTTTCTATCCCAGGTGAAATGAATGGCATTTTCTATCCAGTGTGCAAGAAAAAATGTGCTGCTTCTGTTATAGTAAGAATCTGTTAATCTAGTGAAAATGTGTGAAATATGTTTTATCATTCTGTAAAAAATTATAAAAATTGGGAACCTAAAAGAATTACTGTTATTGTCTAAAGAAAGGAATAGTAAGGTTTCACAATGCAATAAACCGCCCAAACGATGTGGATGGAATGGCAAACAGGGTAGGCCCTGATCAGACTGCTCCTTTAGGAGCAGGCTGAGCTGAGTCTGCACTGTTTGCTCAGACCTGTCTGTCCCAATACTTAGAATTTTTTCGGTATGCATTCAAATTTTCTAAAACATGCCATATTCACCCATGAATTGGCAAGGCAAAAATTCTCTTATGGCAAAGCTGAATACAGTAGGGATGTCATGTAAGGATGCTGTGTTTATATTCATAATTGCCAGGCTGCTTATTTTCCAGGACATATTAAACCGAGAGAAGTCACAAGAACATGACGAGACTTACTATCTGTGGGCAATTAAGTTCTTTATGGAGTTTTGTAGACTTCATTTTAAGCAAGTAGATCAGATTGGGTAAGTGGATCTCTTTCTTGTGCTAAGGACATCTGTTTCACTGCTAGTTTATAGGCAGATGTGTCTGAACAAACAGTGGAGACCCAGATCAGACTGCAGGAGCAGATATGAGCCTCCACACAATGCCATGTCATGATATAACCAACAAAGTGGCACCACACAGCCGCCCAGTCTGATCAGGGTCTTTCATGTGCGCTTAAAGGGTAGCTAAGTTTCTAAGCTTCCCAAAGCAGACAGCGAAGACTCTGATCAGACTGGGTGGATGACTATGCTGATCTGAGTCTTCACTGAGTCCACATGCCACTTTGTTGGTTTTTCATGCCGCAGCATAGAGATCGGTGTAGGTGACTGGATACACTTTCTAGAGAAGCAAAGGCTCGATACTGACCAAAATACTGTCTCAAAGGGCTGTTAAACCCCAAACAACCAACCATCTAGGAAAGCAACTCTGCAATTTTCACTGTTGTCTCCCTTTTCAATGAGGGTCAACTCTAAAAGGAAAGCATTTGCTCCTAGAGGAGTAAATTCTTTCCTTTAAGAGTAGACCTCTTTTTTGAAGGGTTCCATCATCAAGGGAAACAAACAGAAAGTCACAAAAATTGTTTCCAAATGTAAAAATGACAGAAGAGTGTGAAGGTGTACTGCTTGTTAATCAGAGCTAGCGTCAAGAGGAGAGTGTTTGATGGTTATTCTGAGTTACCATAATGATTATGTTTACCATATATTTTTTTTGTAATAAAAAAGAATTTGCCTCTCTAGAATGACCCCAAATATCCAAGTCAGTTGTATGAAATCCTCCTATAAGATGCTTTTTTCCTTTCCAAAACAATCCCGAAAATCTAGATCCATCTCAGATTTTTGGAATTTTTTGGACTGAAAAACGTGTCTTATAACCAAAGAAATATGGTAAACATAATCATTATGACCATTGGCCATAAAGTGACTTTTGTAATGGAAAACAGCAAAGACCATAGTCAGACTGCTCCTCTTATGTTAGTCTGTACTATGGGCTCAGGTATGTCTGTTGCAATACATGGATTTTCACAGTATTTTCTATGTCAGAATTCACTATGAAAAATGTACTATCATTCACAGCTGCTTTATTTTCATGATCGGCACATTTAACAAAAACATGAAATCTGGCAACTGTTATTTGTGATCTGAAATGGCATTGTAATTCAACACTTTACGTAAATGCAAGTGTACACTTGAAACTCCACATCAATCTATGCATAATTAGCCAATTCTATTTCTTCGTGACTGTTGTGATTACAAAAAATTCAGTTCTCAAAATCGTGAATAGTTCATTATCAGGAACAGCTGGGAAAGTAAATGCAAAACTGCCCACACCCCTAGGCACTTGTAAGCTCAAAATTTGAAGAGTTATGTTCAGAGAGGCAAACAAGAAGTCACAAAAATAACTTCTCTTTGTAAAAATGATGGAAAAGCGTAGGTGTTCCTATTATCTTAAATTCAAAGCAGAGAAACCGGCATACAAGTTGAGTATTGCACATTACAGAGCCAACTAAGCGAAAAATTGCTTTAACATTTGAGATTTGTATAAATAAAAATATTCTCTACTTTCTTTCTTGCCAGTGAGACAATGTCTGTTCCAACGTTCCACTATATACAAGTACAGCTGTACGAGTATTACGAGATGCAAACAATGGAGAAGAAGGAAGCTATTGTCTGGGGAAACAGGTCAGGGCCCATTTATTCAAAGCATTCCTAGCTTTACAAAGGCTCTATTCAAGGATTCGTTGAGCCTTTTAGTCCACATAAAATCAATTGTGCTAACATATTTTGCTGAAAAAATTCATTTTTTTTTTTTTTTTTTTTTTTTTTTTTTGTGACAACTTATGCGCCACACCAGAAACCTGTCATCATGGTCATGATTGACCGAGACAGTAACGATAGAAAGAAAGAAAGAAAAGAAAGAGGAGCTTTTGCAGTTAACTAATGAGGTCATTAGTTTTGAACAACCGGGCATGAGATAAGACAGGATGACAGTCTTACAAAAAGTTATTATTGTGGTGTAATGATTACAAAATAAAAATGAAGAAATACTATGTAAGAAACAGCATCAGGTGTTGCAGTTTCACAGCTCTTTCAACAGTATTTCAGTTACATTGAGCACATGGAAGGGTGATAATGAAAGGTCACATACAATGTAACCCCCATTATGATTGAAAAGAATTACTCCTGCAGTGGGACTCAAACATAGACTCCTAGCTTAGCAGGCCAGAGCTGAACCTGCTTTGGTAACTGGGCCTTTGAACAACATCCACTTATATCCCTGCTCTATCTGTAGGAGCAAATTCTTTAAGAGTTGACCCCCCCCCCCCCTTTTGGACGGGTTTCATCATCAAGAGACAAACAGGAAGTCACCTGAGTTGTCTTCCTTTGAAAAAGTGGTCTCCCTTTGAAAAATTGCGGAAAAGAAATGATAGTTTACCTATTCAGCTGAAGTCATTTCTAAAAGTGTTCAATATTATCTTGTATATTTGGCAGGATTCATCTGGCATTGAAAGCCTACCAAGAATTGTTGATGACATTAGATTCCATGGACAGATCTGGTAATTCTACACTAATGGAGAGCTCCAAAGTTATCAAAAGTAAGCCAAATTCTTAATGTGATTTGATGCATTTTTGTAGTGATTTGATGCATTAATGGATGACTTGCAGTTGTACGGCCTTTTAAACATGTTCAGTCATGTTTAGCTGATGGAAGGATAATAATGAAGGCTATGCATTCAGGGTCCAAGGTTATAAAACTTGAGTATAATCTCAACTTAAAATAAAGCACACTGATTGGCTGCTTCCGAGCGTGTGCTCGGAAACAGCCAATCAGTGTGCTTTATTTTGAGTTTGAGTATGTACTCAAGTTTTATAACCTCTGGGCCTGATTTTAACCCATCCCACTAGCTTAGCTAGCCAGCTCTGACTCCACTGAGCTGACAGTGATAGTGATTGGAAATATTGGGACAGACATGCCTGAGTAAACAGTGTAGACTCTGAACAGGCTGTATGCAACATTTTCTACTTGATTGAATTTCTAAATATATTTCAGGTAACATTTTCCACATAATGGAAATCTGTGATATATTTCAGGTAACATTTTCTATATGATGGAATTTTGTGATATATTCCAGGCTATATTTTCTACATGATGATATTCTGTGATATATTTCAGGTAACATTCTACATGATGGTATTCCAAAATTTATCAGGTTACATTTTCTACATGATGGAATTCTGTGATATATTTCAGATAACATTGTACATCATGGTTTCCTGTGATTTATTTCAGGTTGCATTTTCTACATGATGGAATTCCATGGAATATTTCTAGTAACATTTTCTACATGATGGCATTCCATGATATATTTCAGGTTACATTTTCTACATGATGGAATTCCATGATATATTTCAGGTTACATTTTCTACATGATGGTATTCCATGATATATTTCAGGTTACATTTTCTACATGATGGAATTCCATGATATATTTCAGGTTACATTTTCTACATGATGGTATTACATGATATATTTCAGGTTACATTTTCTACATGATGGAATTCCATGATATATTTCAGGTTTCATTTTCTACATGATGGTATTCCATGATATATTTCAGGTTTCATTTTCTACATGATGGTATTCCATGATTTATTGCAGGTAACATATTTTTCAATGATGGAATTCTATGATATATTTCAGGTAACATTTTCTACATGATGGAATTCCGTGATATATTTCTCACCTTGCTTAGACATTTCAACCAGAGTCGACAGTCGAGGTCAGTATAACATAGCTATATACTGTAAATCTGTTCTCTTTACAGCTATTAATTTTAGGCTTACAGGGGAATATTTGATGATAATTTACCTCTGTGCAAAAAGTCAATAACTCCAATTAAAATATGTCGCTGGCCGGGTTTGAACCCTCATGGATGCAGCGACAGCGCCTAGCACTTTAACCATTACGCTACCGAGACGTCCCCAAAAAAGGACGCTCAAATAAAATATATAAAGCTAACCGACGTTGCAGTACACTCCGTATATAGGGGTTTCTATTTATGATTAACTTCTGTTTTTCTACCGAATTATGATATTTCTCTCATCAATGGAGGCGACACTTGTCTTTTCAACCACAATGGAGACATAATTCATTGTAAATATTTTATATGTCGCTGGCCGGGTTTGAACCCTCACGGATGCGGCGACAGCGCCTAGCACTGCAATGTGGGTCAGCTTTAACCATTACGCTACAGAGACGTCCCCAAAAAAGGACGCTCAAATAACGTATATAAAGCTAACCGACGTTGCAGTACACTCCGTATATAGGGGTTTCTATTTATGATTAACTTCTGTTTTTCTACCGAATTATGATATTTCTCTCATCAATGGAGGCGACACTTGTACAAAGGGAAACAACTTTGTGACTTTTGCATTGCTTCCCTGGCATCAAACCCCTTACAGAAAGGGGTATACTCTTAAGGACTGTTACAGTATTTAATAATAAGGTGGACGTATACGGAACAACTCTGTTTTTACTTTAGAGTTAGTGTTCATGATGAAATTGATCAACTATGGAGTACATACAGTTATAACACACACTAACAATGTCTACCGTAAAGACCCTTAGTTTTTGGGCACATAGGTCTGTACAAACAGTGGAAACTGAGATCAGACTGTTCCTTAGGAACCAGAATGATCAAGATCTTCGCAGTTGCCATTCCATCTGCGCATTTTTGTCAACATTACTCTATGGTAGAACCAAATAACAGGAAAATAAATAGTATGGCAAGGCTTGGCTGTGGCAGATGCAGAATTTGGGCAGTCTGTTTTGGGGATATTTTTTAAATTATGTCTCCCCCCTTCAGGGTCGGGAGACATATTGTTTTTCCCCGGGCGTCTGTCCGTCTGTCTGTCTGTCCGTCCGTCTGTCCGTCTGTCTGTCTGTCCGTCTGTCTGTCACAAATCGTGTCCGTTCTATAACTTGAAAACCGCTCAAGCTATATTCGCAAAACTTCATATAAATATCAATCAACATGAGAGGACGTGCAGAGTGCAAGAATGGTAACTCTGGCATTTATACTTTTTGAGTTATTTCCCTTGCAACTTAGTCCATCACAAAATTGTGTTTCAATCGTGTCCGTTCTATAACTTGAAAACCGCTCAAGATATATTCGCGAAACTTCATATAAATATCAATCAACATGAGACGACGTGCAGAGTGCACAAATGGTAACTCTGGCATTTATACTTTTTAGCTCACCTGAGCCAGGGCTCCGGGGGAGCTTATAGGATGGTTAGGCTCCGGCGTCCGTCCGTCCGTCCGTCCGTCCGTCAACAATTTCAAACGACTTCTCCTCTGAAACCACTGGGCCAATTGTAACCAAATTTCATATGTAGCCTCTAGGGGACTTAGGAACGAAAAGTTGTTCAAACGGTCCTGGTCACATGACCAACATGGCCGCCACGCCCATATATGGTAAAAACCTAGAAAAATCTTCTTCTCCAGAACCAATAGGCCGATGGCCTTGAAACTTGGTATGTAGCATTGGGTACGCGAGTACTACCAAGATTCTTCAAATTATGACCTTGGGTTGACCTTGACCTTTTTTACGGTAAGGTCAAATTTGCATTCTGTAGCTTTTATATGGGAAAATACTAGAACATAAGATTTCTTGGAAACTGTTGAAGATTTAGACCTAAAAATTGGTATGTACAGTCATCTGAATGAGTACATGAAAATTAATGCGTACAAGAGGTCAAGGTCATTGTTTGACCTTTGACCCTGGTCTCTCATATTTTGACAATTTCACACGGCTCCTCAAAAGCCATTAGGCCAATTGTAACCAAATTTCATACAGAGCCTCTAGGGGGCAGGGGAACGAAAATTTGTTTAAACGGACTTGGTCACATGACCAACATGGCTGCCATGCCCATATATGGTAAAAACCTAAAAAAATCTTATTCTCCAGAACCAATAGGCCAATGGCCTTGAAACTTGGTATGTAGCATCAGGTACGCGAGTGCTACCAAGAATGTTCAAATTATGACCTTGGGTTGACCTTGACCTTTTTTACGGTAAGGTAAAATTTGCTTTTTTAGCTTTTATATGGGAAAATGCTAGAACATAAGATTTCTTGAAACTGTTGAAGATTTAAACCTGAAAATTGGCATATACAGTCATCTAAATGAGTACATGAAAATTTATATGTACAAGAGGTCACGGTCATTGTTTGACCTTAGACCCTGGTCTCTCATATTGTGACAATTTCACACATCTGCTCAAAAGCCATTGGGCCAATTGTAACCAAATTTCATACAGAGCCTCTAGGGGCTGAGGGAAAGAAAATTTGTTCTGTCTTGGTCATTGACCAACATGGCCGCCATGCCCATATATGGCAAAAACCTTTACAAATCTCCTTCTCAAGAACCAAGTTATCGATGGCCTTGAAACTTGGTATATAGCATCAGGTACTTGAGTACTATCAAGATTGTTCAAATGATGACCTTGGGCTCACTTGACCTTTTACAAGGCAATGTCAAGTATGGGAAAATGGTAGACCATAAGAGTTCATGGCAAGTTTAGATGATTTTGGCCTAAAAATTGCTATATACAGTCGTCTTAGTTAGTACATGGAAGATTTGCGGGTACAAGAGGTCAAGGTCATCCTTTGACCTCTGACCCATATCTCTTATGTTTTAACAATTTAAGACGTCTCCTCAAAAGCCACAGGACCAATTATAACCAAATATCATACACAGCCTCCAGGGGCTGATAATACGAAAATTTATCAAGCGGTCTAGGTCACATGACCTACATGGCCACCATACACAGGTGAGCGATTCAGGGCCTCATGGCCCTCTTGTTGAGTTATTTCCCTTGGAACTTTGTCCATCACAAAATTGCGTCTCAGTCGAGTCCGTCTATAACTTTAAAACCATTCAAGCTATATTTATGAAAGTTCATACAAATATCAGTCAACATCAGACGATGTGCAGAATGCACTCTGGCGTTTATACTTTTTGAGTTATTTCCCTTGGAACTTTGTCCATCACAACATTGCGTCTCAGTTGAGTCCGTCTATAACTTTAAAACCATTCAAGCTATATTCATGAAAGTTCATACAAATATCAATCAACATCAGACGACGTGCAGAATGCAAGAACCATAACTTTAGCATTTATACTATTTGAGTAATTTCCCTTAGAACTTGGTCAGTCACAAAATCGTGTCTCAGTTGTGTTTGCTCTATAACTTGAAAACCATTCAAGCTATATTCACGAAACTTCATACAAATATCAATCAACATTAAAAGAATTGCATAGTGAAAGAACCATAACTCTTGCATTTATACTTCTTGAGTTATTTCACTTGGACCTTTGTCAGTCAAAAATCGTGTCTCAATCGCTTTATTACTTGAAAACCGGACAAGCTATATTCACGAAACTTCATACAAATGTCAGTCAACACTAGACAACCTGCAGAGCATAGCATTTATACTATTTGAGTTATTTCCCTTGGAACTTTGTCATTCACAAAATCGTGTCTCAATTGTCTAAGCTCTATAACTTGAAAACCGCTTAAGTAATATTCATGAAACTTCATACAAATATCAGTCAACATATAAATAGACGACGTGCAGAGCACTGTAACTCTTGCATTTATATTTTTTGACAAAAACTAAATATGAATATCAGTCAACATTACATGACTTGCAGAGCATAACAACTATAACTCTTGCATTTATACTTTTTTACTTATTATGAATCCCTGCTTCAGGGTAGGGAAACATATTGTTTTTCCCTTGGCGTCTTAATGACTGATCCTTTTGACATCAAAAAGGGGGGAGACATCTATTTTTTCGTAGGAAAACAATTCTAGTTAAACATTGTTTTTCTCGCAAATGAAACGGTGAAATGTTTGTTTTTTTTGTTTTATTCTTTAACATACAATGTAAGTTTTACTAAAATAATACACAGAAGCATGCCCCATAGATTGAATATATTTTTCATCACGTTTTTCATGAAATACAATTTTCTTGCATTTTTTTTAAAGAATGTAAAAATATACTTATTAACAAGATAACTGCAATTTGTTGTTACCAGTTTGTTTCAAATATCCTGTATTACAGATTATATGATTTGCTGAAATGAAAGTGCGTTCATGTGCTAGAGAAATGAATTTTAATGGAAAATGGGTAAAAAAAGTATGTAGAAATACAAAATGTTTTTTCAGGAAAACAAAACGGTGAAATTTTTTTTTTTTTCTTATCCAAATGTTTTATAGCTCTTTGGGTTATTTAGACGGTATAATGGTTTGAATGCCCCGCCAATATTCGTATTCAGTATTCGTCTACCTTAAGACAATTTTCAGAACTGTTCCCATATCATTGCGACAATTTTCACAACTATTACAGTATTTAATATCCTTATGACAGTTTTCAGAACTGTTCTAAAGTGTTACAACATGTGAGCCATGAAACAGCAAAACACATCAAAGTGGCATGTGCACCCAGCGAAGACTCAGCTCAGCCTAGCATCTGCCCAGTCTGAAGAGTTTTTGCTCTGTGCTTAAATGATAGCCAAGGGTCTAAGCTACCTCCATGCCGACAACAAATAGTCTAACCAGGCTGGGCGGATGCCTAGGCTGATCTGAGTCTTTGCTGGCCGCACATGCCTCTTAGTTGGTTTTGTCCTTTCACGGCTCATTTGATGTCACTATGACAGTTTACAGAACTGTTCCACTATATTTACAACTATTTTCAGATTGATCCAGTGTCATTACAACAATTTTCAGAAATTTTCCAGTATCTCTATGACAATTTTTGAAACTGCTCCAATTGTTTTGATATCATTACTACAATTTTCAGAGCTGTTTCAATATTTACATATTTAAGGTGAGGTGGGAGTAATTGACAAAACACATGATTTTATTCATACTTCCCTATATTGTATATTTTTAGCTCCTCTTTCTGAATATGTAATAAAAATGGGGTGTCGCCGTTGTCGTTTTCAAGATATCTGACCTGGAAAACGTCAATTTTTCCTCATTTACGACCCGACGTTATAATAGCGTTCTATGGAAAACGTACTTTTTTGCACGTCTCTCTTGGATAGAAACCTTCATTCTAAGAAAACAAAACATTTTATTCTTTAAAAACTAACACAGTATGGCCAAATGATAGAAGTTTACATACAGGCAATAAAAATAGTAGGTCGCCGACTTAACTTTTGAGCTAAAGTGCATAAAATGCCCAGCGTGCTGTCTCTTAAGACTGAAATATTAACGTCCCGCATGGTGACGTTAACGTTATTTACTTTTCGCGCCACTTATCAACCGTTACTTATTGTAGGATCCCGGCAAAAATTGTCTAGAACTTACGTCACTCATGATTGTCATCCGCGGGTAAGCGGATGTAGTACATTTTCTCTCAATGCATTAGCAGTCTTGGCTAACTTTTCTTTAATAATGACAACAACAAAAAGGAATCGATACATTGCCGTTATGCCCCTCCATACAATTTACGGGCACTTGAGTTGACAAACTCTCTAAAGCAACAACTTTAGGTTGGGCGTCCACGTGTTATGACATTTGAACAGTTCCCCTGTCCCTTGTCGTTTTTACAGTGTTAGTGAGTCAAGTTTTCCAGTACACGACCCGACCCAAGAAAGGAACCTATAACATTTCACACTGCGACTGAACCTTGGCGACTCTCTCTCTCTCTCTATCTCTCTCTCTCTCTGAAAATGGCTGTGAAAATGCAGCTTGAATTTACTTTGCGTCTAGGAGATTCAATGAATCGATTCTTTGATATACACTTGAAAAAAATGAAGAAATGAACGACAGAAAAATGAAAGAAAGGCAAGAAAAAAGAAACGCCACATTTCTTTTAGCTTATTGACAGCAAAGAGCGTTGAATTACCGTATCAACGTTGATAAAAAGTCCTGTTGATATTGCATTGACATTGATACGGCTGCCTGGCGTTGTTCAGACGTTAGGGTCAGTCTCCATCCATCACTCACCCATCCACCCATCCCTCCATCCCGATCTATCTGATAACACCCGAGAAGCCCCGGTAGCTCAGTAGGTTAAGTGCTGGCCTGCTGATCTAGCTGTTTTGGATTCGAGAACCGCTGGAGGCGGAAATCTAAAATGCGTGGTCGAAGTGTAGACAGTGATCTGACTTCTCATTTCAATTTCTTGAGGCGGTATCGTATGAAATTTGTAATAAAATTATTGCAACAGCAGTTGCGAACTCCCTCTAACAAACTGATGAGAACCAGTCAGAGAAAAGCTTTCCCGCTAGTAGTAACTAGCTATATTTTTTGCAGTTTCTTCTCTACGACCCTTTTTATTTCCTTTTAATTTCACCCAGCGCTCAGCCTCTTTGCATTTTGTAATCAGACCATGTACTACATGTCATCACAGAAGCGGACAATGTTGACGCCATCTTGTTTTTCTCAGACAGAACGTTTGACGTCATTACGTAACGTTGCGACAGAAACTGCCGCACGGCGGCGCTGAATTACTCCCACCTCACCTTAAATATGTACAAATTCTAAGTAGGTGGAGAGATAATTCTGAGAAAGCAGTGCAGACCCAGATCAGACTGCTTCTTGAGGAGCAGTCTGATCAGGGTCCACACTCTTTGCCTACTGCGATTTTCGGACACATTACTGCACCGTATTACCAAAGTGTTCCAGTTTATTTTATAATTATGGTAATTATTTTAGTAACTGTAGTATTATTATGACAATTTTCAGAACATATTTGAAAGATTTGGTGGAAACTACCCACTTATTCCTGAAAATGTTAGAAAACTTCTCAAAGAAAACGGGACATCTAGTGGTGCAAAAGAAAAAGAAGAAATCTGTTCGAAAGAAGAAGCCTGCAAATAAAGGTAGACATTTGTATGCATAGAACTGACACAAAAGAAGATACCTTTAAGGCATGGCCAAACAGTGTAGCAGGGCTGACACGGTTAGGGAAAAATATCTGGAAAATATATATTTTTTTTTCCAGGTGAGAGAAAAAAGTCAGGGAATATTGTGATTGGTCAGGGAAATTTGGAAAGGACTTGAAAATTTAGGGAAAAGGCAGGGAATATGAAAATGGCTAAAGCAGTCTTCAGAAAGTAATTCTGTCCAAGGGGAACAAATATGCTTTCAGAAAAAAACAATCCATGCACAGAAGTACACTCGGGGTCAATGAAAACGCAGCAGTTAAGAGCTTATGGCACTTTTTGCTTGTTTTATGTTTGGTTATATGCAACAGAAAATTTGATATATCTTGATTTTCTGGTATTGAGATGACATGTTTGCAAGTGAAATTTCATTCGCCAGTCTGCGCTATCAAGCATGATGTTGTTGCGACAATGATGCGCATGAAGACTGTTGACATCAAATGACTGTGTATTAAATGATAATTGAGGGATAATCATATGTTATATGACCCCTCATCTGAACCATCTCATCGAGACGGTTCAGATGAGGGGTCACAACATATGTCTTTATGCAGAGTTAACAAAAATTATCCCTAATTATCACTAAATGCTCCTTCTTATCTAAAGCTCTGGAACCGTTGTATTGTTCTTACTCTGATGACACAGATTGAATGAGCTTGTTAATAGGGTAAACATTGCCTGACAAGGGCATGTTGTGTTCAAATATGCACCTGCAAGGGAGATCACTCTGTTGTAGAAATAGTATATTTCTTGGGTTATAAGATGGAGGTTTTTCTCTTCCAAAATTATCCAAAAAATCTAGATCCATCTTATAAGATGGATCTAGATCTTTGAGATCGTTTTGGAAGGGAAAAACCTATATTGTATATTTAGGGGATAACTGTACTCAAAATTGTCATTTGGGGAGGTAAATCGTCGGTTTTATGGTAGTAAATTTTTGTTTTACGGCGACAAGCCAGCAGAGCCGTAAAGCGAAATTTCTGACCATAAAACAGACTATTTACCTCCCCAAATGACAATTTTTAATACATTTTTCACATTTTCACCTTTAAAAGTACACTACTTTGCACCCTTAGCAAATGCTTTCAGCGACAATGTGAAGTGATGTTAGGTAATGACGTCGGGTTTCTGACCATATATTGCAGGATAGACTGTCGCAAATTTTTGACGTTATCCAATCAGACGTCAAGTTACATACGTAAGTGCATTAGAATGTATATTCATAAGACTGATTTAGATTATTTGGGTCATTCTAGAGAGGAGAAAACCTTATTTTGTAGCTGAACAAATATGAGCCGCGACACGAGAAAACCAACAATGTGGTTGTGCGCATAGCGCAGACTCAGATCAGCCTGGGTATCCACCCAGTCTGATCAGAGTCTTCGCTAAGTGCTTAAAGGATAGCTAAGGGTCTAAGCTACCTCCATGCGGACAGCGAAGACTCTGATCAGACTGGGCGGGTGCCCAGGCTGATCTGAGTCTGCGCTGGCGCACAACCACATTGTTGGTTTTGTCGTGTCGTGGCTCAATTATGGTACTTGCATCAGCCTTTCTTGTCCTTTTCCCCAGCAGGCACAGAAACCTCAGAACCAACTGAACAAGAATTAGAAGATTTGTGGGATGAGGTGTCAAGTGAGCTGTCAGCAATATTTCAAGGTCGAAGTGACCTTCCGACAGATGTCACACCATTTGATGCTGCATCAGAGGTTGAGGTGGATGAACAAAGGTAAACAAAAAGTCTTATTATTAGTAATTAAATCAAAAAGGTTTTTATTAAAAAGGCAAAACAGAGTTTTTTCCTGTTTTATTGGTACATTATCAACAAAATCAGAAGTTCTTGGCCAGTATGTTCAAACCTGTCATTATGTACTTTCATTTGAAAGGGAGGCAAAAATGAAAATGACAGAGTTGCTTCCATATAAAGTACCCATTCACCTTAAAAATCACATAATTGCTGGTTTGTATAACCTGAAAAACAACAACTATGTATAAAACTATGATGTAGACAGCCAAAGATTCTCCTATTGTATAAAAGCAAACAAAAGCATATGCTTTGATATATGCTATGATACATGTTAACCTAATTTACAGAGACGCTTTTATTACTATAATTTTCAGAGCTGATGCAATGATCCGTATCCAAGATTCTCTTAGAAGCAGAAAACCTGGGGAGGCCGTTGCTTTGTTTCGAGCAGCAAGGTACTGTTTTAAACATTTGTATAAAACATCTTGTATATAGGAGAATTGTCACTTTCAAAACTTGAATGAAATAATAGAAAAGATGCCTTGTGGACATCCAGTTCTCCATTTAGCCTCAATATCTGGCCTAGTTGTTCGAAATTAATGATGTTAGTTGTTAACCAGACATTAGATTTTCAAACATTCTGTTAGGGAGAAGAACTCCATAAGCACCCAGCTTTCCTTCTAATCCCAACCCTGTATTGTATACTATATATATGTATGTATGTTACAATTTCAAAAATGAATAAAATATGTTTAAACCAAACATTCTGTATTAAAAAACACTGCTAATTTTTGGTGAAAGGAGATTTTGCAGTGCAAAAGCTCCTCAGATTTTTTATACAAAAAATATTAGCACTCTTGATGTTTTGTATAATAGGATTTAATGAATCTTTGACTAACCAGTTTGTTAAGCTAACAGAGCTTTGAAAAACTGCACCCTGGGAGACCCAGTAGCTCAGTGGGTTAAGCCGTGGTCTACTAAGCTAGTGTTATTGGTTTGGATTCTGTTGGAGGTGGAATTCTTTTCAACTATTCTATGGCACACAGGCTTTTAATATCACTCTTCCATCAGTTCGATATGACTGAAGTACTTTTGAAAGAACCACAAATTGTAAGTTATCTATCCAGGTATCATGATTCTGTCACTGCATAATGCTTTGAATTGGAACTTTGTATCAAACTTTTCTCAGAAACTGTATGTATAAAAAAGACAGGCAGTTACAGAAAATTTTAGTAGATACTCTGAGATGTCAGTGTTTGAGATAACAAGAGTCTTCTATATTTCTCTTACAGAATTTTGAGATATCAGTGTTTGAGGCATTGAACATTATCTGTATTTCTGTAGCACCCATATTTCTGACTTATTAGATATTCTGAGGTGTCAGTGTTTGAGATAGCAAAAGTCTTCTGAATTTCTGTTATAGAGAGGTGTGGCCAGAGAGAAACGAGTTTGGAACTCCTGACATTTCTCCAGAAGATGAATTTATGGCTTTAAGAGAGATCTTTATGACTAACCTTCCAAGTAAGTCTGTCTAATATGTTCTAAAGATACACCTCTTAACCCTTCGCATGCTACGAAAGTAGCTCATCTGACCCTAAAAAGGGGGTACCCGTACCTAAGAAGCCATAAATTCCACAAACTTCCACTGATTTTGTTGAAAAATTAATCCACTTACAATGAGATGTAAGCTGCCATATTCTATGAGTCAGACTGTCACATGACGTCCAAATATGGTAGTTACGTGACTAACTGGTGACAATTTAAGACACTTAAAAAAATACAGAAAAGAAATTCAAGATATTAGCCCCAAATGTATGCTTCGTAGTAGCAAAGGGATTGCTTCCCTGGGAGCTGGGGTTATTGCTGAACATTTATCAATATTAAAAGTTGAGATGGATTTAGTCTTGTTTGCAGAAACTCGGGATCAACCAAGTAAGGGTGTCACTGGAAAAACTGATATTGAAAAATTCGTAAGTTTTTGACGGATTTTCGGTGTTTAGATATCTACAATACCAGTGGTGTGAGTAAAAACTTGCTCTGTTAGAAAGCATATTCCTTCCTTCGTAGGACAACTCCACTGTTAGGGTGTTCTTGGTGTCTAGCGTGCCTGACAGGCTCACAGTGACCTACCCCCCAACAACGTATATATACGCAATTAGAATGAGAAGGGTTAATACTTGAAGCGCCTAAAATGAAAATAGTTGAATTGCCAAGCAGCCTAGATCCAGATGAGGCAGCTCATCATAATGAGTTACCTCATCTGGAGCCCTGGGAGCACGGCAGGTTAAGCACTCCCCTGCTGATCTAGCGGTCCCGAGTTTGATTCTGCTGAGGGTATCCCATCTACATCATTTTGCAGGAATGGTGGTGCGCGCTTCCTTGCATTCATACACTTTCTAAAATTCTTCTGCTTCCAGTGACTTTGACAAATTATAACTTTTGCTACTTTCAATAGCCATCATTATCATGCATCTGATGTAAAATTTCAGGAGAAATTTGAAATTTCTCAAAAAAAAAAAAGATAAGCGGAAATATATCTTTAAATGAACCTATTTGGAGGAACTGTCTTCAGTCTTTCAATGAAGGATAGTTTCCAGCATGTCATGATGTCAAACTCACATGGTAACTGAGCAATTTGATCGAATGATACCATCTTCAGACAGAGCTGCAGACAAAAAAGGGTACTGAGGATAATTCAAAGATAATTTTTCTTATTTCTTAAAGAAAACAGACATTGTGACCCCTCATTAGAACTGTCTCAGTGAGACAGTTCTAATGAGGGGTCACAATGTATGTGTTTATACAGAAATATAGAAAATTATCCCTTTTACCCCTTCTTGTCTTGATCACTGTTAAAATGACGTCCATGCATGGTTATTTCTGTTCAGTGTAAAAACAAAACATGGTCATAAGAGTTCTATGGTAATAACTTTTATGTGTTTTTATTTACCAGTTGTTATATAAAGCAAATTTAGCTTAAAGTGTAAATGCATGTATAGCATTGAATGTTTACTTTTTGATGTCCATCGGGTAATGAAGCAAGTAGCTGCGCATAACTGAAGAATTTTAGCTCCTCACCAGCTTCATCGACAAATGTCAAAAAAGAATAACATCAATACATTGTATTTAGAACTTGTCCACTTGTTATCATGCTTATTGACATAGTATTGTATATGCATATATGCTCATAGGCTATATGACTTATTGCACATAATAAAATGTCTGTCTATCTTAAGTTACTAGAGTCCTACACTATGTAATAGCTAAATAAAAAGAGCTCCAGACAAGGTATATTTTGATTATAATCCTGGGCTAAGTTTCTTATTTCTACAGAAAACTTAATTTGGCCCCACAGTGACCAGCCACATGAGGCGAATACTTACATAGGTCCTCTCAGTGACCAGCTGCAGAATGAGATAACTTACATTTGGGCCCTCAAGTGAAAAGCCACATCAGGGGAGAACTTACATTTTGCCCCTCAGTGACTAGCCACATGAGGAGAATATTCACATTTGTCCCCTCATTGACAGGCTGCATGAGGAGATGCCTTACATTTGGTGGCTCAGTGAACGGCCACATCAGGAGAAAACATATTTGGTCCCTCATTAACCGGCTGCATGAGGAAAAGATAAAATTTGGTCCCTCAGTAACTGGCTGCATCAGGAAAAAACTTACCTTTTGTCCCTCAAAAGGTGGCATGAGGAGAAAACTTACACTGGGTCCCTCAGTGACTGGCTGCATCAGGAGAAAACTTACATTTGGTCCCTCAGTGACTGGCTGCATGAGGGAAAAAACTTAAATTGGACCCTCAGTGACTGGCTGCATTAGGAGAAAACTTACATTTGGTCCATCAATGACTGGCTGCATGAGGAGAGAACTTACAATTGACATCTCAGTTACCGGCCTCATGTAGAGCAGCATGAGAACTTACTTACATATTGCCCATCATTGACTGGCTGCATGATGAGAAAACTTACATTTGGCCCCTCTTTGACAGGTCCCATGAGGAGAAAACTTACATTTGGCCCCTCTGTGAACATTTGCATGAGCAGAAAATTGTATTTGGTCCCTCAGTGACCAGCTACATGAGGAGAAAACTTATATTAATTTTGGCCCCTCACTGAAAGCCACTGTGACTGGAATATTTGTGCAGTTTTAAGGGACTCTTCCCCACTGAACCACATAAAACATGGTCTGCAATGGCCCAGTATGACTTCTGTAAAAATTCTAAATATTGGGACAGATAGATCTATGCAACAGTGCAGACCCAGATCAGAATGCTTCTAAAGGAGTAGTCTGCTCAGGTTCTCCAGTGTTTCCCATTCCATCTGCAACATTTGAATGAATTACTGCATTGTAAAACCAAACTGTTCCATTTCAGACAATTGCAGTTATTATAATAGATGACCCAATTTGTAGGATTTTTAGGGTGTACTTACTTTACAAAATAAGAGAATGAATTTGAGTTTTGGGTCCGCATGCACTGTATCAAGTATGCAAGTACTGAAAAATTAGTAACAAGTGATTTTTTAGGGAGTGAAGACAATTATCACAGAAATATCATCAGGTTTCTGCTATCAGGGTATCTGAGAAAATACCTGAACTGGACATGAAGTATATTAACACTTAGATTGCCAAAAATGAAAATAGTTGAATTTGTAAACAGTGTAGATCCAGAGCCACCTCATCTGGATCTACTCTGTCTTTCTACTCTGTCTTCCTCTAGTCTTAGAATTCTTGGACAAAACATTTTATTGAAATTTCGCAGACGTAAGTTTTGTCATCTGCTTTTTGGAGCTTTAAGGGTTAAAGTCTCTAAGCTGAAGAGAATTAGCTGAATGTGATTCCAAGTTGGTATAGCATCTTCTCACACAGGGAGGGTGCTCGATCAGGAAAAGGATTTTCTTCCTTTTGGCAGCAAATTCTTTCTTGTAAGGTGAATGCATACACTTTTCGGAGAAGCAATTCTCTCATAATATGCCATTTCCATTTTTGCCTCCCTTCTCATAAAGGAAAGAGTTTGCTCCTCTGGGAGCAAATTCTTTCCTTTAAGAGTAGACCCCTTTTTGGAAGGGTTTTGTTGCCCAGGGAAGCAAACAGGAAGTCTTTGAAGTAGCTTCCCTTTCTAAAAAAATGGCAGAATAACATGGAGATGTACCCCATACACCCTCATTGGGAACACCCCTTGGCCAGTTCTGTAAATCAACCTCAGATGTATATTGTGGGACTACATAAATTACATGACTGTTGTCAGGAACCGCGCCATAAACAAAGATGCCCGCAACCGTTGCACTGAGTAAAATAATAAAAAAAGAAACAAATAATGTATTTTTGTGTCTCGGCATCTACAATTGACTATTTTGTTTTGCCAACATTAAGGTGGTGATTTTCACTGATTTGGGGCAAAGACAAAAATCTGCATTAAATGCTGAAAATACAACAGATCTTCCCAAAACTTAGCAGATGCCTTCTTTATGTTGTTTCTCACAATTCAGAATCCCAAAATGCTGGACATGTTGATGTTAAAAAGGATTTATATAAGAAAAGATCAAAGGGTAATTTTGTGCGAATAAATCTAAAAAATGACCATCATTATTGAAAATGTAACCAGGTCTGAACATAGATTAATGTATTATGAAGAGCGTCCTAGCAATTATTCATTCCATTTTCTTTGCACGTTATCAGGCTGCGCAGATAAAAAAGATGTGGCCTGTGTCCAAATATTTGTCTCAAAAATACATAGCAGAGTCTGTTTTCAGGGTTGAATGATTTCAATAATATACCTGTCTTGGTCATTGTAATGTAATATTTATACTGTGAGTATGATATAGGTATACCTGACCTACGTGTATTAATGAATGCAAGCACTATACATGCACTTATATACATGGTCAGACATTTGAGGAAAAGGCTTCTGTTTTTATCGGCGCAGCCTGATAACGTGCAAAGAAAGTGGAATGAATAATTGCTAGGACGCTCTTCATAATACATTAATTTATGTTCAGACCTAGTTACATTTTCAATAATGACTGTCATTTTTTAGATTTATTCGCACAAAATTACCCTTTGATCTTTTCTTATATAAATCCTTATTTACATCAACATGTCCTGCATTTTTGTATTCTAAACTGTAAGAAACAACATAAAGAAGGCATCTGCTAAGTTTTGGGAAGATCTGTTGTATTTTCAGCATTTAATTGACATTTTTGTATATACCACAAATCACCACCTTAAAGCAACAAATGAATGCCGGTGTAATAGCTGAAAATGTCGCAGGCCCGAAATTAAGTATTATTCGGAGATGTAGAGAGCTACTTCTTTGGCTATACTTGTTCTGGGGAACAAAATGTTGCATTTTGCAACAGACATCTCTGCCGCACATACAACCGAGGTCTGATTCGTGGAATTGGCTGGGGAGTTGCGATTGAACCCCCTCAGGTTCAGCCTGTATGAAGACTGAATGATCTCTCTTGAAGGGACATCCCCTTAACAAGAGAGAAAATAAGAACTGATAATCATTCATTGAGCATATAAACTTCCATTTAGTCATTGAGCATATAAACCTTCATCGTTGGATCAGCAGAATTTGTTATATCCTCACTAGCCTTCGAGGTTGTTGAACCTCTCTCTTCACGTGTCAGTTTTCGCGTCTTTGGCTGAACATCAATGTCTTTCTTGGAAACAATAAACACATAGTCGTCTGTTGCCTTGTATTGCCGTGTTTGATCATGAACCACGTTTTGTTTTCTTCTCCAGAAACAATACACGATACCAGCAATTAGCAACATCGCAAAAACTACTGCCACAGACATTCCTGCAGCCAGGCCGACCGCTTTAATATTACTGGAATTATGTCTCTGATCAGGTTCTTCTGAGCCTTCCCCATTGGCCATTGAGGTTTGAGTAACATTGGAGTAGCCTCCCTTTGTTTCATATGGGATCTGTGTTACAGAAAAGCTTGATTCTTCTCTTGCTGGCTCCTGTGTTAGCTCATGATTATCATAATGATCATAATAATCATAGTAATCGTAACTCTCATCATTGTCGTAACTACTGATATCTGTGTGATAATCATGATAATTATAGTAGTCTTTGGTGGTAGTCTCTATTTGGTCATAGCTGGCTGTAGTGTTCCCAAGTTGTTCAAATTCTGTAATGGAAACATCAACAATTGCATGTCCATAGAGGTGCTGTGGGGAATGACATCTAATCTGACGGACATTGTGAAATTTTTCAGGCTCTAGAACCATCCACTTTCTAAGCCAGATTAGATTTGTATCACACACAAATGGATTTCCTGTCAGTTTGATCTCCTGTAAATTTTGGAAAGCTTTCTGGAACGAGGGTTTTAGAGTTTGAAGTTGATCGTCCATAATGTTAATGGAAGTGAGATTTTGTAGAGTTGTTAGAATGTCATCGTTTCTGAGGATATATTGTGCTAGATTTGGGCTTTCTTGTACTGTCAGGCTCTTAAGCTTTGGTGTGGATAAAAATGGGTTTCCATAAATATTGTTCATTGGAACATATATGAATGACAACTCAAGCTTCTCCAGTGAATCTAAACCGAGAAAACAGTTATTGTAAATGTCCTTTACTTGTAAATGGTTCATTGTCAAATATTTTAACCCTCTCACAAATAAAAATACATTATTGTGAAGTTTTTCAAATGGGTTGCGCTCCAAATGTAGCTCTCTTACAGAGCGAAGATTAGCGAAAGATGGCGGTGGAAGCTCCTTAATCTGATTGGAGCGTAGTGATAGCACACTCAGACTGGTTCCATGTTGGAAAGAATCCATTGAAATTGATGAAATTTTATTCTTGTCCAGATACACACTTCTAACACTTTGTGGAAATGGCCCCGGAACTGAGTCCAGATTGTTTACTATCAGAAATACGTCAGTCAGAAATCCCATATGTGAAAATGCACCTTTCTCAACATAGCTCAGGCCATTGTCCTCAAGAATGATAACACTTATGAAGGTATATGGTAGAGTGTCATTTTTCGTGATCTGGGTGATGTTATTTTTACTCAGTTTGAGGTACTTCACGGTCCATGGCATTCCCTGAGGAAACTTACTCAAGCCACAACTCATGAGGTCGAGATAATGAACTTGTAAATTATTGACTAAAACATTATCAATACTTTGAATTGGATTTGAAGCCAGTGCCAACATCGTCAGCTTTTGATTAGATTTGAAAGCATCTGAACTAATCCTGCTTATGTTGTTCCCCGACAATTTCAGATGTTGAAGTTTCTCTAGGTCTCTGAAAGTTTCGTTTGTTATTTCTGTAATCCTATTTTTCTCTAAAGCTAACTTTTCTAAATTGTTTAAGTCACTAAACAATCCATCTACAGTCTCTATCTTGTTGTTATAAAGGTATAGAATTTCTAATGATTTGAGTGGAGAGAATATTCCAGGGTGTAACTCACTGAGATTGTTACTTGCAAGATCAAGTTTCATTAAGTTTCTGAGATCTTGAAAACAGCCTTCCTCAAGTGTGTTTATATTGTTATTTGAAAGTCGCAGCACTTTAAGCTCAGTTAGGTATCTAAGTGAGTTCTTGGTAATCCGTTTGATTTGGTTATTTTCTAAGTTGAGGATTACAGTGTCAGCTGGAATACCTGGCGGTATGATATCTCCTGCCAGTCTTTTGCAGTTCACTTCTTTATGGCTACACTGGCACAGAAGTGGACAACTTTCTATTGTTTTGAAAGATGTGGAAAACAACAATATTATCCTTAAGAAATTATACTCCATTGTCAAAACAATATGTATGTGGAAACTCGTAGATAGATCACAGATCTTTTGTAAATCCTAATGGTATTACATACTCCTGTGTGTCCCTTCTCTAGGTGGTCAACTCTTACAGGAAAGAATTGCTTCTATAGGATCGAATTCTTTCATTGTCTCCCTTGAAAAACATGGCAGTACATATGGTGGTGTATCCGTTCACCTTAATGGAACTATGACATGGCCATGAAACTGATTATCTTGCACAAGATCCACTTTCCCATTTATTTCAGTAATCTAGAGCTGATGATATGCCACAAATGTGGAGTTTGAAATTCCTTGTATCTGAAATAAATAAAATATTAATGAATAAATGAGCCGCGACACAAGAAAACCAACAATGTGGTTGTGCGCCCTGCGCAGACTCAGATCAGCCTTGGCATCCGCCCAGTCAGATCAGACTCTTCGCTTAACGCTTGAAGGGTGGCTAAGGGTCTAAGCTCCCTCCATGCGGACAGCGAAGACTCTGATCAGACTGGGCGGATGCACAGGCTGATCTGAGTCTGCGCTGGGCGCACAACCACATTGTTGGTTTTGTCGTGTCGCGGCTCAAATCATAAATGAATACAAATAATATAATAAAATGAATAAAATAATAATAAACAAACAAAACTCTAACTTCTCAACAAAGCAAACAGAAAAAAATGTGTAAAAAAAACCCCCAAACAAACACAGAATTTATTTTCATCCAGGTAAAATATCCAGTTTTCATATCCAAACTGTTGAAGCTTAAAATCCAATTTTCATCCCTGATAATTCAAATAAGCTGGACAGTGACTAAAAACAAAAGTATTTCATGAAAAAAAAAATAAATAAATAAAAAAACTGTCTTTCTTACCAAGAGCATTAAATATGTAGTACTTTTGGTCAGTTTTTACACAGCTGGTAGATGCTAAAGAACAATTAGCTCAAGCACATAAAAAGTCTTTTATCAGTCAAGATACACTTCACATAACGTTACTAATGTGGATATGTTCAATATAAAAAAGCTCGGAAATACAATAGCATCAGTTTCAAGTACTTGCAGTAACAAGCTACTTTTACTATTAATACTTAGAGTACGATACTATTGTGATTAAAACTTTTCAAGTATGGCCAGATTGCATTTCTGTAATATTGAGCCGCGACATGAGAAAACCAAGAAAGTGGTTGTGCACCCAGCGCAGACTCAGATCAGCCTGGGCACCTGCCCAGTCTTATCAGACTCCCTGCTAAGCGCTTGAAGGGTAGCTAAGGGTCTAAGCTACATCCATGCGGACAGTGAAGACTCTGATCAGACTGGGCGGATGCCCAGGCTGATCTGAGTCTGCTCTGGGCTCATAACCTCTTTGTTGGTTTTCTTTGTCGCAGTGCATATTATTCAGCTGTAAAAGAGTGTTTTTCTATTTCTGGAAGAAAATATTTTTTTTTTCTTTTCTTTAAAAGGATATTAACTTAACGCTGATCAGATGCTGCAGAATGCAGCGACTGATCTGGTCTGCACTGCTTTTAAATGTGCCTTTTATAAGGCAGTAGACATAAATGGGTTACCATAATGACCATAAAATTTTGGACACCTGAAAGTCAGACAATTGTTGTTTGAAAATTCTTTGAAAGTGGATTTTACACACATTAATGCATTCAAATGATGCATAGTGAATGGCAAACGTTGTAGACCCTGATCAAACTGCTCCTGAAGGAGCTTTTTGATCAGGGTCTACAAAGTTTGCTCAGACCTGTCTGGCCAAATATTTAGGGTCATTACGGTAATCTGCAAAATCAAGTCCCAGTTAAGTATCAAGTGTCAGCCTAATAGCTAAAGCCACTTCAGACTTCATCCTTGCATCCATACCACTACAGTACTCTAGATAACCTCTTTCTGAAGTAGACCACCTCTTTCTTAAGTAGACCACCTCTTTCTAAAGATGACCACATCTCTCTAAAGTAGAACACCTCTTTCTAAAGATGATCACATCTCTCTAAAGTAGACCACCTCTTTCTAAAGATGACCACCTCTCTCTAAAGTAGACCACCTCTTTCTAAAGTAGACCACCTCTTTCTATAGTAGACCACCTCTTTCTAAAGATATGACCACCTCTCTCTAAAGTAGACCACCTCTTTCTAAAGATGACCACCTCTCTCTCTAAAGTAGACCACCTCTTTCTAAAGTAGACCACCTCTTTCTAAAGATATGACCACCTCTCTAAAGTAGACCACCTCTTTCTAAAGATCACCACATCTCTCTAAAGTAGAACACCTCTTTCTAAAGATGACCACATCTCTCTAAAGTAGACCATCTCTTTCTAAAGATGACCACATCTCTCTAAAGTAGACCACCTCTTTCTAAATATGACCACATCTCTCTAAAGTAGAACACCTTTTTCTAAAGATCACCACATCTCTCTAAAGTAGAACACCTCTTTCTAAAGATGACCACATCTCTCTAAAGTAGACCTTCTCTTTCTAAAGATCACATTATCTCTCTAAAGTAGACCACCTCTTTCTAAAGTAGACCACCTCTTTCTAAAGTAGACCACCTCTTTCTATAGTAGACCAGTGACTCGTTCTTTTGGAAATGGTCAATCCGTAAGCTTTACCATCACATGCATATCTCTGCTTCTGAAAGGGCCCAGGCCTTACCACTCAGCTCATGTTACAAAAGTAGCATATGTTCCACTTTGCCAGAATGAACAAACAGCTTAAGGTACATGGTACACTTACAGGGGATGCAACTGCCATTCTCATTTTTGCCTCCTGAATGAGGATAAACTTTTAAAGGAAAGAATTTGCTCCTTTAGAATTTGCTCCCAAATTTGTTCCTAAAGGAGCAAATTTGCTCCTAAAATTCTTTCCTATTAGAGTGGATCCCATTTCCCTATGTTGTCTAGAGAAACAGTCTCAAAAGTTGTCTCCCTTTGAAAAAATGGTGGAACAACATGGTGGTGTAGCTATACACCTTAAAATTTGGTCAAGTACAAACATCAGCTGCTGCAGAGACAAAGTGCTGAAAACTTCATCCTATTGTAGCCTGCCATTCCAGGTCACCTGTCTCAAAACTTGGTCATTGTAGGGGAGAGTCGGGTAACTTCGGACAGCGGGTAATTTCGGACACTGACATTGTTTCCTTTATATGTCAGTTGTTTGGAACTAAAATAAGAATTAACTGGCCAAACAGAGAAAATCCTGATGAGACGGCTCATTATGAGCCGTCTCATCTGGATTTTCACTGTTTGCAATTGTATGTCCGAATTTACCCGCCTGTCCGAAGTTACCCGACTCTCCCCTAAACTTCTTATGATAAAAAAAAAGATTCTCAGTAAGTACAAGGAGTAGCCTTGTACTATTTTGCATACACTAACATCTGGAGAAGGGCAACAAAAAGCACTGAGCCATATCCTGACACTGACCAAGGAGCAAATTCTTTCTTTTAAGAACAAACCTCATTTGGAAGGACTTTGTCCAGGGAAGCAAACAGGAAGTCACAAAAGTTGTTCCCTGTCATAAAAATGGCAAAAATAACATGGAAGTGTACCCATACACCTAAAAATGAGCCTTTATCTAAACCTTCAGAAAATGCACAGAAACCATCTGAGAATTACAATCAACCCTGTCCACTTCATACTCCCTTGCCCCACCCTCCTTATCTGGACCTTTGCTCTTTATCACAGCAGTAAGGTACTTTTTCAGACAGCATGACAATTACTTGAAAAAGGAAATAAATCATTTTAGAGAGGAAATAAATCTTGAAAGATCAACAAAAACAACACTATCTAGACCCTTAATTGGACTTCCCGCCAGTAATTGGCTCCCACTTTTTGGCATGTTTTGTGAATCAAGCCAGATGTGAAGTTGTATTTTGCACTATTATAGTACTACATAGTAAGAAATCTAGGTGACAAATTAATCCTATTAAATGCCCCTGGAGCGTTGCATGTTATGAAAGAGGCTGGGTGGGGGGGGGGGGGGGGGGGGGGGGGGGGTTGTTATTTTGAGCCTAAAGTGTAGTAAATCAGCCACTAAAAATACCCCAAAAACATATTAAGGGTGAATGGGAATACTTTCAGAGGAAGCAACTCTATATTTTTGCCTTTCTTCCTAGTAAGGGTCTACTCTTAAAGGAAAAAAAAAATGTTCCTCTAGGAGCAAACTCTTTCCTTTAAGAGTAGAATTCATTTCCAAGAGCAAGGTCAACTAGAGAAGCAAACTGGATGCCATGCAAGTTAATATGACAGACATTTATTACAGCAGGGGCATTTATTAGGATTAATACGTTAAGTGTATGAGGACACCTCTACCATTTTATATGGCCTGGCTGCGTAGCACAGTCGGTAGGGCACCTGACTCATAAGTCAGAGGTCCTGGGTTCGATATCCGGTCTGGCCACATACTTTCGTTTCTCCTTCCGCTGATTCAAGAAGGGCAGTTGTCAATTACTAGCGAAAGTATGTGCACTTAGTACTGGTTAATCGCTTAGGGGTCTAAGCCTGCCCAGGAATAGTTGGTTAGGTTAGCTGACCATCCCGACATGACCATAGCTATTTACCGTGGACGTTAAGCAACAAATCGATCAACCATTTTATCCCATTTTGGTGAATGGGCACACTTTCAGGGGAAACAACTCTTGCCATTTTCATTTTTTGTCTCTTTTCTCAGTTGGGGTCAACTTTTACTGAGAGAATTTGCTGCTCTATGAACAAATCCTTTCTTATACGGGTTGACCCAGTTTCAAAAGGGCCATGTCATCCAGGGAAGCAAACAAGAAGGATAAAAGTTGTTGCCCTTTATAAAAATGATGACAATCATAAAGGTATACCCATTCACCATGATATTTGTGATGGATTGTTTCATGATTTTGGACAATTCTTCTCCCTTACAGTAGTAACTGTTGTTCTGTAAACTGGTTGGCTGAATGAAAATAATGCAGACCCTGATCAGAGTTTTCATGATTGGAAATACAGTTTACTAAGAGTATTTCTGTCCCAACTGGAGGTTTTATGTCATACTTCTTAGTACTGCTTTTGTGCCAATTCTTAAATAGTTCTGTAGGAGACAATTATAACCTCATTGGTCCTTACAGAATGGCCACTTCTCACATTATGTTGATTTTAATGGCCACAGCCAGAGCTCTAGATAAGAGGGGTATTTGATGATAATTGAAGGATAATTTTTTTTATTTTCTCAAACCATATGTTGTGACCCCTCATCTGAACCATCTCATCGAGTCAGTTCATAGACTACTTAGTATCAAAAAGGATCCAAAATAATGTAAAAGATGATGATCTAAAATAAGAGTCTTAAAACCAATCTGAAATTTCAGATTCCTCAGAACATATCCTCTGATCTCAAAGGACGAAAATAAAATATTATCTGCACTATGGATGAAGTACTGGAAGACATTTTATGACCGCCACGGCACAACACCAGCTGCAGCAAAGTAAAATTAAAATCTTTAAGAGTTTCTTCAAGAGAAGAGAACACATTCAGAAGCAGGAACATGGGCCAGTAGATTTTTCTCCTCATGAGCTCTCATTCTTCTCATGAACTCCTGATCACACCTCTGTATACGATCAGGTCTGTTTATCTAAAGATTTCAGATTTGCCTGTGATCCTACTATTAACGAGTTTGCACCTAATACATGTATTTTGGTATGTCAACCACTGTTACTTCAATGTTTGTTTTACTGCAGGGCCAAGGGCAGATGCCACAGAGACACAGGAGGAATCTGAAATAGAGGATGACCACGAAGGTACAGTATACCATATTTCTTAGGTTGTTAAACAGCTTTTTCCCTTCTAAAATACCCTAATGTGCTTAAGTATTGGGACACCTAAAATAATAAATTTTCCATTTGTCCCAAATGGAAAATTCATTATTTTTAGGTGTCCCAATACATACACACATTATGGTAATCCCAAAACTCTAGATCTGTCTTATAAGATGGATCTAGACTTTGGGATTGTTTTAGAGGGGAAAACACATCTCATAGCAGAATTTCATATTGACTGATTAAGATAATTGGGATCATTTAAGAAAGGGGAAAACCCCGTTTTGTACCCAAGTAAAATGGTATATCATAATTGCTATAAATATTGGTTGCCGTAGCCATCTACTACTATAAACCTAAAATCTAAACAAGTTGATTTAAGGTATATGGATATTTCAGCCATTTCTTTGATGGGGGACAACTTTTGCAACTTCCTGTTTGCTTTGGTGGGTAACAAAATCTTTCCTAAAAGGGGTATACTCTTAAAGGAAAGAATTTGCTCCAAGAGGAGCAAATTCTTCTCTTTAAGAGTTGACCCACCTTCCATCCCAGTTGAGAAGGGAGGCAAAAATTAAAATGCCAGATTTGCTACCCCTTGAAAGTGAGCCAGCCGGGCCGGTAAGCGCAATGGGCAGGGCACCTGACTCGTAAGTCAGAGGTCCTGGGTTCGAATCCCGGTCTGGCCACATACTTTCGTTTCTCCTTCCGCTGATTCAAGAAGGGCAGTTGTCAGTTACTGGCGAAAGTATGTGCACTTAGTACTGGTTAACCGCTTAGGAGGTCTAAGCCTGCCCAGGAATAGTGTGGTTAGGTTAACTGACCGTCCCGACATGACCTTAGTTGTTTACTGTGGACGTTAAGCATCAAATCAACCAACCAACCAACCGTAGCCATTTACTACAATATGCCTAAAATTTAAACAAGTTTATTTAAGGTGTATGGATATTTCTGCCATTTCTTTGAAGGGGGACAACTTTTGCAACTTCCTGTTTGCTTTGGTGGGTAACAAAATCTTTCCTAAAAGGGGTCTACTCTTAGAGAAAAGAATTTGCTCCAAGATGAGCAAATTCTTCTCTTTAAGAGTTGACCCACCTCCCATCCCAGTTGAGAAGGGAGGCGAAAATTAAAATGCCGGAGTTGCAACCCCTTGAAAGTGAGCCCATTCACCTTAACTTTCTGGCAGTGTGTCTGACAACTTTTGAGCTGGGCCGTGTAGTGCAGTCAGTAGGGATGTCTGACTTATAAGCCAGAGGTCCTGGGTTCGATACCTGGTCCGGCCACTTTCATTTCTCCTTCCGCTGATTCAAGAAGGGCAGTTGTCAGTTATTGGTGAAAGTAAGTGCACTTAGTACTGGTTAACCGCTTAGGGCCCAGGAATAGTGTGGTTAGGTTAATGGACCGTCCTGACATGACCATAGCTGTTTACCGTGGGCGTTAAACAATAACACAATAACACACAACTGACAATTTATGATGGAATTGAAAACAGTGCAGCCCTTATGCTGAAACATAAGTACTTATTGCCCAATATTTAGATTCATAATGAAAGGCCAAATTTTAGCCGAACATGCTGTACCAGACAGTGTAGACCTAAATCAAACTGCTGTCTGATCCAGGTTTTCTTTGTACAAAAGATAAAGCCCAGGGGCCGTATTCATAAAACGACTTAAGTCGTTGCTATGCTGTTGCTAAGGCTAAATTTGTTTGAAGGAGATTCCCTACAACTACGAAATTTGGTCTGGAGGAACAGTCTTACAAAGACTGTTCCTCCGGACCAAATTTCATAGTTGTAGGGAATCTCCTATATAGATATTTAGCCTTAGCAACCGCATAGCAACGACTTATGTGGCTTTATGAATACGGCCCCAGTTGTTCAAAACTAATGATTATGTTAGTTAATGAGACATTGACTTATGATATGACAGGCCAACACACTGCCATTTTATTTCCACAGAAGAAAAGGGAGGAGCTTTAGCATTGCAAAAGCTGCTCTCATTTTCTCAATAGTCTATATACAGCAGAGCCTCATTATAAGACTTGCTCATTATAATGCTAGTTAAGCTGTAAATATTTTGTCATGTCTCCCATTGCTCCAGATAAGAAGGAGTCCCATTGAGACTAAACTACATAGAGGATCTTACATGAGTGCTCATGTATTATTGAATTTATTAAACGAGTTGGGGGAAAAAGATAAGATGCGAGGCTTTGCCAAGCATCTTATCGTTTTCCTCCAACGAGTTTAATAAATTAAATAATACTTGAGCACGAATGCAAGATTCTATTTATCGTATGACACTAAAATCATATTTTATTAGCAGATTTTGCACTAAAACGTCACAATTTCGCCATTAGAAAACGCAACGTTTTTATGGACGTCAACGAATAATGTTACGACGTTAATTGCATATTTAATCCACTAGTGGATTGTCGTTTTTAATGCATGGCTTTATTACACTCTCAGAAGCGACGTCATATGATGAAAAGGAGTAAATTGTATGGATGGATGGATGACTTGCGAGTTTACGTCCTTTTCAACAGTATTTCAGTCGTATCAGGATGTTTGCAATGAAACCTTGTTTACGATTGAAAGGATTCCCGCCTACAGCTGGTCTTGATCCCATGACTGCTAGATCAGCACGCCGGCACTTAACCTACTGAGCTACTGGGGCTCCTACATACATTGTATGAGGTAATAAGCAGTTAACGCTCATTTGCCTTGCATTCCTTTGTAGTTTATTCTCAGGATTAAGCTGGGCCCAGTTGTTCAAAACTAACGATGTAGTTAGTTAACCTGACGTTAAAATTTCAAACGTTAATAACTTAAATATGCCAATATTTTTTGTTGAAAAAATGTGAGAAGCTTTTGCATTGCAAAAGCTACTCACATTTTTTTCAACAAAAAATATCAGCGTATTTGGTAATAAAAATGTAAAACACTTAACGAGTAGACCTCTTAACGAGCTCGTTAGGCTAACGATGCTTTGAACAACTGGGCCCTGTTCTCTTAAGTATAATGCTTTGGTTGTCTGTGGACCCAAACACAGCATAATACAGGGACTGCATTGTAATGTGAAATTATTGCTTTCAGATGAGGAGGAAGAGCTATCAAGTGTTGTTACTTCAGAACAGGAGTTTGTTTTCAAAGAATATGTTGTCAAGTAAGTGATATTTCCCTTTTATCCAGTGGTCACATTGGCCACGGAAGTGTTACATGTACTCCCATGGCACAATCAGGGGTTGTATTTTTATGTCTGGCTGTTGAATTTTTTTCAGTGGCACAAGACAAAATTTTCACAATATTGAAAAAAAAACACGTAACTGAAAATAGTAAAGGTTTCTGCTAGTCTTGTGGCTGTAGGGGCAGTGGGTGATCAAGGCCCACCATACCCTGGGCACAGCATAAGAAAGGCAGAGCCAATCCCACACCTTTGGCTGCCTTTAACCTTCCCTGGTTCAAAAGGAAAGTTCTAGTGGACTCTGTTAGTAGGATCTTTTTAGCATTGTCTTCACAGGGCAGTTTTATTGCAGTTCCATAACATGATTTGTGTTATGACGAAAATGCATAATTTTTAGCTCTCCTGAACGAAAGTTCAGGAAGAGCTATTGTTGTCACCACGGCGTCGGCGTCAGCGTCCGCGTCCGCGTCGGCGTTCGAATTGGATGTTTTGGTTAAAGTTTTTTAAAGACCTATATCTCCTTAACCCATGGATGGATTCTTTTGATACTTGCACTGTAGTTAGATATTGGTCTAAGGTTTAACAGGGTACCACCCCCACCCCACTCTGTGACCTTGATGTCAAGGTCATGGACTTAGAAAATTGGTAGTTTTTTTGGACTGGATGTTTTGGTTAAAGTTTTATAAAGCCCAATATCTCCTGAACCCGTGGATGGATTCCTTTGATACTTGCACTAAAGTTAGATATTGGTCTAAAGTTTTCGAAGGTACTACCCCCACCCCCTCTGTGACCTTGATGTCAAGGTCATGGACTTAGAATATTATCTTTTTATTGATTGGATGTTTTGGTTAAAGTTTTTTAAAGACACATATCTCCTGAACCCAAAGATGAATTCTTTTTATATTTGCACTGTAGTTAGATCTACAGAGTACTACCCCAACCCCACTCGGTGATCTTGATGTCAAGGTCAGGGACTTAGGAAATTTTTGTCTTTTTTAAAGTTTTGTAATTGCATACTGATTCATAATGCTTTGCAGAGATTTAGTTATACTTGAACTGATGTTAGACTCTTTTTTGAGTTTTTACAAAACACCTTATACTTACCCCACTGGGTGACCTTGAAGTCAAGGTCATCGACTTAGAATTTTGTCTTATTGTCTTAAAGATTTTGGTTAAAGTTTTATATTTATGAAGACATAATTTCACAGTTCCACGATGATGGACTCAGTTGATACTAATACTTGGACTGATGTTAGATAATGGTTCAGGGTTTTGATACATACTAGCCCTCCCCCACCCCCCCTCTCTCCCCCCCCCTACCCGTCAGTTATTTTAATTTTATTTTAAGACTTATTTCTGAGATAGCTTTTGTTTATAAATGTGTTTTCATTATGGACATGCTTGCATGAAGTTTTCTGCATAGCAGTCCACAAAGCGCCCCCCCCCCCCCCCCCCCCCCCCCCCCACCACCACCACCACCCACCCAACCCCCCACCTGTCAGTTTTTTTTTACCTCAAGCTCATGGACTTTGAAATTTCATTTCATTTCTTTTATTCTAATTTTATTTTAAGACTTATTTCTGAGATAGCTTTTGTTTATAAATGTGTTTTCATTATGAACATGCTTGCATGAAGTTTTATGTATAGCAGTCCACACCACCATAGCGGCTGTGTGATGGGCAAGCACCAATTCAGGCGAGCTATGCTGTCAGGCGACAGCTCTTGTTGTCCTGCCTGTAACTAACAATGCGAAACATAGATGAGCCGCGACACTAAATAACCAACGAAGTGGCATGTACGCCTAGCAAAGACTCCGCCCAGTCTGATCAGAGTCTCCACTGTCTGCATGAAGGTAGCTTAGACCGTTAGCTACCCTTTAAGAGCTTAGCAAAGAGTCTGATCAGACTGGGCGGATGTCCAGGCTGATTTGAGTCTGCACTGGACACACAACCACACTGTTGGTTTTCTCGTGTCGCAGCTCAATTATGTGTTTGGACAAAAATGCATAATTTTTGTCTTTCCTGCAACTAACAGAATGTGAGATATAGATATACAAGCCACGAAACGAGAAAACCAACAAAGTGGCATGTGCACTCAGAGAAGACTCAGATAAGCCTGGGCATCTGTCCAATCTGATAAGAGTCATTGCTGTCCGCATGGAGCTAGCTTAGAGCCTAAGCTACCCTTTCAAAGCAAAGACTCTTGATAAGACAGGGCTGCTCCTCAGGCTGACCTGAGTCTTCACTGTGCGCACATGCCACTTCATTGGTTTTCTTGTGTCTCGGCTCATATCATTTCTGGTGTTGGCAGCATAAACTGTAGTCAAGTTTTCTGGTTTAACTTTGTTATTGACATTGTTCTGATGAGCGAGACAGCATTTTAATTATCTTGGACTTCTACGGTTTCCAGATTTGCCAAACCAGATGTGTTAAAAGCCATTGTGTTGTTGATAGCAGACTTCCAGAAGAACTCTAGCCACACTAACCACTGCTGTGTGAAGCTGCTACATCGTGTGGCGGTAGACCTTGGGTGTGTTGGAATGGTGTTCCAGGCCTCACTGTTCAGAGTCTTCCAGAAAATACTCCTCAGTCCACTTGCTAAGGCAGACAGATACAAGGTAATAATCAGTGTAGGATCATTGTTTAGATCAGCCAGATTTGTGGAAGCGAAAATGTTGATGTTTACTTCAAGATGCAGTCTTACTGACTGGAGGCAGTAGCTAAAATTCCTTCTTCTCATCAAGCTAAGTTACCCACTTCTGAAGTTTTATGCTCTGTCCTAGCACCTGCATTCTTGTAGATTTTTAGCCTCTTACCTCTAAACTGAATGAAATGGCTGAGTTGTATGGGTACACATCCATGATTTTCTGCCATTTTAACAATTTTTGTGACTTCCTGTTTCCTTCCCTGGAGCACCAAGCTCATTCAGTTTGGGATCTACTCTTAAAGGAAAGAATTTGCTCCTAGAGGAGCAAATTCTTTCCTATAAGAGTTGACCTTAGTTGAAAAAGGAGGCAAAACTGAAAGTAGCAGAGTTGCTTCCCCTGAAAAGATACCCCTTCACTTTAAGACTACGAAGCCATATATTGGGGCAGCTCGTTAGAATCATCTCATTGAGACAGTTCTAATGAGATTTCACAACACAGCCCTGTTACGCAAAACTAAGGGGTTAACGAGTCATTACACTTTCAAACATATTGTAAGCATAAACACTGCCATATATTTGCCCATAAAATTCAGCAAAAACAACTGTTAACATGCTTGAGTTTATGAATGCTGGAAAATTTGAAGAAACCCTTGACTAACAACCTCTGAACAACTGAGCACTGAGTTTAATGAGAAAGAAGAAAACAGTATACATATGCATCAGAAATCCATTAAATTTGCTGCTCTTGAGTATTGAAGATCTGTAGAACCCATTTTTCGTATGACACTTTTATCCTGTGTCCTTATATTTAGGGTTATGAGGGTAAGAAGATACATGGTGCCATTTTCAAAAGATATTCTTTTGTTCTTGCTTTTATTTTTCACAGGAGCTCAAGTAGCTCAGTTGATTAAGCACTGACCTGCTAAGCTAGCAGTATGGGTTTTATGGGTTTGAATCTAGCTTGGTGATTTTTTTAACACATCCTTTAATTATCACCCTTCTGTTGGCTTGTTATGACTGAAATAGGCACTGTTAAGTCGCAAGTCATTAATCTATCCAAGTGCGGTGGTAGTGTAGTGGTTTATATGTAAGACTACACTCCAGGGGTCACAGGTTAGACACCCTGCTCTTCCAAACTTTCAGATGAGATTTTAAACGAAGGTCCCAACTCTTTATGACCTATGTGTTTGTTGGGCCATTAAATCTGAGTTTACTCACTGACTGTCCATCCATCATATTTCCATGGTCCATGTTCTTTCTTCCTCAGGAGCTGACGAAATTTGCCATGTACGTTGTAAGAAGATTTGTTGAAACAGCGGAGAAGAATCCCAAAGTGTTCATGGAGCTGTTGTTCTGGAAGACTAATAAAGAATCTGTAGAAGTTGTCGATGGCTATGGCTCTTATCAGGGGTATGACTGTTTAACCCATTCCATGCGGGATACCCCTTTAGGGGTATCTGGGCAAACAGTTTGGATCTAGATTAGGCCCCACAAACGTGGGGCCTGATCTGAGATTTAAACTGTTTGCTGCCTAGACATCATTCTACAAAAGTTGGTTAGACCAACATTGTCAAAATATTCTTGATTTTTGGTGCAGACGACAATTTCAGCAGACGACAAAAAATACCCAGAATGCAATGGGTTAACCTTCAGATCAGTTATTGCACCATTGTTGTGCAAAGGAATGGATTTGTGATACTGTACTTCTTCGGTTATAAGACTGGAGTTTTCCCTTTCAAAACAGTTCCAAAAATCTAGATCTGTCTTATCAGGTGGACAAACTGATCTCATAGCAGAATCTCATCACTGATTTTGATATTTGGGGTCATTCTTGAGATGGAAAAAAAAAAAAATTTTATAGCCCGATAAATACAGTACACTTTGTTCACAGCATGTCCTCCTGATAAAAGTTTTGCGATACCACATTGTCTGAAAGTTTGGACAGGCAGAGCTACCGTAAAAATTGAGAAATTCAGGTCAGCAAATAGTTTAGACCCTGATCAGCCTGTCAGTGATGGAGCAGTCTGAACAGAGCAGTCTGAACGGGGTGTTGTTTGTCATTTTATCTGCATCTTTCAGACGCAGTAGTGCATTTAAAAAACAAACTGTTTAACTGTGTTACCAGTTACGGTGCTTCTTTGTAAGTGCCCTTATTTTTAAAATCTTTGTGGTAATTTAAGATGAAGTACACAATGCAGAATGGAAAAAAAAATGCATTCTGTCTATATAATGTTTTAATCCTATTAGATGCATCAAAAAAGCGGACAATAAAATTTACGTCAGCCAAATTTCAAAAAGAATTCTTCCAAGCTAGATCATAGTGGGAATTTAAAGACTAAAGGGCCAACAGTGTAGATACAGTTGAAGTGTCTCATTATGAGCCGCCTCATCTGGATTTGTGCTGCTAGCAAATTCAACTACTCAGTTTTGGCACATTGTCAAGATTCCCGATATTGAGGGTTATAATGGTATTTTCTCAATTTTTTTCAGCAAGAGTAAGGTACTATGGTCAGAAGATGCGGAGCTAGAAGTGAGAAGATTATTTGATGAATACAGAGATACGGATGCAGGTAAATATGGCATGTCAGATTTATATTAACTTCATCCTGTAATTAAATTTTGGCAAAAAAGTAATTTGTGAATGAAAAAGTAAAATAGATGGATGGATGACTTGCGATTTTACATACTTATAAACAGTATTTCAGTCATATCAGGACAATGGAAGAGTAATAATGAAAGACCCTAGGCAATAGAACCCCATTTACAATTGAAAAATTTCTGCGTCCAGCTGGAATCGAACTCGGGGCTGCTAGAATAGCAGGCCAGTGATTAACCCACTGAGCAACTGGGACTCATCTGGAGCTAGATAATTTCGTTGTGAGTGCATAAAGCAAGCATATAAATAATTCAGTCTTAGAACAAACCATATACTATAAATACATGTATGCTGTACTGTTATTCAGCAGTGGAAAAGCCAAGACTGTTATTGCTATTGTCTTTCTGTGGCTTTAAATTCTGCTATCCTGATATTTATTAAGAAAAAATTGTAAAAATCTAACACTATCAGGAACTGGTGAACTCTTGTCAGACTCCAGTTCCAGATAAAAAAGATATTTTCCAGCAGTGTCCACTTTTTCTATCACACAGTCTATGATATGAGCCGCGACACGACAAAACCAACAATGTGGTTGTGCACCCAGGGCAGACTCAGATCAGCCTGGGCATCTGCCCAGTCTGATCAGAGTCTTCACTGTCCGCATGGAGGTAGCTTAAGCCCTCAGCTACCCTTTAAGCGCTCAGCGAAGAGTCTGACAAGACTGGTTGGATACCCAGGCTTATCTGAGTTTGCGCTGGGCGCACAACCACATTGTTGGTTTTCTTGTGTCGTGGCTCATATATTGTTTACTGTTATCCACTGTGTATGAGCAAGGATATACATAATTGTCACTATCTGAGTTTGGCCCACAATATTGGCATCAAGGTAGAAAAAGGCTGTCTTCTGGTCTTGTCTGTTCATCACATGGGTCGTTTAGCACCACAGGTGACTTTGCAACAATCATTCTCCACCTGGTCCTGTTTTTAGCTACCCTAGTTGTACTGGCAAAGTCTATCTCTCTATCTCTGTCCACTCTTTAAAATTGCCTTTCCCCTTTCTTCTGTCTGCCCCTTCTTCTTCTGTCTTAGTCTTCTTGTGACTGCCTCTTTTCAGAAGAAAGTAATGTGCTTAAATTTTGGGACACATAAATTACTTAATTTTCCATTTGGAACAATTGGAAAATTGATTTTTTTAGGTGTCCCAATACTTAAGTATATTACAGTGTTTGTCACAACAGAGAATCTCAGCCTCCGTGCACAGGAAGACTGATCAGTCTGTGAATGTTATCATGTCTTGTTCGCTACAAGTTTAACAAGTGAGCCATGACACGAGAAAACCAACAAAATGGTTGTGCGCCCAGCGCAGACTAAGATCAGCCTGGGCATCCGCTCAGTAGGACCAGACTCTTAGCTAAGCAATTAAAGGGTAGCTAAGTATATAAGCTACATCCATGGGGACAGGGAAGACTCTGATTAAACTGGGCGGATGCCCAGGCTGATCTGAGTCTGCGCTGGGGGGACATGGCACTTTGTTGGTTTTCTCGTGTCATGGCTCAAGTGTTCATTTCAGGTGATAAAGACACAGTGGACTGTATCATGGAGAGGATCACTGACCCCAGTAAGACCAGGGGCCAGATCATTAGGGAGTTGAAGAGACAGGACCTCATAGGGAGTGCAAAAGAGCTCAAGAGATCCAAAAGGTAGGTCTAACAGCTGGCTACAGGTAGTAGAAAATCACAAATTACTGATTTTACCCACATGAAGCTTACTGTATTGATTTGGCCATAAAACAGTGTTTTTCCATCTCTAGAAGGGCGCAAAATATATAAATTTTAGTTATGAAGTTCTGCTGTGGGACAGGGTTTTTCCTTCTTAAACAATCCCAAAAATCGAGATCCATCTTATAAGATGGATCTAAATTTTTGGGACTGTTTGGAAATTTTTGGGACTGTTTGGAAAATTTTTGGACTGTTTGGAAAATTTTGGGACTGTTTGGAAAGGGAAACCCCCTGTCTTATAACAGAAGAAATACAATATTGTTGCATCTGATTTAGCAGTCAGGGCCCGGTTGTTCAAAACTAACGACATCGTTAGTTAACGAGACGTTAAAATTTCAAAAGTAAATATCTCAAATATGCCATTATTTTTTGTTGAGAAAATGTGAGAAGCTTTTGCACTGCAAAAGCTTCTCACATTTTTTCAACAAAAAATATCAGTGTATTTGGCTATAAAGTTGTAAAACACTTAACGAGTTGACCTCTTAACGAGCTCGTTAGGGTAACGATGCTTTGAACAACTGGGCCCAGGTGCTATGTAACAGTCTGGTTTAACGTCTTTTCATCCAGCAATACAGATGTCAACAATAACCAGCCACGACAAGAAAAAAACAACAAAGTGGCATGTGTGCACACAGCACAGGATCAGATCAGCCAGGGCATCTGATCAGAGCCCTCAGTTTGTGCTTAAAGGGTAGCTAAGGGTCTTAGCTAGCGCCCTGTGAACAGCAAAGATTCTGATTAGACTGGGGGATGCCCTGGCTGTTCTGAGACAGCCCTGGGTGCACATGCTTGTTTTTGGTGTTCTCGTGTCATTGCTCATTTACTTTCAACCTAGCTATTAGCTCTATGTTTTGATTAACACAAGTTTTACAAAGTTCTTGTGAAATTTTAAATGACATTAGCATTTTCCATAACATTAGAGAGTGATGTCTTTCCATATTATTTTTAGGATGAGTCAGAAACATTTTCAAGTATTAGTCGGGAATGCTTTGAAGAAATAAACATATTTGTAGTTGTAGCTCATCACTACAATTTGTAAAGCAATACATCACTCTTGATCTGTGGTCGTAATACAATATACGGTACAAACGACCTCCAAGCAGTGATATATAATTCTGTTTAGATCCAACATATTACACAGGGTGTTCTTCGGACAAATATACATGCACAAATACACAAAGAGCAGATTCAAGAAGGGCAGATGTCATTTACTGGTGAAAGTAAGTGCACTTAGTACTGGTTAACCGCTTAGGAGGTCTAAGCCTGCCCAGGAATAGTGTGGTTAGGTTAACTGACCGTCCCAACATGACCATAGCTGTTTATCCTTGGACGTAAAACAATAACATAACAACACAAAGAGCAAATTACACTCTGTTTAAAGAACCAGAAAAGCAGATGCAAAACTAAAAAAAAAAAGTTTTATTATATTACAGGGGCACCAGGGCTGGTCCTTGGAGGGAAGAACACGAACTGGAGCTGAGAGAATTGTTTGACAGATATAAGAATGCAGATGGTGAGTAAACAGTTCAGACCAAGATCAGGGGCCGTATTCATAAATCCACTTAAGTCGTTGCTATGCTGTTGCTAAGGCCAAATATCTATAAAGGAGATTCCATACAACTATGAAATTTGCTCTGGAGGAACAGTCTTACAAAGACTGTTCCTCCAGAGCAAATTTCAGAGTTGTAGGGAATCTCCTTCTAAGAAATTAAGCCTTAGCAACAGCATAGCAACGACTTAAGTCGTTTTATGAATACAGCCCCAGACTGCTTATAGATCAGGGTCCCCTCAGGTTGACGTTCTGCCAGCAATACTTTTTGACAACACAGCCAGATAATGAAATCATGCTTACAAATTTGATGATACCGTCAAACTTCTTAAGTTTTGGGACAAATAGGTCTGAGCAAACAGTGCTGATCCAGATCAGACTGCTCCTGAAGGAGTATCCTGATCAGGGCCTACACTGTTTGTGTCATTTCATATGCATCCGTTGGAAGCATTCCCCCATTGTTGAACCACACTGTAACATTTGTAGGGCAATTACGATAGTAATTTTAGGTGACACAACTTATATTTTTACGGTGATTACAATATAATTGTCTTAGGTTTTGATACCCGGTCCTGCCACTTACTTTCATTTCCCCTTCATCTGATTGAAGAACGGCAGTTGTCAGTTGCTGGTGAAAGTAAGTGCACTTAGTAATGGTTAACCACTTAGGAGGTGTAAGCCTGCAAGGGAATAGTGTGGTTAGGTTAACTGACCATCTACATGACCATAGCTGTTTACCATGGATGTTAAACAATAACACAACAACACAACTTTTATAGTTTCTGCTGTAATGTAATCATCTTGCTAGTAAGATGTTTCTGATGAAAATCAGTCACATACATGGAGAGAAGGGCTTTGGAAATTAAAGTGTATATACGGATACAAATTTTCTCCTATGTCTTAGATCCAGTTGGACAAATCATTTCCAACATGTCTGCAAAGAGAAGCAAGCCTGCAGTGATGGAGAAGATTTTGAGTCTGGGTCTCGCAGAAGACAGAAAAGATCTGTACAAGAAAAGGGGATCCAAGAATCGTAGAAAGTCACGTAGAGGACATGGTGGGGATGGCAGTGATGATGGTAAGAAATTGAAATATAAGCCGCGGCACGGCAAAAGCAACAAAATGGCATGTGCGCCCAGCGAAGATTCAGATCAGCCTGGGCAGCCACCCAGTCTGATCAGAGTCTGTGCTGTTGGCATGGAGGTAGCTTAGACTTTTAGCTACCCTTTAAACACACAGGCCAGGCTGATCTGAGTCTTCACATGGCACACATGCCATTTTGTTGGTTTGTTGTGTTGCGGCTCATTTGACCCCTCCATAGCAGTTGCCTCTATACAAAGCCAGTTTAAAGGTATGCTTTCAGGGAAATCACATATGCCATTTTTATTTCAATCTCCCTTTTCAAGGGGGTCAACTCTTAAAGGAAAGTATAAGAGCCCCCATAGCTCAGTGGGTAAAGCACTGGCTTGCTGATCTAGCAATCCCTGATTAGATTTCCGCTGAAGACTGAAATCCATTTTACTCAAACTGGGGTTGGATTAGGTACAACTTTCAATATCACCCTCCCATCGTCCTGATATGACTGAAGTAATGTTGAAAAGGATGTAAAAATCACGTCGTCTATCCATCTGTAAGAGTGGACGCCAATTTTACAGGAAGTCTCAAAAGCTGTCTCTATGTGAAAAAAAGACCTGGGTCCAGTTGTTCACAACTAATAACATCGTTAGTTAATGTTTCGTTAAAGTTTCAAACGTTGATATCTCACTCTACTATTTGTTGTTGAAAAAATATGAGAAGCTTTTGCATTGCAAAAGCTTCTCTTATTTTTTTCAACAACTATAAAACACTTAACAAGTTGACCTCTTAACGACTTATTAGGCTAATGATGCTTTGAACAACTGGGCACTGTTACAGAGAGGTTGAGGAGCCCCGGTAGCTCAGTGGGGTAAAGCGCTGACCTACTGATCTAGTAGACCGGATTCGAGCCCTGCTTGAGGCGAGAATCTTCCTTACCGTAAATGGGGTTCCATTGCACACAGCCTTTCATTATCACTGTCCCATCGTCCTGATATGACTGAAATACTGTTGAAAAGGACGTAAAATCGCAAGTCAGTCATCCATCCAATACAGAGAGGTTGCAGTAGACTTCCAAAATTTGGGATTATTTAGTTACAGTATAGTGAGAAAGTAAGATGTGTATTTTTTTACTGTAAAGAATTCCATCTGTATTTTATCTTTGAATGAATTATGTACAGTAACTTAAAAACATTTTTGCTTAAGATTTACAAGAGCTGCCATCAGACTATGATGAAGAAGTAGATCTTCCTGACTTTGGAGGGGACAACAATGCTGAGAGACATGTATCAGATAGAGGGAGCAGTAGTAGTAGCAGCGACAGTGACAGTGACCTTGACACGGAGGAGAGGGCTGGTGGTAGCGGAGGGGAAACCACTATGGCTGGTGTGATCACAAATATTGTTGATAAAGGTAAGAGCTGTTCTGGACTTGGCAGAATAATTGGAATGTTTTTGCAAACCACGTTTCTTTGGTTATGAGACTAGGTTTTTTCCCATTCCAAAACAATCTGAAAAATCTAGATCCATCTTATAAGATTGATCTAGATTTTTGGGATCTTACAAGATGGATCTAGATTTTTGGGATTGTTTTAGAAGAAAAACCCAATTTAATAGCAGAATTTCATCAGACTGATTTAGATATTTAGGGTCATTCTAGAGAGAGGAAATTCGTTTTATAGCTGAATAAATACGTTTCATGTATTATACATTTTATGAAAACTGATATGAGGATCATTTTTATGCTCCCTCCATTAATGGGCAGAAGGGCATATAGAGTTTACCCTGTCAGTGTGTGCATTTGTGTGTTTGTGTGTTACCAGAATCATGTCCGGCCCATATTAAACTTTGTCCTGCATGGTGGGATTTCAAAATTATTTGGCACAATGATGCATGCAAGAACCATGTCTTTAGCTCAAAGGTCAATGTCACATTCGGTACTTAAACTTTGTGCATAGGCCATATTGAAACATGTTTGTGTCCGGCCCATGACTTTGTCCTGCATGGTTGGATTTCAAAATTATATGAGCCGGGCTGCATAGCGCAATCGGTAGGGCACCTGACTCATAAGTCAGAGGTCCTGGGTTCTATACCTGGGCTGGCCACATACTTTCATTTCTCCTTCCGCTGATTCAAGAAGGGCATTTGTCAGTTACTGGCGAAAGTATGTGCACTTAGTACTGGTTAACCGCTTAGGAGGTCTAAGCCTGCCCAGGAATAGTGTGGTTAGGTTAACTGACCGTCCCTACATGACCATAGCTGTTTACCGTGGACATTAAACAATAAATTAATGAATCAAAAATTCAAAATTATTTAGCATAAATGATCATCATGACAAGACGATGTGTTGCATGCAAGAACCATGTTATTAGCTTGAAGGTCAAGGTCACATAACTTTGTGCATAGGCCATAGTGTAGCATGTTTATATCTGGTCCATAACTTCGGCCTGCATAGTGGGATTTAAAAATTATTTGGCATATTATTCATCATGAAAAGAGGATGTGTCACGTGCAAGAATCATGTAACTAGCTCAATGGTCAAAGTTTCATTTGGCAATTAAACTTTGTGCATAGGCTTCAGTGAAATAATTTTCTTGTCCAGCTGCATGGTGGGCTTTCAAAGTTATTTGGCATAAATGATATCTTGACAAGATGATGTGTTATATGCAAGAGCCCTGTTGCTGGCCTAAAGGCCAAAGTCACAGTCTGCACTTAAACTTTGTGGATAGGCTACAGCGAGAAACATAACTTGGTTCTGCGTGGTGTGATTTCAATAACTTGTCCTGCATGGTGTGATTTCAAAATTATTTAGCACGACAATTTGTTGCACTCAATGACCATGATACTAGCTTAAAGGTCAAGATGTTAGTGCTCACTTAAGCTATGTGAATAGGCTATAATGAAAACATGTTTGTGTCACATTCATGTCTAATGTTTGACTGCAAAATAAATGTAAGTCACTTTGACCCAAATTAACAGTTCCTTGGTCGTAAAAGTGCCAGTACCTTAATCAAGGTGCCATCTTACTGAAGGTACTAGGCTGGGGCACATTTTTAGTAGATGTCAATTTGTATGATAAAGATATTCAGTTTTCATGTCTATGTAATGTGATTTTTAGCGCTTGCCTATACAAAAGTACAGGAAGAGATATTGCTTTAGCTGGAACACTTTAAGTTATAGTTTTGGTTAAACTCTTTTATGTGATGAGCAAGGCCCTGGTCTTGCTCATGTCACACAGAATACTTTAATGTGATTAAATATTTGGACACCTAAAAATTATTAATTTTCCATTTGGAAAATTAATGGTTTTTAGGTGTCCCAATACTTGTGCACTTTAGGGTATTGATTTAACAACTGTCCCATTTAACCATGAAGAAATGATTTTCTAGATGTGTGACAGTAAGGAGATGGGCGTTTCCCTTCCTAACCAATCCCCAAAATCTTGATCCATCTTATAATGAGAGTGATAGAACTCTGGTTTAGCGTTTCACCTGCACAAAGGTAATATTAAAAGAGGGACTACAATTTGAAAACTCATCTGAAAGGTAGGTGAAATCTGGGATCAGCCCTGCATCCCCTGGATAGGTAGTCTAGCACATTACCACTAAGCCACCGCCGCTTCTCCCATCTAAGAAGACGGATGTAAGATTTTGGTGATTGTTTTGGAAGGCAAAACCCCATTGTATAACCAAATACGTATGAAAATTTCCCAGGGGCCAGTTGTTCAAAGCATGGTTAGCCTAATGAGCTCGTTAAGAGGTCAGCTCATTAAGTGTTTTTCCGACTTTGTAGCCAAATACACAGATATTTTTTTGTTGAAAATATGTGAGAAGCTTTTGCGATGCAAAAGCTTCTCACATGTTTTCAACAAAAATATTTGCAATGCAAAAGCTTCTCACATGTTTTCAAACAAAATATTTGCAATGCAAAAGCTTCTCACATGTTTTCAACAAAAATATTTGCAATGTAAAAGCTTCTCACATGTATTCAACAAAAATATTTGCAATGCAAAAGTTTCTCATATGTTTGCAACAAAAAATATTGGCACATTTTAGGTATTGACGTTAGAAATTTTAATGTCTCGTTAGCTAATGATGTCGTTTGTTTTGAACAAGCGGGCCCCAGTTTTCTATTGCTCTATTACCACCAACACCTGCTAACATTGTAGGATACAAGGATCAGATAGCCTGGATTCAGAGGGTGCTGACTAGAACAGCTGATGACAGGGAGGAGGACGGTAAAGCTTATTCTTATCTTCTATTACCGCTATATTGTTTGTATTTACACCAGTAGGTTAAGAGCTGGCCTGCTGTGCTAATGATTTCAGGCCCGAGTCCCACTGGAGGTGCAAATTCGTTTCAACTGTAAATGATTCCATAGCATTATAATTTGATTATCACCCAATTCCATAGCATTATCATTTGATTATCACCCCAGAGGAGCAAATTCTTTTGAAGAGTAACAGTTACTGCCAGTTTTCAAGATATACCATGAACACTGTTAAAGATAGTAATCAGTTTTTGGATTCATAAAAAGGTATGAAAAATAGGAAAATGTTAGTAAAAAATCAGGGAAAGTCAGGGAATTTTGAAGAGGAGGAAGAGTGGCAATTTTGCTTTCCGTTTTCATTTGTAGGTAACTCAGTTGCTGTACCTATAGTTCCACTGACAGAGGAAAATGAAACAGCCATGGAAGATGAGGTTTTTCTATCATTTCTCACTAAAATAGGTCTGGCGGCTCCAGCTGATGAAAATGTGAGTCAGATAACATAGCATTTACTATTTTCAGCTGTGTAGCTGTTACCATACATAAAGATTTGTAACGCATATGGGAACAGCAAAGGCGCTTTTCCAAATGGTATAACTTGTATAGTTGTGTATGAATTTATTTGATAATACATGTAGAAGATTCAACAGTAGGTTGAGGTGTGTATTGTTTTTTGAGGCTGTGGTTTGTGTTAATGACTTTCGCAAATTGGAGGTTGTAAACATCAGGGGACGGCTGCAACAAAATGTTAAAAATAGAAAAGGAGTGGTTGAATGTTAGTTTTATTTTAAATTTTTATCCATTAAGTTAACTTATTTGCTTTCATGTGTCGCTTCAGTACAGCAAAACTTATTTGCTTTCATGTGTCGCTTCAGTACAGCAAAGACAAGATCGAAAACGTGTAGTAAGATAGTGTAGACCCTGATCAGACAGCTAATTCTGTAGCATCTAATCTTGGTCTGCACTGTTTGCATGTCCTGTTTATAGGATGCTAAGCATTAATGGGTTAAAGTTTTTACCCTGCTTGAGTCTAGCAGAACACAAGACATAGGTCTTACTTTTCCAGGAGCGGCTGTAGCGTAGTGGATAACACTCCGGACTACCAATCCAGGGGTCGCATGATCGATCCCCCGCTTCTCCGGTCTTTCGGATGAGACTTTAAACCGAGGTCCCGTCTCCGTATGACCATGTTGTTGGTGGGACGTTAAACCCGAGTTCACTGACTCACTCACTTACTTTTCCAGTGTTAGCCTCAGCACTGGCTTAAATTTTCATCAAGTTTTCTAGCTGATTCTGTATTTTTTACACTGTGCTGTCTGGAGAGACACCACATTTCTCAAAATTCTAGTTTATATGGTGTCCAAGCACAAGTCAGGCAAGCTGTCATGTATGCTGACAAGTTTTGTTATTTCTTCTTGAAAACAATAGGTCCAGAGCTCTAGATAAGAGGGGTATTTGATGATAATTGAGGGATAATTTTTCTCATTTCTCATTGAAACCATATGTTGTGACCCCTCATCTGAACCGTCTCATCGAGACGGTTCAGATGAGGGGTCACAACGTATGTTTTTATGCAAAAATAACAAAAATTATCCTTAATTATCATAAAATACTCCCTCTTATCTAGAGCTCTGATACCTTGCGACCACTCATATGGACTGCCTCATATGAGTGGTCACAATGCATGTTTTTATGCAGATTTAACTGAAATGACCCTTGCTTATGTCCAAATACTGCTGATTTAAAGACCTGCTTTTTACCCTACAGGAAGCTTTTTGGAGAATCCCAGCTCATTTGTCAGTTTCTGATCTCCGAAATATAGTGGCAGGTCTAGTCTTGGATGAGAACAGTGTTCCCATAGCTGCAGATAGAATCAAGATGAGGGCCATTCCAAAACCAAGACAGAAAGAAAAGAAAAAGAAGAAGGAAGAGAAACCAGTGATAAAGAAGAAAAATGCCAATAAATTTGCTGCGTTGAGGGATCTAGTGAAAAAGAAATCTGATGCTAAAAAGACAAAAAGGTTTGAAGAATTGACTTGATAGAGTGGTTCAGTCTTACAATGAAAATGACCTCATACGATTTGTAGGTGACTGTGACCTACATTTTTATGCTAAGGTGATTTTGCCTTATTTCTTGCACTGATAGAAATGCAACATACTTAGGTTGATTAGTCAGTCTGACTCTGCAAATGCCCTTTTAGGTCACTGTGACCTATATTTGGTGGTTCAGTGACCTTTTACTAATTGTAGATCACTGTGACCTATATTTGACGGTTCAGTGGTTTTACCTCATACCTTGAGCACTATTTAATGGATATGCATTATGTTTGGGATAATAAATGAGCCTGTCACTGCATATGACCATATTATTTGTAAGTCACTATGACCTATTCATTATCCAGTGAGTTAGGTCTTGGACTTAAAGAACTATTAGCTTCATTGACTTCTGACAAGGCACAATGCAGGGGCATCTGTGTGCTTATGACATAGTTCTAGTTAAAAGAGATACAACTTCAACTGAACAGTATTTCTTTTCCAGCAAAGTGAATTCCTTCTGCATTAGGGCTACTCTTAAAAGAAAGAGCAAATTCTTTACTTTCTGTGATAGCCCCAGGAGAGTAGGGAAACAAATACATGTACTTGGAAATTAGAAAGTGTATCAATACCCCTTAATCAGTAGAAGAAACTCCCCCGATCGGGAATCAATGACCTTTGGTGAACTTTGAGAATTAGACAGGTAAATGTTACTAAAATTAGTAAATTTCACTCGATCGGGAACATTTCAGTCATTTTTATAGTGCCCTCACAAAACTCAAAAAATGTGTCACAGTTTTCACTTAATCTGCATGAAAATTTACCAACTTAAAGATGAATGATATTTCTTGATTTCTACCGTGCAGAATTTTTTTAAATTTCTTAATTTGAAAGTTATTGAATTATGAAAATATGAAATTTTAAAAAATAATTCTGATTCCCGTTCAGGGACTGAAAATGTTTAAGATGCCTTATCGGGAAACATTTAATAACATCTAAACTCAATGTTCCTAATCGGGAGCATTTCGTAGAATATTTTCATTTCACCTTAAAATACAGGCATTCAGTACCAACAAAATGTGATGAAAATGCAATGGGCATTTTGATTCTGTCAACCCATCTTAAGTCCTATCAAAGCAAAAATATTTCTTCATCTTGTTGGTGCTTCTGATTTGTCATTAAAAGTGAAAGTTACAGAGGCTCCTAATATAATGAATTTTGACTATTAGTGCTTCCCGTTATGAAACCTAGGAACCAGTGATTCCTGTTTGAGAACAGATTCTTTTTAAGTGGTCAGCTACTCAATGTGTAAAACATTGCTAACCAGAGCAAATGAGCAGGGGCTAACGTAACCCCCGGCAAGCGCCACTGTCTAATAAAAACAAAGCTTTAAAGCGAATGTTTACAAACAGACAGGCGGACAATCTACATTGGATAACAAAGCCAGTGAAAGGCCTATAGACAAAAGGTGTCATTTAAAACTTGCATCAGCAAAAAACATACAAAACAACACAAAGTTTCAACACAAATTTACATGTTATTTCTATGTCTGTGACTTTGACCTAAAGTCAGCAGAAGCATCCAGATGATGTCAACTAATCTGTTTCATCCTAGAAGTAAACGTAGTAGCATAACCAAAGGTTGAATTGAAGTACATTAATTAGAACTATAAGCAAAAATATGAATTAACGGATAACTTTAACGCAAAGAGTATACAAATTTTGAAGTCTGTGACATTGACATTAAGTCAGCCGCAGCATCCAGATGATGTCAACTAATCTGCTTCAACCTAGAAGTAAACCTAGTAACATTACAAAAGGTTCTATTCAAGTGTTTTCAAAATATAACCATAAAATAAAACTTAATACAAAACTTTAACGCAAACGGTATACAAATTCCCAAGTCTGTGACTTTGACCTTGTTTCAGCAGCAGCATCCAGATGATGTAAACTTATATGTACATATCTATCCTGTACTAACACTAAGCACATGTGAACAAGTAACAGTTAAGTCTTTCAGAAAAACAGAGCAAAAGCAGAAACTTAACCCAAGACTTAAACGCAGCTATTGTACAAATTTCAAAGTCTGTGACCTTGACCTCAGGCCAGCAGCAGCATCCAGTTATTGCAAATTAATCAGTTTCAATCCTCTACTAAAATAATAAGCATCTATGAACAAGTTCCAGTTAACAGAAGCAAAATAAAAAACTTAATGCAAAGTTTTAACGCAAATGTTAACTTACATACGGACGGACTATCGGATAGACAGAAAGACGGGCAAACAAATGAACGGAGGAAAAGACAAAAACTATATACCTCTTGACATACTTCGTATGCCGGGGGTATAATGAACAACGTGGCTGGTTGTTTTGGAAAAAAACACACGTGGAACTGCTTGTTTTCATCAGGAATGGGATATTGATGATCAGAAAAATGAAGTTTAATTGGGAAATCTATTCTAGGAACACTAGACAAGATTGTTAAAAATGACAAGCATTCTACAAAAGTGTCTCACTGTAAAAGTAAAAAGTATGCAAAGACCAGGAACTGAAAAAATCAAAATCCAAATCCAGCCCTCAAACCATAGTTGGAAACAACTAAGATTACAAATAATCAAGATACGGAGAACATATGGCCAACCGAGTGAGCGGCTTGTTCCCAAAAGGTGGCCACTCAGCAACCCAAACCGAACCAAAAATAATAAGAACATACATAAGGTAAAACATCACTCTGACACCAAAAACAGGCAACAGAGAACCACAACAGAACTACCGCCTTGGAACGGTCAGTAATGAATTACTGGGGGGCTTAAATCGATTTTACAGGCCCAACCTCACCCTCAGTTTCTGAAGTGGTACAAAACATTTAGTTGGTTGTTCGGTTCGCATGATAACCCTCTAACTCGTCAATGAATCATCACGGTAAACACATAAATCAAATTTCAACACCATGAAGAAGCAACGACGAGGACTCAACAGATACAACGGGCCGTCTGACAGGTGGAGATCCCTGTCCTGCCAAACGACCCCACTGGAAATCTGAAGCAAAAGAAGGTCACCAGTTGAGCCCCGGTGGACCAAGCAACAGACAAAAAAGCTCCGGTCCCAACCAACTAAAATATATAGCTTTAGGTCGGGGCCATCATAGAGTCTGACGACCGATCCCCCAATTAAAGAGTGCAGCAAAGTTATCAACCGTGATTGGGTTAATCACTAAGCATGTTGACTAACGGTATGTAACTGCCACTTGTACAGGATGTGGTAAAGGTAAAGACAAAGTAACACAAACAGAAGTCTTTGTGCCTTTGCAAACTGCAGAGTCACAGACTAACGCTTCCACAGAGCGATTTTAGAAGGTATACTGCAAGAGTCTTAATTCTCTTTTTAATCTCGTTAGTGATTTTTCATTTTGTAATTCTACGCATGTAATAAAACAGAATGAAAATATCTTTTGATAACAAGTTACAACTGAGTTTTGCTACAGTGTACATGTCAAGTGATAAACTTCAGGAACTGACTGAATCAGATTCCAAACCTTATCCCAAACATCAACAAAAAGATATGACAAAATGTTTCATATCAATTGAATAGTGCTGAAGATGAAAGTTATTCTTGTCAGGGAAGTGTAAGAGACATGTCTTTTACACTTCCCTGTTCTGGTGTAGTATTGGTAAACTGGGAGCACAAAATAACTAGCTTTCTCTCCCTCTTTCAAATACATTTTTGCTCTATGAATAGAAAAATAGTCTACTTTGCTAAGGATGGTTCTAATTAATCACATGTTGCCAAGGACCTTTAGATGAATTTCAGGTAAAAGTCTGTTCCTCCATAATTGCATTCATGAGAAAGTGTCTAAGCGTTGCAGAAATGAATCGATCTGCGTTTCTATTTTATCAAAACCATTTGCATCATTTGAATAAACACATTCCGAAAAGGTAGATAAGTTCAAGTTTCACGGCTGGTTCCTTCAGACTAAGTTTGGTCAAAAGTGTGGTGTGCATTAAGACTAAAAGTTGGCAAAAATGAAATGTATCTGAACATAGAAATAATAGTTTGCCATTTTTAAAACGATACAAAGACCATGTTACACGGACTATGTCACACTATCAAACTTCTTTGATAAAATGACCTTAATTTATGGTCCTTGGCAAGAAAATATTTGCTAAAACATTCATGATACACTGTGTTGCTTCTTTGGTCAAATTTTCTTTCTTTATTATTGTTCAAATAAAATGTTGAGTCTGATATTCATGACACACTGTCAAATATTTGGCATCAAACTTGGTTGGAGCATCATTCTTCATTAAAAAGGCTGGAATGCTTAAAATATTATAATTATGGCTGCGTTTGTGTGAATGTCAGAAAAAAGATGTTTTGACCTATAAAAAGTATTCATAGCCCTCAATGGGAGAAGTTTACCAGGAGTGTTACGGGTCGTAAATTAAATCCTTATCAGCCGCATATCAAAAAATATTTGTGGAAAAAATTGGACCGATTCTATCGCCATTCAATGTTTTTTAATCTTATTTGAAATGCAATTAAGATTACTTGGTTTAGGTGTTACTCTGTCAAATAAATTAAATCATCAGAACACAAATCAACCTGTATTTGATCAAACAAATTTAAAAGAGTAACAGGGGCTTAAGATGTCAAATATCTTTATTAAATCTATGACATGCTCTTGGCATAAGACTTTCCATAATCAAATCAATTCGCATAAATGGCTCCGCCCAGTAGTGTTTATATGCCGTATAAACGCCTAAACACTTTCTTTGAAACTAAGTATAGACATAGAATTGTTAAGCTAGCATGATCGAGTCCATAAAAAGGGAAAGATTAACATATACATGCAAACAGACAACAAAATCACAGGTGATAAGCTGATGTAGCAACTCCTTCCCGAATAGGTGGCAACTCGGTTACCTTTACTGGACTAAATAATTTAGATTACAGAATAGTTAAGATGAAACCATTATAAGCCAATCAGTGCCGAACATAAAACATGTGTAACCGTAACAAAGGGACCGGCTTGGGACGGTCAGTAGCTCTAGCAGACTTCAATTTTCAAGTCCCATAAGAAGTTCACTGATGTAACAATCAGTCAATCTCTTTTCACCACATTAATGAGTTTTGCGGTGATAACAGCTGTCTGTGCTCCCCAAATAACATCATACCTGACTAGCTAGTTGTACATGCCCATCAATAGACAAAAAAAATGAGATTGGAATTAATCAATCTGTACACTTGGCCAAGATAATCCATGCTCAGTTGCTTACTCTTCCTTTTTAATTTAAATCAATTGATTCTTTAGTAACAATAGGTATATGACAGCTGGACTGGTACTGCGTGTATCACTTTGATGACAGTTAGGATGCTGTTGCCGACTTTGATTGCAGCTGAAGCATTTATGCGGTCACAAACAATTTCATTGCTGTTAGGTCGGAGTTAAGTAAACAGCATATAAATAATTGTGAATTACATTGGCTAAACTTGCGTTTATGTCTTGCAGAATAACTGTCTGTGCTTTTTAACATTTTATGAAACCTCTTTACACCGTAATTTATCCTTTGTAGCGTATACATATGAAGAAAAACAAAGACTTAACTATGCCCTTGGTAGTGGAGGAAGGGAAAATATTGTGAACGACTGTGCAGAAGTAGGCTCTATCTATAAAAGTATTGACTTGCTTAAATCTCTAAATATAGATGTCTTTCTGATGAAACGAAACAAAGTTCTACCTTCTTTCTAGAATGGCATAAAAGACAATACAGGACCAGACCAGTTACTGGCAAAGTGTGTTGCAATCAAACAAGTATACAGTTTGAGCTCTGCTTCTTTGGTAACACCAGTATCTTTTACTTAAAATGTGCTGCAATATCAGGCTTCTCAAAGTCGAGTTTGCATTGACATGAATGGAATGTTAGGACCTTATGGAAGTTACCCAACAGTGTCAAGTTGGTTGGCTTCACAAAGTACACAACTCATATCATTTCCTTTATCTGACCACCAGCTAGCCTTTGATAATGACCAATCTGATTCCCGATCAGGCATCTTAAACATTTTCAGTCCCCGATTGGGAATCAGAATCATTTTTAAAAAATTCATATTTTCATAATTCAATAACTTTCAAATGAAGAAATTTAAAAAAATTCTGCACGGTAGAAATCAAGATATATCATTCATCTTTAAGTTGGTAAAGTTTCATGCAGATTAAATGAAAACTGTGACACGTTTTTTTAGTTTTGTGAGGGCACTATAAAAATGACTGAAATGTTCCCGATCGAGTAACAATTTACTAATTTTAGTAACATTTACCTGTCTAATTCTCAAAGTTCACCAAAGGTCATTGATTCCCGATCGGGGGAATTTCTTCTACTGTTAATGGGTACACCTTTATTCAAAGATAAATAACTTTTGTGACTTCCTTTCATTTCTCTGGATGACAAAGCCTTTCAAAAAAGGGACGGCTCTCATAGGAAAGAATTTGCTAGGAGCAAATTTTTACCTTCAAGAGTTGACCCCTACTGAGAAGGGAGGCAAAATAGCAAAATAGTGGAATTGTTTCATTTGCAGTTATATCCATTCACCTTAATACTGTTTATTAGACGTATTTAGCAGTGGCTGATTAAGTACACTTTAGGCTCTAACTAATTCCCCCCTTTCGTAAAACGCAATGCTCCCGAGGCGTTTTATATGGTTAATACGGTATACATCTCAGTTAAGCTTATTCATCAGATTGATGTTTCAGTCATTGACAAGCTTTGGTCAGTGCATGACCATGAAGATGGTCTTTCTGTCAGATTTCAGCAGTTATGTTATGAAAACTCTGGGAACTTTTTCAGAAACAGGAAGGCTGCAGAACCTGTGCGTAACGTTGACGATGACAGCTCAGACGATGAACCATTAACAAGTCTCAGTAAACAGGGCACAGACGAGTCACCCAGGATGTCGTCTGCTGAGTCACCAAGGGTGACGTCTGCTAAGAAGAAAAGGAGGGTGAAAGCTTTTGCTCAATCAGACAGTGAAGATAGGTAATGTATATAATGCTCCTTTAGAACTATCATAAGACACCTAAGATTATAACAATCCATCATGAGTGTCTATGTAGGATAGGGAAATCTCACCTGGAGGGGTCGAAATTTCAACCAGGAACGAGGCTTGCCGAGTCCCTGGTTGAAATTCTGACCCGAGGGTGGGACTTACCTATCCTACATTGACTGGCTCATGATGGATTATTTTTCTCCCACTGTTAGTGGATTTTAAACCTCAAGCCGGATAAGGCTTAAGAACAGGAAAATTTTAACTTTTTAACCAGTGATCTGAAGTAAATTTTGAGCAGCCCAGTGTGTTTAACATAGTTTGCACCTTAAAAGTAGACGGAAACCACAATATGTGGACTATATGTGGACTATTTTATCTTCCAGAGGGCGAAAACAAAAGGCAATTTAGCCTGTCACGTCACGTGCATCACGTGCACCGGTTTAGTGATGTCATTGAAATTAAGTGACATCACAAACCTGTGATCTGCTATCAAACGTCATCCAACATGCTTCCTGGTCTGTTCTGTTTAAAATTAAAATATTAGTCAAAAATTGAAAAAGTCTGGTTGCTAATGTAAGAAAGATGTTGCCAGGTGTAAGATAGAAGTTTCTTATATGAGCTGAGGGCCTATCATATACATGCAAAAGTGGGAGAAAATTTCAGTAACGTTCCTACAAAATTGAACGGTTTGCAATAATGTATCTTAAAGATACAGATGAAATGGGAAACAGTGTTGACCCTGATCAGACTGCTCCTTGTGGAGCAGTCTGATCTGGGTCTTACTGTTAGCACAAACCTATCTGTAAGTGGTGTGTACAACTTCTGCATTTGGTCTGATTCTAATGATTGTTTTAATATTTCAGTGATGATGATGATAGACTAAGAATAGCAGAAAATGGTTCACAAAACAGTGACCTTGAGACAGCTACTCAAGGGAAGCCAAGTCAAGGTCAGGCTTCACAAGGGTCAGTGTCGCAGAGCCAGGAGCCTGAGAGTCAGCCTTTGATATTTTCACCATCGTCAGATGAAGAAGAGGGTATGATAATTTCTAGGAAGTTTTTGATGAGCATAAACCTGGCCCCGAGGTTATAAAAATTTTTCATGCACGTAGCTGAGCATGAAATTTTACCTGCTAATGAATAGAAATTACTGATAAGTGCAGTTGTTTTCTTGCTCAGTTTAGATGAGTATGAAATTTTCTGTGCTTATGAATATGAAAATGTCAACATTAGTTGGCATTTTCATATTTATCAGCAGAGAAAACTTCATGCTCAGCTGAGTTTAGCACGAAAAAAGTTTTATAACCTTGAGCCTGGAGTGCAGGAGAGCATGAATAAAGAAAATAAATAAAAAAAAAAAAAAAAGAATTAAAGAGCAAAAGTTTGGTAAAAGTTTTCCTTTTAGTCATGTGAGATGATTTTGCCTCAAACACCTTATATTTATAATAACAATGTATTGAACCACTCTTATTTCAAATTTTCGGCCTTAGGCCTTCTTCAGGAAATTTGGAAACAATTATTTCAACTATGTGGCAGGTTGACAAATTAAAACTTCTGGCGGACCTTTCAGAATGGGAGCGTAGGATGCGACTTAAAGAATTCTTCTATGAAGAAGGTACTGAGGCACAGACCAAAGAAGATGAGAACGACCCACTTGAGAAATTCAAGGTTCCCAAAAAGAGCACTTTCACTCCAAACAAAGGACGTGATATATGGCTGGATATGTACATTGAGATGGTTAAGACAGATATCATCAATAACCTTAAGAAGGTGGCGAAATTGAACATCTCACCAGAAGAAAATGATGCATTTCTATCACTCTTACAAAATGATGACATTGTGATAAGACCAGCAGACAAAGGTTCTGGTATAGTGGTACTTGATAAAGTGAAGTATGTCGAAAGCCTCCAGAAAGAGATGGAAGAAAGTGACTCCTATACTATGACTGAAGATGACCAGACTAAAAGGTCTCTGAGAGAAGTTAAAAAGCTTGTCAACAAGATGTTCAAGGATGGCTCCATCTCACAAGACATGAAGCAGTTCTTAATACCACGGTATCCGAAAGCAGGCTCACTAAAGGGAAACCCAAAACTGCATAAGAGTAATGCACCAATGAGAACCATTGTCAATGGGATGAATACAGCCACAGAAAAGATTGCAGAGTTAGCAGAGTATGAACTCAATGAGTATGTCATCACCTCACCCAGTTACATTAGGGATACAACAGATTTCATCAACACCTTGAAAGAGATAGAGGGACCCTTGCCAGAGGGCACATTCATGTTCTGTTTTGATGTTTGTAAGCTTTATCCATCTGTACCCAAAGAAGAAGGTCTTGAAGCATGTAGAGAAGGTCTCAACTCCAGATCCAAATCCATAGTTCCTACAGAAGAGGTCTTAAGGATGATAGAAGTAGTTTTGGACAACAACAACTTCAATCTTGCCAACAAGCATTACAAACAGACAAATGGCATTGCGATTGGTTCAAAGCTTGGCAAGAACTTTGCTTGCAGTTACATGAGGAAATGGGACGAGAAGTTGATGGAATACCATGATCGACCACTTTTCTACAAACGCTTCATTGATGATGGGTTTGGTCTATGGACGGGTAGCTCGGACACATTGGAGGAATTTGCAGAGTATGCCAATAGAATTCACAGGAACATCAAGATAGAGCTGAGATACAGTAGGGAGAAGATAGAATTTCTTGACACATGGGTTCACCTGGAGAATGGCAGGGTCTACACTAGTCTCTACAGGAAACCTACTGACAAACAGCTCTACCTGCACAAGGCATCAAATCACCCACCAAGCACAAAATCAGGCCTAGCTTATGGACTTGGATTAAGGCTAAGGAGAATTTGTGAGAAACAAGAGGACTATCAAGTACACAGAAAAGAGTTGAAGGTCCAACTGAGGAAAAGGGGCTATTGTGGTAAAGCTATTGAAAAACAGCTACAAAAGGTAGATAGCCTAGAACGAGATGACCTTCTTAATGTGAAAACCAAAGAAAAGAAAGAAGAAAGAGTACCCTTAGTGCTTACTTTTTCAAAACACCTGCCAGACATCCATAAGATAGTTAGAAAACACCTACCTGTGCTGCATAGGTCCGATAAGATGGCTAAAGCGGTCCAGAAGCCTCCAATAGTGGCGTACAGACGGGACAAAAATTTGGCTGATACCCTGGTTCATGGGAAGACAAACAAGGCAGTGAAACAGACGGATAACACATGCTCCTGCAAGGTATGCAATGCCATACATAAAGATGAAGTATGGAGTTCGACTAAAGACGCCAAATACAAGACGGCTGAGAACGTAAGTTGCAGGGATAGAAACGTTGTCTATGCCCTTATCTGCAACAAATGTGACAAGACTGTGTATGTTGGAGAAACTGAGAGGACACTGAAAGAGCGAATAGATGAACATCTACGGGACGTCCGCCAGCAGGCTGAAAAACCAATAATGAGACATTTTGAAGGCCATGGGGAGCAGCATGTAAGAGTTTCCATCTTACAAAGAATGTTTCGAGAAGGTCGCATATACAGACAGTTAGCCGAGGAACAGTGGATAGTGAAACTTAAAACTAAAATGCCACAAGGATGCAATATAAAATTAAATTAAGTGCAGTGCAGACGATTTGAGGATGCTATTTTGTGACAGGGGACAGTTTAGAGTTTTTGTTTTTTTGTTTTATAATAATATTATAATAATTAAAATAGTAATAGTAATGATAATAATGTATATATATATATATATCTCCTATATACATTATTATTATTATTGTTGCTGTTATTATTATTATTATTATGGTTATTCTTTTTTTTTTTTTTTATATATATAAAATTGTTATTTATTTATTTATATTTTTTCATTTATTCATTTAATTATTTAATATTAATTTTTATTTATTTATTTATTCAAGTGTGAGTTGTTCTTCTGCTCTTAATATCCATGGCATGTTGGAATAGTGGTTTTGTACTCTGTTTTGGCGGGAAGTGACGTCACGTCATTTGACGTTACGCCAACTTATTAGTAACTTTACAGGAAATGATGTGACGTCACCCCTGTCAACTACTGATGCAAATATCATGATTTCAAAATGGATGCCACATGGTTGAAATAATTGTTTCCAAATTTCCTGAAGAAAGCCTAAGGCCGAAAATTTGAAATAAGAGTGGTTCAATACATTGTTATTATAATTTTTATTCCCTTTGGAAGAATTAGTTTGAAGACCTTATTTTTAGCTCGCCTGAACAATGTTCAGGAAGAGCTATTGTACTACCCCCGGCATTGGCGTTAGCGGCGGCAGCATTAGCAAAATGTTAAAGTTTTACGTTAAAGTTTTTTAGGTGATGGGCAAGGCGCTGTCAGGCGAGCTATCCTTTCCCAGTGACAGGTCTTGTTATATGTATATGTAGTTATTAAACCATTCAATGAGCTTTTTATGAAGTTCACCTAGAAATTTATTATGAAGTTTTTAGAGCACGCACAGTGTGCTAACAGCTATTTTGGGCTCTTTTATGAAGCTGTTATAACAAACAAATAGAGCTATAGATGTAAGAAATATTTGGTGACAATAAGGGATAATTTCTGTCAAATCCGCATAAATCATGTTGTGACCCATCATCTGAACCCCCTCAACGAGGTGGTTCAGATGAGGGTCAAAACATAGGTTTTCAAGGAAAAATCAAGTGTCATCAAATCTCCTCTTATCTGGAGCACTGATCCATGTTATAAAGAATTTCAGAATCTACTCCCTTTATCTGGATCTCTGTTTCATCTTTCAGATTCCCAGGAAACATCAAAAACCCAAAATAAAGAAGGGGAAGAGACGCAGTCTGGGAAGAGGTCAAGGCTTGTGGATTCAGAATCTGATGATGAAACAAGTCAACCAACTAAGAAAGCTCGTATTGTAGACAGTGACAGTGATGAGGATGATAGGCCGCTATCAGCTGTTGCGACAGGTAAAAATGGCTGAGTCTGTTTATTTAAGAAATGAATTGCATTTTTCTGATGTTTATAGAAGTATAAACTACATTGGGTCGCGTGCAAAGTAAGTGAACTATGAAGGGGATTAAAGTCTGCAAGTGGGCAGAGCTACAGTCTTACTGGTAAAATCAGTACCAATTGATTGTCTTACTGATAAAAATTAATCCTAATAAAGTGTCAGTCAGCTCCCAGGTAAATTTCTCTTCACAAGAAGCTACCAATCAGATCAGTATTTGGTGTTTTATGACTTGCTGGAGATGTTTACCATTAAGTGTCTAAAGAAATACTGTAATTGTATTTATGTTCACCGGGATAAATGTTCATGGTTTTGCAATTTTAGACACATTCACTGGTATTTAAGTTCTCGAATTCGTCATGCTTTCCTATTATTTCTTTGTAAAATCATCATGTTTGAGTATATTAAGTTAGTGCATTTATGTTGACTGCGAAAATCATGAACATTAGTACACTACAAACATTTGTACAATAACAATACTGAGATTAGTTCTGTTCTGTTTCAATTCTTGTAATGACGTTCCCCAAGTGGCTCAGCGGTACGCAACCATAGTTGCACATACCTGGTGCCGAGTCGTGTAATTAGCTTAGTGGTGTGATTACTGACAATAGCTACCTAATTCTGCCTGTATAATCTATCTAGGCTTTTAAGCGGCAAATTTGCAGACAACTAAATTTATGTCTGTAAAGTGCATAAAGTGTTTCGCCCAAGCTATACCATATTGAGAATTCAAAGACTAGAGGGCAAATAGTGTAAATTCATCTGGATCTACACTGTTTGCAAATTCAACCATTTTCATTTTTGGCACTTTATGAAGTGTTAATGATAGATATTTTTCTTTTTACAGAAACCTTTCCAGCCACCTTATATACTCAGGGACCAGACTCAGATTCTGATCTTGATGATCATGTACCACTTAGAAAAGTGATTCAGAACAAAAACATGATTGAAAGTGACGAGGATGATTGAAAAGTGCTAGCCATGATAATAACGGAAACAACATTCATCTGAAGGACGTTAATTACCATATTGGCCCTAAATGATATTGGGACAGAAGTGGGTTATAGACTGAGGATGCGGTGAGGAGTGGGACTACTTAGAAAAGTGATTCAGAAAAGAAACTCAGTTCAAAGTGCTAGCGATGATAAGTACAGATTTGATATTCCTCTGGAGGACTTTGATTGCAATATTGACCCTTAATATTGAAACAGAAATGGTTATAGACTGTATGTGGGGTGGGGTGGGGTAGGGTGAGGGGGCTGGGGACCACTTTGAAAAGTGGTTCAGAAAAGAAACACTATTGAAAGTGCTAGCAATGATAGTTAAGGAAACATTATTCATCCTGGAGAACTTTGATTACAATATTCGTCCTAAATATTGAAACAGAAGTGGGTTTTAGACAAGGGGTTGGTGGGGGGGGGGGGGGGGGGGTCTCTCTAAAACCATCCTAAAATCCAGATCCATCTTGCATTATGGATCTAGAATTTTGGGATTGGTTTGGAAGAGGAGAACCATAAGAGGGTTCTAGATTTTTGGGATTGCTAAATTGAAAAAAAACAACCCATAAGCCTGAGCTAGATTTTTGGGATGGCTTTGGAAGAGAAAAATGTAAGACTGACCAAATTTTTTGGGGTTGCTATGAAAGAGAAAACCCATAAGACAGATCTAGACCAGTTTAGATATTTGGAATCATTCTGGAGGGTGAAAAACCTATCTTACAGTTATCAGCCGTCTCATCTGGATTTAAATTGTTAGTTGTTGTGGGTTTTTTAAATCAGATAACCCTGTTTTGCATACCCTAATATGCTTAAATATTGGCCTTTCCATTCGGGACAAATGGAAAATTAACAGTTTTAGGTGTCCCAAACTTTGAAAAGGTGATATCTGATATTTTGGGTGAAAAACAGCAGAGAGAAAATTGTGTGGAATCCGTCAGTGTTTGAATATAACTTCAGGAACCCTTCAGTTTCAACAAGTTGAATGGAATAAATATAATGACAGCAAATTTAAACAAACTTTAATAATAAGTCTGTAATAGTAATAATAATAATAATTGACTAGCCAGTAATATCTATAAACATGATAAATAAGGTCATAAATAATAGATGATTGACTAGCCAAGTGATTTCTAACTACACTACCCTACCCTAACATACTGTGTATATTCTGTGATAAGACTCCCCCGCCACCCCCTTCCAAAAAAAACAAACCCAGCAATCTAGATCTCTTTTAAGACAGATCTAGATTTTTGGGATTGATTTTGAAGGGAAAACCCCATCTTGTATCCAACTAGACTTATTTACATATTTGAGCCGCGACGCCTCAGATCAGCCTAAGATTCCACCCAGTCTGATAAGAGTCTTCCCTAGGCACTTAAAGGGTAGCTAAGGGCCTAAGCTATATTCATGCAGACAGCGAAGACTCTGATCAGACTGGGCGGATGCCCAGGCTGATCTGAGTCTGCGCTAGGCACACAACCACTTTGTTGGTTTTCTCGCGTCGCGGCTCATTTGGGTTCTATCTTGAGGGGAAAAACTCTGTAAGTCTTATAACCAAATAATTACAGTAACAATATTAAACCAATAAACACTAGTCTTATGAAGAAGTCCAGAAAGAGGTGGATTGTTGATACTTCTGAGAAAAGGTTTTCATTCCCTACAATCTCTAATGAGGGAGCTTCAAGACATTTGAGCCGCGACACGACAAAACCAACAATGTGGTCGTGCGCCCAGCGCAGACTAAGATCAGCCTGGGCATCCTCCAAGTTAGATCAGACTCTTCGTTAAGTGCTCAAAGGGTAGCTAAGGGTCTAAGCTACCTTCATGCGGACAGCGAAGACTCTGATCAGACTGGGCGAAGTTTTTTTAAAGACCTATATCTCCTTAACCCATGGATGGATTCTTTTGATACTTGCACTGTAGTTAGATATTGGTCCAAGGTTTAACAGGGTACCACCCCCACCCCACTCCGTGACCTTGCTGTCAAGGTCATGGACTTTGAAAATTGGGAGTTTTTGTACTGGATGTTTTGGTTAAAGTTTTATAAAGCCCAATATCTCCTTAACCCATTGATGAATTCCTTTGATACTTGCATTGTAGTTAGATATTGGTCCAAAGTTTTCCAAGGTACTACCCCCAACCCCCTCAGTGACCTTGATGTCAAGGTCATGGACTTAGAGAATTGTCTTTTTATTGATTGGATGTTTTGGTTAAAGTTTTTTAAAGACACATATCTCCTGAACCCATAGATGAATTCTTTTTATATTTGCACTGTACCTAGATATTAGTCCAAAGTTTTACAGAGTACTACCCCAACCCCACTCAGTGACCTTGATGTCAAGGTCAGGGACTTAGGAAATTTGGTCTTTATTAAAGTTTTCTAATTGCATACTGATTCATAATGCCTGGCAGAGATTTAGTTTACACTTGAACTGATGTTAGACACTGTTTTGAGCTTTTACAAAACACTATATACTTACCCCACTGGATGAACTTGAAGTCAAGGTCATTGACTTTTAATTTTGTCTTAAAGATTTTGGTTAAAGTTTTATATTTATGAAGACATAATTTCACAGTGCCCCGATGGACTCAGTTGATACTAATATTTGGACTGATGTTAGATAATGGTTCAAAGTTTTGATACATCATAGGCCCCCCCCCTTACTTCTTTGAGCTCTAGCTCAAGGACTTTGAAGTTTCATGTGGATTTTTTCTATTTTAATTTTCATTTTAAAACTCATTTCTGAGATAGCTTTTGTTTATAAATGTGTTGTCATTATGGACATGCTTGCCTGAAGTTTTATGCATAGCAGTCCACACCACCATAACAACTGTGTGATGGGCAAGCACCTATTCAGGCGAGCTATGCTGTCAGGCGACAGCTCTTGTTGCTTCCCTTGTCAGTAGGGGTGCACTCTTAAAGGAAAGAATTTGCTCCTGTAGAAGCAAATTCTTTCCTTTAAGAGTGGACCCCATTTTTGAAGGGCTGATCATCAAGGCAAGCAAACAGGAAGTCACAATAGTTGTTCCCCTTCATACAAATGGCAGAAAAACATGAAAGTGTACCCATACGCCTTAGCTGGCAATATATAATATATACAATAAATAGCTGGCAATATATAATATATACAATAAATATATGTGCAAATATAGGTGAGCCACGACACGACACAACCAACAAAGTGGTATGTGCTCCCAGGAAAAACTCAGTCTTCACTGTCAGCAAGGAGGTAGCTACCCCTTAGCTACCTTTTAAGTAGGGGTGTAACAATACATTGGACTATCGATATATCGCAATAGTGACACTGGCAATAGTCACTATCGATAGGGAAAGCTGCAATGTCAATACTATCGGCAATAGTGTTTCCAATATCGCAATAGTTTCAATAGTTTCTAGACATGCATCTTTTTCTTTAACTAAAAGAATAACAGGAACTAATGTGTTTAAGCTTATATTGGATTCCAAAGAATGGAAAATATAACATTTTTATTGTATTTTGTTGTCATGTTGTGCACTTTGTGAAATGACAGTCATTAAATAATGCTTTTTAGCCACCAACTTATGTGAACAAACCAGATTTTATGCATAAAAGCAAAATTTCTGGATAAGAAAGCAGTCTCTAATAGTTATTGCAATGCATTGCAATAGTAACCTGCAATAGTGATAGTATTGCAATAGGGATTTCTGCAATAGGAATAGTATTGCAGTAGTCATTTTGGCCTGCAATAGTCACCTCTACTTTTAAGTGCACAATGAAGACTGGTCAGATTGTGCTGATGCCCAGGCTGATCTGAGTCTTCACTGGATGCATATGCCACTTTGTTGGTTTTGTTGTGCCGAGGCTCAAATATACAATAAAATAATTAAAGTAGGCTCCAGTAGTCCAAAACTTTTGTGATTTGTTCCTCTCTTTCCCTCACCTATTCCCACCCCTTCCCTCCATCTAAGTTATGACTTAACCTGAAGCTCTAGTAAAGCAATTGTAAATGTAACTGTACAATTAGTAAAACAATTATATATGTAAATGTACAATCAAATCTGAGTTTCAGAATGATGTAACAGTTTATGGTGACTAGTTTATATAATAAACGTTTAAACATAATAGACAAAACTAGATGCAAAGGACAGTTAATCAATGAACAAGGACATTATCAGTACCTTAAAACTATAAGTGGTCAGAGCACTCGACAAGAGGGGTATTTGATGATTATTAAGGGATATATTTATTTTATTTCTCATCGAAACCATATGTTGTGACCGCTCATCTGAACCGTCTCATTCAGTTGAGGGGTCACAACATATGTTTTTATACAGAATTAACAAAAACTATCCCTAATTATCACCAAATACTCCCTTATCTAGGGCTCTGAGTGGTGCAACAGAAATACCCGAGCGAGTCATGTAGACCCAGATCAGACTGCTCTTAAAGGAGCTGAGATCAGACTATACAAAGAGGAGCTAAGATCAGACAGCTCTGAGAGGAGCTAAGCTCAGATTTCATCTCAGGGGAACCAAGGTCAGACTACTCTTAGATGATCTCTAAGAGCAGTCTCATCAAGTTCGGCACCACTTAATATTCAGTCTACAGCTTCATACACTTCTTGGTTGCTCCCCTTGACAACAGATCCCTTCCAAAATTGGGTCTACTCCTAAAGAAAAGAATTTGCTCCTATGGGAACAAATTCTTTCCTTTAAGAGTTGACCCTTGCTGAGAAGGGAGGCAAAAATGAAAATGGTAGACAGAGTTGCTTCTTCAAGTGTGTACTCATTCAGCTTAATTGTTGAGGTATTTCAGTGCACAGTTTTTTCAACACAAAAATAAGAGATCTTGAACTTTATAAAAGTCCACAATATGCAGTGTTTTTGTACCCCACCCATTGGCTGGTCTAGCTAGACTCATCTTTTAGTGTGCAAGGAAGAGAGAGAAATTCAGTCATATTATCACACTTCCTGAAATTCAGTGCATTTACCAGCTGCTGTTATTGGACAAGCCTGCACACATGCACAGTCTAGGCAGAACATGTGTTTGTTTAGAAAAAAATTATCCTTGTATATATTCAGAGTAGCCGAGCTCCAGATAATACAGGATTTTGAGGATAATTTTGAAATAATTTTTCTTACTTCTCTGCAAAATACGAGGGGCGTTCGAAAAGTAATGCAAATGACGTAGTTTCTCGGTAACCAATATAAAAACAGAACTTCTGATTGCAAAAACACATTAAGCTATATTATGCGTAGGAAAGTCTGCAAACACGGTGTATTTTTTTTATAAAGGGCGCATTTTTATTTTCTTTGAAAGAGGTTTACCCTAAAGACACTGCAGAATTTTAGTTTAGTGGGCCGTAATTTATATATCGTCAGTCTTTGATTTGTTTTTATTTTTGCTACTTAAAGACAATGCCCAGGCAATGTTGTCCTGAAAATATCGTGGATTTTTTTTTAAATCTGGGTTCCATACTGGCCCGGGAATATGGATTATGTAGTAGCAAATTCCCCATTTCTACCAAAAATTAAATGATTTCGTAATGAAAACAAGTGTATTAGCATTCTAAATCTTGTCAGCAAGAGCATTTACATGGGTCAACGAAAACCTGTCAATAAATTCAAATTAATGCCAAAAACGAAGCCCTACAAGCTTTGAAAAATGACATTAACGTCTATTTCAATAGCGTCAAAAGAATTGCGCATTGCTTTGCCAAGAATAAATCAATAACAGTTGCCACCCTTCTAACTTTTGTATGAATATTGTAGGCAACAATGGACACGCAACTAACAAAGATTAATTTTGTATTTGCAATGATATTTGACTTGAATGCCCAACACTGAAACTATTTTACATATGAAATTAGCTCAGTGGCATGACAGGGGCCTAATAAAATGCGTTGTAAGTCAATATGAAAAGGTGTCTTTGTACAGCGTTTGGTATCATTGTAAAGACAAAATGTAGTGTTTTCAGCATATGCATAACATTTGTACCCAGTTTTCCCCTAAACAAAGTTATGAGGCCATTTGCATTACTTTTCGAACGCCCCTCGTATATGTCATACCTCTTATTAGAACCATCACAACAAGACAGTTCTAATCAGAGGTAACGACGTGTTTTTACGCAGAAATACGGAAAATCATCCCTAAATTATCCCTGTTACCCTTTCTGGCGCCGCAAACTGCATACTTCATGACCGAACAGTGCATCTGCAGTTACATATCTAAGGACTAGTTTTGCAGTGACATGACTTAGTATACCATAAAAATTCTTAAAATTGGGAAGCTTTAATTAATTACCGTAACTGTCCTATAAATTGAACAGTTTGGTTTTACTTTGCGGTAATGTGTCTAAAAGATGCAGAATGAATGGAATAGCAAACAGTGTAGACCCTGATGAAGCAGTCTGATCAGGCTTCCACTGTTTGCTCAGACCTATCTGTCCCAATATTAAGAATTTGTACAGTACCTACAGTAAGTCTCCACATATGGAAGAGTCTTTGCATATGGAATAAATAAGTTTATTACAGAAACATTGTCTGTGATCTCTCCTCTAGTAGTTTTATAGACTAGCTGTAATCCTTTCAATATGTTTTCTGTAATTGTATCCAGTCTGTTAATGCCTGCAATGAAAATATTGTCAAACCTATCATTGATACACTTTTGAAGCACCATATGCAATAGTTATGATAATCTGTTCACTGTAGCAGAAAGGTCTTTTATTTTCATACTTCAGAACTGATGAATTTGTGAGTACAAGTTGCGATAAAAAACCATAAAACTTTTGCATAACATATCATCAGTCATATTGGCTGTGGGTATTATTTATAGTTCTTTAAAATGCCTCCTTCCTCGTTTACATTATGCTTATTACCGTAATGACCCTAAAATTTTGGACACTCAAAAGTCGGACAGTTCTTCGAAATTCTTAGATTGTGGATTTTACACAAGTTAATGCATCCAACTGATGCTTAGTGAATGGCAAACGTTGTAGACTCTGATCAAACTGCTCCTTGAGAAGCAGTTTGATCTGGGTCTTCAATGTTAGCTTAGGCCTGTTTGCCCGAATATTTAGGGTCATTACGGTATAATGTATACTGGCTGTTCTGTGAAGCATACTACACAATGAGCTGCTCAATTTTCACTGTTATCTGTATAAGCTCAGCCAGTTATTTGTAATTCTGATAAGAGCCAACCTTCCATGGGCTGCGTAGTGCAATCGGTAGGGCACCTGACTTGTAAGCCAGAGGTCCTGGGTTCGATACCCGGTTAGGCCACTTACTTTCATTCCTCCTTCCGCTGATTCAAGAAGGGCTGTTGTCAGTTACTGGTGAAAGTAAGTGCACTTAGTACTGGTTAACCGCTTAGGAGGTCTAAGCCTGCCCAGGAATGGTGTGGTTAGGTTAACTGACCGTACCGACATGACCATAGCTGTTTACCGCGGATGTTAAACAATAACACAACAACAACCTTCCTAGGTTCGATACCCGGTTAGGCCACTTACTTTCATTTCTCCTTCCGCTGATTCAAGAAGGGCTGTTGTCAGTTACTGGTGAAAGTAAGTGCACTTAGTACTGGTTAACCGCTTAGGAGGTCTAAGCCTGCCCAGGAATGGTGTGGTTAGGTTAACTGACCGTACCGACATGACCATAGCTGTTTACTGCGGATGTTAAACAATAACACAACAACAACCTTCCTAGGTTCGATACCCGGTTAGGCCACTTACTTTCATTTCTCCTTCCATGGCAAGTTTAACTATTAATTTTTAGAAAACAGCTAAAAACCCTGTTTGCCTCTTAAGATATGGGCCGCAACATGCAACAAAGTGGCATGGGTGCCTTTTGAAAACTCAGATCAGCCTGGGCATCTGCCCAGTGTATTCAGCTGTCATGGAGTTAGCTTATACTCATAGTAAAGGGCAGTTAAAGACTCGGATGCCCAGGCTTTATCATGCTGTGGCTCATATATGAAAACACTTCCAAGGGAGGTAACAGGAACTCAGATTCAGTGGGTTATGCACTAGTCAGCTAAGCTAGTGGGCCTGGTTCAATTCAGGCTGGAGGGTGAACTCTTTTCAACCAACACTGCCTTTCATTATCACCCCCTCATCATCCTGATATGGCTGAAATGCTGTTGAAAAGTAAAAAAAAAATGGGATTGTTAATTTTTGAAATCATTTTAGAACACAAAACACCATTTTATAGCTGAATTACACAAGACTGATTTTTATATTTGTGATAATTTTGGAAAGGTTAACTGTCATATAACCAAATAAATAAGGTATCTATACACCTTAAAATCAAACAGACTTTACCTTGATTCCATCGTAGATTTGGTCACAGTGTTCTTTAACAAAGCTTTCTGGAAGGGCTGTACCCAGGCCAATACGATGACTCTCCTTCAAAGCTTTTTCGCCATCAAAATCAACAAAACAAAGACGAGTGGTGAGCTCATCAGGCGGTCTCAGAAACGCTGGCCCACCTGCCATTACCTAAAGAAAAATGAAGATTCCAACAATTATAAACTGAGCTACAGTCAAACATGCTTATGTGGTCACCTCTATTAAGGGATCACCTGCCTTATGCAGCCACTTTTTTGGGATCCCTTGGACCTAAATATAGTGCAAATGAACCTGTATTAAGGGGTCACCTGTCTTAAGCAGCCAATTTTTGTCCTTCCCTTGGGTGACCCCTTAAGACAGGTTTGATTGTATAACTATGAGAAAAAGGACCGTTAAATATTTGTAAATGGTAAAGACTCCATTCAGCTTGCCCTTATGTACATACTGACCAGTTGGATGTAAAGAGATGAAAGGGTATGCTCACAGGGGAAGCAACTCTGTCATTTTAGTTTTTGCCTCCCTTCTCTGAAAAGGAGTAAAACTGCCAAGTCATATATCCATCCTGGCTTCTCAATTTGTCTAACTCTTAATGGAAAGAATTTGCTCCCTAGAGGCTAATTCTTTCTTGGAGAGAAGAACCTTTTTGGGTGGAATTCTTCTTAAAGGGAACCACTAAAGTTGTATCCCCTTATTTGTATCCCTTTGAAAAAATCGGTGGAAGAATATGGAGGTGTATCTGCTCACATTAATGGTACTGTAGCCAGTGGGCTTTATTACCTACCGTAAAATTGCAAGTATTGGGACAAACAGGTGTGAGCAAACATTGCAGACCCTGATCAAACTGCTCCTTCTGGAGCAGTTTGATCAGGGTCTACACTGTTTGCCTGTCCATCTGTATCTTTTGGATGCATTACTGCATTGTTAAAAACAAAATGTTCTACTTTCAGGACAGTTACTGTAATTATTTTAAATGTCCCAATTTTGAGAATTTTTAGTCATTTGAGGCTGAATTGATTGATTGATTGATTTATTGCTTAACGTCCATGGTAAACAACTATGGTGAGGTTGGGACGGTCAGTTAACCTAACCAAACTATTCTTGGGCAGGTTTAGACCTCCTAAGCGGTTAACCAGTACTAAGTGCACATTTTCGCCAGTAACAGACAACTGCCTTTCTTGGATCAGTGGAAGGAGAAACGAAAGACCAGGTTTCAAACCCAGGACCTCTGACTTATGAGTCAGGTGCCCTACCGATTGCCCTACGCGGCCCGGCCATTTGAGGCTGTAAATATGTTAGAAATCAGAAAGGTAAAGGTGTTCAAATATTTACCGTAAAAACTCTTTATAATGGGACAGTTAGATCTGAGCAAATAGTGCAAACCCAGATCAGACTGCTTTTCAAGGAGCAGTCTGATCAGGGTTTACATATTTGCCATCCCATTTGAATTTTTGGACACATTACTGCACTGTAAAACCAATCTGTTCCAATTTTAGGACAGTTATGGTAATTCTTTTTGGTGTCCCAAAATTTAGAATTTTTACGGTACAACAAATAAGCCATAGTGTGAATACTGTGAAAATTTAAAAAATTGGGACACCCAAACTAATCACCGTAATTGTCCTTCAAATGGAAAACTTCGGTTGTAAAATGCAGTAATATGTCCAAAATATGCAGATAGAATAGCAAACACTATAGACCCTGATCAGATCTGTCTGTCCCAATACTTAGAATTTTTACAGTAGCTTTATGACCATATTTTTTTTTAAAATTTATCTCAGGTCACAATTTTTTTAGACCTTGGATTGTAACTGGTTTTAAATAGTTCAACTTCATGCTACTGCATACTCAAATATTTACTTTTTTATCATAGTCCATAAATGAAGCATTAAACCTATTGCACTTTATTTTGTAACAAAAAAATAGTGTCAATAAATGCTGCCAAGCTGTAGTGTAAGTGTTACAGCAGAGCTACAGATAAAGTGTGTTTTAAAGATTTTGAGATTTTTCTTTTGTCTCAACGAAAACATATGTTGTGACACCCTTATTAGAGCCGTCTTGTTGAGACGGTTCTAATGCGGGGTCACAACATATGCTTTTAGGGAGAAATATGGAAAATTATCTATAATTATCCCTGTTATCCCTTCTTATCTGGGGCTCTGAAATACAAGCAAACATGCAGGCATGACATTACATGCTCCATTTCACCTTTTGTATGTTCCGAAACCACCTAATCTCAAATATTGGGAAATTGACTTAGTTTCAGATAACAGACATGCAAAGATTGGATGAGTAAAGACTAGAAATGTGTCCATACGGCACGGATGCCCCCGCCAAGTGCCCTAAGTAAGATGGCGCCTTGTTTAAGGTACAGGCACTTGTAGCATAACTAGGTTCACAAAGGCAGACTTCTGTGGTACATGTTTTATTGTTTTCCTTGGGCAGATGTATTGTGCTTCCTGGATCAAGGCGGGGGTGTCATGACTATGTTATGACATTCTGTATCTTATCGCAGAAAGGGATGCCATGCAACTTTCCAAAAGAAATAGCCCAGAAACAAGTAACTTTTCAAAAACTAACAAACGGAAACCATTATTGTATGAAATGAAGTCGAAAAAGGGCCATAACTCCCACAATAATCAACGGATTTTGCCCAACATCGAACTTGGCCTGTATTTTATGATTATATACCTGTGTATAAAATATGAATTCAATACACCAATGCTTTCAAAAGATTTCGAACGGAAACCAGTTTTTCATACAAAATGAAGTCGAAAAAGGGCCATAACTCCCACAATAATCGACAGATTTTGCCAAACATGGAACTTGACCTGTATTTTAAGATTATATACCTGTGTATAAAATATGAATTCAGTACACCAATGCTTTTCAAAGATATCGAACGGAAACCACTTTTTCATACAAAATGAAGTCGAAAAAGGGCCATAACTACCACAATAATCGACGGATTTTGCTCAACATCGAACTTGACCTGTATTTTATGATTATATACCTGTGTATAAAATATGAATTCAATACACCAATGCTTTCAAAAGATATCGAATGGAAACCAGTTTTTCATACAAAATGAAGTCGAAAAAGGTCCACAACTCCCACAATAATCGACAGATTTTGCCCAACAACGAACTTGACCTGTATTTTAAGATTATATACCTGTGTATTAAAAATATGAATTCAGTACACCAATGATTTTCAAAGATATCGAAAGGAAACCATTTCTTCATACAAAATGAAGTCGAAAAAGGGCCTTAACTCCCAAAATAATCGACGGATTTTGCCCAACATCGAACTTGACCTGTATTTTATGATTATATACCTGTGTATAAAATATGAATTCAATACACCAATGCTTTCAAAAGATATCCAACGGAAACCAGTTTTTCATACAAAATGAAGTCGAAAAAGGGCCATAACTCCCACAATAATCGATGGATTTTGCCCAACATCGAACTTGACCTGTGTTTTATGAATATATACCTGTGTATAAAATATGAATTCAATACACCAATGCTTTCAAAAGATATCGAACGGAAACCAATTTTTCATACAAAATGAAGTCGAAAAAGGGCCATAACTCCCACAATAATCGACAGATTTTACCCAACAGCGAAATTGACCTGTATTATATGATTATATAGCTGCGTATGAAATATAAAATCAATACACCAATGCTTCAAAAGATATTGAACGGAAACAATTTCGTACGCTACGTACGGACGGGTGATACTATATGCCCCCCCCATTTTAAATGGCGGGGGCATAATAAACATTGCAATCACATTTCTGAGCTTTCTTGCCATCATGAAAAACATTTTAATGTTTCAATGTCTAATTGAACACAGAACTTTTATGACTCCATCTTAAATAGCTCGGAAAAGAGATTTCCATTCTGAAATGCTAATTTCAGACTTAACCATTCACTTGTGTATGAGAAAGTTCATATAATTTTAGATCAAGTTGGATTAGCTGTTAATATATTTAAACTAAACCACTTCATCTCCTAACACTGCACACACTGTTTGTGGAGGTGGGGTGGGGAGAGTTGGAGGGAGTAGTATAGTGCGAATGCAATAAGTTGACAATATTATTGTTTATATTAATGTTTTGATTTAGCAAATTAATTAGGTACAGCAGAATTCAGCTGATCATCTTTGAGAGAACAAGGAAATCAGTTTGATATATATATTTTTAGCTCACCTGAGCACGAAGTGCTCAAGGTGAGGTATTGTGATCGGTCTTTGTCCGTCGTCCGGCGTCAACTTTTGGTTTAAACGACTTCTCCTCCAAAACTGCTGGACAGATTTTGAAATAATTTCACACAAATGTTCCTTGGGGGACTCTTTACCAAAATTGCTAAAACGGTTCCGCTCCGCTGAACAATATGGCCGCCAGAGCTAAAAATAGAAAAACCTTTAAACAACTTCTCCTCCAAAACTGCTGGGCAGATTTTGAAATAATTTCATAGAAATGTTCCTTAGGAGGCCCTTTACCAAAATTGCTCAAACGGTTCCGCTCCGCTGAACAAAATGGCCGCCAGAGCTAAAAATAGAAAAACCTTTAAATGACTCCTCCTCCAAAACTGCTTTGCAGATTTTGATGTAATTTCACAGAAATGTTTCTTGGGGGACCCTCTACCAAAATTGCTAAAGCGGTTCCGCTCTGCTGAACAAAATGCCCGCCAGAGCTAAAAATAGAAAAACCTTTAAACGACTTCTCCTCCAAAACTGCTTGGCAGATTTTGATGTAATTTCACAGAAATGTTCCTTAGGAGACCCTCTATCAAAATTGCTCAAACGGTTCTGCTTCGCTGAACAAAAAGGCCGCCAGAGCTAAATATAGAAAAACCTTTAAACGTCTTCGCCTCCAAAAGTGCTGGGCAGATTTTGAAATAAAATCACAGAAATGTTTCTTAGGAGGCCCTTAACCAAAATTTGTCAAACAGTTCTGCTCCGCTGAACAATATGGCCGCCAGAGCTAAAAATAGAAAAACCTTTAAACAACTTCTTCTCCAAATTTACTGGGCAGATTTTGAAATAATTTCACAGAAATGTTTCTTAGGAGACCCTCTACCAAAATTGCTAAAACGAGTCAGCTCCGCCGAACAAAATGGCCACCAGAGCTAAAAATAGAAAAACCTTTAAACGACTTCACATCCAAAAGTGCAGGGCAGATTTTGAAATAATTTCACAGAAATGATCCTTAGGAGGCCCTCTACCAAAATTGCTAAAACGGTTCCGCTCCGCTAAACAAAATGGCCGCCAGAGCTAAAAATAGAAAACCTTTAAACAACTTCTCCTCCAAAACTGCTGGGCAGATTTTGAAGTAATTTCACACAAATGTTCCTTGGGGGACTCTTTACCAAAATTGCTAAAACGGTTCCGCTCTGCTGAACAAAATGGCCACCAGAGCTAAAAATAGAAAAACCTTTAAATGACTTCTCCTCCAAAACTGCTTGGCAGATTTTGATGATATTTTACAGAAATGTTCCTTAGGAGACCCTCTATCAAAATTGCTCAAATGGTTCTGCTTCGCTGAACAAAATGGCTGCCAGAGCTAAAAATAGAAAAACCTTTAAACCTCTTTGCCTCCGAAAGTGGGGGTCAGATTTTGAAATAAAATCACAGAAATGTTCCTTAGGAGGCCCTTAACCAAAATTTGTCAAACAGTTCTGCTCCGCTGAACAATATGGCCACCAGAGTTAAAAATAGAAAAACTATTAAACAACTTCTTCTCCAAAATTACTGGGCAGATTTTGAAATAATTTCACAGAAATGTTTCTTAGGAGACCCTCTACCAAAATGGCTAAAACGAGTCAGCTCAGCCGAACAAAATGGCCGCCAGAGCTAAAAATAGAAAAACTTTTAACCGACTTCCCTTCCAAAACTGCTGGGCAGATTTTGAAATAAAATCACAGAAATGTGTCTTAGGCAGCCCTAAATCAAAATTTCTCAAACAGTTCCGCTCCGCTGATCAATATGGCCGCCAGAGCTAAAAACAGAAAAACCTTCAAACGACTTCTTCTCCAAAACTACTGGGCAGATTATAAAATAATTTCACAGAAATGTTTCTTAGGAGACCCTCTACCAAAATTGCTAAAACGGTTCTCCTTCGCTGAACAAAATGGCCGCCAGAGCTAAAAATAGAAAAACCTTTAAACGACTTGGCCTTCAAAAGTGCTGGGCAGATTTTGAAACAATTTCACAGAAATGTTCCTTAGGAGACCCTTTACCAAAATTTGCTCAAACAGTTCCTCTCTGCTGAACAAAATGGCCGCCAGAGCTAAAAATAGAAAAAACCTTGAAACAACTTCGCCTCAAAAAAATGCTGGGTAGATTTTGAAATAATTTCACAGAAATGTTCCTTGGGGACCCTCTACCAAATCAGCTCTACCGGTTCCGCTCGGCTGAACAATGTGGCCACCAGACCTAAAAGTAGAAAAACCTTTAAACGACTTCTCCTTCAAAACTGCTGGGAAGATTTTGAAATAATTTCACAGAAATTTTCCTTAGGAGACCCTCTACCAAATCAGCTCTGCTGAACAAAATGGCCACCAGAGCTTAATATAGAAAAACCTTTAAACAACTCCTCCTCGAAAGCCAATGGCTCGATTTCAAAATAATTTCACAGAAGTGTTTGACTCATGGTTCTAAACAAAAATTGCTGAAACAGTTCCACTCTGCTGTACAAAATGGCTGCCAGAGCTAAAAATAGAAATAAATCTTAGAATGACTCAGAGGGCACAGTTACGATCCAATCATCATGAAACATGGTCAGAATGTTTATCTTAATCAAATCTAGACCACCTTTGATACTGGGTCATGTGGGGCCAAAAACTAGGTCACTAGGTCAAATCTTAGAAAAACCTTGTGTACACTCTTGAGGGCACAGTTATGATATAATCTACATGAAACTTTGTCAGAATGTTTATTTTTATGAAATGTAGACCTGATTTGAAACTGGGCCATGTCAGGTCGAAAACTAGGTCACTAGGTCAGTTCTTAGAAAAACCATGTGAACGCTTTAGAGGACACAGTTTTGTTCTAATCTTCATGAGACTTTGTCAAAATGTTTTTCTCCTACAAATCTGGACCAAGGGTGCAACTTGGTCATGTCGGGTCAAAAACTAGGTCAAACCTTAGAAAAACATTGTTTACGCTCTAGAGGGCACAGTTTTGATCCAATATTCATGAAACTTTGCAGAATGTTTATATCCAAGAAATCTAGACCAGGTTTGAAACTGGGTCATGTTGGGTCAAAAACAAGGTCATTAGGGTAAATCATACAAAAACCTAAGGTACACGATAAAGGGTTCATTTTCCATTGAATCTTTGTGAAACTCTGTCTGTTGGACGTATGGATGTTTCTGAGGTAAAGTTCACAAGATACTCAGGTGAGCGATCCAGGGCCATCATGGCCCTCTTGTTTTTATTATTAATAGTTAGATAATTGAGCACTTCTGTGTTAAAGGAAAAGTTCTGAAAAGTACTCACAGAGACAGAAGATTCATCGAACATAGTTGTGACCATTTCTTCACAGTTTGTGATACCTCTCCTCAGTAAATTATCCCGTATCACCTCAAAGTCCGGGAAAATGTAGAACCCACCAGTTGGTAGTAGTACCTTAGCTCCTATTGATGTTAGTTGTCTGAAAGAGGACAATTTCAGAATTTTAGATATTGTTGTTGAAGGATCACTTCAACTGTGTTTTAAAAAAAGTTAGATTTTGGTGACCTTTCACAGGAGAACTTAGGCTGTTAAATTTTGTGTTCTTGGAAAATCACTTCATCTAATTGTTCTTTAGAGAACATTAGTTTTTGGTGAACTTGATCTCATTTTCAAGATCACATAAGCACTTGTGATGTTAAATTGTTAAAGTTTTGTGTGTTGGGGTGGGGGCGGGGGGATGCCAAATATCATCAAAGTCAGTGGGTGTGTTTTCATTTAACTTGCATGGATATATCATTGAGACAAGCTGACTAGAACTTAGAATGGTATATGTTATATTTCTACTAATGATGACAATGCTGCGGGCAGGAGGCATTCATTTCTCCATCCCCAAAATTAACAACAGTCACTTTGAAAAGAGCAGTATTACCCCAAATTATCCAACCATCAAGAAAGCATGTTTCTTTGCTTATAAGATGGAGGTTTTCCTCTCCAAAACAATCCCAAAAATCTAGATCTGTCTTATAAGACAGATCTAGATTTTTGGGATTGTTTTGGAAGATATGACAGATCTAGATTTTTGGGATGGTTTTGGAAGGTATGACAGATCTAGATTTTTGGGATGGTTTTGGAAGGTATGACAGATCTAGATTTTTGGGATGGTTTTGGAAGGTAAAGGTATGAGACAGATCTGGATATTTGGGATTGTTTTTGAAGGTATAAGATATCTAGATTTTTGGGATGGCTTAGGAAGGGAAAATAAGACTGATCCAGATTTTTGTGATTGTTTTGGAAGGGAAAACCCATCTTATAGTAGAATTTCATTAGACTGATTTAGATTTTTGGGGTCATTCTAGAGAGGGGGGAACCCTGTTTTATAGCCGAATAAATAAGATATACCTGTGACAGTGTTTGGCAACAGCAGCCATTATTCTAGTGGTATGTTTTATGTAGTCATAGCAACCTTTTTCATCCTGCAGAAACTGAAAACAGAAAAGGAAGAGTGAAATTTAGCTTATTTTTATACGCCCGTTTTGAAAAAATGGACGTATTATGTCATGGTGCTGTCCGTCCGTCCGTCCATCCGTCCGTCCATAAACATTCTTGTGCGCGCCATAACTCATTAACCCTTTGGGATATATTCATGATATTTGGTATGAATATGTATTAGGTTGGGGGAACGTGTCGCATACAGAAGTGGTTGCTCCCCCTTCCTTAGTTTCCAAGTTATGCCCCTTTGATTAATTTTTTCCCTGCAAGTCTTGTGCGCGCCATAACTAGATAACTGTTTGGGATAACTTAATGAAACTTCATAGCAATGTGTATGAAGACCCAACGATGTGTCGCGTACAACAATGGCTGCTCTCCCTTTCTTCATTTTAGAGTTACATCCCTTTCATTAGTTCTTGTTGACTATTTTTGTGTATACTAACCTTGTGCATACCTTAACTTGGTAACCGTTCGGAATATCATGATGAAACTTTATAAAAATGTGCATGATCACAATACAGTGTGTCACATTAAGAATGGTTGCTCCCCCTTTCTTAATTTTGGAGTAACCTCCCTTTGATTAGTATATTTTAGGCGTTTCTCATTCACTCCATATCTCCTTAAACTTTTGAAATATTAGAATGAAACTTTGTAGGAATGTGAATAATAATGAGGCAATATATCCTGAGCAAGAACCACAACTCTGGCTTACTTACTGAATTACCTGCCCTTGCATAAATATCCTGTTTACTCTGTAACATTTCAACTGTTTAAAATATTGTAGTGATGCCAAGGGAATGTAATACAACCAAGAATGGTATATCTAGTATATTTAGTTTATCTCCCTTGACTTGATATACTAATGTTGAATGTTTACATATAATGTTGAATTCATTTATTATAGAGTGGTTGCCTCTGTTTGTTTGTCTGTCTATCCTTTTGTAAACAGTCTTGTTCATTCTGTAACTCCTTTATGACATTTAAACGGGCGTATTATGCGCCGCTTGCGAAGCCCTCGTTAGTGTTTTGTAAAAGAGAACTAGAAGACTCCTCTACATACATGTACCTGCTTTGTAATATTTAGATATTAATATTTTAATAATTTTAATATTTTGAATTTTCCATATACCTTTATACCGTTATTAAAAATCTGGTTTCAGGCATTGAAGTCGGGGCTTTTCAAGCTTACAAAAACTTGGCCAGTCTGAGGCCTGGACTCACCGCATGTTTCAGCTTTTTTGAGTGTCGGAATCAAGTTCAGTTCTAGCAGTGAATGGTTGAGTTACACTGACAGTTTGTTCTTCAGTTGCAAATAGATACAGTGGACCCTCTTTACAATGCCAGCATTTGTTCCCAAACATTTTGACGTTAAACTGAATTTGCTGTTATAAAGAATACATATTTTGAACAATAAAGCCATTTTGTGCAAATCAAAATGATGTTGTAAAGAATTTTGCTGTTGTAATGAGTGCCGTTATAAAGGGGCTTGACTGTATATCACTTGCACTTTCACACTTGTGATATTATCTCCTTTACAACTAACTCCAAACTGAATTATTACTGTCATTCACTTCTAGAGTGGATCTATTTAAACAAAAATGTGAAATATTATTACCAAAACACCCCACTTATATGACATTTACTGAGAATTCAATCTCAGTTTACAAACTAACTCTGAAGACTGGTAGAGAAATTAAAGATATAGAATAATGAAAATTAATAATGCTAACCATATTTTATAGGTTATATGACAGGGGTATTTCCTTCTTATGAGATGGACCTAGATTTTTTGGATTGTTTTAGAAGGGAATAACTTAATTATCTCGGTAGAATTTCGTATGATGAATTTAGATATTTGGGGTTATTCTAGTAAATGGAAAACAATGTTTGAAAGCCGAAGGAATAAAATACGTCAAGCAAAAGAAAAAAGACTTACGTCTGTGATGGCATATTGTATAGGTGCCGGAATTGATGTGTAGGTGTGACTAGCTGAACTTCTCACTGCGTCTCTCAGCGCACTCAATTCCGGCGGATAAATATGATAGCCCACCTAGGGAACAGAAATAACGACATTTCAATTTGTTTTGATAGGTATACTGTCAACAGTGGTGGGACTTATGTATAGGTATTACATTACTTCAAACTATGTCTCTCAGTAGCTTCCACTGAGTAGATGGTGTCCCATTAAGGGACAGAGATACTAACATTAATGTTCATTTTTGAGAAGCTAGCTCACAGCTCTGCAAGGATCAGATTTTATAATTGGCACCATGTGTTAAGGTACCGTATTTCTTCTGTCATAAGGTGGAGAATGTTTCTCTCCCAAAACAATCCCAAAAGTCTAGAGCCATCTTGTCAGATGGCTCTAGATTTATTGGATTGTTTGGAAGAAACCTATCAAATAGTTGAAGTACACATTTTTGGAACTTTTAGAGAAAGAGCCATATAAATCCGTTTTAGAATCCCCATGATTCATACATTGGGTATGTGAAGAGGGATGGGCAAGACTGATTAGACTGCACAGATGCACAGGCTGACCTGAGTGCTGTTCAAACTTGCTGTAGATACATATTCACCTCACCAATCAATTCTGTATAATATGATCTGTTGTACTTTGACTTCTAAATCAGTCTCAAGTGAAATGTATCAGTCTGTCTAGGGTTACAAAACATATGGTAAGTGGAATGACCACTAGAATTTTACACTTGCATAAGATGTGGCCTAATTTTGATACAATATTAAAATTAGGCCACATTTTATGCTATATTATTACAAGTGCATTTTCCGGTAAGGTGTTACTACCCTGTCAAGAAAAAATGACTAATCATAAAATTGTATCAGTGTATCTGGTTTTTAAATCCTAAGAGTAACTTTTGTACCCCTTCTCATGGTATATATACTTATTAACCCTTTAAGAACCAAGAAGCACATAACAAAATTTATGTTTGCAACATTTCAGAAAACGTTTCGTCCAAGCTATTTCAAAATTTCAAGCTAATTCAAAAACTACAGAGCAAGCAGTGTAGAACTAGATGAGGTAGCTCATTATAGAACTAGATTAGTGGCTTCTTATGAGCCACCTCATCTGGCTCTACACTCTATGCAAATTCATTTATTTACAATTGTCATCAATAGTAAGTAAAGTGATTACTCTAAATCTTGGGACACTTGCAGGAGAAGCAACTCTGCATTTTTAGCTCACCTGAGCCAGAAGCTCCGGGGGAGCTTATAGTATGAGCAGGTTTCGTCGTTTGTCTGTCCGTCAACAATTTCAAATTACTTCTCCTCTGAAACCACTGGGCCAAATGTAACAAATTTCATATGTAGCCTCCAGGGCTCATGGGAACGAAAAGTTGTTCAAACTGTCTTGGTCACATGACCAACATGGCCGCCATGCCCATATATGGTAAAAATCTAAAAAAAAATCTTCTTCTCCAGAACCAGTAGGCCAATGGCCTTTAAACTTGGTATGTAGCATCAGGTACGGGAGCACTACCAAGATTGTTCAAATTATGACCTTAGGTTGACCTTGACCTTTTTTACAGTAAGGTCAAATTTACTTCCTTGTGCTTTTATATGGCAAAATGCTAGAACATAAGATATCTTGGAAACTGTTGAAAATTTTGGGCTAAAAATTGGTATCTACAGTCATCTTAATGAGTACATGAAGCTTTATGAGTACAATAGGTCAAGGTCATTCTTTGACTTTTGACCCAGAACTCTCATATTTTGACAATTCCAAACAATCTCCTCAAAAGCCCCTGAGCCAGTTGAAACCAAATTTCATATAGAGCCTCCAGGAGTTGAGGGAACAAAAACTTTTCATACCCTCCAGGTCACATGACCAACATGGCCACCACGCCCATATATGGTAAAAACCTTTTAAAATCTTCTTCTCCAGAACCAATAGACCGATGGCCTTGAGACTGGGTATGTAGCTTTGGGTACTCGAGTACTATCAAGACTATTCAAATTATGACCTTGGGTTGACCTTGATCTTTTTTCACCGCAAGGTCAAATATGGGAAAATGCTAGAACATAAGATTTCATGGAAAGTTTTGAAGATTTATGCCTAAAAATTGGTATATACAGTTATCTTAATGAGTACATGAAGATTTGTGAGTACAAGAGGTCAAGGTCATTTTTTGACCTTTGACCCAGAACTCTCATATTTTGACAATCTCAAACAATCTCCCCAAAAACAGCTGGGCCAATTGTAACCAAATTTCATATAGAGCCTCCAGGGGTTTGAGGGAATGAAAATTTGTTCAAACGGTCCAGGTCACATGACCAACATGGCTGCCAGGCCCATATATGGTAAAAACCTTTAAAAATCTTCTTCTCCAGAACCAATTGACTGATGGCCTTGAAGCTTGGTATGTAGCATTGGAAACTCCAGTACTATCAAGATTGTTCAAAATGATGACCTTGGGTTGACCTTGACTATTTTACGGCAAGGTCAAATGTGGGAAAATGCTAGAACATAAGATTTCATGGAAAGTTTTGAAGATTTATGCCTAAAGATTGGTATCTACAGTCATCTTAATGAGTACATGAAGATTTATGAGTACAAGAGGTCAAGGTCATTCTTTGACTTTTGACCCAGAACTCTGTCATTTTGACAATCTCATACCATCTCCTCAAAAGCCCCTGGGCCAATTTTGAAACCAAATTTCATATAGAGCCTCCAGGGGGTTGAGGGAATGAATTTTTTTTCAAATGTCCAGGTCACATGACCAACATGTTCTCCATGTCCATATATGGTTAAAACCTTTAAAAATCTTTCTCACCAGAACCAATTGACCGAAGGCCTTAGAGTAACTTACCCTAGAGTACTGATGCTGAATGGACTCAGGTGAGCTACAGGACCAATGGTCCTCTTGTTTATTTTTGCTTCTCTTCTCAGTGGGGTCTGCTCTTAAAGGAAAGAATATTTTACGAGTGGAAGCAAATTCATTCCATTAAGAGAAGGCCTAAGGTAAATGAAAATTGAGACAGTTTCTTCAGGACATTTCTTCAGGACAAGATGTATCCCCCTTGTTAGTGTTCCCCCCATTCACTTACCCTCCAGCCTCCTGCACTAGCCCATTTTGACAGCCCAGTACATAAAATTGTACCTTCAGGATATACCTGTTAAAAACAGAAGTACATGTAGATATAAAATATGGAGAGACCACAATTATAAAGCCCACCACTCACCAAAAGCAGATGAAATATGTGAAATAGGGGGGTTGATCATTAAAGTGAAAGCACACATAGATCTCATTAGCTGGACATATGAGGTTGATCATTAAAAAAAAAATGAAAGCATGAATATATCTCATGTAGTTAGAACAATGTTGTAGATACATGGTACCCGAGAGGGAGAATTCTTTATATTGGTTCCATAAGCATATTCTTTAAGGGAAAAAAATTGCCACCAGAGAGCAATTTCATTACAAGTATATCCAAATAGAGAAGAAATTCTCTATTAAGCAAATACTCTATTAAAAACAGGTAATCAAATGACTTGAGAATAACTGAGACTGAAAAACTGGCGAAGCATGGCATACACTGTTTGCCATATGAAACCAATGATGTCATATGTCTGTTACCTTAGCAACTAAGAGTTCATATTAATGGCAAAGTGACGTCATTCTGACAAAGTAGTATGCACAACAGGTTGCCATGGTAACAGATCTATGGTGTTGTCTGACTTATAATTTGAGAGGAGTACGGCAAACAGTGTATGTGTACGGCATACAGTGTATGCCATGCTCCTCTTGAATTATAAGTGAGATGCTACCTGAAATTCATACAATGGAAAAGTGTGATTTTCTCAAACCTATGGTTCATTCTTAAATAATTTGATTTTCTGCTCAAAGTTGTCACCCTTGTAAAAATGGCAGCCAATCATGCAATTATATCCATACACCTTAGAAAGCACAATTCAAATTAACATGATTGAGCCGCAACACGAGAAAACCAACAAAGTGGTTATGCGCCCAGCGCAGACTCAGCTAAACCTTGGCATCTGCCCAGACTGATCAGACTCTTCCCTTAGCACTTAAAGGGTAGCTAAGGGTCTATGCTACTTCCATGCGGACAGCGAAGACTGATCAGACTGGGCGGATGCCCAGGCTGATCTGAGTCTGCGCTGGGCGCACAACCACATTGTTGGTTTTGTTGTGTCGCGGCTCATATGAATGGAAGCATATGGATAGCTTACTTTAATTGCAAACTTAAAAAAATAATATGGACTTGAAAACATGGATCTTAAGTGTCAGTAGTTAAGCCTTTAATTGTATGGCAAATAAAAATTAAAAGAACAAGTGAAACTGTTTGAAAATCTAAACCTATAGTTACCCTAAATATTATGAAATCTTATCTGATTACCGTAAGTATCCTATCGTAAGTATCATAACATGTTACCATAAAAATTCCAAGTACTGGGACAGCTCCAAACAAACAATGCAGACCGAGATCAGACTGCTCTTTTCCCAGATCAGACTGCTGACTGCTCCCAAAAGAGCAGTCTGATCAGAGTCTACACCATGCGCCATTCACGCTATATCTTTTGGACACATTCCTGCTCTGTTAAACCAAACCAATATTTTTATCCCCCGACCGAAAGGTTCGGGGGATATAGCGATGAGCCTGGCGTCCGTCCGTCCGTCCGTCCGTCTGTCCGTCCGTCCGTCCTTCCGTAAACACTTTCTTGTCCGCTCTGTATCTTGAATACCCTTTGGAATATTTTCATGATACTTCACAGTTATGTAGAACAGGTCATGGCGATGTGTCGCGTACAAGAATGGTAACTCTTGCTATTCTGCTTTTTGAATTATCTCCCCTTTGGTGATTTTTTGGCAGATTCGTGTCCGCTCTGTAACTTGAATACCCTTTGGAATATTTTCATGATACTTCACAGATATGTAGAACAGGTCATGACGATGTGTCGCGAACAAGAATGACAACTCTTGCTTTCTTACTTTTTGAGTTATTTCCCCTTGATAGTTTTAGGTGTGATTTTTTGGCAGATTCGTGTCCGCTCTATAACTAGAATACCCTTTGGAATATTCTCATGATACTTCACAGATATGTAGAACAGGTCATGACGGTGTGTCGCGAACAAGAATGACAACTCTTGCTTTCTTACTTTTTGAGTTATTTCCCCTTGATCATTTTAGGTATGATTTCGTGTCCGCTCTGTAACTTGAATACCTTTTGGAATATTTTCATGATACTTCACAGATATGTAGAACAGGTCATGACCATATGTCGCGAACAAGAAAGACAACTCCTTCTTTTTTACTTTTTGAGTTATTACCCCTTAATGGTTTTAGGTGTGATTTCGTGTCCGCTCTATAACTTGAATACCTTTTGGAATATTTTCATGATACTTCACAGATATGTAGAACAAGTCGTGTTGATGTGTCACGAACAAGAATGACAACTCTTGCTTTCTTACTTTTGGAGTTATTTCCCTTTGATGATTTTAAGTGTCCGCTCCATAGCTTGAATACCTTTTGAAATATTTTCATGATAATTCACAGATATGCAGAACAGGTCATGACAATTTGTCTCATACAAGAATGATAACTCTTGCTTTTAGACCTAGTGAATTATTTCCCTTTGGTAGTTTCAGCTGCTGTTTGAGTCTCTGCTCCATAACTGTATAACCCTGGCCAGCTCCAGAATTTGAATAACCGTGAACCTTTTAGAATATTGATGATCATGCTGTGATATCTTATCAGTGTTCCTAACTCTCTCTTACCCTTCCACATTCCCGTGCCCCCTCCCGCACCCCCCCCCCCACAAATTTTTTTTTTTTTTTCCAGATTTGGATTCTTTGTCCAAATTCACTTACTAGAGAGCTCAAAATTAGGTTTGTAGAGCTTGTACTTTAGAAGTTATTCACACATTTTGAAAGTTGAATGTATCGTATGCTATACAATTGTGTATATGGTGGCTGTTTGAGATATTACCTCTTTTTAGCAGTCAAGCATACTGTTTTAGTCTGAGTGTTAGATAATCATGTATCTGTTAACAGTTAATGTCAATCAGAAGCATAAAAGAACGACAATATATTACTAATATGTGTTTTGAAGTGCACCCTTTTTACCAAGGCCCATGGGGGTCTTCGGTCGGGGGATTTGCCATCTCCTCTGATGGCTATTTTTAGGACAGTTATGGTAATTAATTTAGGTGTCCCAGTTTTGAGTTGTTGTTTTTTAGCTCGCCTGAGCACAAAGTGCTCAGGGTGAGCTTTTGGGATACCCTGATGTCCGTCGTACGCCCGTCCGGACGTCCGTCAACTTTTGCTTGTGTACACTCTAGCGGGCACAGTTTTCATCCAATCTTTCTGAAACTTTGTCAGAATGTTTATCTCCATAAAATCTAGGCCAAGTTCGAAACTGGGTCATGTCGGGTCAAAAACTAGGTCACTAGGTCAAATCTTAAAAAAACCTTGTGTACACTCTAGAAGGCACAGTTTTCTTCCAAAGTTCATGAAACTTTGTCAGAATGTTTATCTTTAAAATATCTAGGACAAGTTCAAAACTGGGTCACGTCGGGTCAAAAACTAGGTCACTAGGTCAAATCTTAGAAAAACCTTGTGTACGCTCTAGAAGGCACAGTTTTCATCCAAAGTTCATGAAACTTAGTCAGAATGTTTATCTTCATAATATCTAGGACAAGTTTGAAACTGGGTCACGTCAGGTCAAAAACTAGGTCACTAGGTCAAATCATAGAAAAACCTTGTGTACGCTCTAGAGGACACAGTTTTGATCCAATCTATATGAAACATTGTCAGAATATATATCTCCATAAACTCTAGGCCAAGTTCGAAACTGGGTCATGTCGGGTCAAAAACTAGGTCACTAGGTCAAATCTTAGAAAAACCTTGTGTACACTCTAGAAGGCACAGTTTTCTTCCAAAGTTCATGAAACTTTGTCAGAATGTTTATCTTTATAATATCTAGGACAAGTTCGAAACTGGGTCACGTCGGGTCAAAAACTAGGTCACTAGGTCAAATCTTAGAAAAACCTTGTGTACGCTCTAGAAGGCACAGTTTTCATCCAAAGTTCATGAAACTTAGTCAGAATGTTTATCCTCATAATATCTAGGACAAGTATGAAACTGGGTCACGTCGGGTCAAAAACTAGGTCACTAGGTCAAATCATAGAAAAACCTTGTGTACGCTCTAGAGGACACAGTTTTGATCCAATCTATATGAAACATTGTCAGAATATATATCTCCATAAACTCTAGGCCAAGTTTGAAACTGGGTCATGTAGGGTCAAAAAATAGGTCACTAGGTCAAATCTTAGAAAAACCTTGTGTACACTCTAGAAGGCACAGTTTTCATCCAAAGTTCATGAAACTTTGTTAGAATGTTTATCTTTATAATATCTAGGATAAGTACGAAACTGGGTCATGTTGGGTCAAAAACTAGGTCACAAGGTCAAATCATAGAAAAACATCGTGTACGCTCTAGAGGACACAGTTTTGATCCAATCTTTATAAAACATTGTCAGAATGTTTATCTCTATAAACTCTAGGCCAAGTTCGAAATTGGGTCATGTCGGGTCAAAAACTAGGTCACTAGGTCAAATCTTAGAAAAACGTTGTGTAGGCTGTAGAAGGCACAGTTTCGATCCAAAGTTCATGAAACTTTATCAGAATGTTTATCCTCATAATATGAAGGACAAATTTGAAACTGGGTCATGTAGGGTCAAAAACTAGGTCACTTGGTCAAATCATAGAAAAACCGTTTGTATGCTCTAGAGGACACAGTTTTGATCCAATCTTTATGAAACTTTGTCAGAATGTTTATCTTCATAAACTCTAGGCCAAATTTGAAAGTAGGTCATGTCAGGTCAAAAACTAGGTCACTAGGTCAAATCTTAGAAAAACCTCGTGTACGCACTAGAAGGAACAGTTTTGATCCAATCTTCATGAAACTATGTCAAAATGTTTATTGTCCATATATATATGCCCCTTATGAAACTGAGTCACGTCAGATCAGAAACTAGATCACTAGGTCAAATCTAAGAAAAAACTTTGTGTACACCCTAGAGGGCACAGTTTTGATCCTATCTTCATTCAACTCTGTCAGAATGTTTACCTTTATGAAATCTAGGTAAGTTTGAAACTGGTTTGTGTCGGATCAAAAACTAGGTCACTAGGTCAAATATAAGAACGACCTTGTATACGCTCCAGAGGGCACAGTTTTGATCCAATCTCAATGAAACTTTGTCAGAATGTTTATTCTTACAATATCCGGTTTGAAACTGGGTCATGTCGGGTCAAAAGCTAGGTCACTAGGTCAAATTTAAATTAAGTTATGTTGCAAGAATCAGAACTAACATTGCAATGATGCCAGCCACAAACTCCTTGGAATACATTAGTTTCACTACAGTGAGATAATGATGCTACCATTCTATCATCTGTGTTTGCCTAGTTAAGTCTAGTTGAAATCCATCAAAGGAACTCAACATGAACGGGAACTTTTCGGAGAAGCGACTCTGCCATTTTCAGCTCACCTGATCGAGCCTTACAGTATTGGTGTTAGCTGCCTCTTTCATCCATCCATAAACATTTTCAAACATCTCTGAAAACACTGGGCAGATCAAATTTCATATGGAGCCTGCACATGGGTCAAAGGATTGAAAGTTCTTCAAATGATCTGGGTCACATGACCAAGGTGGCCGCCATTCCCATGTATGGTAAAAACTCTTATAAATCTTCACCAGAGCCAGTGAACTGATTAATGCTCAGGTGAGCGATTCAGGGCCACCATGGCCCTCTTGTTTTTGGTACGATGTCAAAGCTTTGCCAAAGACACATGATTATGGTCAAACTTTTAGCTGACATAAATTTCATCACAACACAAACATATTGTCTTGCTTAATCTGCTACCTTAGTCATAGAGACACATGGTTAAGATCAAACTTGAACCTGGCATAAATTTTGTCACTCAGCACAAACACATTGTCTTGCTTACAGAAAATGTAAAATCTGTTACCTTCGCCATAGACACATGGTTACGGTCAAACTTTAATCTGGCAAAAATTTTGTCAAACAGAGCAATCATATTGTCTTGCTTACATAAAGAGTAAAACCCCATACCTTTGCCATAGACACATGGTTATGGTCAAACTTCAATCTGGCATAAATTTCGTCACACAGCACAAACACATTGTATTGCTTACATACATTACTGAAAAAGAATAAGTTATTACACTTTCCAGGTAAATGCACTTGGACAAGCAGCACATCAAAGAAGAGAGAGAGAAAATGTAACAAACAGAAAGATATAAACTAAGTCAGGTGCAAACTCTTTCCCATATTTTAATCCGTTTTATTAGGAAATGGTTACTATGTTTGAAATAAGATTGAAACAGATCTATTAGAGAAAAAGCATGAGTTGCATGTGAATGTAAATTATCTCTTCTGGTTATTTGCTGAAAAGATATTTCATAAAAAGAGTGCTGATTAACAATGGTATTAAAAAATGTTTGTTTATATTCAAATATTGAAGATGGTGGAAACCAATTTCATCCTTATCATTTATAGCTGTAAGTTTATCCTTGGTATCTTGGATTATGTTTTAGGGAAAAAATGGAAAAGACTGAAAAATTTACCTGGCATGTTTCACAATAAAATGGAATAGATGTAAGGTGGAATAAGATGGCAAAAATAAACAAACTAAACTACAATATTCATTTTACTCTCCTTTACCTTAGTTCAACAAGCTCTGACTTTGTATAAGAGGTACCAGCTGAAAGGAAACCGGGATTAGTACATGTGCACTCAACTACAACGTACCAATAATATATTTTGGAAGGGCATCACTTATTTTGCCTTAATTTCTTAATGGGACTGCTCATAATCACAGTGGCCTGTTCACTCAAGAATTTAAACAATTGATTTTTTCAACTGACCACCATTTTGAAAATTGGCATTGTGAGATCTATACACACACAAAAAGAGTAATACCTGAAAATTTTCCTCTGCTGACTCCAATGCAAATTTATACTCCATACAGTGGATTTATTTTTGTGGGCAGTAAGTACTTTACCAAAAGAATTGAAATGACCAGCAATCTAACTATATCCTGGTCAAGGCACCAGAAATAAAGTTGTTTATTAACCTTGTAAATTACTATATCATAATAAGTATTATTGCGTGCTCTGTCATCATGTGTTTCCTCCTGTTGCTATTGTATTGACTTAAATTTGTTACAGACTTTCAGTTTTCATAGTGCATCAAATCGGTATGATGCTAAAATATACACATAGTTAGGGGTCTCTAAAATATATACTTGTTTAGTTTTTATTGTATTGTGTGACTGAATGATAATTTTCTGGTAAAGTTTTTCAAGAATGTGTCATTGGAATACCTGATAGGATGTCATTGTGTGACAGGACAAACACAAATTTAATGTACTTACTTGGGTTATCAGGGTTGTTCATGATCAGTAACTTGTTCTCTTCTAGATCGTTGCCTTCCAAATACTGCAATAAATCATATTGAAACTGAAACAGTAGACTGGACTTTACACTATAGAAAAATGCTTTGCTTGCCTTTGATGCCATGTGTATATTGTTCCGGTGTGCTTAGTTTTAGTTGGTTTACTGATACATTCGTTTGTGCCATTGCGGAAATAGTTGTCTAAAGGCATCTGCAAAGTGCATGCCACGACCAGTCTGATGACAAGCTGAATGACCTACACTTTGTGACAGTGATCCAAAAAGTGACTGAACCTTGTAGTTTTTAGGAAATGAACTAGTTATGCATTAATCAAATGGCAAATGTAGGCTGGCACTTCTTTGCCTAAGAATTGTTTTTACCTCCATGCAAAAGATGCAATCTTTGTTGGAATGTTTCCATAGGTGATCACAAGAAGGCAGGTGCTTAAAACATCAGAATCTATGCATTTTGGCAGCTTACAGATACATATAAAATGTACTCTTGTTGTGATATATACTAAGTACATTTAAAACAACACAACAAAGCAGATAATGTTTCTTTTTGGCAAGTGGAAAGAAATTCGGAGAAACACAAATTTTAAGAAAGTTTAAACTGTTCCACTCTCTAACACATGCAGACTGCACATGCTCAAAACAACCTGTACACATATCAAGTCCTGGCCATCCATGTACACAGTTCTAAATGGTATAATGCCCCTGTAACAAGTAACTGCAGTATGTAGATCTAATCTGGACTTAAATAGTCTTCACATGTCTAGAAGGTTTTTGCATGACAGGGCTTAAATTATGATATCAACGCGTACCTGTCTAAGAATATCTGGAGTTAGTTTCCACTGTTTCTCCATTGAAGTCGTTAGTATATGAGGTGTGTGTTGAGACAACAATACTTGGGGTTTATAGGTTGTCCAGGAAGGGGAAATTACCAGGATATCTGTAAAATAAAATCAAAATTGCAGTTAAACCATAGTTATAAAATATCTGTTAATTGTCCATGGAACAGATAAGTTCTGATCAGATTAGACAACATTTGATGAAATGGCTGCAGAGGCCATGTCAAGACCTGGAAGTCCTTGTTTCTGCCAATATACTGTTTGAAATGAAATGATGAACGTACATCTGCTTGTTGATGATTTCAAAAAGGAACCATACAATGTACACCTTCAAAGTAGAAGCGGTCAAAGTACCAAACTCATAGGTCCAAACTCATAAAACCATAGAAACATCGACAAATCTGAAATATTGAACTACACAGACATGGACCCCAAAAGGAAGTGTGATTAGGTGCTCGCAAGTAGTAGGTATCACTTACCTTTTTTTCATATACCCACCATGTCTATGCATCTGATGAACTAGATAGTGAAAATGAAAGTCTATAAACTGAAAGCCTTACAATGTTTCGGCCATGGCCATCAAGTCGGAAAGAAGTTTAGAAACGGCCGCATCATAGGGGTCGATCAAACTTAGATCTAAAAGCCGCAGGCGAGTGGAGATAAAAAACACTTTCTTCATATTCTATGGCAATCTTTAACAATGCTGTTTGGATTACAAAATGCACCTACAGCTTTTGAGTGGTTTAGGAATTTGAATGTGACTATTTACTTACAGCACATATTTGTGTTTTCTGTTCTGTTTGCAAAATGTGATGCATTCAAAGATGTCTTTTTTTTTCAATTAAGTAAGCATGACCGTAAACTGTATTTAGATTCTATAGTCATCTTCGACTATGACAATGCCGTTTGGATTACAAAAAGCCCCTGCAGCTATTGAGTGGTTTAAGAAGTTGAATGTAAGAGACTGTTTACTTACGGCACATATATATTCGAAAAACGTGATGCATTCAAAGCTGTACTTCTTTTGATTAAATAAGCACGACCATAAACTGAAAGGCTCAAATTGTGAGTTCTTAAAAGTGGTGTTTAATTCTTAGAACAGTTTGTTACAGAGCACTATTTTAAAACACCCTGATAAAGTTAATGCTTCTTCTTCATGACATATTCATTTTAATTCTAACTACAAGCGTGTTTTGAAAGATTATGAAAGCTGGTAAAATGACCTGCTGGTATATCATCCAACAAATAAATGTCCTATGAATTTAAAAGAAAAAAAAATCTATGTTGAAATGGTGAATCGTAGCAAGTTGTATTCGATACCTTGAAATTAATTCAAAACTACCAACAACTCCAATCAACACATGTTTATTTAAACATACAGTACGTAGCATATACAGTAAGATATGGACTGGGCAAAGAGGGAGACGGTATAAAGTGTGTTCTACTTTAATATTAAGCTTATCAAGGTCTGCATAGTTAGTCATCTATATCCCTGAACTGTAACATTTAAATTTTGCAGTTTCTGAAACATTTTGAGATTATCTTTCTGGCATTAAGCTTCACCTTTGCACAGGTAATAACCTTATAATTTCGACTCAGCAGACCACAGGTGCCTGTATAAAACTTTATCTATAAGTTCTGCTTGGTTTTAGCATACCTTTACTTCGCGATCGGCTCGATTATAGTGAAATATTCTTAAATAGGCCGCAAAACCCACAGTAGTAAAATAAAAACGTAAAAGTAATGTATTAAAAATAATCTGCTATTTTTGTTTCTTTGGTGTATTCCTTGCTTCCAAAGGATCTAACTATTCAGAAATTATTTTTTATGGCGTCTTCTGTGTAGGATTTGGTTTGCCTCTGATCAAATATTATGTTTTGCGTTTCTCCGTTCTCCTTCTTTTTGTGTCTTTTTTTGCTTTTTGATTGTAGCCTAATCTGGGTATCTTTATTTATATTTTACAGTTAATCCCTATGCCAAAAAGACCGAATATCGAGCAACACTCGGCCAAAAATTTGAATAGCCGTCAAGTGAAATGGTACCTTGCAGCATATGCAAAGAGGCAGGACTACGATTAGTATGTGTATACTCACAGTATTATCCCTCCTGTTTGCACGAATAGGTGGTTGATTGGTTGTTTTGGGTTTAACGGCTCTTTGAGACAGTATCTCAGTCTATATCGAGCCATCTCCCAGAGAGAGAGAGAGAAAGAAAAGGAACAGTTATGATGATAGAGCAGCCCCATTCCGCACCTGCTGTTAGTACAGCATGCCCTAGCCCTACTAATACCCACTTTAGTAGGACGCCCCTCAGCTGAAAGTTACACAGCACCATCGCCCGACCTGACCATCCCTTACATAGAGTTGGTGAATTCTGGTAAAGCTAAAGAAAAGTTAAAATGAATTTCGCAGAAGCACAGCGGCTGATTCGAATGTTTGATGTTGGCATATGTCACGAGGCCCCGTTTCACATGAAGCCCTAGTAGAGTTCTTACCTCCTTTGAATACATTCATGGCTAAGAATATTAATTCTTTACTCCCGGGCCCGACCAGAACGTTCTCTGGGCTGAACGTGACGTCATCGTATTTCTGGTGGAAGTCACAGATAGCTTTCCGCAAAGCTGGAATACCTGAAGTAAGAATGACATCTACAGTAAAAATTCTTATTGGAACACATAAAAAAGAAAAGCCATAACTGTCCTAAAATTTAACAGCCCGATATGCAATAGTGGTTAATTGCAACACGCAACAGATCGCTACTGAGATACTAGCAGAAATTTACGGTATACATAAAAACTTTCCTAAGCCCCGCATGCCGGGCCGCGTAGCACAGTCGGTAGGGCACCTGACTCATAAATCAGAGGTCCTGGGTTTGAAACACGGTCTGGCCACATACTTTCGTTTCTCCTTCTGCTGATTCAAGAAGGGCAGTTGTCAGTTACTGGCGAAATTATGTGCACTTAGTACTGGTTAACCGCTTAGGAGGTCTAAGCCTGCCCAGGAATAGTGTGGTTAGGTTAACTGACCGTCCCGACACGACCATAGCTGTTTACCGTGGACGTTAAGCATCAAATCAATCAAAAAAAAAAAAAAAAAAAAAAACCACGCATGCTACATTGTATATCGCAAACCAGAATGATAGGCTGCATGCATAAGAACGTTGATAAGAAACAATTTGTCTATGACTTGTCGCACCACATTGGAAAAGGAAATAAAATACTAACAAGCAACGCGGAAGAGAAGACAGATTAAATCGAAAACAGGAAAGTAAGCACAAATAGCACAGTGTCAGAAACTACAAACCAGCAATATACAAACAAATAATACATGGCCGAAATGAGAAAGTAGAGAACAAAGTCCAGTGCGTAAGAAAAATCAGAAATGGCATTGAAAATACAATGGACGGCCTGTACGAAGACACAGCCAAGAAAAAAAGTCGTAGTGCACAAAACAGTGGTATCTACAACAAAGTAAACAGTCTTAGTGCACAACCCAGTGGTATCTACAACAAAGTACGAACAAGCAACGTCTCTGCATACAAACCAGCAACGTATAAGAAAGTACGAATCAGCAACACGGAGTAGATCTAGCAATACAAAACCAGCAGTGTAAGAAATATCAAACCAGTGGAAAGATACACACAAAGAAACTAGAACCAACAACGCATACATCAACGTGTATGACCTATGGTACAATCAGCCACTTGAGAGAAAATACAAAACAGAACCTGAACTGGAAAGTTGAAAAAACATCAAACCGGTAACAAAGAAAAAAATACACACCTGCGACAGGAAGATAAGCACTCTTTGATGCGTGTCTTTTAAGACTTTCTACTGCTGTGTCCAGGAGTGGAAATGGTGACTGACCAAAGCCAAAATGATAAATCGGCTTGCCATCAGCAATCATTTCTCGAACCTTCTCGTTGTGCATGAGATTTGAAGCAGGACCATACTTCTCGAGGTTGTCCCGTAAGTAGCTGGCCGCCATGCTGGAATTTTTCTTCGTTATCTGCAAGGAAAGAAGTGACCTTTTGACAGTTATAGACATCATTACCGAATTCCAGAAATTGTTGATTGTATTGTCCACTGCGAAAAACACTAAACAGAAAATGTTGTATATCATGCAAAAGTTGTATATCGTGCTTCGTTATTAATTTTATTTATTCATTTGTTTTCTGATACGAGTTCAAAAGCCTTTTCAAGAATATTTCACTTAAGATCCCCTGACCTTGCACGCAGAACGCGGCTTTCTCACTTGTGTGCCGGGCGAGGCTCGAGCCAATAGTGGTTGCTGTGAGAGACCTAGCCTCAAGGTTATAAGACGTTTTTCGTGCTCAACTCAGCTGAGCATGAAATTTTACCTGCTAATAAATAGCAACTTACTGATAAGTACAGTTGTTTTCTCGCTCACTTTAGCTGAGTATGAAATTTTCTCTGCTTATGAATATGAAAATGACAACATTTAATTAGTTGGCATTTTAATATTTATCAGCAGAGAAAATATCTAATGTTCATGCTTCTTATTGTATTCTCTGAGTGAAGAATACCGTGAAATATTCTAAGTATTGGGACAGATATGTCTGCGCGCAACTTGATGCGGACCCAGACCAGACTGCTACAAACGCAGTCTGACCTGGGTCTACACTGTTTGCCATTTCATCTGCCTGTTTTAAACGCATTGCTCAGCTCATTGTGGAAAGCATTAATTCGCCCTGAGATTACAGCTACATTGCAAACAGAAAAAAATGTCTGCGCATGGTCACATGGCATACAATATATAACGATATTTTTGAGGGTCGTTTGGATTAAGTTATTTTGCAATTTGATTTGAAGATTTCATATTTTTTATTATTTTTATATGTATCGAAAATCCAGTCATGTTTTCACACCTTTTACAGACGATTCAGAAAAATGTTGTCTAAAGAAATTTTGATAAATGATATGTTTCATGAAATGACGGAGGGATTCAAAACCTATCACATCTATCGTTGAACCATGCTTTTTCATTCATTGACTTTTGCAAAGTCCCGAGGAACAGCCCCGAGGGACAATGTTAATGCACTGAAAAACCATGTTTGCATAAATTCAACCACAATGTTATAAAATAAAGAAAATGTTTGGGCACTATTTTTGGGCCTCATCGCCAGTACCTTGCTGATTCCTATACGCACTACTCGAGTATGCATTTTTATAACAATCCTCGATTCAGGCCATGGTCAGCTATCAAGAATTTTTGTCCAAGTTTTAGCAGCAGATCACAAGTCAAAATCATTTTCACTTTATTTTTCACTCAGTGTCTCTTGCTCTTTCATTTTTACAATATATGTATATATAACTCTTGGATACAAGTCTTTTATCGATACCTACAACTGCAAACTTGCCCTGCAACTTGCATACGAAAAGTGGCAAAGGCGGTCATTACAGGTGGATGAACATGTTTTTGTGTTCGTTAAAACAAGCTCGTTTAATAGCGTAGCGTATGGCACCGATATTTATACAATAACTACTGTATCGCTGAAACAACGCCATAGCAACGCCAGTGTAACGTAGAAACTTTGTGCGCCCGCTGTGAAGTTAAAATTATGAAAACATTCTTACGTTTCGGTTATGGTTAATCCTTTTTAATACCGACTTGAGAACAAATTGAAAGGGACCCCCGCACTAAGTGAAGACATATACATTAAATATTTCTACGGTGCGTTCGATATTTTGAATGCTTCAGTCACAGGCCAATAACAGCCTGAATGTTAAGTACTCACAACTGTTCCATGACAAAAACCATCTTAGCATATCATTAAAAAGATTGGGACACAGAGTGTAGACTCTGATCAGACTGCTCCTTAAAAGGAGTCTGATCTGGGTCTGCACTTTTTGTTCAGACCTATCGAGGAGCCCCCGGGTGACTCAGAAGGTAAAGCGCTGGCCTGCTCGGACATAGTAGCGGTCCCGGGTTCGAGAACCAGCCAGAGGCGGCTAATCTTTCCAACTGTAAACGGGTTTCCATTGCACAGTCTTTCATTAACACCCATTCATCGTCCTGATATGACTGAAATACTGTTAAAAAGAGGTAAAATCGCAAGTCATCCATCATCATCCATCGCCACAGACCCAACTGTCCCAATATTTAGATTGTTACGGTATGCCAACTGCGCATGCTCAGACTAGCTTGCGAACATGTAATTTATTAAATATAAGCTTCAGCATATATCTTACAATATAATGTATCTCTTATTTAAATTGAAAATTTATTCTAGAATAAAAACATCATATCTGCAATTTAAGATATCTTCTTTAGTCTATGACAAAACTAGCTTATGTGATTATGGATATAAGATATCTTGATTACCTGCTATAGTATATAACATTTCTAATTTTAATGAATAGTAAGTAAATCCAGTCCAAAAACCTTTTGCATTTATAGTTACCCCAGATATTGGGACTCATTAATTCCTTAAAACCTGAAACAAAAATATGCAGCAAAACGTTTGCTTCCCAATATAGTTGACTACCGTTATCTCAAAACACTGATATCTCAAAGTACCCTCTAATCAAAGGAAATATAATAGACACATTTACTATTTCTTTACATTTCAACTCCTGTTATCTCAAATTACTGGTATCTCGAAGTAAATTTTCTGGGACCAGAAATTTACTGTGAGATATCAGTAGTTTGAAGTTAAATTCTACTTCGAGATATCGAGAACTGACTTTAGGCTCACTATGGTAGGCATTCACATCCGTCTAAAAACTGTGTCCAGTGATAAAATGCGGATGAAAGCCAATTTTAAGGAGTATAGGTACACTTTTAGGGTTAATAACTCCGCGATTTTTTATGCCTTTCTTTTCACATGAGTCAACTCTTAAAGGTGAGAATTTGCTCCTCTAGGAGCAAATTCTCTCCTTTAAGAGTAGACCCCTTTTTGAAGGGTTTCGTCGGCCAGGTAAGCAAATAGGAAATTACAAAAATTGTCCCCCTTTGTAACATAGATGGAAAACCATGGAGGTGTGACCGTACACCTTAAACGAAATATAAATGTAAAATGTGTTCTTGAACTTTATATCAACTCTTGGATAAACAAAAGTTTTGATGTAAAATAAATAGCAGTATTGCCCATTTGGTATATTATGAGGGCGATTGAATTTGGACATTTATTCTCAATGACAAATGCAGGTCATTTTGACCGGCTCAGACGAAGCATGAAGAGAACGCGGAGACATCGTCAGCGTTCATTTGTCTTACATTCTTTTAGATTTAGTGGTGAAATAGCTTAACTGCTCAAAATAAAAGCAGCTGGCTTAAAACTCACGTGCGCTAACTTCCTTGATATCATTACCGCGGGGATAATACCAATTTGCTATGCTGTCGACCTACTAGTAGTATTCATTTTTTCCCCTAATACTTAAAAGATACATCAGTCGAATGAATGTGAGTGCATATGGACTATTGATCAATAAAATACAAAATGCTTATTCATCCTTCTCAAAAATATTTTTCAGTTTCACATGCCCCTGACCTGGGTAATACCAAGAAGACCCAAAATATCAGAACATAAAGTGCATGAGAAAACGGTCTGAACCAACGTCAGACTACTTCTAAACTTTGTTCTGGCCAAGGTCTGCAATGTTTGCCACATGTTAGTTATGTGTTACCATATATCAATATTTTCAGAGCTTAAATGATTTAGACGTTCCAATCTTTAGGCTTATGACGGGTATCGTAAGTTATATGGGTACACCTTCATAATAACTGAGCCACATCATGTGATTTCCAACAATTAGGGGATAACTGTATTGAAAATTGTCATTTGGGGAGGTAAATCGTCTGTTTTATGGTCGGAAATTTCGTTTTACGGCGACGCGCCAGCGGAGCCGTAAAACGCAATTTGCGACCATAAAACCGATGATTTACCTCCCCAAATGACAATTTTTAATACAGTTATCCCCATTCTAATGCACTTTTTCACATTTTCACCTTTCAAAGTGTACAACTTTGCACCCATCGCAAGTGCTTTCAGCAACGTAAAACCAGACGTCAGCCAATGAGAAGCGACGTTACTTAATGACGTCTGGTTTGCGACAGTATATCGCAGAATATACTGTCGCAAATTTTTGACGTTATCCAATCAGACGTCGCGTTATATTTGCAAGTGCATTAGAATGTGGCATTGATCCCTTTCAACAATCCCTTTCCATCATGTCCTGTTTTCAGCTGCCCTAGTTGAGCTGGCAAAATCCATCCCTATCCACTCTTTAATATTGTCTTCCCACCTCTTCTTCTGCCTACCTCTTCTTCTTTTTCCTTTCACTGTGCCCTGTAGAATTGTCTTTGCTAAACCAGAAGACCTTGAGACGTGGCCAAACCACCTTAGTTTCCGTTTCTTGACCAGCGTCAGGATTCATCATATTCTCCAGTGGCTGCTTGGGTCCTTCTGCGAACCTCCCCATTGGTTATATGGTCCTTGTATGAAATGTTCAGTAACCTTCGGTAGCATCTCATCTCAAAGGCCTGCGTTCTTTTCTCTAACTCTGCTGTCAAGGTATACGATTCACAGGCATACAGAAATATGGAAATGACAAGGGGGCGCATAAGTTTCACCTTTGATCCAAGACAATATCAGTGTTGGCAACATCTTTATCAGCGTTGGTTATATGATGCCATTGTGTACTGACAATGTCAGTGTTGTAAGGGACGAGTCATTTATTGTCAGCTGGGGGGGCCGGGTACATTTAGGGGGGGTCAGAATTTTGTTTGGTGATGTACTGGGGGGTCGGAAATAAAAAAGCCTTGGAGCAGGGGGGGGGTCATATATTTTATTTGGCATATTGGGGGGGGGTCAGAATTCTTCCATCAGTCTTCATTTTTAAAAATGTCTCAGCTTCTGGGGCTTTGCCCCCCAGACCCCCCATTCCTCATAAACTTTCACACTCTTTTCTTTCAAACTCACAATTTAAAAATTAAAAGTCTTTATGGAAATGACTCAAAAAGAATGGGCAGCTTCATATAGAAAAAACAAACTTTTCATTGATTTGCTAGAACAGTACGAAAGTGTCTATAAAATCATGTAAAGTAGATGATTTTGTGCTCAATTAAATTTAATGCCTGCATTTGTGATATCAGCTCTCCACGTGCCTTTTCATCAGCAAATACACAGTCCCCAGACCCCCACCACCCAGAGGCCCAATTAATATTATTTACAGTTATAATTATTAAGCATTCGACAAAGATTTCTGGATGGCCATTAGCAGAAGAAAAAGTGCAACAAATGCAGACAAAATTTAAACAGACCATGATTACATGTAATTAACCTGTTAGAATAAGATGTTCTTTGTGTTTCATACAGCTAGGTTTTGATTGAGGTCAGTCTGACATAAAATAGGTAATATGGTATGTGTGTGAAGGGTAGCTGGCACCGAGGATAGTGGGGGTCATAAATTTTTTGTCACCTATCTGGGGGGGGGGGGGGGGGGGGGGGTCGGAAAAATAATTCTGTTGAGACTGGGGGAGGGGGGGGGGTGTCGGAAAATCTTTTGTGAACCATATGAAAATGTACCCCCCCCCCCGCCCCCCCCCCCCCCCCCACACACACACCTGATAATAAATGACTCGTCCCTAATATCTTTATCAGTATTGGTTATATGATGCAATTCTATGCTATCAGTGTTGGTAATATGATGCAATTGTATACTGACAATGCGAGTGTTGGTAATAACTCTATCAGTGTTGGTATTTATACTGACAATGTCAGTGTTAGTAAACCTCTATCAGCGTTGACAATTCAATGCAATTGTACACTGACATTGTCAGTGTTGGTAATACCTCCATCAGTGTTGGTAATATGATGCAATTGAATAACGACAATGTCAGTGCTGATAATATTTTTATCAGCGTTGGTAATATGATGCAATAGTTTACTGATAATGTCAGTATTGGTAATACCTCTATCAGAGTTGATATGATGCACTTGTACACTGACACTGGCAGTGTTTGTAATTGATGCAAATGTATACTGACAATGTCAGTGTTGGTAATACCTCTATCAGTGTTGGTTATTGTGTTATTGTTTAACGTCCACGGTATACAGCTATGGTCATGTCGGGACGGTCAGTTAGCCTAACCACACTATTCCTGGGCAGGCTTAGACCTCCTAAGCGGTAAGCCAGTACTATTAAAGTGCACTCAATTTCACCAGTAACTGACAACTGCCCTTCTTGAATCAGCGGAAGGAGAAATGAAAGTAAGTGGCCGGACCGGGTATCGAACCCAGGACCTCTGGCCTATAAGTCAGACGCCCTATCGACTGCGCTACGCGGCCCGGCTATCAGTATTGGTTATAAACTGAATACTGACAATGTCAGTATCGGTAATACCTTTATAAGTGTTGCTATTATGATGCAATATCAACACTGATAGTGTCAGAAAAGAACTGCATCATCAAATTAAGATCATCTGATATACATGTAAAGTACAGCTCACCTTACGTTCTAGATCCTGTACTATCTAATCTCACAAATGCAGACAGATTTCAGTCCAAAAGACTGCATTACATCATCTTGTATGACATACGTAACCAAGAGTGTCAGGAGTTCCTGGTTCATCATTATTGAGCCGCGACACGAGAAAACCAACAAAGTGGCATGTGCGCCCAGCGAAGACTCAGATCATCCGCCCAGTCTGTTCAGAGTCATTGCTGTCCGCATGGAGCTAGCTTAGACCCCAGCTATCCTATAAGCACACAGCGAAGACTCTGATCAGCCTGGACGAATGCACAGACTGATCTGAGTCTTCACTGGGCGCACATGCCACTTTGTTTGATTTCTCGTGTGGCGACTCAATTATCAAGCGTGAACATTGTATCTTTGGAATGTAAACTACGAACTTTAAATATTGTTCCTAAATATGGACATTAATCTTTTATGTCTAGTGGACTGTTCTATCTTCATATAGCAACCTTCACCTTTTACGTTTAGCTCAGTTTCTAAGTAGCCATAAGGGATAGAGTCTTGAATCTTGCTACATTGGAACATCTGGGGAAGATCTATTAAATGCAGTGACGCACATTAGGCCATGACCTATATTTTATGATTCATTGAACATAGAATATTTTGGTTCATCTTTCGCGTTTAGCTCAGTTTCAAAGTAAACAAAAGAAAAAAGTCTTCAAAATTGTTACATCGGAACAACTGGGGAAGATCTACTGAATGCAGTACTGCATATGGGCCATGACTTATATTTCACGGTTCATTGAACATAGAATATTTTGCTTCTCTTCTCGTATAGCTCCGTTTCTAAGGAACCAAAAGGGACAGAGTCTTCAAACTTGCTATACAGGAACATCTGGAGAGGATCTACTGGATGAAGTGATGCATATTGTGCCATGACCTATATTCCATGGATGATTGAGCTTGGAAAATGCTGGTTCACCTGCTAAAGAAATGGCGTCTTCAAACTTGCTACACAGGAACATCTTGAGAAGGTCTATTAAATGCAATGACGCATATCGAGCCATGATGTATATTTTATGGGTCACTGAACACACAAAAATTTGGTTGTGGGGCTGGAGGTGAGAAACTAGGACACCATTAAAATTCTACAAATCTGTTTGGAAACAACTTATGCAGGTAGTTTGTCAGATATGGCTCAACCTTGTGACATTGACCTGAGGGTCATGAAGTGAAGGCCAGCGAAACCATTTGTTCTTGGTTTATTTGACGACAGCTTGAAGTAATAAGTCAGTATGGCTCGATGTTCGACCTCAAAATTAATGTAGGTCACAGTGACCTACAATTTATGGTTCAGTGATTGTGCCTTATATCTTAAGAAATGTTTGACGTTTGAACATGATAGTTGGACGGACACCCGGCGCCAGGTGTGTGCAACTATGGTTACGTACCGTTGAGCCACTTGGGTAACGTCGATACGAGAATTGAACAGAACAGAACAGAACTGAACATGATAGATTTGGATAATAAGTCAGTATGACCTGATGTTTGACCTTAAATTAAAAGAAGACCATAAGGACATATATTTCATGGTCCAGTTTGATCTAAAAATAAAAGTAGGTAACAGTTACCTTTATTTCATGGTCCAGAGATTTTGCGTAATACCTTCAAGACTATTTGATGTATAGACACGATTGTTTGGAATAAGAAGTTAGCATGACCGATGTTTGACCTAAAAGTGTAAAAATGTAAATACATGTAGGTCAATTTCATGGTCAAATGAGTTTGTCTTATACCTTGAGGACTATTTGATATATGAACATAATAGCGGGGGATAATGAGTGATATGACCCGATGTTTGATCTATAAATAAAAGTAGGTCACGTATGCCTTTTTACTGTTCCAGTGATTTTGCCTTGGACTATTTGATGTATGGACATGATAGCTTGGGATAATAAGCCAGTCTGACCGTCGTTTGACCTCATAGTGAAAGTAGATCATAATGACCAATATTTTATGGTTTGGTGGTTTTGCCATATACTTTGAAGACTATTTGATATATAAACATGATGACCAGGGATTATAATTCAGTATGACCGATAATTGACCTTAGAAGAAAAGTAGACCACAATGACCCATATTTCATGCTCCGGTGCTCTGCCTTATACCGTAAGGACTATTTGATGTATCAACATCATAGCGTGGGATAAAAAGTTAAAATGACCCAAACTTTGACCGACAGATAAGAGTAGGTCACAGTGACAAATGTGTCATGGTCCGGTGATTTTTGCCTTATACCTTTAAGACACAGTGATGTAAGAGCATGATATATTGGGATAATGAGTTAGTATGACTAATGTTTGACCTAAAACTAAAAGTAGGTCACTGTCACATCTATATCATGTTCCAGTGGGTGAGGACTACTTGACATATGAACGAGATAGCTTGGGATAATAAGTCAGTGTGGCCCGATTTTTGACATAAAATTGAAAGCAGATCACAATGATCTATATTTCGTGATCTTGATTTCTCCAGATTGCTGTTTATTCTGACACTGCAGTTGCCTGTATTGTAATATTGTTGATTGTTTCGTCCCGGCGGAAGGGTGGTCGATGACTCACTTCCCCAAGTTGTTGAGTACACCGTAAAATTCAAAGTATCTGAGCAAACGCAGACTCTGAAAAGACTGCTCCTGAAAAACGAATCCATATCAGAAACCACTTACTGCGATCTATCGAAATTTGTTCGGTGAACTCAATTTAAATGAAACAGTGAAAGTGTAGTGCCGTTGTGATACACTACCCTTCACTGTTTCAATTGAATCCGAATTACAACCATAAGCAAAGGAACTGGCAGTTTTGAAACAATAACATATTCGTAATTCTTACCTTTAATTTCCGAATTATAACGCTCATATTGTACAAACTATAACTTCACAAAATAAAAGGTTACACGTCAACGCCCACACACAGAACAAGAAAGTGCGGAAAGCTCATCGCTCTCTGACATTTCTTTTCCTGCTGCTTGTTTGTTTTCATACCTAAATGTGAGCCGCGCCATAAGAAAGTATATCTGAAGGTGTAGTATATCTTAAGAACATCTTAAGTTAAGGTGAATAGATACACCTTCACATTTCCGCCTTGTCTTTTTTATTAATTTTTTCAACGGAGAAAACTTAGGGGTTAGGGGCTTCCGTGTAAGAAAAGTCCCTACTTAGAAGGGGTCTACTCTTAAAAGAAGAAATTTGCTCCCATAAAGGGAGCAAAGTCTGTCTTTTTAAGAGTTGACCCCTATGGAGAATGAAGGCAAAACAGAGAATGACAGGGTTATTTTCGCTGAAAGTGCATCCGTTTACCTTAATTCATATCCCAGCGGGCACATGACGTCGAAATGACGCCTCACTGATGTCGATGCGACGTCACGTCGTATCGACGTCTGTGTGACGTCATTTGCCTGCTACGATGCCAGCGGCGAATGTTCAGAGTATCAAAAACTTACCTTCATTCTTGTCACACAAGTACTTTCTTACTAACGAATCAAACCAACTACATGTATTGCTTTGTCATCCTATCTTATCTAACCATACCGTTATAACTGTATGTATTGAAACTATTGGACATGTCTCTTGTCTTCCGGAAAATTTACGTAAATTTCTAAATATTGGGTAATATAGGTCAGGGCAAACAGCGCAGACCCCGCTTAGACTGCTCCTGAGCAGTCTAATCACAGTCTACACTGTTTGCCATTTAATCCTCATATTTTTGGTGCATTACTGCAGTAAAACATGAAACCAAACTGTTCCATTTTTATGACAATTTTGGTAACTATTTTAGGTGTCCCATTTTTAGAAATTTTACGGTATTTAAAACTGTTGGCTGAAAAAACACACATACAGACCATTCTAGGAGCAGCCTGCTTAGGATCTACACTGTTAGCAAAGACATGTCTGTCTGTCTCAGTATTTGGAGTTTTTACGAACGTATTCACAGAGGACTCTATGGAATAGAAAAGGCCAAGACCAGCCTAAAAGTCTGCACAGGCTTATCAGGACCTCTTATAATTAAACTACGAAGCCCCGTTTTCGTTTACACCAAAATACTATGTTTGTAGACTTTGATATCACTTATATTCGATAGTGTGAAAGCACACTATTGTCATGCTTTTGCGATATCTTATTGCAGTATCATCAAATTGAATAATTGATATTATAAAAGCAATTTGTGATATCAAATACATGTAAATAAATGAAAAATGACAAATTTTGTGAGTTTTTATATCACAAAATCGATTTAGTGTTAACATGAATTCAAGTTTGTGATTTCAATAGTTTCTGATGATTGTGTGATCTCACAAAGTCTTATAGGTGGTATAGGTAGTATACCTATTTGTGGTTTCACAAAATAATCAGAGGTTAGTAATATCACAAATTGTGTGATATCACGATTAAGCAATTTCGTGATATCGCTAATTTTGAGTTTGTTGGAAAGAATTTTGTTGTATCTCTGGCCCGCTCGTTCCCTATTTGCAGTGGCCAAACTACAGTCTGTACTATATACCCAGCGGCCGCATGACGTCGAAATAGCGTCGTACTACCGTCGATGCCACGGACGTCCCGACGACGTCACTGTGACAGCATTACGACGTCATTTACCCTAAATATATAACGATTTGTCCCGTAAACTGTTAGGAAAACAGTAAAGAATCGATCAGACTGCTCGTTGAATTTCTCACGAATCTCTGTCAGATTAATAAAGCCAAGTAAAGCATCTGATAACAGACCTGGTCAATGCACTTGCATGTCCGCCGTAAACCCAGCAAATGAACGTGACGTGTCCCCATGATGAGTAAGAGAAATGAACATTCATACCTGAAAATAGAACAAGGTCAGTTTTAGTCAGCTGTTCATATCAGCCTGTGCAGGGGAAACTCAACAATACAGACATGGGTGAACATTGAAAACCCTAATCAGAATGCGCAGATATGCGCATTCTGATCAGGGTCTTCATTGTTCTAGAACTTCTGGACAATAAAACTACGCAAACAATGACAGGCATAATCAGTCTGTGCAAAGGCGCAGGCTGTTTTGATCCTCTCTGTTCGCATATGGTTGTTTGTAGATTTTCCTATGCGAATGTTCAGATCGTATCTTTATATGCATACGCATTTCAGTCAGTTTCATTTTTAAGTACAGAACACCAGTATGCAAGGTTACGAATAATAATCTTAAAAAAAAATCAGTCAGATCTCTCGTGCCAGATCCATCGCCTGGATGCAAGTCAAGCGGTTGTGTCTCATTTTTATTGGGCAAGGTCTTTATTACTAATTTAGAGCACAATCCGAAGCATTTAAAGTTTCAATTGACTTTTCATCTCAGATTCTGCAGCAGCTACGGCAACGTAAGTTAAAGCTTTAAAATTCCAAAACCGAAAAAAATCGAGTGCCGCGCACGAGTTTTTATTTTTATTTTTTTTTCACTGGACCTGGAAACAAAAGGCAATTAGTCCCGTATTTTAAGCCAGTCTCGTAATGCTACTACCATTTGTTTCATTCGCCTTTTCTCACATATTTACTATTTTTACTTCAGCCTTTATATATTGGGATTAGCTTTAAACCAGGTCTGAGAAATCGACCCCATAAATCTGCGGAAGCCAAGATTTTAGACTTCCTTGATTGGCCTCTGCTTACCATTTTACAGACGTATAGCAGACGTATACCTGTGAAGAAAAATGCCTCGTTTCGCTGAAATAATATTGAAGGGTCGTAAAAGCAAAGACTCGATGACTTTTCAGTGTACTACTTGCAAAACTGCTAAATTTTCCTCATGATTAATGAAATAATCCCTATCAATGGGCATACAAAAAGGTTATCACAAAATGTTGACAGCCAGCTGTGAAAAATGATAATACAGCTGGTAAGAAAACCAGTTTTAAGATATGCGCACTGCGTATGCCCTGACCAGACTGCGCAAATGCGCAGTCTCGTCAGGGCATAGGCAGTTCGCATGCAAAAATCTAGATGATAGTTCTCTGGCGAAATTAGTCTCTTCGCGCTGACAAGACCATGTGTATTTAGCTGCAGCCATGGACGGCCGTCCATAGAGATGCGTTACTCCGTGTGTAATATACGTCCAACTGCAATCTTGCGATAATGCATTGTTTGTGTATTTGATAGTTTTCCAATTATACATGTTATTGAGATTATGAACTGGCATAATCTTTTTTTGAAGTCTGCTAAATAGTTTAAGAGTACCGGAACTGCTGTATACTTTTATTTGTGCTGCATCGTAGGCTTATCGTAAAATCACATTTTTAAAAGTTCTACGCCAAACTTTTTTGAGTGTGAAGAAAATGACATCTCATCACTTATTTAATGATTGCTTGACGATAGTTGCTAACGCTTAAATAATCTGAAAGTACTTTTGATTATTCCTACGTCCTTAGGGATGTCCACAGATATGAACGGACGTCCATGAAGAGATTGTTCGATGTCCAATGATTTATAGATGTCTTTATAGAAAATTTTGGACATCCATGGATGAAATGAGGAACTTCAAGCTACTGCAGATGGATATCTGTGAGTATAGTCATGATTATAAGAAATGGTGGCGTTCTACAGGTGTCATGATGGGAGTTCACATAGAAATTGATAGACATCCACAGATTACATGACGGACGTCCATCAAAAACAGGTGCACGTCCACGGCTGTTATTATAGACGTTTACATTGAAACTGGTGAACGTCCAAGGATGCTTTGATGGAGGTCCACATGATTACATGACGGACGTCCATCAAAATAGGTGCACGTCAATGGCTGTCGTTATATACGTTTGCATTGGAACTTGTGGTCGTCCAAGGATGCTATGATGGACGTCCACAGATTACATGACGGATGTCCATCAAAAACATATGAACGCCCACGACTGTCATTATAGACGTCTACATTAAAACTGGTGGACGTCCACAGATGTCATGATTTGTGCCAATAAAGAAACTAGCCTAGCTGATGTCAACAGGTTATTGATGGACGTCCCTAAAGAAGACAATGGATGTCAACTGTTTTACTGATGGACGTCGATGAAAAAACTGATTGACGTCAACAGGTATACTGATGGACATCCATTAAATACTGATAGACATCCAATGATATCATGATAGGCTTCTCTTTATAAATATTAATATATACATTGATGGACGTCCATGACGACACTGACAGATGTCAACAGACACTTTGATGGACGTCCATGAAGAAACTGGTCAATGACCCCAAAATGATCAATTAGAAGTGTAGTCCCTGTTGTGCGGCCATGATATCTGCAATAAAAGAAGGGGATTCTAGACGTCTGTAGACGTCCATATAGAAACTGAATGAGGTCCACAGATGCCATGATGGACGTCCATGAAGAAACTTATTGATATCAATATGTATATTGACGGACGTCCATGAAGAAGTGCTAAATATCCAGGATGCCATTATAGCCGTCTGTATATAGACATTGATGGACGTCCATGGCGACACGTAAAAATAAATGAAGAGTTAAAACTATTTAAGCAGTATTGTATGAATTAGCTTCCCTTTTGGAAAGGAATTTACAAGTAAATAATTATTAAGTCAAAAAGGAAGATGTTAGGTTTGTCATGAGGTTAATTATAGACTTAATCGGCAGTCGTGGAGGCACATGATTTCGACAATATCGGTTGGATCTGAACAGTTGTCAGTTCGTCTGAGATTTAATGCCTGCCTTACTTATCTGTAAGTTTCAAGGAGCTAGGCTGGTCAAAAGCATCTCTTAATCATCAGGTAAGAGACGTAGGCGTCTCGTACCTGATGTCTATGACCAATGTATCCCGCGGAATGTGACAGTGAGTGTGGCTCGGAGAGGGATGCTCGTTGCCTGCCGAGAGCTGCCCATCATCTCTTTTCTTTAAACTTTTGGGGTTTAGCGACACTGAAGAAGTTAAATGCAGAAACGCGCGTCTGTCGCACTAAATTTGGTATAATGATAATAATATTATTATATTACAACCATAGGCCGACACCACTGCTGGTGGACAATTTGTCCCCGAGGATATCATCAACCCAGTTAGTTAGTGTTTCAGTGTTGGTTCTTGTTCTCGGGCATTGCGGTCACTACTTAAATACTGATTTAAAGTATTTCTTATTCAATTTGATGTATATCTGGTTAAATTTCTAAATTGTTCTAAATCTAAGACTGACTTGTCATAGCGACATGAATCTCAGCGGAGTTTGGCTTCTTTTGAGTTGTTATGGCTTTATGCAGGTTCTTGCTGCATCAGACATTTCTTTCCTGATGGCCTTGTCTGTCGCCTTTCTCGGGACACAGGGGTTGAGGTGGCTCGATGGGGGACGCCTCCGCTCGCGGGTTAATACGTAGGCGTCTCTTACCTGATGTCTGCGGCCAATGTGTCCCGCGGAATGTGACAGTGTGGCTTGGAGAGGGATGCTCGTTGCCTGCCGAGAGCTACCCATTCTATGTTTTCTTTCAGTTTTTTGGGGTTTAGCGACACTGAAGAAGTTAAATACAGAAATGCGCGTCTGTCGCACTAAAGTTGGTATGAATACGTTTATATTAATTATAAGACTACGGGACATTTCACTTGCCGAACCCACTGCGCATATGATTCAACGAATCAAGGTTGATTCAACCTTGTGTGTCTGCTGAAATAGCAACCTACTTCTCAAGCAACTATCTTAAAGAACATGACATCGTTCCCCAGCCTTGTGAATGCTCTATATGTCCACAAGAGCCGAAGGCTAAGCGCATTCCGGTCTCAAACTCGTAGTTGGAAAGGGATATATCAAATCATTCATTCTCAGTCTTCCTACGCCGTATGTGTAAAACATGTGTTTCTATTAAAATTCGCTTTAAAACTGAACGCGTTTGTAGCACTGGCAAACTGTGAAGAAAACGACCATGTTCATCACACAAGTGTGAAAAATGTGTTCTGTGAATATTGCCATCTCCCAGACGTCTTTAGACGTCCACATACAAACTGAATGACGTCCACAGATGCCATGATGGACGTCCATGAAGAAACTGACGGATATCAAGATGTATATCGATAGACTCCATGAAGAACTGATAGACGTCCAATGATGTCATGATAGACGTCTGTACAGCAAGGAGGTTCGCAGAAAGATCCAAGCAGCCATTAGAGAATATGATGAACTCCTGACGCTGATTAAGAAACGGAAACTAAGGCGGTTTGGTCACGTCTCAAAGTCTTCTGATTTAGCAAAGACGATTCTGCGGGGCACAGTGAAAGGAAAAAGAAGAAGAGGTCGACAGATGAAGAGGTGGGAAGATAATATTAAAGAGTGGACAGGGATGAAATTTGCCAGCTCAACTAGGCAGCTGTAAACAGGACAAGGTGGAAAGGGATTGTTGCGAAGTCATCTGTGGTGGCCAAACGACCTAGTAAGGTTATGGGATAGAATAGAAATTGAATAGAAATAGAAAGCAATATTACCAGTCACATAGATGGACGTCATGACGACACTGATGGATGTCATTATCGTGTTATAAGTTCATAATAATTAAGACACATTTTGTATTTTCATTTCAATTATTTCAGAACTAGAAAATTGTGTCTGTAAGACACTAATGATGCCCCCGTGCAGCGCTTGTCATAGGATGCGTACATCCCTAAAGCACCTTTTAAGCACTAACACCATCTACAAAGAATCCACCAAAAACATCATACAAACTCCATACCCTCTAGTGCAAAAATGCAGCCTAATAGAATGAAGCCCAATAAAACACTAAGTTTGAAAGGCCATAATTCTGTCAAAATTAGTACTTTTTTAATCAAAAACCAACGTGCACATCTTCAGTATATCCACAAAGGTACACAATGTCTGAAAAAAATTGTGGAGTTGATTACACAAAGTACTTACCATACAATGCAAATATATATGCCTAAAATGACTAAGTCTAAAAGGCTATAATTTTGTCAAAATTAATTCTAGCTCAAATAAAACCCCACATGCACATCTTCAACATGTCCGCAGCATGTTTGCAAGGTTTCGAAAAGATCCATTGAAAACTGTGGGAGGAGTTGATTACACAAACTCCATACCCTACAATGCCAAAATTTGCCTAAATGACTAAGTTCAAAAGGCCGTAATTCTGTCAAAATTAATTGCAGCTCCATCAAAAACGCACATGCAAATCTACAATATGTCCACAACATGTATGCAAGCTTTGAAAAAGATTCATTGAAAACTGTAGGAGTAGTTGGTTACACAAAATCCATACCCTACAATGCAACAATTTGCCTAAAACGACTAAGAACAAAAGGCCGTAATTCAGTTAAAATTATTTCTAGCTCCATCAAAAATCCATATGCACATTTTCAATACGTCCACAACATGTTTACAAAGTCTAAAAAAGATCCATTGAAAACTGTGGGAGGAGTTGATTACACAAACTCTATACCCTAAAGTATGATGAACGGACGGACAGATGGACGGACAGACAAGACCAAATCTTAATGCCCCCTGACTATCGTCACGGGGGCATAAAAATGAATAAATAAATGGGTATACAAGTTATGTTAATATTTATTTATATTTTTTTTATTTTTTGTTGTAAATCCTTTAACAGTATCCCTTATAAGCCCACCTCCAAGATATATCTCAGCAGCCATAAACACCTCATAATCAGCTACATAAGATTAGTCTTTGATATGAACGATGGCGGTAGGTACTGGTTATTGGAAGCGATCATTTTGTGGTACCACTCAAAACACTAAGAAATAAAATGTGTCTTTAAAGCCAAGAATCGCCATATGATTCCAGTCACAGAGGGGGGAAGGGGGGAGGGGAGGAGGAAACAACAGAAGATAAACAACTCGTCCGAATAGAGCTACTGTGTAACTCTATTCGTAGGCTTCCTCCGAACAGAGTTAAGGAGAAGTTGTATTCGATGGTAGTCCTATTCAGTACAATATCGCATCTTGTGAGCTGTCAGCTGAGGGAAGCTAACAAGACAGGGCAGATGATCCCAAGCCCCCCTAGTACTTCATGCATGTGCCTGTAGCAAGAGAATACTTTCCCTTGTTTAAGCTAAAAAATAAATGAAACGAAATGCCCATCACTAGATTATACTGAAGAAACATATAAGCTAATAAGGTTTAAGCTTTAAGAAATGTTGCAGAGACAAGTTATGTACTGATGTGTACCATCTGCACTTGGCAGTCCGTTTAAATAGAAACAGATAAAACATATTATCTATCAGAACATAATGGCAAAGCTACACGCACATTCTCAAATCATATTAAAGAAGCATGCTAAAATTCAGAACAGTCAGACCAAACCTCTAAGACTGCGGCACTGAGTTGCCAAGACAACATATGTGCCACTGAAAGATGGTGAAAAATACTTAGCCCGCTTAATATTTAAGAAGAGAGAGAGAGAAAGACAGAGAGAGAGAGACAGAGAGACAGACAGAGACAGAGAGAGAACCAAAAGAGAATACGCATTTGTTAGGGATAACCCCAAAACGGCAAATTCATAGGCCTACCATAGCTTGTAAAGTTTTAAATTCATCGGGAGAAACTGAGGAGATGCGCTGACACGATACAGGATTCAAAAGCATTCGGACGTACGGACAGACGGACGTATGTGGTGGAGAAACGGTTACAATATTCTCCGTCTTCGGGTATTATACTAACATTGATCAATGGGCTTTCCCAGTAGGTACCGGCAAATACAACTGCTATACTTTTGCAGTTGCAGATATAATTCGAAAATGTTTTCAAGAGTCACACATCTTATAGACGTCCGTCATGGATCCTGCAGCATAACCCCTCTCGACAAGACTTTGAAATATCTGCTCACTGGATTAAGCAATGGTTTCAGACCGGTTTTCTCAGGAGATATTTCACAGTTTCGTGACGTCTCATATGAATATGTCACTTTAAGTTGACTCAGTTTCAAGACGTAAACGGAAAATTTATCGGTCAATAGTTTCGTGCCGACAAACTGAGCATGATTGGAATGGGTTGAGGGACCGCAATATTCACAGAACGCATTTTTCACGCGTGTATTACGAATACGGTCCTATTCTTCACATTTTGCAAGTGTGACAAATGCGTTTGGATTTTATTGCGATTTTTAATAGAAACGCATTTTTCACAGTTACGGCAAGGGAAGCTTGAAAATGAATAATTTGTTAGTTTACATCTACAACTATGAGTTTGAGCCCCAACTGCACTGAACCTTCGGCTCTTAGGGAGTTTATATGTAGGAAAAGCAGTCCTTGCTGTCAGTAGTCCGTCACCTGACGTCGTCTCTCAACACCTTCGAGCTACTATATCCCTTAAACGTCTGGGTCAGTCTCAACCATATTTCATATATAGCGTTCACAAGGCTGGGGGACGATGACATGTCCTTTAAGAGGGTTGCTTGAGATTTTGGTCGTTATGGCAAGTGAAATACCCCGTAGACTTATAATTGAGAGATGCTTCTGACCAACCTAGCTTCTTGAAACTTGCCGCTGAGATAACTAAGACAGGCATTAAATCTTAAACAAACTGACAACTGTTCAGATCCGACCGATGATGTCGAAAATATGTGTCCCCCATAGGGAACTTAATGCTTCAATATGGCGGAAACTACCGATAGCGACTTACGGATTTATCCGAGAGCTTACCTGTTCAAATAATATCGAGTGTTATATGCAATTACATAGAAATATAATATAAAATGTGAAATTAAATACATATATGATATTACGACAATCTTTTATAAGTTTTGATCATAAACTTCAGTCTTTGTCCGTTAATATGGTATAAAAATATACAAATTAACTTCATGTTTTGATACTTCCATCGGCTTTTGAAGTTTGAAGCTTCAGTCACATGAAAGTATATAAGAATAATGTCAAAAATGCCTAAGAAGCTATGTTCAGCCTAAAATTTGAAAATGATCGGATTTTCTATAAAACTTTTATAAGTTATCACCACTGAGAGATTTTTATAAGGTTTACATTGATGTAATTCATTATAAAATAAGTATACTATAAGTTTCTTCCATCGATCTCTAAACATACAGAAAATCGCGCTTCGAAACAACCTCGCTCATAATAGTTTCAAATAGTTAAGTCCAAATCCGCCTATATTGCTCAAAGGCTTACCACTTCATTTCTTGGTATTCGTGTTTTGTTTATGTATTTATATGTGTGCTTTTATGATCTAACTAAGAAAGGAAGAATATTCATATTGTCTTATTAAGAAAGAAAGAATAAACGAATGAACACAAGAAAGGAAAAAAGAGAAAGAAGTCACGTAACTCCTACACGTGACCATCAAAAATGAACAGACAGTTAATCGACTACTTGTAGTTTTAAAAATCCCTTTATAAGCTAAAAAAACTTTGCAAACCAATTACATATTTTATGGTAATGTTCGATCAGTCTATCAATTATTATCATAATTGCTAATGTTTGTTCTAACATTTTTGACTGAAATTTATTTGAGTGTGGTGGGGCGTTTTTATCAAAGAAACCGAAATATGTTTTGTGTATCCCAGGGTAGAATCTTAGAATCCATAGAATTATATTTTTGACTTATATTTTTTTGCTCATTCATAATCAGGAGACACGAAGATACATACACTGTATTGCTCTCTTAAGATATTACTGTCGAAAAAAATAATGTAAGAAACTAAATCATGGTAAAGATTTTCTCGTAACCGTGGTAGTGTAAGGATTAATCGCTATGGGAAAAAATAGCTATGAAACATTTTTCTTGCAAGGCTATAAATTAACTTTATTAGTAATATTTCTGTTCATAATGCAAGTTTGTCACTTTAATTTTATTACTGTTTTAGTGAAGCTAGCAAGGAATATTGAAAGATATTTTTGTGATTTTTTTTGTTTTGTATTTTTGCTATGATATAAGTACCTACGATAATAAACCTGTGCACCTGCGTACACTTATCAGCCTCTGATATGTGCAAACTGATAAGACTGAACAATGTCTGATCAGTTTGCGCAAGCTGATCGGAATTTGTTGACAATATACAGTACAATTAACATACTTATAATTACACGAGGATTAATCGATTATCGATCATAAAATCCGATATTACCTCTAAACTGTTTTCGTAATTGTCAAACCGTTAAAGTTTGTTAAAGTCATCATGACTTGAACAAAAATATATGCAAAAAATATAAAGCTGCAAAAGTCAATTTATGGAATTAATTATGTATGCAAACTGACTCAGACCAACTTATGCACTTGCAAAACACTAGTCTGAGTTTATGATCAGTTAATAATTTGTTAATTTTTGTTGAATTTGAGTTTGTACATGACCTTACCCGTGTTTCTGCACAAACCAAACTGATCCGAATTTCTGTTCAAAATATTTTGAACACGTGTTATCAAATCAGGCTGTGACTGTGCGAAAACCATTTAAAATTATCATGTGGAAATTAAATTGAGATAGAATTAAATGCAATAAGAAATACGGAAAGAACAGTTGAAAGCTGCAAGGCACTCGTCGGCGTTCCGCCCATGGACAGGTCACTTTCTTTTCTGCTCAATGTTCAAAAGTTTCCTCATATGAGCCGCAATACGAAAAGATGAACAAATTGGAATGTGCGCCCAGCGAAGACGCAGATCAGCCTGGACAGCCGTCCGGTCTAAGCAGAGTCTGAACTCTGCGTTTAAAAGGTAGCTAAGACTCTAAGCTACCTCCATGCCGATAGCGAAGCCTCTGATCGGATCAGGCGGATGCCCAGGCTGATCTAAGACTTCGTTGGGCGTACGTGCACCTTTGTCGCGGCTCATTTAATTGTTCGCTAAAGACATCAACTGAGTAGTCGCTGTCGGCCGGAAGGTGTGAAAATACAGTTGGTCACACGTCTTGTCCAAACAATGCAATTTCAAAATTAACACCTGCTAACGACAATGAAGGTCAGAAATGGATATTTAATCCGAACGTCATTCTTGTGATTATTTTTGTATGAAACAGTAATTTCAGTCGTGTCGCAACAAAATCAACGCAGTGCCATAGCGCCTTGCCAAGACTCAGATCAGCCTTGGCAGCCGCCCAGACTAATCAGAATCTTCGCTGTGCGCTTACAGGACAGGCAATGGTCTAAGCTACCTCTATGCGGACAGCGAAGGCCCAGATCAGATGGGCGAACGCACACGCTATTCTGAGTGTTCGCAGGGCGCACATGCCAATTTGTTTTTGTCGTGGTATGGCTCATTAGTTTATTTATTTTTGTTCGCAGAAAAACAGAGAAAGTCAGACTAATCTTAATTGTTTTAAATAGCGCAGCTTAGTTACATGCCGAAAGACACAGTTTACATAAAACTTTTAAACAGTTTTGTCAAAACAGAAAATCAAGAGAAAACGTTATCGTTCCTGTTGAGTAGTGTTTTAACGTCCCAGTAAAAACATTTAGTCGTCGAGATGTTGCCTCTGAATTTGTGGGACTGCAAGTATTGCTCGGCCTGCGATAAATGACACCCAGGACTAGCAGCTCTGTCGCAGAAGCACCAGGCAGCCAGTCTATTTCGCGAGCCCCGATGGGCGGGGTAAAAGAAAAAAAACGAAATGAGAAAAACTATGTGGATAGATGGGTATCTGTATCAGGCTTAATCTTTCCATAAAGATGAGACCGTCAAAGGGATAGAAATATCATAATTTCATTATTATAAGTAATTTTATGTTTTTGTTGTCAGAAACTAAAACAAACCGCTGTCAAAACTGACCAATAATCAGATTTATTTTCTCGCCAATTCTTACAAAATTTGACCTAAATATCAGAGAGAGAGGGGAAAAACAAGACTTATTAAAACGAGAAGGAGCAACTGAAAAAGTAAATTGATTTGATCTGAGAAAAAGAAAATGAAAATCCACATTGTTAAAAATTAAAAATGTTTCCATCCAGTGCATTCGTATTGTTAACACAGTGATGACAAAACCGGCCTCAGAGAAGTTCAACACCTGTCCTGGGAAATGGACATCGATATGACATTCCAAATATCGATTAATGCCTATCGCTCCCCGGGTCTAAGGGAAATAACTGCATTCACATTAATACTCTCTCCAGGTAACAGGTAACCGATTACACTACTCAGCCCGCATTGAAGACATAAGCTCCAGGTGACGATTGCCGATAAAGTCTACTAGTATGAGTGACCTTCTGACAAGTCTAACAACACCTTCCTTTTCTTTGACTTTATCATTATTTACTGGTAAATTCCTTTCCAAAAGGGAAGATAAATCATGCAATACTGCTTGAATATTTTTAACCCTTCATCTATTTTCCGGGGCAAAATACTAGAGTTAGACTTAGACATGATATCCCATTCGACCAGGGTTTGACTTTATTTTGGTCTAGCTGTGATCTCAGAGAATTCAAGAATCCCGGGAAAAGCATTTGAAGTTTATTCTTAATTACATCCCATATTTTATTACCTGGTTTCTCACTGGTGAAAACAGAACTGTGTCCCCAGTTTCGAAATAATATGTGAGAACATGTTGATTTTGGCTCATTCGTTCGTCCGTCCGTTCGTGATTCTTTATATTTGTACCAAGTTCCCTCAAACTACCTTTTAAAGTTATGAAGCGGGAACGATTTGTGACGGACAGAAAGGTAGACAACAATGGGAAAACGATATGTCTTCCCTCCTATTTCTATGCAGATAAAGATTCCCCCCGTGAAACCATATACCAACACGCAACTGAATATACAAATACCTTTAACCAGCATATAGTCTAATAGGGGACTGTTACGAAGAAGCTACCTCTCAAACTTTTGTATTGGAAATGCCTAATATTGCACAGTAATGGCACCGCCCAACAGTTAGTACTAGAAGCTGTGCACTACAGCCTACGTCAGCAGCATACATGTGAATTAAAACAATTAAGTTAATGGTTTTCCATATTCTTGTGGCCGTAGGGACAGTAGTTGTTTGAGCCTACAGTCTCTTAGGCACAGGTTATGAAAGAGGGAGTCATCCCTCTCCTTTCCTATCCTTTACCCTTCCCTGATTCGAAACAAGTACCCATTTACTGCTGGGAAGACAGAGTCAGTTTTTCAGTCGTTGAGCCGGCGGGCGACTGGAACCTACGACCTTCTGCGCGGAAGAGCAGAGCAGATTTCTTGTCTTCTTTTTTGTTTACTGTACCGTTTTTTCCGTCCACTGTAACTTACATATAATAATTTCAGGGTAATGAAAATGTCAAGAAGTGAAAAATGCGATTTTGTGATATTTTGTCATATTTCAGGGGTGTTGCATACCTTTGGAAAATTACGTTTTCGTGGTACATATAGAACGCAAATTTCACAGATATGTGAAAAATGCGTTCAAATTCTGTGAAAAATGCGACCGAATTTGTCACACGTGTGAACAAGAGGGCCATGGTGGCCCTGAATCGCTCACCTGAGCATTAATCAGTTCACTGGCTCTGGTTAAGATTTATAAGAGTTTTTACCCATACTAACATTTGACCTAGTTTTTGACCCAACATGACCCAGTTTCAAACTTGGCCTGGATATTGTAAGAATAAACATTCTGACACAGTTTCATTGAGATTGGATCAAAACTGTGCCCTCTGGAGCGTATACAAGGTCGTTCTTATATATGACCTAGTGACCAAGTTTTTGACCCGACACGACCCAGTTTCAAACTTTACCTAGATTTCATTAAGATAAACATTCTGACAGAGTTTCATGAAGATTGGATCAAAACTGTGCCCTCTAGGGTGTACACAAAGTTTTTCTAAGATTTGACCTTGAGCTGACGTGACTCAGTTTCATAGGGGGCTTAGATATATGGACAATAAACATTTTGACATAGTTTCAGAAGATTGGATCAAAACTATGCCTTCTAGTTCTTACACAACGTTTTTCTAAGATTTGACCTAGTGACCTAGTTTTTTACCCGACATGACCTACTTTCAAACTTGGCCGAGAGTTTATGAAAATAAACATTCTGACAGAGTTTCATGAAGATTGGATCAAAACTGTGCCCTCTAGGGTGTACACAAAGTTTTTCTAAGATTTGACCTTGAGCCGACGTGACTCAGTTTCATAGGTGGCTTAGATATATGGACAATAAACATTTTGACATAGTTTCATGAAGATTGGATCAAAACTATGCCTTCTAGTGCTTACACAACGTTTTTCTAAGATTTGACCTAGTGACCTAGTTTTTTCCAGACATGACGTACTTTCAAACTTGGCCGAGAGTTTATGAAGATAAACATTTTGACAAAGTTTCATAAAGATTAGATCAAAACTGTGTCCTCTAGAGGGTACACAAGGTTTTTCTATGATTTGACCTAGTGACCTAGTTTTTGACCCGACATGACCCAGTTTCGAACTTGTCCTAGATATTACGAGGATAAACATTCTGACATAGTTTCATGACGATTGGATCAAAACTATGCCTTCTAGTGCTTACACAACGTTTTTCTAAGATTTGACCTAGTGACCTAGTTTTTTCCTGACATGACGTACTTTCAAACTCATCCTACATATTATGAGGATAAACATTCTGACAAAGTTTCATGAACTTTGGATCACAGCTGTGCCTTCTAGAGCTTACACAAGGTTTTTCTAAGATTTGACCTAGTGACCTAGTTTTTGACCCGACATGACCTACTTTCAAACTTGGCCGAGAGTTTATGGAAGTAAACATTCTGACAAAGTTTCATGAAGATTGGATCAAAACTGTGTCCTCTAGAGCGTACACAAGGTTTTTCTACGATTTGACCTAGAGACCTAGTTTTTGACCCGACATGACCCAGTTTCAAACTTGTCGGACATATTATGAGGATAAACATTCTGACAAAGTTTCATGAACTTTGGATCAAAACTGTGCCTTCTAGAGCGTACACAAGGTTTTTCTAAGATTTGACCTAGTGACCTAGTTTTTGACCTGACATGACCCAGTATCGAACTGGGCCTACAGTTTATAAAGATAAACATTCTGACAATGTTTCATAAAGATTGGATCAAAACTGTGTCCTCTAGAGCATACACAAGGTTTTTTCTATGATTTGACCTAGTGACCTAGTTTTTGACCCGACGTGACCCAGTTTCAAACTTATCCTAGATATTATAAGGATAAACTTTCTGATTATGTTTCATGAACTTTGGATCAAAACTGTGCCTTCTACAGCGTACACAAGGTTTTTCTAAGATTTGACCTAATGACCTAGTTTTTGACCCGACATGACCCAGTTTCAAACTTGGCCTAGAGTTTATGGAGATAAACAATCTGACAAAGTTTCATAAAGATTGGATCAAAACTGTGTCCTCTAGAGCGTACACAAGGTTTTTCTATGATTTGACCTAGTGACCTAGTTTTTGACCCGATGTGACCCAGTTTCAAACTTGTCCTAGATATTATGAGGATAAACATTCTGACAAAGTTTCATGACGATTGGATCAAAACTGTGCCTTCTAGAGCGTACACAAGGTTTTTCTAAGATTTGACCTAGTGACCAAGTTTTTGACCCGACATGACCCAGTTTCAAACTTATCCTACATATTATGATTATAAACATTCTGACAGAGTTTCATGAACTTTGGATCACAGCTGTGTCTTCTAGAGCTTACACAAGGTTTTTCTAAGATTTGACCTAGTGACCTAGTTTTTGACCCGACATGACCTACTTTCAAACGTGGCCGAGAGTTTACGGAAGTAAACATTCTGACAAAGTTTCATAAAGATTAGATCAAAACTGTGTCCTCTAGAGCGTACACAAGGTTTTTCTACGATTTGACCTAGTGACCTAGGTTTTGACCCCACATGACCCAGTTTCAAACTTGTCGGACATATTATGAGGATAAACATTCTGACAAAGTTTCATGAACTTTGGATCAAAACTGTGCCTTCTAGAGCGTACACAAGGTTTTTCTAAGATTTGACCTAGTGACCTAGTTTTTGACACGATGTGACTCTGTTTCGAACTTGTCCTAGATATTATGAGGATAAACATTCTGACAAAGTTTCATGAACTTTGGATGAAAACTGTGCCCTCTAGAGCATACACAAGGTTTTTTCTATGATTTATCTAGTGACCTAGTTTTTGACCCGACGTGACCCAGTTTCAAACTTATCCTAGATATAATAAGGATAAACTTTCTGATTATGTTTCATGAACTTTGGATCAAAACTGTGCCTTCTACAGCGTACACAAGGTTTTTCTAAGATTTGACCTAGTGACCTAGTTTTTGACCCCACATGACCCAGTTTCGAACTTGGCCTAGAGTTTATGGAGATAAACATTCTGAAAAAGTTTCATAAAGATTGGATCAAAACTGTGTCCTCTAGAGCGTACACAAGGTTTTTCTATGATTTGACCTAGTGACCTAGTTTTAGACCCGGCGTGACTCAGTTTCAAACTTATCCTAGAGATTATGAGGATAAACATTCTGACAAAGTTTCATGAACTTTGGATGAAAACTGTGCCCTCTAGAGCGTACACAAGGTTTTTCTAAGATTTGACCTAGTGACCTAGTTTTTGACCCGACATGACCCAGTTTCGAACTTGGCCTAGATTTTATAAAGACTAACATTCTGACAAAGTTTCATAAAGATTGGATTGAAACTGTGCCCGCTAGAGTGTACACAAGCAAAAGTTGACGGACGGACGTCCGGTCCGGACGGACGTACGACGGACGACGGACATCAGGGTATCCCAAAAGCTCACCCTGAGCACTTCGTGCTCAGGTGAGCTAAAAATGCGAACGCATTTGTCACACATGTGAAAAATGCGTTCTGTGAATATTGCGGTCTCACAATCGGTGGTTTTTATAAAAGTGTAATTTTTGTTCACAAACACGAGACTGGTAAGCTTCAATCCTTTTAAAGCCTCCAAGGGCCTATCAGTGGTAAAAACGTTTCAGCCTTCACTTTTGGTGATAAAATATAGGTTGGTGTGCATATTTTGATCCATATAACTTGCAAAAGGTATGGAGGACATTTTTTTTTGAAAAGCGACAAATCGCTCTACAAAATACTGTTTTTTTCCTTTTCCGGTTCCCCGTTGAGCGATGCAATATAAACAAAATCCAGGAGATGATATATATAAGCGAAAAGCTTACTATCAGATCCTGATCTATTTGTTTTATGTATATATGTGTTATTTTGAAAATTCTTGAATAAAATAATGTTTAAACCAAAATCGGACATAAATGGGTACCCACGCTTGTTACATTATATTTTCACCATTTTATTCAAGTTTATTAAGTCGAAAGAAGGTCATTTTAGTTTGCATTTTTACCATTTCATTCAAGGTTATTAAATCGAAAGAAGGTCATTTTAGTTGTCATCTAGAATGACCTAAATCATTTTTAAACCTTTTTAATGTGTTTTATTTGTTTAAAGTTGGCTAATCGCGGTCATTTACAATGACGAAACTATGGCGAAAAGCTTGTACCGATACCTCACGATATATTTTTTTCATACTGATAGAGCAATTGGGCCTTTTAGGGCAACTTTCGCCTTCGGCCTCGCATAAACTGCCTGAAAGCGCCGATGGCGTACTGAACTTGAAATGGCAAAAATAACACAGAACATTGTTACTTTTCCTGTTATATTGTCTTCCTTGAATAGATAATAATAATAATAAATGTTCTTGCTCAACATAGTACGTTCCTTTAGCTGCATAAAGATCTTTATAGTTTCATACATTTTTGTCATGATCAACATGAACATCTTTGTCTAATTGTATATAGGGCAAGTAGAGAAAATAAGCAAAAAGTTATTCAGTTTTGTATATGTTTCACAAGACACAGGTCTTATATTAGCCCAGTAATCTACACTGTGATATACAATTTTAGGAAAATCAAAGGCTTATTAGTTCGGCAATTTTCAGCAAACTTATTAATTACTAACCTAAATCCAAAAATATTTTTTTTCAGTATCGTCCGAGGTGAGGAAAATTATTGGGGACGCTCATCCCTGTACTGCCGAAAGCACGAGAACGGAATTTCTCAGAGCTTATGCCATGCCCGTTCTGCCGTAGTCAGCGCAAGAGAGAAAATACTGCACACCGTTGGTTTCGCAAATACCGTTATAATACTAAGTATTGGGACAGGCAGGTCTGAGCAAACAGTGCACACACAGTATCTACTTTGATGCATTACTGCATTGTATAAGCCGGTGCTCCATTTTTTAACACTTGTGGTGTCCTAATTTTGAGAATTTTTATGATACGAGTAACCATAATTCCTGTTCCTTTGTGGACACGGATTTTGGTTGATTGGTTGGTTGTTTTGGGGTTTACGGCCCTTTGAGACAGTATTTCAGTCTATATCGGGCCGTATCCCAGAGAGAGGGAGAAAGAAAAGAGAAATGATAAACCAGAGGAAAAGAATCCAAGCAATCCACACCCGCACCTGCTGTAAGCATTGTAGGCCTTTGCCCTACTTTTATCCAAATAAGTAGGACGCCCCGCGGCACTGGAAGTTATAATCAGCACCATCGCCCGACCACCACCCCGTGCGGACACGGAAACAGAATACACTTTCAAATAAACAAGAGCGGAATTTGTCACAAGCATGAGTACGGACTGCAAGCCGCAAAAACAAGAACTGTAAAAAATCTAAATTTTGGGACAGACAGGCAAACAGTGGAGACCCATATCTAACTGCTCCTACAGCAGAAAAAGGTCTACACTGTTTCAAGTTAACTGCATCTTTTAGAAGCATAACTGCACTGTTTCAGTTATAGAAAAAAAAATCGGTGAAGGCCCCATTGCTCTGTCGGGAGTATAAATTCATGAAATATTTTATCGTGAGGTATCCGGCTGCAAGGTTCTCACAACAGTTTGGTCATTGTTAATGACCATGATTAGCCACCTGTAAACAAATAAAACATCCTTGGATTTCATTAAAAGCGATTTTTTTAAAAACGATCTGGGTCATTTTAGTTGGCAAATAAAATCACTGTCTTTCGATATCATAATATTGAGTAAAATGGTAAAAAATACAATGTACATGCCTGAGGTACCATTCCTTATCCTACCTTTGTTTATATTACATCCCTTGACAGGGAACCAGTTGTTCTTTTTCAAAAGCATGTTCTCCATTTGTTTTGTTGTTCTTCTAATTGCCGGTATGCCTCAATAGTGTGTTCATCACACACGTTTTATCACCAAACGTGACGTTCTAACAAATAACATGATGGTTTGTGTAGACGTTTTCACCACTGATAGGACTATGGAGACATATTGCACAACCCGCAGGTTTGTACTATAATCACTGTGTGAGTCTGTCCGTCCGTCCGTTATCAGTCAGCGAAAACGCTTATAACTCTTGAACCGCATTTATATTTTGATAAAATTTTGCATACTTATGTCAACATTATCTAACGACTCGCATGCTTAACCGTCTTTTTTGATGGACGAGGCTTTGCTGAGCACAAGTTGAAAATTTACGGTCAAGTAGTGAAAATGCTCATAATTCTTGAACCCCGTGGTATATATGGTTCAAATTTTGTATACTTATGTATTATAACATAGTCCAGCCACCGGCATGCAAAACGGTGACGAGGCTTCACCGAGCATCATTTTGGCCGGTTGAGCTATTTTGTCCGTCCGTCCGCTATCAGTTAGCGAAAACGCTTATAACTCTTGAACCGCATGGGATATTTTGACGACAAAATTTTGCATACTTATACATGTCAACATTGTCTAACGACTCGCATGCATAACAATCTTATTTAATGGACGAGGCTTTGCTGAGCACAAGTTGAAAATTTACGGCCAACTACTGAAAATGCTCATAACTCTTGAACACCGTGGTAAATATGGTTCAAATTTTGTATCCTTATGTATTTTAATATAGTCCAGCCACCGGCATGCAAAACAGTGACGAGGCTTCACCGAGCATCAATTTGGCCGGTCGAGCTCTTTTATTGAAAATGCTTATAAATCTTGGACCGCTTGGTATATTTGCTTCAAATTTTATATACTTATGTAATTTAAAATTGCCCAGCCACTGGTATGCAAAACTTATTATCGCACAACCCGCAGGCACCAGAAACTGATTATTCTACATTCACCACGAGTTGTGCACATTACCATCAGTTGATTTGTCCCAATTGTTAGAATTTTTTAACATGACGCCGAAAACAGAGAATGAAATAGTGATGATATTATCTCTCTCCGTACTGCAACGGGCTGCGCATTCGTACGCCCAAAAATACGAAAACGTAACAGTAGACATTACATTCCATGCTTCTGCAGACCCATTCTTGCGAAAAAAAAGGTGATGAAGTGATGACACGTACTGCCGCAACCACGGAAATGGCCTGAACGGTAACCCATCGTTACGTGATAATCACTACCTTAGCTTCCTTCGATCGGCACGATCCGGACCGTGTAGCGCAATCGGTAGGGCACCTGACTCATAAGTCAGGGGTCCTGGGTTCAATACCCGGTCTGGCCACATACTTTCGTTTCTCCTTCTGCTGATTCAAGAAGGGTAGTTGTCAGTTACTGGCGAAAGTATGCGCACTTAGTACTGGTTAACCGCTCAGGAGGTCTAAGCCTGCCCAGGAATAGTGTGGTTAGGTTAACTGACCGTCCCAACATGACCATAGCTGTTTACCGTGGACTTAAAGCAACAAATCAATCGATCGGCACGATTGGGCCGATCAAAGGAGGTAGTGATTATCATTTCTAGTGCTGCTGCTAACGAAGTAGAACGGCTAGATGCTTGGATTCTGGACTCAGGTCGCTGCACTAGTCCGACCCCGGGGCCCGACATGAGTCACGTCACACAAAAAGGTTGCTGTTAACGTGGCAGTGCAATCATACAGTGTAGTTCGACAGTTCGTTTGGTTCCTGTAAATAGCTCAGGGTCCGTACAATCCAATTAAGACAGCGCAGATGCACAAGCTTATCTGAGCCTTTGTTTAAGCACCATTTTGGCGTGTCGCGACTAATTTTGTTGCAAAAGTGCTTGAACTGGGGAAGGTTTACTTATCTGTGAAGTATGTTTCCAAAATAAACGGTATGGTGCATTATAATGAAAATAATAGGTATTTGAGTATGTGCAGCTGCGATTTAAGGCGTATGGGTACATCTCCATGTTTTTGCGGCATTTTTACAAAGGAAAACAACTTTTGATAGTTTACTCATGGAATAACGATTTTTTAAGAGCTGACCCCCATTGAGAAGGAAATCAGAATGAAAATGGCCTGAAAGTGTAGCCATTCACCTTAAGATAGCTTTCCGAATACAGTCAACACTTGATATCTCAAAGTCGGAGTACATCCAAAACTACTGATATCTCAAAGTAAATTTTCTGGTCCCAGAAAATTTACTTTGAGATATCAGTAGTTCGAGATAAAATAAGTTGAAAAATGAATAAAAATAGGAAATGTATTCAAACTATAGTTTTTGATATAATAGGGTACTTTGAGCTATCAATGTTCGAGATATCGAGCATTGACCATATTTAGAGAACTTCAGTAATTATAATTTCAGAAAAACTACTAACCTGTTTAGAAGTCTGTCAGCAGTCCCTGCGGAATAAGATCCTCTGTTTAATTATATCTGCAGCAAAACGAATCTTGTGTTTATGCATAAACAGAGCAAAGTGGTCGGAAAACCCGCAAGCAGCGAATTAAGGACCAAGCAGTGCATCTGCCGCGATCGAAGCAGGTGCTTCGATGTTCGCAACATACGTTTGAAGATGTGTATAGCGCGTTAGCGAACATTAAAAGCTCTGATCAGACTCCCTGCATGCAAATTTTAGTCAAAGCATTTTATATACAATATCAATGAGGCTGGGCTTGGAAAATCCACAAGTTAACTTGTGGATTTTCCAATGCCCAGACTCATTATGCAGCAGATGTTAGCATATCACATGCGCATAATTACTGATCCTCTTTTCAAAAGCATGCAAAAAATTAAGTATGTCAAGCAACGTTTCTTATGCAATAACACGAACTAACCACAGAAAAAATTCTATCAGCTCATCAGTTTTAGCTATTGTTTCCGCAGACAGCGAATTGATTTTCCTGTATCTGTCAGAGAAAAAAAATGAGACTGGAAATAGACTGCATCAATAATTTATGCGACAAGGGAGGTAACCGTTCTAAATACAGTAAAGACAGATAATTTTGGACAGAAATGCAGGGAAAACTGTGTAGATCCGGATCAAACTGTCGGTGAGCATTCTGACCAAGTTCTACAAGGTTTGCCATAGCGTGATAGAATTTTGACAGATCGCCGGGTATTATTGAGTGAAGGGGCAGGAATCCATTCCGTCCCTGGTATATCCTCTCCCCTCTCTGTCTCTTTCAAGACTTTTGTTATCTTAACCAGACACCTTTAGATTACCTATATTTACATAATTAAGAAGGCTCGTGCAGCTTATTTGGAATAAGTTGGTACCCATCGAAATCAAGGAAATACACATTTCAGAATAAAAAGGGGCATTAATTATGTAATATTACATCACATATTCATGATATCGCCAATGGGATACGATTATTAGGACGGAAAAATATAACGTTGGAGCAACGTTCATAAAACGTTGACTGCAACTATACTGTACCGTACAGTATCTAGCGTAGAACATGTTCAAACGTTGAAATAACGTTTACTAAACGTTGGACTCAAACAAACCTTCATACAACCTAACACAAACGTTGCGGAAACGTTTCTTGGTAGCTGGGATACTCCCCAAACACTTTCATAGCAAGGGCAGGGGTGTTTACAAGAGTTAAGGTCCGTTTGTGACATCGTTTATCAAAACCGTATTTCACGCAAGTTTTCAGACACCTCGGTCAATCATTCTGGACAATTGGGCAGGTCTATTTGATGAGTCGGGCAATGTTGCACGAACGGCTGACAAGCAATTAATAAAACCAGAACTTTTGCAATTTCCTTTACACAACTTTTTATAGCCGCGGAACTTTCCTGATTAGCAGGGCTGTCCAGTTTTCAGTTGTACAAATGGTCATTATCTCATAAGCTGGGTTTTCTTAACTGAATTTGCATTTCACTTATGTTTCCAACTTAAAACAGTGGTATTGCTCATCCCGTTGACGAAAAGTGTTTAGTGTCACAAACTTAAGTTTACCCCTCCTTCCCAGACGAATTGTACAGCCTCCATGCTCAGTCACTCTCTGCAGCACCAGTGAAGAAATAAGCAAAATTTGCAAACATCGTAGATCCTGATGAGGCGGCTCATAATGAGCCGCCTCATCTAGATCTACACTGTTTGCCCTCTAGTCTTTGAATTCTCAATATAAAATGTCTTGGACAAAGCATTTTTTTTTAATTTTTGCAGACATAAATTTTGTCGTCTGCTTTTTGGTGCTTAAATTGGCAAACAGCGTTGATCCTGATGAGGCGGCTCATAATTAGCCGCCTCATCTAGATCTACCCTGTTTGCCTACTAGTCTTTGAATTCTCAATATGAAATGTCTTGTTCAAGGCATTTTTTTTTTAATTTTTGCAGACGTAAATTTTGTCGTCTGCTTTTGGTGCTTAAAGAGTTAAAGGTAAATGGAGACATTTTCTGAGGCGGTAACTGTTATTTACTTTTTTGTTTTCCTTTCCAAACTGGGTCAACGCTTAAATGGAAGAATTTGCTCCCTGAGATGAGCTGAGAAGAGATAATCCCAAGAGAAGGGCTCAGTGACTCTTTTGAAATTTTGTGCAAATATTGACTTGCTATGTTCTGGCAAGACAGGCGCCGTAGTCGTGTGGTTAGAGTGGCTCGTTATTGTGCAGAATGTCACCGGAAGGTCGTGAGTTCACGGCTCACCGTCAGACGACTGGAAAACTCTGTCAACCCAGCAGCAAATGGGTACCTTTTTGGAATCAGGGAAGGATAAGGCAGCGAAAGGAGAGAGATGGGCTCCGCCTTTCATCTGCTGTGCCCAAGATACAGTAGGTCTCTAACCCCCACTGCCCCTACGGCTATTAGGCTATGGGAAACCTTTACCTTTACCTTATTCTGGCAATCAAATTCCCGAATCTAGAAAATTTTAATTTCTAAGCGGGAATGGAATTGCACCTGTACCAGGCGTGTTTGCGTGGTCTTACACGCTCCTTTTTGAGCACCGATTGTTGCAGAAGGCATCGTTGTCCGTGATCCACACACAAACAAGGGCATAATTATTATTTTCATATTTAGTCAACCACATTTTGTCCTTGAAGAATAATTTATCTACCGTATAAAAACTTGCTTATCTTTCTCCAACCAAAATGTTTTAATGCCACAGGGTGTGTGGAAAACATAGTAAAGCAAAAACATGGCGCTACAAAGCAGGGGTCGTATTTATAAAAGCACTTAAGTCATTGCTATGCTGTTGCTAAGGCTAAATTTCTATGAAGGAGATTCCCTACAACTATGAAATTTTCTCTGGAGGAACAGTCTTTTTCAGACTGTTCCTCCAGAGAAAATTTCATAGTTGTAGGGAATCTCCGTCATAGAAATTGAGCCTTGGCAACAGCATAGCAACCACTTAAGTCGTTTTATAAATACGGCTCCAGGTGGTCCCTGCCCATCAAGGCCCGCGAAATAGATACGCTGCCTGGTGCTTCTGTGACAGAGCTGATAGTAGCTGTAGCAGCGCTTGAGTGTCATTTAACTCGGGTCGGGTAAAAGTCCTACAGATTTGGAGGCAACGTCTCGACTTGACTGAAATATTATTTACTAAAACTCAACAACAACTATATGCAAATACTTTTTGTGGTCATGGTTTTATTCTAGCTCGCTGTTATAGGATGAAAACAATTCAGCATTGGTCAAAATAAATGAAAAAGTCGACGGATATGCAAGAATGTTTTTTTTTGTTTTCAAATGACCATCAATATTCTCAGGCCATGATGTGATTTTGCTAACGTTTAGTCAAAGTCAGGGCAAAAGTATATAGCGCGAAAAAAAGGTGTTACGGCGCCCAATTCACCAAATACATTTCGTGGAAACCCTGTACTACTGGGCTATTTCAACACAGAAATTCTCAAATATATAGTACCAGTTTCGCTGCCAAACCTCTTTAAGATGGCTTTCCATGGAGCCTATAAATTTACGTGCCGAAACACTAATTAATGGTATTTTTGCAATGCATTTACAATGGACGCGGCGTGCAAAACATGAGCCACAATGGTCAATGATGCACTCTACAGACAGCGATAGCAAAACAAGCAACCAAGCAAGATACCAGCGACTGCTTCCCAGCAGGCACATGACGTTGAAATGATGTCACACTGACGTCAATGCGACGTTATGACGTCGCATCGACGTTGGTTCGACGTCATGTGCCGGCTGGGTTAGTTCCTATATTTTATATGTGTGTCAGTTTTTACAAATCTCTTGAGTATGAGAACAAAAATACTTGCCCTCTTAACTGAACTCCATGCGGGCACAAAACCTCAGAATGATTTCAATTTGACTTACTAGGTGCTGAAAGTTGGTTGCACCGATGCTGGTACCACGTCATTTTGACATTGTGTCTGGAGGGCTGCTTGTAAAGGCGTTTTGGGTGACACCTCTCTCCCACTCCATACTGCCCTCTAGAATGTTAGAAAATTTCATGCAGTAATTGTTGTTCTGTTCAATTTTCGTAACGACTTTCCCCAGGTGGCTCAGTGGTATGTAACCATAGTTGCACGCACCTGGCGCCGAGTGTCCGTCCAATCATGCAGTAATTGTCTTCCAAAGTCTTTATGTATGTGTGTAGTTTAGTTTAAACATAATAACATAGCAAAGGGGTCGGGCTACAAGTTCTCACAACAGTAGTTACAGCCCTTCCCCTACAACAATAGTATGCATATCAACATGGCAGGTAATTTTCTAATAACAGAATTAAAATGACAATGTAAACCATGCTGCTGAGGAGCTTCAAAACGGCACCTATATATATGCCTCCATACATACAGTGTGTGTGTGTGTGTGTTTTTTGTTGTTGTTAAATGTTACCATCATTGTTGTATAGTTATTTGCCTATAACCCAGGATTAGGGTATATCTGTGTAATAAAATTCCTTATACCGTATTAATCCTATTAAAAGCCCCGAGCGCGTTGCATTCTACTAAACTTCGTGGTTGGGAAAAGTGGGGGGTAGGTGGGTGGGGGGGGGGGGGGGGGGGGGTAGGGGTATTCAAAGCCTAAAGAGAAGTAAATCAATCACTATGTACATGCAATAAATGTAATAAAGGCATTACAGAGTATTAAAGACCAGTGACCTATATATGAGCCGTGACGCGAGAAAACCAACAAAGTGGTTGTGCGCCCAGTGCAGGCTCAGATCAGCCTAGGCATCCGCCCTGTTTGACAAGACTCTTCGTTAAGTGCTCAAAGGGTAGTTAAGGGTCTAAGCTACCTCCATGCGGACAGTGAAGACTCTGATCAGACTGGGCGGATGCCCAGGCTGATCTGAGTCTGCGCTGGGCGCACAACCACATTGACGGTTTTATTGCGTCGCGGCTCATTTTATTTAAGAAATAGATCAGCTCTAGCAGTGAATTGTTGAGTAATAATTCACTGTTTGGACGTCAGTTGTAAAGTAGATTATATCACGAGCGCGGAGCGCGAGTGATATATCTACTTACAACTGACCGATAAACAGTGAATTATTACTCAACAATTCAATGCTAAAGCTGAACTATTTCGATTCTAACGCCCAAAAATTCTGAAAAAGTATTCTTTTCATTCAAACTCTCCCAACCTCCCTGCCAGGGCGTTCATGCTCCCGCCAATATTCTTAACTGTATCTAAGGTAAATGAACGATTTTATGGCGATTTTAGAAAGAAAAAGAGACGTTACACCGTCTAACGTCTAAAAAGATCACAAAATTACGTCAGCAATGCAAGTGACGTCAGCAGTTAGACTCACGCGCTCCGAGACAGTGAATTGTTGCAGAATAAAACACGGAAACTTTCCATTGCTTCTATAGGCGCACTGTGTTAGAATTATAGGTCACTGTGTAAACTGAGAGTAATATAGAAATGTTACATACAGACTTTTTTTTATAATAATGATTACCGTATTTCTTCTTATAAATGCACTCTATCTAATAAATGCTCCCTTACTTTTTCTGTGAAATAAATGGCCAAATTCCAGCAAAACTCACCAAAATGTGTTATTCATGGTTTTAAACCACCAAAGTGTGTTATTCATTGACCATATTTATACTACGAATATCGTTTATGGGACTTATGAATTGCGCTCAGATAAGTCTTTGCTGTCAACACAGAGGTAGCTTAGACCCTTTCCTAGCCTTTAAGCACAAGTGAAGACTCTGATCAGACTGGGCGAATGCCCAGGCTGATTTGAGTCTTTTTTGGGCGCACATGCCACATACTTCAAGTCTTAATCAAGTCATACAGGACAGAGTTCTGTCCCTTATCATTATAGGGGTAAAGTCTAAAAGGAAATAATTTCCCTAAAGACATCAAATTCTGTCCTTTAAGACTGACCCCGTTTCAAAAAAAGGCTCCATCAACCAGGGAAGCAAACATGAAGTCACAAAAGTAGTATCCCTTTGTAAAAATGGTGGAAAAACATAAGGTGTGGAAGAACAACTCTTCCAAAAAATGCTTTATGGTGGAATTTAAAGATGATATAATCAGTTTTTGTTTCACATATTTTCTATTTTAACACATCTTTTACAAAAATTCTCATGGCAATATAAAGCATAGAAATAGACTTAATAAAATAATATTTAAACTACAATTATACAAAACAAGATGTTTAAAATAATGTATGAGACAGAACAAAAATACTTAAGACATGCACAAGAGTGATTTGTCATAGGTATCCCAACCATCTGGACTCAAGTGAATCTTTTCAACTCAGACATGACCAAATTCTAACATATACTGCATTTGACCTAATTATCACAAATGGCCCTATAAGAGTGCATCATGGTAAAAATTTTGGCATATGGCTATAAGTGCACACATCTTTATTAGTTTATCTCTTTATTTGCTAGTTTACAAGAGCTGAAAATGCTAGAGAACCTTTCATTTTTCATTTGTTAAAATTCGCTATCATTCTGTGCTCATCAGCAGCTTTTCTCCTATGCTTGACCTTTTAATTCTTTGAGTATACTTAGCAAAACTAAAAACTTGACAGTCGCTATTTTGCATCCTGCGGTAGTCGGGAAAAGTAAAACATGAAAATTCTTTAAATTTAAGAAAACATAATCATTCTGTAATATCATAGTCACACAAAATTCAAGATTCTTTACATACAGCAAAATTGAGGCTATTGTAACCGTCACAGGGGTACTTTTCTGTTTTCTTTGCTCAAAACCAAACAATTACCGAATTTAAAATTGTTAAAGTCTGCTTCACTGATAACAATTCTGTTGGCAATGCCTTTCCATTATTAAATCCAATCTGTATGGATTCATAAGCTAAAATTATGCCGATGCACGGTCGAGTACGAGGCCGTGAGGACCAGACAAAAAACCTCAGTCCAAACCATTATGATGTCAGAAATTCAGTTTCAATGGAATTCACATTACACATTAAAGTCTTTATGGCAGTTTAAGAAATGGCTTTCAAATAAATTCAGTAATAAAGACATTGAGTTTGTAAGACAGTCAAACAAATCTCGAAGAAAATAACAAGAAAGACGCATTGGTATGGAAGATATGGCATCTCAAAAATCTCTATATGTTTAATTCAAAGGGAGATAATCTGAAAGTTTTGAAACTTTAAACGTTATTTTCAGGTTGTGATTACAATGAACATAAGCATTTAAAGTGTTTTCTGTGCGTACTGGAACTATTGTTTATTGCGTACAAGATAACTGCCATTACAAGCAACTTCTGTTCTAAATTATTAAATTAGGATTTAGTTAGATAACTCCGGGCAGGACAAAAATTTACCAATAATTTTTTATGACTTAAGTAATCAGACGTCTGCCCAACTCGAAAAAAATCCACATATACATTATAAATTTGCTAGCTTGGTGGGAATTAAGAAATAAAAACCGTCAAGTTTTTATTTTTGTTCAGTATATATAACAAATTGTTAAAATGTGCACTTATAAGAAAGACAATTTACTACATGTTTTTACCGCCATTTGGAAAAAGTTGAGCTAACAGGGTGCTAAAAGGGTCTATTATGGTAGCAGGGGAACTGATATATGTTAGAATTTGGTCATGTCTGTTTCGTTTTGGTGATGCTTTATGTTACCAATGCAGACCATGATCAGACAGCTCTTTAGATACAGTCGGTTCTACAAAAAGGGGCTGTTCCAATTTCAAAATATCACGACTCAAACCTCATTCTTATTTTTATAAAAACAGATTTTGGACGGAAGCAATAAAATCAAGAAGAGACCACACAAAATATGTATACAACAACAACAAAAATAATAATTATGAAATTATGAACACACAAAAACCATACGCAGATCTCTATGTAATACAGAGAAATAGCTGAATTCATTTCATTATTAACTCTAAAGTCTGGAGAATGTATAAAACTCGAAGTAGTTTATGCAGTTATAGTCACAGATGGCCTGTGACTTTCACTGCAAAAAAAAAATCTTCTTTGACGTCATATATCATAAACAAATTATATATTATACCATAGGCAATGTGACTCACTTCAAATCAAATTAACTGACCCTCATCTAAATTACACCTAACATTATTTTTATTTAACAGTTAGCCCAAGGCTACTTCTGTTTCACTGAATAGAAGGACAGTTAGGCTTTCCTGAAAAGCAAAAATCATGTTTCTAGGTCTGACAGCTTTGTTCTCAAGGAACACTTCAGTTACGAAATTTGTGTATTGTCTGAAAAGATCCAATATATTTCTCTGATGTGAACTGTCATCACTAGAAACATTTTCCCGCATAAGCAGATGGTAAAAAACAAGTATGCTTCCATTGAACCATTTTATTTCTGGTTAAAATCTAACTTAACTGAGGCTGCATGAGGTAAATTATAATTATTATAATTTACCTCAGCCAGGTTCAGTTAGAGTCACTCATACGCTTCATATTCCTTCTCCATTAAAGGCAAGGTGACCTCACATTAGAATAGCTTTGGCAAGGTGGTTCTAATGAGGGGTCACAACATGTTTTTATGAAGAAATATGGAAAAATTTGCAATTAACTATATTTGAGCGGTGACATAAAAAAACAACAAAGTGGCATGTGTGCCCAGCAAAGACTCAAATCAGCACAGGCATCCACCCAGTCTGATCAGTCTTGAATTCTTCACTATCGACATGGAGGTAGCTTAGACTCTTAGCTACCCTTCAAGCACATGGCAAAGACTCTGATCAGACTGGGCATCTGAGTCTTCACTGGGTGCATATGCCACTTTGTTGGTTTTGTCTTGTTGCTGTCCATATGATATGGTATACAGTGAGTATAATCATATGTCAAATGAGTTGTTATATGCAATGCTGGCTTCTTTATAAACTTGCAAATAGTGACGACTCAAGCCAATTTGTACATCTACGCAGTCGAGCTTGAACTTTCACTTTCCTCCTGTAGATGCCTCAATGTCCATACATGGATTGCACAAACTGCAAAGACTCAAACCAGAGTACACAGATGAGCAGGCTGGTCCAAGTGTTTGTTATTTGCAAATAAGCCACTTTTTATGTGTTGCAGCTGAAATAAATCTTTCTCCCTGATGGAATGTAGCAATGACTTTGGAATGAGTTTTTGTGGAGAATGGGTACACCTTCACGTTTTCCACCATTTTTACAAAGGGAAAGAACTTTTGTGACTTCCTGTTTGCTTTCCCAGACAATGTAGTCACTCCAAAAATGGAGTCTACTCTTAAAGGAAAGAATTTGCTCCTCTGGGAGCAACTTCTTTCCTTTAAGAGTCGACCACCATACAGGAGGCAAAAACGATACTGGCAGAGTTGCTTCCCTTGCAAATGTGCCTGAATTGCTTCCCTTGAAAATGTACCCATTCACCTTACAATTCTTTATCTTGAGCACTGAATATTTCTAGGTGACCTGTACAGTTTGTTTATACTGTCTCAAGGCCTGTAAAAACACTTTTTTAGTTTCATCTATAGTATCACTATACACTTTTAAGTCTTCTTCTTTTGCCTTCAATGTACTCTGTAAGGCTGTTTTTAAAGCTTCATTCTCGTCTCTTTGAATCTCCAAACTGAAAACGATGAATGACATTAATTAGTCTTTACCAGTACTAAAACAAAATCAACTAAGGAATCATTCTTATGCAAAAAATATAAGTAATGGGATGGAAAGGTTGGAGCAAACAGTGCAGATCGAGATCAGACTGTTCCTACTGTTCCTACAGGAACAGTCTATGCGTACAGGAACAGTCTGCGCATGGTTACAATGTGTGCCATTCCATCTCCATCTTTTGGGCACATTACTACATTGTAAAACTAAACTACTTGGTTTTTCAGACAATTATGGTAATAATTTAAGGTGTCCCAATTTTTCAATCTTTTTTTATAGAATACACAGGCAGATCTGAGTTCTGACTTTTTGCATGTGATGAGGTATCTTTTTTCAGTCACAGCTGATATAAAATTGATCAATTTTTCTATTTTGTGATCAGGGTCTGGTTGTTCAAAACTTATTTTGTTGTTAATTAACAAGACGTTAAAATTTCAAATGTATATTGTGCAAATAGACTGTCATTTTTGCCTCAAAAAAGTGAGGAGCTTTAGCAATACAAAAGCTCCTCACATTTTTCCTACAAAACAAAAAACTGTAGTAACACACCTGATTTTTATGGGTACTAGAGGACTTAATGAATACTATTTAAGCTATTGATGCTCTGAATAACTGGTCAAGGTTTTTTACTCACTTTGTTATAAGTTCTTCTACACTCATGTTAGACAACTCTTCATCTTCAATATTAGTTTGTAGACTGGTAACACTAGCTGTTAAAGCTGACTTCCCTGTTGCTTTTCTCCTTGCCGACACATTACCTTCATTAAGAAAGAAGTCTCATTTCACATGCTGGGAGAACAAGAGCTGTCGCCTGACAGCATAGCTCGCCTGAATTGGTGCTTGCCCATCACTCAGCCGCTATGGTGGTGTGGACTGCTATGCATAAAACTTCATGCAAGCATGTCCATAATGAAAACACATTTATAAACAAAAGCTATCTCAGAAATAAGTCTCAAAATAAAATTAGAATAAAAAACAAGAGGCCCACGGGCCACAAAGCTCACCAGATCTCTAGCTCAAAATTGCTATCAAATTTGTATGGGCTCAAAAATGCTGTCACATTTGTACAGGCTAATACAAAATATACATCTACAAAGTCTCAGTCTGACAGTGAGTCTGTTGAGTTGATAACAAAATATGTAACTATTTTCCATATTTTGATTGCAGTAAATGCCATTTTTTAATTTTCCTCATCATAAGTCAATGCAACTCTAATTTGCCATAGCAACCAAACGAAAGAAGCCTATGGATACTACAGATGAAATCTGGGCCTTATCGACCCAGTGGCTTCATAGGAGATAATGTATTAAGTATTTTTTCATTTTTTTTTTGCATTTTGGTTTCCATGGCAATGAATAAAAGGAGCAGTGGGCCAAAAAAACATATAGCTGAAAGAAGACTTCTCCAAGAATATTTCTATAAAAGTTTTGTCAACATATCTGCAATGGCTTGGCAGTAAATGCCATTTTTCAATTTTCCCCATTATAAGTCTATGGGAAGTCTAAGTTGCCAAACCAGGCCAGGTAGCGCAATCGGTAGGGCACCTGACTCGTAAGTCAGAGGTCCTGGGTTCGAATCCCGGTCTGGCCACATACTTTTGTTTCTCCTTCCGCTGATTCAAGAAGGGCAGTTGTCAGTTACTGGCGAAAGTATGTGCACTTAGTACTGGTTAACCACTTAGGAGGTCTAAGCCTGCCAAGGAATAGTGTGGTTAGGACCGTCCCGACATGACCTTAGTTGTTTACCGTGGACGTTAAGCATCAAATCAACCAACCAACCAACTAAGTTGCCAAAGCAACCATACTAAAGAGCCGATTTTCATAAAAAACACAAACTATCAATCCCCCAGCCTAAGGATACTACAGATGTAATCTGGGCCTTATCAGCCCAGTGGATTCATAGGAGATAATTTTTAAGTATTTAGTTTCCATTTTTTGCATTTTGGTTTCTATGGCAACCAATAAAAGGAGCAGTTGGTCAAAAAACATTTAGCTGATAGAAGACTTCTCAAGGGACATTTCTATAAAAGTTTTGTCAACATATCTGCAATGGCTTGGCAGTAAATGCCATTTTTCAATTTTCCCCATTATAAGTCAATGCAACTCTAAGTTGCCATAGCAACCAAACTAAAGAGCCGATTTTCATAAAAAAACACAAACTTCCAATACCCTAGCCTAAGGATACTACAGATGAAATCTGGGCTTTATCAGCCCAGTGGCTTCATAGGAGATAATTTTTAACTATTTTTTTTTCATTTTTTGCATTTTGGTTTCCATGGCAACCAACAAAAGGAGCAGTTGGTCAAAAAACATATAGCTGATAGAAGACTTCTCAAGGAACATTTCTATATAAGTTTTGTCAACATATCTGCAATGGTTTGGCAGTAAATGGCATTTTTCAATTTTCCCCATTATAAGTCTATGGGAAGTCTAAGTTGCCATGGCAACCAAACTAACAGGCAGATTTTCATAAAAAACACAAACTTTCAATCCCCCAGCCCAAGGATACTACAGATGAAATTTGGGCCCAATCGGCCTAGTGGCTTCAGAGGCGATGTTGTTTAAAAGTGTTGACGGACAGACGACGACGACGACGACGACGGACAACTGCCTATACTATAAGCTCCCCCGGAGCCTTCGGCTCTGATGGTGAGCTAAAAATGAAATGAAATTTCAAAGTCCATGAGCTTGAGGTAAAAAAAAAAAACTGACGGGTGGGGGGTAGGGGGGGGGGGCTATGTGGACTGCTATGCATAAAACTTCATGCAAACATGTCCATAATGAAAACACAAAAGCTATCTCAGAAATAAGTCTTAAAATAAAATTAAAATAAAAAAAATTAAATGAAATTTCAAAGTCAATGAGCTTCAGGTAAAAAAACTGACGGGAAGGGGGGGGGGGGGGGGGGGGGGGGAGGGGGCGCTAGTATGTATCAAAACCCTGAACCATTATCTAACATCAGCCCAAGTATTAGTATCAACTGAAGTATTAGTATCAACTGAGTCCATCATCGTGGCACTGTGAAATTATATCTTCATAAATATGGGGGGGGGGGGGGGGGGGGAGGGGAGGGGGCGCTAGTATGTATCAAAACCCTGAACCATTATCTAACATCAGCCCAAGTATTAGCATCAACTGAGTCCATCATCGTGGCACTGTGAAATTATGTCTTCATAAATATAAAACTTTAACCAAAATCTTTAAAACAAAATTCTAAGTCGATGACCTTGACTTCAAGGTCACCCAGTGGGGTAAGTATAAGGTGTTTTGTAAAAACTCAAAAAAGAGTCTAACATCAGTTCAAGTATAAACTAAATCTCTGCAAAGCATTATGAATCAGTATGCAATTACAAAACTTTAAAAAAGACAAAAATTTCCCAAGTCCCTGACCTTGACATCAAGATCACTGAGCGGGGTTGGGGTAGTACTCTGTAGACTTAACTACAGTGCAAATATAAAAAGAGTTCATCTCTGGGTTCAGGAGATATGTGTCTTTAAAAAACTTTAACCAAAACATCCAATCAATAAAAAGACAATATTCTAAGTCCATGACCTTGACATCAAGGTCACAGAGGGGGGTGGGGGTAGAACCTTCGAAAACTTTAGACCAATATCTAACTTTAGTGCAAGTATCAAAGGCATCCATCCATGGGTTCAGGAGATATTGGGCTTTATAAAACTTTAACCAAAACATCCAGTCCAACAGAACACCAATTTTCTAAGTCCATGACCTTGACATCAAGGTCACAGAGTGGGGTGGGGGTGGTACCCTGTTAAACCTTAGACCAATATCTAGCTACAGTGCAAGTATCAAAAGAATCCATCCATGGGTTAAGGAGATATAGGTCTTTAAAAAACTTTAACCAAAACATCCAATTCGAACGCCGACGCGGACGCTGACGCTGACGCGGACGCGGACGCCGTGGTGACAACAATAGCTCTTCCTGAACTTTCGTTCAGGCGAGCTAAAAACTACATTCAGGTATATGTTCAGCATGCACAATAATTCACAGTTGCAGATACTGTGGGGTTATATCCTGTAAAAATTCTAAAAAATGGGACACCTAAAATGATTACTGTAATTGTAGTTTGGTTTAACAATGCAGTAATGCATCCAAAAGATGAAGATGGGATGGAAAACAGTAAGACCCTGATCAGACTGTTTCTCTAATCTGGGTCTGCACTGTTTGCTCAGACCTATCTGTCCCAATACTTAGTATTCTTCTCATTGAAAACGTATATCCCAAAGGAGCAGTCTAATCAAGTCATAAACAGTTTACCAGTCCATCTGCATCTTTTGGATACAATACTGAATTGTACAAACAGATCCATTTTTAGAACAGTTACAGTAATTATATTTTACGTGTCCCAATTTTTAGATTTTTACAGTATATTTTACAATAATGGTTCCATTACAAGCAAGCAATCAAATGAAGAAACAAAATGCAATAAAGTTTAAACAAAGGACATTAAACTGCCATGTAGCTGTGATATGTATCATTTTTAAGGTTAAGGGGTACAATTCCAGGGGAACAACTCTGCCATTTTCATGTTTGCTACCCTTTCCAATGGGTGTCAACTCTTAAAAAAAGAATTTTTTCCCCTAGCAGCAAATCCTTTTCTTTAAGAGTAAACCCCATTTCAAAGGAGCTACATCATCCCAGTCACAACAATTGCCTCCCTTTGCAAAAAATGGCAGAGACACATGGAGATGTGCCAATAAACTTAAAGTACAGAAGCTAATTTTTTATATTCAACAATAACAAATGTTCGCTGTTCATCCCTAGGACCTCGACTGTCACTACCCATATACAATCAAATTATGAAAATTCTACACAAAGTATCATGGTACAAAATGGCAATATTTTGAAAGTGTTCAACCTACCTTGTCTTGCAGAGGTCAGATTAGCTTTACCAATTTGTTTTTCCAATAAAGCATTTTTTCTTCGTTGTTGGACTAGATCATTTTGACAATCTTGAAGTTTACTATTGGACTCGTCTAACCTGAAGGTAAAAAAATACTGAGATGAATCAGTTGTTACACCAGAAATCCCCAGGGCCCAGCTGTTCAAAACTTATGACACTGTTAGTTAATCAAACATTATATTTTCAAATGTACTGCAGGCAAAAATACTGCCATTTTTGCTGTCAAAATATGAGGAGATTTTGCAGTGCAAAAGCTCCTAACATTTCTTCAGCAAAAACTGTTAGCGCATTTGATTTTATGTGCTAGAATCATTTTACTAAACCTTGAGTAATGATTTTATTAAGCTAACAATGCTTTGAACAACTGGGCCCTGTTACTTTTAAATAAAAAAGCTGATGGCTAGCTAGCCTAATGAGAGCTGGTAAGAATAGTTTGTAAGATATTTCTAATCAGTTTCTCTTTTTCTCTTTCCCCATTTTTCATTTAATTAACATGCTCTGTATCTTTCAACTTATATCATATGACTAGTCAAATATGTTGGAGTTTGTGTCAAACTTTCAATTTCAGCACCAAGATCCTAAATATCAGAACAAAACTACCTAAGCGACAGTGTTAATCCCAATCAGACTTCTCTGATTTGATCTGTCCTGTTTGCCCTTTGGCCAGCAATATTATATGAAAATCTGCCATGAGGATGGTCACTGTTTGGCATCACGAGCAAGCCTCCTGATGCCTGACAGTGATCCTGGGGACTGATTTTTCCATGTGGGTCACTTTTCAGCATCACAAGGCTTAAATCACATTACTATGTTATGTTACTTTTTTGCACCATGTTTAGAGAAACGTCTTCCATAGCCTGGTGGACATAGGAGCAGTGGGGATTAGGTTAGAGGCCCACCGTATCCTGGGCATAGCATATGAAAAGCACAGTTCATTCTTCTACTTTCACTGACTGACACTCCCCTGAACTGAAAAAGGTAACCATTTCCTGCTACGTTTAGGGAGTTTTCCAGTCACTGGCTGGCCGAACAGCGATTCACACATGCGACCTTTTCACTATAAGCAAGCATCTCTATTCAGCTGACCAAGTGCCCCTCTATTCTATTTAACCTTTAATACACAAAAAAGCAGACTCAACGAGTAGACAGCAAACAAAGTAGGTCCAGATGAGGTGGCTCATTATGAGCCACCTCACCTGGATCTACACTGTTTGCACGTTCAACTATTTTCATTTTTGGGTCTTCAAGTATTAAACCTAATTTACCTTTTTTGTAAAACTTTCATTAAGTCCATAAGTTTATCTCTTTCTACCTCCGCTACCTGAGCAACTGTTTTATATTCTTGACACTGGTTCTGTATTTCTGTTATTGCTTGTCTGTCTATATTACTGAAAGAAAAACATGATCAAAGTTACCAATAAGACACACATTTTATGAAAATTTTGTTAAATCTCTAAGTTATTCTTAAGAACTGTGGAGCCTCAGCAAAATGCTAATCTGTACAAAATTATTTTGGACAAAACATTAAAGGTAAAGGCCTCTTTTAGCTTAGTGGCCAAAGGTGCAGTGCACATGCACATCTTCATGTACCTAATAGCAAGAAAACCTGCAAAGTTTCAAGAAAATCAGATGAGGCATCCAGGGTTTTGAGGTTATAAAACTTGATGTTAATCTTAAACTCAAAATAAAGCACACTGATTGGCTGCTTCCGAGCATGTGCTCGGAAGCAGCCAATCAGTGTGCTTTATTTTGAGTTTGAGAATGTACTCAAGTTTTATAACCTCGGGGCCAGGGGGAGTTGCAGACACAAGCTTTTTATATGAAAATTCTAAGTCCAAAATGTTGTAATGCCATAAAAATGACTGAATCAAATATCCAAAAGCACATGCACATTTTCATATGAGAGCAAGAAGACATGCAAAGTTTTGAGAAAATAAGATGAGGCATCTAGGAGGAGTTGCAGACAAGATTTGGGATGGACAAACACATTTGAGACGGAGGGAGGTCATGTCTCTAGCCCCCCTCCACCTATGTGGGGCGATAAAGAAACTGGCCTGTATACATTGTGACTCCTCATTAGGCCCATCTCAGCAGTTATCATAATGATTAGTTATAAATCTGTTTTACAAACAACAATGATCAAACTCAAAGTGTCTGAGGCATCTGGGAACAGCCCCAATCCAGACTAACTCTACATTTACATTTGGTTTAAACATCATTTATTCTTTCAAAGATAAACATGGGCTGAAATACAGTATTGTGCTTATGTATTGGGACACCCAAAATAATTAATTTTCCATTTGTCATAAATGGAAAATTAATCATTTTAGGTGTCCCAAAATTTAAGCACATAACATGTGATTCATGATTCTGTCAACAGTGCTCCAGATAAGAAGGGGTAACAAGATTAATTAAGAAATAGTTTTCCATATTCCATAATAACATATTTTGTAACCTCTCCCTAGAACTGTCTCATCAGTTATCTGTTCTGTTAGCCATTCCGTTTTTTAATAGGACAATTATGGAAATTATATTAGGTGTCCTAATTTGTTTAATTTTTATGGTATTCATTTCACGTTCTCTTACCTTGCTGAAGATGGTCTAACATTTCTAGACTGTCCCCTGGAGGATGCCCTTGACACATCCCCACCCCTAGAGGGTGGTGCTGACGGTGGTTTAGAAACAGGATGTGCTATTAAGATGTTTGTTTCAGAAGGCTGTCTCTCTGTCATCCTACAATGCACAATATACAGTCATTCAAATAAAAGGCAATAGTTGAGAGGAGATACTTTTCATTTAGGTCTTACCTAGAATCTAGAGGAGAAACTGAGTCTCATCATTTTAGTCATATCTGGAATCTAAAGAATATAGTTTTCATTTAGACCTTTCTCAGAATCTGGAAAAGATATTTTTCTATTAGGCCTAACCTTTTATCTGGGTAAGATACCTTTCGTTTAGGAGGAGAATCCAGAGGAAATACCTGTACTTTTCACTGAAGCATTACCTAGAATCTACAGAAATTCTTTTCTTATAAGTCTTATCAACAATAAGAAGGAGATACTTTTCATTTCGGCCTTACCTAGAATCCAGAGAAGATACCTGTACTTTTCACTGAAGCCTTACCTAGAATCTACAGAAATACTTTTCGTACTTTTCTTTTAAGTCTATTCTAGAATAAGGAGGAGATACTTTTCATTTGGGCCTTACATAGAATTTAGAGGAGACACTTTTAATTCTTAAAGCCCAAAAAACATAAATAGCTCACTTTGCAATCAGCGCAGATCCAGATATGCACTCTAAACTTTAAACTCTCAAAAGGATACAGCTTGGCCAAAAATATTTTTGGAATTTTGCAGACTTAAATTTTGTTATCTGCTTTTTTTGAAACTTTAAGGGTTAATTCAAATCTTACCTAGAATCTGGAGGAGTGGCAGAATCCATAGAAAAGTGAACTTGGACAGGTTCGTTATTAGCACCAGTGGAGGGTCGACTCTCTATCAGTGTAGACGCTGAGGAGACTGTTCCGTCTCGCTGTTGGAATAGCTGATTAACACCTTGAACTTGGGCCCTGTGTAAATGCTGTAAAGATACATAAACAACTCAGCCTTGAGATTCTAACTAGCGTAAAAAGTCTAAGTACTGGGACAGGAAGGTTTGTTTTAACAATGCATACCCAGATCAGACTGCTCCTGGAGGAGCAGTCTGTTCAGGGTCTACCATGTCATCTGCATCTTTTGTACACACTGCCACATCGTAAAACCAAACTGTTCTAAGTATAGTCAAACCTTGATAATTCCATCCGACAGGCACCTATTATTACACTCCAATTATCTGTAGTTCAAATTTACAAATTCAGCTCTTTCTGTTTCGTTCCCTACATTTCTTGAAAGTCCCATCTTTTTTTCATCGTGCTTGTAGATATTCATGGGTTTACAAATAAATGAAAACAAAATCAGAATGTAGAATAATTAGGGGATAACTGTACTCAAAATTGTTATTTGGGGAGGTAAATCGTCTGTTTTATGGTCGGAAATTTCGTTTTACGGTGACGTGCCAGCGGAGCCGTAAAACGCAATTTGCCACCATGAAACCGACGGTTTACCTCCCCAAATGACAATTTTAGATACAGTTATCCCCATTCTAATGCATTTTTCACATTTTTACCCTTAAAAGTGTGCTACCTTGCACCCATAGCAAATGCTTTCAGCGATGTAACACCAGCCGTCAGCCAATGAGAAACGAAATTACATAATGACGTTGAGTTTGCGACAGTATATGGCAGAATATACTGTCCCAAATTTGTGACTTTATCCAATCAGACATCGCGTTATATTCGTAAGTGCATTAGAATTTACATTTACCTCAACAATAAACATACCTGAAACAACCAACACATATGCAAAGACGAATATGCAAGTACAACATTAATATTGCAAGACCACCTCTAATAATTGGCACATGCACATGTGTATTATCTTAAAGGGGCAAAGCTGCCAAATAATCTGAGTGATAATTTTTCCTAGCTTTGCAAATCCATTAGGACTCTTTGTGAAATTGCAGCATGAGAAATTCTCAGGCCAAAGTATACAGCCACCAAAGGTTAAAGCCAGAGTGAACGGAAACAGGCTAGCCACTTAACCTTGACTTGTTTCTATCTCGACCAATTACCGTACTTTCACTTTCTGTTTGTATTACAGGGAATTTGGCTAATTTTGTTTTCAGACAAACAACTCAACAAGTCATCTGAGCCGTCACAAAAAGCATTCCTCAACGTATTTTGGAACAAACCAGCCTGTTAGTCTGCGCAGTACTTTCTTTTCTTCTGAAACATTCTTTTAGAGCAGTTTGCAAGCATCAAAGACTAATAAAAGCAAAGTATGTATGCACATGCTGGTCTGAGCCTTTGCTGTTTACGTAAGCCAATACATTTTGGCCTTTGAGTTTACAAACTTCAAACAAGATAATCCCTGTGTAAATTATGCTATTTTATCATATGAAGTAGCATCTGAGAGTGTTATAAAGCCATGCATTAAAAATGATAATCCACTAGTGCAAATCCACTAGTGCAAATTATGGTTGCTATATGGTATCGTTATACGTTGACATCCATAAGAACAGCCGGTTTTCTAATGGCGAAATTGTGACGTTTTAGTGCAAATTTTGCTAATAAAATGTGATTTTAGTGTCATCTGATAAATAGAATCTTGCATTCGTGCTCCTGTATTATTGAATTTATTAAACTCGTTGGAGAAAACCGATAAGATGCTCGGCAGAGCCTCGCATCTTATCCTTTTCCCCAACTCATTTAATAATTTCAATTTCAATTATACGTGAGCACTCATGTAAGATCCTCTATAAAGACACCTTTTGCTAAAGAGGAAATTAATGACTTAGGCATCAAAACATATGCTATTCGTGATCAAAAGGCCAGCGTTTAACCTACTTCTTATACAATAACTTTTCTTCACATGTTGATTATTAATGTAAACACATATACTTACAGCTAACTTGAGTTGCTGAATCTCATTTTCTAATACTTTAACTTTCATTTCTTTATCTGAGACTATAGTTTTGAGTTGTTCTACAATATTGAGATCATGTTGTTGTTTAGCACTAAGTTCACTTAGTTTACTCTGAGCCTCCACTTGTTTGTTTTGTTGTTGTTTAGAGGCCTCTTCTAACTTCTGTTGTAACTGTGTCTGTTGTTTCTGCAAATAAAATTGAACCATTATTTGAAACATAGAGGATCTTACACGAGTGGTCATTTTATATGAACTTTATGAAACAAGCCTTCGGCGAGTTTCATATATTTCATATGAAATGACCACGCGTGGGATTTTAACGCCTTCAAACTGTACATTATTTCAATAAGAAAACGCATTGTTGACATGGACGTTGTCAATGACATTACGTCTATGCTCCAAAGTGTTATTACACGTGTGGTCATATGATTTTTATGACACGACATTATCCACTGAATAACAGGGATGTCATATGATAAAAGCTAATTCATTTAATTTATATCCCCCTACGAAGTGGCTCTGATTTGTTTATAGTTTACTTTATGTTTCATAAAATTTTGTTAACTGGAGATTTAGTTATGACTTAACTTGTGAACTTTTAATTAATTCATGGGCAATAACTCATGCTATAGTGAGGCTATTCTGCCTGTGCGTCAATATGGTGATGCATATTTACATTCTGTTTCATGAAAGTGTGTTCACTGGTACCTTAGTTATGGCCAAATTGTAGATTCTGAATCATTTTAAGGGCAATAACTCATGCATTAATGATGCTATTTTGACAAAACTTGATGTGCACTACCATATTATGATACATATTCAATTTAAGTTTCATGAAATTCTGTACATTAGTTCTTTAGTTATTGCTTAATTTGATTTCAAATTGATTCAAGGGCAATGACACTTACTTTACTGAAGCCATCCTAACAAAGCTTGACATTATTTTCTCGGAGCAAATTCTTTCATTTAAAGGTAGATCCATTTTGCAAGGGTTTTGTTATCCAGGGTACCAAACAGGGAGTCACAAAAGTCCTTCCATTTGCAAACGGTCAGAAAAGCAAAACCAACCAAGTGGCATGGCGCCCAGCAAGGACTCAGATCAACCTGGGAATCCACCAATTCAGATTTGACACTTTGCTGTGCACTTTAAGACAAGCTAAAATCTAAGCAAGCTGCATGCGGACAGCAAAGACTTTGATCAGACTGGGCTGATGCCCAGGCTGATTTGAGTCATTGCTGGGCACACATGCCACTTTGTTGGTTTTGTCGTGTCTCGGCTCAGTCATACTGATGTGCGCATACAAGTTAATTAAAATCTTTTATATCATTCAAGAACATACCATTAAAGCCTCTATTAATTCATCATCATGTTGATTCTTCTGTAAAAGCTGCTGTAACTGTTTCTTTAAACTCTTTAATTCATTACTTAGCACCTGGTTCCTGAAAGAAAATATTGTAAGTTTTTATATCGACGCTCCAGATGTTTTTACTGACATATAAGACAAATAAGACACTACGAATCTTTTCATCACCAAATAAGAAATTTTTCTTCTTAGGAGTGGTCTGATTTGGGTCTGCACAGTTTGCTCAGACCTATCTGTCCCAGTACTCATTATGGGAAGCAAACAGGAAGTCTCAAAGGCTGTTCCCCTTTGTAACAAGTAGCCCAAAGGGCAACAATTGCTCACCTGAGAGACATTGTAAACCTATAGGGATATTTAAGATGCTCAAGGGCAGCTAACTCCACAGTCAGTGGTCCAATCAGGCTGAAAATTAAACTCATCCAAAACATTATGTATGCCCTCATTTAATATATGCAAGTTTAAAAAGTATCCGATCAAGAACACAATAGACAGAGCTGTCAAGGGCAGCAAACTTCGTAGCGGTTGGCCTGATCTGGCGAAAATATGACCTTGTTTAAGATATTATGCATTTCCTCATTACCTGCAAGTTTGAAAAGGATCGGATAAGTAGAAACCAAGAAAAAGTGGCGACATTGATTTTTTGGATGCTCAGGGCAGGTACTCCATAGTCAGTGGTGGGATCTAGCCGAAGTGCTAACTAATCCAAGCTTTTATGCATATCCTCATTACCTGCAAGTATATGAAGAGGATCCGATGAAAAATGAAAATGTTATGACGTTGTTTTCTCCATTATAAGACTATGGGATTTTTTTCAAATGCTCAAGGGCAGCTAACTCCCTAGTCTGTGCTCGAATCCGGCCAAATTTCGAACTCATCCAAGCTCTTATGTATGTCATCATTACCTGCAAGTATGATAAGGATCTAATCAAAAACCTTGATTGCAGCACCCTGAAAGTCAAACTTGCTCGAGATATTGTCATGCCCTACATTTGTGTGAATTTATTTCAAAATCCGTTGAGAAACGCAGGTGCTAGAGCAATGACTAAGTTTTTCTAAAAATAGCCACAGTGACCTTGACCTTGGGCACAGCATCCTGAAAGTCGATCTTGCTCGAGATATTGTCATACCCTACATTTGTGTCAAGTTATTTTAAAATCTGCTGAGAAATGTACGTGCTAGAGCGCTGACAAAGTTTTTCTAAAAATAGCCACAGTGACCTTGACCTTGGGCGCAGCATCCTAGAAGTCGAACTTGCTCGAGATATTGTCATGCCCTACATTTGTGTGAAGTTATTTTAAAATCCATGGAGAAATGAAGGTGCTAGGGCGATGACAAAGTTTTTCTAAAAATAGCCACAGTGACCTTGACCTTGGGCACAGCACCCTGAAAGTCGAACTTGCTCGAGATATTGTCATGCCCTACATTTGTGTGAAGTTATTTTAAAATCCATTGAAAAATGTAGGTGCTAGAGCGCTGACAAAGTTTTTCTAAAAATAGCCACAGTGACCTTGACCTTGGGCACAGCACCCTGGAAGTCAAATTTGTTCGAGATATTGTCATGCCCTACATTTGTGTGAAGTTGATTTACAATCCGTTGAGAAATGTAGGCGCTAGAGCTATGACAAAGTTTTTCTAAAAATAGCCACAGTGACCTTGACCTTGGGTGCAGCACCCTGAAAGTCAAACTTGCTTGAGATATTGTCATGCCCTACATTTGTGTGAAGTTATTTTAAAATCTGCTGAGAAATGTAGGTGCTAGAGCGCTGACAAAGTTTTTCTAAAAATAGCCACAGTGACCTTGACCTTGGGCGCAGCATCCTAGAAGTCGAACTTGCTCGAGATATTGTCATGCCCTACATTTGTGTGAAGTTATTTTAAAATCCATTGAGAAATGTAGGTGCAAGAGCGCTGACAAAGTTTTTCTAAAAATAGCCACAGTGACCTTGACCTTGGGCGCAGCATCCTGAAAGTCAAACTTGCTCGAGATATTGTCATGCCCTACATTTGTGTGAAGTTATTTTAAAATCCGTTGAGAAATGTAGGCAATAGAGCGATGACAAAGTTTTTCTAACAAGTAGCCCAAAGGGCAACAATTGCTCACCTGAGAGACATTGTAAACCTATAGGGATATTTAAGATGCTCAAGGGAAGCTAACTCCACAGTCAGTGGTCCAATCAGGCTGAAAATTAAACTCATCCAAAACATTATGTATGCCCTCATTTAATATATGCAAGTTTAAAAAGTATCCGATCAAGAACACAATAGACAGAGCTGTCAAGGGCAGCTAACTTCGTAGTGGTTGGCCTGATCTGGCCAAAATTTGAACTTGTTTAAGATATTATGCATTTCCTCATTACCTGCAAGTTTGAAAAGGATTGGATAAGTAGAAACCAAGAAAAAGTGGCGACATTGATTTTTTGGATGCTCAGGGCAGGTACTCCATAGTCAGTGGTGGGATCTAGCCGAAATGCTAACTAATCAAAGCTTTTATGCATATCCTCATTACCTGCAAGTATGAAGAGGATCCGATGAAAAATGAAAATGTGATGACGTTGTTTTCTCCATTATAAGACTATGGGATTTTTTTCAAACGCTCAAGGGCAGCTAACTCCGTAGTCTGTGCTCGAATCCGGCCAAATTTCGAACTCATCCAAGCTCTTATGTATGTCATCATTACCTGCAAGTATGATCAGGATCTAATCAAAAACCTTGATTGCAGCATCCTAAAAGTCAAACTTGCTCAAGATATTGTCATGCCCTACATTTGTGTGAATTTATTTTAAAATCCGTTGAGAAATGTAGGTGCTAGAGCGATGACAAAGTTTTTCTAAAAATAGGCACAGTGACCTTGACCTTGGGCACAGCATCCTGAAAGTCGAACTTGCTTGAGATATTGTCATACCCTACATTTGTGTCAAGTTATTTCAAAATCCATGGATAAATGAAGGTGCTAGGGCGATGACAAAGTTTTTCTAAAAATAGCCACAGTGACCTTGACCTTGGGCACAGCATCCTGAAAGTCGAACTTGCTCGAGATATTGTCATGCCCTACATATGTGTGAATTTATTTTAAAATCCATTGAGAAATGTAGGTGCTAGAGCGCTGACAAAGTTTTTCTAAAAAATAGCCACAGTGACCTTGACCTTGGGCACAGCACCCTAGAAGTCAAACTTGTTTGAGATATTGTCATGCCCTACATTTGTGTGAAGTTGATTAAAAATCCATTGAGAAATGTAGGCGCTAGAGCGATAACCAAGTTTTTCTAAAAATAGCCACAGTGACCTTGACCTTGGGCACAGCACCCTAGAAGTCAAACTTGTTTGAGATATTGTCATGCCTACAAATGTAGGCGCTAGAGCGATGACCAAGTTTTTCTAAAAATAGCCACAGTGACCTTGGGTGCAGCACCCTAAAGTCGAACTTGCTTGAGATATTGTCATACCCTACATTTGTGTCAAGTAATTTCAAAATCCATGGAGAAATGAAGGTGCTAGGGCGATGACAAAGTTTTTCTAAAAATAGCCACAGTGACCTTGACCTTGGGCACAGCATCCTGAAAGTCAAACTCGCTAGAGATATTGTCATGCCCTACATATGTGTGAATTTATTTTAAAATCCGTTGAGAAATGTAGGTGCTAGAGCGCTGACAAAGTTTTTCTAAAAATAGCCACAGTGACCTTGACCTTGGGCGCAGCATCCTGAAAGTCGAACTTGCTCGAGATATTGTCATGCCCTACATTTGTGTGAAGTTATTTTAAAATCCATTGAGAAATGTAGGTGCTAGAGCGCTGACAAAGTTTTTCTAAAAATAGCCACAGTGACCTTGACCTTGGGCGCAGCATCCTGAAAGTCGAACTTGCTCGAGATATTGTCATGCCCTACATTTGTGTGAAGTTATTTTAAAATCCATTGAGAAATGTAGGTGCTAGAGCGCTGACAAAGTTTTTCTAAAAATAGCCACAGTGACCTTGACCTTGGGCGCAGCATCCTGAAAGTCGAACTTGCTCGAGATATTGTCATGCCCTACATTTGTGTGAAGTTATTTTAAAATCCGTTGAGAAATGTAGGCAATAGAGCGATGACAAAGTTTTTCTAAAAATATGTGATGACGTTGTTTTCTCCATTATAACACTATGGGGTTTTTTTCAAACGCTCAAGGGCAGCTAACTCCGTAGTCTGTGCTCGAATCCGGCCAAATTTCGAACTCATCCAAGCTCTTATGAATGTCATCATTACCTGCAAGTATGATAAGGATCTAAGCAAAAACAGTTGAGAAAACATGATGACGCCATTTTCCCCATTATAACCCTATGGGATTTTTTTCAAACGCTCAAGGGCAGCTAACTCCGTAGTCTGTGCTCGAATCCGGCCAAATTTCGAACTCATCCAAGCTCTTGTGTATGTCATCATTACCTGCAAGTATGATAAGGATCTAATCAAAAACAGTCAAGAAAACGTGATGACGCCGTTTTCCCCATTATAACCCTATGGGGGCTATCTGTTGCCATGGAAACCAGAGTTCTGAGCTGATCTGCACCAAAACCTAATGCAGCCTTTCCCCCACCCCAATGATGCTTCAGATAAAATTTGATTGCAATCAGCCCACTGGTTTCTGAGATATTTATGTTTGAAAGTGTTGACACACGCACGCACGCACCCACGCACCCACCCACCCACGCACGGACGGACGACGGCTCGACTCCCATCCTATAAGCTCACCTCTGAGCCTTCGGCTCAGGTGAGCTAAAAATATGTGATGACGTTGTTTTCTCCATTATAACACTATGGGATTTTTTTCAAACGCTCAAGGGCAGCTAACTCCCTAGTCTGTGCTCGAATCCGGCCAAATTTCGAACTCATCCAAGCTCTTATGTATTTCATCATTACCTGCAAGTATGATAAGGATCTAAGCAAAAACAGTTGAGAAAACGTGATGACACCATTTTCCCCATTATAACCCTATGGGATTTTTTTCAAACGCTCAAGGGCAGCTAACTCCGTAGTCTGTGCTCGAATCCGACCAAATTTCGAACTCATCCAAGCTCTTGTGTATGTCATCATTACCTGCAAGTATGATAAGGATCTAATCAAAAACAGTCGAGAAAACGTGATGACGCCGTTTTCCCCATTATAACCCTATGGGGGCTATCTGTTGCCATGGAAACCAGAGTTCTGAGCTGATCTGCACCAAAACCTAATGCAGCCTTTCCCCCACCCCAATGATGCTTCAGATAAAATTTGATTGCAATCAGCCCACTGGTTTCTGAGATATTTATGTTTGAAAGTGTTGACGCACGCACGCACGCACCCACCCACCCACGCACGGACGGACGACGGCTCGACTCCCATCCTATAAGCTCACCTCTGAGCCTTCGGCTCAGGTGAGCTAAAAATGGCAGAAAAACAACAATGGAGTGTTCCCAGTCCCCTGAATTTCTGAGACAGAACTGTACAAATTCAGAGGTTTCTCTGACTCACTGATGTTGGTGTGTGCTGTCTTGTACTTTTTCCGAAATACAGATAAAGAGTTGTAGAGAAGGGACTATCTGATGATTCGTGCGGGACTATTTTCCTTATTTTTTCATTAATAAATGTACTTCACCAAGCTGGTTCTAAACACCTCTATGTTTTTCGGTCACTTTTACAAAAGGAGACAAGGCTCCTCTTTGCTTTCCTGGATAACGTAGCCCTTCCAAATGGGGTCTACTCTTAAAGGAAAGAATTTGCTCCACTGGGAGCAAATTCTTTCCTTTAAGAGTTGACCCATATTGAGGCAGGAGGCAAAAAGGAAAAACTAGCAAAGTCGCTAACCCTGAGAGTTTATCCATTCACCTGAACAAAAACTCTCTTACACTCTGTTTAGACAATATGCTTTGTACCCATTAGGTCGTGCCCCTAAGACATTCTAGCTGAAATTCTGCTGTATACTGTATTGAACATCTGGATTTTTTTTCATGAAAGTAGATATTAACATGTTTCCTTTTGCCTGACATTTGAATTTGGCCGCTGAGACTTGAAACACTATGTCTAAACACACCTTTCTGGGTCAACAGGTAGCCATCTTTAAAAATGACGTGTTCTCATCAGGTCGTGCCCTCTGATTGGCTACTTAAATTCAACTCTTGGGATTTTTAACAGTTTTACAGCAGCTGACAAAAATAGCATGTCACATGACATAAGATTCTGCGCATGAGCGGGCGGCCATTTTGAAATTGTCTGTTGTCAACAAAAATCATGGAAACATGAAAGTTGCTAGGATTTCTGGACACTTAAATATGCAAATGGTAAATATTTCAATCAAACATTATTTTTGCACATGGTGAACAACAAAATCGGCTGTGAATTAAGTTTCTTACCTGTTCCTGTTGCATGTTCTTCAGCTGTAGATTTTCGCGACTGTATTGGGAATATTTTCGGGTAGAACATAATCATGAAACACGCATCCATTAGTAACAAAATCGCGTGAAATTAAAAAGGCACGACCTACCAAGAAGGCACGACTTAATGAGAACAAGCCATACCCGTTTCGATTCGGAACAGATTGCTCCGCAATAAGGTAATCCGGAGCGAACCAACTTGTCTGTTTAGACTATACCGTTTTCGATTCGGTGCAAGTTACTTTGCAGTCAAGGTAATCTGCAGTGAATCCACTTGTCTGTTCCTGGTCGTAGTCCAAAAATAAATTTTAATGCGGATTAACTTTGGTTTGCTGTTTAGACATGACTTTTAATTTAAAGTAAAAGTTAATTCAAATTCGATCCAAGGTGTTCTGTAGGATTAGTTTACTCCGAATTAGTTTTTAATTCGAATTAGATTTGCTAGTGTAAACACTTAATTCGAAGCAAATTCGGATTCGATTTCTAGTCTAAACAGGGTATAAGAAACATCATCAGGTAATCACCATATGAGCCACATTATGTGACTTCTAACAATGTGGCAATTTTGTCATGTGATTTGTCAATCAGCCTTCTCATTTATACAGGGTAATCAGAGACCTCCTTGTTGGCTCTGTGGCTTGGATCACTCCCATAGATGGCTGATGTGACAAGCACTTATGCACAGTCTGATCAGAGCATTTGCTTGTCACCAGTGCCACATTGTTGTAAATCACATGATGTGGCTCATACCTACAGCTCTGGGCCCAGTTGTTCAAAACTAACGACGTCATTAGTTAACGTTTCGTTAAAATTTCAAATGTTAATATCTAAAATACGCCAACATTTTTTGCTGAAAAAATGTCATAAGCTTTTGCAATGCAAAAGCTTCTCACATTTTTTCAACAAAAAATATCTGTGAGTTTGGTTATAGAGTCATAAATCACTTAACGAGCTGACCTCTTAACGAGCTTGTTAGGCTAACGATGCTTTAAACAACTGGGCCCAAGAAAGTTAAACTGACCTAGTTTTAGAAGCATCCAGTTTATGTTTCAAAGCAAAATTGTCTTCTTCCAATGCTTCCTTATCAGCTGCTTGTTTCTGAAATATAAAAAATTTAAAGTGTATGAGTGCATCTCTACAGTTTTCCACCATTTTTACAAAGGGGAACAACTTTTGTGACTTTCCTGGACAAGGTAGACCTTCAAAAATTGGTCTTTTCTTTTACCCCAATGACCTTGCAAAGGTTATGATATATATGACTAGTAGACCAGACACAAGGGCTTGTGTCAGCTTGAAACATTATATGAGCTGCCGCATGCAAAACTGATGCTTAAATCATATGCAACCAGCAAAGGCTCAGACTGGCCTGCACATATATGTGCAGTATTATCAGAGCATTTCCTGCTTTAATACAACACTTATGAACCCTAAGGAATAACAATTCGAAAAATGAAGGCTGTAGCTACACTACATGGATTTACAGACTGGATTTCTCCTTGTTAATTGCAGAAATGTACAGCCACATTGTCATCCGACGTGACATGGCTCTTTTACTTCAACTGTTTCTCATTTTTTATTAAAAGATTATCTGGATATGGTATGTCATGTCATCTGAGATCATTTTTTTTTTTTTTTTTTTTTTTTTTTGCATATCAGAAACAGTCTGCAGTTTAAACTGCTCCATGTACTAACCTCCTGTGCTTCTTTTTTCTCTTTCTCCAGTTTCCTCAGTTGTTCTCTGTGTCTCTCTGTAGCAGATCTTTTCTTTGTACCCAACATTTCAGCCTCTAAGTTTCCTGTTGTGTTAGTGCCTTGGGCTTTCTCTAATTCCTGTTTTAGCTCTTCATTCTGAAAACAATAGAGTCGAAATGAGCCGTGACACGACAAAAACAACAATGTGGTTGTGCGCCCAGTGCAGACTCAGATCAGCCTGCGCATCCGCCCAGTCTGATCAGAGTATTCACTGTCCGCATGGAGGTAGCTTAGACCTTTAGCTACCCATTGAGCACTTGAAGAAGAGTCTGATCAAACTGAGTGGATGCCAAGGCTGATCTGAGTCTGCACTGGGCACACAACCTCCTAGTTGGTTTTGTCGTGTCGCGGCTCAAATGTGAAATAATGCCTACCATATATAAACAGGAAATACTCAGCACAGCATGCACATCTGTGCGTTCTGATAAGCTTCTACCCTTCTAAGCTTCTAATTTATGAATCTATATGACTGGCACCATAGATACCATATGGCAAGGTGAATGGGTACACTTTCAGGGGAAGCAACTCTACCATTTTCATTTTGCCTCTCTTCTAAATGGGGAGCAAATTCATTCCTTTAAATACCGTATACACGGTAATTTTTGCGGGTTCAAATTTTCACGGTTAAGGGTCAAAAACATAAATATTAATATTCGTGATTTATAATTTTCGCGGTTAGCAACATGCTCGAAAAGCAAAACAATTTCTTTTTCACTTGAGTCAGTTCTTTCATTAACCTGCGTCAGGGCCGCCGCAGGTTAATAAAAGAACTGGCTCAAGTAAAAAGGACCAGCAACTACCACAGCAAACACAAACAAAATATATGAACACTGTGTCTACAGAAGACACTTTGTAAGAAACAGGAAATTATTCGGGATTTGAATATTCGCGGTTCCTAAGTGACCGCGAAATACTGCGAGAAATGGAACACCGCGAAAATTACCATGTATACGGTAGTTGATCTCCATTTTGGAAGAGCTTATTTGTCCAGGGAAGCAAACAGGAAGTCATAAAGTTGTGTACCCATAAACCCTAATTCATAAAAATTCCCGTATGAGCTTTGGTTGCTTACAGGACTTCAATACACAGATTATTGCCAATATACTGTTCTGTAAAGCTTTTGTTTTGCAAGGACTCTGTCAAACAGATCCAGTGTATTATATGTAAGCAAAAGATAAGACAAGGCAATGCCGATTAAAAAGAATTCCGCAGAATGCAGTGTCTTGCCTATCAGGGCATTGTCACAAAACAGAGCTAAACCTGAAAACTCAACAAAAGCTTCCACCCCAGATGCTGACAATAACCACGACAACACCGAAAAAGTAATACATGTCATGCTTCTGCTATTCTTAAGAGATACAAAAATTAGATTGATTCTAATTTTTCATTTCTTTTTGATAAAGTGTCATATCATGTCTTGAGCTGGTTCCTGTGATAAACAAATGGAAAGTTAAGAAAAAATTTCCATGAACTATCAGCAAGTCTTTAACCCTTAAAGCACCAAAAACAGACATCAAAATTTACGTCTGCAAAATTAAAAAAATGTTTCGTCACAGCTATAGCTCTTATACAAATTTTAAGAACAGGTCTGATGCGGAACCGCCAAGTCCACTTTTTGCTAAGGTTGACTGCCCATTTTAGCACAATTTAAACCTATTCTGCAACAGCTGACTGCTTATGCCTGATATAATACCTTATCATAGCAGCTTTAATATTGACAGAAGCCATCTCTGCAGCAGATGCCATTGTAAACCTAAATTAAGTTGATTTTACCAGAAGCTTCACTGATTTGACTATCATCAGTTTGGCACAAAGGTGCTGGCAGAATGGGAAATACTATTGCTGTCCCTGAACAGTCTGGTCTTGGTCTACAGTGTTTGCCCAGACATTCCTGTCCCAATATTTAGTGAGGTGGTGCAAGTTTTACAGATCATTTTGGAACTTTATTTGCTTGTAAGACCACATTCACACCTGTGTTTTTATATCACTTTGAGTAAAAATCCAAGTATGTGCATGTACATGGTAAACAGTAAAATGAATAAGATGAAGAGGGAAAGATATGAGAATCCAATGATGTCTATGCAAAGAGATATATTGATAAGCATCAGTTTTGCAAAGCCTATACTGCCATGGCGAAAGCCAGTCAAGTTCTTATAAATAGTTTGAAAACTGTTTCTCAAGACCTTCAGTATTGCATATGTCCTTTATTCAAGGTCTTCTGAATAGCTGTTTTTGGGTCCAGTTTCCACAAATATCTAGTTTTAGTTAAGAAACCAGTTCAAATATTTCAACAGTAGAGTATTAGCACTGGAATCATGAAGTTCAGAATTTGGGCTTTTTAAGGAGTCATAGGATGCATGGCTTCTAAGCATGTATTAACGCACAATTAGCCAGGTAAGAGATTTTGAACAGTGCATTGATTGCACATGCATAGTATGCTAAATCAGGTAGGTGTGACATCCCTTATTCAGTGAATAAACCTTACCACCTCTGAACTAGAAAGTGTAAACAGTTTTTAAAATTCGTAGAAGACCTATATATCATATTGAGGGGTCAAAGATTTGAGGGCAACAGTGTAGACCCAGATGAGGCAGCTCATTATGAGCTGCCTCATCTGGATCCAGGGGATGTCAATTTAACCATTTTAATTTTTGATGATTTTAGTGTTAATTTGGAGCACCTAAAATACAGTAAAATACCTTCTGTTGTAATGCTATGATCTGTTGAGCTCTCCCTCTCCAATTACTAGTATTATTGAGACAAGCTTGAATATTCACATTCTCTCCTAACTCTTGAGCTACAACCTGCAGAAAAAAAAATGTAGAAAGATCAACTGGTCTGCATTGCTGGAAAGAGTGGCTTCAATTTGGTCCAGATTCCTAATGTTCAACTTACTGGCAGTTAAAAGCCCATTTACGAGTGGCAGCATACCTGACTGGTTTCATGCAAATGGATTATCAGGGCATTTAGTCAAGGTGCCTGTATATCCATGCTTATTGTGATGCCATAGTGCCGGCCCCCTGGGGGCCAGTTTTGTTTCCTTTATTGCATGACTGGCCCTGAAGAAACTGAGGAGATCACACCTATCCCTGGGGCCAGTCACATGATTTATTGTCATACTGCCTTTGTTACCAGACAAAATCACATCTGAAATAGTGCTGGAAGCATTGTCATGAGGACCAGCAACAGCTGCCTCACCATTATTGTCCGTTTTAGAGTGATACTCATCAGCAGTTAATTGTGGCTTAATTTTTGACCAAATTGCCTTGATAGTGAGCTGTAATAATATAACACCCTCTTATGTGGTATCTTGCAGAACTAATCTTAATCTGTCTTATCATGGCATCTTAAAAAGTGCCTAAACCACTGCCTCATTTTCTTCAGTATAGCAGGAGCTGAAATTATACAGAAGAAGGTGTTTAGCAGGGCTACAGAAATTTTGAAATCCAAATCGGTCCGTAAGGCCGATGACGGCACACGAACATGTGAAATAGTGGTCAACGAAAACAATTGAATCCCCCACCCACACATGTTTATATGTTCGTAGCGCTTATATAGCCATAACTAGACAGATAAACATATATACTGCTTGCCTGACACAAAGAAAATCGTCGCTGAAGTAGCCATTTAGTCCCCATGTTCTTACTTATCGTGAAAAATGCGCAGAGACAAAGTCTTGAAAGTGAAAGTAGGCATGCGATTCGTACCCGTGGTTTACGGGCCAATATTATTGAGCCGGTAACCAGTTTTTTTTAATTCAGTTAATTCCCTTGAAATTTATATATACTTGCAAAAAAGTATCTTCGACGAATAAAAAAATAGCCATCAGAGGAGATGGCAAATCCCCCGACCGAAGACCCCCATTGGCCTTGGTAAAAAGGGTGCACTTCAAAACACATATTAGTAATATATTGTCGTTCTTTTATGCTTCTGATTGACATTAACTGGAGCAGAGACTCAAACAGCAGCTCAAACTACCAAAGGGAAATAACTCACAAAGTATAAAAGCAAGAGTTATCATTCATGTATCAGACAAATTGTCATGACCTGTTCTGCATATCTGTGAAGTATCATGAAAATATTTCAAAAGGTATTCAAGCTATGGAGCGGACACCTAAAATCATCAAAGGGAAATAACTCCAAAAGTTAGAAAGCAAGAGTTGTCATTCTTGTTCGCGACACTTCATCATGACCTGTTCTACATATCTGTGAAGTATCATGAAAATATTCCAAAAGGTATTCAAGTTATAGAGCGGACACGAAATCATACCTAAAATGATCAAGGGGAAATAACTCAAAAAGTAAGAAAGCAGGAGTTGTCATTCTTGTTCCCGACACATCGTCATGACCTGTTCTACATATCTGTGAAGTATCATGAAAATATTCCAAAAGGTATTCAAGTTATAGAGCGGACACGAAATCACACCTAAAACCATCAAGGGGAAATAACTCAAAAAGTAAGAAAGCAGGAGTTGTCATTCTTGTTCGCGACACATCGTCATGACCTGTTCTACATTTCTGTGAAGTATCATGAAAATATTCCAAAAGGTATTCAAGCTATAGAGCGGACACAAAATCATACCTAAAATGATCAAGGGGAAATAACTCAAAAAGTAAGAAAGCCAGAGTTGTCATTCTTGTTCGTGACACACCATCATGACCTGTTCTACATATCTGTGAAGTATCATGAGAATATTCCATAGGGTATTCAAGTTATAGAGCGGACACGAATCTGCCAAAAAATCACACCTAAAACTATCAAGGGGAAATAACTCAAAAAGTAAGAAAGCAAGAGTTGTCATTCTTGTTCGTGACACATTGTCATGACCTGTTCTACATTTCTGTGAAGTATCATGCAAATATTCCAAAGGGTATTCAAGTTACAGAGCGGACACGAATCTGACAAAAAAAAACCCCAAAGGGGAGATAATTCAAAAAGTACAATAGGAAGAATTACCATTCTTGTATGCGACACATCGTGATGACCTGTTCTACATAACTGTGAAGTATCATGAAAATATTCCAAAGGGTATTCAAGATATAGAGCGGACAAGAAAATGTTTACGGACGGACGGACGGACGGATGCCAGGCTCATCGCTATATCCCCCGAACCTTTCGGTCGGGGGATAAAAATACATTTTTTGCGCTAGCGATGGCGTCGGTTCTAAAACATCTCTAACCAGCCTGCGCATAATCAAGTCAGGTTTAATTATTATTATTATCGTTTTGCTAGTCAAATTTGTTCCTAATGCTTGCTTTGAAAGTAAACAGTGACTTTACTTTGCAAAGCCTTCTTCCGTGCGTCGGCATGTGTATATTTTGACGAGGTCGCCGCTGGCTAAATTGGGACACGTGCTAATTATCGAAGATTTCTAAAAACATGGCTTCACACCTTGGCAAGACAATCGACGCTTTGTTTGATAACTTTTGATAGCAGTGCATGATTATTGGATAATTATGGACAATAATTGGTATGACACTTGGCTGAAATCCAGGTAATTGTGTCATCATACATCCGTAAATTGTGTTTTTTTCGGACCGATTAAAATGTGCCTTTTGCCAACTGAATCGGTTTTTCTAACTCAATTTCGGTCAGAACGGGCAAATATTCGGATTTCTGTAGCCCTGGTGTTTAGAAAACATCATGAAAACCCTGACCACCCAAAGCAGTCAATGTATCTGTGCAGTTTTTCTCAGCTATCAAAATCTCAGAGAATTCATTACCTTTTGAGCAATTCTAAGTTCTTGTTTCAATGTAGAGTTTTGGTTTCTGCAGTCTATCATCTTAGACTCCATTTGTTTCAACTTCTCTAGTAAGGTCTTTATTTCACTAGGGTCATCTTGCTGTAAGAATAAAAACAATTAGAATTAACCTAGGGCTCAAGCTAGAGGGCATTAGGATAAAATGGCTAACTTCTCCCTATTTTGAACTGAGAGAGAAGTTTAAATGAATAAAACATATTGAGAAATCCTCGATTTGGACTAAAACTTCTTCCTGCAATCCTGAAAATGTCATAAAAGTTCTCCTTGTATAAGAGATCCAGGCTGAGCATTGTTTAACATACAGATTTCTGGCAAAAATTATTCCAGATACATCATCAAATATTGTTTTTATTTAAGGAATGAATTTCATTTTTCTGAGGTTTATCGAAGTGTAAACTACATTGGTTGGTGTACAAAGTGAATGAAGCCTGAAGGTGTTCATGTAAACTTTGCAATGTAGTTTACACTTTGATAAATGTCAGAAATATTAAGTTCATTGCTTCTATTTACATTGGTCTCAATCAAAATGTTGATGAAAAAGCCTATGAAAATGCTAAAATCCAAGTACTAAATTATTAACATGCAGTTTTCAGCATACAGCGCCATGGTGTCATCAATGTCCTGAGGTCACTAACGTCCAATCAGATTTTAGGGAGCCATGATTGTTTTTGATGTCATTTATAGTCATGAGATGTCGTGGCTCAATGTAATTACTAATACTAATTATTAGGTTCCAATTGTTTATAGCGAGCTTTTCAGTAAATACAGCGGGAATGTAAATATTCGGTTATAAAACAGTGTTTGTCTGTGTCTAGAATGATGCAAATATTTGAAATCAGTCTTTATGTAATTCTGATTTGAGATGGATTTTTCCCTCCTAAACAATTTAAAACAAGAGGGCCATGATGGCCCAGGATCGCTCACCTGAGTATCCTGTGAACTTAACCTCAGAGACATCCATACGACCGACAGACGGAGTTTCACAAAAATTTAATGAAAAATGAACCCTTTATTGGGTACCAAAGGTTTTTATAAGATTTAACCTAATGACCTAGTTTTTGACCCCACATGACCCAGTTTCAAACCTGGTCTAGATTTCTTGGATATGACCATTCTGACAAAGTTTCATGAATATTGAATCAAAACTGTGCCCTCTTAGAGTGTACACAATGTTTTTCTAAGGTTTGACCTTGTGACCTAGTTTTTGACCCAACATGACAAAGTTGCATCCTTGGTCCAGAATTGTTGGAGATAAACATTTTGACAAAGTCTCATGAAGATTAGAACAAGACTGCATCCTCTAAAGTGTTCACATTGTTTATCTAAGAACTGACCTAGTGATCTAGTTTTTGACCTGACATGGCCCAGTTTCAAATCTGGTCTAGATTTCATAAAAATAAACATTCTGACAAAGTCTCATGTAGATTGGATCATAACTGTGCCCTCTAGAGTGTGCACAAGGTTTTTCTTAGATTTGACCTAATGACCTAGTTTTTGATCCCACATGACCCAGTTTCAAAGCTGGTCTAGATTTCATTAAGATAAACATTCTGACAAAGTTTCATGATGATTGGATCATAACTGTGCCCTCTGTGTCATTCTAAGATTTATTTCTATTTTTAGCTCTGGTGGCCATTTTGTTCAGCGGAGTGAAACTGTTTTAGCAATTTTGGTTCAGGGCCATGAGTCAAACATTTCTGCGAATTTTTTTTGAAATGGAACCATTGGCTACAGAGACCATGTCGTTTAAAGTTGTTTCGCTCTACTGGCGATATTGTTCAGTGGAGCGGAACCGTTTTAGCAATCTTGGTAGAGGGTTTCCGAAGGAACATTGCTGTGAAATTATTTCAAAATCTGCTGTGCAGTTTTGGAGAAGTTGTTAGGTTTTTCTAGTTTTAGCTCTGGCGGCCATATTGTTCAATGGAGCGGAATCGTTTGAGCAATTTTGGTAGAGATCTCCTAAGAAACATTTCTGTGAAATTATTTCAAAATCTGCCTAGCAGGTTTAGAGAAGAAGCCGTTTAAAGGTTTTTCTATTTTTAGCTCTGGGGCCATTTTGTTCAATGGAGCGGAATCATTGAGCAATTGTGGAAAAGAGTCTCCTAAGCAACGTTTCTGTGAAATTATTTCAAAATCTGCCCAGCAGTTTTGGAGGAGAAGTTGTTTAAAGGTTTTTCTATTTTTAGCTCTGGCGGCCATATTGTTTAGGGGAGTGGAACCGTTTGAGCAATTTTGGTAGAGGGTCTCCTAAGAAACATTTCTGTAAAATTATATCAAAATCTACCCAGCAGTTCTGGAGGAGAAGTCGTTTAAAGGTTTTGCTATTTTTAGCTCTGGCGGCCATATTGTTCAGTGTAGCGGAACCATTTGAGCAACATTGGTAAAGAGTCCCCCAAGGAACATTTCTGTGAAATTATTTCAAAATCTGTCTAGCAGTTTTGGAAGAGAAGTCGTTTAAAGCAAAAGTTGACGACGGACACACGACCGGACGACAGACAAAGACCGATCACAATACTTCGTGCTCAGGTGAGCTAAAAACCTAGATTTTTGGATTGTTTTGAAAGGTAAAAATCCATTTGGTACCAGAATATCGTAAGACTTATTCAGGTATTTGGGGTCACTCTAGAGAAAGGAAAATCTGTCTGGGGTCACTCTAGAGAAAGGAAAGTATGTCTTATATAAATACGGTAATGCCTTACCTTTTCATCCATATCTGAGCGTAAACTTGTCGCTGAAGCCCTCAAAGAATCTACACTGCTTTTATTCACCTGAAAAAAAAATATCACAAGTTGGTTTAAACAATATTTTATTCAGCTATGACATGCTATATGCCCTCAAAGTCAAAGTAAAATTTTTTTGTGAAAAGGATTTAGTTGAAAGCTCATGGCTTGCATAGACCATTTCCTAAGTTCAAAACCTCATCTCAAAACACTTACATTGCACTTATCAATTTGACCCAAGTCTCTTGCAGAAGCTGCAGTCTGACACTTGCGGCTTCTAGTTAACAAAATATTGCAAATATTTACACAAACTTCAGGAAACATAATGATTCCATTTACCAAAACAGTTTCCGTGTTTTTTTTTAAGTACCAGACAGCTTTCTGATGGTCCATATACCTGTACAATACTCTAATGTGCATAATCCAGACATTCTCTACCGTTTTCAGGGCTGGTTTCATTTGGTATGAGTATGTTTATATTTCAAAGGAAAATTTTTTTTTTTTACATATTTTACGGCCCTGTCAAGAATATTTCACTTGTACCAAGCAGATCGTTTCGCAGAGTAGGAGGATAACCTGAGCCCCCGGGGAAAAAACCCCAACCAACCTTCCGCAAGCAGAATGTGGCTTTCTCCCTCAAGCCTCAATCGAGGCTAAAACCCAGAACCCACAAGGCCAAGGAGGCCCGCCTGATGGCACATACTGACCTGCTGTTGTAGATCATGACATTTCTTGGTCAACTGTCGTGATTTATTCTTCTCTGACTCCAGTTCTGCTGTCAGTTCCCGTACTTTTTTGGACAACTCAACAATTTTTGTTCCTGCTGTTTCATTGGTCACCGGCCCACCAGTTGCTGTAATATCAAGGGTTGAAGCAGAGCTCCAGATAAGAAGGGGTTACGGGGATAAATTAGGGATAAGTTAGTAAGTAAGTAAGTAAAGACTTTATTTAATGAGGCTAACAACATATAGCACACACAAATATGCAATTGCTTATCTTCCATGAGGCCCTCAAGTTCCCTTGTTTGTCCTTAAAAACATGCATAGAGACCCCTCATTGGAACCGTGTCGATGAGACGGTTCTAATGAGGAGTCACTAGGTATGTTTACAATGAGGAATAAGAAAAATTATCTTTGACTTGTCCTCAATACCCCCTCTTATACAGAACCCTGGTTGAAGTAGGTCAAAAGTATATGTAGGAGCTTAAAATTGGCTTTTATAGCATCAAATCAGAGGTTCAGATTAGATGGAATATGGAGAATAATAGTCAGATAATTTTGGTATCTTTCTTTCTTTCTTTCTATCGTTACTGTCCTCGGTCAACTTTGACCATGATGACAGGTTTTGATGTGGCGCATAAGTTGTCACAAAAAAATAAAAAGATAAATAAATAAATGAATTTGTGACAAATTTGTATCGCACCCAATTGGGGCACTTAACCCATTTATGCCCAGTGGACTCTTCCATCCTAATAAATTAGGTCAATCCATTCATCATTTTAGGGGTGTCTGGTATTTTTATCAGTTCAACAGAAATTGCTGTACATGTTAGACATATAGTTTAGACCCTGAGCAGATGCTGAGTTTTGTAAAATCTGATCAGGGTTCGAGGTTATAAAACTTGAGTACATTCTCAAACTCAAAATAAAGCACACTGATTGGCTGCTTTCGAGCACATGCTCGGAAGCAGCCAATCAGTGTGCTTAATTTTGAGTCTGAGAATGTACTCAAGTTTTATAACCTCCATGCCTGGGTTTGGCATGTTTGCCTATGTTCTTTTTATGAGATGCTAGGCATCACTGGGTTAAACAGTACTATTTCAGCACCAAAGTACCGCAGCAGCTGGCATAAAAACAGTTCTTAATGTTTCCCCATCCCATAGCTGCTATATGTGAAATTTGGTTACAAAGGATCTTATAGTTTCAGAGGAGATGTCATCTGAAAATGTTTGCAATGGACAATGGACGGATGGATGATGGTCCACTGCCTATATCATAAGCGCCTCTGCAACCTTCATCCCAGGGGGAGCTAAAAGTTTACTTATCTAACACTGGTTTGGATGGCTGCAAATGAACAGTCTTGATAAACTTATCTTCCAATCACTGAATTTTAGTCTTACTTGCTAGGGCTGCTTTTTCTTCTTCTCTTCTTTTCTTCAGCTGTCTCAGCTCAAAATCTCTTTCACTCAGTAACTTGTACACACGGCCATTCTCATCTTTCAGCTCCTACAAATATTCAAAAACCTAAACATATTTATTTGGTTATGAGACGGGAATTTATCGTTCCAAAACTAATGCAAATACGTAAATCAGACTAATGTAATTTAGCTATAAAATGTTTTTTTCTCTTCCAAAATAATCCCAAAGATCTAGATCCATCTTACAAGCTGGATCTAGATCTTTGGGATTGCTTTGGAAGGAAAAACCCCTGTCTTATAATCAATAAATAGGTATATATGCATACATGTGATGTCTCCCGGATCATCCGGGAGTCTCCCGGAAATGGAGCCCATCTCCCGCGCTCCCGGAAAGTATTCAGAATCTCCCGGATGCTGAATTTTCCTGTCATAATTTTTTCTGAACCGTCCATTTTGCGGTAACTACTTAGCCGGCGGCTGTCAAAAGGATTAACTGTCCGTGACCTAATTACCTAACAGGGTGCAATATAGGACGTGTCATTCCGAAGGGTATTCGCTGATCAGACGCAGCGAGGTGTTAAATTGGCTAGCGCACCAGTAAAGGTACCTGTTCTAAATGTAATAGCAGGTAACTTTTACCGAGAGCAAATAACTTTTATTGCGTCGCGGCTTTATGCATCGGTCATTGTTTATGTCATTGAGTTGCACGAATGCAATAGATGGAAGTGCCGCCAATCGACAATGATTCCATATCGATTTTTTTTCAGTAAACATGTCAGATACGTAATGTACAGTCATTATAAATATCGATCATGCAAAATTTGCGCAGGCTGATCAGATCATACTTTCATGAAATCATCACGGTGCCAGCAATTTTTTTTTTTTGTTTTATTTGAGTGGGTTCGTTCACTTTAAGAATAGTTTCCCGCGTTTTTCTGTCCAGTTCCCGCCGGTTCAGATGCATCGTATGCGAAATGAGAACCAGTGTGAATTTATAAATAAAACATGGGAAATCCGCGATCTTCAGCATCTGACTGAGACAGAAATATGCCATTCTACAAGTTTACTGACCCAAATATGCAGCTATATTTGTTCTTAATCTAATATTCAACGAAAATAGACAGCTCTAATGACAGGTATGTTCATTAAAGTGTAGAATATAACTCGGTTTTGAGATAACAGATTTTGAGTATGTAACAAGTATCAGCTTTCATCAAAATAACTGGAGCAAATCGGACCCATCATCCAAGATGCAATTTTGGACTTTTATATTGAGGGAGGGTTAGGAAAAAGTGGGGAGGGGTGATGGTTTGAGAATGCCAGATAATCAGATTGTTTCTTAGCAATGGAATGGTCAGCACTAACACTATGAACAGTACTGTTCAATTACACTGTAAATTAAACTTAGGATGGTAGTGTTACTGCACTGAAATGGCATACTTTTGAGGTTATATTTGAAGTATTGGGTAACTCAAAAGTAAAGAAGTTAAACAAACTATACAACTGTACTTTAGTTCATGTTGATTTATTTTAAAACAAGAAGCCCCCCCCCCCCCCTGCCCCCACCACCAAAAAAAAAAAAAAAAAAAAAAAAAAAAAAAAAAAAAAAAAAAAAAAAAAACAGTTAAGTACTCCAAACAACGCGTCAAAGTTGCCGTCAAAAAGTCTCCCTGATGAGGAACTCAATCTCCCTGAAATGAAATCCAGATCTCCCACATGGTCCTCAAGAGTTCATCACATGTATGTATATGCACTGTCTTGGCCTATACAGACTCACATATAATGGCGTTGATATGCAAGACAGCAAACTTTAAGACAATTTCTAACAGTTGCGTTAACATTATTTACAACGATTGGGTGAACTTGTAGGCAAGAAAACTCTGTGGTTTGCAGGAGCAGTCTGACCAGGGTCCACACTCTTTGTCATTACATCTGCATCTTTAAAGTGTGTTACTGCATTGAAAAAAAAACAAATTGTTTCATTTCCAGAACAATTATTGTGCTTTCTTTTAGGACTAAGGTCTGCCATTTTTTCAGGATTTTTACTGTTACTTTCTTCAGTTCAGTGCCATACCCTGATCTGTTCATTGAGATGATCCACCAGTTCTTCTGACAAATATCCTTTCTTTGGTACAGGCTCAGATAGCTGTAATTTACAAGAAAAAATATAATTAGACTCTACTTTTGTCCAGAGCCTATAAATTCAGATTCTGCATACCATTTTAGCACAAAATTGTTTATTTACGGAAAGGGCTGATAAACAGCTGTATCAGTTACTTAACTGACATCCTGCTGTGATTAAATGGTCAAATTGTGAAATGTTAAAGATTTTACAAGCTGTTTAAGAGCCTTCTGTTAGGCTTAGTTAACAAATCACCTTAACAAATTTATCAGATCCTTGGGCCAAGGGACTTTGAAACTGTTGTAGCATATAGTGTGTTAGAATTAAGAATCAATATTTGTGGTTTTAGACAGAACCAATAGGTAAATACCGTTAACCACACTATTATGCGGTTGCCAACTTTAGCACTGGTGAGACACCAACAAGCATGATTGTTTATGATGAATATGCTGTTCCAGTAAATTACTGGGTTTAAACTAAGGTCTGAATCAGACCTGGTCCGGAGGACCAATCATAATAGGGCTGAGTTGGTCATCCAAGCTCGACTCATGGTCTTCAGTACTCCCCTTTCACATAACATAGAAAAATCAACTGGTTTTAAGGACCAGCTACATGTAAACTCAACTGGTCCAGCATAAAATCTACTACTGGTCTCGAACCAACGGATTAGTGCTCATTTTAACCCCTGAAACTATATTTGCTTAAAAGAGGAAAATTTATAACCATATTGAGTGATGAATTCTAAAACTTGTTTACAGCTACACCCACTTGATTAAACCGACCATATTAATTCAGTTATAAGACGGTGTTTTCCCCCCAAAATAACCCAAATAATTTTTTGGGTTATTTTGGAAGATGGATCTAGATTTTTTTCTTCCAAAATAACGCAAAAAATCTAGATCCATCTTCCAAAATAACCCATATTTTGGAAGATGGATCTAGATTTTTTGCGTTATTTTGTAAGAAAAAATCTAGATCCAACTTCCAAAATAACCCCAAAAATCTGGGTTAATATGGAAGAAAAAATCTAGATCCATCTTCCAAAATAACCCAAAAATCTAGATCCATCTTCCAAAATAACCCAAAAATCTAGATCCATCTAGATCCATCTTCCAAAATAACCCAAAAATCTAGATCCATCTAAGATGGATCTAGATTATTTGGGCTTAGATGGATCTAGACTTTTGGGTTGTTTTGGAAAATAACCCAAAAAATCTAGATCCATCTTCAAAGATGGATCTAGATTATTTGGGTTATTTTGGAAAGGAAAAAACGTATAGCAGAATTATGCAAGACTGATTTTGATATATAGATTCATTGTGGTCCTCTTGAGAGGAAAACGTCTGTCTTACAGCCGAATAAATATGGTATATTTTTTATCATGCATCTGCTGCAAAACTCACCTGATAACAGGGGTATGATAACATGATGTGATATCATGTCACTGTGGATCTGCACATGAGCGAATGTTATCAGGCGATGCCTTTAGAAGCGATCTCTGAAGATGATTGGCTATATTCCGACGTTTGCCATGTTCACAACTTCTGATTGGTTAAATGACGTCACCAACTTATGTCATAACGCATCGCAACGTCAGCAAGTTCGGACAAAACTGCGTTCGCTTTTCATTTGATAGACTCTCTTTACGCCTTAAAATCTTCTTATGATGCAAGATTAATAGAATACCATGTTAGTGTCTTTTGATATCAAGTTTATCAGGCTCGACCAGAAACACATCGGATTGGCTCGGCAAGCCTCGCCATTCCTACGCTGTTTCTGGTCTCTCCTGATATACTTGATATCAAAAGACACTAACATGATATTCTCTATATATCTGAGCACTTACTACTATTACCTTTAAATCTAAATTATCAGTGACCCCAAATGCACTTGATGATGTAGAGAGTACAGAGGCTGTGTGAGCTCGTTCCTTTTCTTCTTTACGCTGTTTCCTCCTCATTAATTTTTTCTGTTGTTGATCTTGTAATAGTTGAAACTGGTTACGTAGATTGTCCTCTGCTGTGGCCATAATTACGGATTGAATTGAAGTTTCCCTGAAAAAAAACAAGAGGACCATTGGTCCTGTAGCTCACCTGGGTCCATTCAGCCTCAGTACTCTAGGGTAAGTTACTCTAAGGCCATCAGTCAATTGGTTTTGGTGAAAAAGATTTTTAAAGGTTTTAACCATATATGGGCATGGAGGACATGTTGGTCATGTGACCTGGACGTTTGAAAAAATTTTCATTCTCTTAACCCCTGGAGGCTCTATATGAAATTTGGTTTCAAAATTGGCCCAGGGGCTTTTGAGGAGATGGTTTGATATTGTCAAAATGACAGTTCTGGGTCAAACGTCAAAGAATGACCTTGACCTCTTGTACTCATGAATCTTCATGTACTCATTAAGATGACTGTATATACCAATTTTTAGGCATAAATCTTCAAAACTTTCCATGAAATCTTATGTTCTAGCATTTTCCCACATTTGACCTTGCAGTAAAATAGTCAAGGTTAACCCAAGGTCATTACTTTGAACAATCTTGATAGTACTGGAATTCCCAATGCTACATACCAAGCTTCAAAGCCATCGGTCAATTGGTTCTGGAGAAGAAGATTTTTAAAGGTTTTTACCATATATGGTCCTGGCGGCCATGTTGGTCATGTGACCTGGACTGTTTGAACAAATTTTCATTCCCTCAATCCCTGGAGGCTTTATATGAAATTTCGTTACAACTGGCCCAGTTTTTTTAGGGGATTGTTTGATATTGTCAAAATATGAGAGTTCTGGGTCAAAGGTCAAAGAATGACCTTGACCTCTTGTACTCACAAATCTTCATGTACTCATTAAGATAACTGTATATACCAATTCTTAGGCATATCTCTTCAAAACTTTCCATGAAATGTTATGTTCTAGCATTTTCCCATATTTGACCTTGCCGTAAAAAAGGTCAAGGTCAACCCATGGTCATAATTTGAACAATCTTGACAGTACTCGAGTACCCAAAGCTACATACCAAGATTCAAGGCCATCGGTCAATTGGTTCTTGAGAAGAAGATTTTTAAAGGTTTTTACCATATATGGGCATGGCGGCCATGTTGGTCATGTGACCAGGACCGTTTGAATAATTTTTCGTTCCTAAGGTCCCAGGAGGCTCTATATGAAATTTGGTTACAATCGGCCCAGCGGTTTCAGAGGAGAAGTTTGAAATTGTCAAAATATGAGAGTTCTGGGTCAAAGGTCAAAGAATGACCTTGACCTCTTGTACTCATAAATCTTCATGTAGTCATTAAGATGACTGTATGTACCAGTTTTTAGGCCAAAATCTTCAACAGTTTCCAAGATATATTATGTTGCAGCATTTTGCCATATAAAAGCATAAGGAAGCAAATTTGACCTTACCATAAAAAAGGTCAAGGTCAACCCAAGGTCATAATTTGAATAATCTTGGTAGTACTCGTGTACCAGATGCTACATACCAAGTTTCAAGGCCATCGGCCTATTGGTTCTGGAGAAGAAGATTTTTTCAGGTTTTTACCACATATGGGCATGGCGGCCATGTTGGTCATGTGACCAGGACCATTTGAACAACTTTTCGTTCCTAAGGTCCCAGGAGGCTCTATATCAAATTTGGTTACAATCGGCCCAGCGGTTTCAGAGGAGAAGTCGTTTGAAAGTGTGGACGGACGACGGACGGACGGACGACGGACAACGGAGCCTTACCATCCTATAAGCTCCCCCGGAGCCGCTGGCTCAGGTGAGCTAAAAAGCCATCAAATATGGCTGAATCATATTTGGAATCGCAGTGATGACCGCAGACCAGAGCCTACTCACTCATTAGGGTCTGCACCTTTTCCCAACATATGCCAAGGTAATAACATCTGTAGAGTACTGAAGAGCAAAATACCAATAAGTGAACTGTATCATCTGTGGTACCCCAACCATCTTGAAAGTTCCGAGGATAGAATAGAGCAGAAATTATTTTACCATAGAATATTTGCAGATATCTGTTCTTTCAATAGCCACTTTTCCAGCTCTTATTCAATGGATGGATTCAGTCTCAAGACGTTTACATAATACTTAAAGGGGATTTGAACCTTCAGTGAGTTATAAAGGAGAAGCATCCAGAATTACTAAATGTCTGACTGTCAAGCTCCAGATAAGATGGGGTATTGAGGAAAATTCAAAGATGATTTTTCTTATTTCTCAATGAAAACATAGACCATGTCTCATCGAGATGGTTCAAACGCTCGGATCACAGCGTATGTTTTTATGGAAAAATAAGGAAAATCATCCCTGTTACCTCTTCTTTTCTATCTATCTTTCATCTCTATATTTCATCTAACTGGTCCAAATTTTAAACCTTATCCGTTTTGCAACAAATTTTTCATTTGGTGGACTCTCTTTTCACTTTCCATATGAAAAGATAGATCAACCAATGAAAATTTTGTTGCAAAACGGATTAGAGTAAGGGGACATGGCTTCGCGCAGGGCATGGCTTCGCACACCTTCAGGATTTCTTAGTATGTGCCAGTCATCAGTTGTCTAAACATCATTTCAAGGTTGTTTGTATGAAGGCTTTTGAAATAACTTTCACGTGCAATGCATCACATGCATTTTGGCACCAAATTATATAAAACATTCAGATCAAAGTCGGGACAGTTTAACATTTTTAGAACAGGCAATATTATTGATAGTACACTGTCGAAATTTGGCTCCTGAAGTGTTAATGAAATTGTCATTTGCTCTCTTCAGAATACAAAGTGCACAATCATCAAAACCTATGCCGGTTGTATAGACACCAAAGATTTTCCATGCTACGGGGTGTGAATTTTGTCCCTCAGTTTTATAAGAAAAGTCTGCATATTATTTTTAACTGTCATCCTATTTTGTCATAAGTCCACTGTAAGATTACACAGTCGAGATGTGATGGATTCAACAACAAACTGTCAGTCACTTATTAGCCAGTGTTTTAAAATTAAATGAAATTCTGAAAATCGCTGATTTTTGTCTTTCCATTTATGGAAGGAACATTGACATTATACTATTACCCTGCAAACTATAAATAAAATTAGCATATTAGCTGTTGTTTTATGGTTTTCATTTACTGGTTCTAAGGTATATAACAATATATAATGCTTCTATTTCCTGCTAGAAGAGGTGTACAAAGCCATGTCCCCATATACCCAAAATATAACGTAAAACTGCACTATATATTACCGCACGTGCTACTTATGACGTCAGGGTCTGAGACCAAATATTTTAATACTTGATTTACAGAAAGAGTCAAGGTATAAAATAATATGAAGAAACAGGCGTTATGTTTCAAGCTTTGTCAGCCAATGCTGCAAAAGTCATAAGGAAGTGTCTCCGGGTACGGTACCGTATCCCTAGACCCTGGGTCTCCAGGTACGGAACCGTACCCCGAGACTCTGGGTCTCCAGGTACGGAACCGTACCTGGAGACAGTCTTATGAGGATTGGCTCTGGGTACGGCAGTAAGTTTTCAGTACTATGTATTAAGTAGTTTTACCCATTTAATATATAGTTAATCCAGCAATATTTTTACTCCTGTAAAAATTTCATTAAGTTGCCATCTTTCTAGGGAAAATTATAATGTATTAAGTCATTTGCGTTATTCTGACTGATGTACATGTACATAAACTGCGAAAAACACGGCCGAGGTGTCGTATTTGATCGCCCGCTAATTGCTCGCCGACAATGACTTCTGAAGAATGCAAACAACTATCTTCTCGTTATAATCTGTACAAATATTTATTGAAAAGTATCCATCTTTTAAATAATTCTGCGATAAGCAATGTTCGGGGCAATGAAATACTGTCGACAAACGGTTTTAACACATCATGTCATATGCGCCAAGTAAAGTTCTCCAAGTGTTGTACGTTGCACAGCTAAATTGAAATGACATTGAGAATTTAATTGTGTGCTTATGAAGGTTATTATCACTTCAACAGATATCGCACTGACGGAATCAGGACAACTCGGACCAAACACAACTCGACCCACAAAAATCTCGGCCCAGGACCCGCCTAATATTTTTTAACTTACCGCAAGTCAGCGCGTCCCATATCAGACAACTCGCATCAAATTATATAAACTCGGTCCGGATTTATCATGAGTATCTTGCTTTTTAATTTTAGATGCCACTGAAAATGTACCGTCTGATTTCATGTTTATGCACTAACAAAATAACAGTCCCTGACACACAACTTGAAGGGATTTACGCTTTGTAAATTTAGTTTTAGCTCCCCCCCGCCAACCCCTCACACCTCAAAAAAAAATAATAATGATAATCACTAACGTTACAGAAAGACATATAATTGATTTAATGCACCTCAGCGGAACGTATCCATAGCCGCAGTCCGTCCAATTATTATTATTATTTTGGACAAAACATGCAGGAGTGAAAAACAATTATTGGTGTGAGTGCGAAAACGTCATGTTATTATTTATGCAAAATCATCACATTGTTTTGATCGCATTATCAATAATCATTTTCCCTAGCAAGATGGCGACCAAATGAAATTTTTACAAGGAGTAATTTTATTGCTGTATTAACAATATATCAAAAGGGTAAAACTACTTAATACATAGTGTTGAAAGCTTACTGCCGTACCCGGAGCCAATCCTCATAGGACTGTCTCCAGGTACGTTTCCGTATCTGGAGACCCAGAGTCTCGGGGTACGGTTCCGTACCTGGAGACCCAGGGTCTAGGGATACGGTACCGTACCCGGAGACACTTCCAAGTCATAAAAGTGTGCGAAGCCATGTCCCCTTACTCTTGGTTTAAAATTTGGACCAGCGACTGAGTGAGACAAATTATTATTGGAGCATAGTAAGTAGGTCTATACTAACAGAAAATCGGCATGGAAATGGGCATAATGAGCTGCACTTTGGAAAATAAGAGAAAAAGTAAACTGTCCGAGAATACCTAACGTCCGAACGAACCTTGTTTGACCCTTCCGATTGAGTTATCGGGGTTCTTCAGCTGACGGTGAGTCCGTAGTACTCAAACGCAGTTAAAGGAGATTGAAATGTAGCAAAAAACCTTATAAATGTTGCTAAAACTGCTCACATACATCAGTTTATCACGAAATGAAAGTAAAACAGTAAAGTGTTCACAAGAATATTTTTCTGTCGCGACAACAATGCAGAACCGCAGTGAATTAATTCGGTCCATCGAATTACCCCAAACCACCCCAAAACACCAAAAACCACCCCAAAACACCCCAAACCACCCCAAACCGCCCAATAAAAGCACCCCAAACCACCAAATACAAATCACTTGAAACCAAATTTGGTACTTTGCAGCAACTTACACTACTTTAGAAATATGTGGTAATGCTTAAAATATTTATAAGTTAGGAAAATTGATTTATATTTGCAGCTACAGGGAAAAATTGCTGTTACCAATATGAGGCTATATTTATGTATGTATGTGAATATATGAATGGTGTATAACATGCATACACTTACACATACATGTGCTGACAAACATATAATGGACATACAAACATACAAATGCGACATAATTACATACATGTACGTACACGCGGCATACATACGTATACCGCTATATTATCATCAGTGCATACAATATGCAATTCCCTTTTTCTGCACAAATAGCTCAAATTTATTTTTATTAAATAATTTTGAAATCATTAAAAAAGCATAAACACAAGGTTTGCAACCTAATTTAACCTGAAACAATATTAAGAAAAAGGGGTTTGGGGTGGTTTTTAGGCGGTTTGGGGTGGTTTGGGGTGGTTTGGGGTAATTCGATGGACCCGAATTAATTTTCGATTTCTGATTGGATAATTCTCGGTAACTCTAAATACCACGAAAGGTACACCTACGCACCGACACAACAGGTGGCACACTGTGGTGTAAGGTAACGGCGCCAAGTGTGTGCAACTATGGTTAAGTATGGCTGAGACACTTCGGGAACGTCGTTACGATATTTGAAACAGAACAGAAATGGCGTATGGTAACACAAGTTTCAGCTGAGGCCTTTCATAGATTAGATATACTTTAAGTCTTACCAAACATTAACTAGATGGTTGTACAGGGACAACTTGTCGAGCCCGCTGTTTGCATTAGTGACCTATAAGTATGCCAAGACTAATTGCTTCACTCACTTATTAGAAAGAATCCAAACAATATCATGCTTATACAGCATATTTCTTTCTTTTTTTTTAATTTTTCATTAAGGAAAACAAGTAGAAGCTCAGTTTATGACAGTTTTATCATTTCACCTTCAAGTGTGATCTTGACCTTGAACCAACCTGAACAAACATTTCTACTCATCAAGGAGAACAGTTGCGCCAAATGATTTTGAAATCCATGCATAAACATAGAAGTGATGGCTTGGACTAGCTCTGCTTATTACAATTTTATCATTTGACCTTCAAGAGTGACCCTGACCTTGGACCTACCTAAAATGTTTCAAATGACATTTCTACACATCAAGGAGAACACTTGTGCCAAAAAAATTTGAAATCCATCCATAAATGTAGAAGTTATGGCCCGGACAACATCTATGACCACCTTATCGTTTGACCTTCAAAATATGACATGGGCCGTGGATCTACCTGAACAAATTTTATAACCGCACTTCTATTCCTCAAGAAAAACAATTGTGCCTAATCATTTTGAAATCCATGCATAAATGTAGCTTTAATGGCATGAACAAGCTCAATTTATGACAATTTTATCATTTGGCCTTCAAGTGTGACCTTGACCTTGGACCTACCTAAACAATGTTTCAAATGGTACTTTTACTCGTAAAAGAGAACAATTGTACCAAATTATTTTGAAATCCATCCATAAATGTAGAAGTAATGGCTCGGACAAGCTCAATTTATGACCATTTTAAGATTTGGTCTTCAAGTATGACCTTGACCTTTGACCTACCCGAACGAATGTTTCAAATGGCACTTCTACTTATAAAGGAGAACAATTGGGCCACATTAGTTTGAAATCCATCCATAAATGTAGAAGTTATGGCCTGGACAAATTCGGAAGGACGCATGCACGAACGCACGCAGGCACGCACGTACGTTCGCACATACACCAAACTGAAGTTGTAACAACTATATCTCGCTCACTGCAAGCGAGCTCGACAAAAATGCATTGCACATTCAACAGCCGCCAGGATCTATCCATGGAGGATTTACTTTGAAATTATAGTTTGTCTGGATTCGCAGATATGTACCACCAAACATTTACTTCGATTAAAGGTTGGTCTGCATCATAATTTTGATGATTGTTTTTCTAAAGTGTCGGAAAGCACTTAGAACAAGGAAATAATAAGTTTCACTAAAAAGTGTGGCAGAGAAAAAGCATGAGATCAGTCGTTTTGCAAGGGATTCCCTAACTCTGCTTCGCACACCAGTTAGCGCTAGTTTAGTTCGCGCCAGAAATAGATCACGCGGCTGACCCCATGCTGCATTGCATTTCGGGATAGTGATAATCCATCCGCCATGCCAGGTCCTCCAGAAGAGCTCACAGCAAGAGATAAAAATGCCCTGTAGAAAATGACACCAGGAATCACCCACTTACAGACATAGGAGAAAATTATTTTTAGAACAGGAATTCCAACACATTGTTCAAGCAAAGAAAATTAGCGAGTGATAAACAAAAAATTTCAACAAAAACCGATGGTTTTCTCATTAGCAACAGATTCAGAAAAATAAGAATATATAATACTACGCAGATTCACAAAATTGGTATCGCTAGTCCAGGAACCTACCTTTAAATTCTATATCACAGGCTCGTTCCCATTGTTTTTGTTTTATGTATTTTCTGTGAACTGATGATACTGCAGTATTATCATCTGCAAATAATCTATCATGAGACTAACTATTGTCTGGTAGGTCATTTATGTAGAGCAAGAAAAGGAGTGCCAAGAACTAACTTGCGATACTGCAGCTGTCACATGTACTTTTGACGATGACTCCCCCACAAGTAAAATGGAATCCATTGTGCCTATGTGTCAAAAGTTTATAGAGTTTAGAGTAAGATTTGAATTTAATATATGCTCCATGAGTTTACAGAAAATACAGATCAAGGGATACTTTTGTCACCCTTTCTAAACACTGGACTCACCCTTGCTGATACCAAATCCTTAGTAATGTGCCAATTTTCTGAGACTTTCCAAATATTGTTTTGACTATCGGGACAATCTCATCACGAAGTTCTTTCAGCAGGACTTGTTTTTCGATCAGACAAGCTGCTCTGATTTCAAATTTGCTAAGAGTTTAAGTACTCAATATCCCAGCAGGCACATGACGTCGTAATGACGTCGCATTGACGTCAATATACGACAGTGTCATTTAGACGTCATGTGACCGCTGGGTTGTCTTTTTCAATTTCGGGCATTTCATAATATTTACACTTTATGTTTCCTGGTACATTTTCAAAACGGTTCTGGTTTTTGTCCCGCCTGCGAAGTAGAGGCGAGACATATGTTTTGCTTTTCCGGTGTCGGCGTCGGCGTAAACATTTGTCGAGTTTTTGCATTTAGCTTATTTTCTCAGACACTATAAGGACTAGCCCCATAACACCTGGGCCATGCACACACCTGGAAGAGTAGAGCTTAAAGCTGTCATCAATATTAGGGCTTGACTTACATTTTACGGTTCACTGACTTTGCAAGTTTTTGTCGAGTTTTTGCGTTTAGCTCTATTTCCCAAGAACTATAAGGGCTAGAACTGAATCATGAATCGTGAAACTTGAATCATGCATATATCTGGAAGAGTAGAGCTACAATCCATCATCAATATTAAGTCTTGACCTACTTTTTACGGTCCGCTCACTTGGCAACTTTTTGTCGAGTTTTGGCGTTTAGCTCTGGTTCTCAAGAACTATAAGGGCTAGAGCTATGAAACTTTGGTCATGCAAACATCTTGAAGAGTAAAGCTCAAAGCCACCATCAATATTGAGTCTTGATCTGCAATTTACGGTTCACCGACTTTGCAAGCTTTTGTGGAGTTTTCGTGTTTAGCTTTGTTTCTGAACTTAGTGAAGAACTATTATGGCTAGAGCCATGACACTTGGGTCATGCATACATCTTGAAGAGGAAAGCTCAAAGCCTCCAAGACCTACATTATACGGTTCACCGACTTCGCAATTCTTTAGTCAAATTTTCGCGTTTAGCCCTGTTTATCAAGAGGTATATGGGCTAGAGCCATGAAACTTGGGTCATGCCTACATCTGGGAAAGTAAAGCTCAAAGCTACCATCAATACTGAGTCTTGACCTACTTTTAACAGTTCACTGACTTTGTAATTTTTGGTAAAGTTTTCGCGTTTAGCTCTGTTTCCCAGAACATATAAGGGCTAGAACCATGAAACTTGTGTCATGCAAAGATCTGGAAGAGTAAAGCTCAAAGTCACCATCGATATTGTCTCTTGACCGACATTCTAAGATTCATTTGTAGACTTTGAAACATTGGCCTCAAGCTCTTGCTTCTTAGAAATGACAGTGGTTAGAGCCATGAAATGTGGGACTGGCATATATCTGGAATGGTGAATCTGAAAACTGTCATTAATGTAGCATCTTGAACTAGTGTTAGGTTTCACTGACCTTTCAAAATTTGCATTGTGCTTACTGATTCAGATCTGTTTTGTGACAAAGCTCCGGCAGGCGAGACACCGCAATCGGCGGAATCCTTGTTATACACAACTGCCCTAAACAAAAAACAAAAAAAAAAAAAAAAACAAAAAAAACAACAAATAAACAACAAAAAAACAAACAAACAAAAAAAAAAATAAAAATTAAAAAAGAAAGAGAAAACTGTAAAATGACAGATAGAAACTGCTGTTTCAAAAAACATTTCTTGCCACCCCTTTCTTTGCTTGTAATTAGAATGTTTTGTTTCTTATCAAAAAGTGGTGAGATTCCCTAAGAGTATTGTCTTGCATATTTGACAAGGGAGTAGAACTTGTTTTGGTTTGAATCCAGAGAGACTGCCATCTGTGTCCTAATATGTATTGCAAATATGTATAATATACTATCCTAATTTTTGTCTGAACAAGGCGCTTTAAGTGGTTAAAATGTTGTCTGTCGTTGATCTTTTGTGTATGGAAAAGTTTGTCGCGTTTTCGGATGTCTTTTATCTCCTGGGTGATCCGTGGGAGGCCTTCTTAACTCCAAACTTTTTTTTCAAATAGGAACAAACTTTGAACGCCTTGATTAATAACGGTTTTGAAAGAATTCTAGAGCTGTTCTTTAGTTTTGTCATGATGATTTAAATAGCATAAAATCAGACATATATTTTCTAAAGTTATCCCAATCAGCTATGCTATATGAAGGTACGGATCTAGGTTTCTGTGCTCGTATCATAAGCATTTGCCCTTGTTCAGTAAAAAATCTTCCCATACGCTTAAGACAGCTAGTTTATGCCTTTGTTTTTTTACACATTTCAGAAAACAGTCATTAATGTTTTCCATAATGGTAGTCTTTGGCGATGGCTAGAATTTGCTTCCTTTGCTCTAAATCTACATTTTCATTTGCAAATCACCAGTGTTTGTAATAAGATCACTTCACGTAATAAATATTATTTAAGTCCGGGACGAAACCACACGAACAAGCAAGACTGAGTATCCCCAAATTTTTCTGACTGTATGGGATGTCTCACTGAGAATCGGTTTTGTGATACACGATATAGATTAGTTTTTGACCCCTCCATCATTTTTTTTTTAAAATAATTGCCCTTACATAACATGATATCTAACAAGATTAATTAATCCTGAATCGAAATACACAATAAAATATTTTTAATGAAGATACGATTGTTTCATGTAAAATTGAAGGCAAAATTTGAAGAAATGGTACCAGTGCACTTTTGAAATCGAAAGTAGAATAGTGATTTTCTCAAGTTAAAAGTGAAAATGAAGCACATCATAACAGTATACAAAAAATCAAGGTGGTATGTCAAAAAGACTTGTCGTTATGCTTGTCGAATTTGCGGTACTACCTACACTTAATGTTTTTAAAACACAAACATAAACAACTCTGAAACTTACCCGACATATTGGGACAAAGATGCGTTCACTGTGCAGAACGGCACTACGGGTCACTGTATTGTACTGATTGTTTTATTGTATGCAGTCACTGTTGTTTTACTTTTGTTTGTCGAAGAAAAATCCCTATTGGGCTTTTTATCATGCTACTTAGTTCGACAAAAAAATAAAAATACAACTATAGGTGGACACATTGCTAGTAGACCACAGACAAGTAGACACAAAACAACAGTGAAGACCCGCAACAGAAGCACGCCTGGTTAACTATGTTTCCAAGAATGTTACGCAACGAAAAAGAGCCTATTACGAAACGAAAAAGAATCATTGTTACCAAACGACCTGGTCATCTGGTCCTCTACTTCTACATCCGCCCACTCCGACCAGAGTGTACATACTGAACATTCTTTACCGAGGCCTTGGCTTATCGATTTTGTTATCTCCCCTGTTTCGCAGTCTTACCTGTCCAATACCGGGTATTAAGTTTATATAGAAATGTATAGGGAATATTTATATTTATATGAATTTCTTATCTTTTTCAAAATATTTGAATTTTTATAACCTATATTCTGAAAGTATAATGCAAAACCTACACGATGATGTTTTTATTTTTCGAAAAAGTTAATGTTCACTTGCTTCCTTTGCCGTTTTAATTACAGACCTATACTGGCCATTTTACTTATTGGCACATGCAGTAGAATTACGATATTTTCCATTTTCAGAGCATATTTTTGATAATTTAGAGCGTTTAAAATATTTTTTATAACCTAAATTCTGAAAGTCTATAGTCTAAGGATTAATATGATACTTTTATTTTTAAATTAACAGTATGTCTTGATGCTTCCCCATGCGTTTAAAAACCGAAACTTTAATAGTTTGGCGCTGAAAACTCAATCGCCTAAGTTTAAGAAATCATGCGCATTCCTGCATTACCCTTTTGGCTGCTTTATATGAATCGGAACTATCGAATCAAAGTAACCATACTAGGATGAAATGAAAATAAGTAAATAAATAAATAAAAAGAGTTGAATCATTTTGATTCAATTTTTCTTGAGAACGAAGAATTTTGTTTTAAATTAAGTCCAGAAATTCAAAATCGAATGTCTGTCAGTGTCTAAAAAAAGGATAAATAAATAAAAGTAAAATAAAAGAAACAAAAAGGGAAAAAAACTTTGTAAACGTATATTTATTTATTGATTTGTTTGTTTAGTTATCTAAATTAACGTAAACACATTGTTTTGGACAAATTAATTTATCTCGGGAGATAATACCATTGTCATTTTAATTTGTTTGTATAGGATTATAGGCACATCGTTTAAAGCTCAAACAAGTGAAGTGGTCAGTTTTAGAATATAATTGACTTGTTTTGCTCATCATATTAATTTTGGGGACAGACTAAAGCACTGAATTTCTTGCGAATTCAGCTACTTGCTGATCACATAAAAACGCTGAACTGCTGATATACTGCATTTACAACAGTGTTATGATTTTGCTATCAGAATCGATCTTTTCAGCCATTACACTGATTATAGATAAATTATATTATTTTGCCATGATTTTTCTGTCAATTGAGAAGTTTTCAGTCGCTATGCTGATTTAATAGAAAATGTACCGGTAATATGATTTTCAATTAAAAGCGATAATTTCAGCTGATTTATTCTGATGCTATATATATATCATTATTTATACGGCCATAATCAATATTCACAGCAGTTTTTCTGATTTTACATTGTATTTAATTGTACACGATATAGCAAAAAATATTAAAGGAGGCATATCAAATGCACTGTAAGTGTGCCATTCAATATCACACCTTCGATTCTTCGTTCGCGCCTAATGTAATCGATGTCATATATATTGTATATTCGATAATCCGATCATACTCAGTCATTCACAATCACCTTTACAGCTGCGTATATATAATCGGTAGACTGTACATTAGGGCATTTGTGAGCAAGAAAGAATAAGATCAGCTAGAACAACTAAAAAGGAGAAGCCCTTCATATAAATTTATGCAGTGGTTTGACTTGAAAGGCTGATTGATATGAGCCTTCAACTAATACTGAATCGTTGTTCTTCAGAGAGATTAACAAATTACTTTTTTCTGTCTCTAGCTTTAGTTAGTTTTAGCTAAATTGTAAATTGAAATACATATCAAATTTAATAACAGTGACAAATGCTAAACTGATTTAGGCTTTTATATAATAAATTATATTTTAATTTGAATCTAATACTGCAAATTGAATGAGTTATTAAAGTGGCATAAGTAAAATGTCAAAACAGATAATTGAGATCTCTTTCTTCTTATTCTTGAATGGAATTTGCCTAATTTGCCTAATCTTACTTATTTTCTCTTTCTTTCTTTATGTTTTTCTTTCCTTAGAATTACATTTTCTGCATATAAACTGATCAAGGTATTATGATCCGCTTCGCTTTTTATTATTCTTGAGTTAAGATTCGTGATTATTATAACTTGCGGGATTAACAAAATAGTAGGGACGAGTCTGCGCTTTTGATTTCATAGCTCTTTTCATGACTACACTGCATATTTTACCCATCAATATCTAGCCTACCAAAACAGTGGAACATAGGCAAACAGTGCAGACCCAGACCAGACGGCGCAAAACGGCGTCTGATCAGGATCTTCACTATTTGGATAATACAAATAATACAAATACAAATAAATTTATTGGCATAAAACATAATACAATGCTCATAGCCATAGAAGTACATGTTTCTATATAGTAATACATATATATCCACATTTGCTGAAGAGCAAGTAGTACAGTCAGAATAAATTAGTAACAGTTATAAGACAAATGATTATTTCAAATCTTCTACGGGTCATTGACTTTTCAAACTAATCCTTAATAAACAAATACACATGTATCTGGTTAATAATCGCAATGAAGTGTGACTGATTCTTCCCTTCAACCCCTAAGGCAGGTCAATTTATGACACTGTGTCGCATTATTCTATTTTAATGATAACCGTTTGGTGCTTCAGATTATCGCCAAAGATTCTTTAATCAGATAAAAATGAGAAAATAATTGTTTCATTCAACAACAGACTAAACAGTCTGATCAGTGTCAATGCCTCAGATAAGAAGGGGTAGCAGGGATAATTAGGAAATAATCAACAAAGCATATGTTGCGACCCCTTATTAGAACTGTCTCACCGAGATGGTTCTAATGAGGGGTCACAATATATATTTTCATAAAAAAAAATAATAAAGAAATATCCTCAATACCTTCTCTCATCGCATTGTATAAAAAAAAAACAACAGAGATTTTACGCAAAATAATGGAAATATTTTTCAACTCAGTTAAACACAGTCTGGTCCAATTACATCCTGCTTATAACCATATTGATTTCTCCCCATCTGGTCCCTACCTGGATTTCGATCACAAGTCTTCTAGGGTGTCTTATCTCTGAGCAGCATGTTTCAATAAAGGGTCATTAGGGTATTATGCAATCAAAAAAGTGTCTTTCAGGCAATCCATGCAGACCATTATCAGCCGCCGCATTTGCGTTTGATATGGGTTTTCACTGCTCGCCAGAGTCCACTTGAGGAGATGCCATGCATAAATGAGTTAAGTAAGCTTTTCGAAACTGTACATGGTGTATATGGTGTTGACTATCAAAACATTTCAGCCGCGACACGACAGAATCAAGAAAGTGGCATGTGCGCCCTGGGAAGACTCAGATCAGCCTGGACATTCGCCACGTCTGATGAGAGTCTTTGCTGTCCGCAAAGAGCTGACATCCGTGGCTACCTTTAGAGCGCGCAGCGAAGACTCTGATCAGACTGCGGAAGCTGAGACTGCGCTAGGTACACATGCCACCTTGTTGGATTTGTCATGTCGCGGCTCAGTTTGTCTTTGCGGTTCACGCATATATTGGATGGGTGGATGCTCACTGATCTGAGTCTTTTCTGTGCTCGAATATCGTCCTGTTGCTTTTACTATGCTCGGCCTCATTTCATATGACTTGCGATTTTACGTCCTTTTTCAATAGTATTTCAATCATATCAAGACGATGAGACGGTGATTATGAAAAGCTGTGTCCAATGGAACCCCGTTTACGGTTGCAAAGAGTTTCGCCACAAGCGGGGCTCGAACCCGATACCGCTAGATCAGTAGGCCAGCCCTTTATCTAATGAGCTACCGCCGAGTGTTCGTTATTCGCAGGAAGCTAGCTTTGACCCTTAACTACCCTTTAAGCATACAACTTATACTCTGATCAGACTAGTCGGATGCCCAGGCTGATCTGTGTCTTCATTGGGCGCACATGCCAGTTTGTTTGTTTTGTCGTGTCGCGGCTCACATGGTATCAACGTCGACGCAAGAGTGTGCTGCAGGTTAGACCTCAAGCGCAGAAAATGACAAGAAATGGATATACGCAATACAATTGTAAATAGAAATGGTAAATATGAGGCTGTTGTCCACCCTAAATCCCTATGGAATTTCTTAACGTTATTAGTAGATTGTCCAGAGTATTGATTCAGAGTAAAGACTGAATGTGTCTAATGGTACATCTTGGTCACTGTCAATCAGCGGCTGCTTTTTACACGGTTTGTATCAATTTCTGAAAAAAGCTTCTGACGTTCAGCTCGATTTATTCACTAAGTAACAGTTTTCAGGCTGAAGGAGACCGACAGAGCGCTTCTACAATACGTCTCTGTCAGTCTCACACCGGGTAGGCGGCAATCGGAAACGCTCGTGCAATCGACGAACACAGATCAAAAACTGTTAGAAACAACGTTTTCAATTGCAAATTGTCGCCAATTTGCAATCGAAAACGTTGTTTCTAACGGTTTTTGATACGCGTTAATAGATTGTTAAGAGCGTTTTCGATTGCTGCTTAGGCCCAGCCTGATCCATCATGCAAAAAACAGCCGGGTCAGACAAGCATGCTCGGCTTACTTTTGTCTAATCTATACTGCATCACTGATGGTAATGGCGACACCCTTGAGATTCTCATACAGCCAGGTATACTCAATAAGAATTTAGCTGCATGCACAAGACGTAACTAGACCACCATTACTCACAGACTCCCTGTGTTTCCTTCTTTGAAAGGGCGTGGCGTGGCAGGAATGAAGTAATGAATGTAGTAAAAAAAGACAAGGAAGGTGGTTTCTTGGCTTTATAAACCGTAAGGCGTTACGGGAGTCTCAGTTAGGTTGAGCTAGGCTACCTCTCTGTTTCATGAGTGACTGACTCCTTATGCCTTATGGTCCGTGTAATCTTCGAGTAGTGAAACACGTCCTTAATGCTTAAGGTGGTGATAATCACTGATTTGGGGCGAAGTAAAAAATCTGCATAAAATGCTGAAAATATAACAAATCTTATTTTATTTATTTATTTATTTATTTATTTATACAATATTTAAAGAGGGTGGCACAATTAGATATCAAAGCTAGTCTACCTTGTGGCCCTCTATTAAAAACAATAAAAATATCAACAAGACATGCAGGATACATTACAATACAAAATATATACAGACATATGTACAACAGAGCAGAAAACTGATATATCGTAAAATAAATGACAATTGATGCCAAGCTCTTACTTAAAAAGAACGTCACCTATACTGTATAGAACGTCAGAAAAACATAACGAAATCTGACGAATTTAAATACATCAAAGGGCACATAAAATTTGTTCCATACTGAATGGAGCTTAAAATGCAAAGAAAAAGAAAAGGTAATTAAAAATGTATGAAATGTACACATGTATATGTCCATCGCAAAATGACGAAAAAAAATCAAGGCAAGCTGCAGTTTTGTTCTAGTACTTAACAGAAGGGTTAAATACATTTCTCTTGAAAGAGTTTAATGAATCTGAATTTCTGACAGTGGGTGGGAGAGAATTCCATAGTCGGGGGGGCGAACATGCGAAGGAGCCACTATATAGTGCTGTGCGTGACAACGGTATATATAATATGCCAGTGTCTCCCGATCTTAAGTTTAGAGAGTGTGTCTGTGACATCGGTTTTAGCATTGTGGAGATATATTCAGGAGACATATCATTAAGAGCTTTATATGTTAGTACAGCTTTATTATATCTTATTCTACTCGCCACGGAAATCCAACCAAGCTCCTGGAACATATGTGTAGATGGGATATCGAAATCAGCTTTTAGAATAATTCGTGCGGCTCGTTTTTGTAATTTTGATAGTCTTTCAATATTTGCAGTAGACGTTGACCCCCAAGTAACAGAGCCATAATCAAGTAAAGGGAGTATATACCCTTGATAAAATAATTTTTTGGACGCGTTTGGGAACATCTTCTGATAGTTGGCGGCAGTAAAGATATTTTAGAAGTAACAGCAGCGCAGAGCTGGTCTATATGGGTACTCCATTTTAGGTTTTCATCAATGTTAAGTCCCAAAAGTTTTTGATTATTAACTTGTTTAATGCTTGTGTTGTCTGTCTTAATATTCAAGAGATGTGAGCCAGCCAGTCTATGCTTTGTACCTAAAGTCATACATGACGTTTTTTGGTCATGGATATACATTTTGTTGTTTTTACTCCAGTTTTTTGCATTATTGAAATCGGATTGTAAATTGTTTTCGATAGTGTGTTTATCGAAAACAATTTACAATCCGATTTCAATAATGCAAAAAACTGGAGTAAAAACAACAAAATTAGCAGATGCCTTCTTTATGTTGTTTCTCACAATTCAGATCAAAAAATGCAGGACTTGTTGAAGTTAAAAAGGGTTTATATAAGAAAAGTTCAAAGGGTAATTTTGTGCGCAAAAAAAAAAAAAAAAAAAAAAAAAAAAAAAAAAAAAATAACCATCATTATCGAAAATGTAATAAGGTCTGAAGGCTTTTTAATTCATTATTGAGAGCATCCTAGCAATTATTTTTTTCCAATTTTTACACATTTTCAGGCTAGGCAGATAAAAACTGGTCTCGTTTGTGTCCAAATATTTGCCAAAAAAAAAAAAAAAAAAAAAAAAAACACAGTAGAGTCCATTTTCAAGGTTGAACAATTTCATTTACACACCTGTGTCATGGTCACAGTAATGTATCATTTATACTGTGAGCATGATAAAGGTATAACTGCTCTACCTGTATTTAATTAATGCATTCAGTGTACATGTACCATGCATAGTCAGACATTTGAGAAAAAGTGACTGTTTTCATCTGGTCTACCTTACAATTTGAGAAAGAGTTGGAACAAATAATTGCTTGGACGCTCTTTTTAACACATTAAAGAACATTCAGACTAAGTATAATTGAAAGAATACAGTTAATTTTCTCGATTTCTGCGCAGAAAATTATCGTTTGATCTTTCCATACAAAACTCTTTTTTAAACAGTAAAGCCCTCTATTCTGTATTCCAGACTGTAGAGAACAACAAAAATAAGAAGTCTGCAAACTTTCAGGGAGATACGTTAATTTTTTATGGGTTTATGCAGATTTTTGTATTTGCTTCAAATTACGACCTTAAAATGTTACGTTTCTAGAATACAGTAAGGGCTTTTTCTCAGCAGTAAAATTGCCAAGAGAAATGAAAAGAATGGCTTTTGTTCTGGCTATTTGTATCTTGTAGGCTCGCGACGGAACGGAATGGAACAGAGACATTTTACAGAATGGACCGCATTGGAAATATTTGTTTTCAAGAGAGGAAATAGATGCAATTTTTCCATAAAATAATATGCTTTAATAATAATTACTAGTTTAAGAAAACCAGGAGAGTCGGAGGGTACGAGGGAGGAAGTAGTTAATATTCCTGCTCAAAAAAGTATATGCTTATATTTGAAAAAATCCACGGGGGAAATGGTAATGTGATTATTACATTGTAGAATGTACAGAATAGACTCTAAAGAAGAGCTGAGTGTGTTAAACAAGACAGCTTGGTCTCTGTCTTTAGAGACTTGTCTTTTCATATAGTAGTTGTCACTTTCTTAAAAGCTTGAGATGTGGTGCCTCTCCATTTTTACCAACATTTGTTGACCAGATCCCTACGCGACAAACACACGTGCATAGTCTAAACAGAACAATTAAACATGGCATTTTCCAATTGAACTGCGCTTGCTATATCCAGACTCCGCACTTGCGCAGGCTTGATTTAGCATGCAGATATTTAGTAAGACGAGTTTTTTCACGAATAAATCCAAATTGTTTTCATTAATTAGTTTTAGGTGTATATTTTTCGCCTTTTCCTGTTGGCTTTCTGGACAACGAAGCCATTTAAAAATGGAACCTACTCTTTATTGAAAAATAAGAAACATTTTCCTTTGAGAGAAGATCCAAATCAATATGGAAGACGAATTTTTCTTGGAAAGGATAATCTCCCCTGGAAGAGGTTCGACCTTAAAGCCACTTTAAGAACAACTGCCTATATTGGTGACTGCTTCTATTTGCAGAAGCTAGACATTGATACAATGGTGATAATTATAGCATTGATATGACTCAAAGAATGCTGTTATACGTCATCGGAGGTACTTCTTTACATGCTGACATTTTCATAAGAACTTCTTTTGAAGTAGCAGGGCATTAGGTTGAACACAAATTTTTCGTCCTTTTGCTGATAAATTCTTATAAAGATCTCGTTTTATTTTACTTTATTTAGGTTATTGTTTCCAATGTTGTGTATGTGCTGATGTGTTTTGCCTAAAATTGCAACTAATTCTGTGCTTAGATCTATACATTTAATTTTATATATAATTTGCGTTCTTAATTCAATGCCCTGTTTACTAATTTTCGTTTTGAATGGTTTAATTTCCTTGAATTTAGTTTATGATTATGATATAAGGTTTCTTGTTATCAGCTTGCATGCCTGTAGGGTTAGCTGACTTGCAAATTTACGCCCTTTAAACAGTAGTTTAGTCATATCAGGACATATATGTGATAATGAAAGGCTGTGTGCAATGGAACCCCGTTTACGACTGAAAAGATTCTCGCCTACAGCGGGACTCGAACCAGGTTCCGCTATTCCAACAGGCCAGCGCTTAATCTACTGAGCTTCAAGGTTCCTTGTGCCTGTGATTTTTCGCTCTCTTTATGCGACAAAGGGTGAGCTGCATTTTATTTTTGCTGGACACAGATCCTTGGTCTGTCGCTTCTTTCCTCTTTCGTTTCAAGGCTTCTTGTATTTACATATATGTATTGATTTTGGTGACCTGTGGAGGGCGGCAGCACGTATGATATTACCTTTTTTTCTAAGAATAGTTTTGATCTTTCTTTGTATATCTTTTAACGATCATCTTAATAAAAGGTAATAATATCCCATAGCCTAACAGCCGTAGGGGCAATGGGGGTTAGAGGCCCACCATGTCTAGGGCACAGCATATGAAAGGCGGGGCCCATCTATCTCCATTCGCTGCCTTATACTTCCCTGGTTCGAAGCAGGTACCCATTTACTGCTGGATTGACAGGGAGAGTTTTCGAGCCATCGGATGACGAAACCCGGGCGCGATCTGACGATCTTTCGGCGACTGTCTGCACCATAACCGAACGTCTCTAACCTTGACCACGGCGCCTCATCTTATCTGTGATGCTTTTGTCTTACTTTAAAGATTTTGTATATATTACTCTTTGTAAAAAAACTTTTTTATATGCATGCACTGATGTATTACTCTTATAAAAATCCATAAATGGCTTATTTTGTACTATATATATATTCCTTAATTTAGATGTAGACAATGAGGAAACCTTTCTCATCTCTTCTATTTTTGTTCAAACGTGGTTCAGCAACAGGTTACTTCAATTTGTCATCGTGTCATCATATTTTTTTTGTATGATTTTATGCAATTGCTGTGATGTCACACGAGTGAAGGTTTATGGGAAAGAATTTGCATTTATAGATAGAAGCTAAAATTCAACTTTCTGCGAATGGTTTCAGCTTCGTAAAATATAAACTGGCGGAGTTGTCACAAAACTAACTGAAGTGGGCAAACCGAAATTTCGGGAGCTTTTGTGATAACACCACGAATCCTTTTACTTCAACGCAGAAAATACATATGAGTAGAATAGCATTGTTATATCTTGGTTAAACGTTTGCAGAAGGTTGAATTTTTAATTTTCAGTTGGGAATAGAATTGTTCGTCTACCGGGCGGAAGAAAATGTTTAATTTGCCCGACTTGGACTGATAGTTCCTATTTACTGGCGTTTTCTCATGATTTCACAAAAGGCTAAATTTTGTTTGTGCTAAAGAAGTTTTGTCATTGATGATATGCTGTTAGGAATTTCCAGAGGCGCTATTGTCAGTTTCCTGTCTATAATTTGTCTGGTTTTGATGTGCGAAAGAATTTGTATGACTGACAGCTATTCATGCTCATTTACTCTCAACAGCATATAATAAACAGTGTCAATCAAAATGACACATAGAAAGACTAGCAATGTATCACTGTAAGAGGAATGAATATGTACCATGTCCCTTTTTAGTAACGGAGACGTTTTCAGACTATGCTTTTAAAAGTGAACCGCGATATGACAAAACCAACAAAGTGGCATGTGCGCCAAGCTAATACTCAGATCCGCCTGGGCATCCGCCCAGTATGATCAGAGTTTTCGCTGTCCACAAGGAGCTAGCTGAGATCATTAGCCACCTTTAAAACGCAAGCGAAAACTCTGATCAGACTGGGCGGCTGCCAAGGCTTATCTGGGGCTTCGCTGGGCGCAAGTGCCATTTTGTTGGTTCTATTGTGTTGCGGCTCAAATATGTGTCGGGGATACACTTCCATGTTTGGACGCCATTTTGACGAAATGAGTGTGTGAAGTCCATGTCCGCCCCGCCCCCCTTCCCCGTGCCTCCCAACACCACCAACCACACCACCACACACACACACACCAAGTTACAGGTCACCGACAATCGTTTCATATGAGAAGAGAGGAATTACTTCAAATAAATCATGAGGACTTTGAGACAATATGTAAAATCGCTAGAGAATTGCAAAATCAACTTGTTCAAATTTTAGGACTGGTAAAAATGTCCCAATATTTAGAATAGGCGCGGTATGTACTTTTGAAAGGAGCCTTTAATAACAAGGTCATTGTCTGGGCACAACATTAATTTATTTTCTGAGAATGGTCATTAATTGGTTTGCCGATTTACATACAATGATAAATGTATGTTGTACTAAACTTTGTATCTACAATCAATGTTTTGCCCATGGAATCGATCTTTAATATGTTACTTTCGGGATACATCATGCTTTATTTCAAGACGGCAAACGCAGGCCTTTGAGATGAGATGCTACCGAAGGTTACTGAACATTTCGTACAAGGACCATATAACCAATAAGAAGGTTTGCAGAAAGATCCAAGTAGCCATTGGATGAACTCCAGACCCTGGTCAAGAAATGGAAACTAAGGTGGTTTGGCCATGTTTCAAGGTCGTCTGGTTCAGCAAAGACAATTCTATACGGCACAATTCAAGGAAAAAGAAGAAGAGGTAGACAGAAGAAGAGGTGGGAAGACAATATTAAAGAGTGGACAAGAATGGACTTTGTCAGCTCATCTACGGCAGCTGAAAACAGGACATTGTGGAAAAGGATCTTTTTGAAGTCATCTGTGGTGCCCCAACGACCTTGTAAGTTATGGGATAGGATATGATATGATAGGATAGGAAACGTTAATGTTTCTGTAGCTCTGTGGGCAGCTAGTTGTTGGAGCCCTACCTTGTCTTGGGCATAGTATACGAAAGACAGAGTCAGCCCTCTCTGTTCACTGCTTTCATCAGTCACAAATGCAAGCCCATTTATTGCTGGGTTGATGGAGAGAGTTTTACACTGGTTGACCTTCTGTACCAAAGCAAAGCGCTGTAACCACTCGGCCACTGCGCATCTAATTTCACATCGGGGTTGCTTGCAAAAAGATCTACCCAGTAATATTCAGTATGTCGCAGCATTGCGGCTGTAGCATTGTAATATATCAAGTATACATATACCTTAACATAATACACGAATACAACTGCAGTACTCTCAAACAACCAAGACATGCAAAATCTTTAAGATTCCGAATTCAAATGGCAAACGGTGAAATCCGACCTCTTTTTAGCTCACAAGTCAATACAATTAATCAAATTATCATATGACGTCGCTGTTATTCAGTGGATAACGTCGTGTCATAAAAATCATATGACAACACGTGTAATAACACTAAACGTCAATGACAACGTCCATGTCAACAATGCGTGTTCTCATTGAAATAATGTTTAGTTTGAAGTCGTTAAAATCACTTTTTAAAGGGTCATTTGTTAAACAGAATCTAAACAGAATCTTTCGCCGAAGGCGCGTTTCATAAATTTCATATGAAATGACCACTCGTGCAAGATCCTCTATTTCTACAGAGTTTTGTTGTCAACATTGACATTATTATATACGTATGAGACAAACCACAAACCATACCCTATCTCACTTCTACCGCAAAACCCAGAATAGACTTCGCAGGTTACGAGGTAGTTCATGCTAAAGCTTTTGGTCTTCACGTTACTAGATCCTTCTTTCTTTCAGATATTTTACTTGAATATTTCATTTTGCCCGATCTCTTCCTGCTTCTGTCGGGTTAAAGTAGATAGAAGGAATGTGCTTTTCTGGCTCGCAGAGTAATACAGAGCAAGTGAAACCAGTATAAACCACGCTTAAATACAATCGTGTCTAATTTGTTTTTTGATTGCTGACATGGAATTTAAACTTAAGCATATGATTTGAACATTTTAAGGAATTTCACTGAGCCAATTTTGAAAAAAAGGATGAAATTTTATTCCGTATTAATTTAAGTCAAACAATGTTGACGATTTCACCCTAACAAATTTAAAACAGTAGATACCCATTTTCTAAAAAAAATAAAGGTTGTTTTTCAATCTTCTACCCCGTTTAGTTCATATTACAAAAATATAGATTATAACTAAACTGCACAAATACTAGTGTGATCTTGTTTGCGCACATCATACAAGGTTTAAGATTAAGACAGATTTTCTCGTGATGTGGATTATTCAGAGATTCTGGAACCTATGATAATGAACTTATTGTCTGCTTACAATACTACTATACTTCCTCAGAATGGTCAATGATTGGTTGTCCATATTTGCATACCATGACAAATGTAGGTCTCGCTTGCCTTTGACTTTACGATTGATGCTTTGTTGCCTGTCAAATAGATCTAAAATGAGTCACGTTAAGGTTGTATGGTGCTTTAGAACTGTAAACACATACTGTGTACAGGCACATGTCTAAGATTTTCTCGTTTTAAGCCGAATGTCGACAATATATCTGGGTATGTGTCCATCAGCCTCTGCATATGTTTTATGTCAAAGTCTGAAGAAAATAAATTGCTATTCTTTCAGAAAGTCAATACTGTCTGCGTGAGTTACCCACGTATAAGTCAGCAACCTGAGTGTTTTAAGAAGAGGTTTTCACTTTTTACTTTTTCAACCAGTGTTACCTGATAATTTGTGAAAGATTCGCGGAAAGTATGATTGATAGGAAAGTAATCTCAATGCATTAAAGTACCTTCATACGTAAATGCATATCAGTAATGTTGTTTATTTAATCGAGTTTTTGGTCGCAAAATTACTCTTTGATCTTTTCTTACAAAAACTTGTTTAACATTGACACGTCTCGCATTTTGGATTTCTGAATTACCCTTTGATCTTTTCTTATATTACTTCCCAACACCTTTCTCACGCCACTCTTATTTTTTTTTAAAATTGACAAGTCTTGCATTTGGAATTCTTCATTAAGCAATACAGCAAATAGAAGCTACAAGCTACATCGATTTGTAGTCTCTAAACGATGTAGTAATTGGTCAACCGGATGTCCATTTCGTGATAAATTAGAGATTTTATCATCATTTCGACAGAATATTATTTGCTTATTGTCCTGAAAATCAATCATTTTTCTTCTTCTTTTGCCGTATCAGTGGTTGGTAAGTTCATTAATGACTCATTGATTTCTTACAACAAAACAATGACTTCTTGCCGTGTCAGATATGGAATGGAATCGTTTTCTGTTGTAGGTAAATGACCTTTTTAAATTATTTCAAAGTCTCTGACATAGTAAAATAGTATTAATGTCTGGTTGCTTTGTACAAATGACCCCTGATAGGGAAAAAATCTATAAGCATATAGCTTCCGTTCTAATCCCATAGCTTGTACTGATATGCTATTTGTATATATATGTATAGATGTATGTCATCGAGAAAAGCGAAATAAATATGTTTAAACCAATTGTTGTAAGGTAGGATTGCGAGAACCGGAATTCGCAGAAAAAAAAATACTGAGTTCCGCAACTTGGGTGGAAACTGGAATTTCCCGGAGAAAAAACACATAGCCGTTTGCAAGTTAAAGTCACACACAAAAATCATGGCGTTGCATCAAAGTCGATACAATGTTGATTAAGCGTTGTGTGCCATAAAGTCCTGAGATTTAATATTGAATGAACGTTTATGACCTTGAATCAACGTTGATTCACTGTTGATTTTTGCTGGGGAAGAATCATCTGTGCCCAAGACAACTGATGGTCTTCAAGTGCAAAACTGTTTTGACTGATTTATAATTTTAGTAAAATGAATTTGGGGAATCCTACATGTTTAAGTGAATACAGCATACTGAAATCATCCAAAGAATTAGCAATTTACAGCTGCTTTCTACGAATACAAATTGCGCATACCTTGTCGCCTCTCTTTTGTTCTAAAAGACACTTTGTGTTGAGTCTTTCTGAGGCAAATAAAATTAATGTTATGATTTTATTGACAATTCACATCTCGATACTTTGACGACTCGCGGCATCTGCTCTGGGTCTACACTATTTGCATGAGATAAACGGCTTTTTCATCCTTAAAAAATATAAATAATACAAATAAACTATACCAGACACCCTTGATTTACAAATGGACCCATCCAATTTATAACGGCAGAACTTCCAACAGGCATAAATGGGTCAATTTTTCTGGTGCCATTAGTCGGCTTTGGTTTGTAAGTTATCATAACACAACTCGAATATAATGTATTCTCTGCAAAATTCCACTGATAACAGGGAAAAGATAACATTATGTGATATCATGTCACTGTAGATCTGCGCTTGCGCGAATGTTATCAGGTAATGCCTTTAGGAGCGATCTTTGAAGACGATTGGCTGTATACTGACGTTGGCCGTGATAACAGCTTTTGATTAGTTGAATGACGTCACCGACTTATGTCATAACGCATTCGCAAACTGCGTTTGCTTTTCATTTGTTTCAGTCTCTTTAAACCCTGAAACCTTTTAATGGTGCAAAATAAATAGAAAACCATGTAAGTGTCTTTTGATATCAAGTTTATCAGGCGAGACCAGAAACACGTCAGACTGGCTCGGCAAGCCTCGCCATTCCTACGCTGTTTCTGGTCTCGCCTGATAAACTTGATATCAAAAGACACTAAGATGGAATTCTCTATGTAGCATTTCCTGGGAATCTGCATTATTGGGCACGTTAGGCATTATCACTCGGGATAAGCTTGAGCAATACATCGGGTTACTCGAAGATATACAGATGAGCTGCAAGACGACAAAACCAACAAAGTGGCATGTGCGCCTCCAACATACTAATATTAGCTGGGCTTTCGCCCAGTCTGATCAGAGTCTTTGCTGTCGGCAAATGCGAAGTTTGCAGCCTTCTCTAGACATGAACAATATGAGAAATTTCTCATTACTGTCTCTTGGATTCTTCGACCCTTATAAATTGGATGAGTTCTATTTCATTTAAGGGTCGTCTGATTTATCTATTTTATATCATTTTTATATAAATTGCTGTAAACTGTATCAAATAGTGTAGACCCTGATCAGACGCCGCGTTCTGCGGCAGTCAGAATGGGTCGACACTGTTTGACTATGCCCTTTATATGGGACACAAGGCACAAATCGGTTAACCGCACTTTTGTGTTTTAAAGCAAACTGTGATGTATGCATGGGCTTATCCAACTATGGTTCGAGGGCTGGATTTGGATTTTGATTGTGTCAGTTCCTGGTCTTTGCATACTTTTTACTTTTAAGATATGTTTTCTTATTGAGTAACTTATATCTTATGTCTTTGGTAGGACAGTCATGTTATTCGGCTATAAAACGGCGTTTTTTTCTATCTCTAGAATAACAACAAATATCTTAAGTCTAATACGTCTGTTTTGAGATAGGTGTTTTCTCCCGTTCCTTCGCAAGAAATTGCAACCTTTTTTTTTTTTTTTTTTTTTTTTTTTTTGGGGGGGGGGGTGGGGGGGGGGTTTCTAGGTTAGGTAACCACTCTCATAACCGAAGAAATATGGTAGTGGTTTCTGCCTTTTGCTCTGCCTTCAGATTTCACTGTGTCCTCAACTTTGCTTGTTTAATCATAGTTTATTCGTTTTTATTATCAAAGCAAGCATACACAAGAACGAAACCTGAGCGCTCGAAGTGTTAGATTTGATTAGATTAAACATATTTTATTGTACCATATAGACAAAGGGATTGGACACAAGTTATACCAAACGATTAGCTAGGCCTCTCCCTACACAGATAACAAACATATTAGAACTGTGGTACATATACAACAGTACGTTCAACTCACAAATTAAATCATAGTATCGAAAGATCTCCACAGCAGCACCAGTCACCCCGCCCCAACCCCGACACTCACATATTCCCAATTAATTGCAATTTATTACTTGACTATGTGAACCTATGTGTGTCTTTAATATATTTTAACACAGCCGAATGTATAGTTGAATCAGTTTCAGCATTTAATGCGGGATCATCATTAATAATCAAGTGCAAATGAACATTTGCAAGTAGAATAATAGAACTAAATAAACGGTTTCCTTGTTCTACATATAACAAACACTCAAAGAAATAATGTTTAGCGTTTTCATTAACAGCTCTGTTTCTTAATATTTCTTTTAAACGAAGAGAGAGTACGAGCATTTCGTATTGATTGATCAGTGTTATTCCACAATTTAAGAGTTGACGGAAAGAACGATGACTCAAATGAGCATAATCTAGCGAAGGGTATTTCAAAGTTCTGGCTATTCCTTAAATTAGCCGGGCCGGGTAGCGCAATCGGTAGGGCACCTGACTCGTAAGTCAGAGGTCCTGGGTTCGAATCCCGGTCTGGCCACATACTTTCGTTTCTCCTTCCGCTGATTCAAGAAGGGCATTTGTCAATTACTAGCGAAAGTATGTGCACTTAGTACTGGTTAACCGCTTAGGAGGTCTAAGCCTGCCCAGGAATAGTGTGGTTAGGTTAACTGACCGTCCCGACATGACCGTAGTTGTTTACCGTGGACGTTAAGCATCAAATCAATCAACCTTAAATTATAAGTCGAAGCCCGCAGTGTTCTTTTCCCCCTAGTTTGCTTCATCCTAGATATCTGATAATTTCATAATTGAGCCGCGACACGAGAAAACCTAAACAGTAGTTGTGCGCCCAGCGCAGACTCAGATCAGCCTGGGTATCCGCCCAGATTGACCAGAGTCTTCGCTGTCCACATGGAGGTAGCTTAGACCTTAGCTACATTTTAAGCACTTAGCAAAGAGTCTATGCAGACTGATTAGGTGCCCAGGCTGATCTGACTATGTGTTGGGCGCACAACCACTTTGTTGGTTTTCTCGTGTCGCGGCTCAATTATTTTTAATATGACGTCTCATTGATGCGTTAGCCTAACAGAACCTGCGCAGATAGAAAACATGCTTGTTTTTGGAGCTGCATCAGAAAGGAATGAGAGTTGAGAGGAATGAGAGAATAAAACTCGATTAATCCCCTAGGACCGATTGCTCAAAGCAAGTTTAAGCTAGCCTCGAGTTTAATCCATATAAAATGTATTGCTAACCTTGGTTGATTGATTGATTGATTGTTTTGGGTTTAACGGCCCTTTGAGACAGTATTTCAGTCTATATCGGGCCGTCTCCCAGAGAGGGAGAAAGAGGAGAAATGATAGACGAGAGAAAAATGTCTAAACAACCCCCACCCGCACCTACTGCAAGCACAGTAGGCCCTTGCCCTACAATGTTCCAAATCAGTAGGACGCCCCGGCAGCTAACCTTGGAGTTAACTTTAAACCAGCAGTGTGCAATTGGCCCTTAGTGTTTTATTCTGTTGATCCGTTCCAATTGGAAACTCCGTTTATTGTAAATCAAGCATTGCAGAGCCGGGCCGCGTAGCGCAATCGGTATGACACCTTACTCATAAGTCAGAGGTCCTGGGTTTGATACCTGGTCTGGCCACATACTTTCGTTTCTCCTTCCGCTGATTCAAGAAGGGCAGTTGTCAGTTACTGGCGAAAGTATGTGCACTGAGTACTGGTTAACCGCTTAGGAGGTCTAAGCCTGCCCAGGAATAGTGTGGTTAGGTTAACTGACCGTCCCGACATACCGTGGACGTTAAGCAACAAATCAAATCAAATCAAATTCAAGCATTGCGGTCATCTGACTGTGTAACTGAGCTGGTGTAACTGGCCACTTCGCTACATGTACCTGTTTTGATAAAAAAGGCTACATGTTTGGTACATGTTGTATGGCTTTTGTTGTTTGCTGTATTGATGTGCAGCTGCTCTGTGTTCGACTGACTTTGTCTGTTAACGAAGCTATACTGTTCAGGGGCCGTATTTTTGAAACGACTTAAGTGGTTGCTATGCTGTTGCTATGGCTAACTTTCTATGAAAGAGATTCCCTACAGCTATGAAATTTGCTCTGGAGGAACAGTCTGAAAAAGACCGTTCCTCCAGAGCAAATTTCATAGTTGTCGGGAATCTCCTTCATAGAAATTTAGCCTTAGCAACAGCATAGCAACGACTTAGGTGGTTTTTGTCTCGCCTGCGAAGCAGAGGCGAGACATATGTATTGCTTTTCCGGTGTCGTCGGCGGCGGCGTCGGCGTAAACTTTTGTCGAGTTTTTGCGTTTAGGTCATTTTCTCAGAAACTATAAGGGCTAGAGCCATGAAACATGGTACATGCATACATCTGGAAGAGTACAGCTGAAAGCCATCATCAATGTTGAGTCTTGACCTAGATTTTACGGTTGACTGACTTCGCAATTTTTTGTTGAGTTTTTGCGTTTAGGTCATTTTCTCAGAAAGTATAAGGGCTAGAGCCATGAAACTTGGGTCATGCATACATCTGGAAGAGTAGATCTCAAAGCCATCATCAATGTTGAGTCTTGACCTACATTTTACGGTTGACTGACTTTGCAATTTTTTGTCGAGTTTTCTCGTTTAGGTCATTTTCTCAGAAAGTATAAAGGCTAGAGCCATGAAACTTGGTACATGCATACATCTGGAAGAGTTAATCTCAAAGCCATCTTCAATATTGAGTCTTGACCTACATTTTATGGTTGACTGACTTTGCATTTTTTGTCGAGTTTTCGTGTTTAGGTCGTTTTCTCAGAAACTATAAGGGCTAGACCATGAAAATTGGTTCATGCGTACATATGGATGAGTTAATCTCAAAGCCATCATCAATATTGTGTCTTAACCTACATTTTACGGTTTACTGACTTCACAATTTTTAGTCAAGTTTTCGCGTTTAGGTTTGTTTTTCAGAAACCATAAGGGCTAGAGCCAAGAATCTTGGTTCATGCATACATCTTTGCTGTTTTAGCTATGTTTTGTGACAAAGAGCCAGCAGGCGAGACACCGCATTCCGCGGAATTCTTGTATAAATACGTTTCTGTTTCTCCATTTCTGTCGGTGTCTTTAAATAGCGCGATGTGCTTTGTGATTGTGACCTTTCCGGGCGCTGTATTATATATTTTATGACGTTCAATGTCAATGAATTTTATTTTTCGCTGTCCGCAAGGAGCTAGCTTTGCATCTTAGCTACTCTTTGAGTGAACAGCAAAGTCTCTAATCAGATTGGGCTAATGCCCAGGCTGATCTGAGTCTTTGCTGGGCGCACATGCCACATTGTTGGTTTTGTCGTGTTATGCCACGCGTTTTGCCAAGCAAAGGCGTTTCATATGTAAATTTGTTACATTTTTCTCATCGCTCCCTACGTCTGAGATGCTAATGAAATAAACCATGTTTACAGACATTCTTTTGTGTAACCTCGTGGTTATTAAAGCAAAATATTCCATTGACATTCTTAACCCTAAAAGGCACATCTATGTGTAGCCAAAATAAGTTCAGTCTGCGCAAATAAAAGTGTACATGTATTTAAAGTATTCCTCAAAATTATTGACAGTTTTTCACAAAGTAAAAATTGGGCAATAATAGTTGACAAAGTACAGACTTTATATCTTTGCTTCATTGGTAACCAACATAACTTTGTGAATGTTTGAATGTTTTAATATATTCATATCCTTATTTCCCTCATTTCCAATGAGATAATCTATTAATTCTAGCAAAGGTAGTATATCAAAACATAGTCAAATTCAAGAGGCATAGCTTTACAGGGATGAACCCATGCTCATATTTACCAAACACAAATGCAAGAAAATGCTTCATATTGCAATGTTTGCAATGGTTCTAAAAGATATAGATGGTATGGCAAACAGTGTAGACTCTGATCAGACTGCTCCAGGCAGTGTGATCTGGGTCAATACTGTTTGCTCAGACCTATTTGTCTCACTATTTAATCTTTCTTTACAATATAGTGCATGTTTGATTCTCTGCTTTAAGTAAATGTCCAAATTCTCCTTTTCTCCTGACAAGGATAGTTAATGGCACATCAAAGCGGTGTACTCATATATAATTATGCCATACAAAAGATGCCGCGCAAAGGATGGCGATGATATTTCATTATCTTCTTTTTTTAATCTGATTGTCTGCTCTTATAATTTGATGAATTTATGCCTTTTGGTAAAATAAAAATGATTTGGTTTTCAAATGTCATATGGCTCAACTTTTGAATCGTGGCATTTCCAGTGATTTTATTAGGAAAGATATTTATAAATGGTAGGCGTCGATAACTGCGTTTTTTTATGTTGTTTTATTTTTATGATTCTATATTCATTTATTTATTTATTATTATTTTTTTAGCTTAAACACGGAGACAGTCTAGATTGATAGGATGCTTATATCAAATAATTGAGCCGCGACACGACAAAACCAACAAACCGGCATGTCCACCCAGCAAAGACTCAGATCAGCTTGTCCATCCGCCCAGTCTGATAAAAGTGTTCGCTATGCGCTTAAAGGGTCTAAGCTAACTCCATGCGGACAGCAAAGACTCTGATCAGACTGGGCAGATGCCCAGTCTGATCTGAGACTCCGCTGGGCGCACCTGCCATTTTTTTTATGTTTTGTCGTGTCGCGGCTCAATTATGGGTCTCACTGATAAGCCAGGTCATTAGTTGACGTCCAAAAAAAAAAAAAAAAAAAAAGGGGGGGGGGGGGGGGGGAAAGACACACGGACGGAAAAATGGATCAGCACACTGTCGATAGCAGACACAGTCAGTGTAACAAAGAGAAACCTCAACAGAAGCACCTCCTTAGAACGGTCAGTAGCAGAAAAAAATACGGTAATTTTATTTAGTATTGGGACTATTGGGACAGATAATTCTGAGCAAACAGTGCAGACCCAAATCAGACTGGTTCAAAAAGGGAGCAGTTTGATCAGTGTCTACAATGTTTGCCAATCCATATGTATATTTTGGACGCATCACTGCATTTTAAAACCAAACTGTTCTATTTTAGACAATTATGGTAAATTTTTTAAGTGTCCCATTTGTAATTATGAAAGTGGCCTATAAGAATGGAGTGCATACTTCTTTCATTATAGGCTTTTTTGCTTAAAAGTGTTAAAGTGTTTTTTTGCCGGCTTTCAAAATGGCAAAATGTTCAGTTATTATTTTTCTACCTATGAAAATAATCAAAGTATCACTCGGCCAGTATGACTACAAACTCACACCTGGATTGCATCAGAGAGTATGCTTTGCCAAAATGACGGTATTTGATTAGACCACGCTGCTGTTAAGATTCTTATATAAAAGTGAAGGATGTTTCCGTTTCCTAGTTCATGGGGAAAAACTACCACGGTGAGCGGTCCCATACATCATTTTTCATGCAAGCTGAGTCTTCCAGAAAATTTATTTAGTTAAGTTATGAATTTCATTTTTCTGAGGTTAATCGAAGTACATATATATTTCCGGACGACTAGCCGGCAGCTTCTGTTTGTATTGGCTATTAGTCATAATTAAGTTGATTACTGAGTTTCTCAACTGTATTTATCTGTCTAACAGCAGTCTACAGGGAAATTTTATAAAGCAATTATTTCATTTGACAGGTCGATGCTGACCTATTTGTCTGCTACTTCTAACCAAGCATGATATGAATCATCTCGAGGGAAAGCATGTATAAAAGTGTATGCATATGCATAATATGAGCCGCGACACGAGAAAAACAATAAAGTGGTTGTGCGCCCATCGCAGACTCAGATCAGCCTGGGCATTCGCCTAGTCTGATGAGAGAGCGCTTAAAGGGTAGCTAAGGGTCTAAGCTACCTCCATGCAGACAGCGAAGACTCTGATCAGACTGGGCAGATGCCCAGGCTTATCTCAGTCTGCGCTGGGCGCACAATCACTTTGTTGGTTTTCTCTTGTCGCGGCTCATATTGTTTTAATTCTGGTTTATTAGACTGGTAGAGTTTCTAGCATCTATTTCACTTTAAGAACTGTTAGTAGGACAACACGCATCTTTGGAGTTTAAATAAACTAGGCCAGGTATTCAGGCAAGCAATGTAAAAAGACAACCCTACACCCGCCCTCAAAACCAAAAGGGAATGAAGCACACACACAAATCAAGCACAGTAAACCAAAAGAGCAGCTCTTCACCAGACACGTGGTCATTCAGCTACTCTTATTAAAACAGCAGCTACATCTATTTTACCTACGTTTTGCCCACCTGAGCCTTTTGGCTCAAAGGTGAGCCTATAGTATAGCAAGGCCTCTGTCGTCCGTCAGTCCACATTTTCAAACATCTCTGACACCACCGAACCAGTTGAAGCCAAATTTCATAAGAAGCCTCCATGGGGCCAGGAAACGAAAGTTTGCTCGCGGGATTTGGGTCACATGACCAAGCCGGTAGCCACCACGCCCATTTGTGGAAGAACCCTTCAAAGTTTTGCTTTTTATAACCAAAAAGACAATACCTTGAAACTTGTATGTAGCTTTGGGGACTCCAGCCCATTATCGCTTGTTCAAATGATGACTGTAGGTTGACCTTGACCTAATTTATGGAAAGGTCAACTTTGGTACGTTATGCTTTTAAATGGGAAAATACTTGAATAGCGAACTTCTCAGTTAGTATTTAAGTCTAATGTATGATATTTGGTAAATATGATTAACTAAATGACCAAATAAAGATGTAATGTTGCTAAAGGTCAAGGTCAGTCTTTTACCTTTGTTCAAGGCCAGTGAGTTTTTTTTTCACAAACATCATCTCCAATGGGCCCATTGAAGCCATTGAATGGGGGCTTAAACTAGTTCTTCTGAATCCAAATCTCGCCCTCTGCTTCTGCGGTGGTTCGAAACGTTCGGTCCACGAGAAGGTTTCCTAACCCATCGATGAATCATCATAAGAAAAAAAATCATGGATAAGACCTATGCTGAGCCAGAGATGAGAACTTAACAGACACAACGTATTGCGACACCTGGAGATCCCTGGGGTGTCAAACAACACGACTGAAATACCCCACCACTGAAATACCAGAGCCTCTGTGAAGATCGAAAGTCGACCTCACGGCACCTCATTAAACGTGAATGAGAATACAGGTAAATAACGTCGACCAACAATACATAAAATCATAAGACACTTACGCAAGTTAGAAGATATATATAGTTTGTCCACCTGTACAACCGACGATCCGTGAATTCTTTCCTGTATAACCGGAAAAACTAGGTTCTAGTACGAACTCTCATACTGAATCAAACATAGTCTACTTTTTTCGTTTCTTAGTTGTGTTCCTTGGTTCCAAAGGATATAATTGAGCCGCGACACGACAAAACCAAAAATGTGGTTGTGCGCCCAGCGCAGACTTAGATTAACCTGGGCATCCTCCAAGTTTGATCAGACTCTTCGTTAAGTGCTCAAAGGGAAGCTAAGGGTCTAAGCTACCTCCATGCGGACAGCGAAGGCTCTGATCAGACTTGGCGGATGCCCAGGCTGATCTGAGTCTGCGCTGGGCGCACAACCACATAGTTGGTTTTGTCGTGTCGCGGCTCATATTGTTCAGAACTTTTCCATAGAACTCTCTTGTTATGCCCGACCATTTCAATCACCTTCAATATGGTTCATACTTTCGAGTATAGAAATATTAGGGTCGAGTCGGGTAACTTCGGACAGCGGGTAAATTCGGACATACCATTGCAAACAGTGAAAGTCCAGATGAGACGGCTCTCAATGAGCCGTCTCATGAGGATTTTAACTGTTTGCCCAGTTAATTTTGTTTTAATTCCAAAGAACTGACATATAAAGGAAACAATATCACTGTCCGATGTAACCTGCTGTCCGAATTTACCCGACTTGACCCTTATCTGTTACAGTCTGAACATTTCAATGCTGTCTACGTCTTAGAGAGTAATATAATAAACCATGTAATACAAATTTAGAAGTTAAGCCTGTTTCTTATTGATATGCAAAATATGGTCTTTGCGCAATGCCAGACACTTAATGAAATACATCAAAGCATCATAAATATAATTTTGTCGCTCTTAGTATTTCTAAGAAATAATTTTGATGGAAGCGACCTTTAATTTTTTTAATATAAAAGTATTTCAGTGCCTTTGCACATCGTAACATAAAGATCACCAGTTCCAGTTTTTCAAATTGTCGTAACAAAATATGGTTTTAAACTTTTGATATTTGAGCCGCGACACGACAAAACCAACAAAGTGGCATGTGCGCCGAGCGAAGACTCAGATCAGACTGGGCATCCACCCAGTCTGATCAGTGTCTTCGCTTTCGGCATGGAGGTAGCTTGGACCTTTACCTACCCTTTAAGCGCACTTTGAAGACTCTGATCAGACTGGGCGGATACTCAGGCTGATTTGAGTATTCGCTGGGCGCACATACCACTTTGTTGCTTTTGTCATGTCGCGGCTCATTTAATTTACCATTAGGTCCTTCAGATCGGCTGATTCAGTTTCGCGGTCTGTGTTGTGTCTACTGACAAGATGCCAGTTAAAACCTCTTTTTCTGGCTCTTTAGGCTCAATCAAACCATAATGGGTAAATCTGAAAATAAAATTCTCATACCGACGGTAAAGGACATAACCGTATCTCATTTTAGGTGTCTGGGGCCGTATTCATAAAGCCACTTAAGTCGTTGCTATGCGGTTGCTAAGGCTAAATATCTATAAAGGAGATTCCCTACATCTATGAAATTTGCTCTGGAGGAACAGTATTTGTAAGACTGTTCCTCCAGAGCAAATTTCAAAGTGGTAGGGAATCTCCTTCAAAGAAATTTAGCCTTAGCAACAGCATAGCAACCACTTAAGTCATTTTATGAATACGGCCCCTGGATACACCGCTGTTTTTAAGCCACCTTTGCAAAGGGGAATGACTTGCAACTTGATGGTTGATTGTAAATAATTAATCGTGCAGTTTCTCAGAGCCTACAGTATTCCGGCCCATTATACACCATGCAGCGAAAGGAGAGGGATGGTCTCCGCCTTTCATCTGCTGTGCCCAAGGTACAGTGGGTCTCAAACCGTCACTGCCCCTACGGCTATTAGGATAGGGAAACCTTTACTTTTTTCTTGCTCAGTTTAACTGAGTATTAATTTTTCTCTGCCGATGAATATTAAAATGCCAACATTAGAAGAGAAAAAAAGCATGCTCAGCTGAGTTGAGCATGAAAAAAGATTGATAACCTCGGGTCAGGTCTGAGAATATGGACTGGAAATACTTGATACCATTCGCGACACCCGACCACTAGATATTTCTGTACGTAAATACTGGTACATTTCCATTTCTGGCATAGATGAATGGATGACTTGAGATTTTACGTCTTTTTCACAGTATTTCAGTCATATCAGGACAATGGGAGGATGATAATTAAAGGCTGTGTGCAATGGTATCCCGTTTACGGTTGGGAAGATTTCCGCCACCGGCAGGTCTTGAATCTGGAACCGCTAGATCAGCAGGCCAGCGCTTAACCTACTGAGCTAACGGGGCTCCTCTATTTCTGGCAGACAGGAGGACAAAAATCCTTCTCTATCAGATGAGTCTGTAATATGATTTGTTGACATTTGGAACAACAGACATGGAATAAAAGATAAAATATAACAGAAATAAAAAGATAAAAAGCAAATCCATTTTAAAATAGGTTATTGTTGCATGTCTGTGTACCATAAAAAGTCTAATTATTGGAGCAGACAGGTCTGAGTGAATAGTGCAGGCCCAGATCAGACTGCCCTGCTCCGGTTATTCACTATTTGTCGTTCCTTCTGCATCTTTTGGGCGTATTACCATATGATTACTGCATTGTAAAACCATACTGTTTAATGTTTAGGGCAGTTACGGTAATTGTATCGGTGCCCCAATTTTTAGAATTTTGGCGGTGATCTGAATTTCGCTCCAATTACCCGACACACTTAGAAACAAAGGAATCTATTACTGATTACTGCTGTCTCGGTTACTGTTTTTACCATGCTTCAAAAAAGCGGTAACTTGTAGAATGCGCGAAAAGGAAAGACTCAGATAGTCCGCGCAGTCTATTCAGAGGCTTCTCTTTCGCATCAAGAATCGATAGAGTATATTGAAAACAAGAAACATCTTTAAAAAAGATAATTGTCGAAGATGCGGAAGATCGAAAACGCGGTGCGGTTATGGCTTTCATACCAGACCTTTAAATACACGATTGGAAATCTCGAGTGCGCCTGATCTACGGCTGCTCAAACGGGTCATGAAATTTGCAGATACACTTTTCGTCATTCGTTATTATTGAATAATACAAGTCTATCCGCAAATAACGGCGATTAAATTAAAAAGGAAACGAAGCCAAAATAAAGTTTATATTCATAAAACGTCATTTTAAAACTGTTTCTTTTCACAAATGGTAGATTGTGTTTATTATCCCCCATACAATAAAAACCCGGATGCAGGTCATGCATGCTCTGATATGTCTACGACAAATAAGACTTCCATTATCTTTATCTGCATGCCGTCAGGTCTCTCATAATTCACTTTATTACTCTGTCCCAATTTCAAGGGAAGCTATATTTCAAAGTGAACAGGAACATTTACAGGGGAGGCAAATCCTTCCAATAAGAATGTTTGCCCCATTGGATGTAGGACTTCTTATAGGAAATAATGTGCTTTCTTGGAAAACTTTTACTTTTGTCCCCTTTTGACAGGTTTCGACGCCCTTTTAATCGATTGTGTGGTACACTATAAATTCTCAGTTACACTTTGATTTCTCCGACACACAGTACCAGAAAATGTCTAAAGGCCTCTTCTCTGAGGCATGTTGTTTTTGTGTGGAAATTGAGTTTTAGAACCTACGTGGTCTTTAAGCCTATTTCGGCGGACCGTTTCAGTTTCGGCGAACCAGTACTTAACGCATTGGCTCCGAAAGGGTAAACTATTTGCTTATAACTGGCACAGTGAAAGATAATTTTATGCAAATAAAAGCAACTGTTTGCTATCAAGATTATATGAACAAACAAGAAACATCTTTAAAAAAGACAATTGTCGAAGGTGCGGCAGATCGAAAGCGCGGTGCGGTTATGGCTTTCATACTAGACCTTTAAATACACGATTGGAAATCTCGAGTGCGCCTGATCTACAGCTGCTCAAACGGGTCATGAAATTTGCAAATACACTTTTCGTCATTCGTTATTATTGAATGAAACACGTCTATCCGCAAATAACGGCGATTAAATTAAATAGGAAACGAAGCCAAAATAAAGTTTATATTCATAAAACGTCATTTTAAAACTGTTTCTTTTCACAAATGGTAGATTGTGTTTATTATCCCCCATACAATAAAAACCCGGATGCAGGTCATGCATGCTCTGATATGTCTACGACAAATAATAGATGGCTCTATACCGAAAAATTAATGCAGCCATTCAGTGGTCCGAAAGTGCTTTGTTTAACGTTATTTCCATGAATTCAGTGATCAAAGGGTACCATCATTTTCAAATAGTTACCAAATGGTCTTTTACTAATACACCAATAGGCTTGACGAGAATGCCACTGAGTACCTCGGAAATAAGTTTCCATAAAAAAAAAAAAAAAAAATAATAATAATTATCCGCCGGAGCTGGCTAAAAAAGCTATTGAGTCAAAAATCAAAATTATTTAGGCAAACACTATTTGTTGTTGATATTTAACAGCAGAGATTCCTTACAGAATGAGAAATTGACATATTTATATTTTTCCACATATCTACAAAGATATTGTCCTGAACGTTGTCAAACCACGTGCCCTTTGTCTTGCTAAGTATGCATGGTTTACCAGTTTTAAACCCAGTTTTCGGTAACTTTAATACAGAAACGAATCTATTACTATGACCAGTAAGTGTAAACAAGAATGTCCAAAATATATTTCGCTGAAACTTTGTTTAACGCCGGTTATAAAGTCGAAATACACGGGAACAGGTGAGTCCGTCGGAATAGGTCAAACAAATGTAGTTTACCATATCTGGAGAAATAAGACATAAAGCCTTTCTGATAATATGAAAATCTTGCCCCTAGAAACGCTTTGCAATGTGTCAGCGGTTACTTCTATTGGTTTTCATCTCGTATCGGAGTCTGATTGCCATCGCATCAGGTGGATAGACCTCAATCACAGTTTCAGAGACGCTGTAATAATGTCTACAAGGTAAACAAAGTCGCGGAGAAGCTCTAGAGAAAGCTATATTGTGATATAGATAAAATGTTTTAATTAGTTCTTTCTTTTCATTTAGTATTGCCGACGGATTACTTGTAAAAGTGAGATTAATTTTCCCCGTCTGGGCCTATGCGTTAAAAGATTAATGAAGTTTTAAGGCAATTTGTATTTTTATGTAGCGGTTATTGCTACAGAATTGTTATTGGAAACTTGTAATATTGCGGTTTAGATGGTAAAATTGTATCATGTTTTATTAAAAAGCTTTAAATCTTCGAGTGATATGCAAAAAGAAGATATTGATAAAATCTGATATTTCTTTGGAATGAGATTCTGAAATAACCGTGTTTTATGCGAGATACTCAAGGTCGTAACACAAGGTGAATCGATACGCCTTCAGGGGAAGCAACTCTGCCTTTTTCATTTTGCCTCGTTTTCAAAAGGGTTCAACCCTTAAAGGAAATAATTTGCTCCTTAGGAGCAAATTCTTCCCTTTAAGATTAGAACCTTTTCTGGAAAGGCTATCTTGTCCAGGGAAGTAATTAGGTACTCACAAAAATGTGTCTCCTTTTGGAAAACTGAGGGAGAAAAAAAGGTTGCCATAATATGTTAAGCGTTATTTCTTAAAACATATTAATATTACTTTTTTTTAATATTTACATTTATTTTTTAGATCCGTTTGCGTAGAAATTATTGTCATGTGTATTTGTGGTTAACATCTTTCTTGTGCTGCGTAAATAATAATCTCGGATTACTTGTCGAATGAAGGATATACTTCAATGTTGCATAAAGTGAGCTGAATAAAAATGGAGTTTCAAACTTACAATTCAGTGGAGAAAGAAGTGGCGGATTTATTCAAAACTTACCCGGAGGTTTGTGAGGATTACGTCGCGAGAAATGCCGATGTCAGTTTGATTAATAAATGGCTGAAAACGCACGGCTTTCTCAATTTGCAAGATTTAGTAGAACAAAAAGAGCGGTCACTTTCAAATGAGAGTGATGACCTTGACCCGCTGTCTCCTAGGGAACCAAAGTCAGCTGACGGGTTCTTCTCCAAACACGGTCGTAGTAATTCCAAGAAATACTTGCGACACGATTTTGCAAAATCTAAATATAGACACATGTTTCGAACTTATGAACCGACCTCAAAGTCAGAATCAACTACAACAGACCCAAGAAGGGGTAGTTTGAAAGAAATGCGTATGTTTCGTTCTTTGCCCCCTAATTCGAGCAATATGTTAAGCATACTCATCCAGTCCAAAGTCCGTCTCCCTCGCTACCCCAGTAAAGACATTGACAAAAAGAGAGAATTGAGACATCACAATGAACGGGAATTTTTCATGGAAATAGTGAAAGATATATCAAATGACCTTGACCTTGGAAGCTTAAGTTCCAAAATTGTGTCGAATCTGAGTGTTTTAACGGACGCGGACAAGTCTTCTATTTTTGTAGTTGAGGGTAAAAACAATAATAAGCCGTCTTTAGTGTCAAAAATATTTGACGTACATTGTGGAACCCATATTTTTCCTTCTAAAAATACGGATAATTGTATTCGTGTCCCCTGGGGAAAAGGGATTATTGGATATGTGGCAGAGACTGGAGAAACTGTGAACCTGCTCAACGCAAGTCAGGTAAGTGATGTTTTATCCGTATACTGTTTATTATGCTATATTTTGTCCCGTCCCATGATGCGTCCAGTCCCGTGTCCCCTACGGCCTGACCTGTCTCCTAGTGTCAGTTTTGTTCCATTTTGTGACTAATAGTACCTGTCCTGTCCCTTTTTTGTCCCCTTCCGTGACTGTAACGGCCTGCCTGTCCCGCAATGTCATTTTTCCGTTCCGGTCCTTCTGCGGCATGTCCCGTCTCGAGATGCTTTTTTCCCGTCCAGTGTCTTCTACGATCTCTGTCCCGTCTCGGATTTTAGTAAATTAATCTCCATCCCGCCCCATAGTTTAGTAGGTTTAGTGTCCGGCCCGTGCCGTAGTACATGTAATGTTCCGTCCCGTACTGTAGTGTTTGTAAAATAAAAAAAAAGAAAGAAAATCCGGAACGTCCCATCCCGCCGCACCGTTTAAGTAACGACCGTTGTATTGCCAGAAGCTGATGAGTAGTTTAGATTATTTCATGATACGATCTGCCTGGACATATACAGTCAGCTTTCGATATCTCACAGTGAAACTTCAGCACAAAAACTACTGAAATCTCAAAGTAAATTTTCTGGTTCCGGAATTTTTTTCTAGATACCACTGGAGTAGTTTCGGAAAACAGGAGTTGAAACATAAAGAAAAATAGGCAAAATCTCCAAACTATATTCTTTAATATATGAAGGCACTTTGAGATGTTTGAGATATCGAGATTAATTGTATGTCTTTGCAGGGTATTCCAGTAAATCAGTTTGAAAGAACAGTCGATAAATTGGGTGTTATACGAGTATGTGGTTTCTAAGTCCTGTAATATTACATGGCATTTTTAGGAAACTTAAACTTTATACATTATTTTAACGTTCATAAAGTAACATAAGATTTAATTTACTTTCCAAATCAATTGAAAAAAAAAGAGAAGTTTCCAATGTCCTTCGAACAGAAACGAAACATCTTGCACCTGAATTACACAAGACTGATTTACATATCTGAGGTAATTTAGGAATGGGGAACCCCGCCTTATTGCCAAATAAATAAGTACTTAAAGCGTATGCTTATTGCAATTTTGACAGTTTGACCAGTTTTTAAAACCGCTCTGCATATTTTATTAGCGCAAAAAACCCCGCTACGCCATTGTGAAAGCAAGGTAATCTTGATACATATAGTTTATTAATCGTCCCAGATATTGGATTTATGAACCGAGGGAGGTTTGAGGATCCGATAAAGAAACGAGTCCGAAGTCCGAAGGACTCGTTTATCGGATCTTCAAACCTACCTCGGTTTATAAATCCAAAATCTTAAATGGGACGATTCCATAAACTGTATATTACATTCGTATGCCTTAGATTTATAGAATATTTCCCTCTGTTTTTATGTTTTCAAGTGTCCTTCCGAGAGCCTGTACACAATAGCGCGCAAGTATATATACATGAAAACTGAATTACTTTAACCGCCATTTTGTTTTTTGAACGGGCCAATATTTGTTATAATAAGAATAATATACTGACCAGTGGAACCTGCATCAAGCCTTTACAATCATCGTCTGTCCGGTTACTGGTCCTGACGATCCAAGGCTCGCTCGATGAAAGTCTGTAATGAGCTGGATGATACGTTTCTTATTGCACATTGTGGAGCGTGTATTGTAAAATGCAGTGCATTTCCACATAAATGGCATTTTCGTAAAATCATTCATATCCGAAAGCCATAAATAGTTTGTTATAGGTTTGTTTAGCGTCTGTCAAATCAAATCAAATCAAATCAATTTTATTGGTATAAAGTCCAGTCAAAGGACTGTCACCAGTCACATGTATACAATAACACAAAATACAATTACACTTGCAAACAGACCCTTATACAAATATGTTATCAAGTTCTTAACCTATAATCATCAAATAACCTATAGCCATCAAATCAATCATTTAAGCTGGAAAGGATGTTCATAAGATATGAGAAGGGCAAACCTGCAGAGCATCCTACACCACTGTGCAGTATGAACCGCAACTTTGCCCTTCTACCATCCACAGGAGCAGCTTGTTTAACTTCTTGTCTGCTACTGACTGTAATAAATATGATTGTCAGATCGACCTAGATACTATAATTTGCATGTTTGTGTTTAATAGATCCAACTATTAAAATTGACAATTTTCAAAGTCAAGACAATTCCCAGTCGCAAGTAAAATACTCCTGCATATTTGAAGAAATATACACAACTATTTGACTGCCAAAGAGAAGAGTGTCAACATCAAAAAGAGTGTCAATATCCATCACATCATGCATTATCAGCATTTGTTCTATTCAAGGCATTAATACTATTACTATTTATCAGTGTGTCTCTAGCTCTAAACATTTTGCAAATATTTGTTATGCATATATAAGCAATGTCATAATCTTTACATTCCATTATAAAAGCAAATTTCTCATCTACATTTTTACTGAAAAAAGATGGAACAATTTGTACTAATTCATCAAAAAATGTATTTCTATATGCTGAAAGTGAACCACATTCCATAACAAAATGTTTTTCATCTTCAACAGACATGTTACATAAAAAACATTTCCTTTCGCTCAGTATAGTCTTTCTATGCCTACCTTTTTCAATATGAAGGTCGTGAGAGCTTATTCTAAGCTTGGCAAAAGTTGAGATTTCATTTCTTGATAACTCATTAACAAACAGATAAGTTTCCCTTTCATAACACGTTTTGAATGTTCTGTAAGTTCTCAACTTATTACCATTGGGCTGATTTTTACTGTCATCATGAATTTTATCTTTCCAGAATTGAATATAGGAGTCTTTCAGTTTATTCATTACTGCATGTACTAACCGTTGTTTAGAAAATGTGTTCTGATTATTCCAGAGATGAGAAAAGTTAATATTATTTAAAAATATCTTAAATTTTTGGGCAAAGCCTTTGGAAAAATTCATGCTATCTTTATATGCCTGATAAGCCAAAGAACTTTCTTTCAAATTGACAAGGTGCACCCAAAAGTTTGTAGATGCTTGTAAACCATAAATTGCTATTGGCAAGACTCCTAAGTCTGCTCTAACAGCATCATTTACTGAGTATTTATGAACCCCCATAACATTTTTAAAGAACTTTAGTTGAGTTTTTTCAGGAATAAATAAGTCATATCTGTTTTCCATCTGAGTCATTCCAGGTTTATTAATAAGAGAATCAAAAGACCATACTTCACTTCCATATAAAAGAATTGGCTTCACACACTGATTATATAAAGTAACATATAACCCTGTATTCATGTTGTCTGACATAAGAGCCTTTCTAATACAGAAAATGGCTTTAAGCGCCTTATTGCAAAGATACCTTATTCCTTGTGTAAAAACACCAGAAGACCTAAAATGTATGCCTAAATATTTATATTCATTTACATGTTCCAGCAAATTATTTCCATATAAAAAATTGTAACCCTTCAAGACTCTCCCTGCTTTATTGAATATTATGATTTTTGTTTTATCTATATTTACTCTTAAATTCCACTTATTACAAAATTCTTCTAATTTATGTAGAAGAGTTTGTAATCCATTAGCAGTTTTAGATAAAAGTACAATATCATCCGCATACATCAGACAAGAAATGTTAACTCCACTGTTGCCTAGCGCTACTGGGACACATTCTTCATCGAAACATTTTGTCAAATCATTTAGATATAAGGAAAAAAGTGTGGGGCTTAGTACACAACCTTGCTTAACCCCAATCTTAGTTTCAAAAGAGCTACTTAAAACATTTTCTGTCTTAACAGAATATACGTCTGTTGTTATCTCAAGATCATAAAAGGCAACTCCAGCGGTGTTTTATAGCTACAACTGCAGTGGAAAGAAAAAGCTGAAGAAAGTAGTTCTAAAAGCCTGTACCCGGTCGCACAATAATAACTTATCTCCGAACGTTATCGGGAAGGTAATCAATTTTCCCTAGAGGAAATAACTCCTCGTAGAGAACTGGAAAATAGCATATTTATATTGACAATAGATCCTTATATTTCTTTGTTGAGAATGAAATATATGTATTTTATAACCGTTCCATACAACTTCTTGTATGGGGTGCAATTGAAGTGTTATTTCGTGAATAGGTCATCTTTGACATTAACCGACTTGTTCTTCTATTCTTTGAATGGGTCCATTTCTAATTTTAGGGCCCAGTCTCACTGCTAGGTTGTACTTCGTTTCCCGCCCTAAGTGTGGCAAAAAATAAACCCCGTTTTGTAAATATCAAGGTGTTACTACGTTTCTATTCTAGTACGTTTTAAATACGTTTAACTACGATTTACTTCGTATTACCCGGTTATCAAACGACTTAGTGTCACGCTTTCAGAAGGGACGAGAACAGTTCACTTACCTACTACGATTTCGTACGTTTTACTAGGCACTACTAGGTAGTGTCCGGTATAACTACCTAGTGAAAGTGCCATTTAAGTAGGTATCGCAAAACATACCAAATCGTAATAAAACGCAGAATAAAAAGTCACAAAACGTACTGAAACGTGGAAAAGCGTTTGTAATGCGTAGTAGTACGTAGAGGACCTTCACATATGGCTACGTATTTTAAACGTTCCATCTACGTTCTAGTACGTTTAGACTACGTTTCAATACGTGTTTAATACGCATGCAGTACGTATTTTGAGTTGAATTTTCAATTCAAACGTAGCTAGGTCACGTATGTAGCTGTATATATATATCCGTATATAAATACGTATTCACTACGTTTTAATACGCATATTCCCATTTTGTTATGTTTTAAATACGTAGAAAAACCTAGTCCTCAAAACGTGACAGTGAGACTGAGACTTAGAGGACCTCTGGGTTATTCTTGTAACGTTTTCATACGTATTTAATGCGTTTCGGCTACGTTTCGGCTACGTATTAGTACGTTTTGACCACGTTTTACCACGTATTGCTACGTTTCAATAGGTATACGCTACGTATGTCATGTGTGGGTTAAAAATTCTAAATCAAACGTATCTGGGCCACGTATTTAGCTTTACCGATATACGTTTTCATTACGCTTTACAACGTATACTGCCGCTTAGCCACGTTTTAAAAAGGTAGTAAAACCTAGCCCAATACGTGACAGTGAGACTCTGACTTAAAGGGTTTCTGGTGAATGTTTTCACTTTTATTGTATTTTCCATATAAATTTCTGTTAGCAAACGGCGCTGATTCTGATCAGACGCCGCGTTATGCATATGTTTCCAAAACGGGGTTCCAGGCTAAAAAGGATCAGAACCTATAATTACATGAAATTTTATTATAGGGACAAATTAGTTTATCTAAACACCATTAGAATTTTACAGTCACTTATATTCTTGGCTTTATTGACATCTAGCAGACTAGCGGTGACGAGAGCCACGGTAACAAAGTAATGGCAATGCCACTTCATCATTCTTTTCTTTATATGATGGATGATAGAGCTTCATTCTCCGTCTCCTCTTTCGTTTCTATAGCTAACCCAAATGACTTCAAAAGAATTATAACGTTTCGATAGCGTCAGATGAACAATTTTGCCGTTTTTTTTAATGTTACTGTAAGAAGGCTTTGAAGTATAAACTTGTCGTAAACTTTTGAAACATTGGGACACCTGAAATTATGACGGTTATTATCCTAAACTTAAAGAGTTGGTTTTGCAAGTCAGTAGTTCGTCTCAAAGATGCAGACGGAATGACAGACTTTGTGGACGTTAAAGGCCAGGGCGAATATTTTTTTCAGGCAGGAAACAGAAGCCTGTGAGGTGACGATTAATGCATAGTTCATGACGCCTCCTAGTCAATAATACAATTACAGATAACTTAAATAATCGACAGTGTCTAACACGTTTTGTCATGAAATATTTTTCGTGACTTATCGCTATTACTGCTCAACGTAGTTTAGTTATTGTAAATGACCGTGATTAGCCAACTTTGAAAAAGAGATACTGCACAAATTTGGTATAAAAATTAACAAGACTATTTTCGTTAGCCATAAACATATGGTTACATGGATACTATTCAAGAGACTATTCAATAGACTAGTACAGGGAATATATTTTCTACAAAAACTGACTTATTAACATGCGTGGGATTTATAGCACAATTAAGCACCCTGATACCAATGAGAAGGCCACATTTAGTAAAGACATAGTACATTGTCTACACCCTATATATATGAGGTTACAGGACGGCAAAACGTCTTCTGCAAATATATCATAGTGTGCATCTCAAAATATGTGGGTACAGTGCTTACAGTTTGGTTACAAGTGAAGATTATGTACATTGTCTACCACCTACATAAGGTTGCAAGTCTCCTGAATCACATACTTGATGAATACAGACAAGTAGCACATCACACGTGTGATAGGCTCTTGATACAGATAATATTCTTATCCTTCACCTCAAAATATTTAATTACACGCGGTACAAAGGGAAAATAGAAGAGGACATGTTTTGAAAAGGTTATATACATCTTACACAGTCTATCTACATACGGGTACATATCGGCACACACCAAAGGTTCCGTCTTCTGCTGATATTTATAGTGTGCATCTTAGAATACGAGGGTACAGTGCTTACATTGATTACAAGTGAAATTAGAAAAGTCCATCTTTTGTAAAGTTATGTACGTTGTCTGCAACCTACCTAGATCTACATAATGTTACAAGTCGACACAATCACATACGTGATGATTACAGATAATATTCGAACCATACACCTCAAAATATGTGATTACACTGTTTTCACAGGGTACAAAGGGAAAATTAAACATCTTATACAGTCTGTCTACATATGGTTACATATTGGCACACACAAAAGATTCCGTCTTCTGCTAATATTTTTAAGTGTGCATCTTAGAATATGTAGGTACAGTGCTTACATTGCGTACATTGCATACCCACGTATTCTGAAATGCACACTTACCTTACATAGATAGATCATAAACAATGAACATGTTTTCTTTTTACTAAACATGCTAAATGTGGTGTTTTCTATTTTCACTTCTATTAGCGCGTTTTACTGCTGTGCTATAAACCCCATTCATGTTAATAATTCAGCTTTTGTCGGAAATATATTGCCTTGACTAGTCAATTGAGTTGCGCGTTTGTTTTTGTTCCAGTGTAACCATACGTTTATAGGTTACAAATAAGTATTGTTTTAATAATACGTTTTTGCGCCAAATTTGTCCAGTAAACGGAAATGAATGTACCCATATGTAGATGCGTTGTTTAAGATGTTTATAGCCTTTTCAAAACATGTACTCTTCTTTTTTTCCATTTGTACCCAGTGAAAGCAGCGTAATCACATATTTTGAAATGTGGGATAAATTTTTTATCTGTAATCGTTAAATATGTGATTCTGCCGACTTGTAACATTTTATAGATAGGTTGTATACAATGTAAATAGTCTATACTTAATTTGGTCTTTTCTATTTTCACTTGTATCAGGGTGTTTGACTTAAAAAAATTGAGCTATAAACCTCATTCATGATGACAATAAATAAGCTTTTGTATGGAATATATTGCCTTGACTAGTCTTATTGAGTTGCACTATATTTTGTGCTCTGTAATTAAATGTTTAAAGGTTGCAAAACTAGTCTTGTTATTTTTTTGCGCCAAATTCGTGCAGTAAATGGAGATAAATATAGAACATGTATATGGCCTTTTCAAAACACGTTCTCTTCTATCCTGTGTAAGCCATGTAATCACATATTTTGAGTTGTGGGATAAAAATATCTGTAATCATCAAATACATGAATCTGCCGGCTTGTAATATTATGTAGATAGGTTGTAGACCATGAAAGAGCGAAAAAAAAGTAATCTTTCATGTTTACAGCCAGAATTTTCTCAGATCCTGCGCAGTTTAAGTTGCTATCATTTGTGTTGATACAAAAGCATGTGTGCTAAAGATCGCCTTGCAGAGGATGCTCTTATGAGCTAGAACAACACACGTTTCCATAGAGAAAGTGATGATCCAGAATTCTGTATCAACATATACAGAATATATTGATATTTTCTTCAGTTTCATCTCAGCCTAATTTTTGCATAATTTAAAACATGGAATGGAATGAAGCGGGCTTGAATGGATTGCTTGAGATAATCTTCTCCATTTCTTTCCATTGATTTGTGATGACACTCTTACAATAAAGAATTTGCTTCCACTAAGGAAGCAAATTCTTTCATGTAAGCGTGCCATTCAATGCTATTGGGAGCAATTTAAAGCTAACTGACTGTACATAATATCATTTATTTCATTCTAACCTAGTCCATTCCAGATTGCAGATATAACAACCGATTTATCAATGGAATTGCTCTTATCTGATTGTAAATATTGGTTTAGCATAAGGAGATGTTGTTATTAAATCTGAAGTAGATTACTGTATCGAATATCATAAAATCAATGCCTGTTGATTTCAGCCGCTATTTTTTTTATTTAATTTCTTCCAGTTCTGTCGAAATGGAAAAGTTCTGTTAGTTGTCACTTACTTGGTCTTCTCGTAGTGATCTATAGTTAGTATAATCATAGTTTATTACCCCTTTGAAACAAGCAATGGGGGTTGGGCTACAAGTTCTCACAACATTAGTTACAGCCCTTCCCCGATAACATATTTACAATACGTTTACATGGCAACTATACAGAAAGAAAGTAAGTGTATAATATGGATGAAGAACACACATCTAAATATAATTATATGTACGCATAAATATATATCTGCATACATATGCAAACACATGCATTTAGGTACATGCACATGCATGCACATACATGATCTGTAATTTCATAAAGAATGATTGTAGTCTTGGGCCCAGATCTTGGACGCCAATATTAAACTTCCCGATTCTTGTTATTTCATATTATTTAAGAGGCATGACATTTATGTGCTGAGTTTTATTAAATGAATTGAAAATTGCACAACTGAGAGCCACAGCTGTGAATTAAGACGCAAAATAAAGACTTCGACGTCAAAAGAAAATTATTACGCCAACGCATTTAAATATACTGCATTTTAGCCGTGACATGACAAAACCAGCAAAGTGCCATGTGCGCCCAGCATGGACTCAGTTCACCCTAGGCATCCGACCAGTCTGATCAGAGTCTTCGCTGTAGGCATGGAGGTAGCTTAGGCCCTTAGCTACCCTTTCTGTGAGCAGCGACGACTCTGTTTAGACTGGGTACATCCCCAGGTTGATATGAGTCTTCGTTAGGCGCACGTACCACTTTGTTGGTTTTGTCGTGTCGCGGCCCTATTTATGGACAATCATTCGGTAACAGGCGCATTGCAGCATGTGCATACAGCGAAGTGCGTAATTCTGCAATCTGATAAAGGACACTGATATTCAATGCACAGTTTCTAAAAGATCCAAACATTATTTAGCAGAATTGTTAAGTGCCAGGGGCCGTATTCATTAAACGACTTAAGTTGTTGCTATGCTGTTGCTCAGGCTGAATTTCTATGAAGGAGATTCCCTACAACTATAAAATTTGCTCTGGAGGAACAGTCTTACAAAGACTGTTCCTCCGGAGCAAATTTCATAGTTGTAGGAAATCTCCTTCAAAGAAATTTAGCCTTAGCAACAGCATAGCAACCACTTAAGTTGTTTTATAAATACGGCCCCAGGCTAGTCTCCGTTGATGCAGACAGAGCTGTGTCTTCATTGTTGCAAATGGTTGAGTTTACGTTTTCTGATACTCAGGCTTAATTGAGCCGCGACACGAGAAAACCAACAATGTGGTTGTTCGCCCAGCGAAGACACAGATCAGCCTGGGCATCCACCAAGTCCGATCAGACTCTTCGCTAGACACTCAAAGGGTAGCTTAAAGTCTAAGCTACCTTCATGCGGACAGCGAAGATTCTGATCAGACTGGGCGGATGCCCAGGCTGATCTGAGTCTGCGCTGGGCGCACAACCACATTGTTGGTTTTCTCACGTCGTGGCTAAATTATCATGTACTATTAAAAGTTTTCTAAATGTCATAGGAAATACTTGTTTTGTAATGAAAATGAAAGAAAAACTGTATTTAGAACAGGTGACATTTGTTAAGAATGATGATCATACATGTAGATGATATTTCACCATATATGTTTGTAAACATTGCTTGCACATTGCCGCTAAGTTGTCATTTTGAGAACATGGGAAGGGCCGTAACTAAAGCTGATAGAATTTGTGTTGTTGTCCTGCTCAATATGGCTTGTGTCATGTGGCACTGAAATATGTTTAAACTAATTAGAACGAAAAAAAAAAAAAAAAAAAAAAAAGAAAAAAGAAAAAAAAAGAAATAGAATTTAACAAAATAATTTTGATAATAATATAAGCAATACAAAAAGCAATGCGTTGGATGCTCCCACATGAGTTGTTTTGATCTGTCTTCATCAACTTATCTAGCCTGGTACTTAACAGGTCTGCTAAATACTGATTGAGTCTTTTAGGAGCTGCGCATTGAACAATTTTGTTTTCTTATGTCTGCTGTGTGATGTTTTATGCTTATTATTCACTGTCTACAGGGCCACTTGGAATTCCATAAACGACTTTTCGTTTCTAATGTCTGCTGTTTGTTATCTACTGCCTAAAGCGATACGAGGCATTCCGTCTACAACTCATCTTTTGTTCTGTCTCCTATTTATTTTTCACTGTCTATGCCGATACTAGTAATTCCTTAAACGACTTTTCTTTTCTGTTGCCTTGATGTACTGCCATGTCCTGTCTCCTGTTTCTTGGTTTAAAAATATTTTATTGCAACTTATTTACATGCAAAGCATTTACAGTTGACAAACTGGAAAACAGGAGCTTATAGAAACGACTGGACGATTATACGATCATCTCCTGCTCATGTCTCTTGCTTATTATTTATTGCCTAAAGCGATACTCTTGTAATTCCATACACGACTTTTCTTTTTCAATGTTTGCTGTGTACTGGTCCAGTTTATTATTCACTGTCTACAGCGACACTTGTAATTCCATACGCGACTTTCCTTTTTCAACGTTTGCTGTGTACTGGTCCAGTTTATCATTCACTGTCTACAGCGACATTTGTAATTCCATATACGACGTTTCTTTTTCAACGTTTGCTGAGTACTGGCTTCTGGTAATTGTTCATTGTTTACAGTGGCCCTTTTATGAATTCCATATACGACTTTTCTTTAATTTCTTATGTCCACTCTAGGGTGTACTGTTTTCTGTTTATTATTTATTATCTTCACCAGCACTTGATATTTATATACGACTCTTCTTTTCTAATGTCTGGGTAAACTTTCTACTGTTTATTATTTACTGTCTACAATGACACTTGTTATTCATATACGACTTTTATTTTGTAAAGCCTGCTGTGTACTGTCCTCTATTTATTGTTTAATCTGAAATTCCTATACAACTCTTTTTAATGTCTGTTGACTATTGTCTCCTGTTTGTTATTTCTAAATGTTAGCGACACTTGGAATTCCGTGTACGACTTTTCCTTTTCAATGTCTGCTATGTACTGTCCCCTGTTTATCATTCACTGTCAACAGGAGCACTTGGCATTCCATATAAAACTTTTCTTTTCTAATGCATGGTGTATTGTAACCTGTTTAACTTTCACTGTCTACACCGACACTTGCAATTCCGCACACGACTTTGCTGGTACTGTCTCTTGTCTATTATTCAGTGTCTAAAGGGACACTTGGGACTCCATGTACGACTCTTATGTTTTTCTTATTCATGCTGTGTACAATTCCTCTGTATTAATTATTGGCCACAGCGACATTTGGAATGCCTGAATTAATATTTATTTTCTAAATGTCGTTTATATACTGTCTCTTGTCTATCATTCGGATACAGCGACGATTGGAATTCCATGGAATTCCAATCGTCGCTGTATCCGAATGATAGACAAGAGACAGTATATAAACGACTTTTATTTTTAATGCTTACTCTTTACTGTCTCTTGTTTATTGTTTACTGCTTACAGCGGCACTTGGAAGTCCGTAGACGACTTTTTCTTCTAATACCTTTTGAGGTGTCCTGTTTATTATTCACTGTAGACAGCGACACTTGGAATTTAATAGATAATATTTTTTATAATCACTGCTGTGTACTGTCTTCTTTGTATTATTCACTGTCTACATCGTCACTTGTAATTCCGTATGCGACTTAATATTTCCTGTGCCAACTGTGTATATCTCATGTATATTATTTACTGTCTACAGCGACACTTGGATTTTATTTTTTAATGCCTGCGATGTATATCTCCTGTATTTCATTTGCTGTCTTCAGCGACTCTGGCATGACATGTGGAAAACCGGTGTCGCTTCGGACAGTAGGGCTATTCGACGCCGATTTCAATATTTAAGACTACACGGAATTGTTTCACATAGCCAGTGAATAATCAAATGTGAGGTCAGAAATGTTTTGTTTGCGTGCCTTTGGAAACAACCCTCTAAATACGACATAAACCCAGCCACCATTTTTTAACAGAGTGTAAACGTAATATAGAGAGTAATTTTGTTCCCACTTTCAACAGTAATTGTCTCTGTTATGACCCGTTTAAAGAGCCAGTCGGTCTCTGGTAACATCCAGACCAGACTGAATGCATACTCAGTCTCGCCAGAACAAGCGCATTTGGTTTGGCCTAATACACTTCGGAACTTGATTATTGTTCGAATTACCTATTGATGGGGCTCCAAATGGGCAGCGTGAACCAATTGTTTCTCACATAGGCTTCTATAGTGACCCCTACTGCCTTTGACCGTGTTCCAGTATATATACAATGTTTCTTCCCTGTCCAGATTTGCCTTTATTTCAAGTTAAAATGCTGATAAATTTAAAGAGTAACTTTAAAGAGTAACTAGTAAAGACCAATAGGGAAAACACCACCTTAGCCTGCACTTTCCAGCTCTTACAGGATGTTGATATACAGCGACACGATCCAGCAGAAAATGTGCCGCAGATTTGCTAAAAATCACCAGTCATCAATTTTGGCTCCACAGACCAAATCAGAAACACTTATTTCTTTACAATATCCATAATATCAAACAAAATTGATTTCTACACTTCACTAAAACATCACTTTTCAACCTCATCAGCATTATTATCCAATCAAAGAGCTCTTATAAAAAAAAAAGGTAAGAAAAAAGAAAATATTTTTTCTTTAAAAGTGGACCCCTTTTTCGGAAGGATTTGGTCGCTCAGGGATGCAAACAGGAAGGGAAAAAATGTTTCCCTTTAAAAATGGCTGTCAAATTCAGTGGTGTAGGTTACCTACATTCCTTGATTATAGACCTTGATGCAGCTTAGTCGTTGGCATCTTTTTATTAAATAAATTGCTTGTGGCAGGCCTTGACTTCGCCTTGGCGGCTGACCTGAACAAAGGAGTTTATATCTGCAGGAATTCTCAACGCGACACACATGCAATAATTAATTAATTTTTCATTTTCCCGACGGCCTGAATTTTTAATTCCATATTAAAGTAATATGGTTGCATAGATAACACGTGCTTTTAAGTGACTTTGCTTAGACATCAATCAGAAGTAGAACATATTTATACTTCAGTTCTGGAAGCTATGATCATATGAGATATTTATTTGTTTCCAATAAATGTATTTCAGTCCTGCAGGTTATTTAAGAAGTAATATGATCTGTTGATGTAGGTTATCTACGTGAGAAAATGCAAGCAAAAAGTCAGTTCTTACGCTCAGTGGGATTTTAGAAAGCAAGACTGTTGCACTTCATGTATGTACGAAAGACGCCTTTCAAGTTCTCACTTCCATTTCCATTGTTTTGATACTGCTCATAACTCTATGGAAGACGCGGGAAGTTTAAATTTCTGATAGCATATATCCCAGTGCTCATTCTCAATTTCAACTTCTCAAATTTTAATGCTCACTTCTGCTTCCCACGTCAAAATATTTTTTGAGGTGTTGCTTCGTTTCGTGATATCACCAATTGAAATAAGTGATATCAGAAAATATGTGCGATTTAGTGATATCACAAAATCGAATTAGTGATATCACAAAATCGAATAAGTAATATCACAAAATCTATTTGTGATATCATTAAATCACAGCTATTTAGTGATATCACTAGATTATAGCTACTTTGTGATATCACATATTTAATTTCTGTGATATCACAATGTCGAATAAGTGATATCACAAAATCATATCCACTTTTTGATATCGCAAAATTTGTTAAGTGAGTCACTGAAAATATTCTGATAATGTAATATCACATATTTCATTTTGTTATATCACTTATTGATTCCTAATTAGTGATATCACTAAATCGAATTTGTGATATCAATTAATCGATTTAGTGACATAATAACTAGTGATATTAAAAATAGTATGTGATATCACATATTGTGATATCACATATTCGAAATAGTGATGTCAAAAAATCGATATAGTGATATCATAAATTCGATTTTGCGATTTCACAATAAGGGGATTTATTATAAAACGGCACCTTATAATTTTTCTCATCCTCCGTTTCATTTCCTTCTTCTTATTTCAAACTTCACACTTCCTGTTTTCCAACTCTCACCTCCCAGTTCTCTCGTCTAAGTGACAGAATTTTGAAGTAAAAAGTATGAACTAACATGTGAGGAGTCAACACTTGTCTTTCATAGAACATAAATGTGGGAAGCTTCTCGTTCTGATCTCCCGCGTCCAGGTATTTGCTTCTCAAAGGAGAAGCAAATACCTGGACATAGGAGATCAGAAGGAGTCGCTTCCCATGTTTCCTATGTTGGTAGCTTCTTACTTCCTAGTTTCTATTTTTCTATTATGTAAACGGAAAAATCTGAAATTCCATACAGCGTAGAACCAGATGAGACGTCTCATCTGGATCAACACTATTTGTCCCTTAGTCTTTGAATTCTCAATATGAAACAGCTTGAAAGAAACTTTTTTTTGAAATTTGCAGACGTAAATATGTCGTCTGCCTTTCCAGCGCTTTAATTGTTTTAAAGTTCTGATACCGTGTCTCTGAATACTCTTTCATTATACTGTCTGTAAATTTTCTAGAAAATATCAGCAGTCATGGCACAGTTTAACTTTGCAAACAGCGTATATCCAGATCAGCCGGCTCTTAAGAGTCATTCTCTGTAAGCATCAAAGTGCCTCCCATATAGGCTGGAAATGACATCTCTCAGATTCTGATGAAACTTGGTGTACATCAAGACATCCACCCAGGACCATCAAATCAGTATTTATTTTTTTCATTCACTGCCCCGTTACCATGGCAACAGCAAATAAGTGAAATAGGCCAGAATTGCCTGATCTGTGTATGAAATTTTCGTGAATTTAAAGCCTTTTTGCACTTGTACATATGATTTGATCAGGCAGATATAATTAAACCAGCAATAGATTATAAATATTTGTTATTTTCTCAGTATGGCTGATTGCTGACATTGCCAATATGTATTTCAATTCTGACGGTAGGTCACGTGGAAACTAGGCATGATTTTAAGTTTTTGATTTTTTTGAAAAATGACAAAATTATCAAATTTTGAATTGAATTTACACAAAATCGCAGCAATAACTTTTTTTTAATTTCTTATATTTTTTAGATAAGTTTTCATACTAAATAATATCAAAAATTTGGAATGGGTATATTTGTTGTTCAAAAAATAAATTGCTTCAAAGTTGTCTACCGTCACTGATTTGCAGGAAATATAAAAATTACAAATACCAAAGCAAATACATTTCTTTTACTCATATATCTGTTTGAAAGGTCCAAAATCAACAAATTAACAAGAAATATAACCACAGTAAGGTATCCTTGCTAAACTTTGCATACAGAAGCTGTCTCATCAAAATTTATGGGGTCTACTTACCCCACCCACTTCTTACAACAGATAACTTAAGGTTTGTTTTCTTTCTACAATTTGCTAAGTATTGGAACCTTTTTGACCAACTTTGGGAAGAAAAAACATGCATTTTTTGCTATAGAGCTATGAAATATAAAACAAAAGGAATTTTGTCTAGGGAAGGAACCAAAATAACATCATTTGAATTGTATAATATAAAAGATACTACAATGAAAACACTACAAAAATGTTTGAAAAGATGTATTCTTATTCATTTATGTCTACTTGATATTTGGTCGATGATGACTGACATAATTGTTAAAGAAAGGTGTGCTAAAAGCCCTAACTAACTGATCTAATGGGGTCTAATTACCCCACCCACATTGGCCAGCAATAATAAGAGAGTTGCCATCAAAAATTTTCTCGAAAAGAAAACATCAGATATGAAGTGGAAAGAATGAATATATCTTTTTCATTTGAAAATTATAATTTCAAATTAGCCATAATTGTGTTTATCATATGACATGGCTTTTATTCAGAGGCAAACATCATTAAAAAAAGAGCTTTTCAAGCGGCCCATTATACACCCGATCTAGTGCCATGAAGGAGTTACAGAATGAACAAGATTGTTAACAGAAAGATAAACAGGCGGATCTGATAAACTTGAGTTACCATTCTTGGTCCTAAAACATTCCCTTACCTTATCACACAGGTCTGGCATTCAACAGCCGGGCCGCGTAGCGCAATTGGTAGGGCACCTGACTCATAAGTCAGAGGTCCTGGGTTCGAAACCCGGTCTGGCCACATACTTTCGTTTCTCCTTCCGCTGATTCAAGAAGGGTAGTTGTCACTTACTGGCGAAAGTATGTGCACTTAGTACTGGTTAACCGCTTAGGAGGTCTAAGCCTGCCCAGGAATAGTGTGGTTAGGTTAACTGACCGTCCTGACATGACCTTAGTTGTTTACCGAGGACGTTAAGCATCAAATCAACCAACCAACCAACTGGCATTCAACACAGGCAACGAAGGCAATGTACTATAGAACTAGATTGTTTTCGCACACCTCTTAGATTAATTTCAAATTGTCATACTTACGGACCCCGCAGTTTGTTAGACCTCTTAGTCAGACCAGTTTTTTTCAAAGAAATTCCGTCCGGTATCAATGCAGTGCTTGAATAAGGTTGTCATGGTCGTTGTTGTCCAAAAAATGTTTCAAGCATTTCTTGAATACGCATATCAATTTAGTAAAACTTTTTATTCCTATCTCAAGAGTCGGGGGTTGGGTGTTCCGGGAGACTATACTTCTGAAACAAACTCATCCTGATGAGCAGAGCAAGCAAGTTTCCTGTACGTTGTCCTCGTTGCCTGTGTTGAATGCCAGACCAGTGTGTATATACACATAACCGTAGAGTTTCGTGAAAATATTTTCAACTATTAAGGAGTTACAGAGTAAACGGGAAATTTATGCAAGGGCAGATTATTCAGGAAGTCAGCCAGAGTTGTGGTTTTTACTCAAGATGCATTGCCCTATTATTATACATGTTCCTACAAATTCCAGCAAAATATTTCAATGGGTTAAGGAGTGAATGGGAGTAGCCTTAAGCAACAAATCAAACGGAAGGTACTCCAAAATTAAGTAAGGGGAAGCAACTATACTTGAATGCAACACATTATCTTGTAATAATGCGTATTGCTGTAAAGTTTCATCAAGACATTTTAAACGATTACCAAGTTATGGTATGCACAAGATTAGTGTACACAAAAAAGCCTAAAAACTATCAAAAGGATGTAACTCTGAAACTAAGTAAGAGAGAGCAACTATTGTTAAATGCCACACATTGTTGGGACTTCATACGCATTGCTATGAAGCTTCAAGAAGATGTCCTAAATGGTTATCTAGTTACCGCACGCACAAGACTAGTCGTGAAAAAAATCATCAAAAATGGCATAACTTGGAAACTAAGAAATGGAGAGCAATTATTATTGTACGCGTCACTTTGCCCTATCCTAATTCATATTCTTCCTACGAAATTAGGAGCGGCTGTAGCGTAGTGGATAACACTCCGGACTACCAATCCAGGGGTCGCAAGTTCGATCCCCCGCTTCTCCGGTCTTTCGGATGAGACTTTAAACCGAGGTCCCGTCTCCATATGACCTCGTTGTTGGTGGGACGTTAAACCCGAGTTCACTCACTCACTCACTCCTACGAAATTGCAAGAAGATATCCCAAAGGGTTACTGAGTTATGGTGCGCACAAGAATTGTGACGGACAGACAAACCGATAGACAGCGCCATGACATATTTTTTTTTCAAAATGGGCGTTTAAAATTTGATATGCGTTACACTAGACTTTGATACTGGCGCAAAACGCCGTGATGCCTTATGTGACAAAAATGTTCAAATAAAGTCATTTTTCAGAGAGAAAAAAAAACAGGCTTAATAAAAGCACACTAAAAGACTGCGTAATACCCCGCCACTGCATACCAGATACAGCTTTTTTATGATTTCATACTTGTTTACAGCTCAAGGTCAGGGGGCAGATAACTATATTGAGATAAAAAAAAAAATACCATCAGTGGAAGCTATTATTGCTTTGATTATTTAATACATATTTCAGGAAAATCCCTTTCAGTTCTGATGACTTTATACAGATTATTTTTCATGATTACATACCTGTATATAGCCCTGGGTCAGGGGCATATAAACCCTTGAGACAAAATTTTGATCACAACAGGAAGCTTGTATTAATTTGATAATTTGCTGCAAGTTTCCAGAAAATCTCTTGCAATTCTGATTTTATATTAATTTTTTTTTCATGATTTTATACATGTATATATCCCCATGGCAGGGGTAGATAAACCTGTTGTACTAAATTCTGGTTAAAAAAAAACAGCTGTTAATAATATTTATATCATTTCCGTGAAATCTCATAAAGATATACCAAAACTCTGATTTTTTTCATGATTTTTCACATGTACATAGGGCTGTGCCAGGGGAAGATAACCCTTGGAGAGAAAATTTTGATCATGCAGGAAGCTTTTATCGTTTCAATAAGTTGTTGCAAGTTTCAGGAGAATCACTTTCAACCCTGATTTTATGTAGATTTTTTCATCATTTTATGCATGTATATAGCCCTGGGGCAGGGGCAGATAATCCTGGTGGACAAAATTCTGCTTACAACAGAAAGGATATATTGTTTCAATCTTTTCTGTGAATTTTCATGACGATATCTCAATGAGTAACGGAACTACAGACCAAAAGCAATTTTTGAAACATTGACAAGGGCAATAACTCTGTCCGAAGATTTCGAAATTCGCTCATTAACAATCCCAACCAAGATATTTCCGAGACTAATGCACTTGCCAAGTTTGAAGAAAACTACAAGTTATCGAACGGACAGACAGACGCGCGTACGTATGTACGAGAAATGGATGGAGAGACACACGGACAGCCAGTTTGAAAGCATAATATCCCGCCACTAACGTGTGGCATGGTCTAATAACTTCATATGATAAACAAATGTTATACACTTGGTCATTTCATAAAAAAATTATGAAACTCACCGAAAGTTTATTTCATAAATTCCATATCAAACGACGACAACAATTTTCAAAGAGGGAGACACACACAAAAAATAGACCTGATTAACTTTCAACAAAGTTGAATGCTGATATGCATTTCTCTTATCATAATTTCGAAGATTTTGTACAGAAAGTTTGTTTTGCAGTTTTCTTTGCTGCTTATGAGTGGTAAAGATAGGTCTAGGCATCAAATATTTCAGAGTATCACCTCATACTTCAGAGTATCACCTTCCATGCCTACGTCAATATAATAGAAGGCTTAGAAGTCCTGAGGATACCACTAAACACATCAAAGTCAAAAGTGTGATGCTGGTGTTGAACTCTTGTTGCCTTTTATGAGCAGTAAACTATGAAGACAATTGTTGATAATATATGAAGCAAAGCAGCTGACTTACTTTTCAATCCAGTTGATATATTTGCACTAAGCTATCATTTTGAGCCCTTAGCAACCAACTTTTAACATATTTGGAAGCTTTGACTGATCTGCATATAAGGAATATCTTTTACCAGAAAGAAACTATGACGAGAACTTTGAGTAATGTTTAGCCCTGGTAGCTCAGTGGGTTAAGTGCTGGCCTACTGATTTAGCAAACCGGATTCGAATCCCGCTTGAGGCGAGAATTTTTCCTACCATAAATGGGGTTCCATTGCATACAAAACTTTCATTATCCTATTTTCATCATCCTGATATGACTGATATACTGCTGAAAAGGACAAGTCATCCATCAATCGAGTAATGTTCAAAGCACGCTTGACTGACTTATAATATCAGTTGAAAAACATATGTATATATATTTGACTCAGGGTTTGGGCCCTCAGCAACCAACAATTAACCGATTTGAAAAAAAATGGGTGAATTTCAAAAAGAATATCTATTATATGCAACAAACTATGACAATAGCTATCAGTAAAGTTAAAAGCAGGTCAGATTGACTTTTAAATTTTGTTTCAAAAAAAATATTTATGCATCCTTAGCAACCAATTTGTGCTCTTAGCAACCAACTCTAACAGATTTGACACTTTTGAGGGAATCCCCAGCCAAATATTTTCTCTTTTATGTTTACTTTGTCAGCATGTGTAAGTTAACTTGAATCACAAGGACTCTTGCTCTTGCAGTCTGTTGAAACACATACGGGTATGTATTATTGTCCATAGCAACCAGTATGAGCCCCTAGCAATGGCCCTTTAAATGGTGTGAGACTAAGGATCAAGAAATGTGGTTTGTGAACTCTGAAGACATTTCTGAATGATATTTCAAGCCCAGCGGACCAGTGAATTTTAGAATCAGTTAAGAAAATCTATATATTTGTCCTCCCGTCCTTGGCAACCATTTTGAGCCCCAAGCAAACCAACTGTTAACAGATTTGTTACTTTGCAGTGTTCAGAGTAAATAATTATGAGCTAAGTTTTGGCCCCTAGCAATGACCTTCTATCGGATGTGAAAGTTTTGATGGAATTCCATGTTGAATATCTTTATTCACCATCAAACTTTGAAATCTCTGAAGCACAGCTAAAACCTGTCAACGGACATATCCTTTGAAGCTAGATGAAGCCTAAAGCAACAATTTCTTTGCAGATTTAGAACCTTTTATTGGATTCACGAATAATATTGTTGATATCCGACAAGGAATTCAGCCTTACTAAATAAAGTTTAAAGCACGGTTGTTTGATTTTCAAGATCTGTTGAAAACCATGTGGATATAAAGCCCTAAGCAACCACCTACTAACAGACTTAAAATGGTTACTGCATTTAAAAAATAATACCTTCTGTGTGTAACAAGTTAAACCAAAACGTCGCAGTAAACATAATAGTTAATGACCATCTATTTTTACCTATTTTCTATATTTTCATAATTATAAAACAAGACAGAAAAAAAAACAAAGCTTGCAGCAAATCAGGAGCCCTTAATGCTAGAATTACAACAAATATGCCTATGTTAATGTGGGCAATGTTTGATCCTTATCTGAGCTGTTGATTAAACAGTTACATAGCTTTATTTTAATTTTAACTTACAGTTGTCTCCTTAATTCATATATTCCGTTGCACACGGATATTTTTTTAAATACAGTTACTATTTTCAAATATGAAGACGGTTGCAAAGGGCTAACACTGGTTGCTAAAGTCTAAAAGTCAAACAACTGTGCTTTAAACCTTATTTATAAAGGTCCAAATATCTTGTTAAGCTTAAGTAGTGTTCTTTGTGAATCCAGTAAAAGGTTTAAAATCTGCAAATATATTGTTGCTAAGGGCCCCAATTTGTTGCTAAGGATAATTAAATACACATATCATTCGACAAGTTTTACAGGTCAAGCAGCTGTGCTTCAGATATTTCTGAGTTTGTGCTCAACAAAGATATTTCTCATCGAATTCCGTCAAAAACTTCACATCTGATAGAAGGTGGTTGCTAAGGGCAAATAGTGGTTGCTATGGACGAGTCTAAACAGAGTTTCTAAGCATTATTTATAAAAATATGATGCGTGCTTAAAACTATAAAGTGAAATTGTCTACATTAAACATTGCAAAGGAAGACATTGTTGTGTTAATTTTATTCAAAGTTCCAAATCTGTTAAAAGTTGTTGGTTGCTAAGGGCTCAAAATGGTTGCCAAGGACAAATATGTGCACATACTTTTCAACTGATTCGAAAAAAATCAACAGCCTACTGGACATCAAATATCATTTACGTGCCTTCAGAGTTTATTGCTCACAATGGTCATTCCATGCATAGCTCAGTCCTAAGTCTTACATTGTTTAAAGGGCTGTTGCTAAGGGCTCAGACTGGTTGCTATGGACAATAATACATGTGTGTTTCAACTGATTGCATAAAAGAGTCCTTGTAGTTCAATATAAGTACATGTATAGCTCAAAGCTGACCAAATCAACTGCTTATCTCACTCAATTTTTCATTGTGTTCCAAGTGGGTGGGGTAATTTACCCCCTGTATTATACGTTATTTTCATGCCTATCATATTTTTTTTTACAAATTTCGGTATTTCAACTGAAGTCTATGTGTATTTTCAGTCAGTCTACAGAACTGTTATTGAAAAAATAAAGAAATCTGCTGTTGTTTACAAGTTTGTGAAAAATCCATATTTTGGATTTTTGAAATGGTAGTCATCTTTTGACTTTCTTTATTCTAGTTTGTTAAATATACCCATTCCAATTTTTACATATATGAATCAGTGATAGTGGAGCTACAATATATTGAAAAATTATAAAAATCTATTGCTGCGTTTTTTACATATTTTGTTTCAAATTATCCCATTTTTGAGCAATTTTTTGTTTTGGTGTTTTTGTGAATACAGCTTAACTTCAGCACCTAAAAGCTAAACATATCTTCAGAACTATGCGTCTAAGACTATAGTTATTTTCAAAATCAAGGTTTATGATTTGGTCTAGTGTAAAGATGTTTGGTAAAATCATGTTCTATGTTCATGTTATGATTGTCTGAATTTCATGCTTTTTGTACATTTACAAGAAGGAAAATAGTCATTTTTGAGAAAAAAGTGAATTTTGCGTTGCCATGGCAACCAAAGCACCGCAGATCGGAAATGATGCCATTTTTACCGGTTATATGACACAACAAGTTTATATGATAAGTTTTATAAAAATCTGAGAGATGCCATTTCCCGGCCACTTTGATGCTTACAGAGAATGACTCTTAAAAGAGCCGTCTGATCAGGATCTACACTGTTTGCCATTCAAATATGAACTTAAAAAAAATGATTTTATGAAAAATGTCTTTAGATTGTTAAAATTTCTAATTACAAAACTGTCGTCTGATGATTTGAGCAGACGAAAATTTGTCGTCTGAAAAATTTGGCGCCGAAAGAGTTAATAACACTCTAATAAGTCAATGTGATCTTGAGACGACTGATTTTCTCCCCACTTTAACACGTTATTTCTCTCTTATTAGAATTCTTGACGCAGTTGACCAGCAGGATTCTGAGAATTGCTTACACTAAGATAATCTTTAGGCACGTACAGCGAGTATTAAGGGGTATTGCTACGCTGCTATGGCTTCACCGCAGTATTTTACAAGGGAGATAATTTTGCTATAAATTCACTGGTAGATAGGTCCGTTTTCCATTATGGTTACTTATAAAGGAAAGAATTCGTTCTCTACTGAGTAGACTCATGGACGAGAAAAGAGAATTTTTTTTCAAGAGCTGTATAAACCGTCTGGTGATCTGTGATAGGACTGAAAATTACTTGTAGAAAACCAAGTATGTTCTCTCTCACTCTTTCTTTGGAAATATGAATTAAAACACTACAATAAGACCCGATATAAGGTAAATGAAGTGGACCTAAAACAGTCTTTTTTCAATCTTTCCATTTGCACTGAAGTTTGAAGCCATGTGAAAGTTGGAGAAGAGATAGAAATTCACAGAAAGTTAAACCACACAGTGATATTCCATAAACGTCTGCCAGTCATTCTATTCCGACAATTCAAGTCTGTGGGATACAGACTTGAATCTGGGATACAGACTTGAATAAGTCAGCTGACTTTCTTCTGAATCCCGTTTTGTATAACATATGATATATTTTGTGAATGAATGTACTGTTTCATATGTTGGTTATACAAAGAAAAATAAAGTTTAAACCAGTCATTATTCTATTATAACATTTTAACTGTTTTGATGGTAAGAGTGTAATGGATTGTTCCAGACAAGTTGTGTATGCTTATATATGTTAAACAAAATCTAACTTATATTATTTGTCAAGTTAAAAGTGGGTGGGTTGAATTGAGCACTGTTTGCTTTTTTTTCTCCGACAATAGACTCCCTTTCAAAAAGAGGGGTTGGCAGGCATGTTGCAAAAATGAAAAAAATAAATAGTTGCTTCCTCTGAAAGTGTATCCCCACAGCTTCAGTGGAGGTTGTCTCTAAATGAACAGGAGACATACGAAGAATGTTCCAAAGAATATAGTAAACAAGTCCCATACAATGTAAAACTGGCATGTATACAGTAAACTTTTTAAAACATGGGACACCTAAAACTGTCGTAAAATTGAATAATGTGATTGTCCCGTGTAGATATGCATCTAAATAGTTTGATGGAATGACAAACTGGCAGAAGCAGACTGCTCTGGGTCTGCATTGTTTACTTAGACCAGTCTGTCCGAAGGTCTGGAATTTTGACTTACCGAACGATAAATTGCTGTCTAAATGTGTTTGCAAATGCCATTGTGAAATGGTTTTGGCCTCTCGTCCTCCAACTTAAAAGTGCAGTTATCTTTAAATCCGAGGATTTTATGTCAAAGTTCTGTAAAAGCTTGTGAAAATTAGCGCCTGGTATGCTAATGTCTTTAAGATTCGAGAAAAATGTATGACAGCCAGACTGCAAGGCGACTATTATATGCCCTAAAGGGCATTTAAACAATCTCTTATAAAGTCATAATTAATGTTTTCTGGGCAATAATGTATCGATTATTAAAACTCACTCTCAGTTCTCCTGCTTGAAGTCTTTGATTACATAATATCGCGGCAAATATTACCAGGAGGAATTATATTCAGGAAAGATACAGGATATTCATTAGTGAATTCCGTTAATCCAAATATTATCATACCTAAAGTTAATTGAGTACACTTTCGGGGAGGTAACTGCCACTTTGATTTTTGCCTCCCCTTTAAAATGGGTATCAACACGGAATAAGAAAGAGTTTTCTTGTAGAGAATTCAAAATCGACACTAATTTAGAAGGGGAAGCGGCTTGAGGGTTACAAAGGGTTGTCTCCCTTTGTAAAAGCGACGGGAAAACATGAAGGTGTACTTATTTGAGCCGCGACGTGAGAAAACCAACAATGTGGTTGTGCGCCCAGCGCAGACTCAGATCAGTCTGGGCATCCCCCTGGTCCGCTCAGACTTTTCGCTAAGCACTTAAAGGGTAGCTAAGGGTCTAAGCTACCTCCATGCGGACAGTGAAGACTCTGATCAGACTGGGCGGATGCCCAGGCTGATCTGAGTCTGCGCTGGGCGCACAACCACATTGTTGGTTTTGTCGTGTCGCGGCTCAGTTATACCTTTAAGTTAAACAAATACAGTCAACTCTCGATATCTCAAAGTCAAATTTCATTTCAAACTACCGATATCTCAAAGTAAATTTTCTGGTTCCAGAAAATTTACTTTGAGACATCGGTAGTTTGAGCTAGAAGGAGGTGAAATGTAAATAAAAGTAGAAAATTTGTCCCACCCATTTTCTTTGATATATGTGGGTACTATGAGATATCAGTGTTCGAGATTTCGAGAGTTGACTGTACTACATTTATCCGGAAATGTTTAGCAAGTTGATTTTACACGGAGGGGTCTTAATTAAAACAACAAAATGATATTATGGACGGATGTTGCATAATACACATATCCAATACAGAATTTTTGAATGGTGTATACTGACGTCATTTCAACGTCATGTTCCTGCTGAGATAATGGAATGGACAGTTGCATGTGACATGGACTAGTACAGTGGAGGCCTCAGAATTCATCAGAAGTGCTTTGACAGTACTGCTGCCAATAGCGGTCATACCAGTTTTCATGGTTTGAGATCGTTCCTTTCAAAAATACATATGAAGCGTTCTCTTCACGCTTGACTTATTGGTTGGCTAGTTGATTTTTTAGCACCATCGCCTTGATTTAATTCAATGACACTAACTGTTATTGAATGAATGAATCAATAAAATACTTTATCATATGACGACGCTGTTATTCAGTGGATAACGTCGTGTCATAAAAATCGTACGACCACATGTGTAATAACACTTTGGCGCGTACACGTAACGTCATTGACAACGTCCATGTCAACAATGCGTTTTCTTATCGAAATAATGTTCAGTTTGAAGGCGTTAAAAATCTCATTTTAAAGGGTCATATGATAAACAGAATCTTACACTCGTTGTCATTTCACATGAAATTTATGAAACTCGCCGAAGGCTCGTTTCATAAATTTCATATTAAATGACCACTCGTGTAAGACCCTCTATATCCAAATTAGTAGGATGCTCCGGAAGCTTGACTTATTGATTCAATTCAATGAAACGAACTGTCATTGAAGGAATCAGTAAATATACCTGAACACTGTTTGTTTTGATTTAAAGAATTGGTTTCGGAGTTTGAAGTCTAAACAATAAATGGTGCTTTATTTCAGAGGTTCAGTATATCTTACAGCATTAAGGTTAAATGTTCTTAAAGGTAAAGTGATCTTTGTTTGTTCCTTGTAATTCAGCATATTCAGTCAGGCCATAATATCCTCAACATTACTTTTAACCGTTATTGCTGTTAAAATAGGCTTGGTGTTAAAATAGGGTGGTAATTGTTTTGGTTACGTTGAACAACTAAAAGGGTTTGAGGAACCAAGACAGAACCAAAGGCGAGGGTTTGTCGACCAAAATTAGCCTCCCAGTAATTTCATTACTTGCCGTCCCAAGGCAGCACTTCTGTTATAGTTCTTCTTGGTTGTTTTATGTATTCTTTTTTGCCATGTCTGTTATTGATATATTATTAGTGATGTTAAGACTAGCCCGGTGACCGCCTACACGGCTATGCCGCTGATGATGTCTTTGGAAGTGACTACTTTTGTATTGTCTTTTTCCCACATGGTATCTTGGGTTGGATCTGGGATTGAATTGTGTAAGTTTCTGAGAATTTTCCTACTTACTTTTAGGCCCTTTTCGATACTATTCAATCTTTGAATCGACTTCCTTTTTAAACTTTAGAAATTCTGTATGCTTTTCTCTGGCTTTCGTCGCCAGCTATTGTCAGGGTCATTCACGGACGAGGCTTGAGTAGCCGAAATTTCGAAGTATGTCCCATGTTTCTTCTTTTTGATGTGTTCTCTGCTCTTGAAAGCACTCCGAGTTAAATATTTTATTTTGTCTGGATAATGGATTATATAACATACAATCTTTTAAACAGCTTGAAACAGCTAGATGTAATATTAGACAAGAAGCTAAGCTCAGCTCGTAAATTACATTTATTTAGATTGTATCATTTATACATTTTCCCGCAAGACACAATAACTTAATTCCACCTAACAGATGACGATAATAGATACACTTTACCAGAATTAGCTTTAACCGTAAAACGCCAAAAAACCAGACGACAAAATTTTCGTCTGCAAAATTTCAAAAATGTTCCTTTCAAAGAATATAATATCGAGAATTAAAAAGCTTGAGGGCAAACAATGTGGACCAAAATGAGGCGGCTCACGATGAGCCGCCTCATTGGATCCACGTGGTTGGGAAATTCGACTATCATCGTTCTTTGCGCTGTAGGGGTTAAGCAATACGAGCTCGTATTGGGATTTTAGTGCCATTGTCTTCAGGCATATTAAGTTAAAGCATTATCAGTTAAACGCTTGAAAGCAGGAACTCAAATACGAAATGTGAAAATGAAGTTTTGGAGAGACGTAACTCTGGATACTGTCGAGCCCCAGTTTGTGTAAATATGAGTTGCCTACCCTTTGTTGTATTACGCTGCTACAGAAATTATTTAAAGAAAAAATGATTGATATAATGGAAAGAAAACTTTCTTCCTCTTGCTTGTGATGCAAAACGTGCATTTTTTGGTTTCTGAAGTTCATAAACATTATTTTTATGGACTTTAAAAAACGTTTGTGTGACTCCTCCTTTCGTCTTGATAGCGCACTTTATAATTATAAAGTATACAGACTATGAGTATTCCAATGGGTACACACTGTGCATCACTTGTCGCTGAGATCAAACCAATTAATCTGAAGCAATCATAGCAATTTCTATGTCAGATTCTGACAATATATATTTAAAACAAAATATGGTAGCTCGAATTTGTTCGAAAGTACATGTACCTCAACTTAATTAGGCAATTATTTTCTGGTGCAGAAGCCCACAGCCTACAAGTTCAGATTCTGGTCAACTTTTCAACTTGAAATTGATTGTTTACATGGATAAGCTACTGTGACTGTTGCTTTAGTGGCACCCTACTGTGAAATACCGTATACGCGGTAATTTTCGCGGGTTCAAAATTTCGCGGTTAAGGGTCAAAAATATATATATTAATTTTCGCGATTTTTAATTTTCGCAATTAGCAACATGCTTGAAAAGCAAAACTATTTCTTTTTCACTTGAGTCAGTTCTTTCATTAACCTGCGGCAGGGCCGCCGCAGGTTAATGAAAGAACTGGCTCAAGTGAAAAGTACCAGCAACTACCGAAGCAAACACAAACAAAATATATGAACACTTTGTCTACAGAAGACACTTTGTAAGAAACAGGAAATTATTCGCGATTTTAATATTGGCGGTTTCTAAATAACCGCGAAATACCGCGAAAAATGGAGCACCACGAAAATTACAATGTATACGGTAGTGGTCGAACTGTTTGATGTTAAAGATCTTACAAGAGCTTTCTGTTTTCTTATGCTATTAGAGGCTAGTTATCAAATTACCATAACAGCTTTATCAGATCCTTGAATGGAGGGTCATTCCAGAATTTGTTCCCTATAGTATGAAGGTATACCCTTGTATCTCAACGTTATTAAAGATGAAGACTTTTCAAGCTGTAAAAAAGTGTAGGCAGTGCTGAGCATGATGTAATGAATCATGGGCAACTTTCGCCTTCAGCCCCGTATAACCTACGTGCAAACGATCAAGACGTGTGAACTTCTAATAGCATAAATTATATACAACATTGATACTTTTTATGCCCCCAACTTCGAAGAAGTTGAGGGGGTGGGGAGAGTGCATATTGCTTTTCAGTGTTTCTGTCTGTGCGTCTGTCCGTCCGTTCGTTATGCATACCATACCTTAAGAACCATGCATGTTAGAGTTTAGAAATTTCACGTTTGAATTTATCATAAAAATTAGCATAACTTTTTTTTTCTAATCCGGTTTGTCATCAGTTTTAGAGTTATGCTCCTTTCATACAAATCATCATGAAGTCTTGTCAGCAAGTCATCTCAAAAAGTTTTTAGCTCAAGGCTTGAGACCTTGTCAGCTTATTAATATGATGAGAAAATGAACTCATTAAGCTCTGAACGAATTCCGTCATCTTTAGAATTATGGCCCTTTGAAAATTATAGTATTTCAAACTTGTCACTAAGAAATCTCGAAAAGTATTTAAGCTGGGAGACTTGGTCAGCTGATTGGAGATGATGAATAGAATAAGTGATTAACTTTTTTCCCGAGTTCTGTTAGTTTTGGCCGTTAGAAAATTTCGGCAGCATGATATCTTGAAAAGTATGTAAGCTAGGGTTTTGAAAATGATCAGCTGATTGGAGATGATAAGTAGATTGACTGTTCACTTTTGAACAATTTTGTCTTAAGGGTCAGGCATATAGTTGGGACCATAGTCTTTTGCAAACACCTTTCGTTGTCTTCTTATATTGTCATCCTTAAACCCCCAAAAAACTTAAAGGTCCATTTAATATACTTTTTAGCTGCATTAAGATATTTTTTCATAGTTTCAGCTCTACAGTAGAAAATATTGTAGCCTATTATTCTATAATATATCTTATAAACATTTTGATACTTAATATTTAGGAAAATATTAGTGCAGTCTTTTTATTAAAATAACTACCCTACATCCTCAACCCGAAGTTTCGGCATCCGTGCGTGGCTTTTATCAAGGTGCGAAAATTACTTATGGACGTTATCTAAGTGGAATATATCACTAGGAATTACAGTGAACTGACAAAATATAAAACGTAGAATCCCTGTTTATTAGACATACTTATAGTGCAACAACGCTCACGTGTTCCTATGGAAAATACGTATTTATTAATGTCAAGAGGCTGAACGACTGTGGCTCTTCGAAGCAACTACCAATTGTTGTCTGATAAGATCTAAAAGAGATTCCTAAAGAGAATCAGAAGTCAGGCCACAGTTTAATAAGACCAGTCAATATGAACTTCAGACAAAAGTAATTGTCTTCCCACTTCAATATATTATTGTCTCTGACATTGCAATTCTTGATACAGTTGACGTTTCTGACAGTAGCCCAGACTGAAATACCGAGAATATTCTAAAAATTGAGACACCACAAAATTACCATAATATTCCTAAAAGAAAAATAAGTCTATGTTCCATTGCAATGATGCGTCTAAATGTTCCAGTGCAGATGGAATGGAGCTGTAAACAGTGTAGACCAAGATCAGTCTGATCTGGGTCTACACTGTTTGCTCAGACCTATCAGTCCCAAATTTTAGAATTTTTGTGTCAATTTTTTTTAAACATTTACGGTTATTTTCTTGGCAGAATCAAAGCTTATAATTGCGACAGTGTTGCACATTATGACTTTCCCTTTCATTATTCTCTACATAATCTGTAGTCAGACAGAAACGGCAATGAATAATTTGCATGGCTGCTACGACTTGTTGCATTCCGTCATGTTACATTCCGTCACAGTGTATGTTGGTCTGCTGAATCTCACAAATATTTATGACGAAACTTGGTGTATACATTCAAAAAGATTGTTCGTAAGAATGACTTTTCTGATCAGTTATGAAAGATAGACTATCGTTTTAAAAGAACTGGATACAACATGAATGAGTGAGTGAGAGATATGAGTTTTACGGCACACCAGCACATTTAGCGCCGAAGAAGCTGTAAAAACACTTGAATGATTTTAGACAGACTGCATACAATCGTGGTTGACAATTTTCCTACTCTCTTTAATTGCATGCGGGCAGAGATGAATGCTGAGAAAACCAAGCTGATGACAAACCGAGCCAATGGCATCTAGAGGGAGATCAAGGAAAAAAGGGCGGAAACAGGGAACTATAATAAGCTTCTTATACATTGAAGCAATTGTCTCAGATTATGGCTCAAAATTCAGGAAGTTCTTTCTAGGATTGCAAAAGCCAGTGCAGCTGTAGTAAAGCTGAAGCTAGTTTGAAGAAATAAAACACATCTCTTGGATAAAAGGCGAAACTGATACGCCTCACTGTCATATTGATCTTTCTGTATGCCTGTGAAACGTAAACCTTGATAGCACAGTTAGAGAAATGAATGCAGACTTTTGATCTGAGATGATAACGAATGTTACTGGGCATCTCATACAAGGGCCATACAACTATTGGGATGTTCGCATAAAGGTACAAGCAAGCATTTGAGACTATGTCAAACTTCTGTCCATAGTTAAGATACGGATGCTAAGGTGGTTTGGTTGGTCAGTTTTTACCTGAAAGTAAATATTGCGTATACATGTACGTTTCATATACGATTCGAATAGGATTGTTAAATCATGGCTTCCTATTTGCAGAAGTTCCAAGTGTGAATAAAATTACCCATAGTGACGCGAATAGTATAAATGCTATGCAAAGTACCGCTAAAACAGAAGTAGCATCGACGTTAGGTACATTATACAAGTTCAGGAACTCTGTACCGGGAATCAGTTAGAAGGTTGATGAGTGTCTTTGATGTTACTGTCTATGCCATATTTAATCACTTTTCACAAGTAATTTATATAGCCCCGACAATGGTACATATCTAAGACAGAAGCTTCTGTAAGCGACTAGATAATTTAAATCAGCATTGCTGTCGTGGGGTTTGTCCAGCTTTTATTATACCCCGCCACACGTTAGTGGCGGGGTATTATGTTTTCCTGCTGGCTGTCCGTGTGTCCGTCCGTCCGTCCGTCGTACGTACGTCTGTCCGTCCGTCCGTCCGTCCGTCCGTGAGCACTTCGTTTCTGTTCGATAACTTTAGTATTTATGAACGGATTTTCTTCAAACTTGACGTGTGCATTGATCTTGAGAATATCTCAGTTGGGATTGTTAATGGGCAAATTCCGATTTCTTCTGATGGAGTTATTGCCCATGTCAAGGTCTTAAAAATAGGATTTGGTCTGTAGTTCCTTTACACTTTGAAATTTCTTGATGAAATTTCACAGAAATGATTCAGTTAACATAAGCTTTCTGTTACAAGTGGAGTTTGTCCACCTGGATTATCTGCCCCTGCCCTGAGGCTATATACATGTATTAAATAACGAAAAAAAATGTATAAAATCAGAGTTGCAAGGGATTTTTCTGAAACTTGTAACAAATTATCATATTGATATAAGCTTTCCGTCTTGATAAAAACAATTGTTCCCCAGTGGTTACCTGCCCCTGACACAAGCTATATACATGAATGAAATCATGAAAACCTATATAAAATCAGACTTTTGGTATATCTTGACGAAATTCCACAGAAATGATTGAAATGACATAAGCTTCCTGTTACAAGCAGAAGTTAGTCCACCTGGGTTACCTGCCCCTGCCCCGGGGCTATATACATGTACATGTATAAGATTATGAAGAAAATCTGTATAAAATCAAAGATGAATAGGATTTTCCTGAAACTTGCAACACATTATCTAGGTAATATGAGCTTCATGTCATGATCAAAATTTTGTTCCCAGGGGTTATCTGCCCCTGCCCCAGGGCTATATACATGTATAAAATGATAATAAAAATTGTGTAACAAATGTACAAAAAGGTAAAAGAAGGGGTATTGGTTCGCAGTGGCGGGGTATTACGCAGTCGTTTACGATGCTTTTATTGTTCTTTGTTTTGCCAGCTAGAAATGAAAACAAAACGCCTCTTGGTTTGAAATAGATGGATGAATGACTTGCCATTTTAAGTTCATTAGTCAGTAAAATCAAAACGATGGGAGGGTGTTAATAAAAGGCATTGTGCAATGTAAACCTGGCCCCGAGGTTATAAAACTTTTTTCGTGCTCAACTCAGCTGAGCATGAAATTTTCTCTGCTGATAAATATGAAAATGCCAACTAATGTTGGCATTTTCATATTCATAAGGAGAGAAAATTTCATACTCAGCTAAACTGAGCAAGAAAACAACCGTACTTATCAGTAATTTGCTGTTTATTAGCAGGTAAAATATGATGCTCAACTCAGCTGAGCATGAAAAATGTTTTACTGATATAACCTCGGGCCCTGTTTACGGTTGGAAAGATTTCCGCCTCCAGCGGGTCTCGAACCCGGTGAAGGCGGAAATCTTTCCAACTGTAAACGGCACTGTGCTAAACATTTAAATGCTGTTTGTTACAATTGGTCTCTTGTACATTCCCTTGATATTGATTGGCCTTTTCATGAAGAAAAAAAAACAAGGTGACTCCCATCATTTCTTGTACAATATTTAGGGGAAAATTGCCATTGAAAACCTTGTACAACGAAAACTTGTACAAGAAAAATGATCTTATAAACGGTCTTTAAAAACAAAATTATTGTCACGCAATGGTTTTGCTCTGTGTTAATGTCCTTTAACGTTCAAATATTTATTGATATCATGTAACACGCAATGGTGTTCCTAAACCTTTTAAGTAGTTTGTTCTCTGTGAGAGAAGATAGGATCAGTTTCAGAGCTTGTTAGTGTTTCAGGTGCTTAAGGTAAAAAACAACAACAACAACAACAAAAAACATCGGGAAATCTTATATTCCTGAAAATTAAAGAAGATTGATGATGGTTATGAAAATTCGGTGAAACAGGAATTTATTTGACAGACGGCATGCAGATTCTTCAACTTATCAATGGTTGGTGACTATGATGTGCTATTTAAATACACTATGGGGGGTCGGGCATCAAACTCAATTGAGGTCCCGACTTAAAGTATTTCACTGGCGGGTTGGTGCCTAGTGATTTATCTATGGTCTTTGCCTCCGTGGTTTAACTAGTTGTTGTGTACATAGTGATTCTGACTGGCTTTATATATCCTATGCATTGTTGATTCAATGTTGTCTGCCCAGTGGATGTGTTTTCTGTGTTGACTCGCCGATATAGTTAGGCAACCGCTATGCAACAACGGATCCCGGGTGGCGCTTTATTCACAGTAAAACATGTTTAAACCACACGGCGGATTTTAATTTTACCGACAGTTCTCAAACGGTTGTGCTAATACTGATCGATTTTGTATGGTTTGTGGTGAACATCTCAGATCTTTTGTCGTAGTTAGTGATTTGCAAACTACATATATATTTATGTTTTTGTTCTGGCTGGCACCGTGGTCACTTTTCATGGGCAGGAGGGAGATGTTCGCTTCGCTGACCGTCTTGTCAACGATTTTTGGTTTCACGATTTACTAGTTTTCTTCATTAACAGAAGCAACTAATTCGAAAGCTCAATTTATATATTGAGCCGCGACACGACAAAACCAGCAAAGTGGTTGTGCGCCCAGCGCAGAATCCGATCAGCATGGGCATCCACCCAGTCTGATCAGAGTCTTCGCTGTCCGTATGATGGTAACTTAGACCCTAAGCTATCCTTTAAGCACTCAGCAGAGAGTATGCCCAGTCCGATCTGAGTCTGCTCTGGGCGCACAACCACTTTGATGGTTTTCTCATGTCGCGGCTCATATATACATGTATCATGCATGCTGATAACAAGCCTAACAATGACATATGCCAGTGAAATAATAATAGCCTTGTACACACCTTCAGGAACTTGAAGATTTGGATCCTGATCATTACTTTATGATCTACTCTCCACATTGAAAGTAGTGCTAATAATTGGCAAGCTTTTGAAAAAAAATGTTTAAATTAAGTCTTGTGGTTTAACTACAATAAAAAGGCACATTTAATTGTGGCATAGGTCGAAAGTATCCATTAATGTCAAAAGGTGACAAGACTGTTTCTTCTAGAAATACTGTCATCATACTGTCTGATGATATCTAAAAGGAGTATATAAAAGCGACTCAGATGATGTAAGGTCACAGTTAAATAACTCTTGCCATTTTCCGTAAAAAAAGAGTTGGGACAGATACGTTTAACTAAAGGTACAATGTCAGCAGACTGATCAGGGTATACACTATTTGCTATCCCATCTGTATCTTTTAGACGCGTTGCTACTTTATAAATCCAGTTTGTTCCATTTTTTTGGGATAGTTACGGCGACTCTTTTTGGTGTCCCAATTTTTAGAATTTTACGGTAGTTTGTATGAATTTCAGACAAAAGTAATTTTCTTCCCACTTCAATACCTTATTGTCTCCTTTATTGGAATTCTTGACGGCGGTGACCTGCAGGAACCAAACAATAACTGCTATTAAAGTGCCATGAAAAGTTCTAAAAATTGGGACATCTAAACTAATTACTGTAATTTGGTCTGTGGGAACTTGAGGTTCGCAGAAAGATCCAAGCAGCCATTGGAGACTATGATTAACTCATGAAGCTGGTCAAGAAACGGAAACTTAGGTGGTTTTGCCACGTCTCAAGGTCTTCTGGTTTAGCAAAGGCGATCCTACAGGGCACAGTGAAAGGAAAAAGAAGAAGAGGTAGACAGAAGAAGAAGTGGGAAGACAATATTAAAGAGTGGACAGGGATTGATTTTGCCAGCTCAACTAGGGCAGCTGAAAACAGAACAAGGTGGAAGGGGGTTGTTTCGAAGTCATCTATGGTGCCCCAACGACCTAGTAAGGTTATGGGATAGAATAGAATAGTCATGAAATGGAAAAGTTTGGTTTTCACAATGCAGTTATGCGTCCAAAAGGTGCATATGGAACGGCAAACAGTGTATGTCCTGACTGCATGCTGATCAGGATCTTCACTTTCTGTCCTAATGGTAAAATCTTACGGTAGCTCCTGCCTTTCATGTGTTCTATATAAGGACAGTCAGACAGGTAAAAAATGCAGTTCTAGCTAGTGTGGTCGCTTGTCCATTTATGAGTGCCACCCTGTTGAATATGATGAAAAATTCTGAGGGAAGATCATCTTGAAGCAAAGAACACATAATCACAGGGTATAAACCTGTCCGCCAATTTTTGCTTCCTGCAGAGACTGTCCGCCATATTTGGCTTCCGCCGAGACTGTCCGCGATCTCTTGCTTCCTGCCGAGACTTCTGTACATGATAAATGGCTTCCTGCGGAGACTGTCTGCGTGATTCTGCTTCCTGCCGAGAGCGTCGGCAGGAAGCAGAGTCACGCGGACAGTCTTGGCAGGAAGCCACTTTTCGAGGACGGTAGGAAGCAATAGATCGCAGAGTCACGCGGACAGTCTCGGCAGGAAGCCATTTTTCGAGGACTGCAGGAAGCAATAGATCGCGGACAGTCTCGGCGGAAGCCAAATATGATGGACAGTCTCTGCAGGAAGCGAAAATTGGCGGACTGGTTTATACCCTGTGATAAGATCAGATATTGGAGTACTCAAACATAATATACATGCATGCAAGGATAAAGAAAGGGAATGTATTGTGTTTGAGCATCGTAAAACAGTCCTATTTTGATATACAGTACACGTACCTTCTTCTCATTCCGTTACATTTTTAAAAAAATTTATTGAAAGTTCTGTTTTCTAAGGAATTTTGGAGAGAGAGAGAGAGAGAGAGAGAGAGAGAGAGAGAGAGAGAGAGAGAGAGAGAAAACAATGGTAAAATGACGTTATCAGATCTACGTCAAACTTGAACAAGATCAGGGTTCGAGGTTTAAACCTTGAGAATAATCTCAAACTCAAAATAAATCACACTGATTGGCTGCTTCCGAGCATGTTTAAAGCTCACTGATTGGCTGCTTCGGAGCATGTGCTCGGAAGCAGCCAATCATTGTGCTTTATTTTGAGTTTGAGATTATTTTCAAGTTTTATAACTCAAAATAAAGCTCACTGATTGGCTGCTTCCGAGCACATGCTCCGAAGCAGCCAATCAGTGTGCTTTACATGTATTTTGAGTTTGAGATTATTCTCAAGTTTTCTAACTCTTGGCTATTCGCTTGCCTAGTCCTCTTTATTTGAGCCGCGACACGAGAAAACCAACAATGTGGTTGTGCGCCTAGCGCAGAGTCAGATCAACCTGGGCATCCGCTGTCCGCATGGAGGTAGCTTAGACCCTTAGCTAGCCTTTAAGCGCTTAGTGAAGACTTTGATCAGACTGGGCGGATAACCAGGCTAATCTGAGTCTGCGCTGGGCGCACAATCACATTGTTTGTTTTCTCATGTCGCGGCTCAAATTTCTCTTTCTTTAGGACATGATGGGGTAGACAATCGTTTCAGTTCCTGATCATCTCTTTTCATCTTCTTTGAAATAATCTTTGACACAGCAAGACCATTCTGGAGCAATAACAATCAACTCGCGATAGCTCGAAGTCAAACTGCATCTCAAACTACTGATATATCAAAGTAAATTTTCTAGTACCAGAAAATTTACTTTTAGATATCAGTAGTTTGAGATGACAGGACTTGAAATGTAAATAAAAATAGGAAATACAGTGAAGCCTCTCTTAGTGGCCACTTCTGTTAAGCAAGCAAACTGTATTAAGCAAGCGTGTATTCAGTTCCCAAAACAGTCAAATACATTGAAATGTGCCTGTATTAAGGAAGCACCTGTCTTTAGCAAGCAGATTTTGATTATCCCTTAGGTGCTTGCTTAATACAGGTTGGACATTTTTATAGTACATGTTTTAACTTTCTCTTTTGCTAAGCCTGTATGACTAGACTTCTGCTTTAACGTGGCATCAAGTTTTTTTTTCTTTCATTATCTATACGAAACAAGTGTTCTATTTCTGAAGAAAATTTACAGTTTTGCTACGCTGTGAAATGGAAAACGATTGGACGACGTCTACTGTGGCAAAACAATGATAAGGTGCTTGAAAAAAGTCTAGTTTCCATGGCGTCCATGCACACATATTTCAGGGTTCAGAATTGAAATACATGTATATGTGTTTTTTCTCATGATCAATAAAAATATCATAGAAATTCTAAGAATTAGGACACCTCGAACAATTAGAAATTTTAAGAATTAGGACACCTCGAACAATTAGAAATTTTAAGAATTAGGACACCTCGAACAATTACCGTAATTGTCCTAAACTGGAACAGTCTGGTTTAACAATGTAGTAACACGTCTAAACGATGCAGATGGAGTGGACAACAATATAGACTCTGATCAGACTGCTCCTAAGGAAGAGTTTAATCTGTGTATGCACTGTTTTCCCAGACCAGGCGCGCCGGGCCGGGTAGCGCAGTCGGTAGGGCACCTGACTCGTAAGTCAGAGGTCCTGGGTTCGAATCCCGGTCTGGCCACATACTTTCGTTTCTCCTTCCGCTGATGCAAGAAGGGCAGTTGTCAGTTACTGGCGAAAGTATGTGCACTTAGTACTGGTTAACCGCTTAGGAGGTCTAAGCCTGCCCAGGAATAGTGTGGTTAGGTTAACTGACCGTCCCGACATGACCTTAGTTGTTTACCGTGGACGTTAAGCATCAAATCAACCAACCAACCAACCCAGACCAGGCCCAGAGGTTATAAAACTTGAGTAAATTCTCAAACTCAAAATGAAGCACACTGATTGGCTGCTTCCGAGCATATGCTCGGAAGCAGCCAATCAGTGTGCTTTATTTTGAATTTGAGATTGTTCTCAAGTTTTATAACCTCGAACCCTGTCTGTGTCTTCTAATAGTTAGGCGTTTTACGGCAAGTGTTCGTGTATCAGTGTAGGATCACCGGTTTCTCAGGAGGTTAAGCACTGGCCTGCTCATCCCGCGGCCCCGGGTTGGGAATCCGCTGGAAGCAGAAATCTTTCCAACCGTAAACGGAGTTCCAACGCACAGAGCCTTTCATTATCACCCTTCCGTCGCCTTGATATTTCTGAAATAGTGTTGAAAAGGACGTAAAATCGCAAGTCATCCATTCATCTTAAAACTGGAGCAGTATTTTTTAAACATTGCTGTTATGTGTTCAAAAGATGCAGATGGAATGGCAAACAGTGTAGACTCTGATCAGACTGGAGCAGTCTAATTTATGTATGCATTGTTGGCCTGACTTGTCTGGGCCAATAATTAGACTTTTTACGAAATGTACTCATGTGTCAGTGCAGAAAGAGCATGCAGCCGTTTCTGACACAGGCGTTTCATTCCCATTTAATTAATATTTTCATTCAAATTGTTATTCGAACCTTAGGCGTCATTAACATTGTTTGCTATCGCTGCATTGATAGGTTTACTGACAAGAGACACGGTCTTGCTCTGGCTTTAAATATAATATGTTAGGCGCCCCGATAACTCTGTCGGTAGCAAAGAATGTCTCAAGACTGGCAACATACTAGACTTGCTCCAGTCCTTTGTTTTAAATGCATATCTTTAAGAAAGCTAACTCTACAAGGAATAATTTTTACATCAAATAATTGTAGAGTTACCCTAGAAATGGTTTGCCATCAGAATAAAAAAGAGCCATCTTAAAACTTGTTCTTGATTGAATACCATATAACCATTTAGCCTCGAAGCCAGGCTAGCAACATACCACTAACACGTAGGTTCAAACCCGACGCTGTCAAGAATCGAATAACCTAGATAAATTTAATGTTTGGGGTAAGAATTTCAATAAGGGGGGCCCCTTGTTAAAAATCCGCGCACGCCTCGGATGAGATTTTACGATCCTACATGTCTCTCATGATGGATTCTCATAATCAGGCAAAATACTGAAGAAGTCTGCGGTCGTATTTATAAAACCACTTAAGTCGTTGCTATGCTTTTGCTAAGGCTAGAGATTTGAGTTTGAGATTCCCTACAACTGTGAAATTTGCCCTGGTGGAACAGTCTTGAAAAAGAATCTCCTTCATAGAAATTCAGTCTTAGCATCAGCATAGCAACGACTTAAGTCGTTTTATAAATACGACCCCTGTTATCATCATTATCGTTGTCCTTGTCGTTTTAACTGGTTGTGAATGATTGAAATTGTCCAAGTTTACACCTCGCCAAAAGTTTGGCGTATTTTAGCTCTGTAATATCTATGTTATAAATTCTGCAGAAAATGTGCAAACAGTTAAACCAAAGTATAATTTGAGCCGCGACACGACAAAACCAACAATGTGGTTGTGCGCCCAGTGCAGACTCAGATCAGCCTGGGCATCCGCCCAGTCTGATCAGAGTCTTCCCTGTCCGCATGAAGGTAGCTTAGAAGCATAGCTACCTTTTTAGCACATAGAAAAGAGTCTGCTCAGACTGGGCGCATGCCCAGACTGATCTGAGTCTGGACAGGGCGCACAACCACATTGTTGGTTTTCTAGTGTCGCGGCTCATTTATTGATTTGAATCCTTAAGCATATGCCTGTAGCATTTTTGTCCCAATTCATTAGGTTGAAGAATTTTGACTGGTTGCCTTTTTCGTGTAAAATAATGTTTTTTTTTTTTATTTTTATTTTCTGCTTTTAAAAATGTCGTTCTTCGAAAAAGTTGTCTCACGTCAGACAGGAGACCACGGAACAAGTACATTGTACATAAAATTAAAAGTGCCATATCAAAGACCGACATTGTTCAGCAGGACAAAAATGATAAGAATTCATAGGAAAAAATGCATTGTTAGAAATTATAAGGACAAGTATTGAAAATAGTTTCTTTTATGTCTGATTTAGAAATCAACGTAGCAATCTACGATTTTACATGTAGTCTACAGACTATGGTAATTTGGTGTGTGGAAATATAAAACTAAATAGAGGATCTTACATGAGTGCTCATGTATTATTGAATTTATTAAACGAGTTGGGGAAAAAGATAAGATGCGAGGCTTGCCGAGTATCTTATCGGTTTTCCCCAACGAGTTTAATAAATTCAATAATACAGGAGCACGAATGCAAGATTCTGTTTATCATATGACATTAAAATCGCATTTTATAAGCAAATTTTGCACTAAAACGTCACGATTTGGCCATTAGAAAAAGCGACGTTTTGATGGACGTCAACGTATAACGTTACGACGTAATTTGCATATTTAATCCACTAGTGGATTATCGTTTTTAATGCATGGCTTTATTACACTCTCAGATGCGACGTCATATGATAATGTTTTATTTTGGACACCGACATTTTTCAGCAGAACAAAAATGATAAGAATTCAGAGGAAAAATGCATTGTTAGTGATTATAAAGACAAGTACATGTATTGACAAGAGTTTCTTTTAAGTCTGATTTAGAAATGACTGGACCTCAATCAATGTAGCAATCTACGATTAAACATGTGGTCTAGAGACTATGGTAATTTGGTGTGTGAAAATATAAAACTTTTTTTTTTTTTTTTTTGGACACGGTAAGTTCTTTCCCAAACAGGTGGTCATTCAGCTACCCTAATCATAAACAGCATCACATCTATTTTCGTCTATTTTATTTTTAACTTACAAAAAAAAACGAAATGCAGATTGGGTAGCAAAACAGGTAACCAAACCGCCAAAGAACATAGACAAGCGGACATAGCACAATATAACATCAAGGAACCACTACAGAAGTACCGCCTTGGAACGGTCAGCAAAAGATTACTGGGGGGGGGGGGGGGGGGGGGGGGGCTTAAACATGTTTTACTGGTACCAAACCTCGCCCTCTGCTTCTGCAGTTTTTGAAACATTTAGTTAGCTGTTTGGTCCGCAAGAAGGTTTCCTAGCCCATCAGTGAAACATCATCGGAAACCATTTTTTTACGGTCAGAACTAAGTTAATGACAGGTTTACCTCGTAGATACAAAGATCAGTACATTACAGTAGTGGTTAGATCATTTGTATTCCATTACCATTTTGTCAGGACATCTTTTACATGTAATATCATCACGCAATGGTTTTACTCTGCGATAATGTTCTGTAACGTTCAAATATTTATTGATATCATATAACACGCAGTGATGTTCCTGAACCTTTCCATTAATTTCCCCCAGTTAACTCTTGAAGCACCAAAAAAGCGGACGACAAAACTTACGTCTGCAAAAATTAAAAAAAATGCCTTGTCCAAGACATTTCAGATTGAGAATTCAAAGACTAGAGGGCAAACAGTGTAGATCAAGACGAGGCGGCCCATAATGAGCCGCCTCATCAGGATCTATACTGTTTGCAAATATTGCTAATTTTGTCACTGGTGTTTAAAGGGTAAAAGAGCATTGGCCGATGCGGAAGGAGTTAAAAACCTTTCCGTCATGACCTTTTTGTATTTAGACGCATCAGTTCATGTATTTTTGGTTGGTAATACGAACATGAAAACGCAATTAAACATGCCACTAAAGCCGTCTTGACGGTTATTCTCGGTTGATGTCGGTGTGGTAGTACAAACTGCAAGTTCACCTACTTCCGTCTCATGTTTAATGGCAAATGAAGACAATTTTGGGAATGAAAGCAGCGGAAATAAGCTTCATTTCTGGAAACATAAAAGAATTGATTTTCTATGACAATGAAGACTATGCTCGAATTATCTACAACACTATATTTGCTGCTATACACCCAAGTTACAACGCGATTTCTCAGTTTCGCATTTACAGCACCAAAATAAAATATACTTAAGGACAAAAGTTATGCACGAATGTTTTAAAACGACTGTTCCTCCAGAGCAAATTTCATAGTTGTAGGGAATCTCCTTCATAGAATTTTAGCGTTAGCAACAGCATAGCAACCACTTAAGTCGTTTTATAAATACGACCCCAGAACTTAAGCTAATTTGAAGTCACAAAAGTTGCGTCCCTTTGTAAAATTAAAAATACGACCGAACATCTAGAAGTGTATCCATTCATCTTATGGTGTATGGGACATCGCACTCGCATCGCCTTTCTCTGGTCAAAGCTGCAAAATCTGTAACTTTTGGTATTTTATATTTTAGAATGAATGTTTCTAATTTTAAAGTATACAATGATATAGCTGAAATGGGATATAAATTTCAACAAATCCATAAACCTTAACAATTTATCACTATCAAAGCAACAGCATTTAGGTAAATAATCAACTGTCTAGAATTTCTGGAGGGATGTAAATAACTACCAGGGAGTAAAACTGCCTGTTAATATAAGACTTTTCACTTTTCAGTGTTGTTTTCATTAACAGGTAACAGATTTATGGTGGTAGCATAACTTTATTCTACTTTTACAAATTATTTAAAAAGAAATTAGAGTAAAATTTTTCGGAAAATGGTCATAACTGCAGACTTAGTCACTTTAAACAGTCTTGTTGGTATAGAAGTAATTCTACCCGGCTGAGAAATAGGAGTTTATGAAAGTTTTCCTTAAACATGAAAAAAGTAAATGAAATAAATAAAACAGTAAAAATTAAGTAAGTAAATAACGACGACGGAAGTATATACGATTGCTTAATGCACAAATGCATGGATAGGTTAGTGTCTTCAGTAATAAATTGGTTAGCTCCAACAATCGTTTGCTTTTGCTTAAAGGCTCCAATGTTCCACCAGTGGTACAAATTCATGAATACTGTCTCTGCAAGCTTCTCATTACTGTTTCGTCATTTTAAATGACCACGGTGATTTAACAAATAAAACATTCTAGAGTTTCTGAAAAAAATGATTGGGTTCATTTCTGATGACAATCGTCTTTCGATATCCTAAACCTGAAAAGAATGGTAGAATAGCAATATGCAAGCATGGGGCTCCGTTCTTTGTTCCATTTGTTATATTGCATCGCTCGACGGGGAGCTTGAAAAGGATTTTTTTTGTGGAAAAAATTATCGGTGTTCCAAAAATATGTTCCCCCTAGTGTTTGCCATTTATATGACTCAGTATATGCACGTCAACCTACATTTTATCACCAAACGCGAAGGTTGAGTCGCTTTTCAAAATTTGTTTTTAGGCGTGTTTACTACTGGTAGGACTGCGAAGACCTTAAACATCTAACATTGTCTCTAAGGCTGTTCCATTAAAGATTTATCTAGTTGTCACCAGCTCAATAATGCTAATTGCCTGTTTCCCAATGGTACTGAAAACACACACAGATCTTTGGTTTAATTAAAAAAACTGTTATGCGAATCTTCGTTTCAGTTGAGGGAGTATTAGCTGGGCAGATATGTGAAATAATTGTGCACTTTTTGATAAAAGCATGAAATTTGGCACAATGCTAGACAAAGCTATTCTAAGCATTTTCAGGGTGGATGCCAAGCCGGAAAATTCCATTTATGGCGGCCATCTTGAATTTCAAAATGGCCGCCACTGAAACTGCATTTTATGACAAACAGAATCGGAAATCATTAGAAAGACCGGTATTGTGTTTCTGAACATGTTTAGCTGAACTTTCGCTATGATTTTCTCAAACTTATCTGTTATTCGGCATTTCTGATCTATGCTCCTGGGCGTAGACATGACACTAATCGATAATTACATGTTTTTAAGTATAGAAATGGAAAACAGTGAATCACAATTCCTCACCACCTGGTTAACAAAACCTTTCAAAATATCATTGTTTTGCAGATTTAATTCTTTTTCTAGTGAATAAAACTTATTAACTGGATGACGATAGCAATTATTTTACTTGTTATCTTTTCTTGTTGCTTTAGTCTACATAATAGATAATTTTGCCTAACCCATAATTTATAAAAGAAGCAAAAAAAGAATAGTTTAATCCTTAAATGTATTTGAGTTTATTTTAATGCACAAAGTTATATAAGTATTTAAAAGGAAAAAATTATATTCGATGTGTAACGTATATAACAGTAGCAAAGGTACTAACAAACAACAATAATCAAAATAAACCAAAATTGATGGTTGATAAATGTGGTTCTTACTGAACTAACATTATTATTCATTTTCAAATTATGCACATATTAGAGAGAACAGATTGGCTCCTTTTGAATTAGTCAATACAGCACTGAAAAATTACTTGAATCTTGAATCTACAATTTTGAAGAATGGCATCGAGAAATAGATACACGTGTAAATAGTAACTAGTGTATCCTCAGTTTGATCTGTATTTCATCTTAAGTAGCCAGAAGCATATGCCACTATATTGGAAAACCGTCGTTGTATGTTTTTAACTATAATTTTATGATTTAAACATGTATCTGAAGGTAGGTTTAGTGGTAACGTTGAGTAACACAATTGTAGTTTGTATATAATTGTTAGTGGTGTCAGATAATTAGAATTGCAAACTGTTGTAAAGAGTCAGTTTCAGACTGCAGCTAGGCGTTCAATGCTCTAAGTGTTAACCTGTCAACTATATTTAGATATTCAGATACATGTAGAATACGTAGATTTTCAATATTTCCTGTAGTACAACAGGAAAAACAGAGATCTTTACGAATGACATACTCTGGCTCTGACTCTTTAAAAACATAGTTTTGCAGCAGCTTCACTATAATAACCCTTTTATGACACATTCGCCAAGTAAATATTTTGATCAGGGTTAAGGTTGAATATCACGTTAAATGTGTACCTGAGTGGTAATAAACGTTATCTGTTTGTATACATGTAGCTCTCGTCATTTATACTGCCGCATATTACTGACAGGAAAACGAAAAAAGTGCAAATCTTTATAGTGAGACATGGAAATTGGAGCTTTCCCATCATCTCCTGTTCACGAAGTATAACTGTCACTATTAAAAGACATAATCTTTCCTGAATTTTGCACCACCATCTTTGCATATCACGGCTTATTATTATCAACACCTAAAATATTACAACAACATAATTACTTTCAAACAACTTGTAATAAATTATTTATTTTATTAGTATATTCTTTTATATTGTCAAGTTGTATTGAGGACACTGTTCATAAGCAGCAGGACTTCATCATCAATAAATTATTTACTCCCCACCTCCCCTACCCCTTTCCGAAATAATTACAACAAACTAGGCAAAAAGATTAATTAGAATAACATTTAATTTGGTTAGTCCCTGATATGTATAGGTATAACTTATTTTATTTGTTTCTGTCCTATACATAACGTTTTACTACATATAAGGTGTGACTAATTAGTAAATTGCCCAATAAAATGGTTGTATACATTACTTGTTATGTTTGTTCTCGTTTAATTTCTAGTCATACTGCAGGTTCATTTAGGAGATGAGGAACTGAGATTTGCCTTTAAATCCCTAAGTAGTAACATTGATGTTGATTAATATATGTAGTCTTTTTTTTTCATTTGCCATTTCATTTTATGCAGTTGGAACACTGCAGATTATTATTACTTGTAAAAATAAAATATTTGTCAATTACAACAACTTAAGTTCCCATATTTAGGCACCCCTCAAGAAACTGTTGAATATATAAGCATTGATAAGGTAAGAAAATATAATAAAACAAAACTGCGGCATAGAATGAAGATTGTCGTAAAAGGAAGAATTTATCGAAACCAGCTTCAAATATCCACATAGCATATTACTCAACTCCTCGTATCATTCTTTCAGTTCATGGAAATGTTCCTTTTAAAATGCATATCACACAATAGTAAAACATTAGATTCTTCATGCTTAACAACTATGTACATTGTATATAACTTCAAACCACTTGCTATAGAAGTATCTTTTTGATTGCAATATTAGGACACAGATTTAAAGAAAAAGTCGTTTGACTGTCTTCTGAATCCCATTTGCATAAAATACTATGTTTCGAAATGTGTATAAATGAATTACTGTTTATGCAAATAAAAAAAAACATAACTATTAGTCACTTCGTGAAAAAACAAAACTTCGTCTTTGGATATACGCGAGCTGTACATCCGCAGTATGCCCAGGACAGGCAGAATTGCTCATAATCTAATCGAGAATCTGTTTCTTGCTTGCTGTTACAATTTTGTTAACTTAAAGAACTCCTGATCAACTCGAAAAGGCGAATAAATGATCTACTTGACCCAGTTTGACTGACAGTCTTAAAAGCACATCACTCTTAGTCATGATCATCCTTAAGGTTCTTCTAGAAAGAATTTTCTGTGCGAAGCTCATAGCGCATATTTTGTTATTCGAACCCGGAGCATTGTGGAAAAAGATGAACCAGAAATAGAGAAATGCGTGCAATCTAAGCCTTGTCAAAATATTATGTCTCTATACTGGTAACACGAGAAAATTTAAAATACTATGATCCGTGAGAAATATTTCAATTTAGACCGTCACACACTATGGAGTGCTTAGTGTATTTAATGCCCCAGTCAAACACAATACGGATTGGGCGGATAGTTGAGGACTTTAAATCCACAGAATTTGTTGGCGTTGTCTCTCTCCGTTTCGAATCCGTATCGTATCCGAGAACCAAGTCACAACAGCCTAGAACATCCGTGAACCCAGTCACAGCAGCCTAGAGCATCCGTGAACCCAGTCACAATAGCCTAGAGCATCCGTGAACCAAGTCACAGCAGCCTAGAGCATCCGTGAATCCAGTAACAATAGCCTAGAGCATGCGTGAACCCAGTCACAACAGCCTAGAGCATCCGTGAACCCAGCCACAATAGCCTAGAGCATCCGTGAACCCAGTCACAACTGCTTATGACATCCGTGAACCCAGTCACAACTGCCTATGACATCCGTGAACCCAGTCACAACAGCCGAGAGCATCCGTGAACCCAGTCACAACAGCCTACAACATCCGTGAACCCAGTCACAACAGCCGAGAGCATCCGTGAACCCAGTCACAACAGCCTAGAACATCCGTGAACCCAGTCACAATAGTCTATCAGGCTGTTGTAACTGGGTTCACAGATGCTCTTCTTTACCATTGAGGAGCACGTCGTTTGACAAACAATTTCAAACCAATTTGTTCTTTCACAAACCAGACTGGTAAAAATGAATGAGGATGAATAATAATTGCTTCATTGTTGAATGAACTTAATATCCCAGTGGTAGCTATTGTTTCAATGCTGAGTAAGCAATTAATAAAATGCTGTGTCATAAGAATATTGTTACAGCAAGGTTAACTCTTGGAGCACCAACAAGCAGACGACAAATTTACGTCTGCAAAAATTCAAAGCATGCTTTGTCCAAGACATTTCATATTGAGAATTCAAAGACTAGAGGGCAAACAGTGTAGATCCAGATGAGGCGGCTCATAATGAGCCACCTCATCAGGATCTACGCTGTTTGGAAATTCTGTTATTTCGTCTCTGATAATTACAGTATCAACATAGATACAGCTTTGTGTAAAAGTTCTAAGAAAAACGGGACACTTGAAATAAGTACCGTTATTATCCTAAACATGGAGCCATTTGGTTTTGCAATGCAGTAAAGCGTCCCAAAGATGCAAATGGCATGGAAAACAGTGTAGACTATGACCAGAGGAGCAGTCTGAACTGGGTCTGCTCTGTTTTCTCGGAAGAACTACTTAGAATTTGTACGTTAGTTTAATAAAGTCCAGAAATAAGACAAAACACAAGATTAAACGTTTCGACTTTCGTCTTCTTCAGAAACGATAGTTTAAATAATACTGTACTTGTATTTATTTTCGCTGGAACGATAGTTCGGGACTTAGAAATCTGAGCACAGTTTGCTTGTATAAATATTCTCGTATATGTTGCTTTTCGCTTTCAATTCTTTAGTTACCATTATTGCATTTTTGCCTTTTTTGATCTAATTGTCCCCCGCCTTTTCGAAGAAAAGCGGAGGGACATAGTTTTGGGCATTCCGTCCTTCCGTCCTTCTGTCCGTCTGTCCTTCCGTCTTTCCGTCCCCCTAAAGTAGTAGGTACCTTGTGTGCGTACCTTTTATACCGATTCTTTCGAAACTTTACAAATGTTTTTGTCATGGTCTGAACATACGCATGTGATTTGGCTGTAACCCTCAGATTATTTTTTGTCACTTTTTCCACAAGTTGAACTTAGTCATTTTTTAGGCGTTTTTACTATCAAAGTGACTAGATAGTGGGTACCTTGTGTGCGCAACTCCTCCTACAGTTTCATGCCGATGCCTTTGAAACTTCACAGGTGTTTTGGTCATGGTCTGAAGATATGCATGTGGTTTGGAAATAATCCTCACATTATCTTTTGTCACGGTTTCCACAAGTTGAACTTAGTCATTTTTAGGCGTTTTTACTATCGTAGTGACTAGATAGTGGGTACCTTGTGTGCGCAACATCTCCAATAGTTTTATGCTGATTCCTTCGAAACTCCACAGGTATTTTGGTCATAGTCTGAAGATATGCATGTGGTTTTTGCATATAATCCTCACATTGTTTTTAGCTTACCTGAGCCGAAGGCTCACAAGGTGAGCTTATAGTATAAGCTTGGTCCGTCGTCCGTCGTACGTCGTCCGTTCACACTTTTAAGCATTAATATCTTTTAAAGTAGCTGGCCAATCTTGATCAAATTTTATGTGTAGCATGGTTGGGGTGGGGGATTGATTGCATATAGTTACTTCCAGGTGTCCATGACAGTCAAAACATCTCGGACTAGTTCGAATTTGGGCCAGGTTGGATCATTCTTTTCAGAGTTACCTGCCCTTAAGCGATAAAATATTTTCCCATAGACTTAGAAAGGGGAAAATGTTGTCCAGGACCTAGTTTCTTCATTTTTGATCGCAACTTTTTGTAACTTGCAGGTCTTCAGGACAGCCAAAACATCTCGGACCAGTTCGAATTTGGGCAAGGTTAGATCATTTTTTTCAGAGTTACTTGCCCTTGAGCGATAAAATATTTTCCCATAGACTTTGTCATGGCTCTAGTGCCTTGATTTTTTGACCAAATTCGATTTAATTTCACACAAGTGATTAGTATGACAATGTCTTAGACAGGTTTGTGTTTCAGCATTCTGGGGTCAAGGTCACGGTCACATTGGCTACTTTTAGAAAAACTTTGTCATCGCTCTAGCACCTTCATTTATGGACTGATTTTAATTAAAACTTCACACAAATGTTTAGTATGACAATATTTTGAATTAGTTTGCGTTTCAGCATCCTAAGATTAAGATCAAGGTCACAGTGGCTATTTTTAGAAAAACTTTGTCATCCCTCTAGCACCTTCATTTGTGGACCGAATTCAATTTAATTTCACATATTTGATTAGTATGACAATATCTTGGACATGTTCGAGTTTCAGCATTCTGGGGTCAAGGTCACAGTGGCTATTTTTAGAAAAACTATCATCCCTCTAGTGCCTTCATTTATGGTTGGATTTTGAGTAAAACTGCACACAAATGTTAAGTATGACAATATCTAGAACAAGCTCGCGTTTCAGCATCCTAAGGTCAATGTCAAGGTCACAGTGGCTATTTTTAGAGAAACTTTGTCATTACTCTAGCGCCTTCATTTATGGACCAATTTCAATTTAACTTCACACAAGTGATAAGTATGGCAATATCTTGGGCAAGTTTGCGTTTCAGCATTCTGGGTCATGGTCAGGGTCACAGTGGCTATTTTTAGAAAAACTTTGTCATTGCTCTAGCAACTTCATTTACGGACCGATTTTGATTTAACTTCACACAAATATTTAATATGACAGTATCTTGAACAAGTTTGCGTTTCAGCGTTCCAAGGTCAAGGTCACAGTGGCTATTTTTAGAAAAACTTTGTCATCGCTCTGGCAACTTCATTTATGGATCGATTACACAAATGTATAGTATGACAATATCTTGAACAAGTTCGTGTTTCAGCCTTCGTAGGTCAAGGTCACAGTTGCTATTTTAGAAAACCTTTGTCATCGCTCTGGCGACTTCATTTATCGACCAATTTTGATTTAACTTCACACAAATATTTAGTATGACAATATCTTGAACAAGTTTGCTTTTCAGCATTCTAAGGTCAAGGTCACAGTGGCTATTTTTAGAAAAACTTTGTCATCGCTCTAGCGCCTTCATTTATGGAACAATTTTCGATTAACTTGGCACAAATGTTTAGTATGACATTTTCTTTAACACGTTTTCATTTCAGCATTCTAGGGTTAAGTTCAAGGTCACAGGGGCTGTTTTTACTGTCAGTGCAATAATGTCACCTTCCTGGTAAGCTTATTCTGTGACAAACAGGTAGGCTGAATTTTTCAATTACACCGCATGTGCTGTCGGCAAAGTTTCCTTTGTCTCTGATCAGCAACGTCTAAAACTAGTTGCAAATTATGATGAAACAGTATTCTCGTATAATATGTACTTTATATTGGTTTGCAGAATTTAGAGTATAAAGATTAAGATGTTTCCAAGGACGCCGTCAAGTACATTAAAATAGACTACTACTGACGACTCTAAGATATTTTACTATGTTGGCGATCTACCATGTGTTCAAGTTCGGTTAAAGGATATGTAAATTTTGTAAACCTTTACCACATATACACAAAACGTTACCGTTTATCCGTGTACGCGTAGAAGCTCTAGGTGTAAGAAGCAGCGCCATTCAGATGAAAGCGGTGCAGATAAACAATTAGGTCACTACGTCAAATCTTAGAAAATCTTAAAAAAATCTTGCGTACACTCTAGAGGCACTGTTTTTATCCAATTCATGAAACTTAGTCAGACTGTTTATTTTTATGAAATCTAGGGCAGGTTTGTAAGTGGGTCATGTCAGGTCAAAAAGTAGGTCACTAAATCAGATATGAGAAAAACCTTGAGTACACTCTAGAGGGCACAGTTTTGATCCAATCTTTGTTCAGAATGTTTATTTCTATGTAATTTAGAACAAGGTGCTCTAGTGACCTCCTTTATTAAACAGTTTGGTTATCAGTATAACTTCAAAGCTGTATTGGATTTGTTTGACGTCAAAATCTGCACTCTCTAAAACCACTGGTTTAAGGTTGTAACAAATGAGTGAAGTAACAAAATGTGTCTGTTGACAGTAAGATCTCGGGTGAGCTACAGGACCATTGGTCCGGTTGTTTATCACTTTTTTCGCAAATTGAACTTAGCCATTTTTCATACATTTTTACTATCAAAGCGAATAGGTAGTGGGTACCTTGTGTGTTCAACTTCTCCTACAGTTTTATGCCCATTCCTTTGAAACTTCACAGGTGTTTTGATCATGGTCTTAAAATATGAATGTGGTTTGGATATAATCCTCACATTATTTTTTATTACTTTTTTTTTCACGTTTTTAACTTAGCCGCTTTTCCAGCTCAAACACTAAGTGTATATACAGTGGAGACCTAGTTTCCAAGGCGGGGGACATAAATTCGTCGAATTTGCTTGTTTTTTTCTGATTTGGTCCATGGAGGCAGCATAAGGTAAGAGTTGACGCATCATTTTTTAAGCTTTTCCTGGTTGGACGTTTAAATAGTGGTGAGTTATGTCAGATTCTGGACGTTTTGTAACATGTGAGGTGTGTATTGGAAAGGAAACTACATGTATATGCAACACACACTTTACGAAAATGCAGAATCTGACATAACTTATTGCCGAGATTTTATTGAACATTTTCAGCCTTGTAACCCTGGAAGTTTTCTACAGCAATGTTTATTTGTGTTTTAAAGGCTGAAACTCGTTTCTCATTATCAAGGTTTAATTCACAACAGCTACGTAATGTGTTAATTATCAATTATACACTTCAACAATTGTTTCTGCCACTAAATCAATGACAACAGCTGGTCTGTTGGCGACCGAATAAAATACATATTGCATAATGTTTTCAATGGTGCAGCTGGGACCACTAGTATGTATGTATGCTGTATACTGAACGCCAAAAGAAACGCCCACAAAGTAGAGATAACAAGTTCGTAAACGTAGGCAACTGTTACTAGTTTTTGTCTTGTTGGTTTGGCATGTCCATGTGTTTGAAAAACAAGAATTCCATGATTAAGTTTTGTCTTGAGGTATGTCTAGTTCTTGAAAATTAATAAAACCAAGATTAGATATCCAGAAAGTGTAAGCAGGCATTTCACTATAATGTAGAGTTTTCTACTGAACATTCTCACTCTGGTTTGTTCAAATAGAAGAAAAAAATCTGTGTATCAGTATTCGTACTGTTATGTAACACAGCACTGTAAATCAGTCATAAAATAATCTGGAGCGTAAAGCCATAAGCAGTGGCGATATCGGTCTTTAAAAGTTACTCTTTTATTAATGTGTAATACAAAGAGAGGTAAGGACCTCTGACAGTATCAATGCAAATTTGCCTATTTTTCGACAAATTATTGCACCTTCCTCGGGCAGCAAAAGTTGAAATATTTGGCATTAATATGTAGACTTGTGTACTATAAAGACACTTTAACAGTGATTTTGAAAAACTACCATGCCTCTAGACTAACTTCATCCGATATTATCAAGAGGGGTACGTGAATTTTTCAGTCTCTGAAAATAAATCGATTTTTGTTTTGTTTTCTGATATATCAAAATTTTATTTGATAACTATGCTTAAACTGACGTACACACTACTATTACTGATATTAAGCAATATCTTTTCAATAATAAGGACTTAAGCCTATTTTTAGATATAAAGGGTGTAAGTAACCCACCCATGTTTTCAGTTTTCAGCTGTAGATTATCTCTCCCCCCCCGTGCCTCAGCAAGCCACTCACATATAATGTGTATTATGATAGTACACACATACATGCGAAGTGGCTAGCTGAGGCACAGGGGGGGGGGGGGGGGGGGGGGTTGGGAAGTACCTTTAAAAAACTTTTCCTGTTTCCATTACGTTTAGTCATTTGGCTTTTTCCACCAAAAAATGAAGTCTATGTGCTTAAACAACAGAAATAAAATTCATAGCCAGTCAGGGGAAGTTGATGAGAACAATAAATTTCAAGAGAAATTCTTGGGTATATCAAAAGTTTAATTTTGACTGATTTTATAGGCAAATTAACATTACAACCGTCAGAGGTCCTTTGAAAACTTACCGTTTTCATAAGGCCGTCGTTTAGTAAATAAATAAATTCAGCAGTTTTCTAACAGTTGCATGTCTAAAATTATTTCTGACCACAAGATGCTTTATTGAAAAATAAAAAGTAGCTCTTGCAATGGAATACACTGAACAAATGTTATAACCGTCCACTCTTCAAATTGCATTTTTTTTGGCTAAACACGATAGTATCAAAATGCATAAAGTCAGAAATCATGTGCATGGTAATTGACTTTAGTTTAGCTACATTTTAAAATATCTGAGATGCTTCGGCAAAGTTTTGGGAAGAAAAGTCTAAAAATGCGAAATCAATTCGTGTACCTTTCTACATCTTGGCCTACAAGACCCTGTTTTATAGGGCTTGGTGACTCCATATTGCAACCGGAAATTGTCACCCATTTTGCACACTTCCGGTTTCTAGATAAAATTTACAATTTCAATTAAACGGTATTTCTGAGATGGATTTCATTTTTCGAAATGTTACCGAAGACATCCAGTAATGATGCAATATCGCCAAAATATTCAATGCCTTACGGTCGATAATTACGTCTACAGAGCAGCTCGAAGTTTGTACCTGGATTATGTGCTTACAGCTAAACCTCAGGGATTTAACTGGCGACAGTGCATTTCTTCGCATAATAGCGTGGACCTAACGGCAAGTCCGATCGCATCAAATCTTTCATTACTTTTGAATCTTTAATGAAGGTATTCGGTTACTACTTTGGGATAAGATTTGTCCCCAAGAACTACGATATTTGAAAGAATTTATACCGTAGCAAAACTTGTTACTTTCTAAAACAAGGGTACCTTTGTTCGGACTGCGCTTATGCAAGAAACATGATGTGTACATCCTCTTAGAGAAAAATAACCTAAAATTTCTCCATCCCCTAATTATCTGGACACTGCAGGTATCAGCTAAACATGCTCTGTGAACTACTTTTGTCATTAGCTATGGTTCCCGGTTAATAATATAGGTAATTCAAGCAAATAGTATTTTTATCAGCGGTGCTACTAAAACCTGATTCACGGTATACACAGTTCCGAGCCACACCCAGAATGTCACTCAAAATCACGTGATAGCGTATACCTGGCCAATGCAAAGACAACTTAGCACGTGACATAGTATCACAAACAAATCGCACGTGGTTAGTATTGTACACAAGCCCGTGAGTTTACCTTACAGTTAATGGAGGGATGTATACCTGTTTAAAGAAAACAAACTGACACCAGTTTCAATAAACTTACCCTGCTTTGCAAAAACAGAACGCATCGGAAATGCGTGACGCGTCAACTTCCATGTGTAGGGCATGACGAGGCTGATTCTTCGCCATAGATCGCCGACATTTAGCAGACACTTGCATTTCTCATTTGTTTTTCCGCCATCTTTATGGAAAGCTTGTGAGACGTAGTAACAGTAACTAAGTAGGTGGGGCTTAGCGGCTATTCTCGGAACTGTGTATTAGTGCGCCAATTAAAGAACGCTCTCATAAAATACTCTAGAAAATCGCATATCCAATGATAAAGTTTTGTCTACTTTTATTCTAAATACAGTCAGTGTGTTTGAAGACATATTTTTGAAGTATCACACGAAAATAAGTTTGCAGTACAACTGGAACTATTTTTTTATAAAGGCTGTAAAAGAGGGAATACTGTTTCGCTGGTTCCCGTGCCATTACAAAATTGTTATATTACAAATCGCTTAAATTTTAACGTAGAAATCCGTTCAAAACGCCTAAACAACATAACTTTTAACGAGGCTTTCGATTTTCTAGTTAGCTCACCTGAGCACGAAGTGCTGAGGGTGAGCTTTTGGGATACCCTGATGTCCGTCGTCCGTCGTACGTCCGTCCGGACGGACGTCCGGACGTCCGTCAACTTTTGCTTGTGTACACTCTAGCGGGCACAGTTTCGATCCAATCTTTATGAAACTTTGTCAGAATGTTAGTCTTTATAAAATCTAGGCCAAGTTTGAAACTGGGTCATGTCGGGTCAAAAACTACGTCACTAGGTCAAATCTTAGAAAAACCTTGTGTACGCTCTAGAGGGCACAGTTTTCATCCAAAGTTCATGAAACTTTGTCAGAATGTTTATCCTCATAGTATCTAGAACAAGTTCGAAACTGGGTCACGTCGGGTCTTAAACTAGGTCACTAGGTCAAATCATAGGAAAACCTTGTGTACGCTCTAGAGGACACAGTAATGATTCAATCTTTATGAAACTTTGTCAGAATGTTTATCTCCATAAACTCTAGGACAAGTTCGAAACTGGGTCATGTCGTATCAAAAACTAGGTGACTAGGTCAAATCTTAGAAAAACCTTTCGTACGCTCTAGAAGGCACAGTTTTGATCCAAATGTCATGAAACTTAATCAGAAAGTTTATCCTTATAATATCTAGGATAAGTTTAAAACTGGGTCACGTCGGGTCAAAAACTAGGTCACTAGGTCAAATCATAGAAAAAACCTTGTGTATGCTCTAGAGGACACAGTTTTGATCCAATCTTTATGAAACATTGTCAGAATGTTTATCTCTATAAACTCTAGGCGAAACTGGGTCTTGTTGGGTCAAAAACTAGGTCACTAGGTCAAATCTTAGAAAAGCCTTGTGTAAGCTCTACAAGGCACAGTTTTGATCCAAAGTTCATGAAACTTTGTCAGAATGTTTATCCTCATAATATGGAGGACAAGTTTGAAACTGGGTCATGTCGGGTCAAAAACTAGGTCACTAGGTCAAATCATAGAAAAACCTTGTGTACGCTCTAGAGGACACAGTGTTGATCTAATCTTTATGAAACTTTGTCAGAATGTTTACTTCCATAAACTCTCGGCCAAGTTTGAAAGTAGGTCATGTCGGATCAAAAACAAGGTCACTATGTCAAATCTTAGAAAAACCTTGTGTACGCTCTAGAGGACACAGTTTTGATCCAAAGTTCATGAAACTTTGTCAAAAGTTTATCCTCATAATATGTAGGAAAAGTTTGAAACTGGGTCATGTCGGGTCAAAAGCTTGGTCACTAGGTCTAATCTTAGAAAAACCTTGTGTACGCTCTAGAAGGCACAGTTTTCATCCAAAGTTCATGAAACTTTGTCAGAATGTTTATCCTCATAATATCTAGAGCAAGTTTGAAGCATGGTAACGTCGGGTTAAAAACTAGGTCACTAGGTCAAACCATAGAAAAACCTTGTGTACGCTCTAGAGGACACAGTTTTAATCCAATCTTTATGAAACATTGTCAGAATGTTTATCTCCACAAACTCTAGGCCAAGTTTGAAACTGGGTTATGTCGAGTCATAAACTAGGTCACTAGGTCAAATCTTAGAAAAACCTTGTGTGCGCTCTAGAAGGCACAGTTTTGATTCAAATGTCCTGAAACTTAATCAGAAAGTTTATCCTTATAATATCTAGGACAAGTTTGAAACTGGGTCATGTCGGGTCGAAAACTAGGTCACTAGGTCAAATCATAGAAAAACCTTGTGTACGCTCTAGAGGACACAGTTTTGATCTAATCTTTATGAAACTTTGTCAGAATGTTTATCTTCATAAACTCTCGGCCAAGTTTGAAAGTAGGTCATGTCTGGTAAAAAACTAGGTCCCTAGGTCAAATCTTAGAAAAACGTTGTGTAAGCACTAGAAGGCAGTTTTGATCCAATCATCATGAAACTATGTCAAAATGTTTATTGTCCATATATCTAAGCCCCCTATGAAACTGAGTCACGTCGGCTCAAGGTCAAATCTTAGAAAAACTTTGTGTACACCCTAAAGGGCACAGTTTTGATCCAATCTTCATGAAACTCTGTCAGAATGTTTATCTTAATGAAATCTAGGTAAAGTTTGAAACTGGGTTGTGTCGGGTCAAAAACTTGGTCACTAGGTCAAATATAAGAACGACCTTGTATACGCTCCAGAGGGCACAGTTTTGATCCAATCTCAATGAAACTGTGTCAGAATGTTTATTCTTACAATATTCAGGCCAAGTTTGAAACTGGGTCATGTCGGGTCAAAAACTAGGTCAAATGTTAGTATGGTAAAAACTCTTATAAATCTTCACCAGAGCCAGTGAACTGATTAATGCTCAGGTGAGCGATTCAGGGCCACCATGGCCCTCTTGTTTATATTAAGGTTAGGTAGCGGAATATTTATGTTTTACTTTTAACTAGAGAAAATCGGTTAACAGCGTTATCTTCACCACTTGGGGCACTGCTGCGAAGCTGCATAATTTTGTACCATTTATTGGTATACCGGAGGATTATACGACCAGTTTCATTAGAAACACATGTGAAATCGATACCCCGAGTAACCCGAGTTTATATAGCAGTAAGTCGGGTCGGTCGGGGTCAATTCTGTAAGAGCATGTACACGGCATGTAAGTATCCTATTGAAATGAAGTAATTTGAAGAGTTTTGGCAAGGGGCTTACTTATGTATGCAACTTACTGCTTTTGAACACCAAGCTTTATTCTCAGACCCAGTCGCCAAAAGGTTGGGTAGACGTTATAAGTTTCGTTCAGTGTATAATGTTTTTCGAGAAAATTGTCACGGATTCTCCGTGATTTTATCTGACCATTTAATTCTTATTATGTTTGGTTTTATTCTATTTCTACAGTTCTATTTCTACATAGCAGTGTTATTTTATGTTTATATTGTTACATTTGATATAATGCTAGTAACATTCAGTTAATTCCAAGCACATTAGTTTAAATTGATTGTTGACGTCGTTGTTAGGGGCGATAAGGATAAGTAACTGAAGATAGAAAATGACACATTAGTCATTAAACAGAGAGAAATTAAAATACAGTGAATACTATGGACAGATGTAATCAATTGTGACAGAACTGAAGGAAAGAAGTTACCAAAGAGACAGTATAGATAGGTTTTCTCTGTTATTCAGACTTGGATACAGAAATAAAGATAAGTCTTTACAAATATAGCGAGGAATCAACCAACCTTACCATACTAGTGAAACAATATAACTCTGACTTGTTTTAGACTTTTAAGTAAATACATGTAAATGTATAAACTAATTTGTATCTTTATGTGTTTCGCCACATAAATGAGATAACTCTTCTATTAAAGACTCAGTAAAATCATGACAATACCATCGTGTATCGTGGTTGGATGTAAATCATTGTCTACGCAATGTTCGATTTTGAATTGCCTAATGACAGTGCTGTAAAAATAAGAACATAAACTCGAGTGCTTTTCTTTTAGCGTTCAGTATATTTCTCTTAATCGTGTTTGTACTCTGATAAATTCCCGCTTTTAAAAGACTTGCCACGATGTTGAATATAAACTTCCTATACTTATTAACTAGAAATGGAGTGAGCGTGACTTATTTTAAAAATATTCCCGATCTTTGTCATCAACAATCTACGACCTTTCCATATTTTCCTTCCCAATACAGAACATACCGTTATAATTCTAAAAATTGGGACAACTGGGGCCGTATTCATAAAACGACTTAAGTGGTTGCTATGCTGTTGCTAAGGCTAATTTTCTTTGAAGGAGATTCCCTACAACTATGAACTTTGCTCGTCGACCAAATTTCGTAGTTGTAGGGAATCTCCTCTATAGATATTTAGCCTTAGCAACCGCATAGCAACGACTTAAATGGCTTTATGAATACGGCCCCTGAAATAATTACCCCCCCCCCCCCCCCCCCCACCGACACACACACACAAAATGTCCTTGAAATTGAAGAGTTCTTATTTCATTTGGTAATTCGTCTTTAAGATGCAGATAGAATGGCAAACTTTGTAGACCCTCGTCACACAGCTTCTCCAGGAGCAATGTGATCTGGGTCTGCACTGTTATATATCTACCCCAATACTATGATATTTTTCGGTACATGTGCAAAATCTTCTGAGTCTGATATAACCCACCTGTAAAATCCTACCAGAAAAATCTTAAAAAAAAGGAAATGTTTCGTCTCTTAATTTATGCTGCCTCCATCGACCAAACCTAAAAATGTACAGCAGATATGGCCATGACATCCTGTAAAAATAGAGACCCCCCCCCCCCCCCGCCCCCCCCAAAAAAAAACAAAAACAAAACAACAACAACAACAACAACAACAACAACAACAACATAAACAAGGAGAAATCTAAAAAAATGTAAATAACTAAATAAAAGGACTAGTGTTTCAGATCCAAAACAAAATTTGAATCTACATTACAAATTTATGCGCACTCGTAATTTTCAAAAAATGCATTACACACTACACAGTATTCTTCTCCTGCATCTATTAACAAAATTTGAATAAAATCAGAGCAAAATAAAAGTATGGCAGAAAATTTCAACAAGGGGCAAAATTCAGGAAAAAAAGGGTTTTAAAACTCAACCGTTATGCTCATCTTCATACACTTTTTCTATTTACTTCATTGCGTCAATCTGTCACAACATTTTTTTTTTACGAAAAGACAAAAAAGTCATAAAGCAGCATTAAAGCCCTTCTACCAAAAAAAAAAAACAAAAAAATAAACAAACTTATTAGCTCTTTTCTTCTGTTGCATCTACCGCATAAACTTAAATCAAATCAGAGCAAAACGGTCGAAAGTCCTATCAAATAAGCTAACATATCAAAGGGGTATACATGTACCTCAGGCAAAAACGGTCGGAATTTTAAATAATAACCTTAATGTACATCTTCGTACCACTATGTGCTCATATATTTATTAAAAATCCGAAAAAAACTTTGAAAAAGTATAGAAATAGGCATTTCTGAGCGCTTAACTCATTCCGGCAAAAGCCTGAAAAAAACCCTTGTCAATAATATTCTTATGCTGCATTCTTGGCCAATCGGAAATAAATCGAAGCAAAGCCGATGGGTTGCAGACAAATGGACGGAAGGAAGGACAAGTATATTTATTTCAGCCAGAGTTTGCATGGGGTATAATTACCAATTATTCAATCAATTAAGCAACTGTTTCTGTCACTAAATCAATGTCAAAGCTAGTTTGTAAGTGTCCAGCATAACACTTTGCGTAGTTGCTTTTATAAGCTCTTTAAACATCTTTTGTTACCAATTTTACATTTCTGTATACTAAAGCAATCATCAAATTTCATAAAAAAACAGAGGCAAAAAAAGTGTTGCGGAATTACGGAAGGACGGACGGACAGGCGGAAGAACGGGCGGAACCACAGACAGATATAAACCAGTATACCCCCCACTTTTTCAAAGCGGGGGTATAAAAAGAAGCCTTTTAGAACACTACAGATAGCACACACAACAAACAATATCATCGATAAACCACAAAGAAAGAACTGCTTTTGAACCTCTTCGAATCATTATTTTATATTTGACTTCATATTGCCATTTTTGTACAGTCGATTATTTGACATGACTTGACCTAGAGCAACTGGGTGTCTTAAACCGGTGATGCACAGCTCCCTTCCATCGGTTATCAGCGTGATGTGATAGCTAGTTCGGTCTGCGTTGAGATTTACTAGCTCCTCAGTGAATCGTCACAGAAAACATTTAAATCAAGAAATAATACTCTCTTATATATATAGAGATTTTATATGTTATACAATACAGGGGCTGCAATGAGCAATATATAGCTGAAACTGGTAATCTTAGAAACCGGGTAACTCTTCACATCCAACAAATTAGAGTTCCAGAACTACAAAAAATACCAGTAAGTGGTCATACTGCAGACTGCTCTGATCGGGAACTAAAATATTATATTTTTCTTTCTACCAAATGAAAACTGAAAATATTATAAAGGGGAAAGAAAAAGAACAACTGACACTGCGAGCCTAACAATATGGCAAGCCAAGTACACACGAATTAAAAAAAAAACTTTTATTTTCAAATTAGTGAGCATTTGGCTTGTCATACGATCTTGTTAGCTAAGAGTTTTGAAACATAAAAACAAGGTATCAAATCGGGCATAACGTGAAAAGGCGGCGAAGACAACAAAAGCATACAAAAAGGGAACCGCCTTAGAACGGTTAGTTGTAGAGATGAAAGATTTTAGATGTCTACCTTTTGATATATACCGCTATTGCGAAAATATGAAAAACACCCACAAACAACCTTCGTGAAATCATCTATTTATTGACATTTAGTTGAACTAAAAGATTAGCAGAAAATGACAAAATTTAGGTCTTAAGTTCAATTTTGTCTTTATAAGTTGATGTACATTAACTTGCGTACTTATAAGCCTGCTTATCTTGTTCAGAGTGTACATCTTATTAAGGTCAGTTCACGTTAACAAGTATAATTATGATAATTTGGATTCTGAAGATAATTATACTTGTTGAAGAATCGTGAACACAATACTTGTTTATAAAATGAAGTAATTGACCTGATTCTGTCTTATAATTCAGGAAGAGAAAGTGCCATGGAGTGCAATTCAGTGGAATTATAACTTAATTAGCCACCCTATTTCAGTGCACATGCAACGAACTTTGTTTTATATGTCTTTGATGCTTGCCGATCTGGATCAAAGTTCTGATTATAATTTCAGCAACTGGAGATGTTGCGTTTTTGTTTTGATTTTCTGATTCGTCTCAATACTGTAGCACGTGTCAGATTAGCATTGGTGCCTATTGGACTCTTCAATCTAACAGTTTGGAAAGGTCCAGTTCTAATATAAGGGTGTTTAAGTGAGCTGCGACACGAGAAAACCAACAATGTGGTTATGCGCCCAGTGCAGACTCAGATCAGCCTGGGCATCCACCCAGTCCAATCAGACTCTTCGCTAGGCGCTTAAAGGGTACCTAAGGGTCTGAGTTACCTCCATGTGGACAGCGAAGACTCTGATCAGACTGGTCGGATGCCCAGGCTGATCTGAGTCTGCGCTGGCCGCACAACCATTTTGTTGGTTTTGTCGTGTCGCGGCTCAAGTATTAAATTTGCTTTTCCCCAAGAAAGTTTAATGTAGAATCTGATCTTGAGTTTCATTGTTTGTAAGGACCCTTAGTCAGTACTACTTATCAGCCAGAATTCGAACAAAACACAGAAAAGTTTTATCTGGGTTAATATAACACTTCAGTGTTTCGTCTCTTTCAAAAGGAGTGAACTGTTCATAGCTGCCAATATTTGTTTCCAGAAAACGTTATACTTGTAAGAAACTATAATTTCCTTTTGACTCGTACACCACTCGAAACCCGATTTAATAAATAAAGCAAATTCTGAAAAGTTTAATGCAATGTTTCTTCCAGTTCAAGAAATTTTGTGGTTAAACTTTTCATTTTCCTAATATGGTCATTTCAGAGAAAAATTCAAATTGTTGCAGTCACAGTGACCCATGCTACTTAAGAACAAGATTGTTCAACCTTTGTACCACCCTGGTACACACTCAGGAATACACTTTCGAGCTACATTTCTCACGAGGCGTTTAAGATTTCTTATTTAGATTTTTAGCGTTTTATAGTTTTGTGGAAATCTCAAACTCCATTAAATTTAAAAATCGTATGTTATGGTTTTCCATAGTTTTTATTTTTCGGAGTAGGTCTATTGCAAACACGTGCTCCGGACAAAGTAATTTGAGCCGCGACACGAGAACACCAACAATGTGGTTGTGCGCCCAGCGCCGACTCAGATCAGCCTGGGCATTCGCCCAGTCCGCTCAGACTCTTTGCTAAGCGCTGAAAGAGCAGATAAGGGTCCACGCTACCTCCATGCGGACAGCGAAGACTATGATCAGACTGGGCGCACAACCACTTTGTTGGTTTTCTCATGTCGCGGCTCATTTAGCGATTTTAAACTGTTTATCCTCTAGAGTACTATAAAGCTGAATATGAACATTTATAGATGAACATGAAGAATTTAGCGATTTTAAACCGTTTCTCTTCAAGAATAGTATATAACTGAATATAAACATGTATAGATGTTTAAGAACTTGAAATCTATGACACTATATTAGACTTATCCTGCTGCAAACAGATGAATTAGATAAATTAGTTGATGAGCATATTGCTCCTCAGGAGCGATGTTGGATGGTAAAAAGTATTAATTGTTTATATTATGATCCAAAGCATTGGTTTGATAATTTAAAGTTGTTGTTTAATATGTCAGAGATCAGCCTTAAGTCTTAAATAAAACCGAGACTCAGGTTTTCATTCCTGTATGTGTTTGTTTGTTTTCAAGGGTAACCTTTGTAGATTTTTAATTTTACTTCACTACAGGTAGTGTAAAAGACAAGTGAGCCGCGACGCGAGAAAACCAGCAATGTGGTTGTGCGCCCAGCGCAGACTCAGATCAGCCTGGGCATCCACCCAGTCTGACCAGACTCTTTGTAAAGTGCTCAAAGGATAGCAAAGGGTCTAAGCTACCGCTATGCGGACTGCGAAGACTCTGACCAGACTGGGCGGATGCCCAGGCTGATCTGAGTCTGCGCTGGGCGCACAACCACATTGTTGGTTTTCTCGTGTCGCGGCTCAAACATTCTCTACTATATGGAACATATTCGCAGCCTTGCAAACGGAATTGCTATTGTTCGAAGCATTTCAACAAAACTGAAATTCCTACTGTTGTTCTTGTATGATTTTTTCTTGCCAAGGGTAACCTTTATACATTTTCAAGATTTTCTTAAATTGATTATCTTTATTTAATATTAATCATTCAGTATGTAAAAAAATCTTTCTTTAATGGCATTTCAGGGTCATTATATCGAAGTGGTTGCTGATGATGTCGACTTCGATGATTGTCTGATAATAAGGAACATTTTCTTTCCTAATCATCAAGTTCTGGTATAATGCGACTGGTGATTCGATCTACGTTACCAGATTTGTCGTAATTTGTCCTTGAATTTCCAGACTCGCTCAATTTAACGTTTCCGGTCGTTCAGATAAATGCATTTGATAAGTGGTTTTGTATGTAATAAAGTTAAAGTGTTGAGTTGAACGTCGAATGTCTGACATTAACGGTTTCCGCTTAGCCACAAGTGTGAAAATGAATTTAAACATATTGTCGATTTGCATTTGAGGAAAGAACATGAAAAGAAATGTGGATTGGAACAAATTTCCAATGCCTAAAACACGATAGACAAGATGATTCCGGTTATCAACTGTAAAATTACTAGAAAAATCGAAGCGCCACGTTACAAAAATATATCTTATGAAATAAGTGAAAAAAATTGACCCAACATTTGACTTATAAATTGAAAAACGACATCGAATCAACGTTGATTCAACGCATTGACACTGAATAAACGTTAATTTAATGTCTTTTTTCCAATTAGTGAAGCAACATGGACACGAGATTACCGAGAAAAGGAGAAAAGGACTGACAATGGCCGGGACCATCATGGACCGGTTAGTGTTCTCTCTGGCTTCGAACTGCTTCCAAACTCCAAACTCCAAACTTGGTATTATCATAATCTTATGACATCATAATCTTAAGTTGATTCTATATGTTCTAACACATATGAGCCGCGACACGTGAAAACCAACACTGTGGTTGTGCGCCCTGCGCAGACTTGGATCAGCCTGGGCATCCGCTTAGTTGCATCAGACTCTTTGATAAGTGCTCAAAGGGTAGCTAAGGGTCTAAGCTACCTCCATGCAGACAGCGAAGACTCTGATCAGACTGGGCGGATGCCCAGGCTGATCTGAGTCTGCGCTGGGCGCACAACCACATGTTGGTTTTCTCGTGTCGCGGCTCATTATATGTTCTACTCTGACGCGTCGCTGATAAGTAAAAAGGTCTTCACGCAGACCCAACACCCACCTGTTTTCGGGGCTGCATTTGAAAAAAAAGTGTAAGTCGCGCACATCATCTAAATTAAGCCCTTAGTGGCGTACGCTGCTGCTCTTTCCTGTTTGTTGTAATTCTAGCATTGTGTTTACATGAACCGGTACATGTTTTTGTTTTGTTTTTGTTTTGGTTTAAAACAAAATAAAGTTAAATATATGTTTCATGAGTTATATGGCCCATGTTCCATGAATGTATTCTCTGCTCTGGTTGGAACACTTTAAGATTATATATAGTTATATATACTGTGCAAAATGAAAACACCCTTTCAAAATACTCGTGTTTCTAGTCATGATGCCGACTTTAACACTCAAAATATTATATTTTTTTTTACAGCGAAACAGCTAAACCAGAACTACCAGCATTATCCGAAAAGCGTTTTCAAAAGTTTGTCGACGCCACAATGATCTAGTATCAAAATTTAATACGGGATTATAAACTCTTCCTATTCAAGGCCTGTCGGAACTAGATTTTATGCTGCCTTAGTGTATAAATTCAAAACATTGTTAGTTAAAATGATACTTTTTGATCGATGTCTCTTTTTTTAAAGGACCGGATATGACAATTAATAAATGTAATGCCACATACTGCATGTTAAGTGGTCAACCAAAGCACACTTTGCAACTTTCCTGCCGTCATTGATTGCACGCTGGTGGGCCAGGCCTCAGATTTAATAATTGCTTTGGTCCAAAATCTTTCTTTAAGTCGGTTGGGGCTTGATTGTCTGTCTTGCGTTTGACCAAACCGGGCTCATTTTTTTAATTCATTTGCTTTAATGTTTCAATGCTGCTCTTGCTACCGATTTCTCATCCTTTTCGTCTTAGTATTTAACCCTGATTTAGATATTAGTTGATTTTGATCCATTGATGGAAAGTGCGCTTTAATACGAGCTTGAAATGTTTGTTTTTGTGAAATTTAGGTAACTTAGATGACGTAGGAAGTCTCTCTTACGTTTATATTAGAACCACTGGGCCGATATCACTGCTGGTGGACAATTTGTCCCCGAGGATATCATCAACCCAGTTAGTATTTCAGCGTTGATTCTGGCTCTATGGCATTGTGGTCACTATTTAAGAGAAGCTGACTGTAAGCATCGAGCATTGGATGGAAACTCAAAATTTTGTATTTTGCTCAAAATTTCGTGGTTTAAAGCTCTCGACGAAAGATGGAGAGCGGTGAAAAATTTAGTGACATATGTCAAACGGTTCTCGAGATATCTAAGCAATTACTGTTGCCATGGCAACCATTTTTAGGCCGGCCAAATTTTACATATTTTCAAGAATTTCAAAGGGAAAATGTATCTCTCCTGATGCAAGTATTAAATACTTGACTAGTATGGTGCTTAGGACTAAATGTAATTGTTATTCTTTGCACATTTAAAGCATCGGTCACTGCACGTTGTTGAAACCATGGCAACTAGAAGTACATATAGTCGGAGAAAAAATCAAATTGTGAAAATAGCACTTCTTTAAATCAGGATTATTGAAAATGTCAGCCTGGCCTGAATAAACCGTTTACATGTCTTGAAACGTCAACATAAGTACAGTTCATAACAAAACAATTAGCTGTAAACTTTCACTAACTAAAGAATAAATGTACGTGCAAATGGCTTCCCTCTTGCGATTCTAATTTTACAGAAAACAACAGTTTTCTAGTTTTTTTTGCCTTAATTACCACTCTGCCAAATTGAATTTGCTACAGAAAACAAATAATGAGACTTGTTATATTCCATCTCTGCAAATAACGATGTAGAAACGTATTTGTAGATGTTGTTTCTATGGTTACAATGCATAAAATGTGTTAAATCAGTTCAAAACAACCCTAAAACCGTGTAACTGATATACACCTCCTAATTTGCATTAGAATCGATATGGTTTAAAAGTAGTTCAGTACTAGGTTTGTGTATCACTTATGATTTTCATTTTTTTCTTATAAACAAATTTAAAGTGTTGCTAAGATACCCCACCCACTAATTTATAGCCTAGCCACTAGGCGAAGAAGTTATATCAGTCATCCATCATATTTCCCAGTTCTTACCACTGTATTCTTACAGCCAGTCTATACTTATTGCTCGACTTCTTCATGATAAGAAAAGAAGCAGATTCAAGTTTTATAGACTGGCCAGAAAAAAGAAGAAAAAAAGTTAATTCTTTTTCTATATTAAGGGCGCGTTTACACGACCAACGTTTCTATGACAAAGTAGGTTTGTGACAGAAAAATTTGCTCGTGTAAATGCCCAAATATGACAATGTTTCTTTGACAAATATATATGGTAAAGTTACTTCGATGAATTAAATTTGTCCGTGTAAACGGAGAACTTGCTTAAAGATTATGTAATAAAGAACATTGCTACAAGCGTGGAAAATGTGACAAAGATTTTGTTTCATCGCTGCAGATAACTTTGACGAATAATATTTGGTCGTGTGAACACTGCAGCAAATATTTCATTGCCAAAGTATATGTGACAAAGATTCTATGGCACATTTTCTTTAACAAATAATTTGCTCCGTGTAAACGCAAAATGTTTGTCATACTTTCTTTGTTAAAGTTTCTGTGACATAGAAACTTCGGTCGTGTAAACGCGCCCTAACGGTAACCTTTTCACTATTGGACTAGCCCAGTCTACTAATGGGACTGCATTCGCTTTTACCAAGATTGGGTGAAACACATTTTTCCTCGCGCATACCTCGTGTCGTGATAAAACCAGTCTTATGCCTTACGCAAATCACGCGTGTCAAGACTAGACGCATGTGCAATCAGAACAGGGTAGACTACACATGAGCGTAGACATATCTTGGTACCTCCTGGTAGCGTAACATTATGGGCTGAACACAGATTTTTCCTTGCGCAGGCCATTTGAGTCGTGTCGTGATAAAACGAGCCTCATGGTATATGCAAAACACCTATGTCCAGACTAGTCTCTATGCACTAGCACAATCAGAACAGGGTAAGTGCAATAAATACACCTTCTGTAAATCAAAAGGTGCACTGCACTTACTCCGACAGACTACGCAGTTGCGTAAACTTATCTTGGTACCCACTGTTTGCTTATAGCGTCAAACATATTTTGACCGGACAAGGTTCATAACTTTCAATAAAAGAGATGAGCATAAAATGCACGTGCAAATATGACCGACCTTTGATTATCTTGATTATCGATGATGTAACCCAAGAGCCGCACCCTCAGAAAATTGCCACATGGGACGAGAAAAATCAGACCAGTCTGTGGTACCATTTATGCGTTCACAACATGTATAAACAATCTTGAGCATCATACACCGGAGCGCCGTAAAGAGTGCGAAAAGAAATGACACTAATGGCGCTGCATTCATTTTTACCAAGATGGGGTGAAACACATTTTTCCTTGCACATACCTCGTGTCGTGATAAAACAAGTCTTATGCTATACGCAAATCACGCGTGTCTAGGCTAGACGCATGCGCAATCAGGCAGGGTAGACTACACATGAGCGTAGACATATCTTGGTACCTCATGGTAGCGTATTGTAGCATATTTCACTGCAAACATTATGGGCTGAACACAGATTTTTCCTTGCGCAGGCCATTTGAGTCGTGTCGTGATAAAATGAGCCTCATGGTATATGCAAAACACCTATGTCCAGACTAGTCTATGCACTAGCACAATCAGAACAGGGTAAGTGCAATAAATACACCTTCTGTAAATCAAAAGGTGCACTGCACTTACTCCGACAGACTACGCAGTTGCGTAGACTTATCTTGGTACCCACTGTTTGCTTATAGCGTCAAACATATTTTGACCGGACAAGGCTCATAACGTTCAACAAAAGAGATGAGCATAACATGCACGTGCAAATATGACCGACCTTTGATTATCTTGATTATCGATGATGTAACCCAAAGAGCCGCACCTTCAGAAAATTGCCTCATGGGACGAGAAGAATCAGACCAGTCTGTGGTATCATTTATGCGTTCACAACATGTATAAACAATCTTGAACATCATACATTGGAGCGCCGTAAAGAGTGCGAAAAGAAATGACACTAATGGGACTGCATTCGCTTTTACCAAGATGGGGTGAAACACATTTTTCCTTGCGCATACCTCGTGTCTTGGTAAAACCAGTCTTATACCATACGCAAATCACGTGTGTGGACTAGACGCATGTGCAATCAGAACAGGGTAGACTACACATGAGCGTAGACATATCTTGGTACCTCCTGGTTGCATATATATATACATATTTCACTGCAAACAGTATGGGCTGAAAACACTTTTTTTCTTGCGCAGGCCATTTGAGTCGTGTCGTGATAGAATCAGCCTTATGGTATAAGCAAAACACCCATGTCCAGACCAGTCTGTACAGTAGCACAACCAGAACAAGGTAGGCGCAATTAGTATGCTTTCTGGGAATCAAAAGGTGCACTGCTCTTACTCTGACAGACTACGCAGTTGCATAGACTTACCTTGATAACCACTATTTGCTTATAGCGTCAAATATATTTTGCCTGGACAAGGCTCATAACGTTCTTGAAACGGAATAGATGAGCATAAAATGCACGTGCAAATATGACTGACCCTTTACTATCAATGATGTAACCCAAGATTTGCAAGATTAACAAACAATTGCCGCAGTAATCCTATATTTTGGGATAGATGTAATAGTTACCGGATGAGTGCGAGGGGTGTATGAATTGGAAAGACCTGAGCACGGGGAAATGGGAACACCGAGCGGCTTTAGCCGCGAGGTGTTTTCATTTACCCGTGCTCTGGTCTTTCCAATTCATGCACCACGAGCACGAATCCGGTAACTGACTTACACTTCGACACAGAAATGCTATCATCTCGTGCATTTTATGCGTCCTTCGAATGTAACTGTAATCATTGTACAAAAACAGATGTAAAATATTTATTGTGTCTGTGTATCTGGATTTATTATGTCATCGTAAGTTTGCCTATAAAAGTGGTAAAAATCATATAATGCAGTATTTCAAATGGATTTTTTTTTCTCTTAATCACCATTATTGATAAAATTTATATTTTCTAATTTTTAAACGCCCTTTTTTTCTTTCTTCTTCTTTATGTCATGGCGATGTCCATCCGTCCGTCTGCCCGCCCGTTAATCCGGTCGTAAACAGTCTTGTGCTCGCCATTTCTCAGTAACTGTGACATCTTCATGAAATTTTATAGGAATATGTAAAAGGGCAGGGCGACATGTCGCGTACAATAAAGGTTGCTTCCCTTTCTTAGTTTCCGAGTTATGCCTCTTTGAGAAAATGGACACCTTAAAGTATTACAGAAAAATGAAGAACAGATCAGTCTGCGCAGCCACACATTTTGATTTGTGTCTTCCTCGTATGGCTGTACAATTTGAAGATCCTGTTCTGCCTGCTCTCTGATTGTTTATTGTTCTCAGAAGAAAAAAACATTTCCTTTTCATATTTCTCATTATGATTACATGTAAAGTCTCATGAAAAGGGGTCATTTGCACATGTGAATATCGTTAGACAGCAAATGTTCAGCTCAAATAAGCTAGCGTATCGCTGCCAATGGATCAAGGTCTTTTGTTTTTTATGCATATGGACAAGATTCGGGTCAGACAGCGCAGTTTGGGCTGACTAGGCACTTTTTTTCTTCGAACATGTCGAAGATGTATATATTATTTAGACCCTGATCAGCCGGTGTGCAGGTAAATTGCGTAACTGATGATAATAAATGATGTGTGTGCGCGCGTGTGTGTATGTGTGTGTGAAATTATTGAATTCGCTATCTGTTCGGAAACGTTTGCGCCGTCGGATGATCTGTGGCTAGCCTGTGCTGCACAGAGATGCCGTCTAGTCTGGTGCTCTCAACTAGGAGACAGTGCGACCCAAGTGCATTACGCCAGACACTGCCGTTTTCATTTGTGGCGTTCTGAAAGCAATGAACTTGTCCAACTTCAATTTCAGTATTAATTCGTTTAAACAACGTCGTATTAACGTCTGTGCGACAGTATGACGTCGCGCTGACGTTGATACAACTACGGGTCTGGCCACAACAAAGAGTGGCTGACATACGGCACATGGTAATTTTAAGGCATATTTACTTAATACCCCGTTCTCTTTCTTTAAAAAGTAGGCTACATGTGATGTACGATTTGTTTGTTAACTAGTACAATGTACCAAACATTTGAATAGCGTCTCGAAAAGTTTGTTACTGTAAATACTCTGACCAATCTGCGCAGCTGAGCAGACAATTCGAAGTGTCTGTCTGCTGTCAAATATATTTCCCAGGGTCCGTAGATTGATTTGCGCACAAGGTACGCTGATCAGCCTAGCATTATGCGCAGGCTGAGCTGAGTTACGTGTTTGCAACAATTAAACGGTATATTTTCACACGACACTAATCATAGATTAATAGAATTTGCACGGACCCGGGTGTTTCTTTGAGGAACTACCTGGGCACGAGCATTTTTGTATGGGAGTCTATGGAGAAAACATCTCACGGTTACGCAATTTTCGAGTGTTCAAGTTGGTTACTAACCCGAAGGAAACAAAGGAAGCGAAGTGTAAGGTATCTGAGAAATTACTTTAGAATCAGATCAAGATGTGCAATGCGCCATATACTGTCAGTATTTTTGACAAAATGTCGGCTAGTATAAGCACCTGTTCAAATTTTAGAATAATTACAGAAATTTAAGGTGTCCCAATAGAGAGGGTAAATTAAAACGGTTTGAACAGCATTACAAGACACCCAGCAGTCACATGACGTCGTAATTATGTCGAAATTGGATCGATGCGACGCCACCATGCCGCATCGACGTCAATATTACGTCACTTCGACGTCTTGTGCCTGCTGGGCAGTAAAGTATTTTCCCACGGGCACATGGCGTCAGAATGACGTCGATGCGATGTCATCTGGTTGCGTCGACGTCAGTGCGACGTCATTATAACGTTGTGTGCCAGCTGGATAGTATATATCAATGTAATGATCTGATCCGTGTCTTCTGCTTTCTATTAGGTATCAGAAACAAGTAGCCCAAAGGGCAACAATTGCTCACCTGAGAGACATTGTAAACCTATAGTGATATCTAAGATGCTCAAGGGCAGCTAACTCCACAGTCAGTGGTCCAATCAGGCTGAAAATCAAACTCATCCAAAACATTATGTATGCCCTCATTTAATATATGCAAGTTTAAAAAGTATCCGATCAAGAGCACAATAGACAGAGCTGTCAAGAGCAGCTAACTTCGTAGTGGTTGGCCTGATCTGGCCAAAATTTGAACTTGTTTAAGATATTATGCATTTTCTCATTACCTGCAAGTTTGAAAAGGATCTGATCAGTAGAAACCAAGAAAAAGTGGCGACATTGATTTTTTGGATGCTCAGGACAGGTACTCCATAGTCAGTGGTGGGATCTAGCCGAAATGCTAACTAATCCAAGCTTTTATGCATATCCTCATTACCAACAAGTATGAAGAGGATCCGATGAAAAATGAAAATGTGATGACGTTGTTTTCTCCATTATAAGACTATGGGATTTTTTTCAAACGCTCAAGGGCAGCTAACTCCGTAGTCTGTGCTCGAATCCGGCCAAATTTCGAACTCATCCAAGCTCTTATGTATGTCATCATTACCTGCAAGTATGATAAGGATCTAATCAAAAACCTTGATTGCAGCACCCTGAAAGTCAAACTTGCTCGAGATATTGTCATGCCCTACATTTGTGTGAATTTATTTTAAAATCCGTTGAGAAATGTAGGTGCTAGAGCGACAGTGACCTTGACCTTGGGCACAGCTCCTGAAAGTCAAACTTGCTAGAGATATTGTCATACCCTACATTTGTGTCAAGTTATTTCAAAATCCATGGAGAAATGAAGGTGCCAGGGCGATGACAAAGTTTTTCTAAAAATAGCCACAGTGATCTTGACCTTGGGTGCAGCATCCTGAGAGTTAAACTTGCTCGAGATATTGTCATGCCCTACATTTGTGTGAAGTTATTTTAAAATCTGCTGAGAAATGTAGGTGTTAGAGCGCTGACAAAGTTTTTCTAAAAATAGCCACAGTGACCTTGACCTTGGGCGCAGCATCCTGAAAGTCGAACTTGCTCGAGATATTGTCATGCCCTACATTTGTGTGAAGTTATTTTAAAATCTGCTGAGAAATGTAGGTGCTAGAGCGCTGACAAAGCTGTGCTAAAAATAGCCACAGTGACCTTGACCTTGGGCGCAGCATCCTGAAAGTCGAACTTGCTCGAGATATTGTCATACCCTACATTTGTGTGAAGTTATTTTAAAATCCGTTGAGAAATGTAGGCAATAGAGCGATGACAAAGTTTTTCTAAAAATATGTGATGACGTTGTTTTCTCCATTATAACACTATGGGATTTTTTTCAAACGCTCAAGGGCAGCTAACTCCGTAGTCTGTGCTCGAATCCGGCCAAATTTCGAACTCATCCAAGCTCTTATGTATGTCATCATTACCTGCAAGTATGATAAGGATCTAAGCAAAAACAGTTGAGAAAACGTGATGACACCATTTTCCCCATTATAACCCTATGGGATTTTTTTCAAACGCTCAAGGGCAGCTAACTCCGTTGTCTGTGCTCGAATCCGGCCAAATTTCGAACTCATCCAAGCTCTTGTGTATGTCATCATTACCTGCAAGTATGATAAGGATCTAATCAAAAACAGTCGAGAAAACGTGATTACGCTATTTTCCCCATTATAAACCTATGGGGGCTATCTGTTGCCATGGAAACCAGAGTTCTGAGCTGATCGGCACCGAAACCTAATGCAGCTTACCCCCACCCAAATAATGCTTCAGATAAAATTTGATTGCGATCGGCCCACTGGTCTCTGAGATATTTATGTTTGAAAGTGTTGACGCACCCAAGCACCCACGCACGGACGGACGACGGCTCGACTCCCATCCTATAAGCTCACCTCTGAGCATTCGGCTCAGGTGAGCTAAAAAAATAATGTTATTGGAAGTCTGTCCACAGTCACGACTAAATATTCTAGGTCCATGTTTCATTAACATCGATCTTCAGACGAAGAAAGCAATTCGGAAGGGAAAAGAAATAATGCCAAAATTTGTACTTATGCCAAACATGATAAATTCTGCATTTCGATCATACAAAACTAAAATTGACAAGAAAAAATGTCATAACTGCCTTTTTAACTTATTTGGTATTTTTTTATTTGTTTTAACTATTGCAGAACTTAAATGTACAGATTATTAGATGTGCCTGCGTGCGTGCTTTACTGCTTAAATACATGTATAAGTTAGCGCATCATGGAAATTTTGACATGCATTTATTATTCCTACGGGCCACCAGGGTTCAACCCCCATAAAGTGCAGCTTACTATGGTGCTTATGTGGGTTCCATCTGTTTGTGCGACTCCACTTTGGTTGAAGGTACATCGTTGTAGAGTCATGATGCGCTTAAACAGGCGCACATGCTGCGACCTTGTACCCATGCCTCTGTGCTTGCACCACGTCTATGTTGTAGCAGACAGGCCGCACTAAAAGTGTCCAGGATGCAGTAGACAGACAGTAGACACTTCATTGGACAGTAAATAGTATACAGAAACCCGCGAACAGCGTGCACTTCTAAAGAAGAGCGAGTAGACAGTGCACAGTAGACGGTAAACGGTAAAATATATCAAAAGTTCTTTCACGTTGACAGATACGTATTTTCCTTAGCACAGCTTAGAAATACATGTTTTTTTGGGGAAAACTACATCAAAGAAAACTAGAAAATAAATAAAGAAAAGCAGAATAAATCAAGAAAAGCAGACAAAACTCTGCAGTATCCGGTACTCCCAGACGATCACCCATCCAAATACTATCCGGGCTCGATGTTGCTTTACTTCGGTGATCGGACGAGAATTGGTGTTCAGCGTGATATGGCCGTAGACAACAAAGTACCGATTTTTTTACATTTACAAAGTCTACTTTTGAGAGTTTGAGATCAGTATAATAGTTATAATATCCTGCAGTTCTTACTACTGGGACACACATTGCAGGCACAGGGAAGAATTCTCGTTATAGTTACGGGATTTTCCGATAATCTCCGAGAGGGTTCTTCAACAAACTGAGATTAGAAACGCAAGTCTTTTTGAACGATACATCAGTACGTATTTCACAATGTCTTCAAACATACGGTAAACTGTGAATTGGAATTGTGTTCTGAGATTGAAAAAGCGATAGTGTCAATCTAATTTTAAATCTTACAAAATTTATTTACTGATCAAAGCTAGGTCACAATTTCGAAACCGTTAAATATTCCAGTTTTGCAGAGTCGGTAATCTTGTCTTCTTTCCAATTTAAACTTTATATTTTAGTGATCCTCATAGCCTAGTAGCTAAAGCACACGACTCATGATCTTGGGGCCGTGAGTTCGACTCTCACCGCTTTTTTTTCCTCATTAGATTTTTTTATGTTATTATATGATGTTATTAAATTTTTATCATTTAGCTTTTAAACTGAACTTAATAAGTCACATGTATTAGCCATAGGATTGTCCGATTATCTCCGAGAGGGCCGGAGATAAGCAGTTACCTGTATAGTGTATACGGTTCTCAGTTTAATAGGGAAATGTAAAGAAGCTCATAAATAAATTTCATTTTCTTATTGAATATATTTTCCGACATTGAATTATAACGTCTAGCACGAAAGAGCATTTCAAGCTCTTTAATCTGGTATAAAAATTATAGAAATGCATCAATGAGAAGTTTCTTCCATCTCAGCGCATAGTTTTAAACCATAAGTTTCTTAACACAATTTATTCAAATTTCGCAAATCTTCGTTTTTGGACCTAAATAACATATATAAATTAGCATTTGCGAGTCTATTATAACGTATGAGCTGAAAGCTGTTATTCCACTGATTACAATGATGTTTTTTTTCATACACAGCTAAACGAGAAATCTCTTCCCTGAGCGCCTAATTTTGCTAACTTTTGATTCGAAGCTTGGTCGAAAATTTTTCAAGTTCTCTCTAATGTATATATCAGAAAAGGAACGGATTTAAGTTTACAGACTGGCCAGAAAAAAGAAGAAAAAAAAAATAGTCTTTTTCTATTAACGGTAACCTTTACACTATCAGACCAGCGCTAGTCTAACTAATTTATTATGCATTAGCGATATTACCATTTTGGGAAAAGAAAGAGTGTACAAATGTGAAAAAAAAGGTATGATAAAGTACTAGTTAAGATATATATTTTTCCAGTGAGTAATCGCTGGTTGATATACGCTGTTAAAGTGCAAATCGCAAAATATTTTATATTCTCGAGTGCGAAGCCGGAGAGAGTTAAGAATAGCTGACTGTAAGCATCGAGCATCATTTTGCTCAATGTTTTATGGTTCGAAAAATCACATGCCAAACCAATAGTAATTTCATCACAAAATGGGCATAAACATTTTTATAGCACCAAAAATTAAAATTTAGATGGCAGCCTGTGAAATGAAGAGGGTTAATGGCATGTTTGTATTTTTATGGCCCTTTAAACATTTCTTTAGTCATGCGGCAAGGCATAGATGATTTTGAAAGACTGTGTGCAATGACACCACATTTATGATAAAATAATTCTGCGTTCAGAAATTGAGATTCGAACAAGGACTGCTAGCTTAGCAGGCCCGCGCTTCACTCGTTAAGCTACAGAAAGTGGATGAAATTAGGTTAGTGGATGGGATGAATAAATCACTCGTGTACACGTATAATTTAGATGGCACCCTATCAGGATTACCTAAATTAAAAGACTTTCGTGGCTGCTCCAGGAGCCCCGGTAGTACAGTAGGTGAAGCCCTGGCCTGCTGGTCTAGTAATTCCGGACTCGAGACCCGCTGGAGGCGTAAATCTTTCCAACTGCCAATAGGCAATAGGTCTCCATTGCACACACACACAGCCTTTCATACCCATCCCCTCCACACACACGCTCACACATTGTTCCTCCAGTCGCCAAGATATGACTGAACAACTGTTAACAGGAAGTAAAACTATAAGTCGTTCATGCATCAATTCTTGGCTGTTCTATGTAATATGACGATCATAGGTCACAGAACATTTCAGCCTATCCTCCGGTGAATAGACACTGTACTCGAGTAGGCCTACACCACTTTCTGTCCTGAAACTGCCTGTTTTTGTGTTTTACCTACTTCAAAGAAGTAATTTATTCAAGAAAAAACTAGCAGGTTTATTAATTTCAACATAAAATAAATAAAAAGCAAACGTATTGCTGAAAATAAAATGTTTTTACTCCGTTCTTCTAGTCCGTGATTTCTGCAGACGTTTTGCTCTGCACAACTCTTGTCATCAAATATATCTGCAACTGCAGTCTTGGTGAAAGGACCATTTTTCATAGAGCTAAAAAGGTCATAATGAGCATTGTTGACAGTTATCTAATTCTTTTAATGATGCTATCTTTTTTATGAAAGATCATTTATACTACCTGTAGTGTTCGCACATTTGTAATTGTCAAGGGAGGTAAGAAAATCCCAGATTGACTTAAGTCCCATGCTACAATTTTACAACATTGACACAGTTCAAAGATGAATAAAATTTGAAACTTTGCGAGTTTACACCTATTTTTTGACATTCTAAAACTTCGAACCTTGCTCTATCATGTAAGTATGGCCTTATTTTCAAACGTAACTGCCATTTTAGGTATTAGGCGAATAAAACCCGTATTTTTCACTCAAAATTGGGTCTACTTTTCCAGTAAAAGCTCTTCCGTTGATAATATGGGACAGAAAACATTAATATTATGTAATCTCAGTACACAGCTATTATTATATGTATTGTTGTTCAATTTTTAGCGAAGGAATGTTACATTAAGATCTTAATATTGACATTTTCAAAATGGAAACCTGGTTACCATGGAAACGGCCGAACGCTGACCGCTAAAAGCTTGTGAAACACAAACAAGCATGGTATATATCAATTTCCCAAAATATCAGCTAAATACGTAATTTTCGACTTTCCACGTTATTATGGGCTGATGCTCGATGCTTACAGTCAGCCTCTCTTAAATACTGATTTCAAGTAGCTTCATTCCATTTGATGTATATCTGGTGAAAATTCTAAATAATTCTAAATTTAAGACTGACTTGTCATAGGGACATGAATCTTGGCGGAGTTTGGCTTCCATTCTTTAGAGTTATTTTTGCTTTTTGCGGGCTCTTGCTGCATCGGACATCTCTTTCCTGAGGCCCTTGTCTGTCGCCTTTCTCGAGACGCAGGGGTTGAGGTGGCTCGATGGGGGACACCTGCGCTCGCGAGTTAATGCGTAGGCGTCTCTTACATGTACCTAATGTCTTCAGCTCATGTGTCCCGCAGAATACGAAGTAAGTGTGGCTCGGAGAGGGATGCTCGATGTTTGCCGAGACCTGCGCAACATCTCTTGTCTTTCAAACTTTTGGTATTTAACGACACTGAAGAAGTAAAATACAGAAACGCGCGTCTGTCGTACTAAATTTGGTATCAATACGTTTATATTAGTGATCCTTAGAACCCACAGCAAATTTTGTGGCTGTATGACGGCAACGGTCATTTATTTCAGCGTTTCGACGTTTCACTTTACATAACACAATGCTGTACAGACTAATAAGTGCAGAGCGGTTTGCGAACATAGATTGCATTTTATTTCTCTGCCAACACGCGTTTACGCTTTTTCTAAACGTAATTGAAAAGAAAATCTTCTTTTTTCGAACAGAAATAAACCATGTTGACAGCAGGTAGAAATTCGATATTTGCTCTTTACGCGCATAATACGCTTGATAACTTCAATTGTGCTATAACAGCAAAGAAGATTGATCGCAGTGCTAGGAAAACATGCATCTATTCAAGAATATCAAATGTTACGGTTTATGCAACACTTTGCCATAGTGTATTGATTCGTTTCTAAATTCCAGCAAGTAGATTAGTGTGGTCTTCTGCATGATTTAATAGAGAAGTTTCCCCTAAGAGACCTACTACATAAACATAAGACATAAACATAACGAGATACGTAAAGCCAATACTACAGTAACTGCTCGTAATCGCATGGCTGTAAAAATGGCATCTTCTCCGAAACCGCTAGGTCTAGAGCTTTGATATTTGGTATGAAGCATTGTCTAGTCGTCCTCTACCTATGTTGTTCACCGAAATGGCCCTGGGGCAGGGGTCTTGGGTTCGAAAAAAAAAAAAAAAAAATAAAATAAAAATCTTCTTCTCCAGAACTGCTTGGCTCAAATGCTTGAACTTTGGTATGTAGCATTGCCTAGTGGTCCTCTACCAACTTTGTTCAAATGGTGGCTCCAGGGTCTAAAATGGCCCGGGGGCAGGGGGTTTTGTGTTCGAAACTAAAAAATACTTAAAAATCTTCTCCACCAGAACTGCTTGCCTCAAATGCTTGAAAATTGGTATGTAGCATTGCCTAGTGGTCCTCTACCTAGTTTGTTCAAATGGTGGCCCCAGGGTCCCAAATGGCCCTGGAACAGGGGGTCTTGGGTTTGAAACTTACACATACTTAAAAATCTTCTTCACCAGAACTACTTGGCTCAGTTGCTTGAAATTTGGTATGAAATATTGCCTAGTGGTCCTCTACCAAGTTTGTTCAAATGGTGGACCCAGGGTCCAAAATGGCCCTGGGGTAGGGGGTCTTGGGTTTGAAACTAAAAAATACTTAATAATCTTCTACTCCAGAACTGCTTAGTTCAGATGCTTTAAAGTTGGTATGTACCATTGCCTAGTGGTCCTCTACCAAGTTTGTTCTAATGGTGGCCCCAGGGTCCAAAATTACCCCTGGGCCAGGAAGTCTTGGGTTCTAAACTAAAAAATACTTAAAAATCTTCTTCTCCAGAACTGATTTGTTCAGATGCTTTAAATTTGGTATGTAACATTGCCTAGTGGTCCTCTACCAGGTTTGTTCAAATGGTGGCCCCGGGGTCCAAAATGGCCTCGGGGCAGGGAGTCCCAGGTTTGAATCATAGAAATACGTAAAAAAAATATTAAAAATTCTTCTTCTTCAGAACCGCAAGGCTCAAATGCTTGAAATTAGGTATGTAGCATTGCCTAGTGGTCCTCTACCTAGTTTGTTCAAATGGTGGCCCCAGGGTCCAAAATGGCCCTGGAACAGGGGGTCTTGGGTTTGAAACTTACACATACTTAAAAATCTTCTTCACCAGAACTACTTGGCTCAGATGCTTGAAATTTGGTATGAAATATTGCCTAGTGGTCCTCTACCAAGATTGTTCAAATGGTCGACCCAGGGTCCAAAATGGCCCTGGTGTAGGGGGTCTTGGGTTTGAAACTAAAAAATACTTAAAAATCTTCTACCCCAGAACTGCTTGGTTCAGATGCTTTAAATTTGGTATGTAACATTGCCTAGTGGTCCTCTACCAATTTGTTCTAATGGTGGTCCCAGGATCCAAAATTACCCCTGGGCCAGGAAGTCTTGGGTTCTAAACTAAGAAATACTTAAAAATCTTCTTCTCCAGAACTGATTGATTCAGATGCTTTAAATTTGGTATGTAACATTGCCTAGTGGTCCTCTACCAAGTTTGTTCAAATGGTACAAATGGGTCCAAAATGGCCTCGGGGCAGGGAGTCCCAGCTTTGAATCACAGAAATACGTAAAAAAATATTAAAAAATATTAAAAATTCTCCTTCTTCAGAACCGCAAAGCTCAGATGCTTGAAATTATGTATGTAGCATTGCCTCGTGGCTGTTTGTACAAATGGTGGCCCCAGGGTCCAAAATGGCCCCTCGACAGGGAGTTCTAGGTTTGGACCATAGAAATATATAGAAAAATATTTTAAAAATCTTCTTCTTCAGAACCACTTGTCTCAGATGCTTGAAATTTGGTATGTAGCTTTGCCTAGTAGTCTTTTACCAAGTTTGTTCAAATGATGACCCCAGGGTCTAAAATGGCCCCGCCTCAGGGGTTCCTGCGTTTGAACCATAGAACTACATAGAAAAATATTCAGAAATCTTTTTCAGAACCACTTGGCTCAGATGCTTGAAAATTGGTTTGATGCATTGCCTTGTGTTCCTTTATCAAGTTCAAATGATGGCCCCAGGGTCTAAAATGGCCCTGCGGCAGGGAGTCCTGAGTTTGAGCCAAGGAAATACATAGGAAACTATTAGAAAATCTTCTTCTTCAGAACCACTTGTCTCAGATGCTTGAAATTTGGTATGATGCATTGCCTGGTAGACTCCTTCAAAGTTTGTGCAGATGGTGGCCCTGGGATCCAGAATGGCCCTGGGACAGGGTGTCTTGGGTTCGAAATTAAATGTACTTAAAATCCTTTTTCTCCAGAACCCCTCAGTGCAAATGCATGAATTTTTTTATGATGCACTGCTTAGTGGTCCCTTACCAAGTGTGTTCAAATGATGTTGCCAGGGTCAAAAATGGCTCAGCCCTAGGGGGTCCTGGGTTTTAACCATAGAAATACATAGAAAAATATTCAGAAATTTTCTTCTTCAGAACCACTTGGCTCAGAGGCTTGAAATTTAGCTTTTAGAATTGCCTAGTGGTCATTTACCAAGATTATTCTAATAATGGTCCCAGGGTCCAAATGGCCCTGCCCCAGGGGGCCCAGGGTTTGAACCATAGCAATACATAGAAAAACATTCAAAAATTTTCTTCTTCAGAACCATTTGGAAATGGTTGCAAACTATCACGTTTGTTCAAATTATGACCCTAGTTTGACCTTTAACCTTTTTGCTCAGGTGAGCGATTCAGGGCCCTTTGGCCCTCTTGTTCGTCTCGGTGTATCCTGGCAAATCTGGGACGAGAAGGCTAAACATTGCAACTTTATATGTTTCATATAAGCTGCCTACTACATAAACACAATACGTAAACATAAGAAGACACGTAAACCAATACATAATACATATTGTTATATACAGAAACTGCACAGAAACGACTACAAAAACGTAAACACACAAAATACCAAAAAATATTCTACTTTTTAGCTCACCAGAGCCGAAGGTCCCGGGGGAGCTTATAGGATAGGCAGTTGTCCGTCGTCTTCTTTCGTTGTCGTCTGTCGTCAACACTCTCAAACAACATCTCCTCTGAAGACAGTCCCGATTGTGCCCAAATTTCATCTGTAGCATTCTTTGGCTGGACGATTATAAGTCTGTATTTTTTTATGAAAATCGGCTCCTCAGTTTGGTTGCTATGGCAACTTAAATTTCCCATAGATTTATAATGGGGAAAATTGAAAACTGGCACTTTCTGCCAAACCATTGCAGATATATTTTGATAAAACTTTTATAGAAATGTTCCGTGAGAGATCTTCTGTCAGCTTTATGTTCTTTTGCCCACTGCTCTTTTAACTGGTTGCCATGGAAATGCAAAATCTGAAGAAAAAACTTAAAAAATTATCTCCTTTGATGCCACTGGGCCAGTTGGGTCCAAATTTCATATGTAGCACCCTTGGGCTTGGCGATTAAAAGTTTGTGTTTTTATGAAAATCAGATCTTTAATTTAGTTGCTATGGCAACTTGAGTTTCCATTGACTTACCATAGGGAAAATTAAAAAATGGCATTTACTGCTAAGCATTTGCAAACATTTTGACAAAACTTTTATAGAAAAGTTTCTTAACTAGTCTTCTTTTTTGTCCCATGGCTAATTTTTATTGGTTCCAATGAAAAGCAAAATGCCAAAAAAATGTATGCTTTCAAAAAGTCGTCTCAGAAACCCAAAGCTCTGACGCTGAGACTTTACGGATATATTGCACACATAAGTCATTACAGATTTTGTGTGTTTTAATGAAAATTAGCTCTAGTTCAGCTGCTATGGCAACTAAGTGTTTCCATAGACTTTTAATGGGCCAAATTGAAAACTGGCATCTACTGCCAAGACATTGCTGACATTTACACAAAACTTTTATGGGAAATGTTCATTGAATGGATGGATGGATGGATGGATGACTTGCGATTTTACGTCATTTTCAACAGTATTTCAGTCATATCAGGACGATGGGACGGTGATACTGAAAGGCTGTATGCAATGGAACCCCGTTTTCGGTTGGAACCCGGTGCGGCTCGAACCCGGTCCGCTAGATCAGTAGGCGAGCGCTTAACTCATTGAGCTACCGGAGCTCCCTAAATGTTCCTTGAGAAGTCCTCTATAAGCCATATGATTTTATGCCCACTGCTCATTTTTATTTGTTGCCATGGAAACCATACTGTAAAAATAAAAAAAAAATACCATAACTTTTCTGCTTAGAAACCATATGCTCTATGAGGCAGATAGTTCATAGACATACTAATTATATTAGCCTTTACAGATTTTATGTTTTCCATGTTAGTGTTATGGAAAAAAACACAATAGGATTCATTGCTAAGCCATTGCAGATATTCTAACCTAACATTTTAAGAAATATTACTTGAGTGATCTTCTATCAGCCCTATTTTTTTCTGTTCACCGCTTATTTTAATCGGGTTCCATGGCAACCAAAAGGAAAAAATAGCGAATCATTCTCTTTATGTTATCCATTTTTGGCCATGTCAATCAAAATAAGGAAAAAGTTATATGAGCCGCGACACGACAAAACCAACAAAGTGGATGTGCGCCCAGCGCAGACTAAGATCAGCCTGGGCATTCGCCCAGGCTGATCAGAGTCTTTGCTGTTCGCTTGGAGGTAGTTTGGACCCTCAGTTGCCCTTTAAACGCTTAACAAAGAGCTGGTCAGACTGGGCAGAGGCCCAGGCTGATCTGAGTCTGCGCTGGGCGTAAAACCACTTTGTTGGTTTCGTCGTGTCGCGGCACATATATTGTGTCATCAACTCTACAGACTGTCAGACTGAAACTTTGTAGCAGTATATTTTGTATTAGCCTGTCCAAATGTGACAGCAACTTTGAGACCATACAAATGAGCCAGAAATCTGGTGAGCTTTGTGGCTCGTGGGCCTCTTGTTTATGTCCCCGTGACGATAGTCAGAAGACACTATGTTTTACCCTTAATTGTCTACTCTTCCGATTGTTTGTCCGCCCGTCACGCCTAAGATGTTTTATTTTCAACAGTTCCCCCAGTTTTAGCTCACATGGACCGAAAGTGATCTGTTTTCATATCAGTGCGTCAGCCAGGTTGAGAATCCAAGATGGCCGCCGTTACTGAACCTACGAAAAATAGCAAAATCAACTTCTTCTCCAGAAACATTTGGTATATTTTACTGAAATTTGGCATGGAACATAAGTGGGGTCTTGGTTTTCAAACTGGTAAAAAAAAAAAATAAAATAAAAGAAAATACTATGGTGGAATTAGGTCACATTGACCTATTTTCTGTTAACGAGTCTGATAGATGTTATAGACATACTGAAAATGTGCGTATCCCTTTTTGTTGAGGAACAAATACATATGATAAAAATACAGTTTTTCTAACATATATCGACTTAGGTGTTGATCGAACGCCGTGCGGCGGCTATAAAATGTCTCCTCTGCAGATTGTATATTTTCTGGTCTTTTAGGATGGTAGCCTCCGGCGTCCGGCGTCCGTTGACATTTTCAAAGTACTTCTCCTCTGGAACTACCAGGTCAATTTCAATTTAATTTCGTATGCAGCCTTCACGCAAAGGGGATATAAAGTTTATATATTTGGTTCAGTCATATGACCAAGATGGCCGTCATGGCCATATATTGTAAAAAAAACTTTGCAAATCTTTCTCTACAGAACTACTAGGCCTTGAAACTTAGTATGTAACGATTGGGACTCTAGTTCTACTAAGCTCACATTAATGATGACCCTGGGTTGACCACGACCTATTTCATGTCAAGGTCAAAATTTATCCCTTAGGCTTTTCAATATGACAAGAGGGCCATGGTGGCCCTGAATCGCTCACCTGAGCATTTATCAGTTCACTGGCTCTGGTGAAGATTTATAAGAGTTTTTACCATACATGGGAATGGCGGCCACCTTGGTCATTTGACCAAGATCATTTGAAGAACTTTCAATCCTTTAACCCATGTGCAGGCTCCATATGAAATTTGATCTGCCCAGTGGTTTCAGAGATGTTTGAAAATGTTTATGGATGGATGAAAGAGGCAGCTAACACCAATACTTTAAGGCTCAGGTGAGCTGAAAATGGCAGAGTCGCTTCTCCGAAAAGTTCCCGTTCATGTTGAGTTCCTTTGATGGATTTGAACTAGATTTAACTAGGCAAACACAGATGATAGAATGGTAGCATCATTATCTCACTGTGGTGAAACTAATGTATTCCAAGGAGTTTGTGGCTGGCATCATTGCAATGTTAGTCCTGATTCTTGCAACAAAACTTAATTTAGATTTGACCTAGTGACCTAGCTTTTGACCCGACATGACCCAGTTTCAAACCGGATATTGTAAGAATAAACATTCTGACAAAGTTTCATTGAGATTGGATCAAAACTGTGCCCTCTGGAGCGTATACAAGGTCGTTCTTATATTTGACCTAGTGACCTAGTTTTTGATCCGACACAAACCAGTTTCAAACTTTACCTAGATTTTATTAAGGTAAACATTCTGACAGAGTTTCATGAAGATTGGATCAAAACTGTGCCCTCTAGGGTGTACACAAAGTTTTTCTTGGATTTGACCTAGTGAGTTAGTTTCTGATCTGACGTGACTCAGTTTCATAAGGGGCATATATATATGGACAATAAACATTTTGACGTAGTTTCATGAAGATTGGATCAAAACTATTCCTTCTAGTGCGTACACGAGGTTTTTCTAAGATTTGACCTAGTGACCTAGTTTTTGAACTGACATGACCTACTTTCAAACTTGGCCTAGAGTTTATGGAGATAAACATTCTGACAAAGTTTCATAAAGATTGGATCAAAACTGTGTCCTCTAGAGCGTACACACGGTTTTTCTATGATTTGACCAAGTGACCTAGTTTTTGACCCTACATGACCCAGTTTCAAATTTATCCTTCATATTATGAGGATAAACATTCTGATAAAGTTTCATGCACTTTGGATCAAAACTGTGCCTTCTTGAGCGTACACAAGGTTTTTCTAAGATTTGACCTAGTGACCTAGTTTTTGACCCGACATGACCCAATTTCAAACTTGGCCTAGAGTTTATAGAGATAAACATTCTGATAATGTTTTATAAAGATTGGATCAAAACTGTGTCCTCTAGAGCGTACACATGTTTTTCTATGATTTGACCTAGTGACCTAGTTTTTAACCCAACATGACCCAGTTTCGTACTTTTCCTAGATATTATAAGGGTAAACATTCTGACAAAGTTTCATGAGCTTCGGATGAAAACTGTGCCTTCTAGAGTGTACACAAGGTTCTTCTAAGATTTGACCTAGTGACCTGATTTTTGACCCAACCTGACCCAGTTTCAAACTTGGCTTAGAGTTTATAGAGATATATATTCTGACAGTGTTTCATATAGATTGGATCAAAACTGTGTCCGCTAGAGCGTACACAAGGTTTTTCTATGATTTGACCTAGTGACCTAGTTTTTGACCTGACGTGACCCAGTTTCAAACTTGTCCTAGATATTATGAGGATAAACATTCTGACTAAGTTTCATGAACTTTTGATGAAAACTCTGCCTTCTAGAGCCGTACACAAGGTTTTTCTAAGATTTGACCTAGTGACCTAGTTTTTGACCCGACGTGACCCAGTTTCAAATTTATCTAAGATATTATAAAGATAAACATTCGGGCAAAGTTTCATGAAGTTTGGATGAAAACTGTGCCTTCTAGAGTGTACACAAGGTTTTTCTAAGATTTGACCTAGTGACCTAGTTTTTGACCCGACATGACCCAGTTTAAACTTGGCCTAGACGTTATAGAGATAAACATTCTGACAAAGTTTTAGAAAGATTGGATCAAAACTGTGCCCGCTAGAGTGTACACAAGCAAAAGTTGACGGACGTCCGTCCGGACGGACGTCCGTCCGGACGGACGACGGACATCAGGGTATCCCAAAAGCTCACCCTGAGCTCAGGCGAGCTAAAAACCTGACAATTGAATTTTTCTGTTGCTATTGCGCTTTGTGATAAGGAAATGCAGTCGACTACAACACCTATGAAGTCTAGAGGTCAAGGTCATTTTGTGACTTTGGTCAAAGGTCACTCGTCCGTCGTCTTTCAACGTTTTCAAAGGACTTCTTCTCTGAAACTACTAGGCCGATTTCAATTGATGTCATATTTGGTCCAGGTCACATGGCCAAGATGGCCGACATGCCCTTATATAGTGAAAAGCTTTAAACATATTCTCAATAACCAATGAGTCGATTGCCTTGAAACTTGGTATGTAGCATTTCGGATTCTAGTACTATAAAGATAATATAAATCATGATCCTGGGCAGACTTTTGACCTATTTTAGAGCAACGTCAAAATTGGTCCCATATGCTTTTGAATGGGAAACACTGAAAAAGTGCATTTTCTGTTGGTATTAGACTCTAAGATGCAGACAACTTCAATCCCTATGAATTTAAGAGATCAAGGTCTTTTAATGGCATATAAATTCTGTGTGGGATGTGAGAAAGAAAGACCAGGCATATATGTTCAGAAACTTTAATCGATCTCCTTCTCCAGAACCAATGGGCGGATGGCTTTGAAACTTGGTATACAGTATTTGGGAATCTAGTACTACAATGATTATATAAATGCTGGCCCTGGGGTGACCTTGCCCTTAAGAAAGTTTATATATTTGGCTCAGGTTACATGACCAAGATGGCCGCCATGCCCATACATTGTACAAAAGACTTTAAAAATCGTTCTCTCCAGAACCACTGAGCCAATCACCTTGAAACATGATACGTAGCATTTGGGACTGTAGTTCAAGACTGACATGATGATGACCCTGGGATGATCATGACCTCTTACGACAAGGTCAAATTTGGCCCCTTAGGCTTTTGAATAGGTAAAGCCGTTTTTTTCTGCTGCTACTCTGCACTTTGCGATATGGAAATGCAGATTTCAATTCGTATGAATTCAAGAGGTCAAGGTCATTAAGTTCATATCACATGACAGTCTCAGGATTCGAGGGAACGATCAGAACCTAATGTTCCTCTTGTTTTGAAATATAATTAGGTCTAAAGTTGTAGATCTCTTGGTTAACGTTTGGGCTGGTTTCGTATAATGTCTAAAACCACCGCCGTATTACAAAAGGTGACAACTTTTGTCATTTCCTGTCTTCTTCCTGCGACAATGAAGGGTCGGCTTCTAAAATTTCCTGTCTTCTTCCTGCGACAATGAAACCCTTTCCGAAAAGGGTCGGCTTCTAAAAGAAAGATTGATTGATTGATTGATTGATTTATTGCTTAACGTTCACGGTAAACAACTATGGTCATGTCGGGACGGTCAGTTAACCTAACCACACTATTCCTGGGCAGGCTTAGACCTCCTAAGCGGTTAACCAGTACTAAGTGCACATACTTTCGCCAGTAACTGACAACTGCCCTTCTTGAATCAGCGGAAGGAGAAACGAAAGTATGTGGCCAGACCGGGTTTCGAACCCAGGACCTCTGACTTACGAGTCAGGTGCCCTACCGATTGCGCTACGCGGCCCGGCCCCTAAAAGAAAGAATTTGCTCCCAGAGACGTAACCATTAGTATACAGGGATCCTTTTTGGTATACTGTCATTCTCGAGCCATATCTGAATAAGCAATATACGAAATTTGCCAACTTTAAGACAAAGGATTTTCAAAGGGTTTTCATTTAACAAAACAACAACAAGAAAATGGCATGTATTTGTCTTATACAATATCTATAAAAACCGTATCATAAACATTTACAAATTAGTACAACCACGACAAAATGTGCCCTAACGCATGTCCGAACAGGGACAATGTTCAGTCTAAGGATCTTTGCAGTTTGTTCTTAGTTTAAACATATTATTTCATGAACATAACAAAGTCCAACATTTCATAATTACAGGTTTGTTCATGAGTCTTCCTCGCAACAACAGTGAAGAGATAATGGGGAACATATACTGGGGAATCTACATAGACAAAAAGTACAGTTCCTGATCAGTTTGCGAGATACGCACGCTGACCATTGTCTTGACAATTTGAACATGCCGCAACTATATATTTTCTCGTAGCATAACCCGCTCCTCATAAAAACATGTTGCGGTTCCTCATTGAGGCCTTCTATGTCAAATGGTGCTTAATAGGTCTGGACTGAAATTCTCCTTATTTTTTAACCATTTTAACCACTCATTAGATTCGTCCTGGTAAAGGGCTGATGAGGGGCTACTGTCAGAGAGTGCCCCCCCCTTCCCCAGTAGTTTTCCCCACGGAAAGATGATTATGATTTTTTCATAGTTGATAATAGAATTTCCCCCCGGAAAATGGCTATATATAGTAGAATTCCCCCCACCCCCAACCCCCGGCGCAAATATCACTATATAGCCCATTTTTCCCGGGAAAAATCTACTATACGTGTTTTTGCATAACCGTTTTCCTCTCTAAAGTGGATTTTACCCCTGGTAATATCCAGGCCGCGTAACGCAATCGGTTGCGCATCTGACTCAAGAGCCAGAGGTCCAGGGTTTGATACCCGGTCCGGTCACATACTTTCATTTCTCCTTCCGCTGAAGAAAAGTAGTCGTCAGGTAGTGGCGAAATGTAGGTGCACTGAGCACTGGTTAACCGCTTAGGAGGTCTAAGCCTGCTCAAAAATGCGTAGTTAGGGTAACTGACCGTCCCTACATGACCATAGCTGTTTACCTTGGACGTAAAACAATAAAATAACAACAACAATCCATGGTAATAAGAGTTAAGGAAAACACGATACATGGTGGAATTTGCCCCCTCGCCAATCATAACAGTGAGGTGCAAAAATGAAACTGAAATGCGAGTAGCCGTCTGAATAATATCGCCGGATAACAGATGCTACAACCGCACGCAAGAGTCCATCACACCTGTTCTCAGAATAGACAATCAAGTCCTGATATTCGATGTCTTATAGTCAAAACTACTATTAAAAACATTTTCACATAACTGAAACATACTTCCATTCCAGCCTCTAGATGTGTTTTTCATTTTCAGTTGTAAATTAAAGCATCACATGAACAACTTTTTTCCATTCTCGATGCTTGAAGAGGCTAAAAATTGCATAAAACACATGTCGTTTTGAATGGTGCAAACACCTACAACCTCTTTTCCGCAAAAAGTATGTAAAATGTAATAAATGGATGCTTCTAAACTGAACAGAATATGTTTATGTGCAAACCTGAAATACCGTTGTATAAATCACAGTTCCCTGGGAAAAGCATTTTTTCATCTGCATTGTCGGTAAAATGTATGTAAGCTACGTTACCCGCATGAATTGATACTGAATAGTTAGCAAGCAATAAACAAGTGTTCCGCTTCCAGATAAATCTTTAAAATGATCATTTATGGCTGTCAAATTCGATAAACACTATATGGATGCATTAACCGCTTATACATGTAATATGAAAAAAAAAATCTCCGAAAACTACACGTTCAACAGAATGGATAAGGGTGTAAGCTACGTTACCTCAATTGTAAATAATCTACAAAAGAATGGGGAAAATTGTTACATTCGTAATCGATATGCTTACAGTTGGAGTGCAAAACTATCAAAAACTTCCGACTTTCTATTTCGTTTATTGGAGTATGCATAATTATATTGTATGATGTAAACTACGTTATGTAAGCTACGTTTTAAGTATTTTGCCTTTGTTCCATAACTGCTGTTGAAGTTTTGCCAAATAAGAAATACAGCACTTAGTATTCTTATCTTTACGTATTTTTTTCTTTTTAGAACTTGCTACTTCCGGTTTATACAGTTTTATGGTCTGCTAATTGTCGATTGTCTGATTCCCATTATTGTGACACTAGGCACCCTTTTTTAGGTATGTAAAAAGAAACCTTTCAGAATTTGTATAAACATATTTATCATATGATTATTTAAATGTGCTAACGTGCTAACTGCATAAGATATAAGACCAACTCGCAAGCATTATGAAAACCAAGCCGGCACCAGCCTCTCTTATGCAGTGATATATATTCAATCACAGAGTAGCCTGTTGATTTTAAGTGTTTTAAATGGAGGATACACGTTCAGATGAAATAAGTTGGCATCTTCATTTGTGCCTCTCAACCCTTAAAAGAATTTGCTTCCACAGGAGCAAATTGTTTCATTTAAGGGAAAACCCACTAATAAGGTCCGAATCTTAAAAGAATTTGCTCCTCCGTGCCGGCCTCCGTGTCGCGTGACAGTATCTATCATTCTGTTTGTCTGTCTGTCCGTCCGTCTGTCCAACCATAATCTATCTATCTATCCATCCATCCATCCATCCTGGCTTACGCTCTTATCGACATGCTACGCATCTACTATATCCCTTGACTCAATGGATGTATGAATATTGTCGGCATTCTAGGCATCTACTATATGCCCCTTGAATCAAGGTTGTATGACTATATCATTGGGACAAGCCAAAAAGCTGATTATACTTTGGTGACTTTTACCCAATTTTGAAGCTCACATGAGCTCCAACGCTGTTAATATTTTCTTTGTCTGCGGAGACGTGATTCTTTGTACCCACAATACCTCTTGAACCGAGTTATGTTTGCATAACTTGCATAGCTGTATCATCGACACAAACTTAACACCGGTTTAAATTTTGGTGACCTTGACTGCGTCTTTGAGGTCATGTGTGTGCACTTGTAAATATTAACTGATAGTATTCTCTGTAAGAATAGAATACATATTTCATGTTACTAACTTTTAGATTTTTATATCTTTTATTTACTTGTTATACTCACTTATTATGTAAGCTACGTTACTCAATTTAAATTCATTGTAAAACTGTTACTTTTTTCCATTATCTTACTTCTTCCCTTGTTTTTTTACATGCATTGGTATTGCAATCCGTTAATATGAAAATATGCACAAGAGCCTCTTTCTTTCTGTTCTGATAAAAAAAGAAGTCAGTGCGTTAACCCTGTTTGGGACAATTTATGCATGAGTACATGCACTTCGTAAGATTCTAATTGTTTGCGATTTGAAAGTTTCGTAGTATCCGCTGTTTTACTATGCCCAACAATTTTATGTGCTAAAATGTTTCACAGGCGGTATTTTTAATAATATCTGATGTACATTATCACCATTTCACTAACGAAGGGGTAAAAACTTACATTACTTCTTTATTTTACCCCATGGCCCTTGGAGAGTATGAAAGTTTATTAAAAAATGTTCCCCGAATGCAGATATTTTGACATATGGTTCTTAGTATATATTAAAATGTATGAAATAAAGAAAATTTGCATTTTCGAGAAAAAAAAAAATAATTTCACGTTTTTATAATTTTATTGCGCGCCTACTCTGAGAACAGGTGATCAGTCTGTCTTATTTTTGTTCTGGTGAAACAGAAAGGCATTTTGGTTTTTCGTGCCAGGCAAAAAAAGATAAATAAAGGCTAGGAGTATGCGTGGTTGTGCACATAAATTTGTACAATTTTCTATTTGTACAAGAGTGCAACTGTGCGTGCGCACATGCAGGAGCCTTTGGCTCGACTCCCATCGGGGCACATGTCCGATTATTATTTTCAGTATAATAAACCCCCTGCTGAATGAAACACGATTGAAAAAAAAAACAAAAAAAAAAACATTTATCTTCCTGTATGCGTATATATGTGTATGAATACCTGCGATGGGAATAAGTCACAACCTCTTCTTTTCTTAAATTTGTATTATTGATTATTATATACTGAACAAAAAAAGAAACTTTACACTTAATTTATTCAAGGATATCTGCCAAAGTACATATCGTAAGAAAATATTTTTTATCTCTCATTAAGCTGCATTAAATTTCCGTTTAAAATAAGTAGACGGTGTCTTTCGACCACCACAAATACCACCCCAGTCAATCAGTGAACCACCACCAAACCGATCTCTTTCGCGAACACAACAATCTGTATACCTTTCACCCTGCCTCCGATACACACGTATACGACCATCAGCCTGTGATAAACTGAACCGAGATTCGTAGGTAAAGAGTACATTATTCCAATCCACATGACGCCATCTCAGATGTTGACGACAATAAAGCCTTGCGATTCGATGACGTCGCAGAAGTATGGGTCCTTTATACACGGATGGTAATCAGTGGAACTAGCTGCAAAATGAGTCAATGGAATTTCGTTCCCTCGTCACATCCGGGAACCCGCGAGCTAGTGCTGTTGACAGAAAATCAGTAAACAAAGGTAGGTCTTGAAGAATTTTATCAATTTTTATTTCTTTATTAGCGATCCCAGGTAACAACTGCCGATGCTATTGTGTGTAGATATGATTCAACTTTATTCCCCGTCGGAGTTCGCCGCAGAAATGAGCAGGGCTTGAACTAACTTGTGGCAAATGTTTGAAACACCGAACTAAAAATCCACCAATTTCTGTCAATATGGAGATTTGGGTACACGATTTTTTCATTTTCCGTCCAAACTATAGCGTTCAGACCCTCTAAAGCACCATCTCTGGTAAATTCAAGCATGGAAAGTCACAAATAAGTAAAAAAGTGTGGGCGGAGATTACGTACCTGGACAATATTGACAAAATTTCTGCCTGAGCTAGAGCGCTCGACATGGACATTAAATCCAACATCTTTCGAAATGTAGTGATAGAGTATGATATGTACATTCATTTTGATGTATTCATTTATGATCTTGTTTTATTTAATGGACTGATACCAGTCTACCAAACAGCCTTGCAACGCGTGTAACGCTGGTTCCGGCGGCCATCATGCCAATAGCTTTATCACACTCATTTTGACGTAAGCGCGGCATTTCAACGATCTACGTGATTGACTTTTTCTTTAATTTTCGATATGCAGACTAAATTGACAACAGAATGGCGTGTGTACATGTAGGGAATACCTCATGTATACTTACTAGCTGACAAAAACATGCATGTTTCATGATTTATCGGTGCTAAACATATTCGATAATCTGTCGTATGGTTATCTTGTAAGACGTATGACAATTAAAAGCAATTTAAAGTACGATAAGATACCCTTAATTTGTGGGGTAAAACATTGCGTTAAAAAGTAAAGTTTCTTTTTGTTCAGTATAATTAACATGGTTGCTAATTTTGCGTATTAGGTACCAATCGCATAAATCGTATTTATCACCTCCCTTGAAGAAGATAACTTCTAATCTGATTCCGTAAAATATCTCTGTTCCATGGCGTTCCGTTTCGTTCCGTTCCATAAAATACAAATAGCCGTACCGAATTCTCTAACAGCCCATTTTCCGGTTGGGGAAAAGGACTACAGGGGGTGGGGGGGGGGGGGGAGTGGCTCTATGAGGTCCGGACAATTCATTATATAGTCGTCCTTCCCATAGCAATTTTTCCGGGGGGAAACTATTCTCTGACAGCTACAACACAACACTATATGTGTGCCTTTATTAGGACAACCATGATCACATGATTTGGAAATCACAAAATGGAAGTTTTATGTTAACTGGCCGCACTAGAAAATAACTTTGTATTGTTGAGGGGCTATCTGACCAAAACGACATCTGCTCTGCTCTGTCCCACTCTGCTTGATGATTCCGGCATTTTTAAGGGCGCACGTAAAAATAACGGTAAAAGGACTGGCAGCTGGTTGCCAGTTATTTTACCGTAAAATCTACGGATTTTTGTACAGTGTAGATAGATGGATTCTTGCGACTAAACGTTCTTTTCAGAAGGATTTCACTCATATCAGGATGATGGGAGGGTAATAACGAAAGGCTGTGTGCAATGGAATTCTGTTTACTCTATCAGGACTTCTGCCTCGAGCAGTAATCGAACCTGGGACCGTTAGATTAGAAGGCCAGCCATTATTTCGATGAGATTTCGGGGGTCTAAAAGACATGGTATATGTATAGCCGCAGCTATTGGCAAACTACAGAGGTGGTCAGACATGATTTAACAGCTAGCAGCTTGGGTAAGAGTGTATGTAGATAGAGAGGGGTGGGGCGGGGGCAGTTTGAAGAGGGTTTAAGGATGTCAGAGCATCTACATTGTAAAACAATTTCCGTAGATTTTACGGTAGAATACCTGGCAACCAGCGGCCAGATACGGACGTCCGTAAACTTTGGCAGGAGTCATCACGCAGAGAAGGGTGGAATAAGACAGGCATTGTTTTAGACATACATGTATAGCCCTTCAACACCATAAAGGTATTTTCGAGTGCAGTCAGACAAGATAATTCTACCACATCGTGATTTCAAGAAGTGTTCTACAGGCAGACGCCCGTAAAAGTAAAGGGATATGGACTGGCAGCTGGTTGCCAGGTATTCTACCGTAAAAACTACGGATTTATTTTTTAAAGTTTATGTGCTTTTGTGCGAGCGTGTGTGTATATATATCGTCATACATTCATCAGAAAGTCATATATTCGAGTTACACTGTGCAAATGAGAGCTATTGTTGTAGCGGAAAGCGGGTCGTGTGTGTGTATGTGTGTGTATTGGGGGGGGGGGGGGGGGCTTTGCTCACAGAACATACGAGTATGTCAATGCGCTTCAGCATATATTTTATGCAGATTGTCTCAGCTGTTTCAGATGATAGCTCCAAACTTGAGGCCTTTTCGTGGGTTGCACAAGCCACCGCAGCCTTAATCCATCTGAAACTAAGTTGCAGAGATATCGTATGTCTTGAATCAATGTTGAAAAAATACATCTTTCTGTATTCCAGTGAAACGCGGACTCTGATAGCATAGATACAGAAAAAACTAAAGGCCCTTTAGATGAGATGCTACCCAATTTTATTGAACACCTCATACAGGGACCACGTAACTAAAGAGGAAAATCGCAGATCCAAGCAGCCATTGAAAAATATTGAACAAAATATTAAACTATTGAACGTGATCAAGAAATCGAATGCCATATCTCAAGGTCTTCGATGATTTCATAGGATACAGTGAAAAAAACAGGGAGAAGAAGAAGTGGTAGACAGAACAAGAGGTGGGGAGACAATTTCAAAGAGCGAAGAGAGCTGCCTTGAAGAATACTGGAATGAAGCGAATTGATATAACTTCCCCCTCCTTTGATAGACAGGCCGCCGTGGTGATTGCTATCATCCAGCTAGGATATGCGTCAGGACGAGTGTGCCCATTATTCCGAAACTTGCAAAAGCTCGATTGTCCGATTGTCCGCTAATCCAAGGGCAGGTTAGTCCTGATGCCATGTAGTTCGGGGCCCATAGTCCGAGGGCCCAGAGTCCGAGGCCCGATAGATTTAACTCAGTAAACTTACCTGCAAGCTGCGTTTCCAACATCAACTAAATCTGAAACCGCTGTGTCTGGTGTTGTCGTACCCAGGGACCTACCCAAAGGGAAAACTGGAATCAATTCTCGCCAAGCGTATTTTCATTACGGTTACATGTATTAAGTATACACTTCCACACTTTCGCCATGGCTCATGTCTAATGTACATTTCCGTGACGTCTCGTAAAAATGGACCTAAGGCCACACATGAAGCGCAAATACTCATACTAACCTGCTTGGCCGTTCAAACTGAGCTTTACTCTTTAGATTCGCAAGTTTGCATTATATTATACGTACAGCGAATACATTGACTGAAGTTAGGGACTTCCCTGTTCGCACACTTATTCTCACACACCGACAGGTACCTTTCTGCACTGCGACGTTCATTTATGCTGTCCATTTATGTATACAGCTCTCGGTGTTCTTCAGGTAAGATGGATGAATGAATGACTTCATTTTACGTCCTTTTCAACAGTATTTCAGCCATATCAGGACGATGGGCGGGTGATAATGGAAGGCTATGTGCAATGGAACCCTGTTTACGATGGAAAGAACTACGCCTCCGGAAGGACTCGAACCCGCGTCCGATAGAGCAGTAGGTCATCGCTTAAGTCACTTAGCTATCGGGGAACCTGCTTAATCCACTTAGCTACCTGGGAACCTACTTCAGGTAAGATTTTTTTCAGTGGGGCGTGGGGGTGGGGGGATTAGAGAGATGGATGGGTGGATGACTTGCGATTTACGTCTTTCTTAACAGTATTGCAGTCATATGAGGACAATTTGTGGATGATAATGAAAGGCTGTGTGCAATGAAATTCCGTTTACGATTGAAAGATTGACACCTACAGCAGGGCTAGAACCCGGAAACGCTAGATCAGCAGGCAACAGGCTCCTAGAAATTAGAGAAAAAGAGAGAATCACATTTTAGAAAGGAGCCGTGGTTGAATTGTTAGAGCGACGCGGTTGTGGTGCAGAGGGTCGCAAGTTCGAAACCGGGTTGTGCCAGCCGGCGACCGGAGAACCCTGTCAACCCAGCTATAAATGGGTACCTTTTCCGAATCAGGGAAAGATGAGCAGCGAAAGGAGAATGATGGCCACCTCCTTTCATATGTTCCGTCCCAGATACAGTGGGCCTCTATCCCCCACTGCCCGTATGGCCACGAGGAACTGTAAAACCTCTACATTTTACTTTATGGCTGGTTCCTGAAGTACATGTATCGAATGAATGTCCAGGTAACAACCCTTAAAGTTAATGTATTTTTACCAAACCTGATGTTAAGGTGGGTTTACAAGTTACAAAATGATGTATATCATGCAACATGTGTCACCGTGTAAACACCCGAAAACCATTTCTCAAATGACTAAAATCTTTTGCATGCAACATGTCTAAGCATAGCCTTCTTTCGACAAAATGGTTGCATGGCACGTGTCATGCAACATGTGTCATCGTGTAAACCCACCTTTACACCTCTAACTTCGGCCTCTCATAGACCAATTTGGTCGACCAAATACGCCGCGTCCCTCCATCTAACTCTCTGTCTCTCTCTGATCCCATCTGCTTATCTTTAAAATTTTTGACGAGGATGTTATACTGGAAAAAATCAAAGAAATAGCCTACAGGACTAGAAACGATGATTATAAAAAAAACTTCATAAGATGGTCTTCGAAAAGCCATTGAGCTTACAAGAAAAAATGGAATTAAGCAATGATAGTATTCCAAACTTAATTATCAACACACACACGCGCACGCACGCATCGGGATCGGCCGTGTTCGGTTCAGTTCAATTCTCCTAACGACGATCCCCAAGTGGCTCAGCGGTACGTAACCATAGTTGCACGCACTTGGCGCCGTGTGTCCGTCAAAGGGTCGGCCGTGTGGCTCGGTTTGCGAAGAGCTCGCACGGTGGGCAGGAGGTGGGATGAGTTCGATCCCGGTCGGACCATGAGGTTTTCATTCTCTTTGGCATTGATGACCATTGTGGGTCCACACTAGGGTCATCGGTATAAAAAAGTGCTTGTTTCGTCGGTTCCACCGTGATTCCTTGCAGATTTGGGACGAATCTAATTTCGCAGGGTGGAAATGCGAACGGTCAGCCATGACGTTCTGTTGCTTGGTTGGCAGAGTGCTCGCATGGTATGCGAGATGCCTGGGCTTCGAGTCCCAATTAGGCAATGACGTTTTTCCTCTCCTGTGATGCAAACACATGCGTGTGCGCACGTACACACACGCACGCAAGCGTTTGATATACAAGCATACATACAGACACATACTTTCGAGATCATTTTAGGCAAAGGCCATATGTCCTTAACCTTCACACAGTAAAGGTAATTCTTAAACACTTATATTAAGCCTGATACTTATGCAGACATGCGTGTTCCATAAACTCACTAAACCCCACTTCTGTCCTGTACAAAACAGAACAAAACTTTATTTCCATCTCAGGTCATAATGCATGATAGATGAGACAGCGTCCCAAAATATAGCTAGAATATTACTGCATTGCACTGCATGGCACAGCATTTCACATGAAGATACATGTAGCTGTAAAAAAGAAGGGAAGAAAGTTTAGGAGAGTTTTTTAACATAAAGAACCGTCATCTATCAAATTACCATATTCGAAATCATATTGTACCCTAATATGACTGATACATCCAACAAGCATACGACGCCAGAACAACGTTAACATGACGTCGCATCAGTGTCATTGGGATGTCATGGCGCCACGCCTCGCCCGGGCAAAAGTCCATGTTGACGGCTTTGGCACAACTATAAAAACAATAGCTGTCCGTGCACAAAACGAGGAATTAAAATTGAACCAACGTTGGTTCAGTGTCATAACGCTGAATCAACGTTGACTCAAAGTCGACTCAACGTTGCCTGTCTACTGGGTTGTTTATTAACTTTTCGTGTCCGCTCCATATCTCCGTAACTCCGTAAGATTTTTTTGAAACTAGGGTCAAATGTTTGCCTTATCGAGACGATGTGCAGAACTTATATTTCAACGATGCCCGACAAAGGTCAAGGTCACACTTAGAAGTCAAAGGTCAAAAGGTAATATTTCTCATCAACTCCATATCTCAAAAGAACCATAACCCTACTTTCAGTTTTTACGGAATTATACCCCTTTGTATTTGTATTTTTCATATAGTAATTTCATATTAGCTTCGTGGCCGCACGATATCTCAAAAACTGTTTAAGATTTCTACATGGAAGTTTGTATAAATATAAAGCACCATCAGACGATGTGCAGAGACAAAAATATAACCCTACTTTCAGTTCTGATGGAATTATGTCCCTTTGTATTTTTCGTAAAGTAATTTCATATGAGCTTCGTGTCCGCTCCATATCTCAAAAATCATTTAAGATTTCTTCATGAAAATTTGAATACGTATAAAGCACCATCAAACAATGTGCAGAGGGAAAAAAAATAACGGTTACCCGTCTTTCAGTTTTGACGGAATTATGTTCCTTTGTGTGTGTGTTTTTTTTTGTATAGTTATTTCATATAGGCTTCATGTCCGCTCCATATCTCGGAAACCGTTTAAGATTTCGTCATAAAAGTTTGTATAAGTATCAAGCACATTCAGGCAATGTGCAGAGAAAAAAGAACCATAACCATACTTTCACTTTTAACAAAATTACGCCCCTTTGTATTTTTCGTATTGAAATTTTGTATTAAATTCATGTCTGCTCCATATCTCCTCAACCCTTTGAAAGATTTTTTTGAAACAAATGTTCATCGTATTGAGGCAACGTGAGAACTTGTATTTCAACAATGTCCGACAAAGATTAAGGTCACAATTAAAGGTCTAAGTTCAAAAGGTAACATTATTTGTCTGCTCCATATCTTGAAAGCCGTATAAGATTTCTTCATAAAAGTTTACACAAATATGAAGCATCATCAGACAATGTACAGAGAAAAAGAATCATAACCCTACTTTAAGTTTTGATGGAATTATGTCCCTTTGTATTTTTCGTACAGTAATTTCAGATTAGTTCATGTCTGCTCCATATCTTTAAAACCGTTTAAGATTTCTTCATGAAAGTTTGTTCAAATATCAGCCGATATGCAGAGAAAAAGAACTATAACCCTACTTTCAGTTCTTTCATCTCTTGTTTCTTTCCAACTTTAAGCCCCACGGGTGTATATTGCCCCGCTCAGCGGAGCTCTTTCTATTTTTGTCAACTCATGATCATTTTAATGATTCCTCTAAGCTTCAAAGGTTAATACGGGCAAAACAGGCATTAACAAGATCGCTTCGAAGGCAGCAGGGTCATGTTAAATGCCTTTGATAGGTAAGTATAAAACAGGAAGGTGAAGTTGGTTTGTTTTTCGTTTTTCGCTTTTCGTTTTTCGCTTTTCGTTTTTCGTTTTTCGCTTTTCATTTTTTGCTTTTCGTTTTCCACATTCAACTCCTATATTAGCATTCGCACTGAAGCCGAATATCGAATTTTGAACTTCGAAATCCTATTTTGACATTCGAATTCAGCCGAGTATGGTATTTTGACACTCGAAATCCTATTTTGACATTCGCACAGAGGCCGAATATCGAATTCTGACATTCGAAATCCTATTTTGACATTGAAACTCAGGCCGAATATGGTATTTTGACATTCGAAATCCTATTTCGACATTTGCTCTGAAGCCGAATATGGTATTTTGACATTCGAAATCCTATTTTGATATTCGAATTCAGACCGAACGTGGTATTTTGACATTTGAAATCCTATTTTGACATTCGCACTGAAGCCGAATATCGAATTTTAAATTTCGACTCCTATTTTGACCTTCAAACTCTGGCCGAATATGGTATTTTGACATTTGAAATCCTATTTTTACATTCGCACTGAAGCCGAATATCAAAATACCATATACGGCCTGAATTCGAATGTCAGGATAGGATTTCGAAGTTCAAAATTCGATATTCGGCTTCAGTGCGAATGTCAAAATACGATTTCGAATGTCAAAATACCATATTCGGCCTGAGTTCGAATGTCAAAATATGATTTCGAATGTCAAAATTCGATATTCGGCGTCAGTGCAAATGTCAAAATCGGATTCGAATGTCATAATTCTATATTCGGCCTAAGTTCGAATGTCAAAATAGGATTTCGATTATCAAAATTCGATATTCGGCTTCAGTGCGAATGTCAAAATTGGATTTCGAATATCAAAACACCATATTCGGCCTAAGTTTGAATGTCAAAATAGGATTTTGATTGTCAAAACTTCCATTTTCGGCTTCAGAGCGAATGTCAAAACAGGATTTCGAGTGTTAAAAATATCATATTTCGCCTGAATTCGAATGTCAAAATCGGATTTCGAAAGTCAAAATTCGATATTCGGCTTCAGTGCGAATGTCAAAATGGGATTTCGAATGTCAAAATACCATATTCGTCCTGAATTCGAATATCAAAATAGGACTTCGAATGTCACAATTCGACATTCAGCTTCAGTGCGAATTTTCAAATGGGATTTAGAATGTCACGATATCATATTCGGCCTGAATTTGAATGTCAAAATAGGATTTCGAATGTCAAAATACCATATTCGGCTTCAGTGCGAATGTCGAAATAGGATTTCGAATGTCAAAATATCATTTTCGGCCTGAGTTTGAATGTCAAAATAGGATTTCGAATGTTAGAATTCGATATCAAGCCTCTGTGCAAATGTCAAAATAGAATTTCGACTGTCAAAATACCATATTCGGCCTGAATTTGAATGTCAAAATAGGATTTCAAATGTCCATAACCGTATTCGGCCTGAGTTTGAATGTCAAAAAAGGATTTCGAATGTGAAAATTTCATAGCCGTCTTCATAGCGAATGTCAAAATAGGACTTCGAATGTCAAAATACCATATTCGGCCTGGGTTTGAATGGTAAAATAGGATTTCGAAATTCAAAATTCGATATTCAGCTTCAGTGCGAATGTCAAAATTCGATATTCAGCTTCAGTGCGAATGTCAAAATAGGATTTCGAATGTCAAAATACCACATTCGGTCTGAATTCGAATGTCAAAATAGGATTTCGAATGTCAAAATTCGATATTCGGCTTCAGTGCGAATGTTAAAATAGGAGTTGAATGTCGAAAAACGAAAAGCGAAAAACGAAAAACGAAAAGCGAAAAACGAAAAGCGAAAAACAAAAAAACAAACCAACTTCACCTTCCTATATAAAACTTAGTGGAGTGAAAATGGCTAATTCTTTTTACTGTGTGTCTGGAGTTCTAGAGAAAAGCAAATTTGTTTAAATTACCGTTCACACAGGTTATCACTAGGATTAACTGACAAAATATTTGAGTAGCATGAACATTTATGTCTTGTAACTTGGACACTTACTTATGCCAAAAGAAAGTTACTTTCGCAGAACGCGGAAGGTCAACAGGTCAGTCATAACAATAGTAAACGCGTGCAAGACGTTAGTCCGATTTAGACACGTTGTGTATAATTCACACCGGGTTAACTGTGTTTCAAGGATGTTACAAAACGAAAAAGAGTTGTTACGAAACGAAAACGAGTCATAGTTACCAACCGACTTGGTCATTAGTCGTTTTGTAACTATGACTTTTTTCCGTTTCGTAACAGCCCATGTACATACATAGTTAACCAGAGTTGTAAAAACTGGAATATAGTTGTAGTTTTAAGTTAGAGCTGGAATATAGAGACTAATTGTCTTGTTAAATCGCCTCCATTCAAATGTCATGCCCTTTTTCCTTGCTAATTCTTCATTTTATGTAGCAGATCCAGTCCGTTTACCCTGACTATTTCAAACTGGACAATAAAGGACTTTGCTGGCATATCCTTTTTTATAAGGACATCTGTTTTGTTTGACTACTGCTGTGATCGGACTGTTCGGACTGGTCCCAGTTTGATTTCAATTCCAAATCAAACACACATCATTATTCCTCTCTGGCTAAGGACAAATGCGCTTCTAATGAGAGACCAAAACATGCTTTATTGTAGAATTCCTTAAACACCTCTATACTATAACCCAAAACAAACACGCCAGTATGGAGGTCCTAATGAGGGCTCAAGCACGATTTTGGGCGAATTCTCAGGAAGAACATACGTTGGTTTGTAGCCCTTCATTAACACGTGACAAAAGCGTTACCTAGAAGGTTAAATATATTTTCATGGATAATTATAAAATAGTCTCCCATAAGCACCATTTGACCTAGGGGCCCTCACTGAGGAGCCGAAATATGTTCTGTATGGTGAGTATGTCACAAGAGAAAATATACTTTTACGGCATGTGAGAATGGAAAAGACACTGATTTCCCAGTATCTATACACTGTTGTTGCGAAGAACAATCTCCAAATATCCTCAGACTGCACTGAACCGTCCCTGTTCGGACATGCGTTAGAGCACATTTTGTCGTGGTTTTACTTACTTGTGAATGTACATAATATGGTTATTATAGATATGCTATGAGAACAATAAAGTCTCATTTTATTGTCATTATAGTTGCTAAATGAAAACCCTTTGAAAATCCAAGCATTGATACAAAATTTGAACAAATTCGTTTCAATTTCAACTATTTCATATATTTCGTTCAAACATTTCTCCTCCAAATGAAGTCAATTTTATATGGAGCCTCTATGGTTTGGAGGAATGAACGAATATATGGAAGGTTGCAATATGGCCGCAATGCCCATATATATACTTAGGGACTTTAAAAACGCATCATTGTGTATCATGTTATTTTACCCAGAGTTTGCAATATTGGAAACGTTTGAGCACGCGTGCGAGTTAGCATGGTTGAGTTCTTTAAGTCTGCAAACGCTTACAGAGAGTGTGCAACCATGCATAGAAATTTCGAGAAAATGGAAATTTGGTTACTTTTTCGCATAATATTTTAACGAATTCACATTTTGTCAAATTTTAATGTTTATGCATCTGAATGATTACCACACACTGTATAACAATGAAAAATGGCAAAGATCCTTGAAAAAGTGTTATATCGATGTTCGAAAATTAGATTTTTAAAAAAAAATAATAGGATACAGTTCAAAATTTGGAGATGCCCGACTTAAAAGCCGACCAATTGACTGTACACCTACCCAGGTCATGAGAGTATGTCTTAATGTACCAGTTCAAAGCAAATTTGAGTAATTATTCAAATGTCTGTTATGTTCACTTCCGGTTTTTGTGCAAAACGTTTGAATCTTTGCAAAATGACCTTGAAAAGAAAGAAATGTAACCGATAAAAAGAGAACACAAAGCATGAACAATGAATAACCTCTGATTTTTATGTCATTGAAATCTGATCAGCAGTAACGAAATTGCAGCAAACTGAAAATCACGCTTCAATCATCACTGGATTAATGCGAATTTATCTCCCTTTAGGAATATTCTAAAGCCAAATTTTGCATTCATTTTGAAAGCTTGTGTTCCCGGATAAAATTGGAATAAACCAAAATTACAATAGTTGATGGCTGTATGAAACTAACATTTATTTTTCTAGCATATCCAAAGCTACAAACTGGTGCGTTTCTAAAGTCTCTCAGTATAGTAACACTAACACCAGTTGGGCCTAAGTAGCTCCCCTGAGCTTATAACTACTGAAACATGAGATTATGGAAACGAGATGAAAGACTGATCTTGAAAATTTGACACGGAATCATTTTTTATTACAGTGCATCACCGGAACATTGTTTTTTGAAAAGTGAGTTGGAGAAGTTTGGTACATGTAATATGAAATCTAACAGGCCTCTGAGATAAAGTGCTGCTCTCGAAATCTTGACACGATGTACATTTTCATGAAATTAGGCCAATGAGAAGAAATTGTAAAGTTAAGTGGGTGAGTTGTGGATCATACAAATGTCTGTATAGAAGTATAGTAAATACAAATATCTGTATAAAACTATAATAAATTAATGCATCTCCCCGAAAAATAGCAGATTTCTTATTTTTTGTTCTCTAAGGTCTAGAATACAAACCAAGAGGGCCATGAGGCATTGAATCTCTCACATGAGCAATTGGCCCAGTGACTTTGGAGGAGATGTTTAAAAGGTCAAGGTCAGCCCAAGGTCATCATTTGAACAATCTTGGTATTACTAAAGTACATGTACTCGATGTCACGTACCAAGTTATAAGGCCATTGGTCAGTTGCTTCTGGAGAAGAAAATCTTTATATGCTTCGCCATATATGGGTATGACGGTCATGTTGGTTATGTGAGCTGGACCGTTTGAACAAATCTCGTTTCCTCAACCCCTGGAGGCTCTATATGAAATTTGGTTACACTTCAGTGGCTTTTTAGCAGGTGTTTGAAATTGTGGAAATATGAGATCATGGTCAAAGGTCAATGAATCACCTTGAACTCTTGTACTCACAAAACTTTATTTACTCATTAAGATGACTGTATATACCAATTTTTAGACCAAAATCTTCAACGATTCCCATAAAATCTAAAGTTCTTGCATTTTTCCATATTTGACATTGCCGTAAAAATGTCTTCTTATATTTTGTTCTCTAATGTTTAGAATACAAAAAAGAGGATCGTTAGGCCTTGAATCGCTCACCAGAGCAATTGGCCCAGTGGTTTTGGAGGAGATGTTTAAAAGGTCAAGGTCAAACTAAGGTCATCATTTGAACAATCTTGGTATTACTTGAGTACTCGGTGTCACATACCAATTGAAAGTTTCAAGACCACTGATCAATTGTTAATGGAGAAGAAGATCTTTATGAGTTTTTGCCATATGTGAGCGTGGCAGCCATGTTGGTTATGAGCGTGGCAGCCATGTTGGTCATATGACCTGGACCATTTGAACAAATGTTTGTTCCCTCATCCCCGGGAGCATTATATGAAATTTGATTACACCTGGCTCGGTGACTTTTGAGATGTTCGAAATATGAGAGACCAGGGTCAAAGGTCAAAGAATGACATTGACCTCTTGTACACATAAATTGTCATGTACTCATTAAAATGACTATTTACATGTTCACCAATTTTTAAGCCAAAATCTTCTACAATTCTCATAAAATCTTAAATTCTAGCATTTTTCCATATAAAAGAACCAGAAAAGGTCATGATTTGAACAATCTTTTTAGTACTTGTGTACTTAATGCTTCATACCAAGTTTCAAGGCAATCGGATCATTGGTTCTGGAGAAGATTTTTAAAGGCTTTTACAATATATGGGCGTGGTGGCCATGTCGGTCATGTGACCGGGACCGTTTGAAAAATTTTGCGTTTCCATGAGCTCTGGAGGCTATATTTGAAATTTGTTTACAAATGGGTGAGTGGTTTCAGAGGAGAAGTTGTTTAAAACTGTGGACAGACAGACGACGAGGACGATGGACGACAGAGCCTTGCCATCCTGAAGCTCCCCCGGAGCCGCCGGCTCAGGTGAGCTATAAAGAGTGGCGTGTTGACAAAAAAGGTGTTTTTATCAGGAAAGGTCAAAGGGTACCCCCCCCCCCCACAAAAGAAACAAACAAACAAAAAAAAAACATCTTTATTGCACATGTATTTAGGTCTGAAGGTACTTCAATACATTGAGAATAGCGTCCCAGCAATTATTTGTTCAAGCTCTCAAATTGTGAGGTAGAATAGATAAAAACAGTAGCTTAGTCTCAAATGTTCGAAAATTTATACGGTGCATGTATACGGGATGCATGTATTAAATAAAGGATAGGCGGGTATACATATATCACACATACAGTATAAAAACTACATTACTATGACAAAGACAGGTATGTAAGTGAAAATTTTCAACCTTGAAACAGTAGACTTCCCTGTGTGTTATTCATAATTTTGCCAAAACATTTAGACACAGTTTACTATTTTTTCCGCTCAACCTGATAATGTGTAAAAGAATTAAGATTATAATTGCTGAGACGCCCTTCTCAATGTATTTATGTACCTTTTGGACTAAATACATGTTCAATTTCGATGTTATTGTTTTTAATTTTGAGAAAGAAAATTACCCTTTGACCTTTTCTTATATGAAACCTTTTTTATATCAACAAGTCCTGCATTTTAAGATTCTAAATTGTGCGAAAGAACATAAAGAAGGCATCTACTTAGTTTTGTGAAGACCTGTTGTTGTTTCCGAATTTTATGCAGATTTTTGTATTCACCACAATTCAGTGATTATCATACATAGCTGTATTTCCACACCAACTGGTGAGAACAAATACAGGCAATGCCTCTGTCCAATACATTGGCATATGTATATACTACTATGTATCAGTAGTCATGAAATCCTAATTCTGTATGGGGTGGTCATGGTCGGATAATGGTGCTGGGTAACTTCCAGTGCCGTGGAGAGGTGGGGGTAGGGGTCTTACTTTTGGACAAAAGTAGGGCAAGGGCCTTCTGTGCTTGCAGTAGGTGTCGGTGGGTGGGGGGTTGTTTGGCCTTTTCTCTCTCCCCTACCATATCACTTCTCTCTCTGCCTCTGGGATGGTCGGGTCAGGCGATGGTGCTGGGTAGCTTTCAGTGCCTAGGCGTCCTTCTTATTTGGATAAAAGAAAGACAAATGCTTACTGTGCTTGCAGTAGGTGCGGATGGGAATCGTTTAGTCATTTTTCCCTCGCCTATCATATCTCTTTTTTTTTTCTCCCTCTCTCTGGGAGACGGCTCGATATAGACTGAAATACTGTCTCAAACTTCGGAGCCGTTAAACCCAAAAAGAGCCAAACAAATGCTTAAAGTGAATACTTGTTTGATGTCTGATATAATGGTATATAGCATTTCGGCAAGTTTCTTAAACAAGAGGGCCAAGAGGCCCTTAATCGCTCACCTGAGCAAAAAGTTTAAAGGTCAAACTAGGGTCATCATTTGAACAAACCTGATAGTTTGCATTATTTCCAAATGGTTCTGAAGAAGATGATTTTTTAATATTTTTCTATGTTTTGCTATGATTCAAACCCAGGACCCCCTGGGGCGGGGCCATTTTGACCCTGGGGCCATCATTTGAATAACATTGGTATAGGACCACTGGGTAAGAACTTACTAAATTTCAAGCATCTGAATCAAGTGGTTCTTCATATTTTTCTATGTATTTCTATGGTTCAAACCCAGGACCCCTGGGAAGGGGCCATTTTAGAACCTGGGGCCATCATTTGAACAAACTTGGTAAAGGACCACTATGCAATGCTACTTATCAAATTTCAAGCATCTGCACCAAGTGGTACTGGAGAAGAAGATTTTTAAGTATATTTTAATTTCAACCCCCCCCCCCCCCCGCCCCGCCGCAGGGCCATTTTGGATCCCAGGGCCAACATTTACACAAACTTTGTAGGAGTCTACTAGGCAATGCATCATACCAAATTTCAAGCATCTGAGCCAAGTGGTTCTGCAGAGGAAGATGTTTAAATTTTTTTCTATGTATACTGAACGCCAAAAGAAACGCACACAGTTTATGTATGTATACTGAACGCCAAAAGAAACGCACACAGTTTATGTTCTTTCTTCTCGGCACTATCACTAGGCAAGTCCAAATCGATCATTGCTTAGACTATGATATTCAACCGACTACAGTGCACAAGGAAACTATCATGATTAAAAATTTTCATAAAAGAGTTCTCTCACTTTCTCGAAAAACATTAAATTCCATTCCAAGAGTTATCTTTCCTTTTCAAATAAAGCATATTATGTCCAGAAATGGTCTTTGATATACAACTGTTAGAAAAACGCTAAATTCATATGAATGTTGTGGTTATTAATTAAACGACAGTGCTATGAAATCAGTCAATTTTCAAATAACCTCCCTTTGTATTAAACAAATAGTAATTTTTGAAGACCGACAACGGCTTTGTTTATGCTACACGCTACAGTTTCTTTTATAAATTAATTCATGTGTTGCATTTCACTACAGTATCATTACTGATACAAAGTTTTTCCTTTTCTGTTTGAAAATATCAGAGTTCGAAGGTTTAATGGAAAACCCTATGTTAAAGTGAACTGTGTGTTTAAGCTTTCTTGATACCTAAGTTTCCTTGTCTTGTTTTTGAAGAATTAAAGACAGCCCAAGAACAAAATGAATTATAGCAAATTTTCTTCTGAATAAGAGATTTACAGTCGCACGTAAATCGTGATTCAAAAAGATTCTGCAGTTGAGAAAATAACCTCTGAAAGATTGCTTGTTTTTGTAACTTTTAATTCTACCCAATCCAGAAAGTGTTGGTTTTTCTCAGAGTGTAAGAGATATTGAGGGTTTTAGATATTCTTTTTCTCAAAAAACGCATGGACACGTCAAACTAACAAGACAAAAATTAGTAGCAGCTGGCTACTTTTGCAAATTTAATGTATATATATATACTTTGTGTGCGTTTCTTTTGGAGTTGAGTATATTTCTATGGGCCATTTAGGACCCTGGGGCCATCATTTACACAAACTTTGTAGGAATATACTAGGCAATGCTACATACCAAATTTTAAGCATCTGAACCAAGTGGTTCTGAAGAAGAAGATATTTGAATATTTGTCTATGTATTTCTATAGTTTAAACCCAGGAGCCCCTGGGGCGGGCCATTTGGACCCTGGGGCCTCCATTTGAACAAACTTAGTAAAGAACCACTAGGCAATGCTACATACCAAATTTCAAGCACCTGCACCAAGTGGTGCAGGAGAAGAAGATTTTTAAGTATATTTTAATTTCGAACCCAGGACATCCCCTCAGGGCCATTTTGGACCCCATGGCCACTATTTGAACAAACTTGGTAAAAGTCTACTAGACAATGCTTCATACCAAATATCAAAGCCCTAGGACTAGCGGTTCCAGAGAGGATGTCTTTTAAAGCAAATTGTAGGCGACGGACGACGCACGACGGACACTGACTGATCACAATAGCTCACCCTGAGCTAATATAAGAGAGCCAAGAGGCCCTGAATCGCTCACCTGAGCAAAGAGGTTAAAGGTCATACTAGGATCATCATTTGAACAAACCTGATAGTTTGCAACCATTTCCAAATGGTTTTGAAGAAAAAGATGTTTGAATGTTTTTCTATGATTGGCTTGGGGCCATTTTGGACCCTGGGGCCATCATTTGAATACTCTTGGTAAAGGACGACTAGGCAATGCATCATACTAAATTTCAAGCATCTGAGCCAAGTGGTTCTGAAGAAGAAGATTTTGAAATTATTTTCCATGTATTTCTATGGCTCAAAACCAGGACCCCATGGGGCAGGGCCATTTTTGACCCAGGTGCCATCATTTGAAAAAAAAATGGTAAAGGACCACAAGGCAATGCATCATACTAAAATTCAAGCATCTGCACTAAGGGGTTCTGGAGAAGATTTTAAGTATAATTTCGAACCCAAGACTATCCGCCCCAGGGTCATTTTGGATCCCAGGGCCACCATTACACAAGCTTTGTAGAAGTCCAACAGGCAATCATACCAAATTTCAAGCATCAGAGCCAAGTAGTTCTGAGAAAGAAGATTTTAAAATATTTTTCTATATATTTCTATTGTTCAAACTCAGGACTCCCTGTCGCGGGACCATTTTGGACCCTGGGGCCATCATTTGAACAAACTTGATAAAGGAATACAAGGCAATGCTACATACCAGATTTCGAGCATCTGAGCCAGAAGGTTCTGATGAAGAAGGTTTTTGATTATTTTTCTATGAATTTCTATGGTTCAAACCCAGGACCCCTAGGGCGGGGCCATTTTAGGCCCTGGGGTAATCATTTGAACAAACTTGGTAAAGACTAGTAGGCAATGCTACATATCAAATTTCCAGCATCTGAGCCAAGTGGTTCTGAAGAAGAAGATTTTTGAATATTTTTCTATGTATTTCTATGGTTCAAACCTAGCACTCCCTGTAGCGGGGCCATTTTGGACCCTGGGGCCACAATTTGTACAAACTTGGTAAAGAGCAACTAGGCAATGCAACATACCAAATTTAAAGCATCTGAGCCTTGCGGTTGTGAAAAAGATTTTTTAATATTTGCTATGTATTTCTATGATTTAAACCTTGAACTCCCTGTCCCGAGGCCATTTTGGACCCTGCGGCCACCATTTGATCAAACTTGGTAGAGGACCACTAGGCAATGTTACCAAATTACAAGCATCTGAGGCAAGCAGTTCTGTTGAAGAAGATTTTTAAGTATTTTTCAGTTTCGACCCAAGAACCCCTGCCCCAGGGCCATTTTGGTCCCTGGGCCACCATTTGAACAGAGTCGGTAGACGACCACTCGGCAATGCTACGTACCAAATTTCAAGCATCTGAGCCAAGGAGTTCTGGAGTAGAAGATTTTTCATTAATTTTTAGTTTCGAACCCAAGACTCCCTGGACCGGGGCCATTTTGAATCCTGGGGCCACCATTTGAGCAAACTTGGTAGAGGACCACTAGGCAATGTTACATACCAAATTTCAAGCATCTTAACCAATCAGTTCTGGAGTAGAAGATTTTTAAGTATTTTTAGATTCGAACCTAAGACTCCCTGGCCCAGGGTCATTTTGGATCCTGGGGCACCATTTGAACAAACTTGGAATAGGACCACTAGGCGATCTTACATACCAAATTTCAAGCATCGGAACCAAGCAGTTCTGGAGTAGAAGATTTTTAAGTATGTTTTAGTTTCGAACCCAAGATCCCCTACCCAAGGGCCATTTTGAACCCTGGGGCCACCATTTAAACAAAGTTGGAATAGGACCAATAGGCAATGTTTCATACCAAATTTCAAGCATCTGAGCCAAGTAGTTCTGGTGAAGAAAATTTTTAAGTATGTTTTAGTTTCAAACCCAAGACCCCCTGCCCCAAGGCCATTTTGGACCCTGGGGCCACCATTTGGACAAAGTTGGTAGAGGACCACTAGGCAATGCATCAGGCCAAATTTCAAGCATCTGCACTAAGCGGGTTTGAAGAAGATTTTTGAATATTTTTCTATGTATTTCTGTGGTTCAAACTTAAGACCCCTGGGGAGGGGCCATCATGTGAACAAACATGCTGAAGGACCATTAGGCAATGCTACATACCGAATTTTCAGCATCTGAGCCTTGCAGTTCTGAAGAAGAAGTTTTTTTAATATTTTTCTGTGTATTTCTATGGTTCAAACCTGGACTCCCTGCCCCGGGGCCATTTTAGACCCTGGGGCCTCCATTTGAACAATCTTGGTAGAAGACCACAAGGCAATGCTACATACCAAATTCCAAGCATCTTAAGCAGGTCTTGAGAAGAAGATTTTTAAGTATATTTTAGTTTCGAACCCAAGACCCCCTGCCCCAGAGCCATTTTGGATCCTGGGGCCACCATTTGAACAATCTTGGTAGAGGTCTACTAGACAATGCTTCATACCAAAAAACGAAGCCCCAGGCCTAGCGGTTTCAGAGATGTCATTTAAAGCAAATTGTTGACGACACACGACGGACGACACACGACGGACTGAGTGATCACAAAAGCTCACCCTGAGCCTATGGCCATGGTTACCACAGTTTCAGCCAAACATTCCCCAAACCCTAATACAGTCATCCCCCTGCCCGGTTATGCTACACATGAAATTTAATCGAGAATGGCCTTGTAGCTTTAGAGATATACTTGCTTGAAATTGTTAACGGCGGACGACGGGCGGACGAAGGAGCCTGCCCATCCTATAAGACCCCAACCCCCTCCCATGAGCCTCTGGCTCAGATGAGCTTAAAATAACCACCCACGCGGAAGCATTCTACAGACACAATGAACCATCAAATCCTAAATGTTTGTCCAGCCTGATGACCGCCGAACCACGAGGGACGAGAGACAAAGCCGTAAACACGGACGCACCACTGGTTATCGCATAACCTACCCCGACATACCCAGGATGTCCAAAACGCAAATCTATTGTACAACCTTCTCGTCCCGGATTCGCCAGGATACACCGAGACGAAAAGTGCAGCAGAAATTTCCTTGGTAGAATAACACAGGTAAAGTTTGTAACTTTTTATGTGCATGAAAAAAAAAAAACAGCTATGCGATTACGAGCAGTTACTGTAGTATTGGCTTTACTGTACGTATCTCGTTATGTTTATGTCTTATGTTTATGTAGTAGGTCTCTTAGGGGAAACTTCTCTAATAGCACGCTCATTAATGCTTAAAATTTTAAGTGAAGCGTTATTTTGAAACAGCACACGTAGGGAACATGAATAAATAATCGTTTGAATGAAGTTCTTTTAGTCGCTTTTACTGCAAACATTACGCCATGGTGCTTCAGTGACAACTGCTAAATTAAATATTGTTTCATCAGATGGTTGTACGTATATTTTACGGCTTTCAAATCAAAAGCAAACTTGTTAAAGTTTAAATGCGCCTTTGCGAATGCACTGGAGAGCATACAAGCATGATGTACTCCCATTTCCATAGTCCGTGTATGCTTCAGCGTCAGTATTAGCGTCAGCGTTCTCGTCTTTGTCCGTGACCGGATAACCTACGGTAAAAAGGGCCTTTATCTCATCTTTAACTTAATACCGCACAAACTATAACAGCTACAATTATCATACTTAATACATATGAACATCCATATGACTGTAGTATCTGCATCACACAATTATAGGTCTTTGACCTTTAGTTTACGGTTGACTGACTTTGGTGTGTGGCACCTTTAGCAAATTATGAAAAAAAGAAAAAAAAAAAAAAAAAAAAAGAAAAGATCCAGAATTTGTCAGATACTGAGGTAGTTCATCAATTCATCCCAACTTCATTTCTAGCAACAATGACTGTATGAATGACACAACTTGAGCCCTGACATGGAAAGAATTGGTCCAGAATGGAACAGTGGAAGTATCTGTATTCAATTGGTAATAGTTGCCTGTGTTGCTCAATTACTTCGCCTCCAGCTGATCAACTTGACCACAAAGGGACATCTGTAAACCTTTAATTTTAAGAAACGTATACTTTCTTCAGCTTCTTTATTTTTGGTCTGATGCTATATATACACCAATGTTATAACATTTACTATTTACATTTGGTAACCGCTCAAATACATGTATGCATTTGATTTTTAAACACGCAGTGCATACCAGTGTTGACTTGCACCGGCATAGTTTAAAACACGGAATTGACGGTAGAGCGTTATAAATTGGTATGGCTCATTTCTGTCACTTAATTCTAGTAATTTGAGATGGCTCCATAACGAGAAAGAATTCGCTCCTATTAAGGCAGCATTTTTTTTTCCAAAAAGGGAACAAGCCAAGGCTCTTAGAATACTGTTTGCCCAGACCTATTTGTACCAATATTTAGATGTCATAACGGTGTATACGTTGTTTGAGGGCAGACTCAGATCAGACCGTTGATTTTGTGGCAGTTTGATCAGGGTCTATTTTGCTTGCTATCCCATCTGCTTCTTTTGGACACGTTAATGCACTGTAAACCAAACCGTTCCATTTTAAAACAACTGCTGTAATTATTGTAAGTCTTTCAATTTATAGAGTTTTTGCTTCAATACTATAAATCGCACTTGCTGTAAGTGGTCTTGGTACTCAACGTTGCTTCTGCTTCGGTTTTTTTCTCTTCATTTATTCTTCCATTCTCTCACTCTATTTTTACAGGAGGTGCATTTGTAGTTCTCAGTGATTGTAGTCTAACTCGGGTTCATTATTAGTTGTTTTTCCTCTCTCTTATTCTTTGATATAGTTTGATATAGTAGTCGTGTGCTCTATCCTCTTTACACATAGTAAAAGTGGTCTAAGTACCAAAATTATAAGTCTGAACTTGAAGATCATTTGAACATTGCCCGTGCCGAAATATTTTTGATGCACAGACATGGACCCAAAATCCGAGGTGTGATCAGGTGCTGCCGAGTAGCAAGCATTACTTGCCTATTATAGTACATCCTTATATAGATGTGTATCTGAAGAATAAAAGTACGGTATCTGATAGACTTACTATGTTTCCTTGTGTGTTCAATCAAATCAGAAGTTTAAAACGGCCGCAACGAGCTCATGATGTCTTCCATAGAACCCTGTAAGTGTTGACACAAGCTTCGCTCTTTGATAACCATGTGGCAACAATTTACTGGTGAGCAGCTTCCCTGTATCAACAAAATCTTGATGTTTGAAACAGGCTGTAGCGTAGCAGACTAACAGACAGACATAAACTCCGTATGCAGGTGCCGAAGAGAAATTTATATTGATACTCAGAAATGGAAAATTTATTATGGAAAAGGAGGGGAAATTGAAGTCGTCCCTCTTGTCATAATTGTAACATGTGTTAAAAGAGGCAAAAAGCCACAAGACTGTACTAATGACAAGTATTGTGTGTCTTGAGATAATGTATATGCAATCATGTCTCTAGAGAACAATAACAGTATGTAATTGACATGTGTAACCCTATTCAATCTGACAGTTATGCTACAGCAAAAGTGACTTTAAATTTGATGTGAGTTCCACCGTCATTTATAGTGCAGGATATAGTAAGCGAATGCGTCGATTCCTTATCATTCATGCCTGTTAATCTACTCTCACGTAAAACCATCACTGGTGATCGTGTCATACTACTATTGAATGGCCTCACCAAATACTACAGAAAAGAATCCAGAAACTGTTAGTTTAGAAAGTAAAGTCTCATGGGCAAATAATTCAGAAAGTACCAAATTTGTCAAGAGGTATCCGTCATCCTCTTCGACAGTGAAAGATAGTTTGTAGATTATATAGAGGATCTTACAAAAGTGCTCATGTATTATTGAATTTATTAAACGAGTTGGCGAAAAAGATAAGATGCGAGGCTATGCCGAGCATCTTATCGTTTTCCCCTACGAGTTTAATAAATTCAATAATACATGAGCACGAATGCAAGATTCTATTTATCATATGACACTAAAATCTCATTTAATTAGCAAATTTTGCACTAAAACGTCACGATTTCACCATTAGAAAACGCGACGCTTTTATGGACGTCAACGTATAACGTTACGACGTAATTTGCATATTTAATCCACTAGTGGATTATCGTTTTTATTGCATGGCTTTATTACACTCTCAGATGTCTTATGATAAAATAAATCATATGGGTTCTATTTCTATCTGAATTTGATTTAGCTCTTCAATACGGCATGTACTAATCTCTAGCCCGGCCTGGCTTGGCCTGGCCTGGCCGGGCCTAATTAAACAAAATGACATGAGAGCTTTCTGATGATATAACACTTTTGGCCAAACCAGGCCAGGCCAACAAATATAAACATAATTCTCAGAATTTAAAACTTATTTGTTTCACAGACTGCAATTATTTTCTCCAAAGGGAACAATAATAAATAGCCATGGTAATTTTTATGGCCATAATAATTGATTATTTGTTTGTTTATCAGCATTTGCAACATTGGCTACTCTAATGAAATATAGTATAATTCTTCAAATGATATTGTATCCTGGCTTGGCCTAGTCTCATGAGTCATGTCATCAGAGAGAAGTTCTTATGTCATTTTGCGTAATGGGGCCGGGCCATGCCGGGCTAAAAATTAGAACATCCCTTTAATACATGAAATAGTCATTTACTGACTTTGTATATTTGATACTGCTAGTGACATCATTATCGATTTCGATAATTGCCTGTAACGCCAACCTACAAGGCTGGATGATGACTTGATCTCCATCTTTTCCTTACAGTCAGATCAATTGATACATGTCTGGTATGTCCAGATAAATGCGTTCGATAAGTGGATTTGTATGTAATAAAACTAATTGTTCAGTTTGATACCGAATACGAGACATTATTATCGGTTTTCGGACAATAACGGTAGATTCTTCTGTCTGGATACCTGCTTTTTGTCATTACAAGCAAAAAAAAAAAGAAACTTGCACTAGTATTATCTTTCTCAGCTCTCTTAGGGGAAGCGGAAGAAATAACGGAGGTTACCAAACACTTTTCCCTTTTTTATAATGACTGTGATTAGTATTTTTGGCAGAGGAATGCTAGAAGCATTGTGCTTTCCATCACATCATCCGCGTTTTATTTAGTATATTTATAGCTACAAAATCTAGATTCTTTGTGCTGAACATTTACCCGATCATGTAAACTAATCAGTTACTATAACGATGTGGATTCATATATGCTCGAATTAACTGCTAACTCACCAAAAATTCTGATCTCAGTCTGCATTATTTTCAACCAAAAAAAAAAAAAAACACTCTTATCGGCTTAGACAGATTTAGGAGATAGCTGTACTCAAATTGCGACGCGTCAGACTACAGTTATCACCATTCTAATATACATTTTTTTTTACATTTTTGCCTTTCAAATTTTATTACGTTGCACCCAGAGCAAGCGCTTTCAGCTATTTAAAACCAGATCTCAGTCGATGAGAAGCGACGTTACGTAATGATGTCGGGTTTCCGACAGCATATTGCAGGTAACTATGTCACACTTTTTTACATTATCCAATCAGACGTCGCGTAATATAAGTTAGCCTGGCTTCCAGGTTAATGGTTATATGTATTCTCATGGTCAAGTCTTAACGTAGCTCTTTTTCTACTGATGGCAAACGAGGACTGGAGCCGGTCTAAACATAAGTAAGTGCATTAGAATTACGGTTGACAGCAGGAATTCTTCCCAAGTTTCGTTTAAATAATAATAAAACATGTAATAATTAATGGTCTATTTAATAAATGCATTTGGTCGGAGCTACCGCTTTGACTGAAATTTGGACTCGCTAACTCCGGTCTAAAATTCACTATCCCTTCCCTTAATTTATTACAGACCGTTCCAAGGTGGCGCCTCCACTGTGGTTTATCGAGGTGATTTAGGGGATAACTGTATTCAAAATTGTCATTTGGGGAGGTAAATCGTCCGTTTTATGGTCGGAAATTTCGTTTTACGGCGACGCGCTTGTGGTCGGAAATTTCATTTTATGGCGTAAACGGAATTTCCCTCATAAAACCGACGATTTACCTCCCCAAATGACAATTTTCAATATAGTTATCCCCATTCTAATGCACTTTTTCACATTTTCATCTTTCAAAGTGCACTTCATTGCACTCATTGCAAGCGCTTTCAGCTGCGTAAAACCAAACGTCAGCCAATGAGAAGCGACGTTTTATAATGACGTCGGGTTTGCGACAGTATATCGTAGAATATACTGTCTCAAATATTTAACATTATCCAATCAGACGTCGCGTTATATTTGTAAGTGCATTAGAATGGCTGTTCTATCCATTTATCTGCAGTCTTCTATAAAACCATTTGCTTCGTTTGCTTGATCTTTTTATTGCCCCGCTTTGAAAAAGTGGGTTTTTACTGGATTTGGTCTGTCTGTATTCTAGTACTTTCTTTCCCTATTTTTGCATATTACAATTGAAACTTTCTCTCAGAGTTTCTTCGGGAAATGATAGAGTTGCAATCTTGAAACTTGGTATACATATGGATAAAAATTGTTGCATCGTTGGATTGAGAATCGGGCTGATTGCCCTTATTCATCCCTTTCTTTGTCCATTTTTCTGTCTTTTGACGGTAAGTTTGTGTCACAGTTTTGTATGGAAAATGAGTATTTGTATCAAGGAGTTGAACCTCAGGCTCTTCGTTTTTTTATCTTCGTTTTCATATACATCATCACATGTATTTCTTCCTTTTCCTGTTTTGTCCACATAGAAAATTTGTTTCAGAATTTTCTCAAGAACTATCGAAGCTAGAATCTTGACACTTGGTATACATAGGGACAGCTAGTTGTTGTATGTGGGATTGAGAATCAAGCTTCTTTGTCTTATTTGACCATTTTTCCCCTGCCTTTTCAAGGTAAATTTGTGTCAAAGTTTTCTCGGAAAGCGTGCAAGGTAGAATCCTCAAACTTGGTATACATGAGCCGCGACACGAGAAAACCAGCAATGTGGTTGTGCGTCCCTCGCAGACTCAGATCAGCCTGGGCATTCACCCAGTCTGATCAGAGTCTTCCCTAAGCGCTTAAAAGGTAGCTAAGGGTCTAAGCTACCACAACGCGGACAGCGAAGATTCTGATCAGACTGGGCGAGTCTGCGCTGGGCGCACAACCACATTGTTGGTTTTGTCGCGTCGCGGCTCACATATGGAAAAGGAGTAATTGTACCGTGGTACTGAGATTCATGCTCATTGATTTTATTTTCCTTTTATATCCCTTTTTCTTCCTTTTCTCACTTTGCAAATCAAATTGAATATTTTTGTCAGAGTTTTCTCAAACACTATTTAAGCTATACACTTCAAGTTTATTAAAAATTTGGATAATAAGTTATTGCGTCATCAGATCGAGAATCAGGCTTATTCATTTTATTCTTCTACTAGTTAAATGTGTCGATTTTTTCTGAAATCGTACAATTTTGAGTGAGTGAACTCGGGTTTAACGTCCCACCAACAACGAGGTCATATGGAGACGGGACCTCGGTTTAAAGTCACGTGCGAAAGATCGGAGAAGCGGGGGATCGATCTTGCGACCCGTGGATTGGTAGTACGGAGTGTTATCCACTACACTACAGCCGCTCATATAAATCGTACAAGCTAGACCGCTTGGTTTTGATATACATAAAGAGAACAAATTGTTATATCAGGGGATTTAGAATCGGTATCAATGTTCGTGTTTTTTGGCTTGCGCTCTCGGACGTAAGCCAGTATTCAAGTGGTTTAGTGATACCGAGTTATTTTCGGAAGAAACGATACGTCACGCTTAGTCGGAAAATACCAGGAGAGTGTCGTTCTAAACTTTTTTATGGCCGCAATTAAGCCAAAGAGATCGAAAAGTTCGTTCCGGTTTGAGACAGCATTTCTTCATTATTTTCTTCACAGACATAACAAACAAAGACCTCGTCCGATTTTGTCTATTTTTATCCATATCCGATTTACCTCATCTGCTAAAAATAACAGATGGAAACTTTACTCTATTTTTGATAGTACATGTACTTTTTTTTTTTTTAATATTTCCGTTAAAAAGCACGTTTTTCTTTTACAAGTGTCATGAACTTGGCCACATTGCGTTTGCTTTTTATATGGAGCGGCTGTAGTGTAGTGGATAACACTCCAGACTACCAATCCAGGGGTCGCAAGATCGATCTCCCGCTTCTCCGGTCTTTCGGACGAGACTTTAAACCGAGGTCCTGTCTCCATATGACCTCGTTGTTGGTGGGACGTTAAACCCGAGTTCACTGACTCACTCACTTTTGCTTTTTATAAACTGATTGCATAAGAAAATGAAACTCTGAATGCAGTGCAAAGTATTTAGCTTTGCATCCTAAGAAATATACCAAAACTTGTGTAAGAAACAATATTTATATATAGCTTAGCGCAAAGCATTACCATTTCCAAAAAATCATGCAGCGGCGTCGCGAAAAATAGGCCTTAGGGCATCGCATAATCTGACTAGTCAGAGCATTCGGCAAACTGTCCAGCGCCCATGCATTCGTTTGATCTGATCAGTCTTTTTCGGCATATATTTATTCTTCATCTTCCATGCTGAGGCTAGACTGATCAGACTGCGCTTATGCCTGAGTGGGCTGATCTGTGTATCAGTGTAAAATCTGAAAGAGAAGAGTTCAAATTTATTGTTTAAATTTAGAAACAAGCGCTTTTGACGATTTTCTTCCCAAATCACATTTACTGAAAAAAATGTATCCCATGTATCTGTGAATGTGGCTTATATGTACAACGGACCGTGTTATGTATGTAAAAGTCGGTAACGTCGGTGAGTAATTAACGCATAAGCATTGCAACAGGCATTTCCATGGCACAAAGCGATATATTATGTACACAGTTTTAGCATCTGATAAATTTCCTATCGGCCATCAACATGTTCATGAATAGCATGAACTGGAAGCCTCTTACAATGACACAGGTACAGAAAAAGGGGACAATTCAGAATTGTTAAAATTTGAAACTGTTAGGGATTCATTGACAGCTGTATGACAATGGAGTGGTTGGTTGGATTGTGCGATGATGCTGGGTATAACTTCCAGTGCCGGGGCGTCCTTCTGATTTTGATTTTAGAAGGTGCGGGTGGGGATCGTGTGGACACTTTTCTTGCTTTTATAACACTCTCTAATGTTGCCTTCTCACTTCAGCTATACAAATGTACAGAGCAATATTTACACTCTTCGACGATTTCCTTAGATGAACCTATACTTGGCTGACGTTGTTCCTACATCCGCGAACAACACACATTCATGCAATCTTACGCGTAAGCAACGTCACGGATAATTCAGATAGATGATTGGCCGACGTAACGTTTGATATAGGTCATGTCATAGTGACGGCTGCTGTACTTCATTACCAAACACGTTGGTTAATAACTATTTTTCGTCCTTTGCTTGGCGTTAAATCAGTCAGAACTTCACGACTGAGTAACAAAATTGATGTAAAAACATAGCATAAATATAAAAGATAAATTTCATTTGTCGGGAGTTCATGGAAATACGAACGCAATGGGTTCCGTGCTTTATTCTTCCCAAATGGTGTAAAGCAAGTTATTGTCCAAAACAACAGCAGCATGCGTTTTCTTCTCAGAGTGTCAAATTTTTGTTCCAGTCACTGCCATTGATGCCACTTAAACCAAAACTAAACTTCAGTAAATATAAATTTATTGCCTTCTTTTGATGCCAAGTTCAGATGTGCCAAGATTCCATAGACATGGGTTTGAAACAGTCTTTCCTAAAATTTTGATTCAGACTGAATGTGACTCAACAGCCGTGAAGCAAAGACTTGAAATAGGTTCATATAGTTATTTTCCTTGAGACATGCCTAAAACGGCCGGCCAAAACGTTGGAAAACTGTATTTTTTTTTGTTGTTGTTGTTTTGTGTGTGTGTGTGTTTTTTTTAAATATTTCTGTTGTGTGTGTGTGTGTGTGTGTGTGTGTGTGTGTAAATATTTCTTCAATGTGTTTTTCAAATAAATTCTACACTTGTTTTTACCTTAAGCTAGTATCTCACTGGGGGATGCGACAACTGGCGACTAGTTTGAGACAAAGATTTGCGATAAAATCCGCGACTTTGCGACATTTTTCATATTTGGGTCTCACTGAAATGGTGATAACGACATACTTGCGAGAGTCGCACGAATGTCGCACGAATGTCGTACGATTATCTGACGAATCTTGCCTAAATTCGCCTGGAGTTTGCACACACGTCACGCGACAGTCGCGCGACGTTCGTGAGACACTCGTGCGACGTTCGCACAATAAAATTGCGATTATTTCTCTCGTGCGACTGTGTCACGATACTCTCGCGAACGTCGCACGACTGTCGTGCGAAGGTCGTGCTACAGTCGTACGATGATTTTGCTAGAAATGAGAACCTATTGACATTCCAGCAATTTTTAATCATCAGACGTCAGAAAGATGGATATTGTGTTTTATCATAAAATATGGGGTGTTCAGCCAGAACTCAGCCAGTACATTCTGTTGGGCATCCTTCCATGGGTACTGTTTCTCACTCTCAACGCCCAGTTTCTTTTTCTTCATTGTTTCATCCGTCAGAGAAACCGTAGGAGCTCCCGAGCTCTCGTTGTCGGAGGGAACAGGAGCTGGGACTGTTTCGACTTCCTGTGTTGTGGTTTGATGGGCGTTCCCTAAATGACTTAAAAAGTACATGTGGCAATAGATTAGCTAAAACATCAACCCGCGATGACTTTGCGACTATGTTGCGACTATATTGCGAGAAATTTTGTCGCATAAAAAACTTTTTTGTGCGACAATGCGAACCGTTTGCGCCAGTTTGCGACTCACGCGAGGATATTGCGAATCCCCGCGAACGTTTCAAGATAGTTTTGAGACTCATCCGCGAAAGCAGTTCGCAATCAGTCGCAAACTGTCGCATACCAGTGAGATAGGGGCTTTACACCCGTGGATACATTATCACCATTCAATAAGTTAGAAATTAAATACTTTGCTAAATAAAAGTTAGCAACAGAAAGTGCATTAACAATCGGGTTCACTTCAATAACAACTCATACTTAGCTGGGCAAGCCTTCCTTTTGAAAGGAAATTTTATCTCTTTTTATTTTTTTTTCTCTTTAAATATTTCGTACTTTGAGATTTTGTGTCATAGTTTGCTGAGAAAGTATGCAAGCTTGGATTTTAAAACATCATAATATACAAGAACATATCATTGTATTGAGGAATTGAAAATTGAGAATTAGAGTAGCTAAATGACCACCTGTTTGGGACAGAGCTGTTGATTCGGTTTACTTTGTGAACTTTTGTCAATTTATATATGCTTCTTTCCCTTTTGGGTTGAGGGCGGGATTTGTGATTTGATTATATTAACTCCTGTTAAAATCCTATCTTTATACTTGACAATAAAGATTATTGCCGTTATTAATCCTTTATTTATTACAGATTTCTTTTTTTTCATATTTAGAATGTTGAAATTTTGTGCTACAGTTTTCTCTTTAACTATTCACGCTACGCTGTTCAAACTCTTTTCTGGGTCCTTTCTATGTCATTTTATGGGATGATAGACATTAATGGGTTGAAATAAATCGATCCGTAAAGAGTTTAACAAATTTAGTGATCTTGCTTCTATATTTTTTCCAATTATACGGATATGATTTTACAGAAGTATCCAAAATTCGTAAAATTCGTAATATACTGAGTCAGTTAGCTTATGAACATTTACTACCAGTTGAGCAACACCACGAAAACTATTTTTTTCGACCTTTGAATTTTTATGCAAGTTTCTTCATTTTCGACAGAAAAAGAAATGTTTCACAAAACATCTGTTTGACATTAATCTCAACATTATATCAAACACATTGATGCAGAAACTAGATAAGGTAAGAAAAGTACTGACTGGGAAAGTTTAGTGCAGTTACAGAATTCATTATACACAATTTGATCAGAGCGCATTACGTTATTATTTAATTACATGATCCTGACTCCTTCCGGAACAGGTCATACTGACATAGAATATATCTATTTTTACTGGGTTAATTAATATATGAATGTTTTCATAATATGAGCCACGACACGAGAAAACCAACAAAGTGGTTGTGCGCCCAGCGCAGGCTCAGATCAGCCTGGGCATTCGCCCATGCTGATCAGTGTCTTCACTGTCCGCATGAAGGTAGCTTAGACACTTAGCTACCCTTTAAGCACTTAGCGAAGAGTCTGATCAGACTGGGTGGATGCCCAGGCTGATCTGAGTCTGCGCTGGGCGCATGACCACATTGTTGGTTTTCTCGTGTCACGGCTTATATAATTACTCCCAATAAGCTTAATTACGATGCGCTCTATGACGTTAGTGCTAGAAAGCATATCATGATGACATTTCAGGCAGGGACGTATCAAATTACCCTGTCGACTGGAATCCCATAATAATAGCGTCCGTCTTTTTCCAGCATATTTCTGCATTTGAATATTATGTCATAGCAGAATTTATAACGATATCCTGATTATTTTGTTATTAATAAACGAAGAAAGAAACTTTGGCCTTCTGCAACCTGGTTTAGCAAGCTTAGTTTACAGGTTTAAACAATATTTTATTCAGTATTCTGTACACACACACATATTATATATATACAACGATCTTTACATGACATAACAATATACAGTACGATGAAATGAATTCAAAGTAAGTCATTGACGTATATACAATCTGTCTCGGACTCTCCCAAGCTTAAAACATTAAATGCAAGCTTAAAACACTAAAAAAATCTGAAAAAAAATCTGAAGGTACTCGGAAGTGAGGAGATTTAAATAATGACTACGTTACCTGGATCAATTTTAAAGAGTAACTACACTTCAGGAACTGACTGAATCAGACCCGAAACCCTATCCCCAACATCAAAGGGAAAGATTGACAAAGACATCCCAACAAACAATAAATTACAAGTGATAAGCCGAGTCAGCAGCTCTTTCCCAAATAGGCGGCAACTCAGCTATCTTTATTGAACTAAATAATTTAGACCAACAGAAGGGTTACAACAGACTAGGGAAGTAGGTGATCAGAGGGGTGTCTGCGCAGTGTTTGAACCTGTTTTATGTGCATCCATGCCTATATTCTGTCTCAGAGGGAAAATTTTTGTATATGTACCATTGTAGGCTCTAAGAGCAAATTGTATTCAAAGGAATGTAGATGATTTCATCCGTTCCATTTCAATTTAAACAGTGTCAAACGGAGCCGCACAATCAACTAAAACAAGCACTTTAAAAAGACATGATACGTCGTCATTCAACTGACTTTATTGAACACATAGTTAATATGGTAAATAATTAACGATAAAAAACACATCAGATAAATATCCTTAAGAGCACATGCATGCACACTTAGCTGAAACCTTACTTGCCACTGCGGTTGAGACAAAAACCGATAATGCCACGTCTTTGACGATCAAATGAGCCGCGACACGAGAAAATCAACAAAGTGGTTGTGCGCCCAGCAAAGACTCAGATCAGCATGGGCGTCCGCCCAGTCTTTTCAGACACTTCGATAAGCACTTAAAGGGTAGCTAAGGGTCTAAGCTACTTCCATGCGGACAGCGAAGACGCTGATCAGACTGGGCGGATGCCCAGGCTGATCTGAGTCTGCGCTGGGTGCACAGCTACTTTGTTGGTTTTCTCGTGTCGCGGCTCAAATAAGCAAATTAACTTTATTACATACAAAACCACTTATCAAACGCATTCATCTGAAAGACCGGAAATGTCTGATAGATCGCGGCTGGATTTTTAAAGAAAACAAATTACGATAAGACTTGAATCACCACTCACGTTACACCAGAATTAGAAAACCTCTCAACGATAGTAAAGACAATCGTTAAAATCAATATCGATGCCATCAAATCACTAGTTCACTTACATTTATATAAGAAATGCCTTTAAGTTTCTAGAAATGTTTAAACCGCTTATTGTATTTCCGTTTTATATTTAGTTTGCTTGATATTCTTTCAGGGTACACACATCTGCCATTTTTGTGTTCGTGTCCCTTCTTAATGGAATCAAGTCCATTTTACAGCAGACTCCGTTTGAGAAGGGGTTTCCTAGGAACAACAATACTGAGCCAATTATGCCAAATTTATTCATACATTTGGTAAATGTGGCTAAGTATTGTCGTAAAAGTTACCTCTTTTGACAATATGAATGCAAAAACTTTGAGATGTATTCATTCACCTCAAACAATAAAACCTGAAATCTGTGTAGAGACAACACAAAATACATTCGAAAAAATGTGTGTTCATATGTGCAAATTGCATTTTCGCATGACGCGCTTCAATCTATATGGATGCATTCTACGTGTTCCGTCTCAAGACTATTCTTCATTGCAGCTTGTAAACGTATACGAGCATAACATTAAGTCATGCAGAAGACAACATTAATTTTGCTGTTGAAGTTTAGTAATAATCAATATAATACAGCAAACTATGGCATCATCTATGACAGTTGATAGCCTTGAAACGACGCATATTACTTGTTACTAAGACCGATTATCTATGATATGGTGGTTTGTCTCACTGGGCTATTGGTATTTTGCGTAACGGAACGGAACAGCTACTAGCTTTCGTCCAACTTCTTATCCACCCGCCGTGTGTGTATTATAATTCTCATAACGACGTTACCCTCCCCCCATAAAAATCAAAATTATTCCCCCCCCCCTTTCATAACAATCAAAATCATAAAATTCAAAAGTGGCAAACAAACACCGAATCAAAATAAAAATCAAGCCTCAACGCGGCAAAACCAACAAACCGGCAGGTGTGCTCAGCGAAGACTCAGATCAGCCTGGGCATCCACGAAGTCTTATCAGTCTTTCATGTGCGCTTCAAGGGTAGCTAAGGGTCTGTGCTAGGTCCATACGGACAATGAAGACTGATCAGACTGGACGGATGCCTATACTGATATGAGTCTTTGCTGGGCGCATATGCCAATTTATTGGTTTTGTCGTGTCGCGGGTGAATTATTAACATTCTTACAGTTCGAGCTGTTCGCAAGGATGTTTAATTTGAAAAAACTCTATGATACTACAAATCATTTTTTTCACCTGTAATCAGCATTCAAATGATCGTGAAAGCTCGCGAATTACCGGTATCTCCTCGTACAGGCGGATAAACCATCCTATAACTAGTACCGACTCTTCAACTGAGGCCATTTCATATTGTCTAAATTCGAAAAGACATATGAAACACCTTGTACGGATAAATAATCACCCCTATAATTTGTTGAAGACATAATAACTCAGCGAATTACAACTGTCTCATTATAGAGCTTGACCCTTATCAATCTGACAATAATGGAACAGAAGCACTCTGGAATGAGTTTGGTGATTAATTGGGTCAAAGACTAGGAAAGTGGACACGCAGATAAATGATAGTCGTTTGTTGGACACTACGCACTAAATTATCGTGCATTTTATTGCACAATTATTCTACAAGCAGCTTTTTTCTACAGAAAAGGAAAAGAAAACTGCGTTTTAGATGATCTTTTCTTGCATACCCGCGCATTCTGACCTCAGCTAACATCAGTAATATCTTTGTGATTAGAATCTAATTACCAAATTACTTGATGAAGTTAACTTTATTACAGCAGTACACAGCTTGGAAACCATTCTTAGATGCAAGTTGTAGACAAGTAGAATATAAAATCTTTGAGAAAGTAAAAATATGAAAGAGAAAGTGATTCCCACGGGGGCATTAAGACGTTCGACCGCGCGCGCCGGTAGCGCTGATATCCTATTATTCAGATACACACAATATCTATGTTTCAAACCGGGTGTTTTAATGAGATTTTGAGGGCTTCATCGCGTACAGTGTTGCTATAGACCTATATGTTCTTCAGTTATAAGCGTAGTCTATGATATTTTGGGATGTTGTACATAAACCGGACAGAAGACGCTCAATTTTTCAGAGCCTTTCAGCTCATATTCGCCACATACTTTCGTGGAAATTGATCATGAAATCTTTTCTACGGTCATTTCCCCCCCTTCCACTGATTCAAGAAGGGCAGTTATCAGTTACTGGTGAAAGTATGGACACTTAGTACTGGTTAAACGCTTAAGAGGTCTAAGCCTGCCCAGGAATAGTGTGGTTAGGTTAACTGACCGTCCCGACACGACCATAGCTGTTTACCGTGGACGCAAAGCAACTACACAACAACATCAGCTCATATTCAGTTGGATGTAGGTCTAGTTTAATAAGGTATATATTCTAACGGTTTGAAATAGTTTTTCTTTTATGTCTGGACGTTAGTCTTTTGTGGCAATGAACTTTTGACCAGTTCAATTGACAATGCTCATTTTCTAAATCTATTGCAGCTTCGCTTATTGAAGACCAATAAAACAGCCGTAAATTAATCTGCTATAGAATAGATCATATAAAAGCCCCGGCCTTTTGTACAAGTTTCCGTTTGTATCACATAGATGCATGATCAGATTGTACCAGTTAATAATGAGCCGCGACAAGAGAAAACCAACAAAGTGGCTGTGCGCCCAGTGCAGACTCAGATTAACCTGGGCATCCACCCAGTCTGATCAGAGTCTTCGCTGTCCGCGTGGAGGGAGCTTAGTCTCTTAGCTACCCTTTAAGCGCTTAGCAAAGACTCTGATCAGACTGGGCGAATGCCCAGGCTGAAATGAAAGTAAAAAGTATGCAAAGACCAGGAGTCTGCGCTGGGCGCACAACCACTTTCTTGGCTTCCATGTGTCGCGGCTCAGATACATGGTCAGATAGTACCAATAAATTATGGTTTTCAATGACTGCGCTGAAAACTGACCGATAAATGAAAATAATAACAAAAAAAAAATACCTAACAAGTACTTTTTGAAAGTAATGAGTATATCGTCTCATATAGCAAGGTCATATACAGAAATGTTATAAAAGTAAATAATGTCATTTTAGGCGTGTGGAACTACCTATATGGTTTAGTTGCTGTTATTGTTATTGCGGTTCTCGAAGCGACGTTGCCCGCGCACCCCAGCGGAACGTAGATCCATAACCGAAGGAACGGGTCGCCGTTCGTCTGTCCTGTTGCTCGATGGTTTAGTAGCAACTTTTATTTGTAAGATCTTGTAAGAGTGTCAAGTTTAAAGGACGATTTTTTGGATTAATTTACCCGGAACCCCTTTCCAATTAGGTGCTACTCATAAGGGAACAATGCGCTTTTTCTGAAAGGTGTTGAGGTAAGGTGGGGGCTGGACCCCGGGTTGGGGTAGGGCGAGGGGAGACTACTCTTAAGGTAAAAATGGGTTTCTGAGAGCCAATCAAAATTCTTTTTATCTCAGAGATTTGTAGATACTCTTCCAAAGGAGCTCACACCAATCTGGAATTATTTTCCTCCCTTTTAAGGGAGCAAAATAAATTCAGATCAGTGTGAACTCCTTTGGAAGCGAATCTACAAACCCGAAGCAAAAGAAGTAGTGCTTTTCAGTAATGTAGTCTATTATCTAACATTTTAAGATTTCAGTTCTCCCAGTCCATGTTTTCTGGTCTATTTTTGAAATCATAAATCTTTAAATGTCATACCTTTTTACCTGATAAGGTTCTTGGCAGGAATTTCAAACAGCATAAGTTTTCTCCGAGTCCTTTCAAGTGACATGTGTTTGATATATGTATGGTGTAACATTTCATTTTCATGTTTTCCGGAAAAGCATTTTTACATTCGCCTTGAAAATGTATACATTTATAAAAACTGGTCTTTTATCAGAGAGGAAATGGGTATATCAGTCCGGCAATCAAAGTTATCAGACAAAGAATTTCTCATTGGTATTCAAGATCGTGTAAAGGAAAGCCATTTAGCAAGATGTATGGTGTGGTTACAAGTCACCAAAGTGTCATTTATATTGCTTGATTATGTAAATTGATGCTGAGAAATTGCTAATAAATCCGTAAACAGATGAGGAAATAAAGAAAAATAATGAATGCAAAGAATACAAACTAGAAGTGTTGATCAAATGTACTCTCAGTACCTTTTAGATCAAGAGCATACTTTCAAAATATCGATTCTCACGAACATTGTTCTAGTCGTTATCAGCATTAGAAGAGTGTGTGTGTGTTGGGTGGGTGGGTGGGTGGGTGGGGGACTCGCTTAGTTATTCGCAATAAGCAGACTACAGAAATACTACTACATGTAGTAGTAAAATAAGATATTTAGCTGTAAGTTTCATATGTTTTAATTAGATTCTGAGAAAAAATTGGTCAGCGGACTGGAAGTCTGAGCTGAGAATTTTACGGTCTATGCAATATATTATCATTGGAAGACACGGATATTCGTCCAAGAATGGAAACAGCAAAGTCAGCTGTAGATTTCGGGACAATCTACAATGTAGCAGGATTTGGTGACATTCAGTAGTTAGAGCCGCGACACGAGAAAACCAACAAAATGTCGGTGCGCTCAGCGCAGACTCAGATCAGACTGGGCATCCTCCCAGTCTGATCAGACTCTTCGCTAAGCGCTTAAAGGGTAGCTAAGGGTCTAAGCTATCTCCATATGGACAGCGAAGCATCTGATCAGACTGGGCGGATGCCCAAGCTTATACGAGTCTGCGCTGGGCGCACAACCACTTTGTTCGTTTTCTCGTATCGTGGCTCAATTTTATTGAGCTTTACACGGATGTTTTCTTCAATTTCTAGAATGACAATCGTCTTATGAAAATCTGGTTTGAGATAGATTTTATTCTCTTGTCATAACCTCAAAAATCTAGTTCCGTCCAATAAGACGGATCTAGAGTTTTGGGATTGCTTTGGAAGGGAAAACCTGTTTCTAACCGAGGAAATACAGTACTGATCTGACAAGCACAGAGGTGAAAACACAACAGTGATGCAAATGTAGAAAACTATTTGGAAACAAATTGATATACATGTAGTTTGAAAAAGATTCTGTACATGTGTAACCAAGGCATTACCAAAACAGAGAAACTGCGGATTTAGATGAATTGACTTAACCCTGCATGTATACCTGAAATTTAAACAACCACACACTACTTACTGAACATTTCAGAATGCACTGAAGTCTAGACAACATATAGCTCGAGGACTTTAAAAACGCCTCACCCCAAATTGTGGTGTATTTTAGTAATTCCACCTTTCAAGCTATTAAAGATGACTAGGATATTTTTAGAAATGTAAAACAGATCAAATAAAAGAAATTGCACGAATTTATGTCATGCGTGACGACCTTTGCACTTCACAGGCCAACGTTACTTCCCCTTAATTTTATTTTAAACTTCTTTATGATACAGCCCTTAAAGTCGATCCCAACTTTGCCGTGAGAGATATCATACTGCAAAAACACAAAATTAAAGTCGCCATGACTTTATGTGCTGTCAGAAAGCTTAAATCGAAAACTGGAACACACAAATTGAAATCTCAATAAAGTGATTTTGTGGAAAATAACGTAATTTGACGTTTTACACTTCACACGAACAGCAACCGATACAAACAGCTTACAGAATTACTTCTAAGCATCCATCAACATCAGCGGATACTTTGATATCAGAACCAAACGTCTGTTTATCAGCGCAGTGAATGACGTCAACGTCAATGATTTCATTCTGAACGAACTCTAAAATGCACATTTTAACTACACGCGGTTCTAGAGTAGGCCACCATTGGTAGTAAAATACTGTTTGAATGAATTTATTCTTGTCGGTTTCAAAGTTTGATGCCATGTTTAAAATGACATTATTGCATTCAACGAGCGTTTGTTTACCTCGCTTTAATTCAGTAATTGTTGAAATATAGCGGGAGACGGGAACCTCGCTATACTCCGATAAGCATTCGGACGGTACATTATAATCGTTTAGCTGAAATCCCACGTTTTAAAACACCCTTTTATCTTTGCCGCGTGTATTTAAACCTTTTAGATTCTAAGATTTTACTGACAATTATCACATGCATTTGCTTTATGCATGCAGTTTTATTTATCATTAGTTTCATTTTAGCTAATAATATAACAAATGCAGCATTTCAATTTATTTCAGGTGAGGCGTTTTTTAAGTCCTCAAGTATATTATGCAGTTGTGCAACTGTAAACATATAGTCAAACATGTCTTTAGCAAGCACACTAGGGAAGGGCAAAAATGTTTGCGTATGGCAGTTGCTTGCTTATTACAGGTCGTTTTGTACTCATACATGTAGCTTTGGAAAATGAGATTTTGGGATTTTAAGACAGGAGTTTGCTTTAAAGAAATGGTTTTCAAGACAGGTTTGACTGCCTCTCAGTTTTGAATGATAAAATAGCGAGTTTAACGTAAAGATTCGGTCATCCGTGCACTATTCCTTTCTGTCTCTGTGCAAGAAAACTATACATTAAAAGTTGAGATAGAGTCAATCCTGTCTTTAAGATCATCTCTTTAAAGAAAATGGTACAGTCACATAGCATAGCACAACTCATATTCTCCTTCCAAATGCTCTAAGAAATAACGCAAATAACAATACAAAATTATTGACATGAAGTGTTATTCGTTATAAACGATGCATATTGACCGACGCGAAGTGGAGGTCAACATACATTATTTACTCTTCAATAACACTTCATGTGCACCGAAACAAAAGTCAAAAATTGGTTTATGATATATTATACAGTTGAACGGGCCACTTATCGTCAAGTTTCAGTTGACGTGGCTTCACAAATCGTGCGCAATTACGACGTACGTCACAACCGGCATGCAACATGAATTAATGTCTACCGCACGTGATCAGTCTCTGAACCTGTGAAATAGGCTTTATTTATAGATTAAATAACAACAAAGAATAGCATACTGGCGGTCGAGAACAATTACAGTATTTATTCGGGTATGGAACGGTACTCGTTCTAGCTCCACCCGTTAGGTGGGACAGCTGTACGATGGATGTAGATTTTTGAGATTGTTTGGAAAGGAAAACCCTCTACAACCGATGATAAAGGCAACATGTCCTTGAGATTTTTATTTCTGACTTGGGAGGCGCCATTCTGTTTCTTATTCATGATGAAACTCACTTGTTGATATAGAAAATAGATGAAAAATTCCCAGAAAAGCCCAATTTCACAAATCATAAACCAGTATTAAAGCAAAGCAAGATGATTAACCCTGGCCGACATAACACCTTCAGTTTCATTAATATTCATATGTATAAATTGCTTGTAGGCGATATATGAATGAATCTACCACCTTTCCCAAATTGGTCCGTGACCTTATTTATTGTTGGAATGGGAGAGAAGAATCGTTTCGGCACGGGCCTATCTTAAGTGACACATCGGGAATATCAGAATAAAGAAGGCACTTTGCAAATCATTCCTTTCATCTATAATATATTGGTTGGTTGTCTCGGGGTTAACGATCATGTGAGATAATATTGCAGCCCAAATCTCTGAGAGAGAGAGAGAGAGAGAGAGAGAGAGAGAGAGAGAGAGAGAGAGAGAGAGAGAGAGCAAACAGAAGAGAATAGTAATTGGAAGAAAAATTCTGCATCTTCTGCAAGCACAGCAGACCCTTGGAACACCGCTTATACCGAAAGATTCAAGTATCTTCGACCATCCTATCACCACCAGGGGCGTAGCTTAAGGCAGTTACTTGATACGCACAATATCATGTTTTATATTCACTGAGAGAAAATCTAATGATCTAGCACCTAAGATATTTATGTCCCCCCACCAAAGGTGAGGGGGGACATATTGTTTTCAGTGCGGTTTCCGGTGCGACGGCGTCACACTCTTGTATGCTCGATATCTCTTGAACCAATTGATGGAATATCACCAAAATTGCATGGATATATCATTGGGACAAGCTTAAGAGCTGATTAGATTTTGGTGACCTTGACCTCATTTTCAAGGTCACAGGAGGACTTAAATGACATGAAAATTTCTTGTATGCACAATATTTCCTGAACCAATGGGTGGAATTTCACCAAACTTGCATGGATATATATCTTTGGGACAAGTTTAAGAGCTGATTAGATTTTGTTGACCTTGACCTGATTTTCAAGGTCACTGCAGGAATTAGATGACAATTTCTTGTACCCACGATATCTCTTGAACCAATGGATGGAATTTCACCAAACTTGCATGGATACATCATTGGGACAGTTTTAAGAGCTGAAAAGATTTTGGTGACCTTGACCTCATGTTCCAGGTCACTGGAGGACTTAGATGACAATTTCTTGTAACCACTATATCTCCTGGACCAATGGATGGAATTTCACCAAACTTGCATAGATACATTATTGGGACAAGTTTAAGATCTGATTAGATTTTGGTGACCTTGACCTTATTTTTATGGTCACTGGAGGACTGAGATGACAGTTTCATGTACCCATGATATCTCTTGAACCAATTGATAGAATTTCACCAAACTTGCATGAATACATCATTGGGACAGGTTTAAGAGCCTGTAATAGTTTTGTGACCTTGACCTTATTTGCAAAGTCACTGGAGGGCTTAGATGACAGTTTCTTGTACCCACTATATCTCTTGAACCAATGAATGGGATTTCACCAAACTTGCATGGATACATCATTGGGACAAGTTTAAGAGCTGGTCAGATTTTGGTGACCTTGACCTCATTTTCAAGGTCACTGACAGACTTAGATGACAATTTCTTGTACTCACTATATCTCCTGAACCAATGGATGGAATTTCACCAAACTTGCATGGGTACATCATTGGGTTAACTTTAAGAGCTGATTAGATTTTGACCTCATTTGCAAGGAAACAGTCATCTATGATGGATACCTTTAGAACCAGTGGATGGATTTTCTCCAAATCTGCCTAGTATTCTGATTGTACAGGTTTTTTATTCATAAGGAGGCATTGGAAATGGGCTGGTGGGGGCATCAGTTTTTCTCTGAAAAACATTTCTAGTTCATATTGTCGTGCTAGCTGGCAATTGGTATTGATATCTTGCCCAATTAAAAACATCTTAGAAACGCAAACTCGAAGATGCGCGTTGAAATTTTGTCAATGTCACAAAATTTCAATATGCACCTGCATATTATCGTATAGGTATCTACGGCCTTGACCCCCTTACTGCCTTGAGCAGAATTTACGGTACTATACCATACGTTCACATTTGCAATAAATATTTCGTTGAACGTCAATGTTTATGTAAGACAACAAAAATAGGCTTTCCGAACCTTTTGAGTTTCTATAGAATCGATTCCTAGAACCGTTTTATTTTTTGTTTTGTTTTGTTTTGAGAATCAGTTGTGCGGTGCATGGAACCAAACGTGATATGAGAGCCAATAGAAACATCAACTCACCTTGATAGTTTTACACTTTTGTACTCATTTTATACTTAAAACCAGAAAAACGGCAAGACTTCATTATCAGTTTAATGAAGATCAGTATCTAATGACACCGTAAAAAAGTTTTAAAAAATTGGGACACCTAAAACAATTACCTTAGTTGTCCTAACAATGAACAGTTTGCCTTTACAATGCGTCAATGTGCCAAAAAAGATGCAGAAAGGCAAATCGGGTAGATCTTGATCAGACTGCTCTGATCTAGGTCTGCACAGTTTGCTCAAACCTATCTGACCCAATACAAAAAATGACGGTGTCAGACCTTTAAGATGCGATATCAAACCTACATTAACATCACTAAATTGCTAATTGTACAGTTAACGCGACAGACATGTCACAGCACACATGTATAATGACAACTCAAATCTGCGGTCAGATTAGGATTTGTACCTTTTGCCTTTTAGCTAGCTGTTAAAAGTAATACCTTGGATGACTAGTAAAGATAAAGGTTTCCATTGCCTAGTGGCCGTAAGGGCAGTGGGGTTGGGGACACTCTCTTTCTTGGGCACTGCATAAGAAAGGGCGGAGCTCATCCCTCTCCTTTCGCTGCTTTGTCCTTCCCTGATTCAAAAATGTACTTTTACTGCTAGGTTGACAGAGAGAGTTTTCCGGTTCGAAAGCGCGACCTTCTGCACCATAACCGAGCGTTTCTAACTACTCGACCACGGCGCCTCTCTATATGAGCCGCGACACGAGAAAGTGGTTGTGTGCCCAGTGCCGACTCAGATCAGCCTGGGCATCCACCCAGTCTGATCAGACTCTTTGCTGAGAGCTTAAAGGGTAGCTAAGGGTCTAAGCTACCTTCATGCGGACAGCGAAGACTCTGATCAGACTGGGCGGATGTCCAGGTTGATCTGAGTCTGCGCTGGACGCACAACCACATTGTTGTTTTTCTCACGTCGCGGCTCATATAACTAGCGGAAATGTCGAAATACAAAGATGGGGGATTCCGCAACAGAAATTAAGAAAATAGTGAAGATGGTCAAAAACATAGCGCATTTCTATATCGTTAATGGAAAGTTTAATTATAAGCTATCATGGCCTTGTAACTGGGTCAAGGTCACCGAATCTAATCAGCTCTTTATCTTGTCCGAATGATGAACGTAGGTACTGATAAAAATGATTTAAAATTCTAATACTAGTATCATGCGTTTAAAAAAGTGACATATTCTACGCTCATTTTGAGCTTGAAAATAAAATGGAAACCGAAACATAGTCCTCTTTATATCATGTTAAACAAATATTTAGTGTATATGTGGAATAAAAATTGAACTTAATAACCGATCGGCGCAATATGCGCTTAGCTTAATTAAAGAATTTACGACGCAGCTGTGATTATACCGCTGTATGTGGCAACTATCAGCAAGCTTTAATGCCAAGCAAATTCAAGGCTTATGAGGAAAATTGAAATTTGTAACCAGAGTAAATCATAAGAGAAATCACGTATTCTTTATATCAAATGGTAAAGTTATAATAAAAACAAAAATCTGAAATGTTAAGGAAGTTGCCCTTTTATATAATATTTGTCTCACTTCCTAGTGAGTGAGTGATATGGGTTTTACGGCACATCAGCACAAAAAGGCTATTTCGCTCCGAAAGCGCTATAAAAGAACACGTTTAATATGACTTCTGAAACACTTTTCAGAGGAGGCTTCTGGATTCTTTTCTGCGATCTCCTTAAAGGCATTTTCTTAATTGTATTTTTAAAACCAATTGAAAATGAATTTTAACACATCAATTTAAGATATTTATTATAGTTTTGGCACTATTTTCACGTTACTCATTTTACATAAAAAAGGAAAAAATATTCAATAAGGTGAATGGTTACACTTTAAGGAGAAGCAACTCCGCTATTTTAATTTTTGCCTCCCTTTATCAATAGGGTCTGCCCCTAAATGAAAGAATTTGCTCCTGTTGGAGCTAATTCTTTACTTTAGGAGTAGACCCTCTTTAAGAAGAGTTTCGTCTTCCAGGAAAACAAACAGGAAGTCAGTCCCGAAAGTGGGACCCCTTTGTAAAAATGGTGTAAATACATGTAGGTGTACCCATACACCGTTTCCGCAAGAGTCGGCATAAGCCCTAATATACATTCACGGAATTGGCCGAGCGGTGTTCCGATTGCCTTATATAGTGCAAAAAGTCAGTAGTGTCAAAGACAGTTTCATGGAATTTGCATTACTCTCTGATCCTTTGGCCGCAAGTGGCTCATCTAAATCGGTGCTAGGGAGCTCAAGCCGGTGTTTAGGGCTGTGGGCATTTTTTCACGATAGCACACAACAAACAGACTCATTTCAACTGACACTATTATTTCCGTTTCTTTGGCGAATTCTTAACTTCCAGAGGATCTTTCTTCGGACTTTACTTGCAGAAGGTGTGGCAAACCGTGTAGGTCCTGATCAGACTTCTGGTTTGGGTCTGCACTGTTTGCTCGGACCTGTGTATCCCAGTATTTAGTTTGTTACTGCTTTATATTTTGGCCCTGTTGGCCACAATGAATGATATCTAGAATCAATGTATTTTTTTTTATAAAATGTTTTCTCGGAGAAAGACATTTCAAACAAAGGTCACATTTCACATTCTTTTCCAGTACTATTCATAGATGTCTGGACGTTAACAATAACCACTGTTTCAGATGGCATAAGCTGCTTTTTTATTTCATTTTATTTGTTGTAGTTCTTCGGTATAATATGATGGATAATATATAATTCTAAACGAGCAATATTCCAAGGCCAAAATTTATGTGACGGTTGCTTATGATGTGACGGTTGCTTTCGAATACTATTATAATGATAGGATTGAGGCCGATGCCTGAAACACTTAAACCTGCTCTTAGACTATTTATTTTTCTCATTCGAGGTAAGCCGAGCACAAGATTTACATAATCTGATGTCAAACAAGATTTAACTGTCGATGTGTCAGCATCATAGATGACTTTTTCCTCCAATTTTTTTGTTTCTTTTTTTGATAGAGGCAAATCATAAAGGAAAAAATTGCCCCTCTAGGAGCTCAAAAAAGCCTTTGACAGAGTATGGCATGCAGACTTATGAACCACCATGCGGTAGAACAATATCAGTGCAAAGCTAGTTCGCACAGCTGAGTAGCCTTACGACAAAGCTACAGGTGCATCCAGTTGAATGGCAGCAAGAGAGAACAGTTCAGAAGAACTGTTGGGGTAAGGCAAGGATGTCTTCTGTCATCCACCCTCTTCAACATTTTTTTTTCGAACGGATCATGCCGGACGTTCTGGAAGAACGTGATGGAAAGGTTAGAATAGACGGCAGAAAGATTACCATGCCGATGACATATACACCCTAACTGAAGAAGAGCGCAGGAACTAGAAGCCCTAGTTAAATGTTGTTATGAATATGGTGTTTAAGTTGGTGTAAATATTTTCTTTTACCATGATTTTGCAGTTTTTAGATGTTTACTAGGTTTGAAATAAACAAGTTGTTTACATTGTACTTTAGAACATTCTGGAATAACTATTTTTAGTACTGAGAAAATATTAGACCTTTCTGTTGTAAACATTAAGAATCTTCTGGTATGAAATTATGTCAGAATTGAGTACTTTTTGGTAAGATCTATTTTTGGTTAGTTCCGGAATGTTCCTAGATATTATATAAAGAGGACAGATTTTCATTTAGATCATCTTTGTATGAAAACTTTCACCAGTCTATAGTAAGATAAGTTATACTGGAATTTAAATATATTGGATTTGGAAATATTCATGTGCTCATACATACTTTATCTTCTGGGATCAGAAATTATTAAAGGACTTGTGTTTTAAATTCTGAGGGACATTCAGACAAAAATAAGGTATCGTTAATTACATATTTTCTTGATTAATTAATGACTGTTTTATTTTGATGTACAAGTAAATAAATTTTGTTAAGTTTAAAAACAGGCTTGTTGCTGGTTTACTTCGATCTTTTTGTTACCTCCGCCAGGTCGTAACAAATTCGGGGCTCGAGTCCGGGATTGAAATTTCTAGTGCATCAAATAATTCTGAATTAAAAAAAAAAAAGAAAAGCTTTCACTGCTATTCAAACAAGTAAAGCCAGCAAAAAGCAACCATGTCTTTTGATCTCAATGAATTCATTGCTGCGCCTTCTCAGGAGCTGTTGAACTTGGCCAAAAAGACAGACTTATTGGATATTGCAGCACATTATGAATTATCTTCAGTCAAAAGGTCTATGTTAAAACATGAAATTAAGAATATTTTGATTCAGTTCTTTGTTGATGAAGAAATTTTTGATTCCTCTGCAACCTCTCACATTCTTGTCACTCAGACAGATTTGCAGATGAGAGAATTAGAAATCCAGAGACAACTTGAAATAGAAAAATTAAGGTTAGAGCATGAGGAAAGAATTAGGCTTGAAACATTAGAAAGAGAAGAAAGGTTGCAGAGGCAAAAATTAGAGCAAGAAAAAGAAAGACTAGAACATGAAAAACTGAAGTTAGAAAAGGAGGAACGAGTTGAAATAGAAAAAGAGAAATTAAAATTTGAAAAAGAAGAAAAAGAAAGAGAAAGACAATTTCAGATTAGAATGAAAGAAATGGAAATGCAAGAAAAGACCACATCAAAGTCTTTGCCTTTGGACTCTAAAAAAGTTTTTGATGTTACCAAACACATCAGACTTGTTCCTCCATTTCATGAAAAAGAAGTTGATAAATATTTTCTTCACTTTGAAAAAGTAGCTGAAAATTTGAAATGGCCAAAAGAGCATTGGACTTTGCTTCTTCAGAGCGTTGTGATCGGCAAGGCTCGCGAAATTTATACTCAACTTTCTCTTGAGCAGAGCTCAGATTATGACAAAGTAAAAGAAGTTATTCTTAAGGCTTATGAGTTGGTCCCTGAGGCTTACAGGCAGAAATTTAGGAACTGTAGAAAAGAAAATGACAAAACTTATGTTGAATTTGCTAGGACAAAAGAGCAGTTATTTGATAGGTGGAGCTCATCAAAGAAAGTGGGCTCTGATCATGGTAAACTTAGACAGCTCATGCTTGTTGAGGAGTTTAAAAGGTGCATTAATTCTGACATTAAATCATTTTTAGATGAAAAGGAAGTCGAAACTTTAGAGGCAGCAGCTCGTTTGGCTGATGATTATGCTTTAACTCATAAGACTTCTTTTGTGCACAAGCCTTTTCCTAAAAAGACCTTTTTCCCTCAGTCAGGTCCAAAATTCAGTCCCAGTAATCCATCTGGCAATTCCAGTTCCTCATATACTCCAAAACCAAAACCCCCTGGTGAAAACAAAGGTCAAAATCCCTTATCTCAGCCTATTTGTAATTATTGTAAGCAAACGGGACATATAATTTCTGAATGCTTACTTTTAAAGAGGAAGAGAGAAAAGCAAGAGGGTCCAAAACCCACAGGTCTTACCTCTTTACGGTCAATGCCACAGTCTTGTGTTCAGGATCAAATTCCTATTCAGGCCAAAATTTCTGAGACTGATTCTGTTATGGAGATTTATGAACCATTCTTATCAGAAGGTTTTGTGTCACTAAATTGTGACTTTGCCCAGTCTACCCCTATTACTATCTTACGAGATACTGGAGCTTCTCAATCCCTTATTTTGGCAGATACCCTGCCATTTTCCAAGAAGACTTCTTCTGGGACAAGTGTCCTTATTCAGGGTGTAGAATGTGGATTTGTTAGTGTACCGCTTCATAACATTTATTTGTCCTCAGACTTAATTTCTGGTCCAGTGGCTGTTGGTATTAGACCTTCATTACCTTTTAAAGGTGTTCACTTATTGTTAGGCAATGACCTAGCAGGAGATAAGGTTGTGGTTAATCCACTTTTGACCAACACACCTTGTGTTGATCAACCACCTGACCCCATTGAGCAGGAAATTCCTGACCTTTACCCCTCGTGTGCTGTCACTAGGGCTATGGCAAAGAAAGCCATATTGAATGATGGGAATCAGGACATTGATTTAACTGATACTTTTATAGGTCAGTCTTTTAATGATGAGATTTCAAAATCTCTTTCACCCAGCCTGTCTGCCATGCAGACAGACTTTACTCACACCTCATCTGTGTCCAACCCAGATCACTCTCCTTCATTTTCAAATGACCAAGGTAATGACCTGCTGTCAAGGTCACAGCTTTGCAAAGAACAACACAGTGATCCTGAGATCTCACCTTTATTTGAAAGGGTTTTAGATGAGAATGACATGTCCCAGGTTCCTGTTTGCTATCATGTCAAAATGACATTTTGATGAGAAAATGGCGTCATCCTGATGTCTCAGCAGAAGACGAGTGGACTGTTAACCACCAAATTGTGGTTCCAAGGGCTTATCGCCCTGAAATTTTAAACTAAGCTCACGAAACTCCCTTGTCAGGTCATTTAGGTGTAAACAAGACCTATCACAAGATTCTTAATCATTTCTCCTGGCCAGGGTTAAAATCGGATGTTTCTAAACATTGCAAATCTTGCCATACATGTCAAATGGTAGGAAAACCTAATCAAACTATCCCTAAAGCCCATTTGCAGCCAATTCCTGCATTTGAGGAACCTTTTAGCAGAATAATTATTGATTGTGTAGGTCCTTTACCCAAAACAAAGTCAGGTTGTGAATATCTTTTGACCATAATGTGTGCTTCCACACGTTTCCCAGAAGCCATTCCACTTAGGAATATCAAGACAAAGACTATAGTTAAGGCTCTTGTGAAGTTTTTCACATTTGTAGGTCTCCCTAAATCTGTCCAGTCAGATCAAGGATCTAATTTTATGTCAGGAATATTTCAGCAAGTGATGCATGAATTAGGCATTAAGCAATATCGGTCATCAGCATATCATCCTGAAAGTCAAGGTGCCTTAGAACGATTTCATCAAACACTGAAAAACATGATCAGATCTTACTGCTTTGACACTGAAAAGGATTGGGATGAAGGCATTCATTTCCTGTTATTTGCAGCTAGGGAATCCGTACAAGAATCACTTGGTTTCAGCCCATTTGAGCTTGTTTTTGGTCACACAGTTCGTGGACCACTGAAACTTTTGAAAGAGAAATTTCTTTCTGATGATGACAGTTCTTTGAATTTGCTTCAGTATGTTTCTGACTTCAATAACAGATTGTCAAAAGCCTGTGAAGCTGCTCGGTACAATCTCAAATCAGCTCAAAACAAAATGAAATTTCATTATGATGAAAATGCCAGGGAAAGAAATTTTAAACCTGGAGAGAAGGTACTTGCTCTTTTGCCAATTCCTGGCAGACCTCTGCAGGCCAGATATTACGGCCCTTACACTGTTGACAAGAAGCTCAGTGATGTAAATTATATTATCAACACACCTGGGAGGCGCAAGGAAAAACAGTTATGTCATATTAATATGTTGAAAAAGTACATTGATAGGGATAATTCAGTTGTTTCACCAATAAGTGTAGTAAATTCTGTCCCTCAAGAGCAATCTGAAATGGACTCTGAGGATATGAACTTTATAAAATCTGATCCCTCATCATCAAAACTCCAGAATTCTGACATCTTAAAGGATCTCGACCAGAAACTGTCACACCTGAATCCAGTCAAGAGACTTGAACTGAAACAGTTAATTCTTGAATATGAGCACTTATTTTCGGACATTCCAACCAGGACTGACAGAATCTTTCATGATGTTGACATTGATGGCGCAAAGCCTGTGAAGCAAGATCCTTATCGAATGAACCCTGTGAAGCAACAGTATCTCAGGGAAGAAATTAAATATTTGCTGGAAAATGATTTTATAGAACCAAGTCAAAGTGACTGGAGTTCTCCTTGTATTCTGGTGCCAAAACCTGATGGAACTTTTCGCATGTGTACAGACTATCGAAAAGTTAATTCTGTGACTAAAACGGATACATTTCCAATCCCACGTATTGATGACTGTATTGATCAAATTGGACAAGCCAAATATGTTACTAAATTTGATCTTCTGAAAGGATTTTGGCAAATTCCTTTGACAGACAGAGCTAAGGAGATTTCGGCATTTGTTACACCAGATGGACTCTATCAGTATAAGGTTATGCCATTTGGTATGAAAAACTCTCCAGCAACGTTTCAGAGACTTATAAATAGCTTGACATCTGATCTGGGTGGTTGTAAAGCATACATCGACGATGCAATCATCTTCAACGATGAATGGAAACTACATCTACAGACTATCAGAGAATTCTTTCAAAGACTTAGTGATGCAAAATTGACAATTTAGCAAAAAGTGAATTCTGTCACGCAAATTTGACATTTCTAGGACATGTTGTGGGTCAAGGTCAGGTAAAACCTGTAGAAGCTAAAGTGGAGGCTATCTCGGATTTTCCTGTACCTACATGCAGGAGACAACTGGTGCGCTTTCTTGGTATGGCAGGATATTATAGGAAGTTCTGTAATAACTTCTCTGTAATTGCAGAACCCTTGACAAATTTGCTATGTAAAGGAAAGAAATATATTTGGAATGAAGACTGTCAAAAGTCCTTTGATAAGCTTAAGGCCATACTTAAGGGTGCTCCAGTTCTCTTAGCACCAGACTTCAACAAAACATTTAAAATGGCGGTAGATGCTAGTGACGTTGGTGCAGGCAGTGTTTTGATTCAAGAAGATAATGATGGTGTGGATCACCCTGTTTGTTACTTTTCTAAGAAGTTCAACAAACATCAGAGAAATTACTCTACTATTGAAAAAGAGTGTTTATCTCTCATCCTTGCTCTTCAGCAATTTGAAGTGTACTTATCTTCTTCAGCCAGACCAATTGTTGTCTTCAGTGATCACAATCCACTGACCTTCATTCATAAAATGAAGAACAAAAATCAGCGGTTACTCAGGTGGAGTCTCATGTTGCAGGAGTACAATCTTGACATCAGACATATCAGAGGAAAAGATAATATTATCCCGGATGCACTTTCAAGAGCCTAAATTTGGCTATTACTACATGAAGTCTGGATTAGTACTGATATATATACAGTGTATATGCATTAAACTTAATTTTGTTTCATAATTGGTCATATGGCAAAAGAAAGCTTTATTTCATAAAACTTTCTTTTCCTTGAAGAGGGGAAGTGTTATGAATATGGTGTTTAAGTTGGTGTAAATATTTTCTTTTACCATGATTTTGCAGTTTTTAGATGTTTACTAGGTTTGAAATAAACAAGTTGTTTACATTGTACTTTAGAACATTCTGGAATAACTATTTTTAGTACTGAGAAAATATTAGACCTTTCTGTTGTAAACATTAAGAATCTTCTGGTATGAAATTATGTCAGAATTGAGTACTTTTTGGTAAGATCTATTTTTGGTTAGTTCCGGAATGTTCCTAGATATTATATAAAGAGGACAGATTTTCATTTAGATCATCTTTGTATGAAAACTTTCACCAGTCTATAGTAAAATAAGTTATACTGGAATTTAAATATATTGGATTTGGAAATATTCATGTGCTCATACATACTTTATCTTCTGGGATCAGAAATTATTAAAGGACTTGTGTTTTAAATTCTGAGGGACATTCAGACAAAAATAAGGTATCGTTAATTACATATTTTCTTGATTAATTAATGACTGTTTTATTTTGATGTACAAGTAAATAAATTTTGTTAAGTTTAAAAACAGGCTTGTTGCTGGTTTACTTCGATCTTTTTGTTACCTCCGCCAGGTCGTAACAATGTCTCGACATAACCTGCATAAGGTATAAGATTGAAACCAGTGCTGAGAAAACCAAAATTGACAAACAGTGCCATTGGCATCCAGAGGGAGATCAAGGCAAAATGACAGAGGTTGGGCACCGTGATAAGCTTCAGATTCCTTTGAGCAATTGTCTCAGCTGACTCAAAACCAGAGGTTCTCTCCAGTATTGAATAAGCCAGTGCCCCTCTTACATTGCTGAAGCTAATTTGGAGAGATAAGATCAAAGGTGAAACTGATGCGCTCCCTTTTCATTTTCATATTTCTGTATGCCTGTGAATCTTGGACCATGACAGCAGAGTTAGAGAAAAGAATGCAGGGATTGAGATGAGATGCTACCGGAGGTTATTGAACATTTCATACAAGAACTACATGACCAATGAGGAGGTTCGCAGAAAAATCCAAGCAGCCATTAGAGAATATGTGGAACCCCTGACCATGGTCGAGAAAGAAATGGAATCTAAGGTGGTTTGATCATGTCTCAAGGTCTTCTGGCTTAGCAAACACAATTCTATAGGCCACATTGAAAAGAAAAAGAAGGACGGGTAGACAGGAGAAGAGGTGGGGAGACAATACATGTATTAAAGAGTGGACAGGGATGGACTTTGCCAGCTCAACTAGGGCAGCTGAAAACAGGATAAGGTAGAAAGGGATTGTTTTTAAGTCATCTGAGGTGCCCTAACGACTTTGCAAGGTCATTACATAGAAGAGAACAGAAAGAAAGGGAATCAAACAGAGCAACACAGAACAAAACTTTATTCATGTACTAGGTAAATAGAAGTATCAAAATTTGTCTGGTGGAATCGTGAAGATTTACCCTTTATCTCCGTGTGCCGGTCGGATAACATTGGTATAAGTGGATATGAAATATCTAGACATTGGTTGGCAACAATATACATACCTCTTCCCAGACCAGAAATGAATTTAGCAATTTCACTTCATTACTATTCATCAGCTGTCTTATAGCAAGTCGTTAAGCAATCCATAATTGAATTTATAAATTGAAGATGTATTGTTGTTGGTACTGAATTACACACATTGCCAACAGCTTAGTGGGGCCGCTAGGAAATTAAGAAAATGATATACATTCATGTCTTTGACCGAGTTTCTGATAAATAGATATCGTCCCTCGAAGTGTTGTGTTTACATTCTTCAGCAATAGATCAAAGCCACACGTGTCCTACAAGAGATTCAAACTCGTCAAACTTCAAACCGACAATATCTGAATCTGCGATGCATTTGGACACAAGCATTACGCATACACAGAAAAAAAAATATAACTTTGCTGTCATTATTAACGTTACGCTTGTTAGCACCTACTCGTGTTGAGCCGCGACACGACAAAACCAAGAACGTGGTTGTGCGCCCATCGCAGACTCAGATCAGCCTGGGCATCCGCCCAGTTTGATCAGACCCTTCCTCGACTGCACAGAGGGTAGCTAAAAGTCTAAGCTACCTCCATGCAGACAGCGAAGGCTCTGATCAGACTGGGCGGATACCCAGGCTGATCTGAGTCTGCGCTGGGCGCACAATCACATTGTTGGTTTTGTCGTGTCGCGGCTCAGATTATGTTTGCAAAGATCTTGTCTCAACGCGATAGAGAAAAATCTTTAACGTAGTGGTGTGTATCATAGATATGAATATATTTATTTTACTTATTTATTTGCGCGTTGTTCTTTTCTTTTCTTTTTTTAAATGACGCTGAGTATGCATAAAATGTGGACATTGCAAAGAAAGTTGTAATGGTGTTATCATAGACCACTGTCTGTACTTCTGTGAGTCGGTAGTTTTGTCAATCTTAAAGTACATGTTTACTAACTCCTAACAGGAGAAGCAAGAGTTGCCCAGCCCCCCCCCCCCCCCCCCCCCCCCATTTAGATAGGATGCAAAAAAGCAAACATGTGAAAATATTTTCCCTAAAAGTATACCCAGTCAACATAATGTGTCCAATTAATTGAAATGTTTGAGCCGCGACACGACAAAACCAACAAAGTAGCATGTGTGCCCAGCCAGCGAAGGCTCAGGTCAGCCTGGGCATTCGCCCAGTCTGACCAGAGTCTTTGCTGTGTACTAAAAAGGTAGCATAGGGTCTTAGTTACGTCCATGCCGAAAGCGAAGACCCTGGTCTGAGTCAGCGTACGCCCAAGCTGATCTGAGTCTTCGCTGGAATGGTATGCCACTTTGTTGGTTTGCTTGTGTCACAATGGATTTGTGTCAGTCTGACATTGGTCGTGAGGAAAATAACGCCTACAAGTTTCATTATTATTCATAATAGAAAACTTCTGGGTGCGTTATATAATCAATTCTATCTAGACCATGCTGTTGTGGATAATATCAGATTCTTTACAGTATCCGCACCTTTGTAAAATAGTTCCTTTGGGAACTAGCCGCACCAAAAGAAACGAAAACAGTTGACTCATTATAACCATATAAAAAACATCGAATTAAACGACTTGAGAATAGTTGTTTGTTTGAGAAAATCAGAAGTTTCTGTTGAAAAAATAACAGTTTGTTATGTCAGTGAAAAATCGGCAGAGCATGGCATACACTGTACGCCATGCTCTGATACTAATGACGACACAGATCTGTTACCATAGCAACTAAGATTTCATATTGATGTTAAAATGCCGTCATCGAGACGTCATTCTGCCAAGGTACTAAATACAACAGTTGGGAGTTCCATAGTTGCTATGGTTACAAATCGATGACTTGTATGCAATGCTCCCCTCGAATTATAAGTGAGATGCTACCGGAAGTTCATACAATGGATTTTCTCAAACCTATAATTGATTCTCAAATAATCTAATTCTTTGTTAAACTAAAATAATTTTGCTAAAATATAAATGCTATCGGTGTTTGGAATCTTTGTTATAGGCAAATGAATAGGCATAGGCCTCAATTAATGATTTTGCCATTTTTAACTAACACTGAATGACGGAGAATCGGTTCTTTCGTTTCCAATATTGTCACCGAAAATGAAAAAGAAGCTTACTAGAGACTGCATTTGAGCCGCGACACGAGAAAACCAACAATGTGGTTGTGCACCCAGCACAGACTCAGATCAGCCTGGATATCCGCTCAGTCTGATCAGACTCTTCATTAAGTGCTCAAAGCGTAGCTAAGGATCTAAGCTACCTCCATGCGGACAGCGAAGACTCTGATCAGACTGGGCGGATGCCCAGGCTGATCTGAGTCTGCGCTGGGCGCACAACCACATTGTTGGTTTTCTCGTGTCGCGGCTCATTTTTATTCGTACCGCATAGATCAGTATTACGCTATAATCAATCAATGCAAAAGCTGTGAAAGACGATTACTTACAAGATCAATAACGGCAAATCGTTACTAAGCGCTCTTGTGATGTTTAGATACGTCGAAACAATTATCAAAGAAAATATATCATTCGGTAAGTTACCAAAAAATCAATATACTGGCAACAAGTTGGGTGTAAATACTCTCTGGCACAACTTTATTTTTATAGGCATCAGATGTACATCAACGTTGATTTAAAAAAAAATAGTCTCTACAAGCCACGGAGCTATCGACCACATTCCTATACAATTTGTTCTATAACTCGTATGTCTGTTAATTCACTGAATAAATACTGTTTAAACCCAACTCTGATTTAGGATTGTGTCATGCCGTTGACTTAACATTGTTTCAACGTTTTATTTGTTTAATTTATTATAATCATTACTATTATTATTATTATTTGCCAGTAATGGAAAACATTATTGCACTATTTACGAAAATAATTGAAAATTGATTTTCTGCTCTCCGTTGTCAGTCAAACGTTTTCAACAACATTTTAAATCAGTGAACCTCGTTTTTAATTTTGATATTTAACCTTTACAACACTTTTTGCATCCATTTTTGCAAAAGATGCTCATCCCCTGTAAAATTCCCTCTTAGTTTGACTGTTTTGCCATTCTATCCTTGCCGGAAATAGATTATCTCATGGGACATAGATATTTTCCTCCATAGTTCACCATTTATTTATCATTTGAGCCGCGACACAACAAAACCAACAATGTGGTTGTTCGCCCAGCGCAGACTCAGAGCAGCCTGGGCATCCGCCCAGTCTGATCAGAGTCTTCGCTGTCCGCATGGAGGTAGCTTAGACCCTTAGCTACCATTTAAGCGTTTAGCGAAGATTCTGATCAGACTGGGCGGATGCCCAGGCTGATCTGAGTCTGCGCTGGGCGCACAACTACAATGTTGGTTTTCTCGTGTCGCGGCTCATTTATTTGATTTCAGTCTGTGAATAGGGAGATGACTATCAAAAGTTGTATACACTTTAGGATAAGAACTCGATAAGCTTTTGCTTCCGTTCTGATGCTTTAAATGTATATACATGTATGATTGTATATGTTTTGAAATAAAATATGTTTCAACCATACCTGAGAACCATTTGGTTCAGTCTGACACTGCAAACGACTATTTGTCGGTCACTGTGTCCTACATTTTATGGTTCATCATATACCGTATACAAGGTAGTTTTCGCGGTGTTTTATTTTTTTGCGGTATTTTGCAGTCACTTAGAAAACGCGAATATTAAAATCGCTAAATAATTTCCTGTTTCTTACAAAGTATCTTCTATAGACACAGTGTTCATATATTTTAGTTCTGTTTGCTTCCGTAATTGCTGGTACTTTTCACTTGAGCCGCCAGTTCTTTCATTAACCTGCGGCAGCCCTGCCGCAGGTTAATGAACGGACTGGCTCAAGTGAAAAAGATGTAGTTTTGCTTTTCGCGGCTGCTGCTAACCGCAAAAATTAAAAATCGCGAAAATTAATGTTTATTTTTATGACCCTTAACCGCGAACATTTGAACCCGCGAAAATTACCGCGTATACGGTATCTTGGAAAATGGTTCAGTCTTACACTACGGATAACCTCATATATTGGTACGCTTCATAACTGTGAGAATCAGATACCCATGAGATGCGCTTCGTTGTTTTCTTACAATTCTTGTTTATGTAGAAATGTGTCAAGAAAAAGCAGATGGAATGACAAACAGTCCTTAGCAGACTGCTGTATAAGCAGTCAGATTTCCTCTGCACAGTTTGCTCAGACCTGTCTGTCCCAAATTTAGATTTTCTACGGTATTTGACACTGCTTCCGGTTTAAAGTATATAAAGTGTGTAGGGGAGAGTCGGGTAACTTCGGACAGCGGGTAATTTCGGACACTGACATTGTTTCATTTATATGTCAGTTGTTTGGAACTAAATCAAAAATTAACTGGCCAAACAGAGAAAATCCTGATGAGACGGCTCATCTGGATTTTCACTGTTTGCAATTGTATGTCCGAATTTACCCGCCTGTCCGTAGTTACCCGACTCTCCCTATAGTTCATAGGCCGGAGAATTACTACAAAGACAGGAAAGTTGGCTTTGGTAAAACTGAGGTCAACTTTGCTGTCAAACAGCCGACAAACCGTGACATTTGTGGTCATTCTGCAGCAAAATGAAGGTTCTTCGATTTTCTGCCCAGATGTCATACTATTGCCAGTTATATTTGACGAATTGGTCTTTCTGAACTAGAGCAGATTGGTAGGCACCCTACCTTACGGCGTATGCGAACGGCGCATGTCTAGACCAGCCTGCTCAAATGTGCAGGCTGGTCAGCGCATGCGCAGTTGGCATTTCAATTTTTCAATTATTTAACCAATCGCACTGATTTTGATCAGGCTGCACGTATGCGTAAGCTGATTTGTGCATCCGCAATTCGCACATGGTATAAACTTGGTTATCTGTGACTGTGGCTGAACTTATTGGGCAATGATTCTGGTATTAGTTTGCTCTTTATATCACCTTGTACTTCGAGTAAATCGTTAGCCTACGTTACTAAACTATTCAAAATCAATCATTTCATTTTCAAATTTTCGTCCCCCCTGACTGTTTCAAGAAGAACTAATACTAAAATCAAACTAGTGATTTTGGTATTTATTCTTATTTATGATGAAGGCCAGGAGGCCAAAAATTTGAAATAAAGAGTGATTTTCCTCGATATATGATTAAGTAATGTTACTGATTCGTCTTGATACAGGGCATTAGGACAAAAAAATAGAAAATTAAGAGTGATTTTGATTGATGTTTGATTTTAGTATCGACTTTTCTTGATAAAGGCCAGGAGGCCGAAAATACTGAAAATGCTGTAATCAAACTTGACGATTTATATTCTTTCTTTTAAAGACCTAAATGATGACTCAAATAACGAGGATGAAAACAGTGAGGATATTCAACTATAACTTTGATGAAGTCTGGGATATATGTTTAAATTCTTATATACATGTAAAAGAAAATAAAATTTTGAAATGTATCAAATCTTAGAAAAACAACAAAGCAAATGGTAATAAACTAAATAATTATATTAAAAGCACTGCTGAAATTATGATGCCCATTTATGTATCCTTTTTCACCATGGTCTTAAATACCAGCATAATCTCAGCTTCTTGGCTTAGAGCCTATATACAAGCGAAAAGGTGACCCACTGCAACCAGAAAACTACAGAACAATCACAGTTTTTAAGTTGTTTTGGTAAACTTTTCAATTCAGTTCTGAAAACCAGACTTCTAACTTTTCTCGAAGAGTACAACATCTTGGAAGAAAACCAAGCTGGTTTTCGAGCAGGATAGTCTACGTTCCTTAACAGAATTATTGAAAACAAGAAAAATGAAACTACAATGTTGTTTGCTCCTTTATAGATTTTAGTAAGGCGGCTGTCCACCCAGGCTGATCTGAGTCTATGCTGGGCGCACATGCCACTTTGTTTGTTTTGTCGGGTCATGGCTCAAAGTCTTTAAGTCTACTCTTTCAGAGCTTATTTACGGTTGAGTGTGTTGTCTTCTCTATCTGCCATTAAGTTAGAATCACTCTTAGAAAAAAACAGAGCAAACAGTTTCCGGAAATGCTGACTAGCTTTAAAAAAACTTTGCGTGTAGTATCTCCTGTTGTTTAATTAAACATTTTTTCTAATGTCAGCTTCAAGTTTCTCATTTAACGTTGAAACTGAAATGACGAAATAGGACTATATTTCAGTCTGTAACAGAAATTCCATGTGGAATGGTATTTTTACTTTTTTCTAATACCGTAGAAACCCTAGGATGATCCGAGACACGACAAAACCTACAAAGTGGCATATACGCCCTACGAATACTCAAACCAGCCTAGGCATACGCCAAATCTGATCACAGTCTTAGCTGAGTGCTAAAAGGATAGCTTAGGGTCTAAGATAGCTCCATGTGGACAGCGAAGACTCTGATCAGACTAGGCGCATGCCCAGGCTGATCTGAGTCTTCACTTGCCCACATGCCACATTGTTGGTTTTGCTGTGTCGCGGCGCATATAGGTCCGAGCAAATAGTGCAGACACATATCAGAGTAGCAATTTGATTAGCCCATTCCATTCGGGACACCCCTTTAGGGGTATCTGGGCAAACAGTTTGGATCCAGATCAGGCCCCACAAACGTGAGGCCTGATCTGAGATCCAAACTGTTTGCTGCCTAGACATCATTTCTAAAAGAGTTAATGAAACTTATTCTTGATTTTTTATGCAGACGACAATTTCAGCAGACGACAAAACATACCCAGAATGCAATGGGTTAGGGTATCCTGTGTTGGCCATATTTACCAAGTACATTCTCCAAAAAGAGCGAGCATGTGTAAAAATACCCGTGAAATAAATTGAGTGACCATAAAATGAAAATATCGTTAAAATTCCAAAATTAGAACACCTATGATAAATACCGTAATTATCCTTATTATTGAATGGAGTGTATTTACAATGCAGAAAAGCATCCAAACGATGAAGATGGGATGGCAAATTGTGTATCCCCGGTAGCTTAGCGGGTTAAGCGCTGACCTGCTGATCTGGTGTGTATATTCTCTACTGGCTTGTAACCAGTGGCGGTCATTTTATTTATTTATTTATTTTATCATTTTACCTAATTACGCATTTAGTTTATAGTCAATAGTTTTATCAAATATACTAGGGGTAGCTGTGGTTATTATACCGATTTAATTTTTTGAAGTAGACTATAACTTGTGCCTGGGACAGACCCTCGTAGTAGGTTATAAACAAGAAGCAAATCACGTAGGCATACACTGTACCAGTGACGGCCAGCATGATAATCATAAGCAGAATGATGCATTTTCCAATAATTTTACTTGAGTTTAAACTGTAAATAAACATTGGCCGTTCTCAGGCTGTCGTCTATGTCACATTTTAGCAGGACGAATTGTTCGGTATTCAAATTCAAGTGATCCCACTATGTGAGGTTCAGCGTCATAGTCCCCTGGAAAAGAAATGATGTTGGTATGAAGATACGGAGGGGAAATTGTTTATCGTTTGCCCCGAAATATGCGATTAGTGTCGATCATCTTTGCATGCGTTCTAAACTGGATTCTGCACAAATGTATATGACCTTTCAGGCAATTAATATGAAACTGTGCGTGCAAATCGAACGTAGCCTCCATTGGTACGCGGCTGCCACTAGCCAGTAGCACACGTAACGGACATTCGCAGTTCAAGGCCGCAAACGGCATATCACCGGTTACAGTGACATTTCTATACTTAGTGTAATTAAAACTGATTAATTATTAATATTTTAAAAGTGCATACCATAATTACTCTGCTTAGACACCCAAACAAAGTTCTGAAAAAAGCAAAAGAAACCCTAATTTTTGCAATGGACGTTTAATAGAGCTTATCCGGCAGTGCTGTGTACACAGGTATCAGATATTACACACAGCTGGATTGGGTACAAACTTTCTGCTGCTGGTGAATGAACCTAATGGTTTTTCTATAGAGTTAGACTGACCTCACAACAATTTCCTTTGTTTATTTCAATAATTACACATATTCATGTGATAATGTATACCATACAGTTTCATACAGGTCTGTCAAAGACTGGCAACAATTTTTGAAGGACCGAGGGGTCATTTTCAGGGACCAAAAGAATGTTGATCTTGTTGAATTGTGTGAAAATTGCATAAAATTGAACATCGAAGTAGACCCTGATGGTTTATTAGCTGTCCGAGACAAAGTTCTGAAGGATAAATTACATTTTCCTGATGGTACTGTTTTAATTCAGCTATCAGAAGATAGATGTAAGTTAAATTATTTGTAAAAATTTGCGGGTTTTTTTTTTGGTCACATTATCATTTAATAGACTGATGCCAGTCTAAGATCAAAAGTGAAGCCATGGACAAATGAAAAGGACCCCTTTCAAAATTGGGTTATTACAAATTATGGATTATATTAAGCCAAACCACAGAGGCTACAAACAAAGGGACTATCATTTCAGCACTGTGTTCATGTAAAAAAGGGTGAGAAGTGATTATAGAGTGAAAAAAAAAAGTAAGTAAATAAATAAATAAACAGATGATTAAATGATATATCATGAATTCAGTCACTCAAGCTGCATTTCAAAGCCCAGAAAATAATGAAAGAAGACAAATATGAATTCAATCAATAAACAGTGACTATAGGTTAATTTCTTCATGATCAGCTGCATCATGAGATAACATGCTTTTTGCATGTGCAAGAAAGCGCAGATAGGATGCGCATCCGTGCAGGCTGATCAGTGCCTTTATTTTTGGTTGTCTATAGATAGTTTAATACGTCTATGCTCTATATTCGAAATTTGAAGACTGCGTAACTGCTAAGACCAGTTTGTGTTGGACCTGGTCGGCAGCGGTCACTATTACATTTTCCCCAAGAGCACCTTTTAGTTGGCATAGTTTTTAATTCTTACAAAAATCATGTATCAGTAATGCCCACAATAAACTCCCTAATTCTTACAAAGATCATGTATCAATAATGCCCACAATAAATTTCCCTAATTCTTAATAATGAGTTAACAGTAAAGGATTTCACCCTACTATCCTAGCGTAAAGCAATGGAAATGCTGTAGCAGCTGGGAAAAGTTTGTACCCAACAGATAATATTTACACACAGCATATGGAATATCTGCTACTGCCGGAGTAGGCCTATTCGACTAACCCAATTTCCCTTTCTGAGTGTAGCATATATGTACAAACTGTCTGAGAATTGCAAACAGTGTAGATTTACTATCTGCCTAAACAGGTCTGTCCCGATACTTCGGTTTCATACCGTAAAAACTATATATATATTGGGCAATTAGGTCTGAGCAAATAGTGCAAACCCATATCAGACTGCTCCTTAAGGAGCAGTCTGATTAGGGCTTACACTATTTGCCATCTCATGGCATCTTTTGGACACATTACTGCACTGTAAAACCAAAATGTTCCAATTTTAGGACAACTTGATAATTATTTTTGGTGTCCCAATATTTAGAATTTTTACGGTAATACATAATGCCAGACAGCATCATTGCCTCTTCAGCAGAAAATTAATCAATTTCTATCACCCATCATAATGCACAATTTATAGAGTTTTAAACACAGACTAATCTGACGATGCACGCTATGCGTTTTGATGTCTCAGTTTTAGGATAACACTGTATCCTTGCAAAACGTGACGGCCCATTTAACTCTTTGAGCTGTGAACACATTTACAGTTTCCCGTTTTCTTTTTTAACCCATTAATGCCTAGACATGGCCCATTAATGGGACATAGGAAAACAGTCCAGACCCATATTGGACGCCGCAAAGCGCGGCGTTTGATCAGGGTCTGCACTGTTTGCAAAAGCAACTGGGTATTTCTCCTTAAAAAAGATATTTATCCATAAAAAATAAACTAATACAGACATCCCAAAATTTACAAATTGACTCGTCTATTTAATAAGAATAGACTAGTCCACTGGGCATAAACAGATTAATATTTCTTCGATTGATCTTCCGTCTTAGATCTGGAATATTTATCCATAAAATAAAATAAAAATGATAAAGATAAACTAAAATCCAGGCACCACTTAATTGACACATGGACTCATCCATTTGATAAGAATACAATTGTCCACTGGGCATAAATGGGATTGCATGGCCCGTCAATATTTTTGGCGTTGTGCTCTATATTTAAGCTTTTGAGGAGACATCTAGTTATTGGTCAGTACCTAAATCTCTCTTTTTCATTGGTCACAATGCACCACAACCTCAAGTCTGGTACCCTGTCCAGAATACTACCGTTGTTCTGTAACGGAAACGTCGATAAACGTCTGGAACCAAGATAGGTGGCATTACACTAAAACAATTCCCATAGCTCAGAGTGCAAAATGGGTCAAAGTCAATGCACTGCCAATTGTCTCCTGGTCTAAAGTTTCCAAATTGAGGCATGACATTGAATAGACAACACCTTTACCTACCAGCAACTGCTAAAAAATGTTGGGGGTAGTGCGGCATATTTTTGACTTATTGTACTTTCAGTTTTGACAGACCAGGTTCGCAGTAAATAAATCTCGAAACTTTCAGCGGCACCCTCTGTGTATTTTTCAATCCCAACAGAAATGTAGCAAAACAGCTTTGTGACTAAACATTTTTATAATAAAACATAAGCATGACATTCAGAAAAATATTTATCTTTCATAACAAAACCAATCAGGAGCCTGCAAATTTTATATTATACTCCTGAAAGCTCTCTCCCAAAGAGGCGGGGCTTGCATAATGAGCATTGTTTTACTGTAGTGCAATCGATACACACCAAGGAAGTAAATATTCCAGAAAAATCTGTTTTTCATTGGTCACTATGCACCACTTCCCCAAAATGCGGAGGAGCCCCGGTAGCTCAGTGGGTTAAGCGCTGGCCTACTGATCTAGCGGTCGCGGGTTCGAACCCCGCCAGAGGCGGAGTACTTTCCATCGTAAACGGGGTTCCATTGCACACAGCTTTTCATTATCATCCGCCCATCGTCCTGATATGACTGAAATACTGTTAAAAAGGACGTAAAATCGGAAGTCATCCATCCATCCATCCCAAAATGCGGCCCATTGAATAACCGAAACGCACGAAACGCCGGGTCGAACCTGAATTTACCAAAACGCACTTATATGTTAGCTTTCCTTTGCCTCTAGGGCAGACTATGCGGGCCGTGCATAGCTGCAATAGCTGGTTATAGTTCTTTAATCGGATCTGCCATAAGAACTGGAACAATCCTCATGCACTGTCAAGAGAATTGAGCCGCGACACGACAGAACTAACAAAGTGGCATGTGCGCCAAACGAAGACTCAGATCAGCCTGAGCATCCGCCCAGTCTGATCAGAGACTTCAATGTGCGCTTAAAAGGTAACTAAGAGTCTGAGTTACCTCCATGCGGACAGCGAAGACTTTAATCGGACTGGGCAGATGTTTAGGCTGGTCTGAGTCTTTGTGTGGCGCACGAGCCGCTTTGTTGGTTTTGTCGTGTCGTGGATCGGTTTTACTGAAACTGTTAGTTGAGTGGTAAACGGTGTATTGCTGTAATGCGTATGGGTACAAATCCATGTTTCACCAACATTTTTGCAAAGAGTACAATTTTATGACTTTCTGTTTGCTTCTCTGTATAAAAGTCCTTCCGTATTCGGGTCTACCTTTAAAGGAAAAAAAACTTGCTCCTTTAAGGAGCAAATTCTTTGCTTTAAGTGTTCACCATAAATGAAAAGGGAGACAAAAAGGAAAGTGACAAAGTTGCTTTGTTTGAAAATGTACCCATTTAACTTAAAATATCAGATTGTTCATCTAGGAGCAGTCTAAACTAGGATGACACTGTTTGCTTTTGCATATCTTCGCTAGTGCCAAATACAAACGCATGGCTTCTATAAATTAATGACATACACCAACTGCTTGTATTTTTGTTGTTTTTTTGCTCAGTTAGTCTATTTAGATGAGCTAATGTAACCTTGTGCTCAGTATGTCTGTCTAAAACCGATAATGTAACCATGTGTTCAATTTGTCTGTTTAAACCCAATTATGCAACCCTGTCTTCAAATGTCTATTTGAACCCGATAATGTAACTGTGTCACGCCTGACAATCAGTCTCATGCGGAACCGGCGGTTAAGCAAAGCAATCCGTTAGATCACTTTCCGGTGACGTAGAAGAGGAGCCGAAAAAGGTAAACAAACGATAATCGTTCGTGTAAGAAGACGATTTATTTTCTTAGAAAATGTGTTCTTTAAAATATGAGAATGCTATTTTGCTGCTAACACATTGTTTTCTTTGTATGCCGAAGGATTTGCTGAAGCGTTGTCTTGTTTTTGTCATTTTTATTCCCTCCTCCGACACACCTGTTCGTACTGGATTATACATGAGGTAAGCAACACATTTATCCGCTAAATCTGACATTTGTGTGCATATGATCTGCAAATTAGACGGCGTGCAGATATTTTAAACAGAAAGTGAGGTATGTGATACCTTTACATTTTGCTAGAACCAAGAATTCTTTTGAAATGCATGCATAATTGGTCTCGAAAGTTTGGTTCCGCATGTAATCATTAAAAATAAGAAGAAAATAACTTCACAGATAATTTTATTTTCAACCTAATATGTGCAATAAAACTGTGCCCAGTATAATTCTGGAGTTTCTAAAGTTGACAAATGCAGGTCTGACGGCTAATATTTGCTTGAGACCAGACTGCAAGAGAAATCAAGGAACACTGCTTTGAGCCATTATATGTTGAACATTATGCATTGATTTCGTCATTGGAATATCAAATGACTCCATATAATATCTGTTTCGCTTATTTCAACACTTTTGGTTTGGCTATTTTTAAGGTAAGTCCCCATGTCATTTTTTCCTGGTTTCGCATGCGATAGCTCGGTTCAGCATTTGACTTCTTTCAAAATTCACAATTTCTTTTGCTTAAACTAAGCTATAAACGTCTCAAACTATACATGGATCACTTTTAAATTAGTTATGCCAATACTGTTTTTTCTTATTTGTCTTCTGATATCATAAGAATCATAATAATATTTAAGTGTTTAATGCTACGCGTTGTAGTTTTCGACATCACCTCGAGCAATGACTTTTTGACTTTGTTGGAGGCAATATAGCAAAATTACGGTGCACCTTGTCCTCTTTCATAGCAAACGATTATTTAAGTTTTTAATGCTACTCGCTGTAATTTTCGGCAACACCTCGAGCAATGACTTTTTGACTTTGCTCGAGGCAATATGGAAAATACGGCGTGCATCGAAAAGGTTCTTAAATAATCGTTTGCTACAAAAGCCAGAGGTATCCGCACTTCACCGCACGAAATTTCATTGATTATTAACATCGAAGGTAATGTTTCAAACAGACCTCCGCTGAAATATGTTGAAAACTAATTTGACTATTTTTCAGTAGTCAGTTTGCAGTTTTCGTGGTCTATAGATGAGTCACGGGTAAGATTTTTGAGTCTTGCACAGGAATTTTGGCTCTGTGAATGCTTTTATAGGCTTTCCTTAAAATCTTAGTAATGCGATAAGACGTGCCCATATCATACACACTTTCAAATGATATATTTATAAAACTTAATGCTTTCATTACTAAATTCTCATAATGACGTTAAACCACACACCCCAGCGGAACGTATCCATAGCCTCTGTAACTGGGCACCGTTCATCCGTCCTGCGTTCATTGCTACATCTTTACCGAATCTAAAATATTGATAGTCAATTTGAAACTTAGGAGAAAGTCTAATTGAGATTAACCCTTAACCCCACGATCGCGCGAACTGTCAGTTTTAAGGGGTTGCCTGTCAGGAAACCCCACTTTTTGAGGCTGTCATATGCAGAAGGGAATCTGTTTTATTACTAGAGCCAGGTTTTTCCCACATCACTGGTTTGTAGTTTGCAAACACTGAAAATGCGTTAAAATTTTAAGAGTTTTTCCAATACATCTTTTCAAGTGGCACCATTACCCAGTTGATCCGATTTTCTGGAAAGTAGACCTCATTCATCTAAACTTTTTCTGTTGATAAATGTTCAGCAACAACACCGGGTCTCAGACAAGCCGTCACTTTCCTTTTCTAAAGCATATACCTGGGGCTGATATCTTGTATTCTTTTTTAAACGTCTTGTTCGGTTTCCGGTTGATTGTGTTAGGTCGGAGCATGGACGTCGATGGACCTTGGTAACTTCCAGAACGGCAGCACACACCTTGTTGCAGCTGAGTGAATATATCAATCAAATCGAACAGAGTTTGTGGCTTCTGAGGTATGGGTTCCCGCATGCTTAGGGTCCCATGAATAACTTATGTGGCAGGTAAAGGGTTACTATAGATATACTGAGACCAAGACCATCTTACTTGACCAAAATTATCTGGCATATGTTTAGAAGTATTTAAACTTGCTTTTAAATTCAAGCGCACAATCCCTTTTGAGCAGAATATAATTGTCTCCATGTCAATTTCAATACTATTGACCTCGTGGTTTTCAAATTGACCGCCGATAAGTGAGTGAGTGACTGAACTCGGGTTTAACGTCCCACCAACAACGAGGTCATATGGAGACGGGACCTCGGTTGAAAGTCTCATCCGAAAGACCGGAGAAGCGGGGGAGGGGGGCGATCTTGCGACCCCTGGATTGGTAGTCTGGAGTGTTATCCACTACACTACAGCCGCTCCTGACCGCCGATAAATATTCGTTGAGGGCGAAGTAACAAATAAAAGCATGCATTTTCTTGAAAGTGAATTTTCAACGGGGTTATATAAGTTAAGTGTCTTGCTGCATCGATAAGATTTCACAGAAAATCTGCAAATGCACGCACAGGGCCGATTTATCTGCAGGACTATTTCCTTCTTTCGGTACTGAACTTGGAGGATAAATGTAATATACCAAACACCACTTAAAACTGTTCATATCACTTGGTCTCAACATACAATTGTAATCAAATGATAGCATGACATTCTCCAATTTTTTGCAATACCTTTTCTTGAGAGAAAAATCTGATATGACTGAAATACTGCTGAAAAACGTAAAATCGCAAGTCATCCATCCGCCAGTTAAATTTTAGGCCCTTATAAACTTTTAAGAGTGGCTAGTCTCATAAACGATTTTATTCAAATGGTTGTCGTGAGAAAAACATGTCTTCCTGGCTACATTACCAGGTCAGACAAAATTATTAGATTATCCTTAGAGTTGTAGGTTTAATGATACAACAGCTTTTCCGTGCTAAACGAGCAGACCAAACTGTGTGAAGTCGCAGGTTGACCAATGTTTTCGTGGTTCATATATAAGTCAGGCTGCCTCGCAGCTAAATCAGACACCCAAGCTCATTTGATATTCCATACATTCCAATGCTCGACCGAATATTCCCATGCGCAACCACAAAATTTTTGACAGGAGCCTCCCATTCAAGTGCAAAAAATCAAAATTTTGTTAAATCGTGTTAATTATTCAAATGTAATCTTAAACATTTTAATTCAGCATGCATTTAAAACCATTGAAACAGTAAACACAAGGTACTTTAGGGAATGGGATAAACTTTGTTCTTTTTTTTTTTTTTTGTTAAAACATAATCTCCAACTGCATAGACCCTACAAGTCTCAGCTGACATCTAACAAATGTTAAAAAAATCCAGCATAAAATTTATGTCATAAAACAGACTAAAATAAGCAGATTGATGTTGACATATTTCCTTCTATTTTTAATGATTAAATGCTGAACCAAAACATTTCGCCCCTTTCAACAATGATTTCAGAACAATGCTTGATACCTGGTCACTGAAACATCGTTGTTGATGACAGATATTAATTATTACATTGATATGCAATGATGAATTCGGATGCTTTTTGCTCGTTTTTGAGATCGAGCAGAAAATGTTGTTATTTTACCTTGCGTTTTGTCTGACCTTGAACGTGTTGAACACACATTTCGGAGGAGGGAACAAATATCAAGAAAACCGCGGAACCAATTATAGAATTATTTGATGTGTTGAAGGAGCAATGTTTAAGGAACAAAATAACATTCTTAGATTTTGGATATCTCTCCTATCATTCTGAAAAATCATTCTAACATCTGACTGAGAATGTATTATTTACCTTTTTCGGCTCCTCTTCTACGTCACCGGAAAGCGATCTAACGGATTCCTTTGCTTAACCGCCGGTTCTGCATGAGACTGATTGTCAGGCGTGTGTGTGCTCGTTTTGTCTGTTTAACAGTAAATTGAGCACATGGTTACATAATTGGCTTTAAACAGACAAAATGACAAAATGAGCGCAATTGAGCATACAGTTACATTATCGTGTTTAAATAGATAAAATGAGCACAACTGAGCACGTAGTAGTATTATCGGGTTTAAACAAGCAAATTGAGCACATAGTTAATTATGTCCCCCCACCAAAGGTGAGGGGGGACATATTATTTTCAGTGCGGTTCCCGGTGCGTCGGCGTCGGCGTCACACTCTTGTATGCACGATATCTCTTGAACCAATCGATGGAATTTCACCAAACTTGCATGGATATATTTTTGGGACAAGATTAAGAGCTGATTAGATTTGGTGACCTTGACCTCATTTTCAAGGTCACAGGAGGACTTAAATGGCGTGAAAATTTCTTGTATGCACAGTATCTCCTGAACCAATGAATAAAATTTCACCAAACTTGCATGGATATATCATTGGGACAAGCTTAAGAGCTTATTAGATTTTGGTGACCTTGACCTTATTTTCAAGGTCACAAGAGGACTTTAATTGCATGAAAATTTCTTGTATGCACAATATCTCCTGAACCAATTGGTGGAATTTCACCAAACTTGCATGGGTATATTTTTGGGACAAGATTCAGAGCTGATTAGATTTTGGTGACCTTGACCTCATTTTCAAGGTCACTGGAGGACTTAGATGACAATTTCTTGTACCCACAATATCTCTTGAACCAATGAATGGAATATCACCAAACATGCATGGATACATCATTGGGACAGGTTTAAGAGCTGAGAAGATTTTGGTGACCTTGACTACATTTTCAAGGTCACTGGAGTACTTAGATGACCATTTCTTGTAACCACTATGTCTCCTGGACCAATGGATGGAATTTCACTAAATTTGCATAGCTACATTATTGGGACAAGTTTAAGAGCTGATTAGATTTTGGTGACCTTGACCTCATTTTTATGGTCACTGGAGGACTTAGATGACAGTTTCTTGTACCCTGATATCTCTTGAACCAATTGATAGAATTTCACCAAACTTGCATGAATACATCGTTGGGACAGGTTTTAAGAGCCTATTATAGTTTTGTGACCTTGACCTCATTTGCAAGGTCATTGGAGGGCTTAGATGACAGTTTCTTGTACCCACTATATCTCTTGAACCAATGGATGGAATTTCACCAAACTTGCATGGATACATTATTGGGACAAGTTTAAAAGCTGATTAGATTTTGGTGACCTTGACCTCATTTTCAAGGTCACTAGCAGACTTAGATGACAATTGCTTGTACTCACTATATCTCCTGAACCAGTGGATGGAATTTCACCAAACTTGCATGGATACATTATTGGGTCAACTATAAGAGCTGATTAGATTTTGACCTCATTTGCAAGGAAATAGTCAACTGTGATGGATATCTTTAAACCAGTGGATGGATTTTCTCCAAATTTGCCTAGTATTCTGATTGTACAGGTTTTTTATTCATAAGGAGGCATTGGAAATGGGCTGGTAGGGGGACATCAGTTTTTCTCTGAAAAACATTTCTAGTTTACAATGTATCTGGACATACTGAGCACGCAGTTCATTTTCGGGTTTCGGAAACATTATTTGTTCGGGTATAAAATATTGTTCTCCTTAGAGACATCCTTTTGATGGCACACGACCATTTATGACAAAGCACAAATTTGTGTCCTACTTTGTCTGCATATGATAGCCTGAGACAATAAATAAAACTCATTAATACTGCAAAATGATCTTACTTTTCCTTCAGAAATATAAAACTACTTAATAAATATTGTTAATCTGAGCCTAACTGTGGCATATTTCTTTATCATGTTACTTCCGGCTGTAAAATATAAAAACGTTCGATATAAGATAAAACAATAAAAAGAATTGTTGCTTTGGAAAACTTTATGATTAAAAGAAAAAAAAAAGAATGACTAAGAGTTAAAAATGTCGTGACTACATGATTCCTCATAGCTGTACAGGTACCTATAAAAATGCATTCGAGTCTATATGCTGTACAGCGCCGTACAGTTGTCGATGCGAAAATGCATTTTAATTTGATTTAGTTTGTAATGGCGGAACTCAACTGTTGAGTCGAAAGAAAATAACAGCTTGAAAAAGGAGCAGGCTTTATAAAAGGTTCTGTATTTATTCGGCTGTAAGGCGAACAGTTTCCTTTCCAATATTATCCAGGACAAAAAAAAAATCGTAAATCAGTCTTGTGTAGATCAGCTATTAGAAGTTTTCTCCTCCAATACAATCACAAAGTCAAGATCCACCTTGTAATACGGATCTAGATTTTTTGGGATTGTTTTGAAAGCGAAAAGTGTCTTCTGATAACTGAAAACTAATACTAATATGAATACTAAACCTCAATCTAGTCCAAGGTTATTCTAGTGCAGTTTCCAGAGCTCTAGATAAGAGGGGTATTTGATGATAATTGAGGGACATTCTTTTATTTTTCTCATTGAAACCATATGTTGTGACCCCTCATCTGACCTCGTCGAGACGGTTCAGATGAGGGGTCACAATATATGTTTTTATGCAGAAATAACAAAAATTATCCATAATTATCATCAAATACTCCCTCTTATCTAAAGCTCTGGTTTCATATTGTTACACTAAATGGTTCTGTTATTGAAAATGTTGCTGTTGTTCAATAACGCTGAAATGGTAGCCACCTATCTCCTTAGCTTTTACTTGTCGTCACAAAATTTATATTTATCAATTTAAAAAGAATTTGATGAGAAATTCCCGGACCTTTTCATGTTTTGCTTTCATATAAGAATCAAAGGAAATGCGTACTTAGTCAAGGTCTTTACTATCAGAGAGGCGCGGTAGCCGAGTGGTTAGAGTGGCTCGGTTATTGTGCAGAAAGTCGCCGGAAGGTCGTGAGTTCGCGGCTCACCGTCGCCATCCGACGACTGGAAAACTCTCTCTGTCAACCCAGCAGTAAATGGGTACCTTTTCCGAATTAGGGAAGGATAAGGCAGCGAAAGGAGAGGGATGGGCTCCGCCTTTCATCAGCTGTGCCCAAGATACAGTGGGTCTCTAATCCCCACTGCCCCTATGGCTATGGGAAACCTTTACCTTTACCTTTTTACTATCAAGTTGAGTTTAGTATTGGAGATATAAATATTTTTTGCCGTTCAGTTTGTTCGGCAATTCGTCTCCTTAATGTAGTTTTTAATGATCACATATTCTTTTTTTAGGATGCCCGATATAATGACGAGGTTGATCAGATTACTGGGTATAAGACGGTGTCATTGCTATGTCAACCAATCCGTAATGCCGATGATGAGATCGTGGCAGTTGCTCAAGTTATCAACAAAACGAACGAGAGAGGATTCACTAGGGATGATGAAAAGGTAGGTAGAATTTTAACCATTTCACGATGGACACTTGCCGTATTTTTTTAGGTTATAAGACAGCGGTCTGTTCCTTACCACAACATTTCCAAAATTCTAGATCCGTCTGATAGAGTTTTGAAATTGTTTTAGAAAGGAGAACCCCAGTTAGTAGTAAAATTTCGTAAGACTGATTTGAGCCGCGACACGACAAAACCAACAATGTGGTTGTGCGCCAAGTGCAGACTCAGACCAGCCTGGGCATCCGCTCAGTCCGATCAGACTCCTCATTAAGCGCTTAAAGGGTAGCTAAGGGTCTAAGCTACCTCCATGCGGACAGCGAAGACTCTGATCAGACTGGGCGGATGCCCAGGCTGATTTGAGTCTGCGCTGGACGCACAACCACATTGTTGGTTTTGTCGTGTCGCGGCTCATTGTATAGCTGGGGTCTCTCTAGAGAGGTGAAACCCCGTTTTATCGCCGATGAAATATGATATAGAAATACTTTATGGGAGGAGGTCCATAAAGTGCTTATGAAAGGTAAACAATACAGACCCTGATCACATGGCAAAGAATACGCACTCTTGTCTTGTGCTACGCTGCGTGCAAATGTCTCATTGGTTGGCCATTAGCGTTTTTTATTTATTTATTAATATTTTTATTGATTTTGCTTTTGTAATGGCCCTTTCAAGAATATTTCACTTATATTTCAAGCCGAACGTTAAGCAGAGGTGGGCAAAAATCGGAGCTCAACGTGGAATTACCACCTGAACTTCCGTAAACAGAATTTCGCTTTCTAACATTTGCTCAAACACGATTCAAACACACAGTGGCAAGAGGCATAAGGTTTACTTATGTGTGTTTGTTTGTTTGTGTGTTACCGAAATCGTGTCCGATCCATAACTTTAAATTGCATAGTGGGATTCAAAAATTAGTTGGCAAAAATGATAATTATGACTAGACGGTGTGTCGCGTGCAAGAACCATGTCGCTATCTCAAAGGTCAAGGTCACAGTCCGCACTTAAACTTTGTACATAGGCTATAATGAAATACGTTCGTGTCCGACCCATAGCTTTAGACTGCATGGTGGGATTTATAAATTATTTGGCACAAATGATTATAATGACAAGATGGTGTGTCGCATGCAAAAACCACGTGGCTATCTCAAAGGTCAAGGTCATGATATAAAACTTCAGTCAAGAAGTAACGTAACATTTCCCAATTTCAAACGATATGAATATTATTCATTACTGGCCTTTGACATGCCATTCTGTACAAACAAAACGGACCACCACTCTCAGACATGAAAGAAGAAAATGACGTTTTTGCAACGTCTGCACGAAAGCAGTTTGTCTAAAGTTCGACATATAAAGACATAAAACCAATGGAAACAAAACATATTTTACACGTAACATGATGAAACATACACGTTTCAAGATACTGTGTAAAATGATGCTAAAACAAATTTCGAGCCATATTTTCGGACCTCAGGATAGCAACCTGTTTGATGAAATAGTAGATTTTACAACTCAAAACTGAGCCCAAGAAATGTTTACGCGATAACAGAAGTTGTGCTTTATAAAACCTGATGAAAACTTGTGATTGTCTTATTGCTCTATTCCTTGTATTACATACATGCTGAAACTGTGATTTTAGTGTCACGGTTTCTTTAGTGGACTTTATCAGCTTCGCATTTTGAGCATTAGCATATACCAGGCGTCAACGCGACGCTGTGGCGTGCGCCGCGCAACCTAGGGTAACTAAACAAAATGCATTGTTATATATAAATCGTTTGAGATATCTGATTCAAAATTTACATGTGCATTTACCAGTGGTGTGGCAATGGGCCTGTAACTTTTCATAGATGGGCCTTTTCACATTCCTTAGTTATTACAGGTGTCTACGAACTGCCGGATCAACCCTCGTAAATAAATGACGGTGTATCAATACCGTTCGGAAAATATAATATCAAGAAGTAAGACCTTAAGATCGACTGCCACAATGAAATTTTGGGTGTTGCCAGAGCCCAAATTTATTGCTGACTAGATGGCTGGAGCCGTTACAAGCTCAGAATATAACAGGATGGCAATCCTATTTTCATACACTAGTCCGCTCCGTCACTGTTTCATTAGATAATATGAAAAAAAACTATCAAAATTTTAAATTCTCATTTTAATCAACATGGAGACACGCTTCACCTTATCATGATTATGTTAAAACTCGAGACTTCAAATCTCCAGAAAAAAGTGCCAGCTTTTGTTTCTGGAAGTAATATGAGAATATCAATTAATATCGTATTTCATGCTGATTTGATTATATTTATGAAGATCTCCTCGGTGATAACTTTTTTAAAACTTTTTTTCTAGTTTGTATCTTGTAATGCGATTGTAAATCTAATTAAATCTGCAAAGAAGATCATTTTGATGCAAGAATATGTTCGTCATTAAGGTAAATGGGTACAATTTCAGGGAAGAAACTCCGTCATTTTCATTATTGCCTTCCTTATAAAGGAGGGGGTGTCATCGAGTAGTTGGAGATGTTCTGTTATGGTGCAATAGGTCACGGAGTTTGGAAAAATAACCCTGGAGTTCTTAAGAAAGTATGGACAGAACGTTGATCCGGTATAGTTATCCCTATACCGGTTTAAAATCTGTAGTGGATACGCTGTACTAGTCAGCTATTTTTGTTTCTTTGGTGTGATCCTAGATAATTTCAGTCGAAGGTATTAGGAATTCTCTTAGTTTAATTTTTTGATGTAATTTTTTAACAAACTCTTTAATATAAGTCCAACTCCACACTGAACGAAACTTATAACTGTCCCTCCTACATTCTGGCGACTGCTTCTGCAAATAAAACTTGGTGGTCAAAAGTAAAGTAGTAAGGTGCATACATAAGTAAGCACCTTGGCAAAATTTTTCAAGTAATTTCGTTTCAAAAGGACGCCTACTTGCACAGGCGCAGTCCTAGCAAAGGTACCCTCATTTCAAAAGTCACAAATTTTGCTACAGTGTAAATGATTTTGAAATGTAGTAGTTCTTGAGAACTAATCTTATTCTAAAGTGGTAACCAAATACCTGTATTAAAGATTTGAAAGTACTGAAAGTTTTAATGCGCTCAGACTCGCCGTTAGGTCTACGCGATAACGCGAAGAAATGCACTGTCGCTAGATGCATTCCAGAAGTTCAGCTTTTAGCACATAACCCTGATACAAAGTTCGCGCTGCTCTGCAGACCTAATTATCGGCCGTACGCATTGAAGGTTTTCGCGATAATACATAGTTACTGGATATCTTCGGTAACATTTCAAAGAATGAAATTCATCCTAGAATTACCGTTTCGTTGAAATGAGCCGCGACACGACAAAAACAACTATGTGGTTGTATGCCCTGCGCAGACTCAGATCAGCCTGGGTATTCGCCCAGTTTGATCAGACCCTTCATTAAGTGCTTAAAGGGTAGCTAAGGGTCTAAGCTACCTCCATGCGGACAGCGAAGACTCTGATCAGACTGGATGCCCAGGCTGATCTGAGTCTGCGTTGGACGCACAACCACATTGTTGGCTTTGTCGTGTCGTGGCTCAAATTTTATCCAGAAACCGGAAGTGTGCGAAATGTGTGACAATTTCCGGTTGCAGTATGGACTCACCAGGCTTTATAAGGCATGGTCTTGTAGGCCAAGATCTTAAGAGGTACATGCATTGGTTTCAACTTGATGTTGAGACGATTTTCGAAATCTGTTTTTATTTCTCGGAAAATGCATTTTTATGCCCCCCGTGATGATAGTCAGGGGGCATTAAGATTTGCACCTGTCTGTCTGTCCGTCCGTCCGTCCGTCTGTCTGTTCGTCACGCTTTATGGTATAGAGTTTGTGTAATCAACTTCTCCCACAGTTTTCAACGGATCTTTTCCAAACTTTGCATACATGTTGTGGACATATTGAAGATGTGCATATGGATTTTTGATGGAGCTAAAATTAATTTTGACAGAATTACGGCCTTTTGAACTTAGTCATTTTAGGCAAATTTTTTAATTGTAGTGTATGAGTTTGTGTAATCATCTACTCTCACAGTTTTCAATGGATCATTTTCAAACCTTGCATACATGCTGTGAATATATTGGAGATGTGCATGTGGGTTTTTGTTGGACCTAAAATCAATTTTGACAGAATTACGACCCTTTCAATTTAGTCATTTTAGGCAAATTTTTGCATTGTAGGGTATGGAGTTTGTGTAATCAACTCCTCTCACAGTTTTCAATGGATCTTTTTCAAACCTTGCATACATGCTGTGAATGTATTGAAAATGTGCATGTGAGTTTTTGTTGGACCTAGAATTATTTTTGACAGAATTCGGCCTTTTGAACTTAGTCATTCTATGGAAATTTTTGCATTGTAGGTTATGGAGTTTGTGTTATCAACTTGCTCCACAGTTTTCAATGGATCTTTTTCAAACTTCGTCTACATATTGTGGACATATTTGAAGATATGCATGAGGCATTTTGATAGATCTAGATTTAATTGTGACAGAATCACAGCCTTTTTAACTTAGTCATTTTGGGCAATTTTTTTTACATGGTAGGGTATGTTTTCAATGGATTCTTTGTAGGTGCTTTATGGATATACTTGTCATGTGACAGGCGCTGCACGGGGGCATCATTAGTGTCTTACAGACACAATTTTCTAGTTTTTTTTAAATTTCGTAAAACCTACGTCTGTTAAGAAATCTCGACTTTTTTTATTGTTTATTAGTTTGGTAGACCACACTGTTTACATTCGCACTAAAACCTGTAATAACCTGTAATATGAAATAAGCCTGCTTAGGCGAGCACATCGCGCTTTACAATGCTCTCCAGAGTATAGAGTAGAGTAATAGAATTGTATTATTTTTTCATTGCAGAATTTATACAAAAGTTCTTGTACAGCATTGCTATCCTTTTTTGTCGTATGAAATTTGCAATAGAATTATTGCAACTCAACAGCAGCGAATTCCGTCTGACAAACTGATGAGAAACTTTCAAATAATAGCTTTTCCCCTAGTAACGTTTCCCAACGGAAAACGGGCTATAATCCTTTTCATTTCTTCTCTACGTCGCTTTCTAATTCCTTTTGATTTCACCCGATGCTCATGCTCCTTGCATTTTGTGTGCTGACCATGTAGTTATCTACTGCCAAAGAAGTGGTTAAAGTTGGCGCCATCTTGTTTTCCTCAAACGGAATGTTTGACGTCATTACGTAACGTAGCGACTGGTAGACTGTCCGACCTGTGATTCTTAATTATTTTGTGGATTTCAAAACAACCCAGTCCAATTTGGATAATATGGAATCGGAAGTTGGTGTCGTAACGAAAGAAATTTCATTGTAAAGTAATGTATTTTGTAGGTAAAAATATGCCTTATCAATCCTCTACCATAGAGCTACCGCTCTGTCAAAGCTCGGCTTGCTTTGAATTGCACGCGCTGGGCGCGTGCAAACGAGTGCTCGCTATGAAAATTGCGTTTTAGCAACATTTTCTCTCACTCAAAAAAAATGCATGTTTGATATATCTTCCCCAAGCTATGCCAAAGCATCACAGATATAATTCAAAATATCGCTAGAACTGAAGTCCATAACCATGCACATTATATCTGATTTTATGCATTTTGATAGTGTCGCGATTAGACAGAAAATTGCAGCTTGAAAAGTGGACAGTTATAATATCCGTGCAGTGTAGACTACAAAGTCTTTGAGATGTTAAGGCAGATATAGAAGTACCAAAGAGAGTAAGCAAGTAAATTTAAAAGTGAGAATTTCTAATATCTTCAGCTGACAAAAGTCCAGCGTGATCCTTGTCTCTATCGGATTCTTCAGAATTTATTTGGTTATATGAAGTGTTGTCTCTATTCTCCACATAAACCAGTTCGCAGACAGTGCACTTAAATCTATTAAATTTGCAATGTAGATCATCAGTGCTAATTTCGTAACATTATGTGTCGCTAGAGGAATTCATGTAATCAAATAAAGTTAGTATAAAGACGCATAATTTGGGCCGTATTGGAGTATTTACACTAGATATTTGAAAACGTGAGCAGCAATATATGGATTGATGACTTGCGGTTTTAAGTCGTTTTCATTAGTATTACAGTCAAATCAGGACAATAAAGGATGATAATGAAAGGTTTTATGCAATGGAATCCTGTTAAGAGTTGAAAAGATTTACGCCGAATCGAACCCGCGACAGCTAGACGATTGCCAGCGCTTAACCTACTAGGCTATCGGGGCACCTACATACCCAACAAATAAAGAATAGATCAGACTTCTCCAAAAGTGTAGGTTTTGTACCTACTGTTTTACTAAACAACACTGTCAAATTATGAAAGTAGAGTCAATTAATAAATGGATGGATTCAATATTTAGTGCACATACGCTAATGTACTTTAGAAGAGCAGACAGAAACAGGAGCTTATTTCAATCAAATTATAGCCAAAGACAACCGCAAACTGATTATAAAACATGCAACCAACCATTTGTAGTTTTAAGGTTGTTTCTTTTTGCTATTAAACAATTGAAATTTTCAGCACTCTTTGAAAATATGATTATCGAAAACAACATTGCAAAAAACATGCCAGTCATATTAATCGAAAATACCGTAACAGTCCTAAGCATTGGAACATCTGATATAATTATCGTAATTTTCCTAAAAAGTAACAGATTGGTTTGACAATGCAGTAATGCGTCTGAAAGGTGCCGGCAAACAGTGTAGATCCTGATCAGACTGCTCCTCAGGAGCAGTCTGATCTGGGTCTGCACTGTTTGCTCAGACCGTTCTGTCCCAATATTAAGATTTTTTACGGTAAGAATCTGAATAAAGCACCATGCAATACTTGTAGACGATTTTATTGGATAATATAAAGGTGCTATTCCCTAAGTTGTCTTTAATTAATCTTCTTGTCATTCTTTAAGCAAAATGACGTTTATCGTGTTGATTTTAGCATTCCCTGGAGAAATCAAATTTGCAGAATTGTTTTAGTGGTACCGTAAAGGAACATACTATTGTTTTGTGTTTGGCATCAAGCGCTATGAACACAGATAGAATACAGTCTCCAATTAAAAATAAACAACATTCTAACACATTGCGCCTATAGAAGCAATGGAAGGTTACCGTGTTTTATTCTGCAACAATTCACTGTTTCGGAGTGCGTGAGTCTAATTGCTGACGTCACTGCAACTACTGACGTAATTTTGTGACGTTTTGAGACGTTAGACGGTGCAACGTCTCTTTTTCTTTATAAAATCACCATAAAAACGTGCATTTGTCTTAGATACAGTTAAGAATATTGGCGGGAGCATGAACGCGCTGGCAGGAAGGTTGGGAGAGTTTGACCGAAAAGAAAAGTTTTTCGGCGTTTTTGAGTGTTAGAATCGAAATAGTTCAGCTCTAGCATTGATTTGTTGAGTAATAATTCACTGTTTGCCGGTCAGTTGTAAGTAGATATATCACTCGCTCTCCGCGCTCGTGATATTATCTACTTTACAACTGACCTCCAAACAGTGAATTATTACTCAACAATTCACTGCTAGAGCTGATCTATTTCTTAAACAATGTAACATCTGACCATCTTATGTTCGGACCTGCAAAGAGTGTGTACAAATGATAAAGTTTGCCTTAACTCCATGTTTTGTCTGGAACTAAGCATGTTTCCATGAAGCTGCTTCACGCACCGAAAATCCTTATACATACTATTTTTTTGCAAAGCTTTTACAATGAACGTGTGTTAATATGCGCTGAAAAACGGCTAAGACGCTTCATTGTAATCCGGCTTTACAGAACTACTTGTAATTAGACTCTGAATAAAGTCTAATGTCTAGTGTTGTTTTTTGTCTTTGGTATGTTCCGAAGAATCCACCACAGTTTAGGAGGCTTCCTGGTCGTGCGCGGTGAAAACAAGAAAAATCTAAAAAGAAAAAAAAAAAAAAAAAAAAAAAAAAAAGGATAATCGGCGCAGATTAAATGTGAGTGTGTTTTGTTATATGTATATAATTGAAGATTTGACAATAACTTTCATGAATAAGTAAGCTATGTCGGTAGGCGCCCTCGACCGTCGTAATTTTTACACTGGGTAGCGACAACGACCTATCTCAAAATTGAGCTGTCCACTTTGGAATTCCAAAATCACGGGCTACCTGTGCTTTCGACCGAGTCAGTCAATTACCATACATGCAAAAGTGGCTGTCGACCGAGACAATCGACAGCAGTAGCAGCTCGGTCGACAGCCATTCACAATAGTACCATTTACCGTTATTGGTAATGTTTACGATCATATTCTCGGTCGAAAGAGCTCGGTCAAGTTAGCAGAACGAAAATTCTGCAGAAAATTCTGCAGAAGATTCTGCAGAATTTTCTGCAGAATTTTCTGCAGAAAAAGTGGTAAAGTTAGCGAAATGAATATTCTGCAGAATTTTCTGCAGAATTTTCTGCAGAAAAAGTGGTAAGGATAGCGAATTGAAAATTCTGCAAAATTTAGCAGTTTTATTTCTTTGTTCTGTCATCTATAGGCCACAAAATGTGAGTGCGCACCGTTTACCGCACTACTCTATCTCATATGTGGACCGAGATATTCACAAAAATCGCATATTTTCTTCTGCTGGAAAGTAGCAGAACGACATTTCAGAAACCCTTTATTTGAAAAGTTTATTTTCTATGTTCTGTCATCTGGAGGCCACAAAATGTGAGTGCGCACCGTTTACCGCACCTCTCTATGTCATATGTGGACCGAGATATTCACAAAAATCGCATATTTTCTTCTGCTGGAAAGTAGCAGAACGACATTTCAGAAACCCTTTATTTGAAAAGTTTAATTTCTATGTTCTTTCATCTGGAGGCCACAAAATGTGAGTGAGCGCCGTTTACCGCACTACTCTATCTCATAAGTGGACCGAGATATTCACAAAAATCGCATATTTTCTTCTGCTAGAGAGCAGCAGAACGAAATTTCAGAAACCCTTTGTTAGCAAAGTTTGATTTCTATGTTCTGTCATATAGCGGCCATAAAATGTGAGTGAGCACCGTTTACCACACCTCTCTATCTCATAAGTGGACCGATATATTCACAAAAATCGCATATTTTCTTCTGCTGGAAAGTAGCAGAACGAAATTTCAGAAACACTTTGTTTGCAAAGTTTGATTTCTATGTTCTGTCATCTAGAGGCCATAAAATTTGAGTGAGCACCGTTTACCGCACCTCTCTATCTCATAAGTGGACCGAGATATTCACAAAAATCGCATATTTTCTTCTGCTGGAAAGTAGCAGAACGAAATTTCAGAAACCCTTTGTTAGCAAAGTTTGATTTCTATGTTCTGTCATCTGGAAGCCACAAAAAGTGAGTGAGCGCCGTTTACCGCACTACTCTATCTCATAAGTGGACCGAGATATTCACAAAAATCTCATATTTTCATCTGCTAGAGAGTAGCAGAACGAAATTTCAGAAACCCTTTGTTAGCAAAGTTTGATTTCTATGTTCTGTCATATAGAGGCCATAAAATGTGAGTGAGCACCGTTTACCGCACCTCTCTATCTCATAAGTGGACCGAGATATTCACAAAAATCGCATATTTTCTTCTGCTAGAGAGTAGCAGAACGAAATTTCAGAAACCTTTTGTTAGTAAAGTTTGATTTCTATGTTCTGACATAAAGAGGCTATAAAATGTGAGTGAGCACCGTTTACCGCACCTCTCTATCTCATAAGTGGACCGAGATATTCACAAAAATCGCATATTTTCTTCTGCTGGAAGTAGCAGAACGAAATTTCAGAAAACCTTTGTTTGCAAAGTTTGATTTCTATGTTCTGTCATCTGGAGGCCACAAAAAGTGAGTGAGCGCCGTTTACCGCACTACTCTGTCTCATAAGTGCACCGAGATATTCACAAAAATCGCATATTTTCTTCTGCTGGAAAGTAGCAGAACGAAATTTCAGAAACCCTTTGTTAGCAAAGTTTGATTTCTATGTTCTGTCATCTGGAGGCCACAAAATTTGAGTGAGCGCCGTTTACCGCACTACTCTATCTCATAAGTGGACAGAGATATTCACAAAAATCGCATATTTTCTTCTGCTAAAGAGTAGCAAAACGAAATTTCAGAAACCCTTTGTAAGCAAAATTTGATTTCTATGTTCTGTCATCTGGAGGCCACAAAAAGTGAGTGAGCGCCGTTTACCGCACTACTCTATGTCATAAGTGGACAGAGATAGTCACAAAAATCGCATATTTTCTTCTGCTGGAAAGTAGCAGAACAGATTTTCAGAAACCCTTTGTTTGCAAAGTTTGATTTCTGTGTTCTGTCATCTGGAGGCCACAAAAAGTGAGTGAGCGCCGTTTACCGCACTACTCTATCTCATAAGTGGACCGAGATATTCACAAAAATCGCATATTTTCTTCTGCTAGAGAGTAGCAGAACGAAATTTCAGAAACCCTTTGTTAGCAAAGCTTGATTTCTATGTTCTGTCATCTAGAGGCCATAAAATGTGAGTGAGCACCGTTTACCGCACCTCTCTATGTCATAAGTGGACCGAGATATTCACAAAAATCGCATATTTTCTTCTGCTGGAAAGTAGCAGAACGAAATTTCAGAAACCCTTTGTTTGCAAAGTTTGATTTCTATGTTCTGTCATCTGGAGGCCACAAAATGTGAGTGAGCGCCGTTTACCCCACTACTCTATCTCATAAGTGGACCGAGATATTCACAAAAATCGCATATTTTCTTCTGCTCAAGAGTAGCAGAACGAAATTTCAGAAACCCTTTGTAAACAAAATTTGATTTCTGTGTTCTGTCATCTGGAGGCCACAAAAAGTGAGTGAGCGCCGTTTACCGTACTTCTCTTTCATATGTGGACCGAGATATTCACAAAAATTGCATATTTTCTTCTGCTGGTAAGTAGCCGAACGAAATTAAAGAAACCCTTTGTTAGCAAAGTTTGATTTCTATGTTCTGTCATCTGGAGGTCACAAAAAGTGAGTGAGCACCGTTTACCGCACTACTCTATCTCATAAGTGGACCGAGATATTCACAAAAATCGCATATTTTCTTCTGCTGGAGAGTAGCAGAACGAAATTTCAGAAACCCTTTGTTAACAAAGTTTTATTTCTTTGTTCTGTTATCTGGAGGCCACAAAATGTGAGTGAGCACCGTTTACTGCACGACTCTATCTCATAAGTGGACCGAGATATTCACAAAAATCGCATATTCTGCTGAACAGTAGCAGAATGAAAATTCAGAAACCTTGGCCACCAAAGGGGGAGTCTTAATAAAGCATGTTTCCTGACCCTTATCAAAGTGGCTATTTTTTGCTGATAAGTGGCATCATGAGTCTACTTTATCACAGCATATGCCGTTTGATGGGGAGGCATCTATTTTCTGAGAAATAAGCACTTTAAAGTGGATGTGGTGATCACGCATGTCAAATTGGTATATGTTCAATATTGTTATTCTATGTAGGACTTATTAATGCCTATGAAGGGCTTACTAACTCCTACGCTAGGCTAACTAGCTTCTACATAGGACTTAGTAACTTCTATGTAGGACTTATTAACTCCTACATAGGACTTACTAACTCCTACGAATGACTTATTAACTAATAAGATAAGTCCTAAGTAGGTGTTAGTAAGTGCTACGTAGGACTTATCATCTCCTACGAAGGTGTTAGTAAGGCCTCAAAGCTAGTCGGATGAGCTGATGGCTGATCTGCACAGGTGGTAAAACACCTAGCCGGCCTTTTCTAGTGGCGCCACACAAATCACTTTCATGAAAATGCTTCAACCATTGGTGAAGACACACGTGTTAGCATGCCCTAGTTTTCATATTCTATTATGTAGATATCATTGCGTCTGCAAATAATTCCAGTATAATGTTTGACATTTACAGAAACTTGCAACTTGAAAAAGGGTGAAAGGTCTGCCATGCTGAAAACAAATGAGCCGCTACACGACAAAACCAACAAAGTGGCATGTGCGCGCAGCCAAGACTCAGGTCAGCCTGGGCATCCGCCCAGTCTGATCAGAGTCTTCGCTGTGCGCTTGGAGCAAGCTTAGCTAACCTTTAAGCGCATAAAGAAGAGTCAAATCAGACTGTGCGGATGCCCAGGCTGATCTGAGTCTTCGCTGGACGCACATGCCACTTTGTTGGTTTTGTCATGTTGCTCAAATAACAATTTCAAAGATTCTTTATGCATTTCATTTTCTGTTTTTAAAGTGGTGGCCACATTTGATGTTCGATCCCAGCAGTGTTAGTAAATTCGAAAGCCCCCCTCCACCCCACAACCCTTGCAAGGATGTGTGAGATTACTTTTCATTCTGTTATATTAATATGGAAGAATTGGTTAATTTTTTAACAAGGCATATATTCTCTGAGCAAAATAGTCCAATTTCGTGCACTGTTTCGTCTGACATTTATATATACGTTTCTCGCCAAAGGTTAAGCGTGCTGAAAAAGCAAATGTAACAAGATCATTGGAGATAATAACAACTGAATTCTAACTTTTTGTGGAAGTTAATGTATTCTGTCCTGACTGGTCAGCATGAAATTTACCAGTTTAATTTAAATTTGAGTAACAACTGCACAAAGCCAGCACAAACGTGCATGTGTGTGAAAAACACATTTTGGGAAGAAAAAAACCCCGTTATTATCTGCTGTCAGTATTTCTGTTACACCAATTACATGTTCACCAATTTAAGTTTAATGTTTTGGCGAATACGAAACTACTGCTTTTATAATCATTAAAAGAAGCATTATTTTCTCTCGAAAATGTGAATTTTGGGGCATTGATTTCTCTGCTCGCTCTGTGTATTGCTCACTCAAATTAATTTAAATTTTATGTTTTACAAAGCTAAGCATTGGTGTTGATGACGGAACGCATTTGGCTTCATAATGAAAGTTAGAACAACGGTTGTCCATCCGTCGACCACAATATGGCCAAGTTTAATCAATATCTATGGAAAAGACCCCCTATTTGCTCGTGCAAACAAGATACATGTAGCACATACATCTTCGGTTTTGTTTTTGTTTTGTTTTGTCTTTTTTTCTTTAAGAGGATCTATGGGAAACTTGCGCTTATAGGATACCCAAGATGGAAAATATAGCTATAAAATCTCGGACGAGTTTAAAATCCAGTCATTTCCAATGTCAGTAAGGCATTAATGATGTTTGTCAGTGTGACCACAACACATTACAATTTTAACGCCTGTATTCTAGAACGTTACTCACACTCCTGATGTAATCCCTGAATTCACTCATTAATTGAGCGACTCAGAAGTTTCGTATTCTTAAATCTCACTTAGTCTTGCGTGTTGAGAATTGAGTGATGGTCGAGTGAAGTTTACACCTCCCTCGAGCCTCACTCGTTTTTACTGACTCATTTATTATGTCCCCAGCTGCCCAACCGTTAATGGGCAAACTGGTTTGGTTAAAGAGCATTTTGGTTTGCTGGTCTGTTCGCCTGTCTCTAGTCTGTCCGTCCGTAACATGCTCTGGTAGCTGCGAATCTCAAAAACGGCTGATACGAGGATATTGAAATTCTTATATATGGAATGAATTTGCAGTCCCGTATTCGTCTTCTCAAGGGGCCTTGGGCCGTATTCATAAAACGACTTAAGTGGTTGCTGTGCTGTTGCTAAGGCTAAATTTCTTTGAAGGAGATTCCCTACAACTATGAAATTTGCTCTGGAGGAACAGTCTTACAAAGACTGTTCCTCCAGAGCAAATTTCATAGTTGTAGGGAACCTCCTTCATAGATATTTAGCCTTAGCAACCGCATAGCAACGACTTAAGTGGCTTTATGAATACGGCCCCTTGTAACTGAGAAGAAACGACGTGAAAAACATCTGACTTAAGCATTTTGTATAGAGATAGCCTTTTGGAATCTGAAGAAATATTTAAGTTGGCATGCGGTTAAACCAGTATTTCAATCATATACTGTTCACAAAAAGTAGGGGATTTTCAGGTATGAAAAATTGTAGCATCTACAACAAATGTGATATTCATATGAAACGCTAAATATTGATAAGATAACTATCTGTTAAGACACTTTTCATGAAGGTTTAGACAATATATCCTGTCACGTGATCTGCATACAATTTGTTTCATACAGGGGGTCAGGACTAAAATGTGGTAAATTCGAACAAAAATTTATTCAAATTCTTCAACTAAGCTAACCGTTTAATGCACTTTTAAGTTTTGTATGCTAAAAGATTTTTTTCTTCTTCAAAACTGTTATGTTGGGAAGAAATTCGTACAGGTGCATCGAGTTACCGAAATATTTAGACGTTTATGGCTTGCGCTCATTATTTTGATGAAAGAGTGTGTAAACCCAATTTTTAGTTTGTTAAATGAAGCATGACAAGCGTTTCTTTGTAAATTTTGTAATCTAAAAACAATCTGTTTCGACACCGATTCGTGTGAAATTCGGGTGTTGACCCCCTGTCTAAAACGAATGACACGCAGGTCACGTGACAGGATACACCATCTAAATTGTAATGCAAAATGTCTTATCGAATATTTGTCTGATGGATACTTGCCGTTTCAGATGAATTTATACAATTTTTAATACTTTTTGTGAACAGTATATCTTTCATTATCAGCCTTCCATAACTCGATACAACTTACCTTCTGTTGACAAGGTCGTAGAACCACGTCATCCTGATGGAGGGCAAGGGCCTGCCTCTGCTTGCAGTAGGTGTTGGATTGGTAATGTTTTGTGTTGTTTGTGCACGACTAAAAATATGTTTATTTAAAGGTATACTCCCTCGTATTTCTTTACAAACTAATTACAAAATTATGATTCTGGTTAGTTGTATGCAACATAATTAAGATTTGTTCAAAAAATCTTCAACGAAAACATCTTTGTTACGGAGGCAGAGACGATATATCAATGCGTACCCTTCTTGAATATTCACGAATATTTTGTAGTCATAAATTGACTGACTTCTTAAATTCTCCTATTTTCAGTGACCATCACAAATCATAAATTTGGCAGATAAATGTAATTTTAAATAGCAATCATTATCATGCCTAGGATATAATGTTTTGTGAGACATTTAGAAGTTAATAGAAATATTGAGGGTGTTAATCTTTAACATTTTTTGTCAATGATTAAACTTTTACTGAACTCTCTTCCTATTTATGTCAATCCTGTGAGCAGGAAAAAAACTCGGATCAGTCTGCGTGGATGTGCAGCGATTTGTCCTTTTCTTTTCCTTTTGGCCTTTCTTTGTATAGTACTGGTTTTTGTCGCACCTGCTTTAAGAAGGTGCGATATAGTTCACTTTTCTGTCCATCAGTCATTCCGTCCGTCCACAATTATGTCGACCCTAACATTCGTGTCCATTATTCTCAATCTATGATACCTACGCTCATCAAACCTGGTATATAGTTTCGTCTTAGAATGGTCTCGAGGAACCTAGCACTTATTTTGGCCTATTTTTCATGCTCTGAAATTTTATGTAAGAAATTATGTCGACCCTAGTGTTCAAGTCCATTTCTTTCCATATATGATACCTGCAATGATCAAACTTGGTATAATGTTTTTTCTTAGTAAGAATAGTCTAGGGGATCCTTGCCTTTTTTTTTATTTTTGACCTATATTTTATGCTCTGTTGACTTAGTAAAATTTTACGTCAAAAATTACGCCAACCCTAGCATACTGATCTATTTCTCTGTCTATGATACCTACAGTCATCAAACCTAGTATAAAGTTTCTACTAAGGTTGATCTAGAGGATTGTTGCACTTATTTTGATATTTGACCCATATTTCATGCTCTGCTGACTTTGTAAAATTTTACTTAAAAAATTACATCACCCTATCGTTTAAGTCCAGTCTCTCAGTCTATTGTATCTAGAATCAATAAACCTGGTATAAATGGACTTGTTTCAACCCTTGATCTGTTTTTCATGAGCTACTGATTTTGTAAAATTTCACATCCAAAACTGTGTCAACCTTAGGGTTTGAGTCCATTTCTCTTTAATTACAGTGGGTGTAATCATCAAACCTTGCTGCTATTATTTGTACCCTTGACCTATATATCAAGCCCTGTTGACTTTGTATCAACCTGGCATCCATGATATGAAAAAGAGCATTTAAGTCCAATTCTCACAAGCTTTACCACCTATAATCATCAGACATGGTAATAAATATTTTCTTCAGCTGGTGTCTTCGATTGTTTGACTGCTTTATCCTTTAACCTATATTTTTCACTATGTTGACTGTAGAGCTTTAGGTGTAGAACTGTATCTTTTCTAGTTTGTAAGTCCAATTTGCTCAAATTTCTACATAAATTCATTAGACCTAGACGGCAGTGTCACCAAAATATAATCAAGGCATTGACCTCTTCAAAAAATATGTCCAACCAAAAGAGCAATGCTTTTACTAGGCAGAAATGCCCTATAAGTTAACTTAGTGAGCAGGCTTGCTCTTTGTTTTGTCCAATTGTCATTAGATGTTCCCCAGGAGGTTCAAGGGACCAAATCCGCAGCTTAAATCTCCCCTGTCCTCTCTAATTTCAAGAAAACATTTTGTTTAGCAGGCTTCCATTGTACTCATATGGCCATTTATATCCCATGTATCTCTTTTTCGTCCAGGAAAAAATGCTTGCGGCCTGGAAGCCTGTAAAGGTTATAGGTGAAGAATTAAATTCAGACACACAAAAACAATACATAAACTTGAAGATTCTTTTATTATACCTTTGGCAATGGATCTATTCATGAATACCTAAATTACCAATTCAATTTTTACTGTAATACCTGATAACATACGTATGTTGACTCTATGCGCTTGCTGAAGAGAAAATCTGTATTAAGATGTGGACAAACTATACATGGCTAGGCGAAGCTGCACCAAAGAACAGTCTTTCATATAAAAATCAAGGTTACCATACATGTACTGATATTATGCAAAAAAAACTGCATGCATAGTGATCAACCTAATCAGTGTTGACAACTTTGCCTCCCTCTTCAACTTTCTGTGACAGTGAGTCTGGTGCTAGACAAAATGACTGCATTCCTCTATGTCTGTTAAAGCAGAAATTTGTTACCAAAGGTTTGTGCCTGACTATTTATGTCTTTGGTCCAAGTTGTGGTTTCCTTTTGCTATGGCTTCTGACTGCACAGTCCTAATTCTAATGCACATAACTATGTAACACGATGTCTAATTGGATAACGTCAAAAATTTGCGACAGTATATCCTGCAATATACTCTCGGAAACCTGACATCATCAACGTGGCTTCTCATTTGCTGAGGTCTGGTTTAATGTCCTGTGGGTGCAAAGAAGCACACTTGTAAATGTGAAAAAGAGTAAAGTGCATTAGAATGGGGATAACTGTATTGAACATTCTTGTTTGGAGGTAACTTGTCAGTTTTATGGTCGCAAATTAAGATAGAGTAGTGTGGTAAACGGTGCTCACTCACATTTTGTGGCCTTCAGATGACAGCACATAGAAATCAAACTCTGCTAAAAAGGGTTTCTGAAATTTCGTTTTGCTACTTTCCAGCAGAAGAAAATATGCGATTTTTGTGAATATCTCGGTCCGCTTATGAGATAGAGGAGTGCGGTAAACGGCGCTCAAACACATTTTGTGGCCTCCAGATGACAAAACATAGAAATCAAACTTTGCAAACAAAGGGTTTCTGAAAATTCGTTCTGCTCCTTTCCAGCAGAAGAAAATATGCGATTTCTGAGAATATCTCGGTCCACTTATGAGATAGAGAGGTGCGGTAAACGGTGCTCACTCACATTTTGTGGCCTACAGATGACAGAACATAGAAATCAAACATTGCTAACAAAGGGTTTCTGAAATTTCGTTCTGCTACTTTCCAGCAGAAGAAAATATGCGATTTTTGTGAATATCTCGGTCCACTTATGAGATAGAGTAGTGCGGTAAACGGCGCTCACTGACTTTTTGTGGCATCCAGATGACAGAACATAGAAATCAAACTTTGCTAACAAAGGGTTTCTGAAATTTCGTTCTGCTATTTTCCAGCAGAAGAAAATATGCGATTTTTGTGAATATCTCGGTCCACTTATGAGATAGATTAGTGCAATAAACGGCGCTTACTCACTTTTTGTGGCCTCCAGATGACAGAACATAGAAATCAAACTTTGCTAACAAAGGGTTTCTGAAATTTCGTTCTGCTCCTTTCCAGCAGAAGAAAATATGCGATTTTTGTGAATATCTCGGTCCACTTATGAGATAGAGAGGTGCGGTAAACGGTGCTCACTCAGATTTTATGGCCTCTATATGACAGAACATAGAAATCAAACTTTGCTATCAAAGAGTTTCTGAAATTTCTTTCTGCTACTCACTAGCAGAAGAAAATATGCGATTTTTGTGAATATCTCGGTCCCATTATGAGATAGAGTAGTGCGGTAAACGGCGCTCACTCACTTTTTGTGGCCTCCAGATGACAGAACATAGAAATCAAACTTTGCTAACAAAGGGTTTCTGAAATTTCGTTCTGCTACTTTCCAGCGGAAGAAAATATGCGATTTTGGTGAATATCTCGGTCCACTTATGAGATAGAGAGGTGCGGTAAACGGTGCTCACTCACATTTTATGGCATCCAGATGACAGAACACAGAAATCAAACTTTGCTACCAAAGGGTTTCTGAAATTTCGTTCTGCTACTCTCTAGCAGAAGAAAATATGCGATTTTTGTGAATATCTCGGTCCACTTATGAGATAGAGTAGTGCGGTAAACGGCGCTCACTCACTTTTTGTGACCTCCAGATGACAGAACATAGAAATCAAACTTTGCAAACAAAGGGTTTCTGAAATTTCGTTCTGCTACTTTCCAGCAGAAGAAAATATGCGATTTTTGTGAATATCTCGGTCCACTTATGAGATAGAGAGGTGCGGTAAACGGTGCTCGCTCACATTTTATGGCCTCTATATGACAGAACATAGAAATCAAACTTTGCTATCAAAGAGTTTCTGAAATTTCTTTCTGCTACTCACTAGCAGAAGAAAATATGCGATTTTTGTGAATATCTCGGTCCCATTATGAGATAGAGTAGTGCGGTAAACGGCGCTCACTCACTTTTTGTGGCCTCCATATGACAGAACATAGAAAGCAAACTTTGCAAACAAAGGGTTTCTGAAATTTCGTTCTGCTAGTTTCCAGCAGAAGAAAATATGCGATTTTTGTGAATATCTCGGTCCACTTATGAGATAGAGTAGTGCGATAAACGGCGCTCACTCACTTTTTGTGGCCTCCAGATGACCGAACATAGAAATCAAACTTTGCTAACAAAGGGTTTCTGAAATTTCGTTCTGCTACTTTCCAGCAGAAGAAAATATGCGATTTTTGTGAATATCTCGGTCCACTTATGAGATAGAGAGGTGCGGTAAACGGTGCTCACTCACATTTTATGACCTCTATATGACAGAACATAGAAATCAAACTATGCAAACAAAGGGTTTCTGAAATTTCGTTCTGCTACTCTTAAGCAGAAGAAAAGATGCGATTTTTGTGAATATCTCGGTCCACTTATGAGATAGAGAGGTGCGATAAACGGCGCTCACTCACTTTTTGTGGCCTCCAGATGACCGAACATAGAAATCAAACTTTGCTAACAAAGGGTTTCTGAAATTTCGTTCTGTTACTCTCTAGCAGAAGAAAATATGCGATTTTTGTGAATATCTCGGTCCACTTATGAGATAGAGAGGTGCGGAAAACGGTGCTCACTCACATTTTATGGCCTCTATATGACAGAACATAGAAATCAAACTTTGCTAACAAAGGGTTTCTGAAATTTCGTTCTGCTACTCTCTAGCAGAAGAAAATATGCGATTTTTGTGAATATCTCGGTCCACTTATGCGATAGAGTAGTGCGGTAAACGGCGCTCACTCACATTTTGTGGCCTCCAGATAACAGAACATAGAAATCAAACTTTGCTAACAAAGGGTTTCTGAAATTTCGTTCTGCTACTTGCCAGCAGAAGAAAATATGCGATTTTTGTGAATATCTCGGTCCACTTATGAATTAGAGAGGTGCGGTAAACGGCGCTCACTCACATTTTATGGCCTCTACATGACAGAACATAGAAATCAAGTTTTGCTAACAAAGGGTTTCTGAAATTTCGTTCTGCTATCTTGTAGCAGAAGAAAATATGCGATTTTTGTGAATATCTCGGTCCACTTATGAGATAGAGAGCTGCGGTAAACGGCGCTCACTCACATTTTGTGGTATCCAGATGACAGAACATAGAAATTAAACTGTTCAAATAAAGGGTTTCTGAAATTTCGTTCTGCTACTTTCCAGCAGAAGAAAATATTCGATTTTTGTTAATATCTCGGTCCACATATGAGATAGAGTAGTGCGGTAAACGGTGCGCACTCACATTTTGTGGCCTATAGATGACAGAACAAAGAAATAAAAACCGCTAAATTTTGCAGAATTTTCAATTCGCTATCCTTACCACTTTTTCTGCAGAAAATTCTGCAGAAAATTCTGCAGAATATTTATTTCGCTAACTTTACCACTTCTTCTGCAGAAAATTCTGCAGAAAATTCTGCAGAATCTTCTGCAGAATTTTCTGCAGAATTTTCGTTCTGCTAACTTTACCGAGCCGTTCGAAAGCCACTTTGTATAGTACAGTCTCGGTCGAAAGCACAGGTAGCCAAATTGGTATTACCCCCGTGGAAATGGACCGCGGTCAATCTTGAAATAGACCTGATTTCAAAATAGTTATCAACATGTTGCACTGTTTGTTTGTTTGTGTGTATTTAACCGAACGTAGAAATCGAAAGTAGATCTACGACGAAAATAAAGTAAGTTTTGAATATCTGCCTCTGTTTTCGGTAACATATAAGACAGAGATTAACCCTTACAGCGAAGCGGCAAGAATAAAAATGGCAAAGTTGGGACTCCTAATGTAAATGCCTGCTGTCAAGGGAAGCAACTTTGTCATTTTTTTCAGTTTTTTGCATCCCTTTTCAGTAGGAGTCAACTCTCAAACGAAAGAATACTCGTCTATATTCGTCTACGAGAAATTCTTTCCTGTAAGAGTAGACGTAATCTCCATTTTGAAGGGCTACAGCTTCTAGGGAAACAATTAGAGTAACAAATGTTGTCCCCTCTTAAACAAAAAATAGTGCAATAACGTCGAGGTGTATCCGTACAACGTAATAATTGAGCCGCGACACGAGAAAACCAACAATGTGGTTGTGCGCCCTGCACAGACTCAGATCAGCCTGGACAGCCGCCCACTCTGGTCAGACTCTTCACTAAGTGCTTAACGGGTAGCTAAGGGACTGAGCTAACTCCATGCGGACAGCGAAGACTCTGATCAGACTGGGCGGATGCCCAGGCTGATCTGAGTCTACGCTGGGCGCACAACCACATTGTTGGTTTTGTCACGTCGCGGCTCCTCATTATAAATCCATACGTTGAAGACAAAATGCGGAAGTCTAGACATGACTAGAAAGTTGAGCAGGTTAATCTGAGCGAGCACAGTTCGCATAGAATTTTAGACTCTCTTCTCACGATGCAAGACATTTATTCTTTTACAAATATAACTTTTATCCTATGAATCAGAAGACAATAAGAAACCATAAATAGCACTGCTGAAAGTTTTTCAGCAAATTTATTTCCCATTGGAATTATGAAATCAAAACTATAAAAGGAATCATTCGATGCCAGAAATAAGCGCATTCAGACGAGCATCACCACAAAAAATACCATTGAGCTCGTCAGAGACTTCTATAAAATATGATCTGGTTCTTCAGTTTTCAGAATAATTCAGCCGCGACACGACAAAACCAACAATGTGGCATGCGCGCCCAGCAAAGACTCAGATCAGCCTGGGCATTCGCCCAGTCTGATCAGAGTCTTCGCTGTCCGCATGGAGCTAGTTTAGACCCTTAATCACCCTTTGAGCGCATAGCAAAGACTCTGATCAGACTGGGTGGATACCCAGGCTGATCTGATTCTTCGCTGGTCGCACATGCCACTTTGTTGGTCTTATCGTGTCACGGCTCAAATGTGAATTGATATACGCGTACTTTCAGGTGAAAAAAACTGTTTGAATTTCGTATTTGCCTCCTTTCAGTGTTGGAGTCAACTTATTAAGAGAAGAGTATACTGTTCCGCCACCTTTTTTGGGGAAGCAAAAGGGAAAACACAAAAGTTGTTCCTCTTTTTTAAATACGGCGGAAAAACATGGTGGTATATCAACACATCTTAAATTTCTAGGATCTTGAAACATTTGATGCGAACAGGGAAGGCTTTGAGTAGAAAGAGCATCCGGGCAGACTTACTTTAACGACAGAGTCCAAGGGCGTAGCTACCTATACGGCAAATACGCAAGTGCGTATTGAAATTTTGTCAAAATTGACAAAATTTCAAAACGCATTTGCATATTTGCATGCTGAAAATTTATAAATTAGACAATATTTCAATACCAATTACCAAAGTGGCTGAAATACTAGCTTTCCCTTCAAGAAGTAGAGAATAAAACATGGTTGTGCGTATTATGAAATTGCCCCTAGTTACGCCCCTGGAGTCTCTGTTGACTCATTATCGTTAGGAACTACATAAATGAACTAGATAAACATAAGGCGATGCATTAAAACTCCCATTTAAGTTTTTCAACGGTAGGCTTCTGTCTCTACTGTAACTTATTTTCATCTGAGAAATGTTGTTTTCTTTGGTAACGTAAAATATACAATAGTCTTACAAATGAAAGTATACTCTGCTTGCAAGTATTAAAATCACCTTTCATGCATACTGGTATTTGGCTGAAATTTTCAAACTTTAGATTTTTAGTTCTGCGTGATTGTTTTCAGCGTGTCCGAACAGAGTATATCGATTCTTTTGAATATAAGTTCAGTTCAGTTCAGTTCAGTTCAGTTCAATTCTCTTATCGACGTTACCCAAGTGGCTCAACGGTACGTAACCATAGTTGCACACACTTGGCGCCGTGTGTCCGTCCAATTTTTGAATATAACATGGTTGTGCAACGTTTTATATTAGTGATTACTTGATCTGTTGGTTGTTTGGAGAAAGAAAAGAGAAGCGATTGTTGAGAGAAAAATCTAACCCCCACCCGCATCTGCTGCAAGCACAGTAAGCCCCTGACCTACTACTATCCAAATATGTAAGACGTCCCGTTACTGAAAGTTACCCAGCACTATCGCCCGACTCGACCACCCCATGTTGATTACTAGTAATGTTACAGTTTTATACTAAACAGGATAACACCGCTCAGGTTTCAACGTTATCAAACTCACTGTACATCACTTTATTCGAGGCCTATATGCAAAATTATGCTTGATTTTAATAACTGCGACTTCATTTTCTTTGAGGTAATTATGTCCCCCCACCAAAGGTGAGGGGAGGGGGGGGGGGACATATTGTTTTCAGTGCCGATCCCGTTGGCGTCGGCGTAAGCGTCGGCGTCGGCGTGACAGTTTCTAGTATGCGCGATATCTCTTGAACCAATGGATGGAATCTCACAAACTTGCATGGATATATCATTGGGACAAACTTAAGAGCTGATTAGATTTTGGTGACCTTGACATCATTTTCAAGGTCACTGGAGGACTTAGATGGCAATTTCTTGTATGCAGGATATCTCTTGAACTAATAAATGGAATTCCACCAAACTTGCATGGATATATTATTGGGAGACACTTATGAGCTGGTTAGATTATGGTGACCTAGACCTCATTTTCAAGGTCACTGGAGGACTTTGATGATAATTTTTTGTACCCACAATATCTCCGGAACCAATGGATGGAATTTCACTAAACTTGCATGGATACATCATTGGGGCAAGTTTAAGAGCTGATTAGATTTTGGTGACCTTGACCTCATTTTCAAGATCACTGGAGGACTGAGATGGCAATTTGTTGGACCAACTCTATCTCCTGAACCATTGGATGCAAATTCACCAAACTTTCCTGGATACATGATTGGGACAAGTTTATAAGCTGTTCAGATTTTGGTGACCTTGACCTTATTTTAAAGGTAACTGGAGGGCTAAGATGATGATTTCTTGTACCCACAACATCTCTTGAACTTTCTTGGATACATCATTTGGACAAGTCTAAGAGCTGATTACATTTGGTGACCTTGACATCATTTTGAAGGTCACTGGAGGACTTAGACGACAATATCTTGAACCCATGATTTCTCGTAAACTAATGGATGGAATTTCACAAAACTTGCATGGATACATCATTGGGACAAACTTGAAAGCTGATTAGATTTGGTGAACTTGAGCTCATTTTCAAGGACACTGGAGGACTTAAATAACAGTTTCTTATGCCCATGATGTCCCCTCAACTTATGGATGGAATTTCACCAAACTTTCATGGATACATCATTGGGACAAGTTTAAAAGCTTTTTAGATTTTGTTACCTTGACCTAATTTTAAAGGTCACTGGAGGACTTAGATGACAGTTTCTTGTACCCATGATATCTCTTAAACCAGTTGATGGAATTTTACCAAACTTGCATGGTTATATTACTGGGACTAGCTTAAGAGCTGATCAGATTTTGGTGACCTAGACCTCATTTTCAAGATAATAGGAGGGTTAGATATGTTAAATTTCACTAAAATTGATATGTCTCATTAGCCTTTGGCTTGATTTCCACTTTACTTTCATAGATATACCTTTGGGACAGCCTCACAAGTCTACTGTGTTTTAATGACCTTGACCCCATTTTCAAGGACAAAAGCTAACTAACAAATGCTTATTTTTCCTTCTCTTAAAATGAGTTATACCTTGAACCAACTGACGGATATTCATCAAGCTTGCATGAATATATCGTTTTGATAGGTTTAAGACATTTTTAGTATTTGGTGACTCTGACCCATTTTTCAAGAACATAGTCTTATATGTAGGATATCTTTAGAACCAGTGGATGGATTTTCTCCAAACTTGCATAGATATTTTTGTACAGCTTTTTATTTATTAAGGGGGATGAAAAATGGGCTGGTGGGGGGACATCAGTTTTTCTCTGGAAAACATTTCTAATATTATATACTGAACGCCAAAAGAAACGCATACAAGTTTAGGTTCAGTTTTCTTCTGTCAGATGATTTGTGGTTTCAAATCATATGCGGCCGAAAACACTACTGACGTCTGCCAACAATATAAACTTATCTTCTTGCAAAATTAAACTTGGATTAAAGAGTTGTCTCAATTTATCGTGAAACATTCAAAGTTGTTGTAAGAGTTGTCTTTCCTTTGGCGGTATAACAAATTGTCTCCAAAACACGACTCTGATGTGTCGTTATGAAAAAGACGTAGGTTTTATTACCATGGTATTCTTCTTAGGAACATGGCAGCAGTTTGAAGTTGAACACTTGTCAAATTATCTCCCTTGCAATTAAACAAATAGCAAAATAGGAAGTCCAATAACACGAAAAGTTCTGCAGTGCTACGAAACATTTCTTTGCAAACCTTTTTATTTTACTCTTGTTAATTCATTTAATCTCTTCATATGAATGGTTTCTGTTCTTTTCAAGAAATACAGGGAGTTAAAAGGTCTATGGAAATCCAATGGTAAGCCAGTGTTACTGTTTCTACTGCCAACTTTCACCTGATTGTTTCTCTAAAAAGCAAGGTTCGACTGCTTTGATTTTTTTTCGCAATTTCTTACCCTTGCCGCGAACATTATGCCTGGAGAAAATAATTGGCTGAGCATTATATGGAATTTAAAATTCAGATTCTGAAAGTATGGTGACTTTAAGTTTAACCCCAACAAAAAAGCAAGCGTTCTGGTCTCTAAAGTTTACGGAATATCGATGCGTTAAGGGGCTCACTCTGTCGGAAAATCATAAGCAAAGTAACTCAAAATGTCTAAATAAGAGCATATACCTATACCTTCAAATAAATTGGGCGTATACATTGTATGCGTTTCTTTTGACGTTCAGTATATTTTGTTTTCCTCTTTGATTTGCATTTTTAGCTTTATATAATTTGCATTTTTAGCTTTATATAATTTGCATTTTTAGCTTTATATAATTTGCATTTTTAGCTTTATATAAGGCCAGGCCGCGTAGCGCAATCGGTAGGGCACCTGACTCATAAGTCAGAGGTCCTGGGTTCGAAACCCGGTCTGGCCACATACTTTCGTCTCTCCTTCCGCTGATTCAAGAAGGGCAGTTGTCAGTTACTGGCGAAAGTATGTGCACTTAGTACTGGTTAACCGCTTAGGAGGTCTACGCCTGCCCAGGAATAGTGTGGTTAGGGTAACTGACCGTTCCGACATGACCATAGTTGTTTACCGTGGACGTTAAGCATCAAATCAATCAAAGCTTTATATAACAAAAGTTCACGTATATAACTCTCTTAAGAATTGTTAGAATATGTGAAAAAAAGAGTAGCGGGATAATGCCGTCATTAAATATGTTGATTTGAATATAATAAGCAAGCAAACAGCAAAACCTGTTGTGCACGTTCTGAAACTGTCAAGTCACAACACATTATAGTTTGAAGTATTCCGCATTTCGTCACGTATGAAACGCACATCATAAACCCTTAAACTAATTGATGAAAGTTTTGATAGATCCATGTACACAAATATTAACTGCTAAACTATTAAATTAGTTTTTTTTTTCAAAGAGATAGTGAAAAAAGCTTATAAGTTGTTTATAACCAACTATTTTATACAGCAATGTTATTTGTGTCATTTCTGGTAATAGCTAATGATAAAAGCAAAACAGAATGATTATTTTTCTAATTTAAAGATTATTTTATGTAGAAATTGCTTACATCAGGAAAATATTAAATGATTATGTCTTCAAATTATATGATTTTATTAAAAATAGTCATAAGTAACGTATATATACGATCATTTTGGCCAAAGGACCAAAAGAAAAGGTGATAGAGATGGGTTCAAGATACTGTGCCACCCATCCTCGCTATTTGGACAGGTCGACGTAGTCAACATTACCCTTTGCGGTTGTAATAAAATCTCACGAGGTAAATCAAATATGTATAGTCCGTTTGCTCCCAAGTGCAAATGGGGTTTTGTTTATTTTCTCGAAAACGATGAAAGTTCCATCAAATGTTCTAATGTCCTAATGATTCCTATAACTATACATAACAGAATACGGAAAGTCCAAATTTTTGGATGCTTTTGTAAAATATTTTCCATTGACAGTAATGCAAAAACTGAGCAGTTTCACTAAAGGGCGTCGTATGCTTGTTAGAACAGCCAAAATATTGTTGATAGGCAATAGCGTAAACTCGTTGTTTACTACAGGTGTGGGCGTATATGAATGAAATAGTAAAATGTGTTCACCTGTCCGCACGCGTAACGCATGTTATCACTAGGCAGGTGATACTATGTTGTAAATCAATATTGAACTATAATATTATTTTGCGAGCAAAAATTATATGTTTTAAAATTTGATAATATATGGGTGAAACAAATAGGATAAGAAGTGGATTCAGAATAAAATTTCAATTAATTATGCAAATTTTGTTCTAGGGATAGCATACATTGGTCACATGCTCTAACACGTAAAAGTAAACGGGAATTCCAACAGCCAACTTTTACTCCCTTGTAATTAAGAGGTGAAAATGACATATTTTAGGTCCAGTTTTTGTATAGAAACTTTTTTATGCAAAACCTCACATTTCTGCAAAATTATGATTTTGTTGTGTATAGGATAAAAATTATGAATGAGCAATTCGAAAATCTTCTACTTCTCACCAATTTTGAGAAAATATAGGGGATGCCGTTTGCATTTGGGATCAAACGGACTATACTGAAAAGTAAGATCCTTTTGACAAGGAAATGATAAATTTAACGGAGTGTAAAGACAAATGGCACGTTTACAACTCATTGTAAGCTAAAGTGATCTTTCAAACACGATAACATGTAGCTGTTGAATTTTTCTATTAGAATATACGATTATATAATATAAACATATCGTCACCTTGGTGCAAAAATGCATTAAGTGCTTATATATTTTGATTGGAGTTATTGACTTTTTGCGCTAAGGTGACGATATGAATGTTACTGCCATTTTTTTTATAAGTTTCAATTATTTCTATGTTATATTTACTTTTTGATTGGTAACGTTTATACATATAACATGCTGTTAGTGCGTCACACCCCAGTCGCTAGAGGGCAAAGTACTTGTAAGCCACTGGACTGTAAGAAAATTATGGTTTACAAAAATCCTCCGGGGTGGTGGGGGAGCTTGGTGAAAGCTAAACCTTATCTGGCCCGTGGCCTATATCCCGAGGTTATTTGGTGTGAAAACCGGTATTCAGTAGTGGTAGATTGATAAGCTGAAGACTGGTTTAACCCATTTACTCGTAAGCCTAGCGGATCATTCTAGCCTCGTCAAATGTACGTGTCCAGGAAAGGGTGTCTGGTTGAATATATTTCTGTCATTTTTATTTCATTTTAAGGAGGAATACCCTGCCATCTTATGCAAACGGTGTTAAACCTGATTAAAAGCCGCGTTTTGTTGTTCTGATCTTGGTCTTAACTGTTTGCCTATGTCCTGTTTACAGGACGCAAGACATAGGATTAACGGCCACTATGATTGAATAACAATCACTGGGAACTTTTTCTGAACTCCATTTTATTTCGGCGACAAAGTTCGATAGTATGATAAATTGATGGTGGCATGTGGCATTTTCACTTTCATGATGAATGCATATAAATCAAATCAATTTGTTCCTAATTCAATAAATGCTCCTCCGCTTGGCACAGTTGTCATTGTGCATGCATTCAGTTTCGCAATGTATGATTAAACATATTGAGACTGACGTATGTCTCTTTATCAAATCTAGAATTTCTTCATATTTTCAGGTCTTGCAGACGTAAGTGGGTGGAATTACCATTTAAATGCAAATATACAGGACATTGTCGCAATTCTTGAAAGAAATGTGGTGTGGTGTAATTGTGATAAATGTAGTGAGTTTATCCAGTCCGCAGCAATAAAAGAAAAGTTCGCGGTTGATGATTTAAGGATTTAAAGGTATGGGTGGGGGTGGGGGTCTTCCTAAATTATTAATTATTATTAACTAAAACGAGATCAGTTAGAAACAAGGAACACACTAAAGAGAAAAGGGGAAAACACAAGAAGTAATGTACTGAGCTATACCGCCTGCAACCAGTATGATTTGCTGAGAAAATATCTGTGCTCAAAATGTCTTAAGTGGGCCCTCTGATCGAAAAGAACAATCATTGGAACCTCTTCCAAAACGGGGCCAGCTTTTAAAGAATAGAATTTGCCCCTGTAGGAGTAAAAGTGGTGAAAGTAGGAGCAAATTCTGTCCTTTAGGGGTTGACCTTTTTGAAAAAGGAGGCTAAACAGAAAATGACAGTTGCTTCTCCTGAAAGTTTATCTTTCTTCTTAACCCTTTCCATTCAGGATACCCCTTTAGGGGTATCTGGGCAAACAGTTTGGATCCAGATCTGAGATCCAAACTGTTTGCTGCCTAGACATTATTTCTACAAGTGTTAGTTAGACAAATATTGTCAGAATATTCTTGATTTTTGATGCAGACGACAATTTCAGCAGACGACAAAAAATACCCAGAATGCAATGGGTTAAAGGCTCTGCTTCTGTCTTTGGTCTGCTTAGATAGGTAGCTCTATAGTTTGGAGCCATGTAATATGAACCGCGACATGACAAAACCAACAATGTGGCTGTGCGCCCAGCGCAGACTCAGATCAGCCTGGGTATCCGCCCGGTCTGATCAGAGTCTTCGCTGTCCGCATGGAGGTAGCCTGGACCCTAGCTACCTTTTGAGCACTTAATAAAGAGTCTGATCAAACTGGGCGGATGTCCAGACTGATATGAGTCTGCACCGGGCGCACAACCACTTTGTTGGTTTTCTCTTGTCGCGACTCAATTTATGTTATGATGCTTGTCTTTCTGACATACAAAAAAAACTGGCATTTCATACAATTAACATTTTGCGTGGTTTAATGCCAGAGAGCATTTTGATTTCCCGCTTTAACGTTTTATTATATACTAAAGGCAATAACTAGGCCCTTAGCGAGCAAATAAAACAAACTGCTAAATTAATTTCCCAATAGTACGCTGAAATCCATGCAATAAATGACGCCGGGGCAAACACAGACTTAGTTGATGAAAATCCAACTGCTCTAGGACCATGTTCATACAGTGGTATGATCATTTTATGCTTGACGCACGCATGTTAAGCTGGGCCATTCGCGGACAAAAACGGCCATATGATATCATATAACCGTGCAAGAATTCAACAAAAATACGACCATGATGCTCAATGTATCTGCTTCTAAAGTTTGAAATATTTTCAGACAATAGTTTTAGGTTAAAGAATAACAATCACTTTTAGAGCGACATTCGTGTGTACTCGTGCTTTGTAAAGGTGTGTTAATGTGTTCTACCTACCAAGATAATCTTATTTGTCATTTGACGTCGCATCGGAGAGTGTAATAAAGCCATACATTCAAAATGATAAGCAACTAGTGGATTGAATATTCAAATTACGTCCTAACGGTATGCGTTGACGTCGATAAAAACGTCGTGTTTTCTAATGGCGAAATCGTGACGTTTTAGTGCAAAATTTGCTAATAAAATGCGATTTTAGTGTCATATGATAAATAGAATCTTGCATTCGTGCTCCTTGAATTTATCAAACTCGTTGGGGAAAACCGATAAGATGCTCGGCATTGCCTCGCATCTCATCTTTTTCCCCAACTCGTTTAATAAATTCAATAATATATGAGCACTCATGTAAGATCCATTATGTATCACTTACTTCGTCGGTTATATGACATGAGTTTATTATTCAAAAATTAAAGCAACTAATTTTATGTAAATCAGTCCAGTGGAATTCAGCCATGAAATGTTTTTTCTTCTTCCAACACAATCCTTAAAAATCGTCTCATAGCAAAAGGATACTTAACACAATGCTTAAGGAGAAGGGAAACACACCATGCAAAAATGCAGTCTAAAACAATAGACTTTTCTGGGAGAGCAAAGAAACAAATCACAGCCAAACATTATATAACCAGTTTTGTTACAATCTGATGACGTGTCAAGGTGTCAGAGTTCCTCGATCGTAGAATGGCATGCAATGCAGACGTTTTATGACCATGCAGATAAGCAGCTGCGATTTTAGTTTACGCACTTCTATCTAAAGACCATTGGTCATTACGACAGTGACAAGTAAGGGTATGCGTGGTACAATAACAGGTCCCTATGAGGGCAAATAAAACAAATCGGTTATTTAATTTCCCAAGCGGCTTGCTGAAATCACCGCAGTAAATGACAGCACGCCACACCAAAATTAAGTTGATTAAATGAAATAATTATCTGAATGGCAACCTTGGGCTGTGCTTTAACCCATTAATGCCCAGAGTCCCATACATGAGACATAGGCAAACAGTGCAGACCCAGATCAGACGCCGCAGAATGCGGCGTCTGATCTGGGTCTACACTATTTGCATTAGACAAATGAGTATATCTCCTTAAAATAAAAAAAATGAATATTTAAACTAAACCAGACACCCCTTAATTGGCAAATGGAATCATCCGTTTGATAAGGCTAGAACAGTCCACTGGGCATAAATGGGTTAATGTGACTTGGTGCAGTTGCAGGGGAAGTAACTCTGTCGTTCTCACTTTGCCCTTCCCACTACATGTATATAAATAAGTTCGGGATAATAAGATCCTTTGAAAGTAAAGAACACACTAAGGTAACAAAAATAGCAGACTCGGTTTAATTGTTTCTGTTCAAGACCAGTAATGAAATGTGCGACACTGGCCTCGCCCCCTAGCACCGGCATTAGCGGAACTCTATTTTCAAACTGACCCTAAATGAGCTCCATAATCCCAAAGTACCAGAAAATATAATCTGCACTGTGATGATGTAAGGGGAGACGTTTTACGGCCGCCACACGGCACAACCGACCAGCTGCTGGGAAGATAAATAAGTTCTGAATAATAAGATCCTTTTGAAGCTATCCTGGTTGCAAGTGGTTATCCCATCAAAATTGTTTACATCGGTTCGGTAATTTTAGTAATGCTGAACGCAAAACATGGAAATGAATAATTACCATAGTGGCCCTCGCACAAGGCGTCCAAATGAAGTCAGCCGTAATTGAAAATAACGTCAACAATCGAATGGCAAAATTAACCAGTTTTGCAGGTTGTAGAAAAACCTAAGAATGTGAGAACTCGACGTTCAATCCGGATTCACTATCCCGTTTTATAAACTTTGAAAGAAAAATATTTAACATATCTATATTGTCATATGATAAAAAATCATCTTAAGCATTATGTATAAATGTATGCCACAGTATAAATGTATGTAACATGTTATTTTGAATCATAATAAAAGTTTTGTTTTCCGAACAAAGACGTATTTTCTGTGGCAAAGCAGATTATAGTTATTGGGTACATAGGCCTACTGTTCGTCGGAACTTAAATTTAAAGTCAGCAACAATTTCTAATGCCCCATTCACATGCGCAGATTTGCTCACGTAAGTATTTTTTGCATATATGCAAAGTTTACTCACGTAAGTAAATTCGTCATGTGACCGCAAATACATACGTATTTGCTTATATGTAAAATTTGCTCCAGGTCTGACTAGGTGCAAAAATATATTTGCATATAAGCAAATTTAATCCTGGAGTATTTCTCGTCATGTGAACGTAAAGTAAATATACTTATGGATATTTTATTGCCCTCCCATAGCATGGGACGTAGAGGAATTCAGCATCCTATGACTTAAGGTCATCTCCACAACCCTGCAATCCCCTCTACCCCAAACAAAAGCAGGTTTTAGTGACCTATTTCTGCGGTTTACTTCCATTTCGCGTACTCCCATTTTGCCTATGATCTGCCGCATTTCGCCTATTCCCGTTTCGCCTACTCCCATTTCCCCACGCTAAATACATCACTACTCCGGTCTCGCCTGCTCATTTTTTTCTTTTGATTTTATTCATTTACTTTATTATAACAGGTTTGAAAACATACTACTACATCAAATATTTCATCAAGAATGAAAACAATGAACCAGGCAGTGAGTAGATTTTTCCTTAACTTACAGTTAGATCACTGGATCAAGCAAAGATCTTATTTTTTGTTAACTTTGACCCCTTTTTCAGGGCCACAGATGGACACAGAATGGATACTTTTCTGTATCATGTATACTCTGTATCTTTTAAACCAATGAGTGGAGTTTCACCAGATTTGGATAAATATCCCACTGAGACTAGCAAAAATGCGGATTAGAGTTTGGTGACCTTGACCCCATCTTCAAGTTCACAGAATGACTTACACTGTTAAATTTTCCATAAAAATAATGTCTCTGTGCCGTTTTTTTAGCTCACTTGAGCCATAGGCTCAGGGTGAGCTATTGTGATCACCCAGTGTCCGTCGTCCGTCGTCCGTCGTGCGTCGTCCGTCGTCCGTCGTCCGTCGTCCGTCGTGCGTCGTCAACAATTTGCTTTAAATGACATCTTCTCTGAAACCGCTAGGCCTAGGGCTTTGATATTTGGTATGAAGCATTGTCTAGTGGTCCTCTACCAAGTTTGTTCAAATGGTGGCCCCAGGGTCCAAAATGGCCCTGGGGCAGGGGGTCTTGGGTTCGAAACTAAAAAATACTTAAAAAATCTTCTTCTCCAGAACTGCTTGGCTCAGATGCTTGAAATTTGGTATGTAGCATTGCCTAGTGGTCCTCTACCAAGTTTGTTCAAATGGTGGCCCCAGGGTCCAAAATGGCCCTGGGGCAGGGGGTCTTGGGTTCGAAACTAAAAATTACTTAAAAATCTTCTTTTCCAGAACTGCTTGGCTCAGATGCTTGAAATTTGGTATGTAACATTGCCTAGTGGTCCTCTACCAAAATTGTTCAAATGGTGGCCCCAGGGTCCAAAATGGCCCTGGGGCAGGGGGTCTTGGGTTTGAAACTAAAAATACTTAAAAATCTTCTTCTCCAGATTTGCTTAGCTCAGATGCTTGAAATTTGATTTGTAGAATTGCCTAGTGGTCCCCTATCAAGTTTGTTCAAATGGTGGCCCCAGGGTCCAAAATGGCCCTGGGGCAGGGGGTCTTGGGTTCGAAACTAAAAAATACTTTAAATATCTTCTTCACCAGAACTGCTTGCCTCAGATGCTTGAAATTTGGTATGTAACATTGCCTAGTGGTCCTCTACAAAGTTTGTTCAAATGGGCACCCCAGGGTCCAAAATGGCCCCGGGGCAGGGAGTCCCAGGTTTGAACCATAGAAATACATAGAAAAATATTAAAAAATTTACTACTTCAGAACCGCAAGGTTCATATGCTTGAAATTTGGTATGTAGCATTGCCTAGTAGTCCTTTACCATGTTTGTTTAAATGGTGTCCCCAGGGTCCAAAATGGCCCTGCGACTGTGAGTCCTAGGTTTGAACCATAGAAATATATTGAAAAATATTTAAAAAATCTTCTTCAGAACCACTTGGCTCAGATGCTTGAAATTTGGTATGTAGCTTTGCCTAGTAGTCTTTTACCAAGTTTGTTCAAATGATGACCCCAGGGTCTAAAATGGCCCCGCCCCAGGGGGTCCTGGGTTTGAACCATAGAACTACATAGAAAAATATTCAAAAATCTTCTTCTTCAGAACCACTTGGCTCAGATGCTTGAAGATTGGTATGATGCATTGCCTTGTTGTCCTTTATCAAGTTTGTTCAAATGATGGCCCCATGGTCCAAAATGGCCCTGCGGCAGGGAGTCCTGAGTTTGAGACATTGAAATACATAGGAAAGTATTAAAAAATCTTCTTCTTCAGAACCACTTGGCTCAGATGCTTGAAAGTTGGTATGATGCTTTGCCTGGTGGACTCCTACAAAGTTTGGGTAAATGGTGGCCCTGGGATCCAAAACGGCCCTGGGGCAGGCAGTCTTGGGCTCGAAATTAAAATGTACTTGAAAACCTTCTTCTCCAGAACCCCTTAGTGCAGATGCTTGAAATTTTGTATGATGCATTGCCTAGTGGTCCCTTACCAAGTTTGTTCAAATGATGGTGCCAGGGTCAAAAATGGCCCCGCCCCAGGGGGTCCTGGGTTTGAACCATAGATATACATAGAAAAATATTCAGAAGTCTTCTGCTTCAGAACCACTTGGCTAAGAGGCTTGAAATTTAGCTTTTAGCATTGCCTAGTGGTCCTTTACCAAGATTATTCAAATGATGGCCCCAGGGTCCAAAATGGGCCTGCCCCAGGGGCTCCAGGGTTTGAACCATAGCAATACATAGAAAAACATTAAAAAATCTTCTTTTTCAGAACCATTTGGAAATGGTTGCAAACTATCAGGTTTGTTCAAATTATGACCCTAGTTTGACCTTTAACCTTTTTGCTCAGGTGAGCGATTCAGGGCCACTTGGCCCTCTTGTTATTATTATTATTATTTTATTTTGACCTACCGAATGCTTTTGAAAAGAAGGCAGTGACTTGGTTAGATCTTTATGACCTTCACCTCATATTCAAGCTTAACAAGCCAACGTAGCAGATTTAGTTGAAAAATGACATTGTGGGAAATATGCTGATGTTTCTGTGTGTAGAAGATGGTGGTTGTAGTGGTTTGGGGAGGGGGTTGTGGGATGGGAAGCGGGAGATGGATTGTTTTCCAAAAAGAACTAAAACAAAACTTGTAGTTATAATGCTTATGTATATAGTATGTCTTAGACAACTGGATGACTTTCATTATTTTTTCTAGCCTTTCATGAATATATATTAATGCAATATTGATTTCTGAATATAGTATTATAATAATCTAGGGGTCACCATCTCGGATGACCTCTCTTGGAGTACCCATATTGATAATGTAACCAAGAGCGCTAACCAGACTCTTGGATTTCTGAAAAGAAACATTCGGGTCCATAATAAGGACCTGAAATCAGTAGCCTACAAAACACTAGTAAGGCCCCAGTTGGAGTACGCTTCAACAGTATGGTCCCCCCACACTGCCACTGATATACATAAAGTGGAAGCGGTCCAAAGAAGGGCTGCCAGGTGGGCAACAAGAGATTATAACTACACATCCAGCGTCACTGCTATGTTGAAGGACCTAAATTGGCGCCCCCTAGACCAACGACGTATAGATTGCCGTCTTATAATGATGTACAAGGTCACATATGACCTTGTTGCCATTCCTGCATCTGAGTACCTTGTTCGCAACACTAGACAGTCAAGACATATTCATCCACTTTCATATCGACAAATCCCAACTTATAAAGACTACTACAGGTTCACATTCTTCCCTAGGACTATCATCCATTGGAATGCCCTCCCGCCCTACATACCGGTCCTTCCTACCTTGGTGCAGTTCAGCAGTGCTGTCTGCCAGGTAATCCATGTCTCTCCCTAAACACCAATTTCTGTTTTTATCTTTTAACTATACTAACACTCTTTATCGCACTGTACAAACTCATTTCACACACTTTCCTATACATTTGTTCCAGCTAACCCCCTTCAGCACTTGGTTCGCCGGAACCCGTCTGTTGTCCCCCTCGGGGGTTAAGACGTAACGGAAGATAGATAGATACTGTTCTGATGGCCTGATCCGAGAAATACCCTTTGAACACTTTGTGAACTAGAAAATGTGTTTGTAAAACACTATGTCCCCAACCATATGTCTGATCCTAAACGGGATAGGTCACTGAAGGGAAAAGTCTGTATCAAATAAATGCCTGAGTGCGAAAAAGACTATTAAACGAAAATTTAAGCAAAATGCTGAAAAGTTAATCAGGTGATCTGCACCTTGTTTTAAAGCTGTATGCCAGATATGAAGATCCTAGCTTAAGGGGATCTTCAGATATTTTGTTCACAAAGTTGTTCCTATATAAAATGCCTATGTTCAAAAAAGAGCAATATTTAACTCAACCGAAAAATTTACAAAGTATGCTCACAAGTAAAATAGTTAATCTACACCTTGGCCTGTAACTGTATGTCAAATATAAAGATTATAGCTTAAAGGGCTCTTCAGATAATTTGTGCTCAAGCTTGTTGCTATACAAAATGCATATGTCCAAAAAAGGGGAATAACTAAATAAAACATTTACAAAATATGCTCCGAAGTTAATCAGTCCATCTACACCTTGGTCCGTAGCTGTATGCCAAATATAAACATGCTAGCTTATGCAATTCTTCAGATAATTTGTTCACAAGGTTATTCCTAAATAGAATGCCTCTGTCTTAAAAAGGGGAATAACTCAACCAAAAATTTACGGTATACGGCGGCATAAAAATACTTAACTGAAAACCACAAACTGCATGCAGTATTGCTCTAGCATGAGGTATAGAGGTGACAATATGATAGACAGTTAAGAAAAAAGCATGAGTTCACTTATTTTTCATACTGGTCTTGTGTATAAAATTTCAAGCTCCTATCTCTTTATGTAAGGGTAACTTTGTTCCATAGGCCATGTACTTAGTCGAAAAAGGGGCATAACTGGGTAAAAAATTCAATAATATTTTCAAAAAATACACCGTGTTCAATGCCTTTCTGCAAAAAAATCATGATCCTAGCATCAGGGGTCCTTGAGATATTTTGTTCACAAGGTTCCATAGGCTAATGCACTACGTCGAAAAAAGGGGGCATAACTATGGAAATATGTCACCTGCAGAAAAAAATGAAAAAAAAAAAAAAAAAAAACACTTATTCGCTTACTTTTCATACTAATCATGTGATAAAATTTCAAGTTCCTATTTCTTGACTTATAGATGGGTAGCAGACAGATGGACGGACAGACAGGCACAAACCAATAAGCCTCCAAATCTTCTCCGAAGTTGGGGGCATAAAAAGTTTCCTTTTGCCTTGCCAGTACATGAAATTTTAGTGCATCATCTCTGAAATTTTCATAAATGATTGATAAAAAATTAAGAAATACTCCTAGAACTTAAAACCCATGTGAACGCAAAGTAAATTTGCTCAAGGTAACTTTTACTCACGTGAGCAAATTTACTTATATGCAAATATACTTACGTAAGTAAATCTGCGCATGTGAATGGGGCATAAGGTTAAGAATTTATTTGGAAGAAAAACATCAGTTAGTTATATTCAAACAGCATAATCCCAGATTGATCACATCTACTATCTTAGAAAGGAATTTGCACTTTAGTGAATATTTTCACGGACTAAATATTACACAGGTTGGATAAAATGCATTACCAAGTGGATTGTTGCTGTTGTTGTTTTGTGTTAAACCGCTCTTTGAAACAGTTTTTCAGTCTATATCGAGCCGTCTTCCAAAAAGAGGGAGAAAGAAAATATGAAAGTCGAGAGAAAAAATCTAAACAACCGCCACCCTCGTCGACATGCATTTTATGTAAAAGTAATCAAGGTGTCAAGAACTATATTATTTTTTTTTCTTTCTTTCTTTTTTGTTGTTGTTTGTTTTTGCATTTTGAAACAGATGAACATTTCTTAGACTGCCCAGGCTTTAGCTGGACATATTTTTGCAGTAGGGTCAAGTCAGCTAAATTCGGACAGCGGGTAAATTCGGACAGTGACATTGTTTCCTTTATATGTCAGTTGTTTGGAATTAAAACAAAATTAACTGGGCAAACAGTGAAAACCCTGATGAGACGGCTCATGATGAGCCGTCTCATTTGGATTTTCACTGTTTGCAATGGTATGTCCGAATTTACCTGCTGTCCGAATTTACCCGACTTGACCCTACAGTATTGAAAATTTCCTTTGTGATGTTTCTTTATTACTGTAACCATGGTAACGGAATTTGAAATGTCACTAGTGCACATTTAATGAAAAGTCATTGACTTGCAAATAGGCAAGTGGTTCAAAAATAAATTAACAAACTTGAAATAATTGAGAAAAGGAAACAAATGAGCCGCGACACGAGAAAACCAACAATGTGGTTGAGCGCCCAGCGCAGACTCAGATCAGCCTGGGCACCCGCCCAGTCTGATCAGACTCTCCGCCTTGCGCTCAAAGAGTAGCTAAGGGTCTAAGCTACCTTCATGCGGGCAGCGATGACTCTGATCTGACTGGGCGGATGCCCAGGCTGATCTGAGTCTCCGCTGGGCGCACAACCACATTGTTGGTTTTGTCGTGTCGCGGCTCAAATGAGCTGGCTTAAAACTTCTAGCAGGTACCGCCAAAAGCACAGAACAGTTTTAATTAAGCCGCTTGCATTAAGCCTACACCGAATCAAATTAAAATGCCGCTTAATTCGCTGAGGCAAAGAATGGAATTACTCTGAATAATAGTTCAACAAGTTGTATTGCACTACTATATAACAAAAATTTCAACGCTGAAAATCTGAAAATGCAAAACCAGTCTGAAATTTGTTGTATGGGTCATATCATTCTTAGCCAAAGGAAAGCCGAGGCAATACTGAAAAGTTACAGAGAGATCACATTTCAGCCCTCCCACCTACCAATAATAAAAAGCACATTAGTAGCACTAGGCATTATTCGGTTTACTTAAACATGGCATCTAAGTTTTAGATAAAACGTATTTCATAATAAAAATACAGTAAACAGAGTGACACAAATTCCACAAGCATTGGATGATCCTGATGCACCCATATACATTAAACATGCTACCATTTGAATGTATTGGTTTAACTGGTACTTACGTGCAAGAGACTAGTGTTATAGTTTGTCTGAGAATAGTCTGAGAATAAGAAATTTGTATTGGTAGCGTATAACCAAACGACTCTGTTCGTCAAATTTGCCTTCGAATAGTACTTGCAGAGGACCAGTGGTTGCCACGTACCAGTGGTCGTTGCTAAAATTCTATAAGAAGCGCTTCGCGCTTCATGGAATTTTAGCTCCGTTACTTGAATCAAAGTTTATTCAACGTCATGACGTTGAATCAACGTCGATTCAGCGTTATGTGCCTGCAGGGAAGCTTCATATAAATGTTCGGGGCTGTTTCTTAAAATTAAATCTTAGTTTATTTTGAACAGACAATTTCTAAAATTCACGTAAGTGGTAAATTGGGAACGCAGAGGAGCTACACAGCTTAAATTTTGCAATTTACTTTCCGCTCAAGCGCAGCTTAATTGTCTAAATGTAATTTCTGCACGTTTATTAAACTGTTACTGATTCACTGGTTGGAAAGTAATTGCACACAAGAATTCATTAAGTTAAAGTAATTGCGAAAATAATATAAATAAGTCTATCTTGCAAATATTTCTCCCAGGCACCAAATGTGCAATTGAAAATACATGTAATGGCCGCCAGAATGAATTCAACGTAATCGGATTCTGTTGTGCAAACCACCATGGAATTTCTTAATATTTGGACAGATAGTTGAGTAGACGGTGCAGACCCAGATTAGTCTGATCAGGATCTGCACTGTTTACCATTCCATCTATATGTTTTGGACACATTACTGCATAATCATAAAACTAACATTATTCAGTTAAAAAAAACCTTATAAGACGAATCTAAATTCTTGGGTTTGTTTTGAAAAGGAAAACCCCAGTCTGATCAGAATTTCATGACTGATTTAGATAAATGTTTGAGTTACTGCAGTAATGCATGAGTCATTGCCCTTGAATCGCTTTAAAATAAAAAAAATGTCATTACTGGGTAACAAATAAATGTAATTTCATGAAACTTAAAGCAATTGTATATGGTAATTACACGGTAGTGCACATTAGTTTTGTCATTATGGCATCAGTAATGTATGATTTATTGCCTTTGAATTGATTTTAAATCCACATATTAGCAAAATAAGTAAGGTACAAAATTTCTTGAATCTGACTGAAATATGTAACATCATAGGGCGGCGCTGCTGAGGCACGTTTTCTAATTATTATTATTATTTTTTTAAGACTGGCCTCCCTTGTGCACGAGTAATTGCCCTTGATTTGAATTACAATCCACAACTTCAACCGTAACTAAGTAACTAGTGAACGAAATTTTATGCAACTTTTATCAACAGATAAGGGCAGAATCGGCGGGGGATATAAATCTACAGATTTTGCATGAGTGGTCTTTCCATTTGAAATTTATGAAACGTGCTTTCGGCGAGTTTCAGAAATTTCATATGAAATAATTCTGTTTATCACATTACTCTTTAAAATGGAATTTTATCGCCTTCAACAATAAGAAAACGCACTGTTAATACGGAGGTTGTCAATGACGTTACATGTACGCGCCAAATTTTATTACATATGTGGGCATACAATTTATTTGACAGGACGTTATCCACTGAATAACAGCGACGTCATATAATTCATACTTTTACGTCTAACATCAGTGATTTGAAGCATAGAATTCCAATGTTATAGATTTAAGTGAGTGGGTGAAATCGTTTAAAAGTCCCACAAACATATTTATAGGGCATACGAGGACGTATCCTTGGCATTAAGAGCTCACCCGAAAGACTTGAGGAGCGGGTTGCGATGGGGGCTAGAGCCTGTGACCCCTGGATCGGTAATCTAGAGCGTAAACCACTAAACTACAGCCGCTTCTTTAAAATTGTAAGTGGCCAATGAAACACCAACATGATAAGTCAAAAAAGCTTGATAATGGCGAAATGAAGGCATTTTCGAAAGAAAAAAAACAGATATACTAGTGAGTTAATATGTCGTCTCATTGTACTAAAGCGTGTACCCAAGAAGAAAACTAAATTATTGTTTCCAGTTCCAAGAAGTTCCACGGAGAATGGAAAATAAATTCACATATTCTGCTTTGCCTGTAAAGATGAGACAAGGCATTGTCGCAGTGATAAGGTTTTGGATGTAATTTGGCCAAAATACAGATTCTTTATATATCATTCATATCTGTACACAATCCTGTCGACAAGAACAATCAACAGATGATTGCGAAAATGAATATTACATGTACTTTATTTCAGTTATATATGAGTTATCACATTATGCAGTTTATAAGAAGAAAATAGGAAGATTTAAAAATCTTTTCGACCTTTGATTTTGAATATGCATCCATGAGTTTTCCCATGCGCTTTATATGTTGTATCTTCCTTATTGCTCAAATTCTCTATTCTTTTTATTAGTTTGAAATCACTTTCCTCATTAAGTGTACTGGGCACGGGGGGGTCACTTCCATTATAAAGCAGGGTACATATGTGCCGCTGGAATAGCCCTCCTTTTTGATCTCCCAGATACATCAATAGGTATGGTTTAATTGGCCAATATACAGGAATAGGTCTTATTTCTCCAGGCTCTTTAATAAATAGTTAGCATATCTAATTTTTATTACCAGGGAGAAACAAATATCAATTACCAAATCAACAGGTGCACCAGCTGAAATACTCTCAGCACACTGTCTCAGCATGCATGAGCTCTGAATTATCTTAATGGCTCAATTACTCACAGAATTCTGACCTAATGATCTGTTATTATAAACAAATTGCCAAGAATGTTTACACATGATGTTTTGACAGCAGGACTGGTCCACTGCAAAATCAAGAGTTCAGAAAATAAAAACAAACATTTATGATCATTTTGATTCCTGTTACATGTTTTTATTCTGTGTCACTCGCTGCTTTATTTGCAATTCATTTTACAGCTAAATACAGTGACTATGTTATGAAAAAAAAAAACAATAAGAATTTGTGCATAGATGATTAAAAATCCTATGCCACGCCCCCCCCCCCCCCCCCCATCCTCCTCCCCCACCCCCTCCCACCAAGTAATGAAAATACCCTTTCGGAATCGTCCAGTTTCCAGTATTATTTTCTCACATGTTCTATCAAAACTTAGTCCGAAGTGACTTTACAATTTAACTGTATCGATTAGTATATTCTACAATGAAGGACATTCGAGGCATCAAGGCTTAATGGCAAATTCATGAGCTTAACTAAGCACTTTTCTGCACTATACATGAATAGGGCCCAAATTTGATACAAAATACTAGAATAGGTGTATATTTTGTTATTTGGATTATACATGAATAGGGTGGGTTTCCAGAGTTCCAGCGGCACATCTGTACCCCTTCAAAGACCGAGTGACCCCCCCGTGGTACTGGGTACACAGTTTCTTACTCAAAATTAGATACAAAGCTGCAAAATAATCAAAATTGAGCCGCGACACGACATAACCAACAATGTGGTTGTCCGCCCAGCAAAGACTCAGATCAGCCTGGACATCAAACCGGTCCAATCAGACTCTTCGCTAAAAGCTAAAAGGGTAGCTGAGGGTCTAAGCTACCTTCATGCGGACAGCGAAGACTCTGATCAGACTGGGCGAATGCCCAGGCTGATCTGAGTCTGCGCTGTCCGCACAACCACATTGTTGGTTTTGTCGTGTCGCGACTCAAATGTCGTTTTCAAAATCAGATAGAGTTTACGAAAATAATCAAATACCATAAGTTTGGGATTTTAATTTCTAACAGTGTTGAAAGTTTTCTAAGACTGCCAGTGCAGAGTGCTTTAGAAGAGGCATGTTCTAAATTCTAGCCTGGCCTAGCCTGGCCTGACATAATTGTCTGATGACATAAAACATAGGACCAGGCTAAGCCAGGCCAAAATCCCATTTTAAGAATTATACTTTATGAGTCAGAGGAGCAACTGTTGCAAACGCTGATAAACAAACAAAATAATCAAGCATCATGGCCATAAAAATTACCATGGCAGTTTGATATAGCTTCCTTGGGAGAAGATAATGCGGTCTATTGAAACGAATTAGATTTTAAGAACTGAGTGCTGAAAAAAGGTATACGTTTATATTTGTTGGCCTGGTCTGTTCCGGCCCGAGGTGTTATATCATCTACACTGAACAAAATTTCTAATTGGTCACTTGATGCCATAGAATTAAGCCTTAAGTAAATTTAGATTAGCCTGGCTACCAACTAGGACAAACTAATGTACAGATTTCTTGTGTTTTACAAGCAGCACAAGCGCTTATGCATTTGCAAAAAGATTGACATCAATTTGAGGCGTCTATTAGGATTTACACAAACATTGAAAGGGAGGTAATTTGAAAACGTCAATATTAAAATGAATACAGGTGAAAACTGCATGAAGACAAAAACATACCTCATGTTTTTATGACGAGAAACTTTATTTAATTCTGAAATATCATGCTTTTGTGGGAGTTTGATATAGCCTTTATGTGTTTTTAAAGCATTCTATGGTTTACATGGAAGGGGTCATAACTCTAATACTACAATAAAGTTTTGATTACAACATTGGCTTTTAATAAGTAGATAACAGCCCAAAATTTTTATTATAATTAATTCCAAAAATACAGTTTAAAAATCGTATTTCTGCATATTAGAAAACTGACCAATTAGAAATTTTGCTGAGTGTAATATAGCTCTAATCTGTCACTTTGTATAATCGAGCTAGGCCAGGCCAGACAAGAGATTAGTACATGCCTTCAGAAGAAACTGTTTATAATACTGCAGTGTGGAACTTTTCCCTTGAGAATTTTTTAATTGATAGAACGAAAATACAGCTCTAATTAGCGCACATTTAACGAACTGTCAGTTACTTGTTGATAGGCTAGTAATTCCGAACTAAAATTAATTAGCTTGAAATAATTGGAAGAAAGAAAGTAACTAAGAAGTTGATGAAACAAATTTTAGTCTGAATCGCCAAAAGCACAAATTTAATTTAATCTTGCTGGCAATTGCAAGGCTTAAAATTAAGCAGACGTTTATTTTGCCATGGTAGAAATATCCGTACCGGATGCGTACCGGTCAAAGTGGAAACAAGTACTAGTGGAATTTGTGGTAATAATATTTTTATATTAATAAGTAGATCAGCTCCAGCAGTGATCTTTTTAGGTCAGTTGTAAGTAGCGGAGCGCGAGTGATACGTCAACTTATAACTGAGCGACTTTTACCACAAGTTCGTTTTCGCATCCAAGAATTATTAGCATTGTGGCCTCTACGAGGGTAATCGAATAAGTTCTGCAAAAGAATGCCTTTCAGAAAAAATGGTAATTAATTACGACTCAAGGGATACACATTCCATCAACGGAACGCCCCTTCAGGACATGAACTGTCCGTTGCTAAGCAACAGCAGAACACTAACATTAGGGTGGTGGTTTGCAGACGTCCAGTGAAGTCCCAGTGCTTTTACAAATGAGCTGCGACACGAGAAAACCAACAATGTGGTTGTGCGCCCGGTGCAGACTCAGATCAGCCTGGGCATCCGCCCAGTCTGATCAGACTCTTTCCTAAGCGCTTACAGGGTAGCTAAGAGTCCAAGCTACCTCCACGCGGACAGCGAAGATTCTGATCAGACTGGGCGGATGCCCAGGCTGATCTGAGTCTGCGCTGGGCGCACAACCGCATTGTTGGTTTTGTCGTGTCGCGGCACAATTGCGAATTTGGTAGGAAACACGAAAATATTACTGAAGTAAGTCTAAGATACCAAACTTAAGATTAGTGTCGTCCGTCACGATATAAAGATTGTTCCAAGTAAAATCATTAAGTTTTTCAGGACTCTAAAATATCGTACAAAATCAAAGTTACCAGAGATAAACTATTCCCTAAACTGACATGTATTTGGAATTTAAAGGTACTAGGATATTCTGAGTTGTATAAATTGAATAAAACATATAGGGCCAGCCTCGTTTTGTGTCAGAGGAATATGTTTGAAAATAAAAATTTACGGAAATTCTGAAATATTCGTTTGTTGCCTAGCGACCTCTTGTGTTTCGTATTGTGAAATGATAACAGTCCCTCTTTTTGATTCTTAAATATGAGACAATCACTTTGGAACGCAAGTTATTATCATTTGAAAGAATCATAAACAGAAACGCATAAAAAGCCTAACTCTTGTGGAGACATCGTATTTGTGCAAAATTACCGCCGGTATCGCAGACACTTTTGAAATTAAAACCATTCCATTTCTTAGATACATGTAGCTATGCCACTTTTAACACGGAATTGAATGATTTGAGAATATTTATTTGTTTGTGAAAATCTGAATTTCTGTTGAAAGAATTTCAGTTTGTAATATCATTGAAAAATTGGCGGAGTACGCTATGCTCCGATACGAATGACATCACAGATATGTGACTAGCAACTAAGAGTTCATATTGATATCAAAGTGACGTCATCAGGACGTCCTTCTGCCAAGATAGTAAACACAGCAGTTGGTCAGTCTTTAGTTGCAATGGTAACAGATCTATAACGTCATTGGTATAGGAGCATTGCATACAGTGTATGCCATGCTCCACCGAATTATAAATGAGACGCTACCTGAAATTCATTAAATGGAAACGTGTGATTTTCTCAAACCTATATTTTTTCTCAAATCACATAAGTGTATACCTTGTGGTATGCCTCTGTCACAATTTGATTGTAGGACTTCTTGTATGGCCCTTATACTTACGCTTTACATACCTAATCTACTGTAGAAATCTTATGAAAGTCATTCCGTATGAATCTGGCATTACTTAAGGTGTCTTACGAAAGTTATGCTCTGCGAATATGACATTACTAAAAGCGGCATGGGAAAATTGTGCTCTGTGACTGTGGCATTACTTCAGTTGGCTCAGAAAAGAAAAGCTTTGCTCTGTGACTGCTGCATTACTGAACATGTCTTAGAAAAGCTGTGCGCTGTGCCTGTGAGTTATGGACCTTGACAGCAGAGATAGCGAAAAGAACGTAGGCCTTTGAGATGAGATGTTATCGAAGGTTACTGAACAATTCGTACAAGGACCATGTCACTAATGGGGAAGTTCGCAGAAAGGTCCAAGCAGCCATTTGAGAATATGATGAACCCCTGACGCTGGTCAAGAAACGGAAACTAAGATGGTTTTGACACGTCCCAAGGCCATCTGGTTAAGCAAAGACAATTCTGCAGGGCACAATGGAAGGAAAACGAAGAAGAAGAGGTAGACAGAAGAAGAGGTGGGAAGACAATATTAAGGAGTGGACAGGGATGGACTTTGCTAGCTCAACTAGGGAAGCTGAAGACTGGATTAGGTGGAAAGCGATTGTTGTAAAGTCATCCGCGGTGCCCAAATGACCTCGCAAGGTTATGGGATAGGCTAGACTAACTCTGCGACTGTTGTATTACGTATTATACTAAGATGTCTTAGAAAAGCTGTGTTTTGTGTCTGAGACATTACTTTAGCTGGCGTAGAATAACTAGGCTGTATGACCGTGACTTTATATGGCTCAGGTAATTAATGCTCTGTGTCTTGTTGTCTGAGGAAAGCTATGCTCTATGACTGTGAGTTGACTTTAGACAGCTCAGGAAAGCTGGGTATGTGACTGTGGCATTAATGAAGGTTATAAAAAACTCTGAACTCTGTGACTGTGACATTACTTTAGGTGGCTTAGGATAGCTCTATTTTGTGACGTTGTGTTTAGGCGGCTTAGGAAATTAAAATCTTAAAGAGTTCTTCGAGAGCATTAAACATATTGGAAAGATACTTCGAAGTTTCGGCTATTCAAGCCTCATCAATGACCCTGACAATATCTGGCGATGAAAGCCAGAGGAATGCTTAGAGAAAAGCTTACTGTAATTTCTTAATTTTAATAAGGCAGTCAATGAACGACTGATTAGTGTCTCGCTCTGTGATGTAATATAACGTTAGGTGTCTCAGAGAAGCTGTGCTTTGTGAATGTGGCATTACTTTAGGTGACTTAGGACAGCTATGCTCGGTGACTGACTTTAAGGTGCCTTAGGAAATCTTGGAGTTGTGGCAGTGATATAACTTATGTGGCTAAGAAAAGCAGTGCTTTGTGATAGAGCATTACTATATAGGTGGCTAAAGAAAACTGTTCTGTGACTCTTGCATTAGTTTAGCTGGCTTAGGAAAGCTATTCGCTGTGACTTCGACATCAGTTTAGGTAGTTTCGAAAAGCTATGTTCTATAAATGTGACTTTACCTTAGACATTACTTTGGGTGTCTTAAGAAAGCATTGCTTTGTACTGTGGCAGTACTTAAAGTGCTTACGAAAGCTTTTCTCTATGAATTCGGCGTAACTTTGGGTGGCTTCGGAATGCTTTGCTCTGTGACTGTGGCGTCACTTTAGATGGCTTAGGATAGTATTGCTTTATGACAAAAGCATTGTTTTAGGTGGCCTAGAGAAGCTTTTCTCTATGATTGTGACACTCATTTAGATGGCTTAGGAAAGCTTTGCTCAATCACTCTGGTATTACTTTAAGTGCCGTAGGAAAGCTTTGTCATTACTTTAGATAGCTTTGGAAAGATTTGCTCGATGACTGTGCTCTATGACTACTTAGCATTGCTTTAAGTGGCTTAGGTTAGTCTTGCTCTATTGCTGTAGCATTACTTCAGATGTCTTAGGAAAGCTTTGCTTTATCAACGTAGCAGTACTTCAGATAACTCCAGAAGGATATGCTTTATCACTATGACATTATTTTAGGCTGCTTCTGAAAGCTATGCACTATCACTGACATTATTTGAGGTGTCTTGAGAAAACTATGCTTTATCAGTATCTCATTGATTCATTTGGCTTAGAAAAGCTATGCTCTATCACAGCTGCATTACCTTCGGTGGCTTAGGAAAGCTATGCTCTGTCACTGTGACATTTCATTGGGTTGCTTAGGAAGGTTGTGTTCTGTTTTGTGGCATATTATTTGGTTACTTATGAAAGCTTCGCTTTATGACTTTGGCATTGCTTTAGGTGGCTTAAGAAAGCTTCACTTCCTGCCATGGCATCACTTTAGTGGGCCTAGGAAAGCTGTGGTCTAACACAGTTGGCTAATATGGTTAGTTTTATTTCATGTCACATATATAAAGTATCTAGCAATATCTTTGCTTGCGCTATTACATGTAAGAGTAGGCAACATTTGGTTTAAAATATAAACTGCAAAAGTTCGTTGTTTGTATCCATACTTAGCAGAACTGTTTAAAGGGCAGCTTTTATTTGCCTTTAACGAGTTTTTTATTGTTGTTATTCGGTGTTAAAATGGGCTTTCTAATTACCTTGTTAAAATAACATCCTTATTTATTTGATGATTAGTTTTCTCCCGCAATGTTATTAATTGGAGGCGTAGTAATATTTCCAGAGAACGGCGTCATAAATTGATATTTTTGTAATGCACGAGGGACACCAAACTATATGAAAAAGGGAAAAAAACTATGTCCTTTTTGTTACTACCGTAGGAAAAAGTGCCATCGCATATATATGCGCTGAATTCAAACGCAAAGTAACAAGATTAATTTGTTTACCGCAAAAGTTCAAAGTGTTGATACTGATAGGGTTGAGCAAACATTGCCGACCTAGAACAGACTGTTGACATAAATGAGCCGCGACACGAGAAAACCAACAATGTGGTCATGCGCCCAGCGCAGACTCAGATCAGCCTGGGCATCTACCCAGTTTGACCAGACTCTTTGTTAAGTGCTCAAAGAGTAGCTAAGGGTCCAAGCTACCTCCATGCGGACAGCGAAGACTCTGATCAGACTGGGCGGATGCCCAGGCTGATCTGAGTCTGCGCTGGACGCACGACCACATTGTTGGTTTTCTCGTGTCGCGGCTCAAATCAAAGAAGTTTGATAGCGTAAATGGCTGCAACACCTTAAGTGTATTTTAGTGTGTTGCGTATCTAATGCAGTTTCGTAAAGAAAAGAAAATAACAGAAGGAAGGTCCAAACCGTATGACATATTTTATCATTAACTAGTCAACTTTGTACTGCTGTTAGGCGCAGACATGTTGATGGGTTTCACTTAGATCATATGAAGATCAATGATTTTATCAAACAAGTACGTTCAGTTAACGGTTTAGCACCAATAGACCTGCTTTGTTGAGAAGATAAATCTGTCTGGAAAAGCGCTGCATAAGCTTCAAAGAAAATTTTTTTTTTTTTTTAGTGAAAATTTGTCAGAATGCAACATGTCATAGAAATGCAATATACTTCAAATGGAATCAGCTCCCAGTTAGAAAACCGTTATTGCATTACTTAAACTGTCAGCCATTTTTATAGTATTTTTGCTTTAAAACTTCATTATTATTATTATTATTTCACTACGTAACAGCTGGTGTAGAGTGACATGTGAAAAGATGCAAAAAGTCTCCCTGTACTTGATAACAGTACAGATCTCATTTTTATGGCCCTTGCTGATAACTTTCACGTCAGAGTAAAAAGATAGGCAATAATAACGAACTAATACAATCAGATTGTCCCCTCCTATCCCCCAGCCCCACCCCACTCCGCCGCCCTACACCGCAAGGACCCCCAGCAATGCCCTCAAGCCCGAAAGAGAAAACAGTATTGACAAAAATTGACAGCAGTTCACAAAAGACACGCGCAGTCCAACGAAAGAACATCTCTTTCCCAGAAGGGCAGTCAATCGCCTACCCAACAAAAACACCACTCACACGACAGGTGAATAAAGAGAAACGATGCAATAGTTGTTTTCTTCCATTATGCCACACTGATATCATTCGCAATCACTTAAAACCGACACGTGCAGGAAAATACCGCTTTATCCGGCGTTAGCGGACGTACCCTACCTCGCAGGCGCTTGGGGACGTACCTCATAAGCAGGTGCTACTAGCAGGCGTATGTACCTTGAAGGCCCTACTCATTAGGCAGGCTTTAGCACACGTATGCTACCTCGCAGGCGCTACCTCTTAAGCAGGCATTGGCAAACATATGCTACCTCGTAGGCGCTACCTCTTAAGCAGGCATTAGCACACTTGCAAGCTCGTAGTCGCTACCTCTTAAGCAGGCATTAGCAGACGTATGCTACCTTGTAGGCGCTACCTCTTGAGCAGGCTCTAGCAAACGTATGCTTCCTCGCAGGCGCTACCGTTTAAGCAGGCTCTAGCAGACGTATGCTACCTCGCAGGCGCTACATCTTAAGCAGGCTCTAGCAGACATATGCTACCTCGTTGGCGCTACCTCTGAAGAGGGCTCTAGCAAACATATCCTACCTCGCCTCTTAAGCAGGCTCTAGGAGACGTATGCTACCTCGCCACTTAAGCAGCTTTTAGCAAACGTATGCAACCTCGCCTCTTAAGCCGGCTCTAGCACGATTATGCTACCTCGCCTCTTAAGCAGGCTCTAGCAGACGTTTGCTACCTTGCCTCTTAAGCAGGCTCTAGGAGACGAACGCTACCTCGAAGACGTTACCTCTTAAGCAGGCTGTAGCAAACGTATGCTACCTCGCCTCTTAAGCAGGCTCTAGGAGACGTATGCTACCTCGCCTCTTAAGCAGACTGTAGGAGACGTATGCTACCTCGCCTCTTAAGCAGGCTCTAGGAGACGTATGCTACCGCCGTGGCGCTAGGGAACGTAGCTCCTTAGAAGCAGACACTAGTGGACGTTTGTTACCTCATTTACACCATTGCTCTTTTACGAAGTCTCGATTAAGATGAGACCTCAGTTTTTGTTCTTGTATGTGTCTTTGTTTCCAAAACCATCGTTATGAATTTAATCTATATTATCTGCATTGCTGGAAGACTACATAGATAGCTGCCCAGCATACTCGGAACTCAACGCATTTTTGCTTTGCCAAAAAAAAAGGTGACGAGTCGGATCAGCCTCCTAGGGCAGAATCTACGTGCACGTGTGAAGACATGCACCTACCAACGTCTTTAGTATTTTAATTCGGGTACTAAGCTGTATCGACAGTTATTATAGCCACGACATGAAAAAACCAACAATGCGGTTGTGCGCCCAGCGCAGACTCAGATCAGCCTAGGCATCCACCCAGTCTGATCAGAATCTTCTCTTTGCGCTTAAAGGTAGCTAAGGGTCAAAGCTACCTCCATGCGGACAGCAAAGACTCTGATCAGACTGGGCGGATGCCCAGGCTGGTCTGAGTCTTCGCTGGACGCACAACCACATTGTTGGTTTTCTCGTGTCGTGGCTCATTTGTCGTAGCTGCTTCGCGTGTCAACTTCTTAGATCAGGTTGAAGACCGTATTAGATAGTGGCCTAGAAGAACGACGAATGGCTGTGTCACACAATTACATGCCATTGAAATAACCGCAATTACCCAAAATATTGAAGGAGAAAGAACAAACCCCATTGACTCCAATCAGATTTCTGTGACAGCAGTCGTATCAGGATATACACTGTTGCAATTCCTCTCATCTCAGAAAAATAAAATCGAACTGTTCATTGGTTATGTTTTCTGAGCAAACAGATCGGTTAAGGCGTTAAAATATTTAGGGTAGGCCAATTCTGTACCAGTTTCTTGTATTCCTCGAAATAAATTAATTTCAGAATGAAATTGAATTTTCCTTGTTGATTTCTTCAGAATTTGTTTGGAATGGGGTGGAAGTAATGGAAATTGAATTGCCGTTGCTATGCTTTAATTACCGTTTAAGTCTAAAACAACTGGACTGTTAGAATAATTAGTAATTGTTCTAAACATGCTAAACACGAGACAGTTAAGTTTTAAAATGCAGTGATGCGCCTAAATGATGTAGATTGAATGACAGACAGTGTAGACCTGATCAGACAGGAGTTTGTTCAGATCTATCTGTCCCAATTTTTTCATAACTTTAACGGTATTCTTTGATTAAACAGCTGAGCCGCAAAGGTGAGAGCACAATACGAACTACGCATAAAAACCATTTTACGCATTTTTGGTGGACTCGTCTGTACTTATAAATGCCTCCATTTTATTAATCAAGGGGCTTTCTAGATGAGTTAACCTTAAAAAGTTTATTGTTTTATATGATTTTTAGCATAAATACCCATTTGTTTTATGCAAATATTATAGACCCTGACCAGACGCCGCGTGCTGCGGCGTCTGATCTGGGTCTGCACTATTTAACAGGTTCCCTTGTATGGGACACTAGGCATAAATTGGTTAATCCGGAAATGGCAAGCTTACTGATATGAAATGCCCTTTCACGAAAAGTCAGAGCTATCATGAAATTTTCTCTGCGACAGAGGAAAAAAAATAATCTGAAGTCTGGTTATTTTCAGGCAAAGCAGTTTTTACCTCTTTCTTGACAGTGATAAACACTTGGCACAATCTTCAAGCAATTTTTACCTCTTTCTTGACAGTGATAAACACTTGGCACAAGATTGTGCCAAGTGTTTATCACTGTCAAGAAAGAGGTAAAAACTGCTTTTCCTGAAAATAACCAGACTTCAGATTATTTTTTTCCTCTGTCGCAGAGAAAATTTCATGAAAACTCTGACTTTTCGTGAAAGGGCTATTTTGGGAAGCTACGTGGTCCAGGGAAGCGAACATTAAATCACAAAGGATAGACCTTTTTTTAAAATGGTGAAAAATACACGGAGGTGCAACCGTAATTATCCTCGCATCCGATGGTCAGTCCTTCATGCTGATACATGTATCATAGTACCTTTGCATTTTCCTTTGCAGACTACGTCTAAAGAAGACTTAATTGAGAGGAAAGTATATGTAAAAAGCAAAACTCTCATCTCAATGGGAGAATAAATCTTATATTGTTTTTAAACACAGAGCTGCGACATTAGAAAACCAACAAAGTGGTTGTGCGCCCAGCGCAGACTCAGATCAGCCTGGGCATCCGCCCAGTCTGATCAGAGTCTTCGCTGTCCGCATGAAGGTAGCTTAGAACCTTAGTTACCCTTTAAGCGCTCCGCGAAGAGTTTGATTAGAATGTGCGGATGCCCAGGCTGATCTGAGCCTGCGCTGGCCGCACAACCACTTTGTTGAATTTCTGATGTCGCGACTCAAATTATATCCGATTGGATGGTCATGACCGAAACATAGTCGGGCTTTTCAAGTTACCGGACTTTCAATGTCACTGACTAGACCAGCTACATAGAAATGTACAGATGACATCAATGTTGTTAGCAAGGTTGCATACGCCACCTAGCGCCGGGTTCAGCGGTACTCGATTATTATCAGAGTTATAAAATTAGGCTCAATTACATGTATTCTAAAGGATATAAGAATAAAAAGTTGCTCTATGGTGGAGTACGGTGAGACTTTCACAGCCACCACACGACACTCAACTCCAGCTGAAGTGAAGTTAAATAAATCTGTTTGACTACAGTTATGTATGTGCCGCGACACGACAAAACCAACAAAGTGGAATGTGCGCCCCGCAAAGACTCAGATCAGCCTGAGAATCCGCCCAGTCTGATCATAGTCTTCGCTGTGCTCTTAAAGGGTAGCTAAATGTCTGAGCCAGCTCCATGCCAACAGCGAAGACTCGAATTAGTCTGGGCGAATGCCCAGACTGATCTGAGTCTTCCCTGGGCGAACATGCCACATTGTTTTTTTTTCGTGTCGCGGCTCATTTTTTTAATTTTCGCAGAACTACCAATAACGATCTAATAATTCACTCCCTCGCACAACCTCAACACAATAACCAATGTCTCCAGAGAGCTCATAGACACATAAAGATGGAATGCAAAATTCCTAGCAATTCTATAACCAATAATTAGACATTCTTTATGGAAAAGTATGTTAGCTTTACAACGCTGCTAGGCAAAAACTACTATCCGAGAGCTTTCCAACATTCAAATATTTCTTTTGGTGAATAAAGAAATATTCAGTCACACAGGTACAAGTTGTACAGAAAAAAATAATAGAAAATCAATTTTGAATAAGTGGTAGATCAGTTTTACTACCATTTTCTTTATGGGTTGCAGAATCTTAGACTTTTTTCTGAATTTTGGATCCATGTTTGGTTATGGCAATTGTTTGGATGACTGTACATTTCAGATAATTGCCTAAATTAACGTAGTTTTTTCTTTTTTGCTTTGGCTGCCAATTATAATGTAAGGTCACACATGAGGATTTACTATCCGTTACCGCGTGGTCTGGCCCATATCGAACATGCCATATTCCTTCTTATAAATGGATTCATTGCGCTTTAAAGACGCTCATTTTAAATTTTGCTCTGCGAAGTAAAAAATGTTATTGGTTTAAAAATATTATTCAAGATCATCTTCTTTCAATCATTTGGTCCCTTTTTGATACTAATTTGGTCTTCCAGTTGACTGCCTTATAAAATATAAAGAATACTTTTCTCTTTCTTTTGTCGCCGGATTGATGAGGCTTGAGTAGCCGAAATTTCGAAGTACGGCTCATGTTCCATCGTTTGAATGTCTTCTCTGCTATTGGACGAACTCTTTAAGATTTTAAAGATGTTTCCTCATCAATTCGAAAAGGAGATAAAGTCAAAACTAAGTTTTGATTTTTATTTACGTTTTACTCCTTATTTGTAACAGGATTGAATGCTTGTTTTTTTTAATCTATATATCCCTGAAGAAGACTTTAATTCATATCCTTGAAGAAGACTTTAATTTATTTCCCCGAAGAAGATTTTAATTTAGATCCCTGAAAAAGACTGTCTTTTATATCCTTGAAGAAGATTTTAATTCATATCCCTGAAGAAGTCGTTGATTTATATCCCCGAAGAAGACTTTAATTTTTATCCCTGAAGAAGACTTTAATTTACATGTATATCCCTGAAGAAGACTTTATGTCCCTGAAGCAGCCTGCTATATTTATTGTCAAATATTTATTCGATTATATGACGGTAGTAGTTTATCTTTGCAAAATTGTCACAATTATGTAAATCAGTCTTAGAAGATAGATGTAGATCTTTGAGATCGTTTTAAAGAAAAGAAAACCTTCTTATAACTGATAAAATAGGTAATATTTTAGTGTTATAAATAGAGGATCTTACATGAGTGCTCATGTATTATTGAATTTATTAAACGAGTTGGGGAAAACGATAAGATGCGAGGCTTTGCCGAGCATCTTATCGTTTTCCCCAACGAGTTTAATAAATTCAATAATACAGGAGCACGAATGCAAGATTCTATTTATCATATGGCACTAAAATCGCATTTTATTAGCAAAACTTGAATTAAAACGTCATGAATTCGCCATTAGAAAGCGCGACGTTTTAATGGACGTCAACGTATAACATTACGACGTAATTTGCATATTTAATCCACTAGTGGATTATCGTTTTTAATGCATGGCTTTATTACACTCTCAGATGCGACGTCATATGATAAAGTAGGACAATAAAACCGTTGACTATGCCAGGAGCTTTCTTAGGGGTACTGCTTGCTCTACATCAAGAAAGGTTTCATCAAACAGAAGGTCATTAAGGCGCAGGTTCCAGTTAATTTGTTGGTCAACTACCTATTCATTCAGTTATAAGACGGAATGTTTCCCTTTCAAAATATCATGTAAAAATACGTATTCTACGACAGATCTAGATATTTGGGATTTTTTTTTCTGGAAGAAAAAAAATATTGTTAGCTGAATCACACATGACTTATAAACATATTAGCGGTTCCCTATCTTTGGAAGGGCAAACTTTCGTCTTATAACAGAATAAAAACGGCACTCACGTGCAGGCTGATAAGTACAAGCCTGCATACTTCGCATTAGTGTCAAGAATGTTTGTTTACGCTGTAACGCAAATATATTTTACGACTGAGCTCTGTATTGTGTCCTAGTTTTGAATAATAATTTGTCTACAAACCGTAATAAACAATAAAATAAAAGTAAAGAATCGAACATAATATTAAGCTTCTTTTAGCGTAACGACTTTTTTCGCATTTACAAAGAGAAAATCGATAGATGTGATGATAAACAACTCTTAAAGTAGGAAACAACGACAAAGATGTTGTAATCTGTTGGCCTTAATAACACTTCTCTCTGTAATCCTTTATATACCGACTGACAACAGAGATGGTTCATTAGTGATACGCATACTTGTAACAGCATATTTAATCAGTGAAAAGAATTACTGACAGTGCGATGCTCTGTTACACATGAAACATATGACAGAGAGAGAGAGAGAGAGAGAGAGAGAGAGAGAGAGAGAGTGTAATGTGATGTCATGCATATAACTGAAACATATGACAGAGAGAGAGAGAGAGAGAGAGAGAGTAATGTGATTTCATGCATATAACTGCATGAGAGGTATATAATTGGATGAGAGAGAGAGAGAGAGAGAGAGAGAGTGAGAGAGAGTTATGTGACGTCAAGTAGATAGCCTAATTGCGACACGTAATTGTCCGGGGTGTTACATGTATAATTTTCACGCATCATCTTTTCAATTCGTTCTTGTAAAGTTTCAAGTGATTGCATGTATTTATATAATCAGTGGAAAATGAAATTGTATCATCACTGGTAGCCACTGGTGGAAATATTGTTTTGTTATCACGGATATATCTCTTTACCTCACTGCAAAGTATATAAAACCTGTGTGCCAACGCAATAGGTTGGCGCACCGTTTTTGCTAATGCATTTTTTGGCTGGTATCGCACTCTGCAGTTGTAGATGTATAGCACGGGCATCTATAGTTCAGCTTGTAACTTTACATCAGTTTCCTGTATTTTGCATTGTTAAAAATTGTTTGCAGATATACAACGTACTGATCCGAAATACGAAAAAAAAAGAAAAAAAAAAAGAAAAAAAAGAAATTAAAAAAAAAAAAAAAATACTAGTTTAGTAAATCAGTCACTCACTTCGCAAATGCGTATTAAACAGTACGTTATCTCATTTAAGCTATGCTGTATGATCTTCACATGAGGAATCTTTAGCGTACACCAGCTTGGCTTGGATGACACGGAGCATAGTTCACTAATATAGCTGAAGGTACATCTCCACGTGTTTTTTCGTCAATGTTTCAATTGGTGAAGACTTTTGTGACTACCTATTTGCTTCCCTGAATTTTTCTAAAAAAGGTCTTCTCTTAGAGTAAAGCATTGCTCCCACAGGAGCAAATTCTTTTCTATAAGAGTTGACCACTATCATTAGGAGGCATAAGTGAAACTGCGGACATGCTTCCCTTGAAAGTGATCGCATTAAGCTTATTTGTTATTTTTCAGCTGCTGTCAGCCTACCTTGCCTTCTGTGGTATCGCAATACACAACGCACAGATCTTTGAGGCCTACAGCAAAGAATATGACAGAAACAAGGTAAGAAATACAGCATTTTTAGTAATGGACATGTGCATGGTAAACAGTGCATGCGTTTGACGAAATGTTGTCCTTATACGTTGAAAACAGAACGTAGGCTGGTCTGGGACTGCGTGGTTTGCTGGTCTGGTGACGCTTAGTTAGGTGGTCTGGAAATGTGTAGTTTGCTGCTCTGGAAATGCGTAGTTTGCTACTCTGAAAATGCATATTTTGCTATTCCAGGAATGCGTAATTTACCTAAATGACGTTTACTTACTTTTTGGCACAATCATTCTCTGTTTCTGTACGCATCAAATTCATTTAAAAACAGCGCATATATGAAATTTCATATCTGCACATGTCTCATAGTCTCATAGTCATATGATGTTCATTATTACCTTATATCAATCTGAAGCGTTGCCAAATAAGGCAAAGCAAAAACTTAGTTATTGTTATAACTCCGCTTTCATCCATCGATTAAAATGAATAATTTATATAGAAAAATATGCCATTTTCATATGTGGCAAAAATAGGGTAGAGTCGGGTAATTTCGGACAAGGGGGTGAATTCGGACATACCATTGCAAACAATGAAAATCGGGAGAAGATGTCTATAAGTTACAAAGCTTGTTATCTAATCACGCTGTATGTTTATTGTGTTACTATATTTGTATTGATTCATCATGTTCATTGAATAAAATATTGTTTAAACTAAACAATGAAAATCCAGATGAGACGGCTCATAATGACGGCTCACTGTCCGAGTTTACCCTCTGTCCGAAGATAGCCGACTCTCCCCTATCTCTTTTTATAAAAGGCACGTTCGGCATAGTTACTTGGGTAAAGTCGAGAAACACCGAAATATTTCTCGAGCTTCCCCAAGATATATTTGAGTAGCCCGAGGAATATTGCTCGGGTTTACTCGAGTTATTATGCCCAAAGTGCCCAAAGACGACATAGTGTCATTACTGTGGAATCAGTAAGGTAAAAGACGTCTTCAGATATATTCCTAGTGTCAGAATTTTACTCTACAGGTTGAAATTTCAATCTTAATATAGAATTGAATGCAAACGGTGCTTTACTTTGTCGTCATATATATTACCGCAGTACCCAGCCCAGGCCTATGCCAAGCTTAGTATCCGATTTTGTGGTGCCATATATAAAGTACGTTATATATTCTGCATGAATTCCCGATAGGATGTTTAAAGTTTTCGCTAGTTGAATACTTGAAATTAACATATTTGACATGCCATTAATCTATATAATACGATACAGAGCTTACCGTCATCATGTACAGCATTTTAGGTGAATGGGGCCACCGCCATTTTTTCTGCCATTTTTACAAAGATACAAAACTTTTGTGACATCTTGTTGCCTCCTCTAGATGCCGCAGTCCTGCCAAAATGCGACTCTTTTGTCCAGGGAAACAAACGGGAAGCAACAAATGTTGTTTTTCTTGTAAAATGTCGACAAAAATCTAAATATTGCAACATACCCATGATACACGTCAAGTGGCATTTAGAAATGTCAGCTGTACCTGTGGGTATTGATTTGCATGAAGGTGTCTGAAGGCGCTTTACTGACCTACTGAGCAGCTGCAATTTTCAGACTGGGAACACCTAATGGAATTACATGGCAGTCTACTCCATGAATTATTTACTGTCAAGCTTATTAGTTGCACAGCTGCCACGGGCACTTATGCAAAACGTTTGGCATAATAACATCATAGCACATGAACTCTTATTCAATAAATGAGTATGCAGAACGTTTTCCGCTGTTGTGCGTGCAAACCGCATTAGGATACGGTTATTACAATCAAAAAAGCATGGACAACTTACATATTTATTATTTATGTAGGCTTTCTGCTTCAAGATGTGTGTTATCTTTATATCCGAGAGTTCTTGGACATGAACTATAAACATATTTACGCCGTCTATGCCTATGGACCCTCCCATATCGTTGATTGATAGATCCATTTCCAAAACATAAGGGATCCAAAATGAGGATATATTTTAAAAATCTACTTTTTATCTTGTCTATCATAAATTCCACTGCTCTCTTCCTCTTTGTGGGCGACTGCTCGATATAGACAGAAATACTGACTCGAAGGCCCGTAAAACCCCACATAGCCAATCACTTAATCTTTCAATACATTGTTTGGCTGTATTATTTTTAACTTTTGTTATGTCTTCTAACGGCGGTTTTGTCATTACAGCCATGTAGCCCAATTCTGCGCATCTGCTAATTCTGCGCATTTAAATAACTCATATTCATTGGTCTGAGGATTTAGCTGATTTAACCTATTCAAGAAGTGTACGTGAATAATGTTTTGAATTGAAAAAAAAAAAAAATAGAATTATGCCCAAATATTTAGAAAAAATGTAATACGCACCCTTTCCCCAACATGGCATTTTAAAGACCATTTACCATTAACAATGATGCAAACTTTAGGATATTATCCAGAAATATTCAGCAAACACAAAATTCATCCTTACTCTCCCCATTCAAGGTGGTGGGCAAATTCAAAATTGTGCGCTGGATTTGCAGACATTTTTGGTAATCCCCAAACACAGGAACCCATTATTCAATTAATTTTGCCAACCGCGTATAACTGAAACAATATCTGTTGAAAAAAAAAAGAATTATCCAGTCAATACTCTGATACAAATAAATTGTATATGTGGTCTAGCTAAACTTGCTTAATTCCAGCACAAATGCTTAAGTGCGCAGAATATGCCTACAGCACAGTACATTTTGTTCTTATCATTTTTTGTATTGTGTCCCTTTAGGAGCAAAAACACTTTCTTTAACGCTTGGTACTTTTTGCAGTAAGGTACGACGATCTATTTATTTATTCATTTACTTTTTGAATGAAAGTAGCAATGCGTATTTTATTCATGACAGAAAAAAATTGCAGTTCATGGAGTAGAAATCGAAAGTCACAGTATTTGGTCTAATTGCCACAGTTATGCATAATGACTGTCCTATTCTAAAAAACGGATGACTCTAATCGTCATTTTAGGAGTGTATAGTGTTATTATGATTATAATTATTATTATTATTATTACTATTATTTTTATTTTGTTTAGAAAACTTGCAAATGCTATTCAAACTGTGTAGAACCTTTTTAGATGCTGCGGTCTGCGGCATCTGATTTTGGCCTGTACCGCTGAACTTCGTTTATATGGGACACTTGGAATAAATGAGTTTAGCCGTGACACGACAAAACCAACAAAGTGGCATTGCGCCACGCAAAGACTCAGACCAGCCTGGGCAACCGCCCAGTCTGATCGGAGTCTTCGCTGCCCGCATTGAGGTAGCTTAGTCCCTTAGCTACAGTTTAAGCGCTTAGCGAAGAGTCTGATCAGACTGGGCAGATGCCCAAGCTGATCTGAGTCTGCGCTGGGTGCACAACCACTTTGTTGGTTTTCTCGAGTTGCTCAGTTAATGTCTGTGTAGATCACAGCATTTATTTTTGCATCTGATAACATGATATTTATTTATGTCTAAATAGACGGCATTTATTCTCGATGGAATAAAATAAAGTTTTATGTTACAGAAATAATAGCATATAATAATCATGACTGCCAATTTTCCTTTCCTCTGAGACTAAATAGGAATTGTGACGTGGAAGATATCACTATGAGCTTAACTATTGGGACATACATGACGTGAATGATATAATTGTGAATTTAACTATTAGGCACGAGACCACAATTAGTTTTACTAATAGTTTTCTTATCCATCCTTCCATGAAACTTTTTTCACAACACCTCAGGCACTTTTAACTCTCATTTCCTCAAGCCTCTGAGGCATGACAAGCCATTTTCAAACAGTTTCAACAGGTTAAAACCTGCTTCTGTTTTCGCAGTCTTTCCGGTAAATATTGACACGTCAACTTATGAGACAAACTGCCGTTGTAGGGGCACCTATGAAGGGTGTGATTCGGTTCCTCTAGTTACCTCCAGTGCTGGGGATTCTGAGCTAATTATACATTTTCAAGAAGCATATCCAAGGCTCTTTTCAGTTTGCTATAGGAAGCAGGATATTCTGTCAAACTGGCCTTCTTAGAAACCAATGAACCAGGGAACTATTTGTGCGAAAGTATATCCTGAAAGTGTTCAACCAGTCAAGGTAATAATTGTGGACTGATTCCATTAGGCAGCACATCAAGGTAAAGATAGCATTGATAACCTAAGTATTAGGAAAGACAACACAAGGGACATAAATGACATGAAATATAATGATTGTGAGCCTACATATTTTAACATACATGACTTTAGGATATCTATTTTATTCTATCCCATAACCTTGCAAGGTCGTTGGGGCACCACAGATGACTTTACAACAATCTCTTTCCACCTTGTCCTGTTTTCAGCTGACGAAGGAGAGTTGGCAAAGTCCATTCCTGTCTACTCTTTCATATTGTCTTCCCACCTCTTCTTCTGTCTACCTATTCTTTTTCATTTCACTCGGCACTGTAGAATCGTCTTGCTAGACCAGAAAACACTGAGATGATTCCTTAACATTGGCTTACTATCTGAATTTTACTATAACTGCATGGTCAGTCTGTTCTCGATATCTTAAAATCAAGGTCACTTCAACAGTCTGTTATCTCGCTGTAAATTTTCTTTCTGGTACCAGATTTTTTGTTGTTGAGATTCCAGGAGTTTGAGATAACAGGAGCTGAAGTGTAATGGAAAATTGTCAATGTGTCCAAACTATATTCTTTGAAGGAAGACATTACTTTGAGATATCAGTGTTTGAGATAACGAGAGCCAGCTGTATATTTCAGCTAAGCTTGTCAGTGATTGTAGCTTTAGCGCTAATAGTGTATTATCGGATCAAAAAAGAACCCAAAGACAAAATAAAATTTCCTTTTAAAAGGAAGGCTTGCCCAGCTAAGACAGTGAAATGTTCATGAGTTGTTTATTCAAGTGAACCCAATTGTTAGTGCACTTTCTGTTGCTTATTTTTATCTAGCAAAGTAATTAATTTCTTAACTTCTTGAATGGCGGCATTATCTACAGGTGTGAGGTAAAAACAAGCGTAGAATTTATTTAAAAAACAGATTGAGGAAATATTTAATCACAGAGAGAGAGAGAGACTTCCAACGTTTTGGCCGTTAGGTATGTCTCAAGGAAAATTACTATATGGACCTATTTCAAGTCTTTTGTATATGGCTGCTCAGTCACATTTAGTTTGAATCAAAATTTTAGGAAATAGAGGATCGTACACGAGTGGTCATTTCAGATGAAATTTATAAAACGAGCCTTCGGCGAGTTTCATAAATTTCATCTGAAATGACCACGAGTGTAAGATTCTGTTTATCAAATGACCCTTTAAAATGGGATATTAACGCCTTCAAAATCAGCATTATTTCAATAAGAAAACGCATTGTTGTTGACATGGACGTTGCTAATGACGTTACGTGTACGCGCCAAAGTGTTATTACACGTGTGGTCATACGATTTTTATGAAATGACGTTATCCACTGAATAACAGCGACGTCATATGATAAAGACTGTTTCAAACCAATGTCTATGGAATCTTGGCACATCTGAACTTGGCATCAAAAGAATACAACAAATTTATATTCACTGAACTATATTTTTGGTTTTAGTAGCATCAGTGACAGTGACTAGAAGAAAATTTGGACACTCGCAGAAGAAAATGCATGCTGCTATTGTTTGAGATAATAACTTGCTTTACACCATTTGGGAACAACAAAGCACGGAACCCATTGCGTTCATACTGCCATGAACTTCCGAAAAATGAAATTTATCTCTTCTATTTATTCTATGTTGTCGCATCAATTTTGTTACTTATTTGTGAAGTTCTGGCTAATTTAACGCCAAGGAAAGGACGAAGAATAGTTATTTACCAACGTGTTTGGTAATGACGTTCAACAGCCGTCACTATGACATGACGTATCAAACGTTACATCGGTCAATCAATTTATTGAATTATCCGTGACGTCGCTTACGCGTAACATTGCATGAATGCGTGTTGTTCATGGATGTATGAACTTCGTCAGCCCAGTAAAGGTTCATCTAAGGAAATCGTCGACACGTGTAAATTTTTCTCTGTACATTTGTATAGGTGAAGTAAAAAGGCAACATTAGGGAGTGTTACAAGAAAACATTGATGCAAAGCATCAATACGCCGTGAAAGTCAGTCACATTTAGCTTCTGCGCCCAGTAGGCCTAACTGTGCACATAAAGGAATTTCGACACTAGCAAAGGTAGCCTAATATAGAGTTATGCGGTGTTGTCAAGCTGATTATAGTTTATTGGCTTTCTTCTGCTATTGTATACGTCATAAGCATGCGGGCAGGTTCTTGACAAACATGCATCGTAATGATGGATTTCTGAGCTGCTCAGATTTATTTTCTATTCAGATAATATTTTAGTTTCGTCTGCTACTAGCAGAAACTAGGTAGATCTACATGTGTATTACTTTACTGTTCCTGCGTCTTCGGCATTATCACCGTAAGTGGCGTATACTTAACGTTTTTTTGGTTGAGTGGTTTTTGTGACAATGCGCAAACAGGCGAGAAATAGCATGTCCTAATGTATTATTGGAAATAGACTTAAACTCAAGTTTTCATCATATTTTTACTCCATGTAACAGGAGTTAACATGGTTATTTGCCAATAAAATAATGTAGAGAGTTGACGCAGTAAATCTGCATAGGAGGTAACGTGTATGTTGCACCAACTTGTATGCCAATTTTTTAATTTAATTTATTTATTTTTTATTAGTGAAAGGTGAATATACAGTAATACGACAAGCCTTCAAAATTATATAATATTCTGCTGGCTATCACTCGGACGTTTAATTATTTGCGTTCGAATTTGTATATTTATCATGTTGTTTAAAAACTTATCTTTACCTTTAAGAAATCAGTCTACTGAGTAATACAAAATTAACGAAGACTTGTTGCAAATTATATAAGTATTACCTCCCTTGAAACATGCCATTGGCGATTCATAGGAGAATCCTGCTTTATGCCATATGCGACCAACACAGGTACCTATCAGATTGCATTTTGCGCAGTCTGATCAGTACTATGTGGGCGATCGTATACATTTACCTGTTGTCGGGTGTGGATAAAAAATGCATCGAGGCAAAGTAGCAGCCGAAATTGTATGTATTTTATGACGTACGCGAAGGTACAAAAAAAGGTTAGAACGAATCGTTGCAGAACGAACTCTCCGGCATAAACTAAAATATAGAGTGGAGTCAACCTTTTGAGTGGAGCCGTGAAGTGGAGTTTTTTTTTTTTTTTTTTCTGAGTCAGGTAATAAGTCGCAGGATGTTAGATGACGACATCTCCTTGACTCAGAGACTATAGGAATTAAAACCAGATCTATTGCTCATTAGTCCATTGTCAGTGTACAAATAAGCTGGCTGTGTAAACGGAAAAACATACCCAATAATCAAGTAAGTATATAAGTGGCCTACCACACCAGCCAGCTAGTAAGCCAGTAAGTAAGTTCTTATACTTCTTTTCAAACAGTCAGACGGTGCAGTTGGATTTGGTAGGAATTTGACATGATTCATATACCTTTTAAGTTCAGCCGGCAAACCTATTTCAAACTGCCAAGACTTAATGCTGCTGACTCGGATAAATATACAGTATAGCCGTAATGTTTAATTATTGTTCCCCAAAGTATACTTGGCCTGGCCTTGCTTTGTTCTTAGTATTATGCTTTCAAGCAAGCTATTATGTCATTTCATATAATCTGGCTAGTCCAGGAGAGAAAACAGAACATGCCCCTTTGCATTTTGCAACTGGTCATTGCCCGAAAATGGTGAGGCATAGTTTCTTGTCCAGACATTTTAAGTCTGATAAGTTCACGCAAAACCACCACTCCAATATACCACTCCAAAAAACACTCCACTCCATAGGTTGACACCACTCCATATTTTAGTATATGCCAACTCTCCTGGTATTTTCCGAATGAGCGTGACGTATCGTTTCTTCCGAAAATAACTCGGTATCACGAAACGACATGAATACTGGCTTGCGGCCGAGACCGCAAGCCAATAAGCGACATTAAAGTACACAAGGTAGTAGCTCAGTAGCCTTAGAATTTCACTTGCATTTTAACGACTTGCTAAATACTGACAAACTGATTAGTGCATATCCATTTCTCCTGCACATGGTTTCGATGCCCATATAGGGAGGAACATCTTTGCTAATTTGCTAAAAGCATCTCTGCAAGACTGATGCTAAATAATAGCACTTCTAATGAGCAATAGTTCAGACGAAGTGTGTTTTGTTCTGAAAATCACTAACTAATCTCTACCATTCCAGCAAATTTTAAGAGTAAATACACTTCTGGAACTGACTGAATCAGATCCCAAACCCTATCCCCAACATCAAAGGGAATGATTGACAAAGACATCCCAACAAACAATAAATTACAAGTGATAAGCCGAGTCAGCAGCTCTTTCCCAAATAGGTGGCTACTCAGCTATCTTTATTGAAGTAAATAATTTACACCAACAGGAGGGTTACAACAGACTAAGCAAATTATAGAAAAACATTTAACAATTATTTTTACCTATTTTCTATTTTAATTATAGAAGGGTTAAAATGAGAACACAATAAATTAAACAGCACCGAACATAAAACAAATGCGACCGCAACGAAAGTACCCGCCTTGGGACGGTCAGTAATAACTACTGGTGTGGGGGGGGGGGAGGGGGGGGGGTTAAACCGGTTTTACTGGGCCCAAACCAACATGCTTGTTCTAGTCGCCCTTTTCTCTTTCTCAGAGCCCTAGATAAGAAAAGGCATCAGGGATAATTCGGAGATAAGTTTCTTATTTCTCACTGAAAACATACATATTGTGACCCTTCATTAGAACCGTCTTGGGAAGGCGGGACTAATGAGGAGTCACATTGTATGTTTTTATGAAAAATACGAAAAATTACCCAGTAGTGATAATTGTTACTCCTTCTTATCTGGAGCACCGCAGACTCTGCTTATTTCTTCATTAACCCTTCAACCGCCAAAAAGCAGACGACAAAATTTACGTCTGCAAAAATACCAACTTATGTTTCATCCAAGCTATATCATATTGAAAATTCAAATACTAGAGGGCAAACAGTGTAGATCTAGATGAGGTGGCACTGTTTGCAAGTTCTGCCATTTTCGTCACTGGCGCTTTAAGTGTTAATGATGTTATTCCTTCTTTATTGATTCGTGACATGACTGTGTTTGTTAATTTTGAAATATGTCTGTCGCGTGGTACGTTTCCATTTATAAATTCAATGAGAAGAAAATTATAAATAAAAAAAAATAAAATAAACATAAGCCACCAGCACGTACGTATCAATATATAATTCAATCGTAAGAAAAATATTAATGAAGATTCCTTGGAAAACTTAATCATAAGACACCAACACGTACGTATCCATATATAAATTCAATGTAGGAAAAAATATTCATAGACAAAAACATAAACATTAGCCACCAACACAAAATATTCATGAGGATTCATAGAAATAGATAACATAAGCATTAACACGTACGTATCCATATATAAATTCAGTCATTAGATAAATGAATATGAAGTTTCCTAGAAAAACGTAAGTCACTAACATGAACGTATCCATATATATGTTCAATTGTAAGATAAATATAAAAGAAGATTCCTAGGAAAAGATAAACACCAGACACCAACATGAACATATCGATATAAAAAATCAATCGTAAGAATAATATAAATGAAGATTCCTGGGAAAAGATGAACACAAGACACCTACACGTACGTATCCATATGTAAATTCAGTCGTGGGATGAATAAATATGAAGATTTCTACCAAAAGATAAACATAAGACACTAACATGTACGTATGGATATATAAATTCAATTGTAAGAAAAATATAAACGGGCATTCCTAGGGAAAGATAAACATAAATCACCAACGTGTACGTATCCATGTATATAAATTCAATCGTACGAATAATATAAATGAAGATTCCTATGAAAAATGATAACATAAGCATGATAAGGCACCAACACGTTGAAAGAAGAAAATGAAAGCCAAAGGCTCACTGCCAGGTATCGAGGGCTAGGTTTTTACTACGTTTTGAAACGTGGCAAAACGGCAGTATACGTTGTAAAACGTAGTGAAAACGTATATAAGTGTAGCCTCATACGTGGCCTAGTTACGTTTGATTTAGACTTTTTAACTCAAACATGAAATTTAAATATACGTAGCGTATACCAATAAAACATAGCAACACGGTGTAAAACGTGGTCAAATCGTACTAAAACGAAGCCGAAACGCATTACAAACGAACACGTACAAAAACGTAACAAGAATAACTTGGAGGTCTTCTAAGCCTCAGTCTCACTATCACGTACATGTGTATTGATGACTAGGTTTTTCCACGTATTTAAAACGTACCAAAACGGGAATAAGCGTATTGAAACGTAGTGAATACGTATTATATACGAATATATACTGCTACATACATGGCTTATCTACGTTTGAATTGAAAATTCAACTTAAACGTAGTATTTCAAAATACTTACTGTATGCGTAGTAAAAACGTATTGAAACGTAGTCTAAACGCACTAGAACGTAGTTGCAACGTTTCAAATACGTAGCTATACGTGAAATTCCTCTACGTACTACTACGCAATATTATACGCTTTCCACGTCTTAGTACGTTTTATTCTGCGTTTCATTACGATTGAGTATGTTTTGCGATAATACTCAAACGTCACTTTAACTAAATAATTATACCGGACACTACCTAGAAGTCCCTTGTAAAACATACGGAATCGTAATAGGTATAGTAAACTGTACTCGTCCATCCTGAAAGCGTGGCACTAAGCCTTAAGATAACCGGGTAATACGAAGTAAATCGTAGTTACACGTATTTGAAACGTACTAGAAACGTAGTAACACCTTAATACATGTACTTACAAAACGGGGTACATTTTTTTGCCAAACGTAGATTCGGTAAACTTAATACAACCTAGCCCTCAAAACGTGTTCGGAGACTGGGCCCGAAGGAAATATAAACAACAGAACGTAGCAGTACACTTTCGAATCAAGATTAATATGTCGATACGGTAAATGTGTAAATGCTCCAATTTGTTGAATGTTCAATTGTAGGATAAATATAAAAGAAGATTCCTAGGAAAAGATAAACACCAGACACCAACATGAACATATCGATATAAAAAATCAATCGTAAGAATAATATAAATGAAGATTCCTGGGAAAAGATGAACACAAGACACCTACACGTACGTATCCATATGTAAATTCAGTCGTGGGATAAATAAATATGAAGATTTCTAGCAAAAGATAAACATAAGACACTAACATGTACGTACGGATATATAAATTCAATTTTAAGAAAAATATAAATGGGCATCCCTAGGGAAAGATAAACATAAATCACCAACGTGTACGTATCCATGTATATAAATTCAATCGTACGAAAAATATAAATGAAGATTCCTAGAAAAAAAGATAACATAAGCATGATAAGGCACCAACACGTTGAAAGAAGAAAATGAAAGCCAAAGGCACACTGCCAGGTATCGAGGGCTAGGTTTTACTACGTTTTGAAACGTGGCAAACCGGCAGTATACGTTGTAAAACGTAGTGAAAACGTATATAAGTATAGCTATATACGTGGCCTAGTTACGTTTGATTTAGACTTTTTAACTCAAACATGAAATTTAAATATACGTAGCGTATACCAATAAAACGTAGCAACACGGTGTAAAACGTGGTCAAATCGTACTAAAACGAAGCCGAAACGCATTACAAACGAACACGTACAAAAACGTAACAAGAATAACTTGGAGGTCTTCTAAGCCTCAGTCTCACTATCACGTACATGTGTATTGATGACTAGGTTTTTCCACGTATTTAAAACGTACCAAAACGGGAATAAGCGTATTGAAACGTAGTGAATACGTATTATATACGAATATATACTGCTACATACATGGCTTATCTACGTTTGAATTGAAAATTCAACTTAAACGTAGTATTTCAAAATACTTACTGTATGCGTAGTAAAAACGTATTGAAACGTAGTCTAAACGTACTAGAACGTAGTTGCAACGTTTCAAATACGTAGCTATACGTGAAATTCCTCTACGTACTACTACGCAATATTATACGCTTTCCACGTCTTAGTACGTTTTATTCTGCGTTTCATTACGATTGAGTATGTTTTGCGATAATACTCAAACGTCACTTTAACTAAATAATTATACCGGACACTACCTAGAAGTCCCTTGTAAAACATACGGAATCGTAATAGGTATAGTAAACTGTTCTCGTCCATCCTGAAAGCGTGGCACTAAGCCTTAAGATAACCGGGTAATACGAAGTAAATCGTAGTTACACGTATTTGAAACGTACTAGAAACGTAGTAACACCTTAATACATGTACTTACAAAACGGGGTACATTTTTTGCCAAACGTAGATTCGGTAAATATAATACAACCTAGCCCTCAAAACGTGTCTGTGAGACTGGGCCCGAAGGAAATACAAACGACAGAACGTAGCAGTACACTTTCGATTCAAGATTAATATGTCGATACGGTAAATGTGTAAGTGTTCCAATTTGTTGAATGCTTACGGTAATAAAGATCATTTGTGACGCAAACAGAATCTAAATGTGATATAATGATATTCATTTATTGCTACAGACAACAGTTCTATAGTCTTCGGGGGATAAAATTAAGTTTCATGTTACAGAATGAAGGACATTTAATAATATGAGCCGCGACACGACAAAACCAACAATGTGGTTGTGCGGACAGCGCAGGCTCAGATCAGCCTGGGCATCCACCCAGTCTGATCAGAGTCTTCGCTGTCCGCATGGAGGTAGCTTACCCTTAGCTACCCTTAGAGCACTTAATGAAGAGTCTGATTGAACTGGGCAGATGCCCAGGCTGGTCTGAGTCTCCGCTGGGCGCACAACCACATTGTTGGTTTTGTCGTGTCGCGGCTCATTTAATAATATTTTCTGCTAATCTCATTCTCTGTTTAGCCTAAATGGAAATTTTACAGTGAGACAAATTACAGATAAGACAACGAAAAGCCAGACACAGAGACTGCCATTGTTGACGACAATAACAAAATGTGTCCAAGAAACATTTTTTATGAGGCTGTTGTAACAGTACTCCCATGTCTACCTCTTTGTTGTTTCAATTCTCGAACGACGTTCCCAAATGGCTCAGCGGTATGTAACCATAGTTGCACACACCTGGCGCCGAGTGTCCGTTCATTATTTACCTCCTCTTCTGGTTTCTTAAACTGGAAATTATTGATTATTAAAAAAAAAGGTTGCTAAACTTGCATTTTGTTTTTATTAAATTGCATTATTACCTCCCTTATTAGACTTTTTTCCGTGAAAGCGAAAAACCCAAATACATAATAAACACATCGAGACAGCCAGAAAAGGCAATGATTACTTTGCTAAGCCCACCAAAGATACGGAAAGGAGAAGAAGAGCGGAACATTAACCACGACACGCAATACATGTAGCACATCTTAGATATCAGATACACACATTCCAAAACAGAGGAACTGTAAGTCACTACTACCAGCATTAAAAGCCATACAAAGTACATATTACAAAAAACATACATGTAAAACAAAACTCGACCAAAAATATAACAAATGAGCCACGTCGTGTGATTTCCAACTACATGTATGTTGAAAGTTTGTTATGTGATATTAAGATCATCTTTCCGTTCCACACAGGGTAATCAGGGACCTCACTGTTGGCTCTACGACACAGGCCTTTTCCATAAGAGACTACTGTGACGAGTGAAGGCTCTGTGTGTGCAGTCTGACCAGAGCCTTTGCTTGTCTCAAATGCTACATTGTTGGAATTTACATAATGTGGCTCAAACTGTTGCTATGTTTTTCATCTGTATATGTTGCATCAGCCTCTGTGAACTGCAACGTTTAAGGCGTAGGAATTTTAATGCAGAGCGTTTTCCCCCTTTTTTATTTTAAGGCTGTAGTTGTCTTTCCAAAATCTAATTTTCAAACCTTATTCTTTTCAAAGTACATGAAAATTTGCTCCTACAGCGTTCAGTTCATAATTAGTTTCAGTCTGTTTGTTTCATTTAATCTGCTAGAAATTCCAAATATGACAAAAAGATTTCTTTCCCGTTTCAAAGACGTCATTTATGTTTAAATTAGAGTAACCTGATTATCGTCTGAGAACAAAATTGAGCATAACAAGAGCATAAATCTGTCTTAAATTTTGCTTGAAACAACCACGTTTAGATTGTCACGTGTCAGTCAAAGATGTTCTATTATCGGTAATGTTTCATTGCATTATCTAAAAGGTAATAAAAAGTGTTATGTTTGCAAAATATGCGGCGTTGGACAGTCTTTATCGACGTGTTCCAAATAGGCGCCATCATTACTTGCCGTTAGTAGAAGTTTAAGCTAGTGGGAGTAACTAAAATTCTATGAATCGCGGCGCTTCATAAAGAATTGTAGCGATGAAGCTTTACTTTCATTTTGTATATTTACACTTTTTAAGGCCATATAAGCTTCAAATTATTACTGGTTAGTTGGACAATATGCAAGATTATCGATACAATAAACATTAACTTCCCTGTTTTGCCGGATGTCGAGCAGCCGTTATCGTAACGAATGTTGCTACGTCCAAACAAATCGCTATGTAATCACGACGTCCGTTTCAAGTCAGGACAAGCGAGCAACTACCGGTCCTCGGTGCTCCAAATAAGTTCAGTTACGGAAATGTCAGCAGCAAGTGTAATTTTTTAACGATGAATTCGCGTATGCCTAACGTCATATGATGAACTGGTGTTCATCGGTGTAGTCACCATTTGATCCAAAAAGGTTCATCTAAGGCAATTCAGTAGGAAATGTAAAGACAGAAAATATTGTTCTTAAACTTATGTATTTCTACTTAGAAATACGTAAAAATCACAACGCATAGTTTCTTTATGCAGAAAACAGCTACACATAATCTAATATTAAAGGGTATATTTCTATATATATCAGCCATTTTTGCAGAGAGAAAATAGCTTTTGTGACTTTGTAGCCTTTTCAAAATGAGGTCTGGCCTTAAAGAAAGGGACGTTAAATGAAAACGACTGAGTTTGCTTCCCCTGAAAATGTACTTGTTCTGTCTAAATGACTTTTTTAAGGCTACATGCAATCAGTGCCTCTTCTCTTTTTCTTTGTCATATTTCACTTCGATACTTTCGCCATTTTTACAGAAGGGAACAATATTTGTGACTGCTTGATTCCTTCCAAGGACGATGAAGCCCAGCCAAATTGGGACCTGCTCTTGAAGGAAAAAATATACTCATAGAGGACCCTCCCTGTGAAGGGAGGCTAAAATCAAAATGGCAGTGGTGTTTTCATTGAACGTGCGCCCAGACACCTTAATACTGCTTATATCCGTTAGATTCCAATATATAACCCATTCCATTCGGGATAACCCTTTAGGGGTATCTGGACAAACAGTTTGGATCCAGATCAGGCCCCACAAACGTGGGGCCGGATCTGGGATCCAAACTGTTTGCTGCCTAGACATTATTTCTACAAAAGTTAGTTAGACCAATATTGTCAAAATATTCTTGATTTTTGATGCAAACGACAATTTCAGCAGACGACAAAAATACCCAGAATGCAATGGGATAAAAACTGCAACATCAAGTGTTGGTCCAGACAGGAGAATATAAAATAAAGCGATGTTCGATGCTGATACGAGTATAAGCTTGATTTATTACAGACAAGGCTAAGAAATTCTGTTGATAATAAAAAAATCTGTATGTAAAGAACTTGGTTACGATGAAAGAGCAAACTTTTACTTGGGCTTTTGCATTTGCTGTGAAGCTTAAGACATTTAAAATAGTTGTCCTGTTTGACCTCTCATCGAATTGGGTATGACTTGAAACACTGATGCTGCATAAGAGGTGTTTATCATCTTGTGCAGCTTCTCTCGCCTTCTGTTAATTAGAGTTCTATGCTTTTCTCAGTGTCGTGCTATGTTTGTCAAACTAGCCCAGACTGCTAAGCTTGACTTTATGTATTTGAATAATTTTGCCGTTTCTTTTTAACCCATAAATGCCCAGTGTCCCATAAACAGGATATATGCAAACAGAACGCCGTAAAAAGCGGCGTCTGATCAGTCTGATCTGCACTATTTGCATAAGCCAAATATGTATTTCTTATTAGAATAAAATAAACATGATAAAGATAAACTAAACCAGGCGCCCTTTAATTGACAAATTAACTCATAACTTTGAGAGGGATTGAACAGATTTCTGGGCATAATTGTGCTTCTGCTGATAATTTTTATCACCATAATCAAAGGACTGACAGCCTTGAGACTTGGTATATATAGCTTTGGGTACTCGAATACTACCGATTTTGTTCAAATGATGACTCTGTGTTGACCTTCATTTTTTAACAGCAAGGTCGAGTTTGTTCCCGTTTGCTTGTATACATTATAAGAAAATACCATAACATTCCTTGAATTTGTTTTAAGGCTTCGGTATAAACGTAAGTATATACAGTCAACTAAATGAGTACCAGAGGTCAAGGGCATTCTTTGACCTCTGACCAAGATCACCCATTTTCATCCTCCACAGCCACCAGCCAGATTGGGACTAAAGTTCAAATGAAGCCCAGAGGATTTGATGGATTTTTTAAACGGTTTTGTCACTAGACCAAGATGGCTGCCACGCTCATGCATGGTATAAGCCTTAAAACTCTTCCTTTCCAGAAGCAAACGACCGGTGGCATGGAAACTTGGTATAATAACACGAGGTTTTAAAATACTATCAATTTTGTTCAAATGACCAGACTGGGCGGCTGGCCGGATGCCCAGTCTGATCTGAGTCTTCGCTGGGCACATATGCCGCTTTGTTGGTTTTGCCGTTGCGGCTCATATTTGCTTTCTGCCTCGATGGAGCCATCAATAAAGGAAAGTAGTTGTCCCTCTAGAAGAAAGTCCTTTCCTTTAAGAGGAGACCCCGTTTTGGAGTTGTTTCTAGACAAGGTAACAAACGGTTAAACACAAACTCTGTATCCATTTAAAAGATATGGCAGAAAGCACAACGGTGAACCTTTTCAGCAATAATTGTATTCAGAATATACAGGTATCCTTGCTATTCAATCTCGTACATTGTCTTACAATTTATCTGTTTTGCCTTCGAGAAAAGATTGCAGCCAATTGTCTTAAAACAGAATGATGTTTTTGTCATTTATGAAGGATATTTTGCAAAAGTTTCTAAACATGCTTGTGTTTCGTAACGTTTTTTTTGTTGTCTTTTTTAGTTCCTCATTAATTGTGAAAACATGTCTCTCCCAGTACTTAGACTCTCGCGGTAGTCTCCAAGGCAAAACGATGGGCCTGTAGAACACTTGAAATCATGATTAGAACGGTAATAATACAGAAGGGGGGTTACTTACAGAAAAAGTGAGAAAAAAAAACTTGCATTGTTCATATTTTTTTCATTGCGAAATAACGTTTGGGATCCCTACTCAACAAGAATATGTCCTGAACGAAAAATAATTTTAAACTGTTCCCCTCTCTCTCTGCAACAATACTCAAACAATGAATCTACTTATCTAAGAATATATGCGCCGATTTGGATTCAGTTTTTGGATACTAGATTCCCAATAACGACTCCTGTAGAAGGATGTGTCAAAACTCTGGGTATAAGTACCATAAATCAAACTAAGCGCACCACAGAAAAGCAATTTATTATACTTTACGTAATTTGGATGTACAGGCGGATTGTTTTATAAAGATACTTGACGATTCCTAGGTTATGTTAAGACTAAGATTTTTTTGTCAAAAAACTCGACAAATTACTTTCTTCACTATCTTAAATGTAGTGCAAGTTTTAATATAGTTTACTTTATCCAATGACTTTGCGAGGTCGCTGGGGCACCACAGGTGACTTTACAACAATCTCTTTCCATCTTGTTTTGTATTCAGCTGCCCTGATTCAGATAGCAAAAGACCAGAAGACCATGAGACGTGGCTAAACCACCTCAGTTACCATTTCTTGACCAAGATCAGGAATTAATCGTATTCTCCAATGACTGCTTGGATCTTTCTGCAAACATCCTCATTAGGGCCAAGGTCATTGTGCAAGGTATTCATTATTGAATTGGTGGTTTTGTATCTATTCGATTTCGAGTCATTTTGTGGTGACAGGACGCATAGTCTTTTGATATGTCTGTTTATGTGTTTTGTTCTGTCTTGCATTCTGATAATCTCTCTTGGGTAAGTGACAAGTTGCCGCTTTTATAGCCGTCAACTGTATTGTCAATACCGTATTTACTTGGTTATGAGAAGGGTGTTTATCTTTCCATAATTGCCGCAAATTTGTAAATCGGCTTTGTGTAATCGGGCTATATAATAGCGTTTTCTTTTAAAAAAAATCAATTCGCTCTAGATCCCTCTTAAAAGACGGGCCTAGATCTCTGAGATTAGTCTGTGAAGGGAAATCGCCATCTTATAACTGAATTTATACGATATGTTGTGGATTCACGTTTGACCACTGTTCGTATTCGGTTTGAGATTTGGATTGTAGTCTTGGATCTTTGCTTTCCCCGAATGTCTTTTCATTGCTTGTTATATTATTGACAGCTGTGAGATTTTTTTCACGCCAGTAGATTTGCTAACGTGCAGGTGGACTGTGTATAAATGACTTCTCTTTGTTGTCCTCACTACATGTAATGCTGCATATCTGAGTTTCTTCATAACGTATCAATACTAAAAATCACCTCTGTTCTAATAAACGCGCCCTGCCTCTTTTCCAGAAATAATGTTGTATTGACTTGCTAACCTCCGAGCTTTCCATTAGTTTTACAAAGGAGAACAACCTGACTTCCTGTTTGCTTCTCTGGAGGACGCAGCTTTTCAAATTGTGTCCGCCTTCAAGGAAAGAATGTGTTCCTAGATGAGCATTTTTCCTAAGAGCTGACTCTCTTTGAGAAGGTAGGCAAACAGGAAGTAGAAGAATTGCTTCATCTTAAGGTACATCCATTCACCCTTAAACTGCATATTACAAGTATTTGGGCAGTGGCTGATTTACTACGCTTTAGGCTCTTAAAAACGCCCCTACCCCATTTTTAAAATCCATCCAACGCCCCTGAGGTGTGTAATAGGATTAATACGGTATGAATACAGTCTCCGAGTAGGAGTTATATCACTGACTCATAAGCCTTTTTAGCTCATCTCATGTCATGCTTTATGCTGATCTATCAGGATTATGGGCCACTTACACAGACTGATACAAATCTCACTTGTCATTCATCTGACAGAATAAAATGAATTTGATAACACGACCAGACAAAATGCAATAGAAATTGTCGATTCCAACTGCACATGCAACATATAGCATTTATCTTTGCTGGTTAAAGCTTTATTTATTCTCATCAAGGCTTAACTCTAACATTGATAGATTGGAATATGGGAGGAAAGCACTAAACTGCATATTCAAACTTAGATCATTGTTTGCAATGTCACTGACCTTGTTTGAAAAAAAAATCGGTAACTAAACCTAAGTTTAAAAACACTACCGAAAAAATGAACATGTTAAAGGGCTAGGTTTACGATATAAAAATATTAGTGAAAATACCGGTTAATTTACAGCCCGTTTTACCGTCAGTTCCAGTATGCAAGTACAAGGATTGCATGCTCTTGCAGAAAGGCATTAATAGTGAAATGGTACTGTGAATCAGCACCTGGCAAAATACATCTAATAAGCAATATAAAGATGATGGGTATACGTTCAGAGGAAGCAATTTCTTCTATTTTTGTCTCCCTTCTCAGTAGATGGCAACTGTTAAATGAAAAGATTTTGCACTTTCCTTTAAGAGCAGACCCATTTCAAAGTATTACTTCATCCAGAGAAGCAAACAGCAAGCACGCAAGCTAATATAACGTTTTGTTAGAAAAAGAGGCGGGGCGTTTATTTAGGCAGGGCGTTTATTAGGATTAATACGCGGGACCTGGGATTTTACATATAAATCCAATCTTTGGCTAGGATTTATATCACTGACTCATTAGCCTTTTTAGTTCATCTCATGTCATGCTTTATGCTAATCTATCAGGATTATGGGTCACTTACACAGACTGATACAAATCTCACTTGCCTTTCATCTGAGAGAATAAAACGAATTGGATAACACGACCAGACAAAATGCAATATCAAATGTCGTTTCCAGATGCACATGCAACAAACATCATTTATCTATGACTATATAAGCTGGGTTTATTCTCATCATGGATAAACTCTAATATTGATAGATTGGAATATGGGAGGAAAGCACTAAACTGCATATTCATACATACCACAATCCTAATGTTTGTTATCTTTGTAGGGAGAGGACTAGCTAATGTTGGTATAACTTGTGTCCAATCCCTTTGTCTATATGGTACAATAAAATATGTTTAATCTAATCATACATAGAACATTGTTTGCAATGTCACTGACTTTGTTTGAAAAAAAAAACGGTAACTAAACACCACCGAATAAACGTACATGTTAAAGGGCTAGGTTTACGATCTAAGAATATTCGTGAAAATACCGGTAAATGTACAGCCCGTTTTACCGTCAGTTTCAGTATGCAAGTACAAGGGTTGCATGCTCTAGCAGAAAGGCATGAATAATGAAATGGTACTATGTAATTTCCAAAACTAAAATTTTCTCAGTGAGAAAACTTTAGTTTTGGAAAATTCATAGCACCATTTAAACACAACAAGCAAATCATAATTGCTCAAATATTCTAACTGAAAAAGTCACCTCGTGTGAAAGGAAAATCGCAGCGTGGCCGTTCAAATATCAGATGACTTTCCCAGAGTATGTAGAGTAGCAAAGTTAATCTCAGTTTTGCTGTAATGTTTGTCACGCGTTAACAGCGTACCTGAACGCAAACACCCTGGTGCGTAGCAAATCTTTGTCGAGTTGACAAACTTTCAAGACGCACTTTCGTATTAGCATGCCGATTTTTGTATATTGGACCAGCTTCCATCAGGAGGTACATTTAAGGAACCGTGCAGTCCCGACCCCTTATTTCACCATCCACATCAGCTCCATATTGATCACATATCAAGTACACATCATCAACATCAGCTCTGCAATTTTAATGTGGATCCTCCGCTTGACTTCCACCAGAAATTGCCAGGGTCACTGATGTGGCTTGAATGGCCGAAACTTCGAAGTATGGCCCATGTTCCTTCTTTGAATGTTTTCTCTGCTCTTGAAGGAACTGTTTAAGATTTTAATTCCGCATCACCCTCATAGTGTGGCCATGGAATATAGCTCTTTAGCCAAGTCAACAACAATATATTTCATTTCTCACCCAAAAGTAGTAGTCAGGCTTAAGAAGGCTAGTAACTGATTATTTCAGGTGCTATAGATTTATGCTTCTGGTATAGTGAGCTCTTAGAAGACCAAAAGACGGATAGCAAACGCATATTACTTTAAAGCCTCAATTATACCCCGCTCAAAAACCTTATGTTCCTGTGTTATTTTGCATATACTTTTTCCATGTAAAGTCGAACTTAATTATTTCAGTCAAGGCTTTTCAAGCTTACTTACTGGTTGTCATCTCTGGGGACGCCCCAGGCTGAGCATGCGGACTTACTCTCCGGCGGGCCGTGCCCAGAGTGACATCCTATACTACTTACGGGCTAAACACGGGGTTAATGAATTATGATTGAATGTAATATGAAAATGCCCGTAGCTACTTCCCTCCTCGATACAAATAAGCTATGAGAATGAAAAAAAATATTTTCTACACGTTTCAGTAAATGTCTTCTGCCTCTGCAACTTAGTTTGCAAATAACTCCAATTTTGCTGAAACCAGTACAGTGAAGTTTCATATTTTACAAATTATGATAGAAACGGTTCTCTAATAGGCAGAAAATTGATGTAGACTGGCACAAATGTTTTCTTCGAGGTATTTAACGGATTGCAATGTGATGTGTTCTGTCTTTAATGATAGAAGATATCAAACAAAATTGCTCATCTGATATAATAATGTTTATTTATGACCAAAATATACGGGTTTATGGTCTCTGTAGAATGAAAACGAGGCTTAAGTTACCAACAGAAAGACATTTAATAATATTTTCTAACTGATTTCCATCTCAGGCTACCGCAAATCCTCTAGATATCGAGACAGATAGTACTGAGCAAACAATATGATGGTTTTGTGTGTGTGAATAAATTCCGATATACAAGAGGCTTACTTAATTAAAATCTTAAAGATTTCCTTCAAGAGCAGAGAACACATTCATTCTGAAGGAACATGGGCCAGACTACGTAGTTTCGGCTAATAAAGCCTCACCAGTGACCCTGACAATATCTGGTGACGAAACCAGAGAAAAGTATAAAAGTTTAAACCTTCAAAGTCGTTTGAAAACTCTTTTGGGATTTGTCAACACTAATACCATGTTCACTTCGTCTTGCAGCCGGCGAATACATATGTAATGTCTCGTCCCCTCAAGATGACTGAGGAAAGTACATACCTCTTTTGGGATTCCAGATAATTTTGAGGAGCAAACATCATCAAGAAAATATCGTCTTCACTGTTTGAGTTTTTTTGAGAACAAGCATGACAAACATCCTGAATTTTATTCATTTCAGGTATTACTATAAGTAATTAGTGAGGAGTAACTCGGTTGGCGAGGCCAATCTTCCCCGAGGTTCTCAAGAACATATACATATACAACAATTGTAAGACGCAAAAAAGAACATAGATACAATAACATGATACTGTGAATGGGTAATAATCATAGAATTATGCTAGATTCGATAGTCAGCTGAATGTGTAATGTGACTATGAAAACTGAGCAATATAAAGGGCAATGATTGAAATTTTGAAATGGCGGTGGGGGCAACAGTAATGAAATAATCATTTCAGCATGTTTGTTCACCTTTCATTCAGTTTAAGCAGTTGTTTGTGAAAGATTCAATCATTATGGTATTCATTTTTTATTCTCAGAGGAATGCTGTTCCAAACAAGAGTGCCAGAATATGAAAAACTGCATTTGAATAAGTTGATATTAGGTTTAGGAATAAGGAAGTTTCTGTTATAGTGATCAAACATGGTATTCCGCTAGTTCTCGAAGGAGCTGTTGGAACTTTATAACCTTTCTGAGAGGCAACACTCAAAAAACAGAGCCGCGACATAAGAAAAACAACAAAATAGCATGTGTGCCCAGCAAATCTCAGATCAGCCTGGACATCCGCCTACTCTGATCGGAGTCTTTGTAGTTGGCTTAACGCCAAGTTAAGGGGTAGCCAAGGGCCTAAGATAGCTCTAGGCCGACGGCGAAGACTCTGATCAGACTGGGCGGATGCCCAAAATGATCTTAGTTTTCGCTGGGCGCACATGCCACTTTCTTGGTTTTGTTATGTGGCGGCGCAAATATTATCCTGACTTTTTTCTGATTTCAGGCGTTGTTAGAAGTGGTACATGATCTTTTCGAGGAGCAGACATCACTAGAAAATATTATCCTGAAAATTATGCAACGAGCTCAAACCTTGCTAAAATGTGAAAGATGTTCAGTCTTGTTGAGGGACATGAACTCTGAGGTAAGGCAATGTCACAGATTACACTATTTTATTCGGCGGTCATAAAGCAGTATCTCTAGAATGACCCCAATCATCTAAATCAGTCGTATGAAATTTGGTCTGTTATGAGATAGGGTTTCCTTCAAAAACAATCGAAAAACCTACATCCGTCTTATGAGACGGATCTAGATTTTTGTGATTCTTTTAAGACGGATGTAAATTTTGGGGGATTGTTTTGGAAGTAAGTTTGAATTAGATTTTTGTGATTGTTTTGGAAGGGGGGAAACGTGTATACGGGACTATTTTGAGCTTGACGTACTTGCTAATCAGTCTATTATATTCTTTCCCATTTGTTCATAAAACAAAAAAACTTGAGTGGGTATGGGAGAGTCGTGTAACTTCGGACAGGCGGGTAAATTCGGACATACCATTGTAAACACTGAAAATCCAGATGAGACTGAGACGGCTCATAATCATCAGGATTATCACTGTTTGGCCAGTTATTTTTTGTTTTAGTTCCAGACAGATGACATATAAAGGAATCAATGTCACTGTCCGAATTTACCCGCTGTCCGGTTAGCCGGCTCTCCCCTACACTTTCGTGAGAAGCAACTCTTCGCCTTCTATTTTCCGTCTGTTCTAGGCGAAAGCCAGCTCTTAATAACAAATATGAGCCGCGACACGAGAAAACCAACAATGTGGTTGTGCGCCCTGCGCAGACTCAGATCAGCCTGGGCATCCGCCCAGTCTGATCAGAGTCTTCGCTGTCCGCATGGAGGTAGCTTAGACCCTTAGCTACCCTTTGGGTACTTAACGAAAAGTCTGATCAATTTGGGCGGATGCCCAGGCTGCTCTGAATCTGCACTGGGCGCACAACCACATTGTTGGTTTTGTCGTGTCGCGGCTCATATTATTGTTTATTGGCGCCATAACCCTGTTACGCAACAGTGGAGTGAAAGTGATGTTTCATCAAAGGTAATACCTCATGGTCCTGTTATGTCATTAAATATGTGAAATACGATATATTCTTTTATGAAATAGCAGTTTCACTGGACTTTTGCAAAAGTTTGGCACCCAAAAGGACCAGAAAATTTCCCTGAAATGGACAGATAGCAAGGGAATTAATCTTTAAGGATCAAAGTGCTGAAGACGTGCAGTACCTCGATTCCAATAAGTAAACAACCAGTTACCATTAATCACCGATATAATCGACAGCAGTATCAGCTCGAGCGAAAGTCATAAACAATAGTACCATTTACCATTGGTCGACAGTACATGTAGGCTAATTGGTATTACCACCGTGATTTTGAAAGCTATAACAGTGCATGTTAAAACTGAATGCAATGCAAACGATGCTGAAGTTTTGATAGTATATGTATATGTCGAGCAGAGCATTGTTCTACTTGCGATGTCGGAGCCACCGCTAAACTGCCATGACATCATTTTCGGTTAGCACACATGCGTCTCGATGCCATAACTTGTAACCGTCTTTCCTGAATATTTTCATGTATAATTTTGCTATTATATTTTTTTTCTTCTTTTTATTTCCAGAGAACATTTAACAAGGTATTTGATCTCGCAACTCCACCCAGAAACGGGCATTCAGCCGTCCGGTAAGTCAAAATTCAGGCCATGCAGGTTGCATTATTCATCTGTTTTATCAAATTGAATTAGTTCTTTGAATTCTTGTATTCAGTTATTTCGGTTTTATTTTATTACGTAGTTCGTATTATTTGTAATTTATCCGACAAACTGGTCACAAATATGTTTTCAAAACTCGTTTTTAAGTTTCCTCTGGTAGATTTCTTCAATGTATCCTTTTCAGTAGATTTCTTCTATGTTCATTCATAATCTGATTTTATTCATGACTGAAGTGTACACATGTAGCCCATGTTTGAAAAGCCTTGAGCAGCTACTCACGAAGAGTTGCTATCGTAGCGGTTATGTTTCATTTTCTTCTAAAACTGTATTATACGTTATAGGGTATATATACATGTATCAAACACTTGAACTGCTTTGCGATACAAGCCGGCTTTTATAGCAACGTGGTAACGTGTTCGTCTTGAGATCAAGATGACCCCGGTTTGATCCTCGGCCGTGACTTCCAGGCTTATGAACAGTCCAGAAAAAGAGTGGCATCCAACGTAAATAACCCATATAAGCATTAAAATAACCTAAAACCTCACTTCCAGTAATAATTGTACTCTTCGCAATTCGAGAAGGAGGTGAAACTGTCATATGCCGGTATTACATTATACTGCCTTGTGGTACAATAACAATTTTAAATAGTTCCTTCAAGAGCAGAGCAGACATTCAAAAGAAGGAACATGGGTCATACTTCGAAGTGTCGGCTATTCAAGCCCCATCAGTGACTGTGATAATATCTGGTTACGAAAGCCATAGAAAAGCATACTGTAATTTCTTTATATTAATAAGGCAGTCAATTCAAAGACTGATTAATATCAAAAGGATCCAAATGGTTAAAAAGCGATGATTTAGAATAAAAGTCTAAACCAATCAAGAATTTCTGATTTCTCAGAATATATCCTCTGACCTAGAAGGACAAAAATAAAATATAATCTGCGCGATGGAGATGTCTTAAGGCAAGCCTATTTTAATGCGCGTGTAGAAGAGTGTTTGCCTTTTGATCAAGTATCAAATAAAGATATATGTATCTTTATCAAAACAAAGTGTAAGTTCTTTATATTTGACTGTCATTGTCTTCTTTTCATCTGAAGCATGTTTTTCTCCTTGTTTAGCAATTTTACTCTATGCATCGGTAGATTAGTTGTATGTGCTATACTACACAATACAAAAGGACAGTATCTGCCGAAATAAACATCGTCTCTATATGTGTGTTCGTGCATGCAAACATATAGGGTGAAGTTAGCTAAATTCGGACAGCAGGTAAATTCGGACAGTGACATTCTTTCCTTTTATATATCAGTTGTTTGAAATTAAAACAAACATTACTGGACAAATAGTGAAAATCCTGATGAAATGGCTTATCATGAGCCGTCTTTTCTGGATTTTTTTCTGCTTGCACTGGTATGTCCGAATTTACCTGCTGTCCGAATTTACTCGACTTGACCCTACATTTTTTCCATTTTTCTTGTTTTTAACGCAGTCTGCAGACAAAATATGTATTACCGTGATTGTCAATCATATGATTTATTTTAGTGAAATACTCTTCGCTTTTGCTCTGGGGATATACTATGGAATAGAAATAAAAAGATAGTGTCATAAGTATTTTATTCATGTAAATTTACAAGAACAGTCTTGATAACAATCAACAGTAATTAGACTTTGAACAAAAGCTTCACAGTTTCGTATTTTTGGCAGTGGACAAAAATGCTAATATTTGGGGGTAGGCTTGTATCTTGGGCTACAAATTCTTTTTGCCTCCTTATATGCAGGATTTTTCCCTCCCTTTGTGTTAGTATGTGTCAGCAAAGTAAGAAGTGAATTTATTTCCAACCTCGAAAACCATCCAATCGCTGTGCGGCATCGATGCGAAACTATGGCTGTATACAGAAATCTCGAAATCTAAATGCCAAAATGATACTGCTCATTCTCAAGGAAGAATAGCATAATATCTAAACGGCTGGCAAGTATTCAACTGCAGCTGACAGTGATCATCTGTAAGCCCTCTAGGTAAATCTGTAAGCCTTAGGTGTCAACAATTGCCATGCTCTTGAGTAGAGCATGAATAAATATGCCGATTTTAAGAAATTTTCTGGCCCCCAAAAACGGGTGGGGTGTCATTTTCTCTGCAGCAATATTCATATGTGGACCTTGTAGGGGTTATAAATGGCTATAAAGTGTATTAAGCCATAAGTACAGCACATTCAAAGAGAAAAAAAGAATGATTATTCATTCAGTCAGGCTGGAATGTCTCTTTGTTTAGCTGACCCCATGTGGGGTCACCGAGCGATAAAAAAACTGTGGAGTGCAACATGAACGGATTACTCTTTACTCAGGGTGTACTCTATATGATCAGCAGTTTCTGTCTAAATATAGATGCGTACTGATGTACTGTTCCTATACGTGGACCAGGTTTGTCTTTTTCTTCGCATTGTTATTTACATTCTTCCCTTCTTCTTCTTCCTTTGTCGTGGATGGAATCTGCTTTGTGACTGTGACCTTTCTTGGGTGTGTTCTTTAACATTTTTTCAAACAAACAGATTTGTTAAGTTATGTTCTTTAGCGAAGCAGTAACATGGTGTAGAATGGGTATTTGCAGCGTCTTTGACATTAAATGTATGTGTTATAGACGCTTAACTGACGAAAAGCCATGTGAAATGTGAAACACATTCAGAGCTTTCTGTTCGGTTGTTAGTTGATTCACTCTTATATTTTCTTTTTTCGAAAACTATGGACAAAAAAGAAAAAGAAGAAATTTTAATAAAAGAAAAGGAAAAGAAAGTTGACAAAAAGATAATAAACAATGTGTCATCTTTAGAAGCAAGAAATGAAAGACGCTGTTCGACCTGTAAATCGGGTGACAATTTCGACGAATCGTCGATACCCGAGCGTGTTTGAGTTTTTTACACCAGATTTAGTTATATGAACTTGCACCACGTCATTGCTCTATTGAAATATGTGTTGTAATTTTGTAATTTTTAGACGTCGTCAGCAGTTCTCTCAGACCAAACTCGAGGGTTGTTTACGTAACAGATCTCACAGCGCTCCTTGTTGTTACTTACAAAGGTAACAGTTTATCAATCATAAAATACGTTCACAGACACAGACACACATACACTCATATGCATCCATAAACACACATATCGAAAGCACTGTCACAGTGTTAGGGAAAGTAATGTCCGCAACTTTTTGTCAGTGTTCAGCTTTGTCTGCATGTTTCTAATTCATCTCGCTTGTCGTCTGCACGTACAAATCAAAATGTATGTAGACTTTTAATCTGGTGATACTTTGTGTCTGCATTTAGGCAAAACATACATGTCGGCTGACGTCTTTTAAAATTGCATTTTGTTCTCAGTATTTTGAATAATAAGTATCCTCAATTAAAATAAAGTGCGGAAATTGTGATTTACACAGAAAGAAGACACACAGAGAGATCTTGTTCACAACTTCACACGGTTCCTTCAGGACCAGTTTGATCTAATGATATAATAATAATATAATAATAATAAAGCCTTTATTTCAAGAGGATGACATACTTAGCAAAACATACTAATCTCACATATGGTCCTCATAAAGCATAAATACAAATTAAACAGCGCTGTTTGCTCAGACATGTCTGTCCTTATATTTAGACATTTTATGGCAAAATACCGTATACCACTGTCCAGAATTGTAAAGAATATTCCCACGTTTTTCGATCCGAAAAAAAGCCTTATATTCCTGATCATTGCCCGTCTTTTTACTTTATATTCAATTGCATAAGAGAAGGGAGAAAATGATCATTTATGTGTATGATATCGTGGATAAGAAACATGACATTATGTCACGTTTGTAATAATCAGATATAAGGAGAAATTAACTTATGAATTTCTGTTTTCATACTCTTTAAGGGTCATAACGAAAACGTATTCTCAAAATTGATGGTCCGCAGAAAAGTATCACGCAGTTAACAATGAAAAGCCCGCTAGAAAATTGTCTTTATATCTGAAAACATATGCTTGTTTCTGTAAGACAAAGCTGACGAGGCATTCGTTTTAGAAACGATCAAAAAGCATACCTTCTTATCAAAAGACCTAAAATATGTTTTGCTCTTCTTTCAAATGACGACGACGTACTTGTATCTGGTATCCCTGTCTCTTTTACTACTTTTAGATTCCTTCTTGCATGTAGTTACCCTTGCACAAACAGCATGAACACAACTTTTAATTCATACTATATCTGTTACAAATTCGTTGTCTATCCTAGCGTATAAACGAAATGGTATGCGCCAACTTGAAGAATATTGGAATCATTATATGAATAATATAAATTGTGTGCAGTGAATAATTTGGTTCACATATTACGCAGTTTTAATTTCCAAATTTGTATGATGCTGAATGCAGCACATTAAAGCGTGTTTAACTTTGCACTATTAAGTTTATTTGATAGATCTTTGGAATCTGTTGATCCTGGTAGATATATGTCTTCAAAAAGCATTTTCGTAGGTCAACGAATGATTTCATATGGTTTGTAAATAGCCTAGACTATTACAAAGCTATTGTTTTAATGTGCCGAATTTCCTTTGTTCGGCTTCATACACCGATGAACGACACTCAGCGTTAATGGTGAGGTGTAGCTGGTGGTCATCGCTAAATTTCTTCAAGAAGCACTTCGCGTCTCATGGAATTTAGTTCCACCAACTTGATTTATCACACTATGAACGTTCAAAAACCATGTTTCAATTTTCACTGAACTGATGCCTCATAAGGGCAGAAAGTGTTGTCCTAAAACACTGTGAATTGTTTACAGAAAGAAATGCTTAATTTCGCTGTATCATTTTATCACTAACGACTTTGAAATCAGCTGATATTAGAGCAATGGCCATGGGTAGATATATGCTAATATAAAAGTTATTTTTCTGAAGTATTATCAGTGCTCCCGATAAGAAGAGTAACAAGGATAATGTAGGGATAATTTTCAGTTTTCTTCATAAAATCATGTTGTAACCCCTCATTAGAACCGTTTTTCAGAGACGGTTCTAATAAGGGTCACAGCATATTTCTCTGTTGAGAAATTAGAATAATTATCTCGGAATTATCCTCAAGACCCAACCTTATCTGTAGCTCTGAAGTATATACATGAGCCGCAACACGAGAAAACCAACAATGTGGTTGTGCGCCCAGCGCAGACTCAGATCAGCCTGGGCATCCTGCCCAGTCTGATCAGAGTCTTCGCTTTCCACATGAAGGTAGCTTAAACCCTTAGCTACCTTTTAAGCGCTTAGGGAAGACTCTGATCAGACTGGGCGGGTGCCCAGGCTGATCTTAGTCTGCCTTGGGCGCACAACCACATTGTTGGTTTTCTCGTGTCGCGGCTCAGTCATATATTAATGTTTGACAGCAAAGATCCCTTGGCAGATCTCCAGTATGGTAACAAGATAGCAGAGCTGGTACTGCTGACAGAAGATACAATAAACATTGCAGATGCTTATTCTGATCCTAGGTTTGACAGAGAGGTAGGTGAACTTTTTTTATATAAAAGATAACAAGAAACGTTCATCAACTAAAGTTAAGGTAAACAGATACACCTCCATGTTTTTCTATCATTTCTAAAGCAGGTTAAACTAATTTTGTGGCTCTCTCTTTCCTCCTCTGGACAAGAACCTTCCCAAATGCATTTTGGTTCTGATCTGAAGAAAGAATAGAAATTTTAGTTATACATGTATACATGTTTCCATCTTGAGCAAGCCGGGAGACTGGGAGCTCTTAAACCTGCACGTGCGAGCGATGGAGTCCTGAATGGGTCTGCGCAACCGCGCAGTCTTATTTATGGCTGTATTGTCCGCACTTTAAACTATTCGTGGTTTTCCAAGTGATGTACGGCGGAGATTATGGCTTGTCTGGCTGGTTGTGCAGACTGATCATGATCTTTGTTTGCCGCGTGGTTGTTAAGCAGGTTAAGCCTTGCCCTTGCTGTTCTGTTGTGTGTTAACCAAGCAGGCACGCAACGTTGCTTTGACGATGAATCAACGTTGATTCACATTGAATCAACGTTGATTCATCGTCATTACATTGGATCAACGTTGAATCGTTGTTGATCACACATTGTATATTCAATAGGAAATGTTAAACCCCTGTTGAAATGTATTTAACGCAAAATGTTTATTTCTTCCCTTACGATATTTTTAAATTAAATTAAATTTTTAATAATTTATCTTAAATATCCAATAACTAGGGCAAACAGTGTAGACCCTGATCAGACGCCCCATTTATGGCGTTTGGTATGGGTCTACACTGTTGGCAAATATCCCCTTACATGAATGGGTTGAGCATGCAGTACTGGTTACTGTTTCTAACCTAGATATTCGGACAATTAAAATGGATGATGGTTGGATGACGATTTTACGTCCTTTTCAACAGTATTTCAGTCAAATCAGGACGGTGGGAGGATGATAATGAAAGGTTGTTTGGAATGGAACCCGGTTTACGGTAGAAAAGATTCTGGCCTCAAGCGGGTTTCGAAACCGGGTCCACTAGATCAGCATGCCGGCGCTAAAACCACTGAGCTACCAGCGCGCATATTCGGACAATGAAGCTTCAGCAATGGACGATGAAGGCCGATCAAAGTGGAGTCTGCTCTAAACGGAAACAATTTGCTCTTGGGGGAGCTAATTCTTTCCTTTCAGATTAGACCCCCGACAAGAATGGAGGCGAAAATGAAAATATAAAATTGCTTCCTTTGAAAGGAGTCTAGGGTGGCTTGGTGGTGCGATGGTGCTGGATATAACTTCCAGTGCCAGGGCGCCTTACTGAGTTGGATAATAGTAGGGTAAGGGCCTACTGTGCTTGAAGCAGGTGCGGGTGGGGGTTGTTTTGGACATTTTCTCTCTCCAAGTCTATCATTTCTCTCTCCTTCCTTCCTCTCTTTCGGAGACTGCCCGATGTAGACTGGAATACAGTCTCAAAGGGCCGTTAAACTGAAAACAACCAACTAACCATGAAAGGGGTCCATTCACCTAAAAACTCATTCAATGACAATATTTGCAACATTCTGTATAAGTCAAGAGAAGGACAATGACTGTTGATTTTAACGCTCTCTGGCAATATTTCCTATGCTCCGTCCTCTGATGTGGCAAGTAGTCCAAATCTGAAAACGATAAATCAGTAAAAGAGTTTTTGGAGGTGTCCGGAAAATTAGAATAGAAGCAGTTACTGAAGTTATTGTCTTCAGCTGTTTTCTTTCAAGAGGTGCATCAATCAGATTAAAACAATTTGAGCCGCGACACGAGAAAACCAACAATGTGGTCGTGCGCCCAGCGCTGACTCAGATCAGCCTGGGCATTTGCCTGGTCTGATCAGACTCTTCGATAAGCGCTTAAAGGGTAGCCAAGGAACTAAGCTACCTTCATGCGGACAGCGAAGACTCTGATCAGACTGGGCGGATGCCCAGGCTGATCTGAGTCTGCGCTGGACGCACGACCACATTGTTGGTTTTCTCGCGTCGCGGCTCATTTATACTATTGACAATTTTCTCTTTCAGACAGATAACATAAGTGGATTTCACACAAAATCAATCCTCTGTAAGCCGATTAGGAACAGATCTGCTCAGACTATTGGTAAGAGTAACAAGATGCATGTCATACGATATCTGGTGTACTCGAACTCCGCATGCCCAGACAAAGTCTGTACTGGACACGTTCGGCATAATTACTCGAGTAAACCCGAGCAATACCCAGGGGCCATATTCATAAAGCCACTTAAGTCGTTGCTATGCGGTTGCTAAGGCTAAATATCTATAAAGGAGATTCCCTACAACTATGAAATTTGCTCTGGAGGAACAGTCTTTGTAAGACTGTTCCTCCAGACCAAATTTCATAGTTGTAGGGAATCTCCAACATAGAAATTTACCCTAAGCAACAGCATAGCAACGACTTAAGTTGCTTTATGAATACGGCCCCAGATGTTCCTCGGGATACTCAAAGAATAATGCCGAGCATACTGATGCGCGGTTTGCCCAAACAGTAAATTTACAGCTAATGTAGAAACTTAATCATCTTGGCTTGCTCGTTTTGCCTATGCCATAACCCATTTATGCACAATTGACTATTCTAATAGTATCAAATGGATGAGTCCATTTGTCAATTAAAGGACGTTTGGTTTAGTTAAGGAGAAAACCCTTGCAGCGTCTGATCTGAGACTACACTGCCTCACTATGTTCTTTTAATTCTAATGGCATTTAATTAATGGCATTTATGACTTTTAATACAGTTTAAATTGGTGACCTCACTTAGTGGGCGCTGGTCAAAAATATTGATTGGTCACGTGCGATAAACGTGAAAACCACAGCAGACAATCATAATAATATTTCTCAGCACTGCTATTAGTCTGGTGCCCACGTTGTTAAATGACGATCGATGTCTTTGCGCTGCAATTATTATCCAACAATCACCAATTTGACATGCAATTTTATCTTTTTGTGTAGCTATTCGACATTTTAATATGCTGCACGTTTCCGCTACAAATTGATATTTTTTAAGAACTGCAAATTACTCTATACAAGCGTTAAATGCCAAACCTGGCCCCGAGGTTATAAAACCTTTTTCATGCTCAACTCAGCTGAGCATGAAATTTTCTCTGCTGATAAATATGAAAATGCCAACTAATGTTGGCATTTTCAAATTCATGTGCAGAGAAAATATCATGCTCAGCTAAACTGAACAGGAAAACAACTGTATTTATCAGTAATTTGCTATTTATTGGCAGGTAAAATTCCATGCTCAGCTGAGTTGAGCACGAAAAAAGTTTTATAACCTCGGGGCCAGATTACCGATATTAAATCATGATCAGCTTTGTCATGGAATGAGCTGTGCCACGAGAAAACCAACAAAGTGGCGTGTGCACTCAGTAAGACTCAGCTCAGCCTAGGCAAACACCCAGTCTGAAAGGAGTCTTGGCTGTGCGCTGAAAGCTGACTAAGGGACCGACCATTTGATATTCTGGGGCTGGGGGGCTGGTACTCTTGATGGAAACATGGCATTTTATTTCACTGGCCTCTGGAAACAATTTCTTTTTTTTTCACCTTGAGGGAGCTAATTTTTTTTTTTTTACAAACTAATTCAAACAGGTTTTTTTTTAATTTTATAGGCTGAACTACATGTATCAGACCCTTGTTTACTTGACCTTAACATCCTTTTATTTTACACACGTCAGTAATTTTTACACCTTTTTTCTCACAAAAAGAACATGGTGCTGTCCGTAACCAGACTAAGGGCATGGCTTAGCTTGCTTTTGCAAACCAGTGCCTGGAGCATGTTACTCTCTTCATCTAAGGTACAGATATAAACATCCCTGTATGAACTTGGAAAAAAAACTAGGCCTTAAATTAGGGATATTTTGGCCAAAAATTAGGGCTATTTCCGCAAAGTTTTAGGGCTAACATTAGGAATTTAAGTTTGTTTTTTTTCTAGCCCAATCATATGCCCAAACATGCTTTATTCGCACTTTTAGAAAGTTTGATAAATACTTACTGATAGAGTCACATTATACATGAATGCCAGTTAATAAAATGGCTAACAGTTCTGTGCTAAGAAGTTAACAAAGGGGGGTCTGGGGGCAACGGTCCCCAGAAGCCAAAGCAATTTCCCAATTTTAATTGCAATTTTAAGACTGGATACAATAGAGAAAAAAAAAGTAAAAAGTATGCAAAGACCAGGACAAAATCCAAATCCAGCCCTCAAACCATAGTTGGAAACAACTAAGATTACAAATAATCAAGATACAGAGAACATATGGCCAACCGAGTGAGCAGCTTGTTCCCGAAAGGTGGCCACTCAGCAACCCAAACCGAACCAAAAATAATAAGCACATACATAAGGTAAAACATCACAGAAACTCTGACACCAAAAACAGGCAACAGAGAACCACAACAGAACTACCGCCTTGGAACGGTCAGTAATGAATTACTGGGGGGCTTAAATCGATTTTGCAGGCCCAACCTCACCCTCAGTTTCTGAAGTGGTACAAAACATTTAGTTAGTTGTTCGGTTCGCATGATAACCCTCTAACTCGTCAATGAATCATCACGGTAAACACATAAATCAAATTTCAACACCACGAAGAAGCAAAGACGAGGACTCAACAGATACAACGGGCCGTCTGACAGGTGGAGATCCCTGGCCTGCCAAACAACCCCACTGGAAATCTGAAGCAAAAGAAGGTCACCAGTTGAGCCCCGGTGGACCAAGCAACAGACCAAAAGGCTCCGGTCCCAACCAACTAAAATATATAGCTATCATAGAGGGCCATCATAGAGTCTGACGCCCGATCCCCCGGTGTGGTATTAAAGAGTGCAGCAAAGTTTCCAACCGTGATTGGGTTAATCACTAAGCATGCAGACTGTCGCATAACATTTAAATTATAGCCAATACGTTTGTGACGTATTATTATTTTTCGGAATTGATCAGAAAAATCAGTCCTACCCATAATCTTTTTGAATTTATATACTAAGTCACCATAAAATTCTGGTTCCGATAGGCCTTGGTGTAAAAGAAATTTTAATCCGACATCAAATTTTGAAACCAATTCATGGTGTCTGCGATAGAATTTAGAAAAAGCCTTTCTAAGCTTATGATTCCGATAGCCCTGTTGAAGAAGTTTAGCAGTTAAACATTTATTACGAGCATTAAAGTCCTCTACATGACTACACACTCTAGCAAAACTAGGGATGATAACAAATAAGTTTTTTTTATGAAGTTTGCCTTTTAGAGTGTTTTTTTTTGCCATAATGGTTTTGTCTCCCATAAGCTAGTGACTGTTTTGCAATTCAGTTTTAGTGGAAACATTAACTTAGTAATGCGGCAGATCAATAATACATGTATGTGAATGTTTGTATAGGATGTTTTCATGAATGTATGCACATGCGGCCCCGCTGGTGTAAAACAATTGTAGAGTATAATAAAATATTACTATAAATATGGGGGGTCTTGTGGGCTGCGCCCCCCAAGAAGCCATATACATTCTAAAAACTCAGTTCAAATGGAATTATCTGCAGACAATTTTCTTTTTGAAATTTGGGTGGAGCCAGGTCATTCGTTTCACTTACTTTGGAGAACATATTATTTTTTAAATCCCCTTATGAGTCAGTTTATTTTTTTCTTGCATTTCCAAAGACGGAATTTATTTGAAAATATACCAGCCGCCACCCCCCCCTCCCCCGCCCCGCCAGAATATCAAATGGTCGGTCCCTAAAGGTCTAAGCTAGCTCAGTGCGGACAGCGAGGACCCTGATCAGACTGGGCGGATGCTCAAGCTAATCTAACTGTTCACTTGGATCACATGCCACTTTGTTGGTTTTCTCGTCCCGCTGCTCATCAAGTTCTTTTAGTCAAGATACTGTCGGATTAATGCATGGTATTCGCGACATGTGTTTGACTTGGCATTTCAGATATTGTATGTAGTAATCTAAAATTTCTGTATCTTTATTACCACTGGAAATCAATCGTTAATACTTTTTAAGGCGTTATGACTTAAAGCCGGTGATGAGGGGGAATGGGGTGCGGTGGAGGTAGAGAGAGGAAAAGGGGGTGCGTATGCAGCCTTGTAAACGACACTGCTGCCATACGAAAAATGTCAGTAAAATTGTGACTGAGAGTTTCGTTCTCGTGTGTATTCTTTGTTTCCTTCTATTTCTATTTACAATATGAGCCGCGACGCGAGAAAACCAACAATGTGGTGGTGCGCCCAGCGCAGACTCAGATCAGCCTGGGCATCCGCCCAGTCTGATCAGAGTCTTCGCTGTCCGCATGAAGGTAGCTTAGACTCTTAGCTACCCTTTAAGCGCTTAGGAAAGACTCTGCGCACACACGGCGGATGCCCAAGCTGATCTGAGTCTGTGCAGGGCGCTTATTGTTGGTTTTCTCGTGTCGCGGCTCATATACTTCTGTTTGGCCAATTTCATTTGGTGTTACATGTAAGTGCCATAAGGCGGCTGTAACAATATCGTCTGTGCTTCATCAAAGCACAGTTTGTTTTGTTTTTTCTTTGGGATCAGTGAGCCCGTCCTGGCTCCGAGGTTATAAAACATTTTTCATGCTCAACTCAGCTGAGCATGAAATTCTACCTGCTTACAAATAGCAAATTACTGATAAATACAGTTATTTTCATGCTCAGTTTAGCTGAGTGTGAAATTTTCTCTGCTTGTGAATATGAAAATGCCAACATTAGTTGGCATTTTCATATTTATCAGCAAAGAAAATTTCATGCTCTGCTGAGTTGAGCACGAAAAAAGTTTTATAACCTCGGGGCCTGGTAACTTTGAATATAGAGTACCGCTTAATAAGTTTGCGTTAGGGGACGTATTGAGCATCGCAAACGACTGTTTTTTATCATAGGAAGAATCTGACAAAATCGAGACTCAAATATTCGTTCAGCTATGTGTTCTTTGTTTCCAGTGGCAAACGTAATAGAGTTTCATTAAATCGTAGCTTAAGGTTGTTAACGGTAGTGTCACTCATCCAAACTATCCCTGTATGTTTTTATGATATTCTGTACAACCAAACATGCACAGTGAGAAACAGTAAGCTAATGCTGTTTTCTACATTTTTCCTTCTGTTTTTGTGTTCTGTTTCATACATATTTTAGTATGCCGTAAAAAGTTTCAAATTTGCTATATTTAAAAACATCGTTGAATAACTTGGCCGTTATCATTTTACGTTTGTTGCCATGCATTCGCATTCACTGAAAAAAACAAGCGCAAAACATAAAAAAGTTAGTCTTGCATTACTCTACGTATATGTATATACCTGCAGAAATTAGGTTCAGAATTATTATTACATGTTTGAAAGGCATAATATCATAATATATAAAAGAGCTGCGACACGAGAAAACAATGTAGTTGTGCGCTTAGCGCAGACTCAGATCAGCCTGGGCATCCGCCCAGTCTGATCAAAGTCTTCGCTGTCCGCACTGTTGTAGCATAGACCCTTAGCTAATGTTTAAGCGCTTAGCAAAGAGCCTCGTGAGACTGGGTGGATGCCCAGACTGATCTGAGTCTGCAGTGGGCGCACAACCACTTTGATGTTTTGTCGTGTCGCGGCTCATATTTACTTTACCTACTTCACCTGTACTATTGTCAGTAATCGTTGATTGGTTTGTTTCAGGTGTTGCTCAGATTGTGAATCGTGCTGATGGTTTAGCATTCGATGAATATGATGATCAACTGTTTGAGGTAAACGATATTAAAATTATCCTAAATATCCCAAAAGTTTAATACCGATGGTATTACTATCGGAAATAAAATCAGCCATCTTCAGGACTATTTATTAAAGCTCGCAATCTTAGATAAACGGTTTTTATGCCCCCAACTTCGGAGAAGTTGAGGGAGCATATTGGTTTGGGCCTGTCCGACCGTCCGTCCGTCTGTCCGTCTGTCCGTCCGTAACGCTTTTAAGCAGCTTGGAAACTCAAGAACCCCTAATGCTAGGATCTTGAAATTTTATATGTGGCATCTACATGAAAAATAAGCAGACACGTATTTTTTCTTTTTTCCACTGGTCATGTATTTCTAGAGTCATGCCCCTTTTTCGACTTAGTGCATTGTAAGCCTATGGAACCTTGTTAGCAAAATAGCTCAAGAACCCCTGATGCTAGGATCATGATATTTTGCAGGAAGGCATTGCCTATGAAGTAGATGAACTGATTAACTTTTGATTAACTTTAATATCGTGAATTTTTGACCGAGTTAAGCCCCTTTTTCAACTTAGCGCATTGTAAGCCTATGGAACCTTGTTAGCAAAATATCTCGAGAACTACTGATGCTAGGATCATGATATTTTGCAGGAAGACATTGCCTATGAAGTAAATGAACTGATTAACTTTTGAAAAAATATCGTGAATTTTTGACCGAGTTATGCCCCCTTTTCAACTTAGCGCATTGTAAGCCTATGGAACCTTGTTAGCAAAATATCTCAAGAACCCCTGATGCTAGGATCATGATATTTTGCAGGAAGACATTGCCCAAGGTGTAGATGACCTGATTAACTTTTGATGTACATTAAAAATAAGCGAGCTTGTGAACAAAACATCCAAAGAACTGCTCAAGCTTTGTTCCTTGTATTTGGCATACAGTTACAGACTAAGATGTAGATGAACCGGTTAATACCCCTTTCTGACTTATAAATTAAGGGATGAACCCTCTTTAGAGGCAAGCATAAGGTTGGGGGCATAGTGTTTCATAAACACATTTTCTAGTTTTTTAAAAAGTTTCTTTTTATTTGATCTTGTCGATATATAGTAATTATGATATTGCATCTACTGTTTGTTCTACTTGTGGCTACTTCTAAACTTATTACCGATGTGATGATCATAGCCGAAATGTAGGCGGGTTATCAGTTTTACCGGACCTTCAGTTTCACTACCTAGTCCATCAGACACATAGACATGGCGAATGTATTTCAATAGACATCTGCACAGGGTCCCATGTCTGTATAGGTTAATATTTCGGATTTCTTAATGTTTCGATGGTTTACGAGATCACTCTTATTTTTATTTTTTTTTTTTTTTTTTTTTGGAGACTTCCACTTCAATGCCTTTATGCATTCTGTCTGTTGAAGAGTCACATATCATGCTGTTACATCTTTCGTGTATCATGTCTTCCTGTTAACTGTAGTATTCACGATCGCATCAACAAGGTCCTGGCTTAATGTTATCCAACCTATAATAATAATTTTGTTATTAGGAGCCACGTCTGTGTGTTGCAAGTTTGGTACTTAGGCCAATTTTAATTATTTCTGTTCCAGGCTTTCACATTATTCTGTGGTCTCGGAATCAACAACGCACAACTATATGAAGAAGTTTCTCTAGCTGCTGCTAAGCAAGCCGTAGCACTAGAGGTATGTATAAGGTTCAAACGCTTGAAGTAGTGGAAAGGGACACTGATCAGGAACTGATACGAACTAATTCTACATTAATTAGCCGCGAAACGACAAAACCAACAAAGTGACACATGCGCCCTGAGAAGCCTCTAATCAGCCTGGGCAGTCGGTCGTATGATCTGAGTCTTCGGGATGCGCTTAAAGGGTAGCTTAGGGTCTAAGCTAGCTCCATGCGAACAGCAAAGACTCTGATCAGACTGTGTGGAAGCCCAGGCTGATCTGAGTCTTCGCTGGACGCACATACCACTTTTGTCGTGTCTTTTTCGTGCCGCGGCTCAAATGTCCAGAATAAGATGTAGTCAAGTGCTGTACGCCCTCGACCATTAGTTTCGACTTTCAGAGTATTGTAGTCGTTCAGAGTATAAATGTATCTGTACCAAATTTCGTGCGACAGATGCGCATATCTGTATTTAACTTCTTCGCTGTCGCTAATCCTAAATGCTTGAGAGAAAAAAAAACAGGTGATAGGAAGGCTTTGGCAGGCAACGAGCTTCCCTCTCGGAGTCACACAGCGGATAAGAGACGTCTACGTATTAACTCGCGGGTGCAGACGTCTCCACCGAGCCCCTCAACCCCAACAGCCCGAGAAAGACGACAGACAAGGGCATCAGGAAGATCTCAGGTGCATCAGGAACTTGCAACATGCAAAAGTCATCTACAAGAATGGAAACAAATCACATTAAGATTTCTGTCGCTATTACAAGTTAGAACTGTGTTTTTTCTTATTTTTACTACCTCGTTTACTGAGACCTACTGAACTCTAATAACATTTTTTCCTAAGCAGACAGAAGCATTTTGTGTTTAGCTTCCGTTGACTTAGCACTTCGGACGTCCTTGGACAATTTTGGTGTTGTGGATGGGATAAGAAATTTGTATCAGTCCCTAGTATATTTATATGTGCTTTTTATTACCCGGTAGCGTTGTAAAATAAAGTTTCGCATTTGTCCGAAGTTTGTATGATAAGCCTTAATGTTAAAAAGTTATTTAACATACAGCTGCACGATAATAATCTATTGCAAAACGAACCCAGTTTTGAAAAATAGACCTTGAGAAACTGAAGGGAGTCGGTAACAACCTAGGTATATAGTGGGATTCAGCATTTCTTCCTTTGGCTGAAGTTCTGAACGCATCCCATATCAGTAAAAGTGTCACTGTTTTTAATGATATTTTTTGTGTTACAGACGTTGTCCTACCATGCTGCTGTAGAGGCTGAAGAGGTCGCTAGAATACAGGTATAATATATACCAGTATATCAAAAATAATAAAAATAAGGGAAAAAATGATTTACGTCTCTTTTTAAAATGGACTTTAGGCCAACTGCTTTCAGTAAATACGCAAATCGGCCTACGCGTCTGGCCAAACTTATCCTAAGTTTTAATTTCACTTTTTAGATTCCACAAGGTTTCGTAGAAAAAGAATGGCACCGATTAGGCTGTGCTGATGCACAGGCTTATCGGAGTAATTTCATTTAGCATATGCCAAGCTATAACTTTTACATCATGTAAATAAGAGAAAAGTGACTTCTGCAATCTTTAGATGCACGTGGAATTGTGTTTAGATTGGATTGCTTCAGTAGATCATTTTGTTTGTCATGACTGGGTATTATTACACAGTTCGCCTATAGAAGCAATGGAAAATGTTCGTGCTTTATTCTGCAACAAAAATATAGGAAGAACTATTGCTGTTTTGTTTTGGAGTTTGTTACCATATGATTGTCTTAGAACAGCTTTTGAATTCTGAATGCACATGCGTAGAAATCTAAACTGAAGACCAGCCTTAAATGCAATATTTATGCATAACTGCAAATGCCAGACAGACCGTCATTATTTCCAGGGCAAAGGCTATGAATGAAGACAGTATCTTTGTCAAAATTTGGATGCTAATAGGATGAACAAAATACATCAGAATGTTTGGGTGTTTAAGGGGTCGCTGACATGTGTCTTACAGAAATTTATGATCTGAACGACTTAGTAAATACCGTGTTTGTGTGTGTGTGTGTGTTTTGGGATAGAACCAGAGTTTAAAGGATATGGTTGAGTACTGTGAAGTATTTAAAGTATGTCTACATGTAAAAATGACTTGATGGCTAAAATATACGGGTGCTATGAATTTTGAGATGAATCAAGAACAATATCCACTTTTGTACTGATTTATAGAAATAATCATTAAATATACATATTATAGAGTATATTTGTGTTGTTGAATGAAAAATAAACATCTATTAAATAAGTCAAATATTTACCTTGAACTTGGGCAAATTTTGGTAATGCAGAGCTCCATTTTCCTTCATCAGAATTATAGTTTTTTTTGCACCAACATATAGTGTAATCCGTATACTAAAGCTGTCGGAATGCAAAATTTCAAAAAAAAATATTTTACAAGCTCACTATTTCTGCTTATCTAATAGCACTCAAAGCTCATCTGATAGCACTGACAAGTTTATTCATGAGAGGTAGTTTTAGCGGCAAATTTACATAGGTGCAAGTCATGTACACCTGACTGTCACCGTGTGTTGTATAAACAAGTTGGGTGGGGTTCATTAAACAATGACAGTTAGTTTTTAATGACCTTTTGGTGAAAAAACAAACACATTCCGACTGCTTGTGTTCATGGCTTTTGCTACATATTTTGTTTAAAAATATATATATTTATTACGAAGGAAAAAGGAGTTCTACGTTTCCAAAATTTGCCCGATGCCAAGATATTTATATGACTAATTTAATAATTGTGTATTTTCATTCAACAATAAAAGTACAAACTATAATATGCATAGTTTATGTTTATTTCTGTTCCTGAGAACAAGAGCCCATGTTGTTCTTGTTACAACTCAAAATACAAAGCACCAGTATATTTTAGCCACAAAGTCATATTGACATGTAGAAGTACCTTAATGCATTGACAAATTATATATTATGGCATTTGCCCTTGAAATAAAGTCCTTTTACTCAATAGAGTCAAGATAAAATAATTTCGCATGACGTCATTCCATAGTGAAGCCATAGTGATGTCCGTTGCTGATGTATTTATGCAGGAGTATTTTCAGCTACAAAGTAGTTGGGTTCAAAGCCGCCAGGTCCGAAAAAAGCGTATTATATCTCATTTGAACTATCTAGTCCTTACACTGATTTAAATTTTATTGTATATGCCATGATGACATATAACATGCTTTATGATTACCTTCAAGTTTAACAAAACGAAGAACCAATAATCAAACTGTCGTATTATATAATATATATGTATATATCACAAAACGTTTTTTGCTCTCAGTCAATGTCTTCCTGTTATCTTTTGTCCGCATACAGAGCGTATACAATTAGTGTTTTTACTTTCAGAATAAAAAGATTCCAAAATCTGATGAGTGGCGCTTAAACCAGGTTACTTTCAATGATTTCTCCCTGGCCCCGGATGAGATGGTGGTTGCTGGGATAAGATTTTTCAAAGATCTCGGGTTGATGAAAAGCTTCCGTATTGATTATGATGTAAGTTCAGAGTTTCTATTTATACATTAGCTACTTTTGATCTGTGTTGCATGAAAAGATGCTCAACGGTATATGCGAATTGGTAAGGCTCAGATCGGCCTGTGTATCCGCGCAGTCTAGTCAGAATCTTCCCTGTTTGCATAAACATTCAAGGGATACTGGAGAATCTATGTAGCAAAACTAAATCCTCCGTTCAGTCTGAGCGGATGCGGAGGCTGATATGAGCATTTACAGACCCCTCATTGATTAGGGTGCCGTTTCTCACAATGCCATTTATATTAACTTTGAACTGCGGCGCTAAAGCATAAAACTGCTTCTTTCAAGAATATACAGTTCAATGCCTGAGGATCTCTTAAACTGATCTTGTCTGATGTTGTTCAGGAAATTGAAATTGAAATAAAAGACAGCAATAATATTTAGATATAACATTTTTTGTAAGTTATTCCAATTTTATGCATTCTTGACTTACGTTTGAGGTAATGATGAATGCCACATTCTTTTGACGCGATTAAGGAAGTTTCTGTCGTGAGAAGTTTGACTTTGCTACTGTTGTTTATATGTATAAGTATTACATCACGAAATTCATTAAAGCCTGACTTTACTGAGCATATGTGCAATGAATGAAAATAACAGTACCCAGTCAAGCCCATAATGACAAAACACAGCACACCCAGAAAAAGGCACCGATAGAAGAACGGATGACCGGTAAAACCCATGTTTCGAATAAGTTAAACAATACAACCTCATACCTTCTGTTTTTCAGGAGCCCAGTACCTTCGTGGCTTAAACGCAAGCCTGCTGATCTAGCGGTCCCGGGCTCGAATCCGGCTGGAGGGGATTCTTTCCAAACCTGTAAACGGGGTTCCAGTGCAAACAGCCTTTCATTATCACTCTCCCATCGTCCTAGTATGAGTGAAATACTGTTGATAATGACGTAAACTCGCTAGGCATCCATCCATTCTTTTTTTCTAATAAAGTGATTAGAGCTGCGACACAAGAAAACCAACATTTTGGTCATGCGCCCCGTCTGATCGTAGTCTTCGCTGTCCTCATGGAGGTAGCTGAGACTCTTAGCTACCCTTTGAGTGCCTGGCGGAGAGTCTGATCAGACTGGGTGGATGCCCAGGCTGATCAGAGTCTACACTGGGCGCATGACCACATTGTTGGTTTTGTCATGTCGCGGCTCATTTGTATTTCAGACTCTATGCAGATGGTTGCTCACTGTGAAGAAAAACTACCGACACATAGCATACCACAACTGGCGACATGCGTTTAATGTCTGCCAACTAATGTATACTACTATGCAGGTAAATCGCGCAATAAGGGAAAGTCTAGTCTAGTCTAGTCTGTTCTAGAACAGACTAGACTAGACTAGATTAGACTTTCCCGTGTTGTGCGTTAGGACTGGACAGATGACTTAACAACAATCTTTTTCCACCTAGTCCTCAAAGGAAAGTACTTTACTGTTAAAGTTTTAATTATTGGGACAGATAGGTCTGAGCAAACAGTGCAGAACCAGATCCGACTGCTCCTTCTGAATGGAGCCAAGACGGCCCAAATCATACTTGGCCCTTTAGCAGTAACTACTTATCAGAAATGGTCATTGCAAGTGTCTAAACCTAAAACAGTTCTGGACCCACTTGTTCAAAGCATCGTGAGGTTTACAAAGTCGTAAGTCAATAATTCAATGTCTTCTAGTACACACAAAATCAAGTACATTATCTTTCTTCAATGAAAGGAGTTTTTGCATTACAAAAGCTCCCCACATTTTCTTCTGCATATTGGCAGTTTTTTGCGTATTTGAAATTCATTTGAAATTCAAACATCTTGTTAACTAGTGACGTCGTCAGTTTTGAATCAACTGGGCCTTGGTCCATAGATTGCATCCGGATGCTGTTTTTTCTGCTTTACATTTTTGTTTCTCCTTTAAACACTTTTCAAGTCAAAATCCTGCAATGCACTTGATTTTTTTCTGTTTTAAATAAGGTCCCTTCACTTTGATTAATGGTGAATAAGCTGTTAAGACAGCGAGTTCGTTGGCCATTACATCGATTATGATATTAAAGATTTCTAGCTGAACGCCTTTTTTAAGCATTAAATTTGTGATTTTCAAGGATGCATTAGCGAAATTGGTTTCAGTCTGGAAGAATGTGTTGTTATTTCACGGAAGCTTTTGCTAAATTGATTTTTCAAGTTTCACAGCCACCTTGGAATTGCCTATGATTGCAAAAAGTGTAAAAAGCTACTAGATTTATGAAACGAGAAAGCACACCAAAAGCTTGCATCATATTGCTTGTGACTAATAAACACAATCAGCTTTGTTTCAAAGGTTTGGTCGTAAACCACTTTGTAATCTATGTTCTAAAGTTTTTTCTGTTTCATCAACAAACCATGTTCAAATGCTTCTTCGGGCGATGGAACTCTTTCAGATGCATGCATTTGTTTCTGGAAAGGCATATTCATCGAACAAAGAACATCGTAGTGCCCTGAGTGACGAAAACAAAGAACATAACAGTGTCCTTAGTAATGGAAACAAAGAACATTGCATTGTCTTTAGTAACGGAAACAAAGAACATTGCATTGTCCTTAGTAACAGAAAAAAAGAATATTGTATTGTCCTTAGTAACGAAAACAAAGAATGTTGCACTTTCCTTAGTAACAGAAACAAAACACATTGTATTATCCAGAGTAACGGAAACAAAGAATATCGCTTGGTCCTTAGTAACAACAAAGAACACTATATTCTTTCTAGTAGAGGGATGTTACTTAAGACAATACAATATTTTTTTTTTGCTTCATGAACACGTTTTTCATTTTTTCTAAAGAGTGAACACAACGTTTGTCGCTGAGAATTAACAGCAGAGGGAAGTAGCCTTTGCGGTTCTTTTTCAAGTATAAAGTTGAGTGTGAAAAAATCCTGCACTGCGATTATGATGTTTGGAATTAAGTTTACGAAGACTTCCGGTACTGTATACATGTTCTAAAAATATCTTTAAAATCCAGCATGGAATTGATGATAACAGACTCTCCACGTGGCTTTTCTGTAGTTTTCTTCTTTAGGTCGCCGCACTCAAGCTGTATGGACACACCTCCATGTTTTCCACCTTTTTTCAACGGAAAACAAAATAATTTTCTTTTGTACCTTACAATGAATTATATAGATTTCTCGGTGAAATCGAAACTGATTATTTTCAAACAGTAAAAACATCTCTTTAGATTTCACTGCTTCAAAAATTGGATTTTCGTCAAATAGTCTCATTTTTTTGTTGGTTCAATGGCTAGACCTTGTGCGGTTTGACATAAATTAAGTCACGCATGTTTGCACGTCATTAAGATGTTAATGGCGTGACTAAAAGCACCAACGTACCGTTGTAAACGCACGTGACGGGCCGTCTAAACCTCCTGATGGCTTTCTTTCGAAGCTTTCTTGAGATATGTTTATCAAAACGGCATTTCAAGCTAGTTGTCAGTTGCACACTTTGTTTGCAGCAAACTCACACCCAGTAAGCACGCTGGAAGCATCGAATTTGACACAAAACTTGATGGCTGATGTATTGGAATAAACTGAATATTTGCAATGTTAAAGCATCACAGAGACAAAAGATTGAATATTGCAGTGTAAGACTGTTTTTTTATTTCACTCATGAAACATCAAAAGTGGTATTTTTACTCGTTGCTTCATTAATTCCAATCACACCACTCGTGAAAATACTGCTTTCGGTGTTCATTCGATGAAATATAAATCAATCTTATTCTGAAAAGGTCAAATATCCTCTCTTGTACCATTATCTTTACTTCTCTGGGTGATGAAACCATTTCAATAGGGGTCTGCTCTAAATGGAAAGAGCTATCTTCTAAAAGAGCAAGCTCTGTCAGAAAGGGTTTGCCCTAAATGGAATGAGTTTTTCTCCTGAAAATGCAAGTTTATAAAAAAGGGTCTACTCTAAATGGAAGAGTTTTCTCCTAAAAGAGCAAGTTTTGTCAAAAAGGGTTTACTCTAAATTGCAGTGGCGGATCCAGAGGGGGTTCGGGGGGGGGGGGGGGGGGGTTCAAACGAACCCCCTCTGCAGCTTAAATATTTCATTTTCATGGGGAATTTCAGCAAAAATTGGTTTAACTGCGCAAATCGAACCCCCTCAGCTAATTTGAACCCCCCATCCAATATTCCTGGATCCGCCCCTGAATTGAAAGAGTTTTCTCCTAAAAGAGCAAATTTGTCTTTTTAGATTCCCATCCCCATCACCCACACACAAGCCGGCCGCTTCCCCTTTTGAGAAGGGGATGTTGGGGGTAATTGGGGGCACGAAATGGCAGAGTTGCTTATTATAAAAGTATACACAGTCATTTTAATACTGTATTTAATACTGTAGTGAAAATAAATTCGTGTTCTGCATTTCAAATGTTTATGACATTTTTGTGTGTGTTTGCAGAGATGTAACACAAAGCTATATTTAACGAAGATAGAATGTGTGGCCTTAATTGTTGCATGTTTATGTCACGACCTTGACCACAGAGGAACGAACAACGCCTTCCAAGAAAAGTGAGTATAACAGTGTTTTTGTAAAGTCGCCGCTTTCTTTGTAAAGTCGCCACTGAAGTAAATACAGGGGTGGTACTGTATAAAGAGGATTAACTTCCAAAGTGTCATTCTGTCTCTTGATCACATAGTGTCAACATCTCCAGCCAGCCAATGAAATTATCATCACTATTAATTCTGGTCCACTGATTGGTTGAATAATTGTTCACACCTTTACCTGTACAGGTAACTTATGCTCTTGGTGGGAACCAGACCCCCCGGCAGAGAAGTCCTGTCTTACTGTATTCGAAACTGTTAATTAATTTATGCTCACTTTCTCACCATCTTTGTGTAGATTTACATCCCACGTGACCAAATGTGGTTTACGTTTTCCGACAATAAATTCAATGTGATATATATGGTTTGTGTCCTGGAATGAGAGGCTTCGTATATAAATCTATTTTATATAAAGCTATTTTTAGCTTGTCTGCAATATGTTATAAGTAATGCTTGTAATTTCAGATCAGTTGTTAAAAAATGACGAAATTACATGTACGCGTATAGGAACATTTTACCAGCCCCTGTTATTAATGACAGATTGCGATACTGACAAAGAGAGCGAGTTCTAGTCCGGTCGCTCCGCCTACGAAAATCAACAGCCAAACAAAAACGAGACAGAATATTGGTTCCTTAGTATACACGAGTTGTGTTGAAACCGGTAACCAGTAACAACCAGTCACTTTAGTCGAACCACTGTTGTTTTTTTAGTTCTGAAGAGTTTCGAATGCGGTCACGTGATAACCAAACCGGAGGCAATTTGATCAAACTTTATTCGGACCACGGTTGTTGATCTAACTGGCACTGGTATATTTTCTCTTTTTAGGACCAGCTCACCTCTCGCTCAGTTGTATGGCACCAAAGCCACGTTAGAACACCACCACTTCAACCATGCTGTCATGATACTCAACAGTGAGGTACCGTAAATATTCTAGTAATGCGTCAAAGAGATGCAGCTGGAAAAGCAAACAGTGAAGACTCTGATCAGACTGCAAAGGAGCAGTCTGATGTTGGTCTGCACTGTTTGCTCATGCCTGTTGTACCAACAATTAGACTTAATTTTTAATTTTCTATCCATATAAGAGATAACGGGAATCCCCGCAGTGACGTCATCGGATGATCACGTGGGTAGCTTGGTTAGCAAAAAATTAGCGGAGGTCAGTGTTTTTCTATAGGATAGTCTGAAGTGTAATCGCTAAAATGCGTAAAAGATAATTGAAATAAGTGCGAATAAATAGCTACCGATTTAAAACAATTGGAAATAAGGTCTTAGTCACCTGCCATACGAAAAAGAAATCATTTAATTAATTGAATTCATCTAGTAAAACGCGTATTTGGGAAACCGGGTGTTTTTTCTTAATAACTCCGACTAAAAATATATTAACAGAATAAAATGAAAATACTGTAGATCAGTATTTTCATATGTTCTACTATAAAGTATATTTATTAGTATAAATAGGATAAGATGAAAAAAATATATAAATGGAACTTAGAATATTACATATGTATATCTAAGAGAACTTCAAGCGGAATTACTGTAAAATGTCGATCGGATTTAGGGACAAGAAATTAAAAACAAAAATAATAGAAATAATAACATCTATCGATGGTTGCAATTTCTTAAAATTTTATAAACAATAAAGAAAGAAAAAATAAATAAAATAGAGGAAGCCATACGTTTGTGCTAACGGATGATTAGCCGCACTCGGCGCACAAACAGTTTATTTTAGATACATGTTTATTTCAAATTGTCACCACAGGACGCCAGGGCGTCTTTTGAACTATGATAAGACGTCCTTGATCAAAGGATCCACTGAGGACAGCGAAGAAACTATTATACAACAGGAAACAAACATTTTTAATTCAGAAAATTAACATAGGATACAGACTCAGATACTTTTTATGAGAGTATCTATGATTAAAAGTATGTATTGTATTTTGTGAATGCGAGATCTAACAAGTTAAGAACATCGAGCATGCTAAATAAAGCAAATTACGAAATTATTACGCCTTGTCCAGCAAGATTTAAATACACATTTTGATGCTTAGCATCTGGTTATAAATATTTTTTCAGCACACGTCTTATGTATCAGAATCTGTAGAAAGTTTGCATGACATTTCGTCAAATAGGAGAGAACAAGGACAAAGTCGGTGGCAGGAGGTTGCTAGGGATTCGTTCCTTTGAGCCTCCTGGGAAGCATCGTTATAGGGATTGGACGAAAATATAAGCTATTTCATGAACACTTGCACGAAAATATTGGAAACGATTTTGCTGATTTAACGTTGTTCCTAAGATGTTTCATTCTAGTAAGCAAACTCAAACTTTCTTCTTACTTCTCTGTTGGACTGATTCTAGCGATTACTTCAATTATTTTGTAGACGAACCAAGGCAAAACTATAAAATAATTGTTTCAGTTGTGCAGCAGATCTATTTAGTTTCTTTTGTAATTTGAAAGTGCTCCTTAATCAAAATACATGATTTTTCATAACAAGCAAGGACGGTCGGGTCGGGCGATGGTGCTGTGTAACTTTCTGTGCCGGGGCTACACAACTAAAATTTGTATTTGTATTTTTGGGCGTCCATCTAATTTCGATAGTAGGGCAAGGGCCGACTGTGCTAGCAGCAGGTGTTGAATGGGGCTTGTTTTTCTTATATTTTTAATCCCGTCTAGCCTAAATATTCCTTTTCTTTCTTCTTGTATATAGGACATGGATCGATATAGACAGAAATATAGTCTCAAACAGCCAACCAATGAACGTAACAAGCTATTCGATATGGACGTAAACAGTCGCCAAAATAAATTTGTTGACAAGGATGTATTTTGTATCTTTGTGAATTTCATAAATTTTGCACGAAAAACATAACACACAATTTAACATACTCTAATTTAATAGCAATAATAATGGGCTGCGATGCGACATAACCAACAAAATGGCATGTGCGCCCAGCGAAGACTCAGATTAGCCTGGGCATCCGCCCAGTCTCATTTGAGTCTTTGCTGTCGGCATGGAGGAAGCTTTTTCACTTAGCTGTGCCTTAAGCGAACAACAAAGACTCTGATCAGACTGGACGGATGCCTAATCTGATCTTAGTCTTCGCTGAGCGCACATGCCACTTTGTTGGCTTTGTCATGTCGCGGCTCAATTATATATATTTTTTATATCTTTTTTTTCATCTTCTTTCAGGGCCATAACATATTTGCCAATCTGAGTTCAGATGAGTACAGCGATGTGATACAAGTGTTAAAACAAGCAATATTAGCAACCGACTTGTCTCTTCACGTACAGTAAGTGAACTTCTGAGAAACACGTTAGGAAGTTGCAGTCAAAATAAATAATTCAAACTAATTTTCCTGTGCAGTTTAATTGTATTATATATCCAGCGTTATTTGTTGTTCACATAAATACAATACTGAGTTCCCGAAAAAAGAGCTGTTACAAAAAACAAAAAAGTCATAGTTACCAAACGACCTGGTCATCAGGTCGTTTGGTAACTATGACTTTTTCGTTTCGTAACGGATATTTTTCGTTTCGTAAGAGTGTATATACATAGTTAACCAGGGATGGGTATATACAAGTATATTACGTTATTACGTTACCTATGCAGTCTGCAGCATGCGGTGTCATTGGGAATTGCAAATGAACCCATAAGAGAATTATGAAAAGAGAAAATAGAAAAAAAAGAGTTTAACAAACTGGTGAATCACAAGGTCAAACCAGCTGAATTTCGGAATAATGCATGATTTATTGATCACGGCCGCTTCAAAGCTAACGTTTAAGGCCTTCCAAATAATGTTATTAGCCTCCTTTCGACATGTCGATGCATATCCTGGAAGGTATGCCAAGGCAGGGTACTGCTTTCTGTTTACTTCTCCAAGCTTTGATGATAACATTCGGATACGTCAATTTATTCAACATCCCAGCAGGAGGACATGACGTCGTTGTATCTTCCTTTAACCTATTTATGCCCAGGATTATTCTGACCTTATTCAATGGATGAGTCCTCATGACGAAAAATGTCTTTCAGACCAGACCCCGAGATTATAAAACTTTTTTCGTGCCTCAGCTAAGCATAAAACTTTCTCTGCTAAGTATGAAAATGCCAACTATTTCATACTCAGCTAACTGAGCAAGAAAACAACTGTACTTATCAATAATTTGCTATTTATTAGCAGGTAAAAGTTCGTGCTCAGCTGAGTTAAGCATGAAAAAAGTTTTATAACTTAAGGGTCTGATTCCAGTAAGACGAACGTTTTTAGATTCCTAAAGCTATGTCACAAAACGAAGACATTTTACAGATTTAAAAAAATTGTCAGAAATCTGAATCAAATAATATATGTTTCTTTAAAATATTAAAGGTTGACTGTCATGGTCTGAGACTGGCTAAGCTTAATCCGCTTGAAAAGTGTGCAGGCTTTGATAACGAAGCACCTTTTAATCTTGTTAAAGACTTTTTCTTTGCATTTTGTGTTGTAACACGTCATTTGTCAATTATTTCCGGACAAAATCCAGGAGATTATCAGCAATCAGCTTCTCATTATGTAACACGCCATTAAGCGATTGCCATAACGGTCCTATATAGTGCCACGAGCGTCAGAGCAAACAGTGTAGACCAAGACCAGACTGCTTCATGGAGCAGTCTGGTCTTGGTCTACACTGTTCACAGCAAGTCAGCAAGCCATGTTTTGACAAATCGCAGAGAGAAGTGAAGTCAAGTTCAAATATTAAAATCATTTTGATAACAATCTTTATGGAGTCTTAGGGTTTGGGTTATTACGGTATTCAGAATGCCTTTTAGCGATTAAATCTTTGAAAAATCAAAACATGCTATTATTCCTTTAGTTCGTTTAGTTCAAACGCGAAATGAGGGAAACAAACCAGAACTAATAAGTCAAGAGCTATGCATTCTCAAAAATAAGTAAAAAAATCCACGCTTTTGACATTTAACATGCCTGGTAAAACTACAGTTCCATTTCCATATTGAAATTATATATAAGAACTTGTTGTAAATCGTTGGCCAAAAAATATGATACTCTATTTGACTCTTGTGTATGTAAAAATGTCCACAGTATTTGTTTGCTTTGTGGTAAAGTGACTAATGTACTTATCACAAAACTCCTAATAGAGGCCAAACCGAAAAATGATAACCCCGACAGTTTATCTTACTTGTACTAATGTGCGTTTTTTACAAACAAGGCGAGCAGAATCGTTATATTTGGCGATACATTTTATTAAACAGGGATCTTGGATGTGAGCTAGGTGTGTTTATTGCACGCTTTTCAGTGTCTGATTTGTGCGTGTCCGTTATAAACGCCTTGCAAAAGTAGCATGTAATGTAATTCTACATGCGTTTGCGGTGTACGAGGAGTGAGCATTTTATTATGAAAACTAGCATGTATCTCTTTAGGTATGTTTCGGTACAGCAGTCCAGATGTTAGATACCTCAGAAGCAAGCATATGACATATGATTAAGTTAGGAATATTGATGCCATGATAACGATGCCTTAAACTTATAGGGGTTTAGTCTCAAAATTTATGCATATTTCCATGTATATATTCGCTGTTGATAAGTAACAGAGAATGGATAAAGTTTGTGGTGGTTCAATGGCTTGATGCTGCGTAAAAAATATAGTACCAGTCCTTGTGTGAACAATCTTGCCAAATGCTGAGGTTCCTTATAAGCGTCGTTTTAATAATGAGCTTACAACTAGTTTTAAAGAAATGAGCAAAAATCTGCGAGATTACAATTAAATACATTGTTTTGCCTTACGTAAGTTTGCACAGGACATCAAACTATCAATTGTTTCAGAGTGAGAAACAAATGGTTTGCCATGGTGGATGAGGGTCATATAGACTGGGAGGAGAGAGAGTTAAGAGAAATATTCCGCAGTATTCTTATGACAACATGTGACATTGGTGCCATAACTAAACCTTGGGATGTCTCAAGGAAGGTAAGACCGCCGAGTGTCTATGGGTATACATGTGGTGTTTGCCCTCTGGTCTTTAATTTCTCAAATATTATACAGCTTTTTTGTGTGATTTTGCAGACAAAACTTTTGTCGATCCTTTTTGGTGCTTTAAATGTTAAATCAAGATACAGTGGAAATAATATGCATATTTAATAGCTACTACCGTTTTTTCTGTGTTTCCTTCGTCTGGTCCCGAAATGTAGGTTAGCCCAGGTTGAACAAATACACAAACAGAGAGAGAGAGAGAGAGAGAGAGATAAGTATTTACATTAATATTGATATAAAGGTGTACTTGCTCCCTTTATTCGGCAGAAACTTTACGAAAGTATTAGAAAACCTTGTAACACATTTAATATATACACCGCTAAAATATTTAAGGAGCACTTTTTATTATTTTCTTTTATCTCTACATGTCACTAAATCTTTTTATCCTCGAAACTGATAAATAGTTTAGGCAGCAGTGTCTACAACAGCCTTTACATACTAATCATTGGGCTGTGATCAACCCCAGATCTTTCTTTTCTTTCTGGTTATGGGGTCAGGATCATCCACCACAAACCACGCGTCATTCAGTATCCAATACACAGTCAGATTCTTGGGGCCGGGATCCACCCCATGTCATTTCGCTCATCTGCATTTTACAGACTTCGGTAGGGCCAAGATCAGCTACCGGTGCCCAGATCCGGCGCGTATTACATGGGGCCGGGATCAGCCACCCAATGCAAATCGTTCATAAACTTTCTACAGACTCCGATGGGCCGGGAATAGCCACCAAAGGTCAGTCGCGATGGGCCTTTGTCCACTCTTTGTCTGTGCAGTTCGATGGGGCTTGGATTAGTCACCCCAATTCGGTCAAGGACTAGAGACGACCTAGCTCTTCTATCAAATGTGAGCAATCCCCATTTGAGAGCTTAGTTTTGATGATCAAGTATTTTATGTACAGACTTTCTGAAATTGTATACAGTGCTTATTTAATTAATTTGAGCTGTGTACGGTGTATGTGTTATATTTCAGGTTGCAGATCTGATTATAACAGAATTCTTCGACCAGGGCGACAAAGAACGATCCGAATTGAAAATTCAACCACAGGTATGTTAAAAATATCCCTTTCTGTGTATGAATACACCTTTATGTGTTTCCATCATTTAAACCCTTTTTAGACCAGCGGACTTGGCAATCCCTGTCATTTGGATGAGTCCCTTTCTAGTTAAGGGGTTTCTGGTAAATATTTTCACTTTTCTTTTGTATTTTGCATAGAAATTCGTACGAGCAAACAGTGTTGACCCTGATCAGACGCCACATTCTCCAGCATCTGAACTGGGTCCATGTACTGTTTACAAATGTCCACAAAACGGGTTTCCAGTCCAATAAGGGATAATGACAGGTTTTATCTCTCATTATAAGCTGTCGTTCACGATTTTCTGTACTTGCTGTGAATATGTGTTCAAATGTATCAGCGAGCTTTTGGTAGCATATTTGTCACAACATAATATACAGCAATTTATGAATCTGGTAAAATTCTTGCCTTTGCGCACCACTGCGTAGCCGTCGACTTGCAGAATTAAAGGCGCTAAGTACAATTGATCTTTATCATGAGATTTCAAACAATGGTCAGCAGTGACAAGCAAAGACTGTGACCAGACTGCACTTGAGTTCAGTCTGGTCAGAGACTTTACTTGTCACATCAGCCGTCTATGGAATTGGCTCAAACCATACAGCCAACAGTGAGGCCTCTGTAGACCCGATGTTTACGATACGGATGGTCTGAATATCACATGACAAAGCTGCCACATTGTTGAAAGTCAAATAATGTGGCTCGTTTACCGATGAGTGAATTAGAGATCATAGGCAGTCATCTGACCGGTTGATTATTGCTGCTGTCTCTCTGAACTCTAATGACAAAATGCTGAAGTGAAACTATTCCTTCTTATATACCGTGTTTCCTTGGTGATAAGACGGAGAACTTTCTCTTAAGGATCTAGATCCGCCTTACAAGATGGTTTTGGATGAGACGACCTCATTTTATCGCTGAATTACACGAAGCAGATTTCCTTTTTTTATGGTAATTTTGGAAGGGTAATCTACCGTTTTATTGAAGGAATGAATTTCATTTTTATACCCCGCCACACGTTAGTGGCGGGGTATTATGTTTTCACGTTGGCCGTCCGTGTCTGTCCGTCCGTCCGTCCGTCCGTCCGTCCGTCCGTAGTACGTACGTCCGTCCGTCTGTCTGTCCGTCCGCACTTCGTTTCCGTTCGATAACTTAAGTATTTTTCAACGGATTTCCTTCAAATTTTGCATATGCAATTGAACCAAGAATGTCTCGCTTGGGATTGTAAATGGGCAAATTTCGTTAATTTCTGACAGAGTTATGGCACTTGTCAATGTACAAAAATGGTTTCTGGCCTCTAGTTCTAGTTACTTTACTACTTGGAGTATCATGATCGAAGTAACAAAAGCTTTTAATGAGCACAGAAATTTTATCATCGGGGGTTATCTGCCCCTGCCCGTGGACTATATACATGTATAAAATCATGAAAAATTCCATATAAAATCAGAGTTTGAAGCAATTTTTCTGAAACTTTCAGCAAATGATCAGAGTGATGAAAGCCCTCAGTGATGCTCAAATTTACCCCAGGGAGTTATTTCCCTCTCCCCCCGGGCCATATACATGCATAAATCTGGAAAAAATAGGTGTGTGAAAAAGGTTTGCAGTGGCGGAGTATCACGCAGTCGTTTGCGATGCTTTTATTCTTAGGTTTATCGGAGTGTAAACTACATGGGGTTGCGTACAAAGTGAATGAGCCCCAAAGGGGCTCATGCAAATTTTACTAGTGACCCAATGTAGTTAACACTTCGATAAACATCTAAAAAATTAAGTTCATTGCACATATTTGCATTCGTTTCAATCAAATCGTATATAGGCTCTTACATTAAAGTAGTTCATTTGCACGCAGTTGTTTTTCTGCAAAGAGCGGAACAGCGTCAGTGACGTCTTGACATCGCTGACGTCCAATCAGAATGTACAGTGAAGAGGCATGATTTAAAGTCATGTGACCTCGCGTGGTTCGATATCATTATTGAAATGTAAAGTACATAACGTTCCTATGGTTTACTGTATGGATTTTCATTCAATACGCTAAGAATGTAAATATTTAAGGAATTAATTTCATTTTTCTGATGTTTTTTCGAAGTATAAACTACATTTGGTCGTATGCAAAGTAAGTGAACCCCGAAGGGGTTCATATAAACTTTGCTAGCAACCCAATGTAGTTTATACTTCGATAAATACCAGAAAAATTAAGTTTATTGCTTATATTTACATTCTTTTCTATCTTTAATTTGACTACAAATTTGCGTTAGGGGCTACATTTAAATCAAAAAAAAAAAAAAAATACATTTATCCGCAGTTTTCTACTAAGAGCGGAACAGCGTCAACGACGTCATAACGCCGCCTATGTCCAATCGGATGTACAGAATCATGGTTTATTTTGACGTAACTTAACGGTATGTAACGTCGCGTTAACCGATATTGTTCTGACATATAAACTACATTACGTTCTAATGGTTTACCACAAGGTTTTTCAATAAGTGCACTGAGAATGTAAATATATGCGAATAATTACCGTAACGGTGGTCCTGTCCCAGTCTTCAAAAGGGTTCACAGGATGTTAATGGAAAATTTTAGGGTCCAGTTTTTATCCGGCTGCAAAGTGCATATGCTGGTCTACGGTGGACGTGCTTAGTTCAAATAACGTTAAACGCGATTTATCGTATTCCGTTTTTGATTGTATCGCAAAAGCGTAGCAGTCCATACGGAAATAAAGGTGACATTCCAACACGCACCTGTGTATTTGCATGCTGAAATTTTATAAATAAGACAATATTTCAATACCAGCTGCCAAATCATACGACATGAAATATCTTTGCGACCACATCATTTTTACTTTCACTTGCCCTCGGGGATTGGGGCTGGGGGCGTTGGAATGGGGGCGTTACAAAACATATTATGGGTATCATGAAAAATGACAATAGCTATACCCCTGTATCGTTGCTATTTCAGGCCCACATGGATCGAGAGAAACAGGACCAACTTCCAGCCCTACAGCTAGGCTGGATTGACGGCATATGCTTGCCACTGTACAAGGTACCAGTATCATCAAATGAGCAAGAGGTTTCACAAAATACCATCAACGAATCATTTCGGCTTTCAACATATAAAATTAAATGAGCCGCGACACGACAAAAACTAACAAAGAGGCTTGTGCGTCCAGCGAATTATCAGATCAGCCTGGGCAACCGTCCAATCTAATCAGAGTCTTCGCTGTCCGCACGGAGCTTACTTAGACCCTTAGCTACCCTTTAAGCGCACAGCAACGACTCTGATCAGACTGGGCGGCTACCCAGGCTGATATAATTCTTCGCTGCGCACAGGCAACTTTGTTTGTTTTCCCGTGTCGCATCTCATATAAGGAATACTAAATGCAATCAATCCCTTTTGCAACACAACATTTTTCGAATGTCTGACTTCGACTGTTTGATTGATCTGATAAAACAATCTGCTTACTTTGCAAAGGTCTCGTGAATGTGTGTCGCGCAGCATTGGTGATTCATAATCATGCATTTAAATCTAACATCTGTATAACGGTCCTTTATGTAAAACTGAAAAAAAAATTGTTGTTGAATATTTCTGTTTCTTTGAATATTCAAATTAGCATTTTTTGTTGTTTTGAAAAAGCCATTATAACGGAAAACGGATAAGAACATGCGGAAATAGTATTCAAATCCATTGCTGCCATTTGCATGAAATCAGAGGAATTCACATTTCTCTTCGCTGTACAATAATCAACCAATGTATTGGCAAGTCTAACAGATATGTGCACATGAGTTGTGTAAGGTGTATGGATACACCTTAGACTGATTTTAGTCGAAGATGTTAGGAATTCTCTTAACCCTATATTCATATTTTTGCAAATTGTACTTCTTTCTAAAATCTGTAGTATGTGTTATACTCCTGGCTTCAACATCTTCAAGATGTTGAGCCAGGTACAAAAGTATCAGACAGGGGCAAGTAAAAAAAAAATTCTAACATCTTCGGCTGACAAAAGTCTAGGATACACCTCCGTGATACCGAAACAAAATTAAGCCGCGATACGAGAAAATCAACAAAGTGGTTGTGCGCCCAGCGAAGACTCAGATCAAGTTTGGCAACCGCCCAGTTGGATCAGAGTCTTCGCTGTCGGCATGGAGCTAGCTTAGACACTTAGCTACCCTGTAAGCGCATAGCGAAGACACTGATCAGACTGGGCGGATGCCCAGGCTGATCTGAGTCTTCGCTGGGCGCACAACCACTTTGTTGGTTTTCTCGTGCGACACAAATTATGTTTTTGCTTCTTTTTCAGAGTTTGGTTGCTTTTGATCCTGCGTTTAAGCCGATGTTAGACGGGATACTTGCCAACAAAGCCAGATGGGAGTTCCTTGATGCAGAGAGACTGACTAAGCAAGCATCAAAAGAGTCTTTTGTTTAGCACAACAGTTCTTGGAATGTGCAAATTCCAGAAAGGATTTTTCGCTCCTATGTGAACAGTACTAAAGGGGAGTTACACGTTTGGGAATAAAACTCGAGATATGTCTCCAATTCTAAATAAGGTTAATGGATACGCTTGCATTTTCTGACTCTTGAAGTGCCAAAAAGCAAAATTGACGTCTGCAAAATTCAAAAATGTTTCGTCCCCGATATATCATATTGAGAATTCAAAGATACGAGGGCAAACATAGGAGATCCAGATGAGGCGGCTTGAGCTGCCTCATCTGAATCTACGCTGTTTGTAAATCTATTTATTTATTTGACGTTTTAATTGCTAGTAATAATGATATTTCAGAAACGAGATTAAATATCATGATTATGCAAAGTATATACTCACTATGTGATAAGATATTTCATTTTGTTGCATTTGAGGTATTTATTAGATAGAGGTTTTGGTTTGAATTCAGTAACGAAGTATTTACATGTATCAGTAAGAAGTGGTACTTTGACTTGCGTAACGAAGTATTTATTTGAAAAAAGTGGTACTTCGATTTGAGTAACGAAATATGTATTAGAAAGAAGTGGTACTCTGAATTAAAAAACGAAAAGTTTAGTAGAAAGAAGTGGTATTTTGAGTAACGAAGAATTTATGAGAAAGCAGTGCTACTTTAAATTGAGTAACCGAACTTTTTATGAGAAAGAAGTGGTGCTTTGAATTGTTTAACGAAGCATATATTGACAAGAAGTGGTAATTTGAACTGAGTAAGAAGTATTTATTGACAGAAGTGGTACTTTGAACTGAGTAATGAAATATGTAAAGAAAGAAATGTTAATTCGATTTCCGTAACGAAGTATTTATTAGAAAGAGGTGGTAAAATGTGGTGTTTTGATTTGAGTAACTAAGCATTTGCTTTTCCCTATGACCACGCAGCAGCTACGTTCAAAATGCTGTTAAATATTGTCGTTAGATGGTACGGGTAATTGATTTGTAAGGCGTTCCTGTCTTCAGATTCCAAAGTTCTAGGTTTGAACTTCGCATTCATTCTGCAGCGGAATTCGAACCTGGACCTCAGAACTGAAGTTGAGAATGATTCTCAAGCTTCTGCGATGATGTTTTATAGCACTGAGCGTTATCAACTACATCAGGGACCGAATTTATAAAACAACTTAAGTGGTTGCTATGCTGTTTCTAAGGCTAAATTTCTTTGAAGGAGATTCCCTACAACTATGAAATTTGCTCTGGAGGAACAGTGTAAAAAAGACTGTTCCTCCAGAGCAAATTTCATAGTCAGGGAATCTCCTTCATAGAAATTCAGCCTTAGCAACAGCAAAGCAACCACTTCAGGCGTTTTATAAATACGGCCCCAGATCATCGAGTTTTTATTCTCTAAATAACCTCAATACATGATCACCTTAATCATCACAATAACATTAATATCAGTTTCATGTTTGTAAGCATCGTATACAGCCAATAGTTAATCTGTTTTCATGATATTAGCCGCGACAGGAGAAAACCAACAAAGCGACATGTGCGGCCAGAGAAAACTCACATCAGCTTGGGCATCCCCCTAGTCTGACCAGAGCCTTCTCTTGCGTTTACATGTTAGCTAAAGGTCTAAGCCAGTGAATGCTCTGATCAGGCTGGGCGGATGTCCAGGCGGATCTGAGACTGCACTGAGCGCACATGCCACGTTGTTGGTTTTTTCGTGTCGTGGCTCAATTATCGACTTTGTTACATCCAAGAAATCGCTTTAAAACAAAATAAATAAATACATCGTCGTTTTATGCCTTAGTGGACAAACTTATTATTTTTTTTATCTTCTTTTTGAATTTCTTTCTTTCTTAAGTTTTTAGTTAACATTATTTAATTTGCATATATGTCATTAACTGTTAAAATTCCAAAAAAATGGGACACCTGAATTTATCACCATAATTGCTCTAAGAAGGTACAATTTGGTTTTACAATGCAGTCCAAAAGATGCAGCTGGAATGGCAAACAGTGTAGAGCCTGATAAGACTTTCCGTTAGCAACAGTTTGATTTGGGTCTGCACTTTATGCTCAGCCTACCTGTGCAGATATTGAGAATTTTAACTGTATAACATTTAGATAATGTATTCAAATAGGATACAGAAAAAAGACATATCATTTGGATATAAGTTTAAAACATATATTGCGGTTGTATGCAGTGCAAGTAGACCCTTTTCACATTGTTTCTGCGCATGCATGTACCGCTTAGGTGACGCGTTAGTTCTCGATATTCGGCGAGACTTTACACAGATGGGGCAAACGGATTTTAGGCCATTGATACTTTCTAGGCAATGAGTGACAAATAATTGTTTTAATCATCGATATTCACATTTCTTTTCGTCCTAATGATGCCTTATTTACCATATTTAATTTCCAAAATAATCTAAAACAAATATTGTAAATATTTGTAGATCTATTTAAATTACAAAGAAATTACGTCCACATCGTTAACTGTTTTGTGACCAGTTTTGACCGTATACGGCTATTTAGGTTTGTTCCCTGTCGTTCACTTAATACGTCAATATATGATATCAAAAAGGTAAAACAAAAATATTAAATCAAATTGACTATTTAATCAATTCAGTCATGAGCTACATGTAGTAGGCCGATGTAATCTAGAAAGAAACTGCCGTATGGCTAGCAATTTTTCTGTCCCTGTTTGAAACCATTATTATTTTTGAAACAAATAGTATTATTGACATCTTGCCATGAAAAATAACTTCTTTAAAGCGAAACAGCCATGTTTAATGAGTAAATAATTTATTTACCAAAATATTTAAATGATTAAATAAGAAACTTATACAAGTTTGTGCAGCACCGCGCAGCCGATTTGCCTCTGCCAGTTTACGCTTTATTTGCACAAGCTATTTTTTTGTTATCTATAAACAAATATTAATAATTGAACAATGTATCAAAACCCCAAGGTATCATAATTAATATTCCGTCTAAATGGTTATTTCGCACGAAAATTATTTAAAATTCCGAAATCAACACCTCTCCTCCAACAAGGCCAAAACTACGTTGCCCCATGCATGTTTACAGGTAACTACGCGTACCTCAATTGAAGAGTAATCGGCAAGGGAGCTAACAAAGTGAAAAAAGGCTATTAGCATGAAATCTCAGCACTGAGATAAAATGACATCGGCTATTCAAGACATATATAAAACTGCTTATCTTCAGAGCAGCCTGCACACTAGGATCAAATTAATGCTTGAGCGAGCTCTTCATTTTTACCTCAACATAACTGAAATGTATGGTTAAATTGCCATGGAATTACATAATTGGGCTGACTAAAATTGCAATTGTTTTCTTTTGTTTAGTTTTGTTTTTACATTGGATGACTAAAATTGCCATGATTTTACATAATTATAAGATATTTTCTATTCCTCTCTATATAAACATAAACTTTGAATGCGCAGTATAACATGGTTCTTATGTAGGGTTTCAACATGATAATTTGAGCCATATCATGTGATTTCAAAAAATGTTGAACTGGTGGCAAGCAACGGCTCTGATCAGACTGCACTTGAATGCAGTCCGCTCAGCGACTTCACTTGCCACATCAGCCATTTATGGAACTGGCCAAAATCATACAGCCAACAGTGATGTTTGTATAGACTCGGTGTTTACAAATGTGAAGGTTGGTTTGAATATCACATGACAAATTGCCACATTGTTGGAAGTCACGTGATGTGGCTCCATTATATTCATACTGAGAAATGAGCCGCGACACGACAACACCAACAAATTGGCTTGTGCACACAGCGAAGACTCAGATCAGCTTGTGCATCCGCCCAGTCTGTTCAGAGTCTTTATTGTGTGCCGAAAGGGAAGCTTAGGGTTTCAGTCACCTCATTTGCGACAGCCAAGCCTCTGATCAGACATGGCCCTCTGATCAGACATGGCAGATGGCCAGGCTGATCTGAGACTTCGTTTGAGGCACATGCCATTATGTTTGTCCTGTCGTGTGGTGGCTCAAAATCATTTCAAAATTATCTCACAGCCCCGAGTTCTCAGGAATTCGGGTACAGTAATTGTTACTTTTGTTGTTGTCAGATGAAATATTCTCTCACGGGTTCACATTCTTTCATGCGAAAGTTAACTGGTCGCCCTGTTTGAGTTAAAACTTAGGAACTTATGTACCTCAAACCAGCAAATGAGCCGCGACACTACAAAACCAAGAAAGTAGCATTAGCGCCCATTGACCAGCGAAGACTGTGGTCGTCCTGGCCATTCGCCCAGCCTGATCTAAGTCTTCGCTCTGCATTTAAAGGGTAGCTAATTATCTAAGATACCCCCATGCCGAAATCGAATATTCTGCTCAGTTTGGATGGATGCCCAGGCTGATCTGAGTCTTGGCTGCGCGCTCATTCCAATTTGTTTGTTTTGCCGTGTCGCGGTTCAAATTTCAAATGCCATATATTAGTATGTCATTAGAATATTCAAAAAGAAAAAAGACGGGGGCAAGGATCTGCGTATCGGTCTCGTTTTGTTTATACTGTAATACTTGCGAAAATATGGGAGCAGCTTCAAAGTTCAGTGAATATTAAAAAAACCCTGATGTTTCTAGCTGAAACTTTGTCAATTTATTCTTAAGTTGCTGTTGTACAGTTATCGCTGTCATCTAAATTTCAATTAACGTTTCTCTTTTGGCAAACAATAGCACTAATTTTGGTAGTTTACCATGCGCCTATGAGTAAATTCAAAGTGAGTCTTTACTTAATATTTGACCAGTAATTATAAAACATACGAGCACATGTATGTTGAGCTAGTTTCTATTTTCACAGTAAAACAGAGTTGACCACAATCTGACAATGCTAAAAATACAACAAACAGGGCCTGTTTCTTAGGTTTCAGCCTTGAACTGGGCTGTTGTTTAGGCTATCGAAGGCTTTAAGTAGTTTATGTGCACAACTCTGCACTCCCTTATGATTCTGCAGCAAATTCCAAACCTGTTAAGTCCTAAAGACATCTCTGTCAAACACATAAACACATCTGAAATCTAGCGCGAACCGAAACTGGGCAATCTGTAACCAAACCAAAAGGAAAGCACTAGTTTGACCAGTATAAGTTTGACCAAGGGCACTGGTGACTAGGTGCCTATGACCAAGGACACTGATGGCTAGGTGCCTATGACCAAGGACACTGGTGGCTAGGTGCCTATGACCAAGGACATTGGTGGCTAGGTGCCTATGACCAACGACACTGATGGCTAGGTGCCTATGACCAAGGACACTGATGGCTAGGTGCCTATCACCAAGGACATTGGTGGCTAGGTGCCTATGACCAAGGACACTGGTGGCTAGGTGCCTATGACCAAGGACACTGGTAGCTAGGTGCCTATGACCAAGGACACTGGTGACTAGGTGCCTATGACCAAGGACACTGATGGCTAGGTGCCTATGACCAAGGACATTGGTGGCTAGGTGCCTATGACCAAGGACACACTGGTGGCTAGGGGCCTGTTTCTTAGGTTTCAGCCTTGAACTGGGCTGTTGTTTAGGCTATCGAAGGCTTTAAGTAGTATATGTGCACAACTCTGCACTCCCTTATGATTCTGCAGCAAATTCCAAACCTGTTAAGTCCTCAAGACATCTCTGTCAAACACATAAACACATCTGAAATCTAGGGCGAACCGAAACTGGGCAATCTGTAACCAAACCAAAAGGAAAGCACTAGTTTGACCAGTATAAGTTTGACCAAGGGCACTGGTGACTAGGTGCCTATGACCAAGGACACTGATGGCTAGGTGCCTATGACCAAGGACACTGGTGGCTAGGTGCCTATGACCAAGGACATTGGTGGCTAGGTGCCTATGACCAAGGACACTGATGGCTAGGTGCCTATGACCAAGGACACTGATGGCTAGGTGCCTATGACCAAGGACATTGGTGGCTAGGTGCCTATGACCAAGGACACTGCTGGCTAGGTGCCTATGACCAAGGACACTGGTAGCTAGGTGCCTATGACCAAGGACACTGGTGACTATGTGCCTATGACCAAGGACACTGATGGCTAGGTGCCTATGACCAAGGACATTGGTGGCTAGGTGCCTATGACCAAGGACACACTGGTGGCTAGGTGCCTATGACCAAGGACACACGGGTGGCTAGGTGCCTATGACCAAGGACATTGGTGGCTAGGTGCCTATGACCAAGGACACTGGTGACTAGGTGCCTATGACCAAGGACACTGATGGCTAGGTGCCTATGACCAAGGACATTGGTGACTAGGTGCCTATGACCAAGGACACTGATGGCTAGGTGCCTATGACCAAGGACACTGGTGGCTAGGTGCCTATGACCAAGGACACACTGGTGGCTAGGTGCCAACCTTCCTTAACAGATTCCTTGTCACAGAATTAGGAAAACCCGTTACTCAGCAGGCACATGATGTCTAAATGACGTCGTCATAACGTCGATGCGACGTCATTACGTCGTATCGATGTTAAGATGATATTATTTGACGTCATGTGCCCGCTGGGTACAAGCTCAATAGGTAAAATTGACAAAATGCAGACACAAGCAATGTAGCTGATTAAACAATTTCTTTTTGATACATGTATTTATCTATCACTATGGAAGAAAGTTTGTAAGTTTACATATTTTTGAGTTATAAGTAAACACTTTTATTAATAAATAGGGAACAAAAAGCTTCCAGAATATAAAGATTTTTCACTCTTTTTCGGTCTGATTTTTTGCCGTAAAATTCCGAAAAAAAGGACACCTTTGATAATTGCTTTAATTGTTCCGAAAATGGAACAATTGGTTTTACATTGCTGTACTGCGTTCAAAAGATAAAGATGTAGAGATGGAATGGCAACCGTGTAGACACTGACCAAACTGCTAGTTTGACTTTAGCAGCAGTTTGATCCAGGTATGCACGGTTATCTAAGCCTTTTTCTGTCGCAATCATTAAATTTTTACGATATGTGGCAATGGTAAATAATTTCAAAAAAGCTTGTTTTGATTTATCACACCGTCTTTGATATACATCTTCAAGAAGCATAGTCAACGATTTCTTACAGTTTCTCACAACTTCAAATAAAGGCAAAAGTATGTCTGAGTGGGTAAAACGTTTGCTATTGACAAATACAGAAACACAAAATGTTATATACAAATTATACACTGCCCAAAAGATTGACGACCACTGACAGTCTGTATTTAATTTCCATAAGTTTCTATGTAAACTTCATCATCATCAAAAATGATATACAAGTTATGCATCAATATCTACGAATAGGGAAGACTTTTAAAGGAATGAATTTGCTCCTTAAGGAGTAAACCCCATTTTAGACATTGATGCCTAACCTGGTTTTACTTGTGATGATGAAGAGCGTTACAGATCTACTTTTGAAAATGGATAACCGTGCTCCTTAAAGGTAGGTTCCTGGACTAGCGATAACAATTATGTCCACAAAATAATTTCGTCTTTTTCTGAGCAGTATTGAATTCTCTTATTTTTCTGAATTTGTTGCTACTGAGAAACTCGTCAGATGTTGAAGAAAATAGTCGTTTTCCCTTTTGGTTTATTTTCTTTCGTTGGAATTCCAGCTCTAAAAATAACTATGTTTATTATGTCTATAAGTGCGCGATTTCTGATGCCATTCTCCAAAGGTCAATTTTCCCTTGCCGTGAGCTCTCCTAGAGGTCCTGGCATGGCGGATGGGTTAAAACTATCCCAAAATGCAATGCAGCATGACGTCAGCTGCGTTATCTATTTTTGGCGCGAACTAAAAATAGCGCTAACTGGTGTGCGAAGCAGAGTTAGGAAATCCCTTGCAAAACAACTTTTCTGATATTTTTTTGATTTACACTTTTTTGTGAACCCTATTCATTCCCTTTTATAAGTGCTTTCCAACAACTTGGATGAAAGATCATCAAAATTATGATGCATTCCAATGTACAGGAACCTACCTTTAAAATATTTTGAGAAGTGTATATTTCTTGCAAAGCCTAGAGTATAAGACCGAACAGGCATAGATTCACAAACATACTGGTATAAATCAGCGGAGCAAAATGTATCTTGTTTCTGCATGGTTACTTTTGGCCTATGTTCTCACTAGTTTTGCTCACGGTAAGATTATTTTTTCTTCTGTTTTATCGTTTCAAAATTTAAGAGTGTATTAACCCTTAGCATTCCAAGCATTGTTAGCTAAACGAAGTTGTTACATGTAGTCAGTGATGTGTTCAGTTTTCTAAAACGCATAAAATCAAATGTGCCCATATTTCTGTTGAAAAAAAAAATGCAAGAAAATGTTGCACCGCAAAGTTCCTCACATATTCTGACAAAAGGTATTTTTACAACACTTTTGAAGTTATAACGTCCTTTAACTAACGACTCCGTTAGTTTTAAACATCCGGACCCTGATTTTTGTGCCACCGACTTCAGCGATGTTTAGGGCGCCTCATGATTGGGTTCGAGTTGCCCGATCGTTGTCTAGTGCGTTCGTCTGTAGGACTATAATTATATTTGAGCCGCGACACGAGAAAACCAACAATGTGGTTGTGCGCCCAGCGCAGACTCAGATCAGCCTGGGCATCCGCCCAGTCTGATCAGAGTCTTGGCTGTCCGCATGGAGGTAGCTTAGACCCTTAGCTACCGTTTGAGCACTTAACGAAGAATCTGGTCAAACTGGGCGGATGCCGAGGCTGATCTGAGTCTGCGCTGGGCGCAAAACCACATTGTTGGTTTTCTCGCGTCGCGGCTCATTTTGTAACTCAAGAATCATAAATGCATGACCCTTGATGTTTTCATAAGAATGGTCCATAAATGGAATTAGCAGACACGTAATTATTTTAATCGGCCATGTTCTTATGAGTTTATGCTAGATTTTTTTATTATTATTAAAAGCAGTTTATTAACAAAAGTTTTCGATAACTATTTTTTTCTGTCACTGACTGATTTTGCGATATGTCCGTGCGAGCCCAATGCTTTTATACATTTTGGACAAAATCGTAATACAGAACACCCGACATCACAAGAGTAAGAAATGTGGAAAATATACTACACAACGGAGTAACATTTCTGTGATAAAGATTCACTCAGTGTAAATTAAAATGCCACAATACCACCTCCTTGAGAAAGATCACTGATACATAAATTGTCTGCACGAATTCAAATATACATACTTGCTGACACCCTTCTGTGGTCACGTGGTCACAGATTCCATGATGCTAGTACAACAATTAACTTCTGTTTATTATTACCATAACTGACTTTTGTACAGAACATGAGAATTGCCAGGCACGTGACTGCCAAGAGGTGAGGGCTATGGGCCTTACTAGGTCCGGTGTGTATTATGTGACTCCCGTCGGCACCTACACTAGATTTGAGGTATACTGTGACATGGAAACACTCGGTGGTGGATGGACTGTAAGTTTTTTAATTGGTTTTGCCACACTCTCTGTTCAAAGATAGCTTGCAAAGGGCGTTGATTAAGGGGTTTTATGATGCGCCAAGTTATGTACCGGGCGCATATTTCAGCTTTGTATTCTATTTATATCAAAGTGATAAATGGTGGTTGCTCAATATGCAGCTGCGGATCTGCATATTAGCGGCTCCATCTTTGTTTGCAAATGATGATATCGTCAATCTGCCTGCCCATCCGTCAGAATGAAGAAAATCAAATCTTATTTCCGTCTTCATTTTAGAACTGAAATTTGATTTTTCAGCGTTCATCGTGTGATGAAGCCAGTGGGCACAGATAAAATTCCATGAAGCGCGAAGCGCTTCTTGTAGAATTTTAGCGACGACCACTGGCTTCTTCTCACGATGATCGTTGAAAAATCAAATTTTAATTCTTATAGTACACTTTATTTTTAGACCCTTCCTTTGCTGTTTTCGTGGTAATTCAATGTAGAATATGCAAAATATGCGTCAAAGAAAAGATAGTAACTACATGTATGTGTTCGGTCATAACGTTAAATAGCCGTCGACATAACATGGCGTCAGCCGTACGTTATGTGAACCAATCAAGACGTTTGGTTAGCTTAGACGACGTAGACGACAATGTCACATGATCAATTGTCGATCATCGGTGTATCAAGCCAGTTGCTCTAAAAGGTTCATCTGTGGAGGGTAAGTGGCAAGTGTAAATATTTTCTGTTTCATTTACTTTGGATTGTTATGTCTCTGATAGCGGTGTAGAAAAGAAAAAATATATAGAAAAACAAGACAGCTAGAAAGAGAGGGGATACAGCAAGTCGGAAGCAAAAGGAAATATTCCAGTCTGCATTTTCAGTGTAGAAAAATGATCATAAAATAACACAATCAGATCCAAAATTCTGACCTCAAAACTTAAAGGGAAAGAAGTAATTATATAACCTGACAGCAGTTCACGAAAGACACGCACAGTAAACCATATAAACAGCTCTTTCCCAGACAGGTTATCTTTCAGCTACGCCAATTTTAAAACACCACTCACGCAACAGATGGAGGAAATCACCGACATGGACAACGAGATCTCTTTACTAAAAATTACAAAGGGACATAATTCCGTAAAAATGGTTTCTGCTCTGTAGCGCGAAACCCGTTGAGTACATTAAAACATAACAAAAAAAAAGAAAGACGATATGCAGAGTACAAGACTTTATTCTTCGGCGAAAAAATTCTTTTGGGCCCTTAAGTTTTGTAAATATTTAAATTCGTCATAATTTTCCCAACTGAGAACATCCACTTTAAGTTGTAGGCTTTATTGGTTTATTTAAGGCTCTTGCAAATATCACCATCGGTGAGACAACACACCACATTACGCCTAACGTTTTGTCCTTTGATAGCGCAGCTTGAAAAAAAAGTACCTGTATCCTGTTAACTGAGGCAATAGGCGTCTTCGATGTTTTATCTTTGGCTATTTCTAATATTTGCAGTAGGGTAAAATGCTTGACATTTGATATGCTATTTTATTATGGTTTCTGCTTTTCACTGTCAAAGATTTTTTCCGGTCAGCAATTGTTATGCTTGCATAAGCAGTGTAAAACATGGTATGTGGATCATACAAGAATGACGTCAAACATTATATCGGGTATTTTATGCAAGTTCCAGTTTTTGTATATATAACTGTTAAAACTGAAGGCAAAATCAAACAAATTTTTATATGATCAAATTGATTTTATTTTATCCTTGAATGTTAGTTTTATCGCATGTTTGCACTGACAAGAGGGTTGAATTTAGACACACCGCAAAAGTATTGTATGTTGACACGATATTGAAGCAAATGTTCGGCTTTCGTTTCTGAAGCCAATAAAATATGAGGAAGTTACACTTTCTCCAAAACAATCACATTCATGCAGATGTGTCTAAAGTTGGTCAGACTACTAAAAACTGCAAAGAGGATATTAGTTTGTGAAAACTGAGAAAGAGAATAACCACTGCAATGTTAAACAGTGATTCTTGAAAAAAGGGTACAATTGTGAAAAAAACATGTCGCCAATGTTAAACAGACACACACACGAACATGCTTTAGCCTAAATAGGCGATGTATTGCTATTTTTGCAGTGTAATATATATATGAAAACCCTGTGGTATTCCCAGTTGGATTTAAGACGCTAAGCCTTGATTTTTTTACGATGCTTTTGTGTTGGGGTATGCTATTTTCGACTGTCGCAAGCAGAGTAGCTATATTAAACACCTTTAATAAACAAGGTTATTGCTACAAACAAGAACACATTTCTTTACCATGTAGAAATCCCAAGTTGACCGATGTCTCGTGTAGTTCTGTTCAGTTTCTAATACATTCATTTACAAAAATAATTGAAAAAATTCCTTGTCGCCAAAATGCTACTCACCTACCGTAACGATTTCTATGCCCCACCTATAAACAACAGTGAATGGATATCGTGATGGAAAATGAGTCTATTTTAGTACCAGGATATCCTTTGAAATGAAAATGGTAAGAACCAATTCATTTGTTACACTAAAATCGGAGTAAGAAGCTTTAAGTTTACATTTTCATTTGTCACTTTTCACAGCCTCCCATCCGTAACGGCCCTTTTCTGAAACATTAGTTCTTTTCCAAAATTCTTTCTATTAGTTTGCGAATGTTTAACATGCATGTGGTTTATAAAAACCAATTTCATGCCTCTGTGACTTATAACTTGTTCTGTTATAGCTGATTTGTCCTATGTCCTCTCCCCTCCGTAACGGCTCCCCTCCGTCACTAAATCTTTGACCCAAAGCAACGTGGTGATTTAGAAGTAAGTATCACAGTCACATGAAATATACGTTTCTTTGAAACAACAGAAAGGAGAAAAGAACGATTTCTGTCATCAGGGTTTCAGAATTTTACAGATATTTAATGACTCCAGGTGATATATTTTGTACAATATATCAACTTAACGTGTGATCAACGTTAAAACACACATTTACTTACCGATTTTTGTATATTCTGGTAAGTATAAATAGGGGGCAGGGATAAACAACATAACATGTGAACTTGCAGTCAGTCAGTGCAGGTCTGACCGACCAAATTGTGTCGTTATGGAGGGGAGAAAAACTCCATAAACTGACAGTTCACAAACATAATGCATTCTTATGGTAGCTGATAGGTGGAAAGTCCAAGTGGACACATTCTAGTATTGAACCTTCTATGCTTAAATAGATAAAACAGTTTTTTTAATAAATATGTACGAAATTTATTTTGGCTGCTCCGTTACGGAGGGGAGCTGGTTAATTCGATCGTTCGATATGCGAGAAAAACAGAATTTGATAAATGGTACTGGTACCAGGGACCACCCGAGGATATACGTGAATGTATACATATCCCCGAGTAGCCCAGGGAGTACCCGAACACCACCCGAGTTCACACTTAAGCGGTCATGCCGAAAGTGCTCATACTAAATCCATATGATGTTTGTAAAAATGCCATATTTCAGTAGACTATCTGAACCACATATTTCCTAAAATTATCACTTTGATACCCCCAAAACAGGAATTACTACATGTATATGACAACTCCAAGAATGCGTATCAAAAATGACCTTTCAAAAAGTCCGAAATTTACGAAGTCAGGGAAGATACTGGAATTACAACGTGTCTTGTTACCGGTAATGAATAAGATATTGTATGACGCACCTTAAACTTTCTACCCTCCGTAACGAGAATCATTGTCAGAGAAAATGACAACAGAATGGTAGACAGTGCAGATTATGATTAGGTGCTATCTGTAGGTGTTCAAAATGTGGACAGCACTGACAAGTTCTAGATTTGATTTGGTTTTCATGATTTTTTTACCCATGATGGAGGGTCATATTTCGAATTCATTGCTCTTAATGATATATTAGCTTGAAATACAAGTAACAGTGTCATTGTATTAATATTGACTGTGCGTCTCAACTGATATGTATTTAGAAGAGAAAAAGTTGCTATTAAGAAGATACGTCTCACTTCTACGGAATTTTTGTGAAAATAAAAATGCATATTTTGCATATGCTAAACGCACTCCCCTCCGTAACGAAAACGGTAGTTTGAGAAAATGTTCACAATACACTTCCAAATACCATATATCACTAAAAGTGTCATATAAAGTTACCATTGATAGGTTCGTGAGCTCTTTCATTCATTGGCTCTTTTAATTGCTTGGCTAATTTGTTCATTGCTAGGAAAGCAAATAGGATAGTTTTATTTAATAGTTCGTTTAAAGAAAGCCTTCTTTTTTCATTTTAATTAACTATTAATATAGGATACTCAAAGTGATCAATGTCATATAGAAATTACGGTTTTAGGTCAACACTGCGAAAAGAGCAACTATTCTGCAAACTACCCACAATTTAGACCTGCCAAACCTGCGGCTATATGCATTATGTGGTTATATCTCACCTCCGTAACGACGATTTTAACGCCATATTTTGACCTTAAACCATTTTTGTACCATTTACTTGGTGTGGGTAATATGTTGTATACATGGACAAGGGACTGTCTACTATCAAAAATTCATATCTTCGAATCAATGCAAGGAAGTTCATTTTTTAGATTTTGTTATTCCACAATTCTACCCTTTTTTCAAGAATCACTGTAAAACGGGACAAAAGTCAAACGTCATTAATGTGGTACTCCGCTGTAGCTGTACCTACCTAATATAAACTGAGAGAAAATACTTTTTCCATTGAAATTGCTTCAAAATTTCACATAAGATAGCTAACAGATTGAATTTTTCAGCGGTATGAGTATGTATACTATAACTTCATTATCTTTGCCACTAGCAAAAGTCCACGTATTCTAAGATCACCCCTCGTATGTAGTATTCCTTTTTAAATGTTGACTGCGTCTGAAAAATGTTTGTTCTTCCTCAGTCTTTTTACATCTTTTGCAGGTATTCCAAAGAAGAGAAGATGGATCTGTGGATTTCTATCGAGGCTGGGAGGACTACCAGTTCGGTTTCGGAAATGTTTCCGGCGAACATTGGCTGGGTATGTCGTAGAGAGAAAAATGTATCATAATGAAAATCTTCTTGTCAAACTGTCAAAATTTCTGCTTCAAAACTCTTAGTCTATGTATACATACATGCTTCCAAATTTCGGTGCTTTCGTTCACCTGTTGTGAGTGGTGTTTTTAGTTGGGGTAGCTGAATGACCATCTATATTGGAAAGACCTGTTCATTCGGTTTACCGTGAGTGATTTTCGTGAGCTGCCGTCAATTTATGTATGTACTTCGTTCCCGTTCGGTTTTGAGGGCGGGATGTATCAGTTTCTAATCTACTTATCTTTTTAGACTTAGCATATGAAACTGTAAAGATATGTATTTCTGAATTCAAAACGTGTGTTAAAAGTGTGTTGATTAAATGGTTCACTTTGTGTGTAAGCTTAACTCAGTAACATTTTGTTTCAAAGTAAAAAAAAATGTATGGTAACAAACAATGTAACATGGTTACGTTGCAAAAGTTTAGTTTGACGAGTACATTGGACTTTTTATACTACCTTAAGGATAGTCTACTAATTAACTATTACCCGTCATATATTTGTCTTTTGGAATGTAAAGAAAATCATTAAATTTACATGAACATGCAAATCATGTCTTTCCTGCGACACTCAGTGTTAAAGTAGATACCCAGTCAGCAAGAGTGTATGGGCTGGAAGCGATCAGTCATCAGGAGAAAAGCTGCGCCATGTTGCATTGCCTTCATGAGCAACGTTTCGAGGATGCAAAGCGGCAAGCGATTGGTCCGCGCAGAAATTATTTCGACAATGGGACAAACATTATTTGCCAAATTGTTTATTGGTAAAAATTCTACATAATCACTTTCCATGTTGCTGACCCTAAACTTAGGAACAGGACAGAACTGATCTGTTCCTAAAATTAGGATCTGGGGTGTGCAGAAATATGACGTAATTTAACAGCACATAATTCAGCCACGACACTAGAAACCATCAAAGTGGCTGTGCGTCCAGCGCAGAAACAGATCAGCCTGGGCATCCGCATGGACGTAGCTTGGACCCTTAGCTGCCATTTAAACACTTAGTAAAGACTCTGATCAGACTGGACCGATGCCCAAGCTGATCTGAGTCTTTATTGGTTTTCTAGTGTCCCGGCCGAATTATCAGTTTTAACAAAGACATTCAAATCCATCTTAACTTCACACGCCATCGTTTCTTGTGTCGCAAACTAATACATATGGACTAAAAGTTCAAAAGGTGTCTGAAATTTTCTTTTTCGACAGCCTCCATTGTCTTGGTAAGTGAGCAGTGTATACATTGCACTCCTGTAAGAGCATGGCTTTGGATCGAACTCAGTGTAACTGAATGGGAATCTGAAGCTCCGCATGTAACCTATGTCTAGCTGTGTGATAATCGAATGAATGTAGTTTAATGTCAGGAAACTTTTTTTCAGCGGGCACGTGACGTCGCGACGGTGTCGTGCTGACGTCAAGGCGACCTGTTGTCAAGAGGACGTCTTTCTGACGTCGATGCGATGTAATGGCGTCGCATCGACGTCAGTGCGACGTCTCTCATAATTCTTTTAGAATGGTTCCATATGAAAAGTGTTTTTATGATTATGTCTGTTTTTTAACATGTATAATGTGGAAGTGAGATTTAATAAAATATCTGTTTCTGTATCTAAAATAATAATTTTGAAAGTTATCATTCTAGAGTCTAAAAGTTGTTTTTTTTATGTAAATCATAAAAGGCTGTCGGTATAGTTTCCGTATACCATTTGCTGCTGGGTCGACGGAGATTTTAAGTCGTTGGCCCCTTAGGATTGTTTGTCGACATTCTATTAGTTTTTGACTGCCTAGAATAGCCGGGCAGACGTCTACTGGGACAGTTGTGTTTTCGCTTGTCTTGTTCTGCTTTTTCTGTTAATTTCCTTTCGCATTTGGTGTTTATGAAAGGGTTCAGAAGTCGAGATTGTGTCTCTTCCTAGTAATTGTCTTCTGATCTACTAGGCACCCGAAAAACTTTAACCAAGCACTCGAACCATTCACCATGGCGCTTCCAGTACAACAATGTCCAGATTTCAGGTTGGATTCACTGCAGCTGGTTTTGTGCCGTGTGGCGGCCGTAAAACGTCTCCCCGTACATCATCCATAGTGCAGATTATATTTGATTTTTGTCCTTTGAGATCTGAGGATATATTCTGAGAATCAGAAATATTTGATTGGTTTAGACTCTTATTTTAGGTATTGACTTTTAATCATTAGGACATTTTTGATACTCATCTTTCATCCGACTGCCTTATTAAAATAAGAAATTACTGTATGCTTATCTCTTACTTTCATCGCCAGCTATTGGTAGGGTCATTAATGAGGCTTGAATAGCCGAAACTTCAAAGTATGGCCCATGGTCCTTCTTTAGAATATGTTCTCTGCTCTCGAAGGAACTCTTTAAGATTTTAGTTTGATTTCACTGCAGCTGGTTTTGTGCCGTGTGGCGGCGGCCTTAAAACGTCTCCTCGTACATCATCCATAGTGCAGATTATATTTTATTTTTGTCCTGTGAGATCAGAGGATATATTCTGAGAATGAAGAAATATTTGATTGGTTTAGACTCTTATTCTAGATATCGCTTTTTAATCATTTGGACCTATTTCGATACTCATCAGTATTTCAACCGACTGCCTACTTAAAAAATAACAAATTACTGTATTCTTATCTCTTGCTTTCATCGCGTGCTATTGTTAGGGACACTGAAAAGGCTTGAATAGCCGAAACTCCGAAGTATGGCCCATGTTCCTTCTTTAGAATGTGTTCTCTGCTCTCGAACGAACTCTTTTTTTAGTTCAATTATTAACAGGTAACCTTCCCTTATACATTATTATAAAACAAGGACACTATGAACTCCTTATCACACTCGAAGACTGGGAGGGCGAGACTAGATTTGCTCGTTACATGACTTTTAAAATTGGCGGACCGTCGACAGAATACACGTTGACGTGTATTGGATATTCTGGAGATGCAGGTATGTGTATGGCAAAAAGATAGGCAATTATCCGGTATTATTACAATCAAATCCTACATCCCGCTCTAAAAACAAAACGAGAAAGAATCACAAAGACAAACTAACAAAGTTCACGAGATACACGCACGGAAACCGAATAAACTCCCTTGCCTAAAGAGGTGCCCATTAGGCCTCCTTAAAGGAAAACAGTAGCAGCATCTATTTTTACCTATTTTCTATTGCAAATTACAATACAAGACGAATAAGAAAGCAGAATGAGCAGCTATTTAGGTGACCATATTTGAATGGTTGGTAATAGATTACTAGGGAGGGGTGGGAGTGGCGTAAATCCTATTCTAATTTTGTTGCTGTGGATAAAGGAGTGTAAAAGAGCAATGATCAGAAACTGATACGACCAACGACACTAACATAAGTAGCAATACGGTTCAAGCGGGTATTAGCCGCGACACGATAAAAACAATAAAATGGCATGTGCGCCCAGCTAAGACTTAGATCAGCCTGAGAATCCACTCATTCTAATCAAGTCTTTGCTATCCGCGCTGAGGTAGCTTTTACACTAAGGTACCTTTAAAGCACACAACAAAGACTCTGATCAGACTGGGTGGATCCCAGTTTGATGTGAGTCTTGGCTTCGCGTGCAAGCCTTTTTTGAACTAGTTTTATTACATAATAAAAGGGTACTTCACAGAAATTCTCTCAACAGTAAACGGTGAAGAGTAAAAGAAAGAAACAAGAGGGCCATGAGGCCCTGAATCGCTCACCTGAACAATTGGCAAGGTGGCTTTTACTTATCATGTCTAAAATTGTCAAAATATGAGTTTTGGGTCAAAAGTCAAAGAATGACCATGACCACTTGTACTCATAAATCTTCATGTACTCATTAAGACAACCATATATACCATTTTTAGGCCAAAATCTTCAAAACTTTCCATGAAATCTTATGTTCTTGCATTTTCCCATATTTGACCATGACGCAAAAAAGGTCAAGGTAAACCCAAGGTCAGCATTTGAACAGTCTTGATGGTACTCTAGTACTCCATGCTATTTACGTTTCAAGGCCATAGGTGTATTGGTTCTGGAGAAGAAAAATATTAAAGATTTATACCATAAGTGGTAATGGCGGCCAAGTTGGTCATGTGACCTGGACCGTTTGAACAAACTTTTATTCAATCAACCCCTGGAGGCTCTATATGAAATGTGTCCACAATTGGCCTTTTGGCTTTTGAGGAAATGGTTGAAAACGTCAAAATATGAGCGATCTGGATCAAAGGTAAAAAAATGACCTTGACCTCTTGTACTCATAATTCTTCATAAACTCATTAAGACAACTGTATATACCAATTTATTTAGGCCAAAATCTTCAAAACTTTCCATGAAATCTTATGTTCTACCATTTTCCCATATTTGACCTAGCTGTAAAAGGTCAAGGTCAGCACAAGGTCATTATTTGAACAATCTTGATAGTACTCAAGTACCCAATGCTACATACAAAGTCTCAAGGCCATCGGTCAATTGGTTCTGGAGAAGAAGATTTTTAAGGCATTTACCATATATGGGCGTGGCGGCCATGTTGGTCATGTGTCCAGGGCCGTAAGAGAATTTTTTCATTCCCTCAACCCCTCGAGACTCTATATGAAATTTGGTTTCAATTGGCCCAGTGGTTTTAGAGCAGATTGTTTGAAATTGTCAAAATTTGAGATTTCTGGGCCAAAGGTCAAAGAATGACCTTGACCTCTTGTACTCACAAATCTTCATGTACTCATTAAGATGATTGTATATGCCAATTTTTAGGCCAAAATCTTCAAAACTTACCATGAAATCTCATGTTCTACCATTTTCCGATATTTGACCTTGCTGTAAAAAAGGTCAAGGTCAACCCAGGGTCATAATTTGAACAATCTTGATAGTACTTGAGCACCCAATGCTACATACCGAGTTTCAAGGCCATTGGTCTACTGGTTCTGGAGAAGAAGATTTTTAAAGGTTTTTACCATATATGGGCGTGGTGGCCATGTTGGTCATGTGACCTGGACCGTATGAACAAATTTTCATTCCCTCAACCCCTGGAGGACCTATATGAAATTTGGTTAGAATTGGCCTAGTTGTTTTTGAGGAGATTGTTTGATATTGTCAAAATATGAGAGTTCTGGGTCAAAGGTCAAAGAATGACCTTGACCTCTTGTACTCATAAATCTTCATTTAGTCATTAAGATAACTGTATGTACCCATTTTTAGGCCAAAATCTTCAACAGTTTCCAAGATATCTTATGTTGCAGCATTTTGCCATATAAAAGCATAAGGAAGCAAATTTGACCTTACCGTAAAAAAGGTCAAGGTCAACCCAAGGTCATAATTTGAACAATCTTGGTAGTACTCGTGTACCCGATGCTACATACCAAGTTTCAAGGCCATCGACCTATTGGTTCTGGAGAAGAAGATTTTTTCAGGTTTTTACCATATATGGGCATGGCGGCCATGTTGGTCATGTGACCAGGACCGTTTGAACAACTTTTCGTTCCTAAGGTCCCAGGAGGCTCTATATGAAATTTAATTACAATCGGCCCAGCGGTTTCAGAGGAGAAGTCGTTTGAAATTGCGGACGGACGACGGACGACGGACGGACGGACGGACGACGGACGACGGACAACGGAGCCTTACCATCCTATAAGCTCCCCCGGAGCCGCTGGCTCAGGTGAGCTAAAAACCCAGGTACAAAAGAGCAATAAACTGAGGTTGTACTTCAGTCAGCGACATTCAGAATTAGTGTTCCTCATATTAGACAGTTCTATGAGCATGCTGCTTTTCCAAGGAAGAGCAGTCTTTGATAAAAATATTTGACACCTTTCTCACATGGGGCTTTACTGAAAGGAAACAAGCAATTACTTTTCTTTAAGTGAAGCACAGGGGCTACCACTGTCTTCCTCTCTCCATCCCCAAAGAGTTTGGTCAATCGAATTTTTTGCAAGAATGTTCGGCCAGAAATTTGACACAATTTTTCTATTACTTTTGGTTTGTTTTTCGAAACTTTAAGTCTTGGTAAAATGTTCTGATGAAGAATCTAGTCGCTCAAAGCAATAGAGGGAACATCATGATAAAGAGATGTTCATTTCATCAAAAAAGCAAAGGTTCAGTGGTTAAACGGATACAGCATTCCAAAATTCATGTTTTGTTTGCCCTATCTGAAGCAAGAAGAAAGTCGTGCCCCAATATTAGCATACCAGTTTTATTGTACCCACACTCTTGACTTCAAGTTATTCAACGGTAATATATACCAAATTATCGGATGCCGTCAAGAAAATGGTTGATTTGGTGTCAGTAGAATAAAGTGGAATAAAATCAAGCCCGTCATGAGTTAATATTGCTGAAATTTCCTTAAAAGGTTTATCACTTTTTGGCTTAAGAAATGACACAAATTGGGGTGGGCTGGGGACGATGTTTACTTATTTTCTCGCTTCTTGTTTGTATTCATTTAGGCAAGATCTTAATTCCCTTTTACCAATATTTATTATTTACAAACATCTTTCCACCTGAGGCATTTATTGGCATCTGATGTTTTATTATTCTAACGCATATCTTTATAAGAGTGTGTCATTTTTCGTTTACAGTTTAAAGGACTACCCATGTCATGTTGTGTACATTGTATGTTGTTATATTGCCTGTTAGGAACTGGAGCCGTATTCATGAAACGACTTAAGCGGTTGCTATGCTGTTGCTAAGGCTAAATTTCTTTAAAGGAGAGTCCCTTCAACTATGAAATTTGGTCTGGAGGAACAGTCTGACAAAGACTGTTCCTCCAGACCAAATTTCATATTTGTAGGGAATCTCCTTTATAGATATTTAGCCTTAGCAACCACATAGCAACGACTTAAGTGGCTTTATGAATGCGGCCCCTGTACTCTATAAGCTTCCGTTCAAATCCTCTGAGTTCATTGTATATAATATCACCACATGTACATCTTTCAACGATTAAATCCTGTTTAAACCAAGGTTTATCAACATAATCTTTAAATGTCAGACAAATTTCATATCAGTTTAAGAGTAAGGAATGATGTTCATTCCGTTGGTTTTCATTCCGCATGAATTAACCAAATAGTTATCGGGTGTTTTGCTTTAAAACGTACACCATAAATGAGACACGAGAAAACGAACAAAGTAGTGTGCGCCCAGCGCAGACTCAGATCTGCCTGTGCATCGGCTCAGTCTGATAAGAGTCTTCCCTGTCCGCAAGGAGGTAGCTTAGACCCTTAGCTAGCCTTTCAGCGGTTAGCGAAGATTCTGATCAGATTTGGCGGATGCCCATGCTGAGTCTGCACTGGGCTCACAACCACTTTGTTAGTTTTCTTGTGCCGCGGGTAATATGTGTGATGCCTATAATGTCATGTATTCATTAGTCTGTTCTCATTTTGTTCACATTTTGAAACAAAATGTCAGTGAGATTAAATATGCCTTTTCTCCATACGAGTATACTATTGTTCTTACATAAAGGGCCGTTACTCGTTGGCTTACGTCCCGAGCAAATATAAAAGTAATAGATAACTGCCACGTATTTAAACAGTTACTATCATTTTAGGAAATTCTATGCGGCCTCATGACAGACAAGCTTTTACTACTAAAGACAGAGATAATGACTTAGTGCCGCCTGGAAACTGCGCTGAACTATATCGCGGCGCATGGTGGTACAGTGACTGTTTCCAGTCTGAGCTTAACGGCGTATACTATACAGGAGGAACTAATGTGTCTTATGGTCAAGGTTTGAACTGGTACCATTGGAAAGGTTATCACTATTCTCTCAAGAAAACGGAAATGAAAATAAGGCGAATATGAAAGCATATAGTTGAATGTAAATTAGCTGTTATGCGTTCGAAAGCCATGTTAAAAAGAATTCTATGCTTAAGGAGTGAGTTTTTCCCATAATTCAAACATAATCTGGATAAATGATTTTTGAGTTGCATTTACGGCTTGACATGTAACTTGCATGACAATTGATTTTTCAAGTGTTTGTGCATTTGCTAAATATGTTAAATATGCATTGACGTTGGTGTCATTGTTAAGATAAATTGTAAATTATGTTCAAATTGATTGTTGAAATAAGGACTTATTGTCTCCATTAACATTTTTTAACTTACATAACTGATAAAACTAAATAGTTGTGACTCTATTTATGTGACCTTGACCGCATTTCAAGGTCATGGTACATATATAATCCTTGAAGATCATAGCGCTACTTTTGACCATTCTCCTTCTTTGGCTTACTGAGTATCGTTTCCCCCCTCCCCATTACCCAGCTTCCCACTCATATTTATTGCGTACTTACCATGCACAAGTCTGCTGCTGCTGCATAAAGGAAAAGCTGGGTCAGAGGGAGTAGGGGGGGGGGGGAGGCAACGTACCTGTATTTAAAGAAAAGTGAAGAGTTCCCTTTTGGCCGGTTTGACCGGCAGTATAATTATGGTTTTGAAAATTTAAATGCAAGCCAGGTGTAACAAATAAATCATCTCTACGTATTGTGATATGCATGTATTCAGCATGCATTTATTACAAAAATGTTGGGAAAATGACTGATTTTAAGAATTTTATTACCTCCAAAAACAAATTATCGTGAAGAAACATGTGCGTGCTTTTGAATCGTATTACGATCTGGACGAATATGCCATCATAGTAAGGCGTAGAGTAACTCATTAGTAAGGAATACACAAAAACGATAATAAGACATACAGCTACCTCTTTAACCTTTTATCATATTAACATGAAACTATCCACCAAGTTCGAAAACTATAACAACACCAGGTAATTTTTTATGTCAAAAGTTGACCTAACATTACTGTGAAACCACACAAGTTGCATAAACACATATTTTCAGACATATACTGGATGTTATTTTGTCCAACCATGTAATTTACACATTGTATTAGAAACGAGTTAGACAATAAAATAATGGAATTATTTAGAGCAATTCAATAAAATTCCATGTCTTACCTTAGGAGAGTTTACTGAAAGTTAACTTTATAAGTGAAGCAGCATGTGCGAGACAAAATCGCAAAAAGTAATGATTTCCGACTACTGGTTAAGCGAATGTTTGTACTCTCGATTAAACGCCAGGTTGGTACAGTAAATTCGTATATTGTGAAGTGAGCATATTTTTATTAAGGTCACCGTGGTGATTTGTGGTAAATACAAAAATCTGTATAAAATCATAAAACTCAACGTACCTCCCCGAAAATTGCTGACTTCTTATTTTTGTTGTTCTCTACAGTTTAGAATACAGAATAGAGGGACATGCTGTTAAAAAAGTGTTTTATATGGAAAAAAGATCAAAGAGTAATTTTGTGCGCAATAATCTAGAAAATTAATTTCATTCTTGAAAATATACTTAGCTCTGAAGTTTCTTTAATGCATTAAAAAGAGCGTCCTAGCAATTATTTGTTCCAACTCTTTCTAAAATTTGTAAGATAGACCAGATGAAAACAGTCACTTTTTTCTCAAATGTCTGACCATGTATGGTGCATGTACACTGCATCTATCAAAATTCAAATTTGTGATTTCAGAAAATCTATTTTGTGATTTAAAACCCCCCCCATCTATTTTAGGATATTAGACCATCTATTTAGTAGTATCAAAAAGTCCATTTTAAGACATCATAAAAACTCTTTCTGACAACAGGAAATCCATTTGATATCAGAAAATAGAGTGATTTTTTGTGACATCAAAATAGTTATACCATTTACCATAATGTGATTTCAGTTGTATATATGTACCGCCGCATGACGAACTTGTGAGTCAAATATGCTACCAGGGACGACTTTGATTAGCCTGGGCATCTACCCATATGTAATGTTATTTCAATAGGTAGGCTCAGTAGTTTTGGTTTCTAGGCATAATGTGAAATTCGATTGTATCAGTCCCTGATCATTGCACTGGAAGTGACGCTTAGTGACCTCGTCCAAAGGTTAAATGATAACCTCGACATGGAATATTCTCACATTCTGACAAAAAAAGTTATTAACTCAAAATCATAAACTTGATGATTTCTAAATGTAGCTTTTAAGCATTTTACCATCATAGATAACCTGAACAGCCTGGGGACTTATGGATTTCCATCACGCCAAATTGTGGTGGTTAACAATGCTCTTTAAATAAACTATCATTGTGGCTTACCATAACATAATTACTTAAATTACTTACTTACCACAAGATGACACTACATGTCCGATGGATGAAACGTGATGTAAAGTCATAATGTTTGTTGTTGTTTTTGTTTTGGTGTTATGGCTGACCATAACAAAACCCAGAGCCCGAAAGCATTTTTCAACTGAGAAACTGGTACAAAACCTTTAGTAACTCATACAATTAGCATTTGTTGCAAAAAAGCAAGCTCTGCAGGCAATTTTGATCGTAACAGAATAGAAAGAAATAGAAAGTAAAAAGGCATTTTCTTGGAAATAAAACATGTCAAATACACGCCAATATTTACCTAAAGCCCCTATCTCACTGAGCTGCGACAGTTTGCGACTGATTGCGAATTGCATTCGCGGATGAGTCTTAAAACTGTCTTGAAACGTTCGCGGGGATTCGCAATATCCTCGCGTGAGTCGCAAACTGGCGCAAACGGTTCGCACTGTCGCACAAAAAAGTTTTAAATGTAAAACTTTTTTGTGCGACAAAATTTCTCGCAATATAGTCGCAACATAGTCGCAAAGTCATCGCGGGTGTCGCGAACACGTCGCGGACCCTTCGCAATTAACTTTCCGCGAGTCGCAATGACCGTGAACACGACAAATTTGCGAAATAAATAAGACTATATTGCGAACAAATTGCGACATAGATAAGACACTTCCGCGACTAAATTGCGAGCAAATAAAACTGAGTAACTTGCGCGCGAACGTCGTGAGACATTCTTTCGAATCATGTGACTATCGTGCGAGTGTCTTAAATTACTCGCAATGTCGCAAAAGTGTGGTGAATGGTTCGTATTTTCGTCGCACGTGACTCGGACATTTATGTTTCTCGCAAACAGTTTGCACTCGTTCAGTTCCAACGTGGGCATCATGCCAGCAAAAGTCAGAAAAGGGCGAGGTAGGGGTAGGGCTGCCACTGCACCCGGCCATCAAACCACAACTCAGGAAGCCGAAACAGTCCCAGCTCCTGTTTCATCCGACGACGAGAGCTCGGGAGCTCCCTCGGTTTTTCTGACGGGTGAAACAAGGAAGAAAAAGAAACTGGGCGTTGAGAGTGAGAAACAGTACCCATGGAAGGATGCCCACCAGAATGTACTGGCTGAGTTCTGGCTGAACCACCCCATATTTTATTATAAAACACAAGATCCATCTTTCGGACGTCTGATGATTAAAAATTGCTGGAATGTCAATAGGTTCTCATTTTCTCGCAAAATCATCGTGCGACTGTTGCACGACCCTCGCGCGACAGTCGTGCGACGTTCGCGAGAGTATCGTGACACAGTCGCACGAGAGAAATAATCGCAATTTTATTGTGCGAACGTCGCGCGAGTGTCTCACGAACGTCGCGCGACGTGTGTGCGAACTCCATGCGAATTTGAGAAAGATTCGTGAGATAATCGTGCGACATTCGTGCGACATTCGCGCGACACTCGCAAATATGTCGTTATCACCATTTCAGTGAGACCCAAATATGAAAAATGTCGCAAAGTCGCGGATTTTATCGCAAATCTTTGTCTCAAACTAGTCGCCAGTTGTTGCATCCCAGTGAGGTACTAGCTTTAAAGGGTAGCTGAAGGTCTAAGCTACCTCCATGCGGACAGTGGAGACTCTGATCAGACTGAGCGGATGAACATTGTTGGTTTTGTCACGTCGCGGCTCAATGTAAGCCATTGTGCTAATTGTGAATTACAAGAAAATAGATTTAATTTATTTATTTATTCAGGTCTCATTTTCGTGTACATCACATTACATACACACATATACATGTATACATATATTAAACAAACATATAAAATACACCTAACCATTCTGTACAGAATTATAAGAGACTACATAAAAAAGTAAGTTTCACCTAAAATTTCTATTACAGTTGATCATAAACCTACATATAGCTGATCTCTCCAGACACAAATAAATGGAAGAGTTACTGACATCCAGGGCCGAGCTCCAAGTGATTGGGAGGGAGCCCAGCATACATGTTTCTCGGCCAAGGGTGTCAGTAGTTTATTCATTTCTGTCTATAATGGTTTTAAACATATTAGACACATCTTTTATTGCAATATGTTTAATTATTCGGAATGAGCTATATTTGCACAAAGCTTATTTTATGGCAAAAAGTGACCAATTAGAAATTGTGTTCAGTGCATAAAATGTTTATTATTCTTTGATCAATAAATCCAATCCAAACCCTCGTGCATATATATGCAAACAACGAAGACTGAGACCAGCCTGTGCATACAATTAATTCAATGTTGAGTCAACGTCAAGATTGTATCTACTGTGTTTCAACGCTGCGAATATTCACTTTTTATTTTGCGAGTTCATCGTGAGCCGTGGATTGTTAATGCGAACAGGGAAGCCTCCTATCAGACTGCGCTGATGCCCAGGTTAATCAGTATCCCCGTAAGCCTTGACCTCTTTTCTTGAAGCACTGTTGAAATGTACGGAAGCAAAGCTGAACAAGCACGCGCGAGAAAAAAATGTGAAAAAGACTGTAACATAGAAGACTTACAGCTTGGTATCAACGTTAACGTTGAATCGCTATTGCTACGTTTTATTCGGTGGGTTCGAAGCATAAAATGAAACAAACTTGAAAAAGAAAGTACAAAAACTTTGACATATTATATATTTTCATTGGTTTTAACTCATTATAAAAAGTTTTATTGAACAATGAATAATTGAAAATTAACAATGATGACATATCATAAAATGTATAATTTTTGTACTAACTTACATGTTCAGCCTATCCAATTTAACACTATAAAACAGTAAAAAAATTGCGGAAACGTCCATAATATATTTAGGTGTATCGTCGAGCGGGACTTGAACAGAGAGAACTCAGGTCGTCCTACTCGTCCGCAGATCTCGGATGACCCTGAATCTTTCGCTGGCCTTTACCTTTCGAGTGCGCCGTCATTACTATTTTGATCTACACGCATTTTGGAAAAAAAATAACCAGTCGAAAACCCAGTGACATCACCGGTTGGTTTATTAGGCTAGCAGATAATCAATGTTTTATGCACACAGAATGCACTTTGAATATTATTATACTTGTATACTTTTCATACAGAACAAAGGTTATAATTCATCATGGCTTATTTTTATTGTGAATAAATATGAAACACAAGGGCGTAGCTGCATATATGCAAATACGCAGATTTTTGTGTGTATGTGTATGTTTGTTTTGTTTTTGTTTTTCTCAGGACTTGGGTTAGTTGGTTGTTTCCGGTTTAACGGCCCTTTGAGACAGTATTTCAGTCTATATCGGGCCGTCTCCCAGAGACAAGAAGAAAGAAAAGAAATGATAGACAAGAGCAAAAATGTCCATACAACCCCTTCCGCACCTACTGCAAGCACAGTAGGCCCTTGCCCTACTATCATCCAAATTAGCAGGACGCCCCGGCACTGAAAGTAACCCAGCACCATTGCCCGACCCGTTTTTCCTTTAAAGGTTTTGGATGCTACGCAGACTAGCGATTGGGAAAATTTTCAGACGTTTCTCTTTATATTTTTGTGGTAAGTATTCGCGAAATTGGGGAAATACGGATTGGGAATAACTCCTATAACAGGGGGTAAAACTTGCCATATAAAATCACGGTACCCTATTTATGTAAAAAGTACCATAGAATGATTCTTGGCAAACAGTGCAGATCCAGACCAGATTCCGAAGATAAGGACCTCTTATCAAGGCTTATATGTACGCCCTCCGCAATGAATGCAAGAATTATACTGAATTAAAACAGCAGAATAAAATCAAATTTTGCACCCCATTACTGGAAAATGACTTGTCTGAACTGTGCAACAGAAGAAGACGATTTGCAATTGATGGGCTCACCTTCGCAAGCCAATAGTACTAAGTCCACTTTGTTCCATAAGTATTTACATGCAGGAGATGACTTTAATATTAGCGTTTCGCTTACGGCGTCACATCCTGCAACATGCTATTTTGTTCTTTTCTTGCAATTATGTAATTTACATTGAATAAATATTGTTTAAACCAATGTAAATATTTGATTATAAATTTGGCTTTATCGACCAAAAATTGAATATGTGAAAAACAAAAGGGTCATTAATGGCCCATCTGAGTCTCATGGAGTCTGTAAAGTAAGAAGTTTGTGTCACAATGTCATTATCTACATCCAACGGAATTAGATCTTGATATGCCCAAAGGCTTTTAAGATATTTAGTATTAAAGTCTGACTTTCAGCGACTTTGGACAAAGATCATGTAAAGACCTTGACCTTGAATATTTACAAATTTTGCCAAAGGCATTTAGGAAAGAACAGAAACTAAAAAAAAAAGAACCAAAAATAAATGAAATCTAAAGTTAAAGCATGCATAAGGAAGCTGAATTGACCTCAGATAACCCTGGGTCCCCATTTTAATGAACTATTTTAAGCCTAAGTGTCCAATGCCATGTACCAAGGTCATGGGTCTTTTCGTTCTAAGATTTAATATATATAGGCGTTGCCCCATTTGTTTGTACGTCCAGTAATCCAGATCCCATGAATAAAATTTCTCTCTCTAGACTCACGGACGCTCCATGTGCAATTTGCCTGCCATCGGCCCTGCATATTTAGAAAAGAGGTTTCAAAATTCTTACAACGGATGACGGAGGGATGCCTAACAAATGTTTGTATTTTTAATTTATGTATCTATTAATTTCTTCTTCATTTATTTTTTGGAATTAACTTTATTAAAAGGCAAAATAAATAAATAAATAAAAACAGCAAAAAAGTGATTGCAAACACGTTAAATGGTAGAACATATCCCAGTCTAAAAATAAAGTATGAAGTAAACCAGGAATCTAATAAGGGCCTTCATTGATATGTTAATTAACAGTCTAAACAATTAAGACAAATCTAATCTGAAGTTAGTAACTTCATCATATACTCTTGGCGAGGTGTACACCAGATAGGTAGTAAGGCGTACATTATTCAAATTGCCCCCGGTATGGTTCGAAAACCATTTTGAGCCTTTTTCTATCATGTTTTATAAAAAAATCTTTCAACTAAATGGACGGCGTTATCAATCTACAGTTGGTTGGTTTTGATAATAGGATGATAGCTGGGTTTTCACGACACAAGATCATGTTATATTAGGCTGTTCGGAATATAATTTCTGTGACGGCAATGAGTTTTTCATTGTACAGGGCAATTAAGTAAAAGACCGAACAACAATTTACATAAAACTTACCTCTTTACATTTTCGAAGCTGAATAACTATAGATGACGCAGCAGATTCCGGATAAAATTCAAAACATAGTGATTTCCGACTACTGGTTATAAGCGCATGTTTGTACTCTCGATTAACCGCCAGAAAGTACAGTACAGTAGGGTAAGTTCGGATATTGTGCACTTTATGCTTTTAAAAATTAAAACCTGTCGTGCCGGTCTTATCGGGAAAATCCTCGCTTTAAGCATAGAAGTTCTTGAAAAGAAACATTATTGCACGCTCGGATTGCTTGTTACAAGAGATAATAAACTGTAATTACAGAAGAAATATACGTACAGTGTCTCCCACGCCCTACAAATAACCTCGTCCGACCCACATCCCATGCTGCCCACTCCCAACCAGTGCTATTTCATGTTATTCATATACAGAATTTAGTAATAAGAGTAGGCTATTGTAAAGTCTATCATTTCGTCTAGATTTATTTTCAGAAAAATGGATTTCAATATCTGTTTTCGGATATATTTTCATGTAAATAGCCCTGTGGCGGGGAACAGACAGCCCGATGCAAATTTATAATTGAAACAAAGCTTCTGCTTCATTGATCATTCGTGTAAAATCTCACTGAGATGTTTTAAAAACAGTGCTGCATGTTATCTGGTACGTTTTATACTTCCACAAAGTTTTGTGAAAACACTTTCACCCTATGTAAACTTATGGGGTACATGTAGATATGTTTTCATGCTTAACTACATGTACAAAGGAAGATCCTTCCATTTAAAACGAAAAATGGGCTTACAGTTCTTGATATTTCATGGAAATAATTATGCACTGTCTGTCATTCCGTAATAACGAAAGCTTTTTGTAAAAAAATGTCACAGTTTTCTGAGGAATGAATGAGTGAACTCGGGTTTAACGTCCCACCAACATATGGTCTCATATGGAGACGGGACCTCGTTTTAAGTCTCATCTGAAAGACCGGAGAAGCGGGGGATCGATCGTGCGACCCCTTGCTTGGTTGTCCGGAGTGTTATCCACTACACTCAAACCGCTCCCTTTTCTGAGGAAGGAACTATTCAAACTTTGTACACATATGGATTATTTGTAATATCGTGAGGTTGAAATTTGGGCCTCAGGGCTCTTATTCTTTCATTCAGTTGGCCATTTTTCTGTATTTTCATGTAATTTTGTATCACTGTTTGCTCAGATATTGTGCAAGCTGGAATCTTCAAACCCAGCTATTGTCAGGGTCACTGATGAGGCTTTATTAGCCGAAACTACGTAGTCTGGCCCATGTTCCTTCATCTGAATGGAAAATGAGAGTTTGTATCGATAGGATTGACATTCAAGCTCATTACTCCTTTTCTTCTATATTATCTATTTTTCTTTTTTCACTTTTTTGCATATTTAGGAATAATGCGTTATAGTATTACTAGATGGAGAATCGGGCTCATCGTCTTCATTTGTCCCTCTTTTGTCTATTTTTCTGTCTTTTCAAGGTAAATTTAAGTAACAATTTACTCAGGAACCGTGCAAGCTAGATTCTTCAAACTTGGTGAACATATGAAGAATAAGTTATATCGTGAGATTTGGACTCGGGCTAATTGTTTTTCTTCCTCTTTTTTACGCATTTTTCTTTCTTTTCCTATTTCACATGTAAACATTGAAAATTTGAGTCAGTGTTTTCTCAGGAACTATTATTAAAGCTAGAATCTTCAAGCTTTGTATACACATGGACAATAAGTTGTTGTATCAGTAGATTCATAATAGGGCTCATTGCTTTTATTCTTCAACTTATCTATTTTCTGTCTAAGATAAATTTGTGTCACAGTTTTCTCAGAAACTGTAGAAGCTAGTTTCTTCAAACTTCGTATACATATGGAAAATTAGTTATTGCATCGTCATGATCGTGGGATTGAGGCTCGTTTTCATTGCTCTTATTCTTCTATTTTTATCCATTTTTCTTTCGTTTCTTGTGGCACAAGTTAGCATAGAAAAGTGTGGAAGAGTTTTCTAAGGAACTTTTGAAGCTCGAATATTCAAGTTTGGAACATATATGGACAGTGGATTGTTGTAGTGTGGGATAGAGAACTGATCCCATTGCTTATCCATATTTAACATTGTTTTCAAGGTCTCTTAAGTGTCACAGTTTTTCAGAAACTATAAAAACTAGAAACTTCAAACTTGGTATACATATACATATAAAGCATATGTGTTTTATAGGAATCAAGACTCCGGTTCATTACTCTTATTCTTCTACATTTTATCCGTTTATCTTCCTTTCTTCAAGATAGAATGTTCATATTTGGTATACAGATTGATAACGACTTGTTGTATCGTGGGATTGCAACCCCACATGCATTTATTAATTTTTCTATCTGTCTATGTGAAATCATTTTCAGCATATTTGCAGATTCCTGTATTCACCACGAATCAGTGATAATCATCATTCTAAATATTCCTTCAGTATTTATAAGCAGATGAGCTAAACCGGACATTGAGTTTGAAAAAGTATAAAAACAGATGATTTCTCTGTTTGTGGCGATGAAATTTTCGTATTTGTGAAAACGGAATGGAATGAAATGTCCGATCTACATTCCAACAACTTGCTTAAATGTAAGACAAACTAGAACTCTCAGAGAATCCGACTATATCCCCGCTTAACTGCTTTAATCAAATGGTATTATTTTCATTACATAAAGTATAGAGAGAGAGAACTCGTTGTCAACATGTAAACCAAATATCAATAAATCCCTTTCTATGTAATACGGAATAAAATGATTTCACATAGACAGATAGAAAAATTAATAAATGCATGTAAGACATACGTCTTTATCAATCTGTATACCAATATGAAGATTCAAACTTGAAGGGATTTAAAAATTTGTTATGAATAATTGCATTATTCAAAGTAAGGAGAGAAAGAAAGAAAAATTGGAAAAAATAGGGAAGAGTAAGCTGGAGAAGGCTGGTACTTGATCTCACAATACATTAGTTATCATCAACATGCAAACAAAATATCCCTACTCTGACTTGCAATGACTGCTTAGATATCTTTGCCAAAAATATCTTTGTTTAATATTCAAAGTATGGAGAGAAAGAAAATCAGACAAATACAGGGAAAAATATGCCAAATATGGCTGATTTGCAATCCCACGATACATCAAGTCGTTATCAATCTGTATATTATTTTATTCACAAATATGAACATTCTATCTTGAAGGGTTGTTGTGACTTCTGTTACGACAAGTTGCATCATTCAATGTAAAGAGAGAAAGAAAATCAGACAAGTGCAAGGAAGAAAATGCCAGATAAAAGTGGATAACTAAAGGGAAGAATAAGCAGGAAAAGGCTGGTTTGAAATCCCACGATACAACACACCGTCATCAACCTCTATGCCAAATATGACTATTCTAGCTTGTATGTTTGTGGCCAAATCTTTGACGAAAAAATTCATTATTCTAGTATGGAAAGTAAGAAAATTGGACAAATACAGGGAAGAATAAGAAGGAGAAGGCTGGTTTGCAATACAACACACCGTCACCAACCTGTATGCCAAGTATGACTATTCTAGCTTGAAGAGTTGTGGAGAAATCTTTGACGAAATATTTCATTATTCAAAGTATGGAAAGTAAGAAAATTGGACAAATACAGGGAAGAATAAGGAGAAGAAGGCTGGTTAGAAATCCCACGATCTGCCCACGATACAACACAACGTCATTAACCTCTATGCCAACTAGGACCATTCTAGCATGAATGCTTGTGGAGAAATCCTAGACGAAAAAGATCATTATTCAAAGTATGGAAGGTAAGAAAATTGGACAAATACAGAGAAGAATAAGGAGAAAAAGGCTGGTTTGAAATTCCACGATACAACACACTATCAACAACCTTTATGCCAACTATGACTATTCTACCTTGAATGGTTATGGAGAAATCTTTGACGAAAAATTTCATTATACAAAGTATGGAAATAAAGAAAATTGGACAAATAAAGGGAAAAATAAGACTGAGAAGGCTGGTTTGCAATCCCACGATTAAACACACCGTCATCAACCTGTATGCCAAATATGACTATACTAGCTTGTATGGTTGTGGAGAAATCTTTGACGAAAAATTTTATTAAAAGGGGACGGACGGACGGAGGACGGACGGACGGACAGATGTAAACCAGTATACCCCCACTTTTTCAAAGCGGGGGTATAATAATTGCTAGGGATGCAAACATCATTTTGTCAACACAGTTTTGGTTAAAGTTTATTGTTCCAAGTAATTTGGCAAAATGGGTTTGCTTCCGTGTTAGTGCTAGCTATTTCTTCTCTTTTTTCTGGTGACTGATGCAACACATTTCAAGATTAACGATTTGATGTAAACATACATTAAATTGTCCTAAAAATATTCACAAATACTTTGTTGTTTCAGAGTATTTGAAAATTGCATTATGTTCAATATTACTCCCAACATAATTCGTATGTGTCTAAGGAATACTTTAGACCTTTTCTGTCATTAACGTATCCTGCCTAAAGTTACAAAGATACCTGACAAATCTATAACTCTATGATTAATACAGGGCGGTGTAAAGGCAAAGATAAACACATCAGTCCTTCTAGGGCAAATAAACTATGTTTCATTGAAAATCAACATAGTTAACAGTCGGTTGTCATATCAAACTGCACACTGGTGTCAGTCTTTACTGGTGGTGGATGTCCCGACATATTTTCAGCAAGACCAGGTCATATTTGTTCTCAGTACCGCTGGCCTTATCACTGGTGCCATAGCTGCTATACCCGTTTCACATCTAGAGATCCTAGGCACTTTGTCTGCCAAGAGATTTGCTGCTTCTGCAACTCGACCAACACAGACAAAATAAATAATTTATGATCGTTTGTCCTTTTTGTTTTTGTAAATCTCCTATAAGTTCACACACATCTGTATCCCGTTCTGTAAACCGTTTGTACAGCCGTTTTGTATCGCATTCTGGAATAGAATGTATAAAATAGATATCATATGCCTGTGTATACTGTGACAGTTGATAACATTTATTTTGAAACGCAAATAGCAAAAAAAATCTGCCCAGAGCTGTTCATACCCGTAAAGTCAAGACTATTCAAATATCTTTAGTAATACTTACATCATTACCCTCCATGCTTACTAAGAAATGACTTGTCCCGAAATTATGTAAGAAATTAATTCGGGAACATCTCATAACTATTCTGTGAGAAAGCAGATCTTTTGAACATTTGCACAACCCAAACTTCCAAATGAATTGAATTTCTACTTTCATCACTGGCTCATTTTCTTTTCTCTAAGAAGCGAGAAAGTCTGGAAGTCATATAGATACTCTGTACGCTAAACTGACCTAAATGCTACTTCAACCAGTTATATATCTGGTACTGCCCAGTTCCGAATTGTATATCCGTGAATAATATTAATTATAAACAATAAATTAGCCATGAGCATAATGAAAAGGCGAATTCCGCATGCACTGGGCAGACAGCATATGGTGGCGACCTGTATGGGCATGAGACATTAGAATAAACCTTAAACTATATACGGCTGTATTAAACTAATTATGATTTGGTTTAGGAAAATCCATTTGGTTTTGTGGTAGGTTACTGCTCTTTCTAATAGGGCTATCCCTAAAAGACAGTATGTGGTCCCTAGAGCCTCTTCTTTTAAAAGAAAAAATGAGCCGCGACACGAGAAAACCAACAATGTGGTTGTGCGTCCAGCGCAGACTAAGATCAGCCTGGGCATCCTCCCAGTCTGATCAGAGTCTTCGCTGTCCGCATGGAGGTAGCTTATACCCTTATCTACCCTTTATGCGCACAGTGTAGACTCTGATCAGTCTGGGCAGATACCCAGGCTGATCTGAGTCTGCGCTGGGCGCACAACCACTTTGTTGGTTTTCTCGTGTCGCGGCTCAAATGTGCTCTCAAAATAATAGCATCAAGTAAGAAAGAAAACAAATAAATCCATGTCAGGTTGAGTGATCTCCCTTGTATATGTATCCATATACATACACGGAGAATAATCGTTACATTCGACAAGGTTCACCCTGTTCAGAGAACTTTATTTACCATAAATGAGCCGTGACACGAGAAAACCAACAATGTGGTTGTGCGCCCAGCGCAGACTCAGATCAGCCTGGGCATCCACCCACTCTGATCAGATGCTTTGCTAAGGGATTAAAGGATAGCTAAGGGTCTAAACTACCTCCATGCGGACAGCGAAGACTCTGATCAGACTTGCCGGATGGCTAGGCTGATCTGAGTCTGCGCTGGACGCACAACCACATAGTTGGTTTTGTCGTGTCGCGGCTCAAATCATTTTAAAAAAAATATTTCGAGGGAAAGTTTAATGCATAAGCATTGCGCAAGCAAGGAAGGTGGAATGATTAATTCACAAAACTGTATTTCTGTCAAGCAGCATCCCAGCAGTGTAGTCTCAAAGTGTGCAAAAATGACAAAAACGAGAACAGACGTCTTTCGCTATAACAATCAAATTTGATGAATGTTATTATCGTGCAAATATTATGAATTTTATTGAGGTAGAGAAAGTAAACATTAGTCTTTGTCACACCATTATGTTGTAATTTAAAATTTATTTGAAAAGACCTCGTAAGTTTTCTAGCAGACATAACAAAAAATGCAGGTTTTGATGGAATAAGTGTACATAATTATGCCATTATTGTAGTGTCTTTTAAAATAATGTTTCGAAATCATTTATAAATCTGCATTAATGATAACGTTGCCGATAAAGCAAAAATAATATAGAAATAGAAAATATACTACAATTATGTCAACTAGAACTGTCGGACAAGCCGACTATACCCCCGCTTAACAGCTTTAGTAAAATGGTTTTGTTTTCATTACATGGAACATAGAGAGCCAGAACTCATTGTCAATATGTATAGCCAATATAAAATGTTCTACTAAAATTTCTATGAAATACAGAATAAATATTTCACATGGACAGAAAAAACAAGCTCCTGTCAACTCATACACCAAATATGAACCATCTACCTTCAACAGTTGCTGAGAAATCTTCTACGAAAAATTATAGTACAGTTAATCCATTGACAGAATGCATGGAGAGAAAAAAAAGTGAACAAATACAGGGAAGTATACAGGGAAGAACAAACTGGAGAAAGCCGGTTTGCTATCCCACAATACAACTTGTCCTTGTCAGCCTGTATACCAAATATGAACTTTCTATCATACATGGTTGAGAAGATATCTTTGACCTAAAAAATTGGAGTGAAAGAAAAAGGAACAAATACACGGAAAACAAGCAGGAGAAGGCTTGTTCTCAATCCCATGATACAACTTGTCGTTGTCAATCTGTATACCAAATATGAACTTTCTAGCTTGCATGATTGTGGAGAAATCTTTGATAAAAACTTTCATACTTCAAAGTATAGAAAGAAAGAAAATTGGACAAATACAGGGAAGAACAAGAGAAGAAGGCTGGTTTGCTATCCCACGATACAACATATCATCATCAACCTGTTTACGAAATCTGACCATTCTAGCTTGCATGATTGTGGAGAAATCTTTGACAAAAAATTTCATTATTCAAAGTATGGAAAGAAAGAAAATCAGACAAATAAAGGGAAGAATAAGCCGGAGAAGGCTGGTTTGCAATCCCACGATACAACACATCATTACCAACATGTATACCAAATATCATCATTCTAGTTTGCATGGTTGTGGAGAAATCTTTGACGAAAAATTTCATTATTCAAAGTATGGAAATAAAGAAAATTGGACAAATAAAGGGAAGAATAAGCCGGAGAAAGCTGGTTTGCAATCCCACGATACAACACATCATTACCAACATGTATACCAAATATCATCATTCTAGCTTGCATGGTTGTGGAGAAATCTTTGACGAAAAATTTCATTATTCAAAGTATGGAAAGAAAGAAAATTGGACAAATAAAGGGAAGAATAAGCCGGAGAAGGCTGGTTTGCAATCCCACATTACAACACATCATCACCAACATGTGTACCAAATATGGTCATTCTAGCTTGCATGGTTGTGGAGAAATCTTTGACGAAAAATTTCATTATTCAAAGGATGGAAGGAAAGAAAATTGGACAAATAAAGGGAAAAATAAGCCGGAGAAGACTGGTTTGCAATCCCACGATACAACACATCATCACCGACATGTATACCAAATATGATCATTCTAGCTTGCATGGTTGTGGAGAAATCTTTGACGAAAAATTTCATTATTCAAAGTATGGAAAGAAAAAAAATTGGACAAATAAAGGGAAGAATAAGCTGGAGAAGGCTGGTTTGCAATCCCACGATACAACACATCATTACCAACATGTATACCAAATATCATCATTCTAGCTTGCATGGTTGTGGAGAAATCTTTGACGAAAAATTAAAAGGGGAGGGACGGAAGGACGGACGGAGGGAGGGACGGACGGACGGACGGACGGACGGAGGGACGGAAGGACGGACGGACAGATGTAAACCAGTATACCCCCCACTTTTTCAAAGCGGGGGTATAAAAATTGTACTACATACAAATTACCTTAACAGAAAGAAATGAATTTAGTATACTGCATAAATTCATACGTCATATCAGCATTTTGTGTAAATATTTTGATCAATTTTTATGCGACACAATTGTTTGAAATAATAATTGCAAAATGTTACAATTAATAGAAACGTCACCATGTGGCAAATAATTATTCCCAATGAGTTTACCTGAACTCTCTTCAAAAACGATCTGTTCTAAAGTTTCTCACTTTATATAATTACATGTCATTACTATGACCTTTAATTCTTCAGATACCTCGTATTGATGCAGGTTTTCCATCCCCAAGAGCCACATGGAGTAACATATTCTTCTCTTTCAAGCTTCCTATAGGTTCTTTTGTATGGCATCATGTATGTTTGGTATTGACATTCCCTGGCAAATTAAAAGTTCATACTAAACTACTAGACTAGAATCCGTGTGTGCCGAAGCCAGCATTAGCTCCTTCAATTAAAAGGGAAACGTGCAAAGTGCCAAAAAGCAATATTTTAAATTTAAAATAGGGTTATTAATTTTGAAAATATTGCATAAATGATATTCCGTTAACATGCACCTTGATTTCACAATAAAAGAATGAAAAGAATACAAAGTGTGATTAAACTGTCCGTCATTGGCTATATCTAAGCACAAACTACAGTCAGTGGCCAACGGTATTTCATTCGATTCTAAATTCCCATTGGCTTGAATGTATTTTAACAGTGAAACAAACAATGAAATCTTTAAAGCAAAGATAATCGGTGCAGATAAAATGGAAGTGTTTCTAGGTGGAGAACTGACAATAACTTCCGGCAGAACAACGGGGAAAAGGAAGATTAAATGTTCATTGACCTTTGATATTATCGACTAAATTTTGCCATACGCGTTATTTTCTCTGAATGAATTGTTGTGAAATGTGGAGCAGAAGTGGAATTAAACACGGCTGCGCCGAGAAAAAAAGGCAATGATCAGGAACTTATATAATTAGATCCCAAATCCCGCCCTCAAAACCATAAACTTACAACAGTTCAGGAAATACACGCCCGCGGTAAAGTTTACTTTTGAATTTATTGAGGGTTAAGAGATAAAGTTGTCGAAATGGAATTTACATGGAAATAAAGCAAATTAAAATCGACAATGAAACATAATTTATCCGAGTCGATACAGGAAAACATAAAAGGAATGTTTCAGAGGCATTTACATTGAAAACGTCAATTGCTGTGGCGGCTATTGCGACGTTGTAAAAAATCCAAAAATAACGCCATTCGGTATCGGATAGCTACAACTTTGATATCAGCCAAAGAACAATTGTGAAATATGTTTTTAAAGAGCTCAACTTATTTCGCTTTCTATCAGATTATTTTACTTTGAATTGTCTTAACTGACGCAGAGTAATTATTTTTCTTCTACACTAAAAATGTATGTACGTCAATGAAATTATAGAAAATGATGAAATTCTTATGGCCAACAAATGTACATCTTTCCTGGAATCTGTCGTTTTCAAAATAAACACACCGAATTAATTTTAGTTCTGCATTCTGATACTTGGCTTGTGAACACAATATTGCGGTGAGTATTTATTTTCCTTTACGTGAAGATTCTTGTGAAACAGCAGAAAATGTTATTTATGAAATAATCAGGAAAAGGAAATTGGCTATAAAAGTAATGAAAAAGCAAACAATTCATGTGCAACAGTATTTCTTCTTGGCGTATTATTCACAATTATGTATAAAAGCAGGTTGAACATTCGAAGCAATACCATCGTACATCAGGTTTTCTGTTCAGACGATAATTTGGAGGTGGTTCTACCTAACTGCTTAACAGCGTATTAGCAGACAGTAAATGGATATGGAAGACGCAAAATGAAAAGTATTATACTTCCATTTGCAATGCTTATTTTATCTTTAAAATGATCGGACAGGTAGAGATGTTGGGCTGAAGTTTGAGCAAATAATAATATAAATGTAAGGAGATTGCCGAGATATGAAATGATCTAGTCGTTTGATAAATACGAAAATATGTCACAATGTACCCTATATGAATTTTTTTTATGGAAATTACCTCCTAGTGCTCTATTTTTGTCTCATTTAAGCCCGAAATTTCCTTACTGCATTTCAGTAGTTAATGGAGTATTATGTGGCAAAAAGGTTCAGTAATTTTAGGGAAAAGCATGCAAAAACGCGATTTGTGCAGAAATAAAGCAAAATAATGCGAAAGAAACCCGAAAAACAATCTGCAGAAATTACCTTTTCTCACATCTTGTTCCCGTAAAGCCTGATTTACACCTACATCGCCTTCCTCGGCATTTCCCGCCATTCAAACATTTTCTCTGGCAAATCTTTCGCTTGACCTTCTTATGGCACCAGCGCCCTCTGTATCCGGTAGGGCATGCGCAGTGATTCTTTCCGTCACATGTGCCACCATTTTGACATCGCTTTTTACAAACTGCTGGTGAAATGGATACGATAAACTAAAGTGTAAGAATATACTTTGCATATATACTATGGAAAAGGCGGTCTTAATAAAAATGTTTCTTTTAATTCTAGTAAATTTCATTAGTAGCTATTGGCATTTATTCTACTTCTCATGTTGTCGTATAATAGAACTATATTTACCTTGAGCTTTTGTTCGCCTTAGAAAAAAAAAAGAACCATAAAATGTTCTTATAATATTCGTGACTATAACAAAATACTGTTAAATCTCCACGAGGACAGAATACTGTGGTAAAGTTTAAAACCCTTTTAAGACCGCAAGACGCGGCGTTTGATCAGGGGCTACACTGTTTGCTTACAGGACTTTCTATGCAATATCCAGTAAAAGTGAAAATAATTACCAGAAACCCCTAAAACTATAAATGGACTCATCCAAATGATAAGGATGGACAAGTTCACTGGTCCAGAAAAGGTTCATAAGTATATCGAGCAATTAAAGGTTGTGCCTACGGTTGACTGCGTTCTGGAAGGGCTCCGTCGCCAATAGAAGCAAACAGGAAGTCACATAAAAGTTGTTTCCCTTTGTTCAAATAGCGGAAAAACATGGCGGTGTACGCATTCGCCTTAACAATTTCTTGCTGGATGAAATTTACAGTAAACCAGTATGGAACAAAGAATGACAAAATGAAGACGGGAGATGGTACTTATATGGTGTATGCTTTTTAAGGTCATCAACTATTGTTTAAACCAAACAAAAAACACAGTGTAAGTAGTGTAGGTTATTTGTCAATATTTGCCAAGAATATGCGCGAAATTCTGCTGCCTTGGCAAAGATACAGTACAATAGTCTCACATGGTATGACTGATCCTTAAAATAATATGCTTCTTCCTCATTCCAAATATTTTGTGGAATTTCGCTGGAAACATGAAAGAAATTTGCATGGGCTGTGGAATAATTGAACATTTACAAAAAAATGTGTTACATCAGCGATGTTTTGGCCCGTCAGAAGATACTTACAGTTTTGGCACAGTGCTCCACTGAATCCTTTCTTACATCGACAAACTCCAGGATAAAGACATTTTCCATTGTTCTGACACTCAGGTGAACAAACAGCTGAAACGAAATAGTTAGTGTCCCGTGAAAAAGTATGTTATGTGCAAACATGAAACATTCTGACCAGCCTGCACATCCTGTGCAATCTAATCAAAGTCTACCCTTCTATAAATCGTATGATTCTAAAAAATGAAAAGTGATGAATCTGGTCAATTTGCGCGGCTGCGCAGACTGATTAGAGCATTCACTGTACGCACAACGTTTTGTTGTTTGCATTCTACTGTATTCTTTTGTTGTCATGGATGGGTTGTGTTTTGTGTCTGTTGCCGTTCGTGGGTATTTTCGTTTATTTTCTAAATTCCCTTTTTCGTGTCACCAGTCGAATAATGAGAAACATTTCACACATCACTGTATCAGGGTGGTGTCTCAAGTAATTGATTTAACCCTGATATGACTGAAATACTATTGAAAAGGACGTAAAATTGCAAGACGTGAATGATTTTCTTTCAGGTGCCGGAACATACTGGTATGCTTTTCATCAGCAAACTCTGGTGTTCAGATGGCGCAGGTAGCTATCTAACAAGTTGTCATGATACACTGCGGATCATATATGAGCCGCGACAAGACAAAACCAACAATGTGGTTTTGCGCCCAGCGCAGACTCAGATCAGCCTGGGCCGCCCAGGCTGATAAGACTCTTCGTAAAAGACTCAAAGGGAAGCTAAGGGTGTAAGCTACCCCCATGCGGACAGCGAAGACTCTGATCAGACTGGGTGGATGCCCAAGCTGATCTGAGTCTGCGCTGGGCGCACAACCACATTGTTGATTTTGTCGTGTCGCAGCTCAATTATTACAAACTGTTATCTTGTCCGGATAATGCTATTGCAGTCTATGGCATAGTTTATATAAGAAATGAATGCCAAAATAGCCGAAATAATAGCATTTTAAACGAAGCTATGAAATAAGTTTTGCTAAAATGCTAAGGCTATTTTATGGTAAAGGACTTGGCTTACTTTGGGAAACAATTGACCCAATGGCGAATCGAAAAAGTGGATATTTCTTAGTGTGCATTCTCAAAGTCTTTCCTTGTTTTTACAGTTTAAGACATACCTTTATGGCACTTTGAACCACCATATCCCCTGGGACATGAGCATGTATTTGGCGCCACACATCGTCCGCCATTATGACAACCTCTACGACATATTGCTGAAATAGTATAAAGTAAACAGATAATTGTTAAATTTTACCGTTGAAACATGTAACAAAACAATAAATAGTTCATGGTCCAGTTTTTAAAGCATCATTAGCTTAACGCAATCTTCTAGTACTCATAAAATCAGGTAGATCCTATGCTAATATTTTTGCTGAAAAAAATGAGAGGAGTTTTTGCATTACAAAAGCTTTTCACATCTTTTTCGCAAAACAATGGTAGTGTTTTTACGGATAAAACGTTTCAGTTCAGTTTCAGTTTTATTCTTTATTATCTCAGATCACCACAAGAGTGATATATGAGAGCAGCAATACAACATATAAACAACATCATGGCGTAGTGACAGAATTACACAAGGAAAGTGTTACGTAACCACGCAGCAAACGCAGCGTGGTGTTGTATGTGGGGAAAGCAGAATAAGTCTGCCTAATCAAAGGGAAGCCACAATTCATCTTCTATGCAAGAAAAATATTTGAATTCACTCCCTTTACCCGAACAGTCGCCTGGCTTTCTTTATCAGGTGGATTCTAGCATCACTGAGATATGTATCAGGTGGGCAAACAGGCGACTGAGCAGAGTAAGAGGAATGAATAATAATAGTAATAATAATAATAATAATGATAACTAATAATAGTAACTACAGTCGAACCTCGATGGCTCGAACTCGCCGGGACCACCGAAAAGAATATACTGACGTTGAAAAACTTAGGTCTCGTTAATAAACATCGTTAGGTTTGAACAACTGGGTCCAGATTATTACCCTGCAACAGAAAATTCGACATACATATTAATGAATGTGAAAAAATGGAATAAGAATTTGTCACGGTGAAACAGGAAAAGCAAACCACCTGCTCGAGACATCAAGAGCAGAAGGGGGTAGAAACACGAACGACAAAACCTAAGATGACAATTTCGATTACAGAAAACAACATACACTAAATAGCTATATAAGACACATAAAACACACAAACTATATTATTACTTGTTTTCTATTCTCTTTCCCTTGTTTTTTTACAATACATAAGCAAAGTTGGCAGCTGTAGAGGTGACCACAGTGCTAGAATTACAACAAAAGGAATCTGCATGAGAAGTCTCTTCCTTAGGTTGGACAGTATTTTAGACTACTGGGTACTTGAACTAGTTTCATGCATGCAATCTCATACTCACTTCTAACAAACTGCCCACTTTGCTTCCTGTTTTGTTTTGTTTTTCAGAACAGGAAATGCGCACAATTAAATGCTTATTTGAGCGGCGACATGAGAAATCACAAATTACAGTTTATGAGCTGAGAATTTTGAACTGTTGAGGTGTGTTAAATTAAGTGGAACATAAATAAATATAAACAGCATGTGTCACAATCATAACGCAAAATCCACCCAACACACCGACAGATGAAGAAACGGCAAACTTAGACAACAATACTGAACAGTGGATCTTCCACATCACACTCACTCCAACACTATGGAATTGTACATCAATACAACAGGCATAAAAGCCTTACAAAAACAAAACAAAAAAAAAACATTAATGAGCCGCGACACGACAAAACCAACAAAGTGGCATGTGCGCCCAGCGAAGACTCAGATCAGCCTAGGATCCGCCACGTCTGACCAGAGTCTACGATATGCGCTTAGAGGGCAGCTAAGGGTCTAAGCTACCTCCAGGTGCACAGCGAAGACTCTGATCAGACTCAGCGAATGCCCAGGCTGATCTGAATCTTCACTGACGCACATGCCACTTTGTTGGTTTTGTCGTATCGCGATTCATTAATGATTATTTATCTATTTTTTATTATTGTTATTTTTTTGTATGGCTCTTTATGTTTGTTGTTTTGATGTACAGTTCCATAGTGTTGGACTGAGTGTGATGTGGAAGATTCACTGTTCAGTATTGTTGTCTAAGTTTCTCTTTTCTTCATCTGTCGGTGTTATGGGTAGATTGTGCGTTATGATTGTGGCACTTGCTGTTTATATTCATTTATTTTTTACTGAATTTAACACACCTCAACAGTTCAAGGTCCTCAGCATAGATAATGTACCATGTAAAGATAATATTTAATATTGTAAAACTCGCATTGATTGTTTTCCGGGCCAATCCTTAGCTCCCATAAAGTAACAACGTTTAAAATACCATAATCCCTGCAGGAATTACCCCCAACAGCGCATGAATATAAACTCACCTATCCCACAATCCCTGCCACTATAACCCCTTGGACATTTACATTTGTCTGGACGAATACATCTCCCGCCATTACGACAAGGCACAGTACAAATCGCTGAAATATGTAAGATTTATAATACAGAAAATTGGCAAATTCCTCAACGTCGTGATGTGCATGTCAGGCACCATGTAGCTATTTTCATTTCTGACACAAAAATGTTCAATGAGCTAAAATTAGGATCCACAATATATATGTATAAAAGTAAAATCAGTAAGAAACTCTTTTAAAACATGACTATCTACTCTCAGAAAGTGACTTTTCGTTATAGTGGCTATTTAAGTACAGTACAGTTTTATATGGTTGCCTCTACGAAGAGTTCCTTTGTAAGATCCAACCACTGCTTCAATCACTATCGTCTAAACCACAGTACAGTGCAGGCGAGGTTGCCACCTATTAGCAACCTCTTTTTTATTTTCCCGTTGGATAATTCCTTATTAATAATAAAGTTCTGACTGTATTTTAGTCGCTTATCAGACTTTGAATATGGTACAGCTGTCAAGTAATGTGGGAATACCAGGAGACGTTCGCACAGAGCGGGTTTTGAATTCATTCGGCCATCGCCACTAAAGTTTTGCATGGTTTAGTGAAAATATTATGGGTGTTCTATAAATAGCTTTATTTCTAAAAGTAGTACTTACGTCTGCAGAGAGGTGGTAAATACCCATAGGGACAGGAACAATACCCTGGTCTGACACAGCGACCACCATTTCTACATTTGGGTTCACATATTGCTGGAACAAAATGTGCCATATCATGTGACTTCCAACAATGTGGCAATTTTGTAATGTGATTTTCGTATCAACCTTTTCATTTATATGAGGTAATCAGAAACCTCTACACTGTCTCTACGGCTTGTGCCACTTCCATAGAAGGCTGGGTGACAAGTGAAGGCTTTGATCAGACCGCACTATAGTGCAGTCTGATCAGAGCCTTTGCTTGTCGCCAATGCCAAATTGTTGGGAATCACATGATGTCGATCAAAAGTGGATACTTTGTTATGATAATGCTCTCCTCTCGCCTCAGGTACATTGCAGTGATGAGTATAATTATGAAAAATGAAAGGGAGGCAGAAGTAGCTAGACTGTGTTTACCCAAATATTGATACTGTATTTTTGCTATAAAATGTTGTTTACACAGTTCCAGACTGACCAAAAAAACCTAAATCATTCTGCGTTAAGATTGTTTTTTTCCTATCTTAAACAATTACAAAAATCTAGATCCGTCTTATAAGACGGATCTAGATTGTTGGCATTGTCATATAAAACGGATATAGATTTTTTGAGATTGTTTTTGAAAGGAAAAATCCTGTCATGCCCAAAGAAATAGGACAAGTGATAGGATTTGCTCTTAGAAAGGCTGTGTTGTGTGTTGGTTAATATAATAATAGTGTGCTTTTTATCGGCCTCCGAACGCTTCCAGCAAGTCGTTTCCTTTTTGGAAGTACGTGACCTTGCTTTAAAATCAAGAATGTGTTAATTCGGAAATTTAAGTAAATAAACAGTAAATAACAATTCTTACCACTTTTACACACACCTCCTTCGAATCCAACTGGGCATGCGCAGACACCAGGTGATATACATTTGCCACCGTTATAACATTCTGGTTCGCATATCGCTGAAACACAAGAAATGAGAGTAATCAAAAACTAACGTTTGTACAATATTTCCTCACCTTATAATTTTTAAGACTGATTAGCTTAGACTATTTCATTTTTATTTTGATTACAGCTTTTATATTTGAATGCGTAGAATGCAAACGATAGCCGGATGGATATTGGTGATATTATTTGTGGTTTAACAATGCTTCAACGGATAGTGTTACTGAATCAGTTGTTTTTGGTCAATAGAAAAAAAACTGGTAAGATGAAAAAGATGACCTCGTGTCCCTATCAACGCCCCTTTTATTTGAAACTGAAGCAGTGTTGAGATCGGAGGATATATTCTGAGAAAAAAAGAAATTTTTGATTGATTTAGACTCTTTTTCTAGATCATCGCTTTTTAATTTTTTCGAATTCTTTCGACACTTATCAGTCTTTCAACCGACTGCCTTGTTAAAATTTAGAAATTACTATATGCTTTTCTCTGGCTTTCATCGCCAGATATTGTCAGGGTCACTGATGAAGCTTGAATAGCCGAAACTTCGAAGTATGGCCCATGTTCCTACTTTCAAATGTATTCTCTGCTCTCGGAGGAACTCTTTAAGATTTTAATTACGTTTCTAGAATTTGTATGATAAAGCTGCTGGCTAGCAGAGCAGCACCTTTAGAGTCTTGGCAGCTTGAGCTGCGTCTATTCTGTTTGCTCTGGAATATTCTCACCCAGTGGAAACCTGACGGCCACATGACGTCGTACTGGCGTCGATGCGATGTCATCGCGTCGCATCGACGCCAGTCCGACGTCATTCAGACGTCATGTACCTGCTTGGAATGCTTAGAAAAGTACAGTGCAAATTGGTGAAACAGCTGTCACTTACGCGTTTCACATCGGGCTCCCTGGTATCCTTTCGGACATAAACAAATACCCGTAGTTGTACATCGACCCCCATTTTTACACTGGCCTTGACATGTAGCTAAAAATTAAAAAACAACTAAAGATTGATTGTTGAAGATACAAATGCGTTACAATAAAATGTACATGGCACAGGGCTAAATCCATGTATCAAATCATAAAAAAATCTATCTTAAGTCAGAGTTTTTTTGTATATTTTTATGCGATTTCACAGAAATGATATAAGTATCATTAGCTTTCTTTTACAACTAGAATTTAGTCCACCAGAGTTATATGTCCCTGTCATGGAATATGGACATGCATAAGATCATAAACAAAATTTATAAAAAATCAGAGTTGATAGAAATTTTCTTGGGACTTGCAGAAAATAAACAAGTTATGATCAAAATTTTGCCCAGAGGGCTTATCTGCCCTGCACACAGGGCTATATACATGTATCAAATCATAAAAAAATCTATATAAAATCAGAACTGAAGTAGACTTTTATGAAATATATAACAAATGGTCAAGGCAATAACAGCTTGCATTAATGGTTAAATATTTATCACTAGGAAGTTATCTGCCCCTGTCCCGGAGCTATACATATGTATGAAATCAAGAAAAAAAAAGTTTGAGATGGCAGGGTATGACGCAGTCGTTTACGATCTTTTTATTAGAATTTTTACGTAAACTAAATTGTAATAAAAGGAGGTGAATGATTCTTACATTTACAAGATTTAAGGAAACAGAATCGGACGTCCTCTTTTTGAACGTTGGCTTCTATACAGTTATTTATGACGTCATTCGTACATATAAGCTGACGTCGTTGTGTTCCTCTTCCACATGTCGAACTACATGACGTCCATTCTGACCACTCAGGTGACGTCACTGGTACTGAAAATATATGGATATGTGTCTTTTTTAACATATACCGGGTAGGCGGCAATCGAAAACGCCCATGCCGTTGACGAACGCGGATGAAAAAATCATTAGAAGCAGCGTTTTCAAATCGAAAACGCTGTCTCTAACGTTTTTTGATGCTCGTTAATCGATTGTTGAGAGCGTTTTTGATTGCCGCCTACCCGGTGTGAAACAGGGACACAAACATTTTAAATGTCTTATCGAACACAGAGCAGCTAACAAAATCAGTATGCAAATGATGATGCAATCTGCATATAATAAAACTGCTTAAAAACTAAAACCGGTTGCCAGATTTTTTTTTTTTTTTGTTCTTTTTTTTGTTGTTCTTTTTAGGATTCCAACCCGGTCTTTATAATAAATACATATTTTATGTACAGGCCAAGCAAATAATATGCGAATAGTTATACATGTACAATATGTGCCGGAATATTTAAAAGAAAACCCTTATGAATACTGCATATATGTGTATTATAAACATAAATTGATAAAGCGCATTATGAATAAATCTAAAGGCTGACCTGAATGCACACAATGTACGAAAAGAAATCACATCTAATATTCGAGCAAAGCACAATACAAATACATGAGAAAGCGAAATACCATTTAAAAGCACATACCTTCTATATTTTGAGGTGATTTTGTGAAAGACTTTTCAGGAATAGTATCAGAGTCGACCTGAGAATCATTTTGTCTATTTTCTTCATCCTTGATGGCCCTATCCTAAATGGAGAAGAAATGGAGGATTTTACACTAGTGGTCATTTCATATGAAATTTATGAAGCTAGCCTTCGGCGAGTTTCATAAATTTCATACGAAATGCTCACGAGTGTAAGATTCTGTTTATCATATGACCCGTTAAAATGGAATTTCATCGCATTCAAAATGAAGCAGAATTTCATTCAGAAAACGCATTGCTGACACGGTCGTTGTCAGTGACGCTACGTGTACGAGCAAAAATGTTATTACAAGTGTGGTCATACGATTTTTATGACACGACGTTATAACAGCGACGTCATTTGATAAAAATGTTTAGCTTTTCATTATCTTTTGGTGTGTACACGAATTTACTTGGTTCGGCAAAAGCATCCATTTTTAAGCCCATTTAAGGAAATGAAAGACAAAGAACTTAAGCATCAACTTACAAATTGACAATACATCTTTGTGCGTGAACTCTGCATTTTTCATTTTTGTTGCCCTTCACAATTTGGGTCAACATCTAAAGGAAAATTTTTGTTCCTCTTTCAGCAAATTCTTTTCTCTAACAGTTTTAAAAGTACATCCCATTTTGAAAGGGCTTCGTCGTCCAGGGAATCAAATAGGAGGTAACATAAGTTGTCTCCCTTTGAAAAAGGGCAGAAAAGCTGGAGGTGCACCCATACACCTTAACTTCGTGTAATGGCTTGAAATTCTGCATGATGCGTTTTACTCAAAGTATAATAAGGTATTAAAATAAAATTACTGCTTGACAACGACATCTTTTTCCCTTTTTTCACGTGTACCATACTGTATATGATTTTGCTGTTAATCATAAATTATTTGAAATTTCGTTTGTTTCACAGCGTATGCGTAAGTTTACATGATAAAAAGAATTTATGCTATTGGGATGCTACGGACTGACAGCTCGAAATGGTTTACTGATGGCTTAAAGACAATTATTCTCTACTTTTATTGGTTTAATGACCCTGTTATGTCATTATACATGTATACGTGAGAAAGAGTATTCCCTTTGATGAAATAGCAGTGTTACTGGACTGTTGCATAAAAGGATTCCCAGTAAAAATAATATTTGTCTTTAATACTATGCACAAGAGTGTTACGAAATGGATCTAATCGTCCACTATGTCGTCGAGATTATTTTAATCCTTTCAATCAGTAAGGCTACAGTTTTTAGGGTAACTGTGGTAATAAAACATTTACGGAAATTGTGGCTACGTTATGCATGGGTTGTTTGTGAATACCTCTCGTGGACAGCGTATTGCATGATTTTAAAGTGAATACCTGCACGAGTCTTTTGATTGTGGAAAGCGTGTTGCATGATTTTAATGTGAGACGCATAGTATTTATACGCCTATCTTTTAATGAAAAGTTAGACGTGGCTGTTTAATTCTTGATGGATGTTATATTGTTGTGTGCCCAGATTCTGTGTTAAGACCTAGAAGGGTAAGATTTTATTATATTTATTTAGAATAGTTTGGCTAAGAATGAAAATTGTGACTTCTGATTGATATGGTATGATTATATGTGTCGACTGATTTGATTTTGTTGGCAGTGATCAGGCTGCGCATGTGTCGACCGATTTTGTTAGTAAGCATGCTGCGCATGATATTTGTATATTAGGAAGTTTTGTAAATTTCGGAAATAGTTTATATCACTGATGTTGGTTGCAATGGTGTGCGTCTATTTGACGTCCAGTGACGTCAGTTGCATTCATGTTATTCATGTGACGTCAGTTGCATTCATGTTATTGCGACGTCAGCACTTTTTATATTAGTTTCACGTATACGTGGCCTATAGAAGTAGATTGATTTGTAATGGAACTAATTTATATACTCGTGACGTCAATTGACGCCATAGCATGCACCGCATTAAGGTTTTTTTCCATAAGTTATAATGGTAACATTTGGTCGTCATGCGTTTGATTTGCCTTCACTAGATGACGTCATATGGTATAACATCATTGGCGTCATGATGTCAGATCAAACGTTATGATCCCAAATGTGTGAGAAACGCTTATTCAGCTATTATATTCTATGACAAATGGTATTACGCTTTGTTTAAAGAAATGAATTAATACATATGCGGGTTAGATTTTTGGTAAATCAATTTAATGTAAATAGGTCGTTGTTTAGATTCATTCATGTTTTATGTGGGATATGTCATGGTAATACCTGTTGACGTCAGTATACTTCTTGACAATGTTTGACGTCAGATCCTTCGACGCACATGCGTGGTAGGATCTACGTTTCTTCATTGGCGGAAGTGGTAAGCACACTTTTAGCTTTACATCGTGAGCGCGAGTCGTGTCTAGTGACACGGCTGGCGTGTGCACGTTATGCTCGGCATTCGCCGAGGGCGTTGTATTGTATTTCCAAGACAGGCCCAAGTCTTACGTAGTGTTATTATGTAGTTACAATGTATTAAGTGTAAGTTCGTTATTTTTAGGCACATCAAGTCCGGCAGTCAGCTGTTAGGACTTAGAGCCACGTCTCACCTGGAGATGCGATATACGTCTCCAGGTTAATACCAACCCGGGTAGAGGCAGTTACAACGCCGTTTGTGCAAGGTTCCCAAGCAGAGGCGGGAAGCACAAAATGTAGGCGGAAGTGGTTAGCACAGTTTTGCCAGATTCTGTGATAAGATCTGAAGGTCACATCAAGTGTGGGACAGTGTTCGTCCACTAAGGTGTATTAATATATATATATAGACTGGTCCCTGGTACGATCCAGGGAGCGACCAGTATATAATCGTGCACGGGTTAAAATAAGTTGGTGTTCCTCATGATATATGGACTGGCCCATGACATGATCCAGGGAACGACGAATTGAAGTCTACCAACATAAGGCCTTGTTTTTTTGTATGAGCTCAAACTAACGTTTTTTGTTCTTTGTTTTCCTTTAGTTCATGGCGCTGAGCCGAGTACGGTGTTGACGTCAGACGGTAATCTATTTGCGTATTGTACGCAAATCGATTACAGATTTGAAACAAACACCTTACTTGGGCCAGCGACATGAACTAATATGTGTTGTATATTATTGTAATTGTGACAGTTGTAAATTGTATTGTTATATATAGAATTTACATTATATATAAACTTAAAAAATTCTAACGTTGTTAGAGTTTTCTTGTTAGTGTATTACACTAGTAGATAACCCTTTAACCGGAAGTCACCCTCCGCCGTCCTGGCGACGCATAAGGCTCTACACCCGTGTCGGCCGTGTGTAAAACCTTCTGCGTAACAAAGAGTTACGACTGACTTTCTATAAAATGTATACTTTCTTAATGAATTCGTAACATGCGATTTCAAACATGGCTAGAAAAGCTACGTACTATATCATCATCGTCACTATCATCTGTCTGTGTTGAACATTGTTGACTAGCCGCTATAGGATCATCTGTGACGGCGAGTTGCTCTATACCGCCCTAAACAAAAATCAGAAATATTTGAATTAAGAAACAGATTCTTGCTTACAGCGATTTTTTTGCCCAGTATATCACTGGTTGGGGGTAACTCGTGAAGTGGATATATTACGAAGCACGAGTGATATATTCACTGACGACTGGCTGACAACCAGTGATATACTGGGCAACAATTCCCTTGTTAACAAGAATCTATTTCGATTCTAACACGCAGGAAACGACGAAAACGCATGGGTGTCCTTCAGATTTTCCAGTTTTCCGCCATGATTATATGAAGAAATCCCGCCAACAACGCTGACTGTAACATACGCGTCAACATATATTTCGTAAGTTTTGGATGCAAAAAATACGACGTTTCACCGTCTGTCCTCATGGAAATGAAAACTGACGTCACCCAAACGAATCAAGATGGTGTTCGAATAGCGCTTAATAATGTCACGCTAGTCCGCCCAGTGATTTGTCTGGCTAGATAGGAACAAGTGTTAGAATAGTATTTTATTGCCTTTAAACAAGCAACGGATCTCACAGCATTACTTACACCCATTCTCCTTGATACTCAACAGTACCAAGTAATTCACATGTAACAGAAGAAACGTATGTATTTCAGCCTGGGCAAACAATACACACAAACTCTTTACCGCAAATCCACGGAGTATAACCTTCTCGCAGTTTGCCCTCAATATGGAGTGTCACTGTAGCCTGCAATCTAATTCAAATAGTGGCGATCTTTTCAGGATTGCTGCCACTCGTTGACTGTAAAGCTTCGTTCACACTAGCAAAATCTCTTTGTCATAGAGACTAAAGCAAAGATGGTTTGCCAAACATTCTTTTTCACACGGAGCAAATTATTTCCTATAGAAAATCTGTTTGGCAAAGAAATGTTTGCTGCGGTGTACACACAAACAAAGATGCCTCGTCACAATTACCTGACCAATATATTTATCCGTGTGAACAGCCAACAATGCCACTTTTTCTTTGTTAAATATGCTTTGATTAATATCAGTCCAATATGATTTTGTGCAAAGTTTTCTGCCATCAAATTTCTTAGTCACATATTCTATTATTCTATGACAAACTTTCTGTTCACACGGACATTGTTTTTTTTTGTTTTTTTTTGTTGTTGTTGTTTTGTTTGTTTTTGTTGTTGTTAACTACATTTGTGGCTTATATTTTCATGCAAACGAGCATACTTTTTGTCGACAAACTGACTTTGCCAAAGAAACGTTGCCCGTGTGAACGAAGCTTACCATTCCTTACCTCAAAAGGTGGTCCATATCGAGCGAAGTACGGTCCAAGAGCAAGCATCAAACTAGCACCTAATACATAATGTTTTGACTTATAAGAATCCTGCACTAAAACAGTATCACAGTCTATGTATAGCTCCATCTGGTTCCCGCTTACACTCAGCGCCACTTGGTGCCAGGAATTGTCTGCGAAATCAACATCAAACTGTGGCGATTTCTTCCCTGGAATATTATGCTGATCAAAATACTGCACATAAAGAGATTCAGGGGCATACCGCAAGGCAAAGCGCTGCTTCCCCATTAAATCACTTAACGTTAAAAAATATCCTGAGTAGTTTTGATGGAATTTCATGGTCATCAATATAGAAAATTCTTCTGGAAAGCCTTTTGGGTATATGGATTTTAATGGTGAAAAAAGTTTGGCACTGTCGGTAACATTAAAGGCAAAATGACGATCTGGAATGGTTGAGACTCCTAGAGGTAGTTTATTTACACCGAGGTAGGTTAACAGATTATGCACACCTGAAAAGAGAACATGGATGTTGTAAAATTCAACAAATCTGATACACTCAACTCTCGATATCTCAAAGTACCATTTTATATCACAGATTATAATTTGAACATATTTCCTATTTTCCATTACATTTCGATTTCTGTAATTTCAATTTGCTGATAACTCAAAGTAAATTTTCTGGGAGAAGAAAATTTACTTTGAGGTATCAGTATTTTGGATGAAGTTCGACTTTGAGATATCTTGAGTTGACTGTTTATGTAATATTATACAATTATTGATCTTTGTTGAGGTGAATATGCAGTTTTATTGACCTGCAAACTAGATATTGACCGACGCATAATAATTATTATGATATTTCTAAATGGAGTTTGCCCCTGAATTGTATGACGTACGTCACTGCATGGTGTTATCTCGTGACGTTACGCCATTACCATTACTTATGTGCAACGTTACGTCACGAAAATACAAATGACGTCAGCATTAAAGTAATATTTCACTGGCTGGCCGGTGAATATCGCAAAATACTGACCGGCACGTGACGAGGAATGAGCCAATGAAATTGTTGTGTTACATCGTGGTCATATAATAACGTCAAGTTCTTTTCACGTTTTCCATGTTTCTAAACATACTAATTAAAGTCATTTTTCCATAAAACGATTGTCTGTAGTTGGTTTTCCTACAAATGGAATATGTTTTGACAAAACTTGTATTTGTGTTTTCGTCATAATCAGACAATACGAGTTTTAAGACAAATTTAAAGCAGTTCTCTCTAGCCACTACATAATGAAGGCTAGAACCCAGACCTGTAGTCCTTTGCCAGCAAATTCAGTTACATGGAAATATTTCCAATGACAATGTGTATACGAATGGTGATAACTTCAGTATACAAATGGTGCCATCAAGACGTCACATGCCGCAAAGGCAAGATGATAAGAAACAATTGTTAAATGGAAGCAATGTTACACGCACAACATTATAAACTTAAATCAGTGTATTTTTCATTAGTAGATCTAGTGCTGAAAAAATATTAATTTCGGTGTAATTCTCTTTTAATTCTCTTGAGTGTAGAATGTATGTTAGTTATTTCTGTTGACATTTCCATAAGGACTCGGGTAAACAGCTATGAAATATGAAATTGGTACCTTTACAAACAAAATTATTGCACGTTCTTCTGTCGAACGATTCTTCTCGACAATTTCCTGAACTGGCCTTACATCGCCTGTGTCTCGCCTGATAGCCACCACCACACGACTGAGAGCATGACGTCCAGGCTGACCAATCCTCCAAACCTGAAATACATAAAAAGTGCAAGCATATCAATGTTATGCGACTCGGTACACTCTCAGGGACGGAGGAAGTGGGGTGGGGTGGGATGGGGGCAATTCTTCGTATTTCTATATATCCCTTCTACATGGATGTCAACTCTTAACTCCTAAATTCTTTCCTTTAATAGTAGACCACGTTTTCGCCGTCCAGGAGAACCAAACAAGACCTTACTGCAATCAAATATGATTGTACCATTACCAAATTTGGTACGACAGATGCGTTTTCAATGAAGCCAAAGAGATAAGAGCAAAAACCAAAGAAAAAAAGGTGATAGGCAGGTCTCGGCAGTCAACGTACGAGGGGCGATAAAAAAATACGTGGACTTTTGCTGTGGCGGCAAAGATAATGCAGCTATAATAAATTTTCTCATATCGCAGAGGTGTTCAATCCACTTTCTGATGTAAGTACACCCTGCTTCGAGACACATCTAATGACGCAATCCGCGAGGAACAGCAGCTGTGCAGTCATATCATGGAAAAACATGGAAGCCTTCCCCTTCACCTTAAAGTCTGTAGTTCCGTTTATCACATAATTTGTCATATTTGGTTGAACTACATCGCGGCTGGGGCATATGCGACAAATGGACATTTTTGTAGCTAGAAATGAGATGGAAACTGACACAACAAGACGGAGGTTAAAGTAAGGCAGTATAACACTCCTGGTACACGCGCAAATTACTTCAACCTACATGGAAATTACAAATTCTAGCTTCTTTAAATAGACCAAATAAAATAATTCTATTCGACTTGGGCGTATGAAAAACGTATTTTCGCACAATATCTACTTTGGTGTAAACGAACTGGTGAAGTTATCACAAAAGTTCCAGAAATTAGCCAAACCGAAATTTCGGTTTGGCAAATGTCAGGAGCTTAGTAATATTTTATCCACCAGTTCATCTTATACAAAGAAGAAATTTTGTTCTAGTACTCTTACATATAGATAGGTAGAAAAAGCATTGTTGTATTTTTTTGCGATGCATTTGTGGAAGCTTAATATTTTTTCAGTTCCAAGCAGAAATGGAATTGCACGTTTACCAGGCGTGGTATATTGCATTTATTCGGCTATAAGACGAGGTTTCCCCGTCTCTAGAATAACCCCAAATATTTAAACCAGGCTTATGAAACTCTGTTCCCTTCCAAAATAACCCCATAGATCTAGATCCGTCTTACAAGACGGATCTAGATTTTTGGGATTGCTTTTGGAAGGAAATCCCGTCTTATAACCGGAGAAATAGTATAAGTGGATTATCGATCATAATCGAGTTGAGACTGACGTAGTCTATCTAATTTTTTAAACATATATTTATCTGTTTCAGATAACTGTTCTAATATTTGTCTAAATAAGAATGTTTCCGATGGTAATTAAAGTTTGTTTACTTTTCTTCAAAGCTTTATATTGTGACGTCACTAGTTTGGGCTTAATTTCTTGGGCTCACAGTCACCAGAAATTCAGATGACATGGATGTTCCGGCTGCGCTGAGCCTTCATGCTGTAAACTTCCCTTCCTCTCGCTCAATGGATTTAGATTTAATCTAATTTACATAGAATGGTTGTGGAGAAACATAAAATGCGAAAAACAAACGAACAGTAGTTTCTCTTAAGTTCGGCACCGCGTTTATTTCGATAATAGACAATTCACCGTTCGAAACCATGTCTACTTTAAAAAGATACACATCCCTCCATTCACTGTAAGGTAAAATCACGGACTTACTTTAGGACATTCAACACGTGCGATTTTGTTTGTGAGACTATGTACACTATGTCCTGTGCAAAGTTGTCGCTGCATTTGCCCGTTGTATACTAGCTGGTGAGTTTTGATTGACATTTTGGGTGTGGCTAGGAACTATCAATTCCATTGCTCTAAAATAAATTACCGTATCTATTCGGCTATAAAAACTGCACTTGTTTATCTCTAGATTGATCCCAAACATCTAAATCCGTTTTATGAAATTCTGCTTTTGAGTTGGTGTTTCCGTTCAAAACAATCCCGAAAATCTAGGTCCGTCTTCGACGGATCCAGATTTTTGGATTTGTTTTGGAAGGGAAAACCTTCATTTTCTAATCGAAGAAATATGTTACATGTAATACAGCAGTATTGTTTCAAAAGTGACATATACAAATACCAGTTGGAATATATTTCTAAAGGTGCAAGTACCTTTGACGTCAGTACAGCATAACATTAGCGTTCTAAGCACGTTACATTAGATGAAAAGATTTCCACGCTCACGCGACGCCCAGAAATTACTCGCCTCACTTAATTATATTAAAGAAAAGATAAGCTTGATACCATGTTGTGAAAGGCCTATATAATATCGCTTCACACTTTAACATATAATTCAAACACAACTTTCTAAAGAGGTTCAACGACTGGATGGGCCTTCAAATCTTCTCTGCATGTTGCAGGAGGCTTTCGTTAACCAAGGGTATGATCAAAGCTACTTAAACTACGGGGTGTAGGGCCCACTGATATTTATTTGGATAACTAATATAACTGAAATTGAATGTATTTCTCTACTAAAGCGTATGGTAAGAAAGAAAATACTTCGGACCACCTCTACAACTGCAATTTTTCAAGGCCTACGAATTGGTTTATTATCATTGACTGATGGTTTATTTTGTTTAACCTACGCATCTCTCTCTCTCTCTCTCTCTCTCTCTCTCTCTCTCTCTGTAACACTTAGTCCCACTTACACATTTTGTACAAGGAATAAATATAGTATGCAACCAAAATACTGAAAAAACACAAAAAAAATAAATAAATAAATAAATAAAATAAATGATGTCTATATATACCGTACTTCGGGCGGTGTATTATTGAAGGGATCAGTATGGTAACTACTTTTAGTTGGTCCTACTTGGTTAAAGTGCCAATTTGGTCAAATAAAAATGAGAGATGTGCTCCGCATATATTTCTCCAGACATCGCTGTGCTACAGGTCAGTGTGCAACTTTTTACCACAAGAAATAGTTTGGGTGAGATAATGAAAAATATAGTCTGAAAGTTTCGTTTCTGAAGATGGTGATGCAATTGTATTATGTTTCAGTTATTTCTTGGTCACAGTGATTACACATTTAACCAGTACAGCCCTGCCTCATAACAGGGTCGTTCAAAAATTGTTGGCGGCCACAGACAAAACTTGCAATATCTACTTCCGCTGAGACATGTTGACCATGCTACGCGACATAGGGGAGTGTCGGGTAACTTCGGACAGCGGGTAAATTCGGACAGTGACATTTTTTCCTTTATATGTCAGTTGTCTGGAACTAATACAAAACAATAACTGGTCAAACAGTGAAAATGCTGATGAGACGGCTCATTATGAGCCTTCTCATCTGGATTTTCACAGTTTGCAATGGTATGTCCGAATTTACCCGCCTGTCCGAAGTAACCCGACTTTCCCCTAAGGGATGTCCAATTTCCTATATCAGGAACCTACTTTATCACTGCAATTTGTTTGAATTTTGAACGTTCACTTACCATCACTATGTTTTTGTAACTACACTTGTATTTATTATATCCTCCTCCAGTTGTTTGTATTTACAAAACAGAATGACTAAATAATTTGGTTTGAAATTTGTTTTTTTTTTCCAAAGCTTTCATCTTTTTCTTTCTTTCTTTTTTATACCAATACCACTAGAGAGGCACCGTGGTCGAGTGGCTAGAGCGACTTGGTTATGGAGCAGAAAGTTGCCGGAAGGTCGTGAGTTCCAACCTGGGCTTGACCATCCGACGACTGGAAAACTGTCAACTCAGCAGTAAATGGGTACCTGTTTAGAATCGGAAGAAATAGGTAGCGAAAGGAGAGGGATGGGCTCCTCCTCTCTTACTGTGCCCATGATACATTGGGCCTCTTACCCCCACCGCCCCTACGGCTACTAGGCTATGGGAAACCTTTACCTATTTTTTTCGAGGCGCATCCTCGTATGATTTCGTTATTGTTCCACATTTCACAAGATTCCATTGGTCAAATAACGCGTATGTCAAAATTTAGCCAATAATATCAAAGGTCAATGAATATTTAATCTTCGTTTTTTTCTCGTCGTACTGCACTAGCAGTCTGTGCCATATTAATTCAAAATGTTTCTCTTGTTTGTAATTTTACAATAAAATGTTATCGAAAACAGACGCAGATATTCAAAACTTTCTTTTTTTTTCGTCGTAGATCTGCTTTCGATTTCTACTTTCGGTTTAATACACACAAATAAACGGTGCGCCATGTTGGTAACTATTTTTAAATCAGGTCAATTTCAAAATTGACCGCGGTCCATTTTTGAATTCCAAATTGGACAGCCCAATTTTGAGGTAGATCATTGTCGCTACCCAGTGTCAAACTTACGATTACGGGTACCTACAGACAAAGCTTAATTGAGTCATATTCAGGACAGTTATTGTCAACTCTTCAACTAGAGACATATTACAAAACGCACTTCCATTTGATCTGCGCCGTTTAGCTTTTTTAAAAGACATTTCTTGTTTCTTTTTTACTTCTACCACTGATTAAATTCACAGAGTTCATGTTTGAACGCTTCTTGGTCTTCAACCGATTTAAAAGATAGATTATACAATGTTAAGCCAAAACAACCTGATGGGGTTTTCTTTTCAATTCAGTGAAAAGAAATAAATTGCGCAATAGATATTTTGTCAGTTACTGTTTGAAAATTCACTTATAAATGATCGCGCAAAACGATCATTCAAAGATTCCCAAACCCAGCCGTGAAACTTTTACACGGCTGAATGTATCATTTAAATGGTATAAAACGTTAAGCAAAGACTTCAAACTAAGTGACTAGATTATAGAGAGGGTAGCTATTTACCGGTTTAATTTATTATATAGCATCATGTTGAGATTAATTTAGCAGTTTCTAAACAAGAATGACAAGATATGTCTTATGACATACACAAACATGAAGAACGGCAGTATTCGATAAATTCATCGAACGGTTTTTTCCACAAGGTAGTGCAACAAGTTATGTTTTAAAGTTATCAGAAACTTTGAATATGTAAAGAAAATAGCAGTTAATATATCATCTGACTTCAAATATTGAGCCGCGACACGAGAAAACCAACAAAGTGGCTGTGCGCCCAGTGCAGACTCGATCAGCCTGGGCATTTACCCAGTCCGCTCAGACTCTTCGCTAAGCGCTTAAAAGGTAGCTAAGGGTCTAAGCTACCTGCATGCGGACAGTCAAGACTCTGATCAGACTGTGCGGATGCCCAGGCTGATCTGAGTCTGCGCTGGGCGCACAACCACTTTGTTGGTTTTCACGTGTCGCGGCTTATATATGATATACTGTTCTGCCGCTCTACACAATGAAGATATCCGTTTGGTTTTATTCACAGACAAAAACAACAAATTACGTACATTTTATACATTGCAGGGAACCGTCTTGGAACGGATTTTTAGCTCGCCTGAACGAAAGTTCAGGAAGAGCTATTGTTGTCACCACGGCGTCGGCGTCTGCGTCCGCGTCCGCGTCCGCGTCCGGATTTGATGTTTTGGTTAAAGTTTTTTGAGGACCTATATCTCCTTAACCCATGGATGGATTCTTTTGATACTTGCACTGTAGTTAGGTATTGGTCCAAAGTTTAACAGGGTACCACCCCCACCCTACTCTGTGACCTTGATGTCAAGGTCATGGACTTAGAAAATTGGGAGTATTTTGACTGGATGTTTTGGTTAAAGTTTTATAAAGCCCAATATCTCCTTAACCGATGGATGGATTCCTTTGATACTTGCACTGTAGTTAGATATTGGTCCAAAGTTTTCCAAGGTACTACCCTCACCCCCCTCAGTGAACTTGATGTCAAGGTCATGGACTTAGAAAATTTTCTTTTTATTGATCGGATGTTTTGGTTAAAGTCTTTTAAAGACACATATCTCCTGAACCCAGCGATGAATTCTGTTTATATTTGCACTTTAGTTAGATATTAGTTCAAAGTTTTACAGAGTACTACCCCAACCCTGCTCAGGTACCTTGATGTCAAGGTCAGGGACTTAGGTACTTTGGTCTATATTAATGTTTTCTAATTGTATACTGATTCATAATTCAGAAATTTAGTTTACACTTTAACTGATGTTAAACACATTTTTTTAGTTTTTACAAAACACTATATACTTACCCCACTGGGTGACCTTGAAGTCAAGGTCATCGACTTAGAATTTTGTCTTAAAGATTTTGTTAAAGTTTTATATTTATGAAGACATAATTTCACAGTGCCACAATGGACTCAGTTGATACTAATACTTGGACTGATGTTTTAGGTAATGGTTCAAGGTTTTGATACATCCTAGTCCCCCCCCCCTCCCCCAACCCCCACCTCTTAGTTCTTTGACCTCAAGCTCATGGACTTTGAAATTTCATGTGGATTTTTTTTTTGATTTTAATTTTATTTTAAGACTTACTTCTGAGATAGCTTTTGTTTATAAATGTGTCGGCATTATGGACATGCTTGCCTGAAGTTTTATGCATAGCAGTCCACACCACCAAAGCGACAGTGTGATGCGCAAGCACCTATTCAGGCGAGCTATGCTGTCAGCCGACAGCTCTTGTTAATCGTTAGAGTCGTAAACAACGGCAAATGAGATTCATTTCCTGATTCTCTTACCAAATAAAATAATAACTGGACTTTTTGTTTCTAAAAGCAACACGCGATGACTTTGGATTTTTAATTCGATAAAAGAATGTCGCTATCATGGCTATTTAAAAGCAAAATAACGCGGTTTGTGGGAAAAATGGTACTGATAGAAAGCTAACCATAATTGCTTGGAACTTATCAATATAGACCTATAAGACATTTCGCCAGTCTGAAACATAGCTGTATTGTTCTAAATGATTCAACACCAAAACTTAATTGGGATTAAATACAGGCATATTTTATCTGTACTATCTATAAAATGTTGTAAGAATGACACAACCACTGTCAAATGTCAACATACTGATCTATGATTCAACAGAAATCAGCTGCATATTAAATTTTATGTTATTTTATCTCCAATCTTTTCAGCACTGATTTAACTTAGCTTTGTTTTAAACCTTTTTAAGACCACGGCATTCTTAAAATGAGTTGAATTGACTTAATCTTAGATGAGCCTAATTACAAACAAATGATAGATGTTAATATGTGTCATAGCTTAGTTATTCCACTGGCCCAGTTTTTTTTTATATATATATAAAACAGTCAGTATAAATTTTATATAGTTTAACGGGGCCAAACACTATATAATACTATTCAGCATTTCAAAAGAAGTAAAAAGAAAGGGAATACTCAGGAACCAATACAATCGGATCCCATATCTCGCCCTCAAAATCAAAATGGACAGAAATATACGAATAAATTGACAATAGTTCACGGTTAACCGAACGAACATGCGACTCTTTCCCAGACTGGCCTCAGCTCAGCTGTATGACAAGCCAAATGCACATTAATTAGAAAAAACAGGTTTTTCTAATTAGTGTGCATTTGGCTTGCCATAGAACCAGCACTGACATGGATGATCAGGACAAGTAACAGTAACATAAATGAGCCGCGACACGAGAAAACCAACAATGTGGTTGTGCGCCAAGTGTAGACTCAGATCAGCCTGGGCATCCGCCTAGTCTGATCAGATTCTTTGCTAAGGGCTTAAAGGGTAGCTAAGGGTCTTAGCTACCTCTATGCAGACAGCGAAGACTCTGATCAGACTGGGCGGATGCCAAGGCTGATCTGAGTCTACGCTGGGCGCACAACCGCTTTGTTTCTCGTGTCGCGGCTCAATTATTTTATTTTTTTTATCTATTTTCTATTTTAGATAACAACAAGCAGAAAGCAAAGTGGGCAGCTATACGAGTGACCATATTGCTAGAAGGTCACAGACAAGCGGACATAAGAACAACTAACATAGAAGATTGATTGATTGATAGATTTGATGCTTAACGTTCACGGTAAACAGCTACGGTCATGTCGGGACGGTCAGTTAACCTAACCACACTATTCCTGGGCAGGCTTAGACCTCCTAAGCGGTTAACCAGTACTAAGTGCACATACTTTCGCCTAACATTGAAGAACCAAAAGAGAAGTACCGCCTTGGAACGGTCAGAAGTAGAGACAACTGGGGGGGGGGGGGGGGGGGGGGGGGGCTTAAAATAGTTTTACTGGATCTAAATCTCGCCCTCAGGTTCGGTCGGCAATGGTTCGAAACATTTACATGTAGTTAGATGTTTTATCCGCGTGAAGGTTTCCTAACCCAACAATGAATCATTACAGGAAACACAAATTACGGGTTAAAACTATGATGAATCAAAGATAAGGACTCGACATAAACAAGCACAAGTGACAGAGCTCCAGAGGAAAGGCCATATAAGTAACTGTTATCCTTGACTGACACTAGTGCTGTTGTACTGGGACAAAATACTTGAAATTTAATATATCCAGAATCCCGACTGGCAGAAAATATGCGGTTGAGTAAAACAGACCTAGAGCTTATAAATCTTAAGTACATTCTCAAATTCAAAATAAAGCACACTGATTGGCTGCTTCCGAGCACATGCTCGGAAGCAGCCAATCAGTGTGCTTTATTTTGAGTTTGAGATAATTCTTAATTTTTCTAACCTCGAACCCAGTTTGATAATGAAAACGTTAACGTCTGCTTGCTTTTTTCCAGCACTAAGATGCACCTTCTGGTACCGAGCTTGCCCGTGTCCGTTCATCCAATTCGAAGAAAACAGTCTGAGCAAATAATGACAAACTATATGGGCGACTGAATTTTAAAAATAAGCGTTTTTAAAGATATAACAAGTAAATGTAACATACACAATTTAATCACACTTGATAATATAAAACTATTTTTATGTATGCAAATAGCGTAATATTATATCATATTCTTCTTAACGTCACAAATGCAGATCGCTTCATTTCATTTTTATTATCTAAATAATGATTTTAAGTGCCGGTGACAATCTTCCATGACTTTAAGGTCACCAAAATAGTAGAAAAGGCCAAAATGAAGATATAAGCCAGGAAGAGCCCAGGGTTCGAGGTTATAAAACTTGAGAATAATCTCAAACTCAAAATAAAGCACACTGACTGGCTGCTTCCGAGCACATGCTCGGAAAGCAGCCAGTCAGTGTGCTTTATTTTGAGTTTGAAAATGTACTTAAGTGTTATAACCTCAGGGCCTGGTATGTTTATGGTGATAATATACCCCAGGTGGTGTATAAATCTCTGCCGGGTTGACAAATTGCTACTTGCAAGTGACATTTATTACCATCTTTTGCGTGTCGCCGAACCTCCGAGCCTTGCTTCTATCTTAGACGGAGCATCATATTAGGAAACTCTAATAAAACATTTTGCAAACCCTATTTCCTCTGATTAGTGACCATTGGGAGCAGTCAAATCTGGATTAGAAAGCGTATCTGGAGCGCGTTAAGAATGAATACGGTTAAATCTGCTGAGTAGGATAGACGTGTATTTGCATACAGCCTCAGTGAATTTGACTTGACCGTGCACTTAATAAATACCGGTAATTTGTGAAACTGCGTTGATAAGCATTTAATATAAAGCAATAATGGCGTTATATCACATGCAAATAGAAAAGACTTCCAAACTGATTTATTTATATCTTCACTTATCAGCGTTGTATTCCCCTGGGGCTTGAGATTGTACATGCGAAAAGTAGAATACTGTGGTAGGATAGACTGACCTGAGCTTGAGATCATACTTGCTACACACCGGATAGGCGGCAATCGAAAACGCTCGTGCAATCGACGAACGCGGATCAAAAGCCATTAGAAACAGAGTTTTCTTTTGCACATTGTCGCCAATAAAAACGCTGTTTCTGACGGTTTTCGATTGCCGCCTATCCGGTGTGTATAAGAAAACGGAAATATCGCGAACGAAATATCTGACTACAAACCAAATAATAAATACATTTTTGTTTATTTGCAGTCGTCATTATGTCGACTACCTTTAGAGGCAGTCCTTGTAATTCTTGAAAATGACGATGTGAATACGAAAACAACTACTTCAGCTCTACCTATAAATGAGCCGCGACACGAGAAAAACAACAATGTGGTTGTGCGCATAGTGCGGACTCAGATCAGCCTGGGCATTCACCCAATCTGATCAGACTCTTCACTAAGTGCTTAAAGGATAGCTAAGGGTCTAAGCTACCTCCACACGGACAGCGAAGACTCTGATCAGACTGGATGGATGCCCAGGCTGATCTGAGTCTGCGCTGGGTGCACAACCACATTGTTGGTTTTGTTGTATGTTCACATTCAACGTAGCCTACTCTTGTATGGAAATGACAATTAAGATATTAGATACCATAGTCATGATACGTGCTCCTTCAGTGAACCAGGCGCAATCTCTTGAAAGGGTATACGATCGAACTTTAGTCAGAAGCCAATAGGTTTGCTATTTATTTCTTATAAGAGACTCGGATCACTAACATTCGACCTTAAGTCACCGAGCTCAGATACTGTTGATTCTGTCTTACAGTACTTTATTGTATTACCGATTGACAACAGGAAACTTTATTCCAGTCTTGCACGATATGTCAGTATCTAAAACCTATACTAAGCACATGATAGTTTAGAGGCCCTTGTCGAACATGCTCATATTATGTGCAGATACAGTCAACTCTCGTTATATCTCAAACTCTCCATGTTATATCAAGAATATAATTCGCACACATTTCCTATTTTTCTTTACATTTCAACTCTTGTTATCTCAAATATTGATATCTCAAAGTAAATTTTCTGGGACCAGAAAATTTACTTTGATATATCAGTAGTTTGAGACGAAATTCGACTCTGAGATATCGAAAGTTGACTTATCTTGATATCAAATTCTGAAGGAACATCCTCTGGCTGACTTGTCATAGCAACATGACTCTCAGCAGAGCTTGGCTTCAACTGTTTTGGAATATTTTGGCTTGTTACAGCTTCTCGCTGCGTCAGACATCTTATTCCCGATGCCCTTGCCTGTCGTTTTCTCGTGATACGGGGGTTGAGGTGGCTCGGTGAGGAATGCCTACGCTGGCGATTTAGCACTTAAAGTGCGAGTGACGAAAACAGCAGAATTTGCAAACAGCGTAAGTCTTGATGAGGCGGCTCGTGATGGTAGGTTGTCTGAAAAACTGCCCTCAAGCCTTTGGGGTCTAGCGACACTTGAGAAGTAATAAATAGAAATGCGCATGAATCGCACTTAATTTGCCAACTTCTACAAAACTCACAAATCCTTCTTATACATGGACAACACGGATTTAAATGAATTGAGAAAATAATATTTATTTGAGAAAATCTGAAGTTCTTTTGAAAGAATTTCAGTTTGAAAAAAAAAACTGGCGGAGATGCTTCGATACCAATGACGTCATATACCTGTTACCATAGCAACTAATTGTTCATATTAATGTCAAAGTGACGTCATCGAGACCTCATTCTGCAAGGGTACAAAGCACAATAGTCGGTTATTCCATAGTTGCTATGGTAACAGATCTACGGCGGCATCTCGCTTTAATTCGAGAGGAGCATGACATACAGCGTATGCAATGTTCCTCTCGAATAATAAGTGAGATGCTACCTGAAATTCTTACACTGGAAAATGTGATTTTCTCAAACCTATGAATTGAATTCTCTGTTGGACATGGCGGACAATTATAATAAGCAGGTAAGGTTTACTACTAGCGAGCACCTGATCACACCTCTGTATACGTGTCAGTGTGTATCTAAATAACTCGGATTTGTCAAATTGACGCTTCTTTGGTTTAAGAATGGACTTATGATTTTGGTACTTTCACCAACTGTATTGTACTGGTGGATCACCTGAACTAGAAATTTTTGGAATGTAGCACTGTATTATACACAAAAAAAATGGCTTTTAATATTTTATGTGTTGCGGTTTTATCGGTTCATAATCAGGTTGTAAAATGTAAATGTTTTCCATAATACGTATTGGATAATGAAATCTTACACCGCCTTATTTGTATAATTTGAAGCGATATCTTTCAATCGTGAATCCACTATTATGTAAGATTTGAGGTAAAACGATATATGTCGCATACGATATCTTAAAACAGCATATCCCGAGCTTCTAGAAGACATAAGAAACAATCCGGTACTGAAGAGAACCAAATAAAAACACGGTCTACCCTTAGCAAGGCTCATCAAATGTACCATTAAAACCACAAAAATCGTTTGTTTATTTCTCAAATGTCGGCAAGGGAGTCAATCCAGTGGCGAGTTTAAAGCACAGGTGCGGGTGCGGGTGGTCGCCAACCTTAGCTTATAATAGTATTGAATTCTTCGCAGACTGACTGCATTCAGCAGACTGCAGTCTTTAGATTAAACTCTGTCTTTATTTTAAATGTCATTCTAATATAACATTTAATGAGCTTGGCCGCAGTCAAACAGAACAACTCTCTTCTTCCAACTGGAGACATTGGGCTTCCTTCTGAATAGAGATCAATTCTCAAAGAAAATAATTTCTTTGTAGAGCAGCAAATTCTTTACTTTGAGAGAAGACACCATTTTGGAAGGGTATTGCATCCAGAGAAGCTATCAGGAAGTCGAAAATGTGGTGTCACTAGCAAAATGGTGGCAATGCATGCAGGTGCACAATAAGACACTGTGGAGGATGAGAGTGTTGTTATGGCTTTGTTCATGTTATGGCTTTGTTCATGTTTGACTAATCTATCTGAACAAGAAAAAGACAGCAGTCAACATTTATTATTTTGCAGATGACTGCAGTTAAAACTGATCTATTGTAGATGGTTGCAGTGAATATTTAGTCTTTTGCAAAGAGACTGCAGTCGGCATTTTACCTGTTTAAACAGACTCCACTCAGTCTTTTATCGTTAGGATTTAATGTAGAATCTTTCCTAGTCTTCCAGGATCATTGCGTTGGTTAGTCTGACTTCCTAAATGCGTTACACTAAATGCAGAGAAAAGCCTAATCTTGTGGCATTCACCGGTTAATTTGAAACAAATGAAGAAAACATGAACATGCAGTCAGCGCAACCTACGCATATGCACTTAATACCAAAAGCAGCACTGTACTGCTCTTTTCCTATAAAGCGGCTACTAAAAAGACAAAAACACAACAAGGGCGTAGCTACGTATACGGCAAATACGCAAGTGCGTATTGAAATTTTGTCAAAATTGACAAAATTTCAAAACGCACCTGCGTATTTGCATGCTGAAAATTTATAAATTAGACAAAATTTCAATACTAATTACCAAAGTGGCTGAAATACTAGCTTTCCCTTCAAGAAGTAGAGAATAAAACATGGTTGTGCGTATTATGAAATTGTCTCTAGTTACGCCCCTGATCATCCAGGCAAAAGATCCATTACCAAAAATACAAGAGTCAAATTCCACTATAACCCAATCTACCAAAAGTCAACAATCATGTATTGCTTCCTAATTCTTACCTTGCGGTGTCTGGACTCCTAGTAGCTAAGTGGATTAAAGTGCTGGCCTCTTTGGACGTATCCCCAGTGTGATTCTGGAAAGCTAGTGGTAAGGCGAATCCTGTAATCTTTTTCAAATGTAAACGGGGTTCCACTGCACACAGCTTTCATTATCACCCTTCCATGGCTGAAATACTGCTGAAAAGGCCGTTAACCTGCAAGTCGTCCAATCATGTTTTACCACGAACGGGTAAAGTGACCGATAGCATTTTTTATAAACACCTGATGACCTCAAACGATCTGTCAACAAAAACAATAATGGCGGAGATATGTTACAAATCTCGACTCCCTCTAAAAAAATTGTTATTTATCTGCTTTTAGACGGGGTATCACATTGACTTACTGTGCCGAGTCATCAAAAGGTATTTTTGATAGGATTGCAAAGTTTACATATAACTGCAACATAATACGCAATAGAAATTCAACCAGAAACCAAGGGCATCTGTGGGAAATACAATATTTGAGTTTTCACCACTTTCGTTCCTCTGACGTCAATAAGCCGCCAATCAAAATTATAAATAGGCTTTTTCAGTCAGAGAAGGCTCGGATTACAGTGACCCTTAGTCTTACCGCATTTGACAATGTGCCACCCTTTATACAATGTTGCCTCACTTGTCCAGATTTACGTATAATTTGTTCTTATTGTCAGGGTTGTGCCTTTTGGTAAGACTGTTGTGTAGGCGGGGGTTGTTTTGTTGGGTTGGACGGCTGGGTATCTGATGAACCGGGGCAGAGCAGAAGGCGAAGGTTGGTAACAAAGACAGAATTGAAAATTGTTCCAGAAAGACATCACTGAACATTACTCCAGAAGCTTAGAGCAAAAGTAAGGAGAAAAATTCTCAGGAACTGACACCAATTCAATCCCAGATCCTACCCAAGACACCATGTGGGAAAGAGACGACACAAAATTAGTCACCAGCAAGGACATCACCAGTGGCAGCCATGTGTACAGCCATTTCCCATGTAGGTGGTCAACGGACAAGCCTAAACATCACAACAATATGAGCCGCGACACGACAAACCCAACAATGTGGTTGTGCGCTCAGCACAGACTCAGATCAGCCTGGGCATCCGCCCAGTCTGATCAGAGTCTTCACTGTCCGCATGCAGGTAGCTTAGACCCGTAGCTATCGTTTTAGCGCTTAGCAAAGAGTCTGAGCGGACTGGGCGGATGCCCAGGCTGATCTGAGTCTGCACTGAGCGCACAACCACTTTGTTGTTTTCTCGTGTCGCGGCTCATATCAATAACAGACATTTAGCAACAAACAACGCATAAAACAACCTGAAGAACCAGAACAGAACTACCCCCTTTGGACGGCCAGGAATGAAATTACTGCGGGGCTTAACCGGTTTATGGTCGATCAACCCTCGCCCTTTGTTCTGCCTTTCTGAACAAATGCTGTCTTTCTGGAGTAATCTTCAATGCTGTCTGTCTGGAGTTATTTTTCAATGCTGTCTTTCTGGTGTAATTTTCAATGATGTCTTTCTGGAGTAATGTTCAATGCTGTCTTTCTGGAGTAATTTTCAGTGCTTTCTTTTTGGAGTAATTTTATTACATTGAATTTATTAAATTTTATCTGTGGTAGGTCATTACTTTGATGTTTTAATATTTATTACTGAAAAAATAGCATAAGATATTATTATAATACCGAGTTTGTCAATAAAATTATTATCATTTAAATCTGAAGTGCCTTCATTGTTCGGGTGGTTGGTTTTACTGCTCATAAACTGTTCTGGTGCTTAACCCATTCATGCCTAGCGTCCCATGAATAGGGCATAGCGCAGACCCAGATCAGGGTTTACACTGTTTACATGTGACAAATGGGTATTCCTCCTTAAAATTAAAACAACTAATAATTAATTGTAGTAACTTTACAATACAGAATAAACCAAATGTCTAATGCGCCATGCGTTAACTAATAAAGATACAATGTTTTCTCTATAGTTCATTTATAGGCTCAATACACTATCTTGTCGTCGCTAAAATTAATTTCTGCGTTTGAAAATACTTATTTCGATCTCGTCAGTTAGAATATATGAGTTTGAAATCATAAATGATCAATTAAAGTCGAGACCTACCACATTCAAACACAAACTGAATGGTTCGTACCGTAAAAAGACAGCGTCAGTGCTGTCCTCAAAGTTTGTCATACGAGCATATTTTACAGAGAATTTGATGTGTAACTTACAGAAACATGAAAGCAAAGCAAAGTGTATCCCTGGTAAACAAGTAGCTTTGGGTTGGATCTGGGATTGAATTGAGCCAGTTCCTAAGAGTGTTTCTCCTTTCTTTTGTATTATGTCTATAAGAAAATGTAAGGTGACGCAAAAAAAGGGCTTACTAGTTGCTTCTACATTGTGTGTAAGAAAGTGAAAGTGTATAGTTCTATTAATGCAGATTTAGCTACATGTATATTGAAATCATTTGTGACTATCTTTGAAACAGGATCGTTATCTATCATTTCCATATGTTTTTTCCACATTTGAACACTTCCACATTAAGGCACTGTACATAAAAATACGTAATGTATTTTGATTTACTAAAATTATGTATGTTAAACTACATGTACAATATGTATCTCCATTTCTGACCAGCTTGGTATATGAGGCGTATATCAAGTAATTCAAAACATCATTTTTAGACATCAACAAACATGCTCTGATCAACTGTTTATTATTATTATTATTATTATTATTGAAAGGGGATGGTGGGAAATTGTTCCCACTTGTGGCTCGTACATATGAGGGGAGTTCAATAAGTTCGTAGAACTCGGTATTTTTTAATACAATTCAAGATTTCTTCTTTTTTTTTCATTTTTGTGCAGTGTAAACCTTTGTCAGTTGAATGATAACAGCCGTTCAAGACAACACGTACATTTTTGCTCTTACTTTTTGTTTGAAAACCTATACCCTTAGGCAAAAATGGAAAGTCAGAATATTGAGTTCAGAGCAGTCATAAAATTCTTCACTAAGGAGGGTGCAAACGCCAAAGAAATCCATCGGCGCATGCCTGATGTTTATGGTGATAGTAGCCCAAAGTATTCCACAGTGGCAAAGTGGTCAGCAGAATTTAAACGTGGACGAGACTCCTTAGAAGATGACCCAAGGCCAGGTCGCCCTGCTGATGTCATCAGCCAGGAGATGATCGACCGTGTTGAGAGAATCGTGCTAAACGATCGCCGAATCAAAGTTGCCGAACTTGCTTCAAAATGTGGTATTTCTAATGGAAGTGTTTACACTATAATCCATGAACATTTAGGCATGTCAAAAGTATCTGCCAGGTGGGTACCCAGAATTAAAATCTTAAAGAGTTCCTTCAAGAGCAGAAAATATATTCAGAAGAAGGAACATGGGCCAGACTACGTAGTTTCGGATAATAAAGCCTCTTCAGTGACCCTGACAATATCTGGTGACGAAACCGGAGAAAAGCATATTGTGATTTTTTCAAACTTATTTGACAGTCGAGTCAAAGACTGATTGGTATCAAAAAGGGTCCAAATAATATATAAAACAATGGTTTAGAATATGAGTATAAACCAATCCAAAATTTCAGATTTCTCAGAATATATCCTCTGATCTCAAAGGATAAAACTAAAATATAATCTGCACTATGGATGATGTACGGGGAGACGTTTTACGGCCGCCACACGGCACAACACCAGCTGCAGTAAGGTAAAATTAAAATCTTAAAGAGTTCCTTCAAGAGCAGAAAATATATTCAGAAGAAGGAACATGGGCCAGACTACGTAGTTTCGGATAATAAAGCCTCTTCAGTGACCCTGACAATATCTGGTGACGAAACCGGAGAAAAGCATATTGTAACCTGAACATGCAAGATCGTCAGCAAAGGGTGGAGTCCAGAGTTGCACAAGCGGCTATTCGTGAGTGCAAGTTCGAGCAGTTAAATCACCCCCCATACAGTCCAGACCTGGCCCCAAGTGATTATTATCTGTTTCGAAATTAGAAGTCCCACTTGCGTGGAACGAGATTTCGGGACATTGATGAGCTCAAGGCTGCTACAGAGGCTTGGTTTGAGGACCAACCAGACGACTTTTATTTCAAAGGCATAGCCTGCTTAACAGAAAAGTGGGTCAAATGCATTAGTATAAACATTATTTTATTTGTATAAACTGACAATAAAAATACAATACACATGAAAGACATATACAGAAGAATATACAAAAAGGATCCAGAAGGAAGTCAAACGACTTATGTAAATCTGTATCCCGTTGGACAATAATGTTATAGCATATATATAATGAGTGATTTGGTATGTCAGCTACAATAAATAATGTTTAATTGAGCATTGACGTAAAGGGGGATTATATTGAACCATCTTCCAATCTGTGAGTTAAACCCCGAGTTCTACAAACTTATTGAACTCCCCTTGTACTTATCTTATCCAGTGCTTCTGTTGTCTTTGGCCAGGCCCGAAGTAGTTCAAGTGTCATATTTATTCGGCAATGACACACCGTTTTTCCATTTCTTGAATGACCCCAAATATTTAAATCAGTCTTATGAAATCCTGCTTTGAATATAAACTTACCATATTAAGTGAGCTGTAGTGATTTTTTTAACTGAGTTTATCCTTTCTAAAACAATCCCAAAATTCTAGAGCCGCTTTATAAGACGGATACACAGGTTTGGGGACTTGTTTGGTCTTAGCTCAAAGCGATCCGAATAGTTTGTGTCGGCAATGTTTGTAATAACGGTTGTTAAAGTGCTTTCACGGTTCGGAGGTATTAGTTATACCATACCCTGTATGAAATGTTTCTTGTTATGTTGGGTAAAGTATTTCTAATGTCTCCAAATTGTAACAAAACACTAACAACTACTATTACAAACATTAAAGATACAAACTGGCTTGAAATGATTTATATAAAGAGGCTGTGTCGCCATATAAAAGTCATAATTTGTAGCTCCATTTTACATAATTTGTATTCGGTGTTGAAAACGAACACCACTAATTGAGATAATCTTCACTACCATCTATCAATCTTGAATACAAGATTACCGACCCAGTGAAAAAAATATACGTAATTATATCTTTTTTATTAATGCAATTAACCAGGTGTGAATACTGTATGAGAAGTAACCTGTAAAGAAAAGGTTCTTCAGAATTTATTTAGACTATATGGAAGTGAAGATACTAAAAGTAAGCATTATAAAGAGGAACCCTTTTCGTTCCCACTTTACCGTAAAAAAAATTCTAAAATTTGACACTCAAAAATGACCGCAATTATCATAATTAAAAAGGAACAGTTTTGCTTTTAAATGCCGTAATGTTCTAAAAGATGGAAATTGAATACGACACAATGTAGAGCCTGGTCAGTCTGCTTCTTCTGATGTAGGTCTGCACTCTTGCACATGCCTATCTGTCCCTATATTTTACTTTTTACGGTATTATCTTTGTTCCGTCTTACTAAAACCCGGGTACACATGTTTGAGCTACAAACAAAATAATGGATGCAAAAAAACAATCATCACAAAGACGAGGTTGTACGCTATTTTCTTTCATTCTAGTGAGCCAGTCGTTCAGATGCCATGTCCATCCGGTCACTCAGTCACTGGATGCTTCTAGAAGAACTGCGTGTTGAAAACGTGAATAGGTTTTATTGCAAGAAGCGTCCAAGCAAAGGCTGGTCAGAAGTCCATCTGATTCACGACAACACCTCCTCTCACACATGTGAGGATGTTTAGACTTTCTTGGCGTTTGAAATCTTTCATGTTGTAAACCGTCCACGCTACTCACCAAACCTGAGTCCATTTGACTTCTTTGTAATTCCAAGGCTTAAGAAAATGCTTTCTGGGAAGAAATACTATTACTGAAGTTCTCTTGACGTCGCTATAGCCTAGTGTCTCCAACAGATGCAAAAAAAGACTTCAAATACATTTATCGACTCGGTGAAAAAGTTACAAGAATGTGCTTCGGTACATTCGAAGTACTTTGAAGGTTTGTAATAGAAACAGTTTTGATAAAACTCTTCAGTTAAGGTGTCCACCCTTCAATCATTATTGAACTTTTTGCAAGACCTCGTATGCAGGGATACAGCTGCTGTGTTCCACGTGAAGTACCGGCTGTATACAGTTTCCGGTAACCGAAATATCGTGAAAAACTGATATAAAGTTTTCCTCTGTCATTCTTCAATACAATAGTGCACTGTTAAACAGGATCAACAATATCTGAGCTAGGTGACTTGAGGTCGAATGTTAATGATCCGAATCTCGTATAAGAAATAAATTAGGAAACCTATTGACCTAGCCTGTGCTTCATTCATATAACATTTCAGTGCATTGCTCTTGCTTGACTTACAAAGTCCTGTATCTCATTCAGTAACTAAAATGAGACTTTTATCATATTTCTATCAATTGAATTCAGCTATGAAATGAGACTTTTATATAAAACTATTTGTCATGATGATTACAATATTTTTTCAATATTGTAAGCAACTTTAAGACATTACCACAGATTCAGTTATAGACCCTATTTTCGTTATTCTTATATCACAGGGTATAACCGATTCCGCCAATTTTCGCTTCCTGCAGAGACTGTAATTCATTTTTGGCTTCCGCCTAGACTGTCCGCGAACTCTTGCTTCCTGCAGTGACTACTGTCCTCGAGGAATGGCTTCCTGCCGAGACTGTCCGCGTGATTCTGCTTCCTGCCGACAGCCTCGGCAGGAAGCAGAATCACGTGGACAGTCTCGGCAGGAAGCCATTTATCATGTACAGAAGTCTCGGCAGGAAGCAAAAGTTCGCGGACAGTCTCGGCGGAAGCCAAATATGATGTACAGTCTCTGCAGGAAGCGAAAATTGGCGGAATCGATTATACCCTGTGATGATGATTACAATATTTTTTCAATATTGTAAGCAACTTTAAAACATCACCACAGATTCAGTTATAGACTCTATTTTCGTTATTCTAGTATGTTCCTTGCTCATTGAGGATCTTCACACGGTTTGTCATACCCATACCCTCTACAACAAAACCGCTCATAGAATCTAAAACGAGTTTTAAATTTAAAGAGTAACTACACCTCAGGAACTGACTGAATCAGATCCCAAACCCTATCCCCAACATCAAAGGGAAAAACTGACAAAGACATCCCAACAAACAATTAATTACAAGTGATAAGCCGAGTCAGCAGCTCTTTCCCAAATAGGTGGCAACTCAGCTATCTTTATTGAACTAAATAATTTAGACCAACAGAAGGATTACAACAGACTAAGCAAATTTAACAATTATTTTTACCTATTTTCTATTTTCTTTATAGAAGGGTTAAAATGAGATCACAATAAATTAAACAGCACCGAACATAAAACAAATGCAACCGCAACGAAAGTACCGCCTTGGGACGATTAACCCTTTTTCGATGCATGAAGGCATGATTGCATCATCTCTTCAAAGTCTGTAAGAATATTCCAACGTCCCCCGTTTCACTTCTGTTTCAAAGTTTTGTTGTTGACCTGACAAGCTCTGGGGCCGTATTTATAAAACGACTTAAGTGGTTGCTATGCTGTTGCTATGGCTAAATTTCTATGAAGGAGATTCTCTACAACTATGAAATTTGCTCCGGAGGAACAGTCTTACAAAGTCTGTTCCTCCAGACCAAATTTCATAGTTGTAGGGAATCTCCTTTAAAGATATTTAGGCTTAGCAACAGCATAGCAACGACTAAAGTGGCTTTATGATTACGGCCCCAGTACTCAGGAAAACGGAAGCTTTGAGATTGTGTATAGGTTTTAATGGTCTTGCCCATGCATACATTAAGGGCATAGTATATACCACTTTTCAAAGACATATGCCTACTACATATGACTCATTCAAGCGCCGAGTCGTATAATTTTCTTCAATCACTCTAAATTTTTCGAGTATCTAACAAACATTTTTTTTCATACACCACAAGATTTAAATTGGTGGTTTATGGCTTAACCCTTATAGCTCCTGAAAAAATTAAAATTATTGAATTGGTAAACAGTGTAGATCCAGATGAGGTGGCTCAAAATGAGCCACCTCATCTGAATCTACTCTGTTTGCTCTCTGGTGTTCGAATTCTCAGTATGTTATCGCTTGGACGAAACATTTTTTGAAATTCTGCAGACGTAAATTTTGTCGTCTGCTTTTTGGCGCATTAAGGGTTAAATTGATGATTTATGTCACATCTGAGGAGCTAATTTTGTAGAGTGAAAATCTATTTGCATATACCCGTAAATTTGACTTAATCATGCATTTAATAAATAATCTATTAGTCGACGCTTGATCGACATATCTGAATAGTTTCACCAAATATATGTAGATTATCAAGTCCAGCCGAATCCCTTACAAAATATCAAATACAAGGATTAAAGTCATAACTCACATTAACCGCCAGATCCATTAAAAGGAATGAGCCGCGACACGAGAAAACCAACAATGTGGTCGTGCGTCCAGCGAAGACTCAGATCAGCCCGGGCATCCGCCCAGTCTGATCAGAGTCTTCGTTGTCCGCATGAAGGTAGCTTAGTCCCTTGGCTACCGTTTAAGCGCTTAGCGAAGAGTCTGGTCCGACTGGGCGTATGCCCAGGCTGATCTGAATCTGCGCAAGGCGCACAACCACATTGTTGGTTATGTCGTGCCGCGGCTCAAATAAAGCTTCTCTTGAGGAGGAGCTGGATAAACTTTGCGCTTATGAATGAAATTGAGGTTTCCTTAAAAATTCAAGATACAGAGTCAGATTGGTCTGAGCAAACAGTGCAGACCAAGATCAGGCTGATCATGGCCTACACTATTTGTCGCTCGATCTGTTTCTTATGGACGCTCTATTGGGTTGTGTTTAAAAAAAACTGCTCCATTTCAGGGCCTTGAGATGAGATACATCAACTCTCTATATCTCGAACAATGATATCTCAAAATACCCTCGTAAATCAAAGAACATAGTTTGGACAAATTTCCATATTTTTATTTACGTTTAAATTCCCATTTTCTTAAACTACTGCTATCTCAAAGTAAATTTCCTGGTACCAGAAAATTTACTTTGAGATACTAGTAGTTTGGAATGGACTTCGACTTGGCGATATCGAGAGTTGACTGTACTACCGCAGGTTACTGAACATCTTGAACAAGAACCACGTATTTTATTACTAATGGTGAAGCTTGCAGAAAAATCCAAGCAGCCATTGGAAAACATGACGTATTCCTGCCTAAGGTAACGATACAAAATCTTTGTTACTGGGACTTCTGGCTCAACAAAGACGATTCTAAAGGGCACAGTGAAAGGAAACAGAAGTCGAGGCAGACAGTAGAAGAGCGTGCGAAAACAGTATTAAAGAGATATTAAAGAGTGAATAGGAATTGACTTTGCCAGCATCAGGGCGGTTCAAACTTTGCGACATGTCCAGATGAAATGAAACTGTTACAAATTCATCTGTGGTGCCCCAACAAAATCGCAAGGTTATGTGACAGACTGGACTAGAAAGGTACTTTTGACTGGGTCAATCTACAGCGCATTTAAAGTATGCCATAGTCTTTAGTAAGCATAAAACAAAGCTTATTTTAATCAATGCTAAAATAATTTAAGATAAAATAAGATTACATCAAATATCCAGCTGATTTCTGTTGAATCAGAGATCATTTTGTTGACATATGACACACATTGTGTCATTCTTAGAGCATTTAACAGATAATACAGATAAAATACATCAATATTTTATTCCCTACTTACCTTTGATGTTTAAGTCAGTCAAAACAATACAAATCTGTCTCAGATATGTTATGTTTCAAAATAATCTGAAATTGGAGACATCCAGAGGTCAGGAGAAAAGCCGAAATTTGACAATATAAGTAAATAGATAAAGGCTCGAACAGGCCTTGGACCATGAAAATTAGTTCCAGCCAACGGTAGTTCCAGCCATTCAGGGTTATTGTCTATATAAACTGGGCTCCGAGGACCAAATAACGAGTGTATTATTTTTATTGTTAATAAATTATTATTATTAATGATGTGCTGGGGGATTTTTAAGTTTACCTGTTTTATTGTCATAGTTTTATACCACAATACGAAACAGATCTGTTTCCATCTTGAGCCCATTTAGTTTCAAATTTCCTAGCCCCAAATTTGACAGTCATAGACATTGATTGTCCTGTGGGTTGTTTAAACTTATCTCCGGACCGTTCGGAGTAGTTACAGACTTGTATAATGCTTTTATCATCTCCATAACATAAATGTAACCGAACAGTCACGAAAGTCACGATGAAATCCCTCCAGTCATCCTGACTAAGAAATTTAGTGCTGTAAACAAATGACTATCCAGCTTATTTCATTCATAGATTGTAAACCTAAGAGAACAGTAGTATCAAGTGATATTTATTACAAACAGTACGACCTAAATATACACATGGACAAACTCGGTGCCAATAGTGTGCACGGTCCACTGAGCCTCCTGGGAAATAATGCTATGAGAATGGAAATAACAACTTTAAGTATACACAGTTGTTTTAACATATAATTATGAAAAAAGTGATTACATTTGCAAAAAGTACAAAAAAATAAATTAATAAATAAAAGCCAGACAGAGGGTTAATGATTTTAACTTATATGCATGGCTTGTGTTTTTATTTACACCTTCCTTTTCTTTCATATTCCATATTTAGAGACGGTAGCGAAGAACATAATCTGTACATTTACATACAATAGATGAATCTTGATTGTAGCAAGAAATAATAAAACGAAAGAGAAATAACATTTATTTCTTTTTAATATACACCCTAATAATCAGTCTTCTAGTGTATGTGATTAAAATAGTGGTTTTCTTAAGCTCAAGCTTTGCATCGTACTGAGTCCTCGGCTTTGCTTTATCACCGTTTTCTGATGAGTTTCTATGTACTTTGTTGTCTCACTTAATAGTTAGAAGGACTATACGCAGACCGAACACCTTTTTTTGTTGCGGAGCTTCATCAGAAAGTAGTGTGAAGTTACGCGAATAAAACTTCCATAAGCCCTCTCAGTAGTTCATGCTTCAGTCCGTCTTCTACTTCGGATGCTAATACCGTTTCAAGCATTGTGGTCATCTCTGCAGCTGTCCATATTGGTTACTGTGTTCAGTTTTGCTTTTAATAATCAAAGATTCAAAGATTGTTTATGTGTTTTACATATGTTTGAATGGCTTTTAGTATTTATTGTATTGCTGTATAATTCCTCTGCTGGCCTGACCATGTCTGATATCGTAGATAGAAGGTTCCGTTTTATCGTTTTCGGTTCTTCTTTTTTCTGCTTCAATGTCTTATTTAATCGAGATGCAAAATATAGGAAGGGAAAAGCTCTGGGACAAAACCTTCTGTTTATTCTAAATAGGCTTCTAACAGTCTCATTAGTCGATGTTACTTAATTATCGATCATTCTTACCGATGCTCGATAACAAAATTACACTGAAGCAAACCACTAATGCGCAGTTTGATATCTTATAATTATAACGCTTACTCACACCGGGTAGGCGGCAATCGAAAATGCTCGAGAAATTGACGAACACGGATCAAAAACCGTTGGAAACAGCGTTTTCGATTGCAACAATTTGCAATCGTAAAACGCTGTTTCTAACGTTTTTGATCCGCGTTAATCGATTGTTAAGAGCGTTTTCGATTGCTGCCTACCCGGTGTGTTATTCTTTCTCATAAAAAAAGAGAAGAATTATGGAAGTCTATAAAGACAAACTAGAGTTAGTAATGTTTTTACCCGCGCATAGTGCACATGCACAGTTTGACGCACACATTAATCAGTTTACGGTTAGGGAGGTATCAAACAGCATAGTTCTCAAGCTGCTATTGCAGTATTTGCACTAAAAGTAAACAATATCTGAGCAAAGCCCGAATGACCGAAAAGTCTATGTAATGCTTTAATCCATATTGATATTTTAGTTTGATAACATCAAAACATAATGTAAATACAATATAGGTATTTTATCTGATTTATCTGACAAACGTTCTACCACAACCCGTGTCGCATGTCAACAAAATGATCTTAGCTGATCAAAATGATCAACAAAAATCAGCAGGATATTTTAGACCGAAAGATTGTTTATCTTGGGTTCACATCGTCTTGTATCTGCTTGACGGTTTAATACAGGTAAGTGGTAAGACAAGGATGTACATTGTCCTTCTGGTTAATTTGGTTTATTGTTACACAGAAAGTCATCTGTTTAGAGCATTTAGATAGATTGAGGTAAAGTTTCTCGTATCCTAGTGGCAATAGGGGCGGTAGAGTTAAAAACCCACTGTATCTTGGGCACATCGCATGAACTGCGGGGCCCGTTTCTTTCCTTTTGCTGCCTTATACTTCTTTGATCCGAACATGGGTCCCATTTACTGCTGGGTTGACAATTTTCTAGACGCCGGCTGGTCAAACCCGGAACATCCCGCGAACTTCTGCACCATAACTGAGCGTCTCTAAGCACTCGAGCATTCAGGGTCCGAAGTTATAAAACTTGAGTATAATCTCAAACTCAAAATAAAGCACACTGATTGGCTGCTTCCGAGCAGCCATTCAGTGTGCTTTATTTTGAGTTTGAGAATGTACTCAAGTTTTATAACCTCCAGGCCAGATACAAGTACATGAAGTGTGAAATGACAGCTAAACGATGACAAAACTAAACAGCAAGCATCACATACAACGTTAGCAGTTACATCAAACATTCTTAAGTAACGTGACAAGAAGGGCTATGACCAGGAATTAATACAATCAGATCACATATCCCGCCATTAAAACCAAAAGGGATAGAAATATACATAAACTGACATAGATTTGCGAAAGACAGACACGCACGGTAAACCGAATGAACAGCTCTTTCTCAAACTGGTGGTCATACAGCTACCCTAACTGCAAACAGCAGTAACATCTATATTTTTTTTTACTATTTCTTGGCTTAGCGAACGGGCAAGCCATTTAGATAGGAATCGTGGTTTTGGATTTTTTTTTTGGTGCTAAAAAGCATTTCTGTTGAGACTTTATTGGCATGCACAACCTTCTTCACGCCTCCCCCATTCCCCGCTTTTACCGATCTAACTGACTGAGTGAACTATGAAAGTTGTTGTGCTTAGGGTGTTTGGGGGAGGGGGTGATACTTCAATATAAGCTACAACAGCTCACTTTGTCTTTGCCAATTTCAAAACAAAATATTCTAGCTTTTAATATGCAACTAAGATACGCATGCGCCGTGAATGAATAAGTAGTTTACAATATTTGTTCAAACTTTTATCTATTTTTTAAGAAATTAGTATTGGGTGCTTAAAGCGATTTCGCTGCATGGTGAATAAGATGCGAAAAACACAGACATAGGGGTTGGTGATTTAGCCCTCATTTATTCAAGAAACAAGCGTGATACTGTAAAATGTACAAAGCCTTTTACATGTATTGGTCTGAATGATGCTTTACTCAGAACTGTGAAAGTAAAATATGTGATGAGGCCATAAACTTTGATTGTTGTTCTATGGTGTCTCACTAAATAGAAGGGCCTGTCGCAGACAGAATACATCCTTGTTTTGGAGCTTTATCAGACACGCCTACCAATCGCTCTCATGCGAAACCACGGTTCAGAACGCCAATCCATGAGAGGAGTTTCCGGTTCTGCGTGAGGGGAGCCAAAATCGTAAACAAATTTGACATCGGCACAAGGTTTGGGGTATTTATTTTCTCTGAAAACTATTTATGCAAAATATAAGAATGCTATTTTGTCACATATACATTGGTACTTCGGCACATGAAAGGATTAGGCACATGGCCTTGCACTTTTCCAGATATGCATTTAGTACGGCGGAGCATGTGTTCAAGGTCAATCTCGGCGATATACACATGTAGGAAAAAGTCGCATTCTCTTGCTCGATTTTGAGTCTCTGACCTACTCAGTCGCAAAGAAGTGAACAGAACTACTGTATGTGTGAATCCAAACGTTGAAAGTAAGATTTCCGTGATGGAAAGATTAGAATTTAGAAAATATACGCATAAACTTGGCATCGTCAGCCCGGTTCCGCATGAGATAATAGAAAATATAAGGAATTTTTTATCAAACACAAAAACAGCTTCTGAACAATAATTGAATCAAAACTAACTTGAATTCTGTGTAATATATCATTATTTTATACATTGCAGATGACTTTCTGGCTGTTTTAATCCCCGTTTGTCTGCCTTTGAGGCATGCAAGGGGGTTTGAAAGAGGGTTTGCAAAAGGTCATAAAAGACAAAGGGGAATAAAAAACAGTCAGACAGTCATCTGCAATGTATAAAATAACGATTTATCACAGAGCTCATGTTAGTTTTGATTCAATTATTGTTCAGAAGCTGTTTTGTGTTTGATAAAAATTCCTTATATTTTCTATTATCTCATGCGGAACCGGGCTGACGATGCCAAGTTTATGCCTATATTTTCTAAATTCTAAACTGTCCATCACGATAAACTTACTTCCAACGTTCGGATTCACACATACAGTAGTTCTGTTCACTTCTTTGCGACTGCCAAGGTCAGAGACTTAAAAATCAAGCAAGAGAATGCGACTTTTTCCTACATGTATATATCGCCGAGATTGACCTTGAACACATGCTTCGCCGTACTAAATGCATATCTGGAAAAATGCAAGGCCATGTGCCTAATCCTTTCATGTGCCGAAGAATCAATGTATTTGAGACAAAATAGCATTCTTATATTTTGCGTAAATAGTTTTCAGAGAAAATATATACCTCAAACCTTGTGCCGATGTCAAATTTGTTTACGATTTTGGCTCCCCTCATGCAGAACCGGAAACTCCTCTCATGGATTGGCGTTCTGAACCGTGGTTTCGCATGAGAGCGATTGGTAGGCGTGTCAGAAGGAAGTTTGAGGTTACGTGAATAAAAATTCTGGAAGCCCTCTCAGTAGTTTATGCTACAGTTCATCTTCTTCAGATGATAACCCCTTTTCAAGAATTGTAGTGATTATTTCTGCAGTCCACTTTGCTTTCTGTTATGTTTTGATGTCAACATAAGAAACTGGGTAGCAATTAATAGTTTAATATGTAATTCTGTTGGCTTTGATATATATTGTATAGATGAACAGTTCCAATTTTTCGTTTTCGTTTCTTTCTTCTTTTCCGGTGTCCCAGTAAATACATAGTGCCAGTCCATCCAGAGCATGCTAGGGCTGTGAGAGACTCGCGTTGTGAAACGCATCTCAGCTCACTCTTTTCCAATGAAGTGATCAAAATGCTACAGAAAAGTTCCAGTGCTCCAGATGCAAAAGGGTAACAGGAATAATTCTTTTTATTTTGCAACGAAGTACGAACCACCTCAAAACCATCGCCTTACTCCAGTCAGTAAAGGAAGTGGTAGCACTATTTTTACATGTAAATATCTGTTTATAGAAAAAAAATCTTTTAAAAAATCGGACACATAAAATAATTACCGTGACTGTCCTAAAAATTGATAATTTTTTTCTAAACAAGATGAAGACAAAAGTGTAGAGCCTGATCAGGGTCTGGTCGGTTTGTTCAGACCTATCTGTCCCAAGGTATAGAATTTTATGGCAACATCCAAAAGAATAATTACAAAAAAAAAAAACATGATTGCTGTAACGACCAATGTTGTATGTGACGCTTGCTGTTGATTCTTGTCATTGTTCAGCTGTTATTTCACAATATACATGGTTGGTATATTTTCACCTAAAAAGGCGTCTGTTTAGAGCATTCAGATAGATAGTACATGGTTTGGTATATTTTCACCTAGAAAGGCGTCTGTTTAGAACATTCAGATACTATCTATCTGAATGCTCTAAACAGACGCCTTTCTAGGTGAAAATATACCAAACTATCTGAATGCTCTAAACAGACGCCTTTCTAGGTGAAAATATACCAAACCAGAAGGAAAATGTGCATCCTTGTCTATTTACCTATATTAAACCCAGTACAAGACGATGTGAACCCAAGATAAACAATCTCTCGGTCTAATATATTCTGTTGATTTTTGTCGAAGTTAAGATCATTTTGTTGACATGCGACACGGGTTGTGGTAGAACGTTTGTCAGATAAATCAGATAAAATACCTATATTGTATTTACATTATATTTTGATGTTATCAAACTAAAATATCAAAATGGACGGTATAATGCCTCCTTCGACGCAAAATGATTATTGTGTGCGTTTGATTGTGCCTGTGCACTATGCATGTGCAGAATACAGAGGATATAAAACTAACTCTAGTTTGCCTTGATAGATTTTACTGATGCTTCTTTTCATTATAAAGAAGAAGCTCTATAATAAAATGTCACGCAGCGAATTAGTGGTTGGTGTCAGCAGAAATTTTGTTATCGAGCATCGATTTATGAAAATGATCGATAATCGAGTAAGCATCGGCTACGGAGACTGTTAGATACCTATTTAGAATAAACGATATGTTATGTCCAAGAGCTTTCCCCTTCCTATGTTTTATTTCATCTCGAGTAGGTTGAATAAGCATTTTCTACGGAGACTCCTTAATGGAGATGGAATACTGCAGCTTATGCTATCCTTGCGAAGTCAAAGCTTCAAATGAGCTTTAAATATCGGTATAATTCATAAACTGAACAGGTTAGTATTCTATGAGCCGCGACACGACAAAGCCAACAAAGTGGCGTGTGCGCCCAGCGAAGACTCAGATCAGCCTGGGCATCCGCCCAATCTGATCAGAGTCTTCGCTGTCCGCATGAACATAAGCGCACAGCAAAGACTCTATCCGAGTCCTCGCTGGGCACACATGCCACTTTGTTGGTTTTGTCGTGTCGCGGCTCATATATACATATTCAAAAAGTGATGCATCGGTTTTGTCAATTTGTGATCGATTATTTACTTAGCAATGATCGAGTCACTTCCACTACTCCTACGGCCTCAGCCTATGGGAGACCTTTACCTTTTATAAGACTGCGCATGTGTGAAGACCTGGTGCATAGGACAACAGGACTATACTCTGGTCTGCTTTGGGAAAAGATCCTGCCCACATAAATATAACACATATGAAAAGAGATGAAGACTACTACATGACGAAGAGGAGGCTCTGCTAAGTACTTCAAAATATGTCGAAAAAGTAAGTAGGAAAAATTCTCAGGAACTGACACAATTCAATCCGTCAGATCCCCAAACAAAACACCATATGGGGAAAGACAACACAAAATTAGTAACTGCCAAAGACATCACCAGCGGCAGTCATGTGAACAGTCAATTCCCATGTAGGTGGTCGTCAGGCTAGCGTTAACATAAAAACAATATATCAATAACAGACATAGCAACAAACGGCACATAAAACATACAAAAAGAACCAAAATAGAAGTCCCGCCTTGGGACGGCCAGTAATAAAATCACTGGGGAGCTTAACCGGTTTGTGTTCAACCAACCCTCACCCTTGGTTCTTCCTTGGAAGATGGTTTTAAGTGACAGCAGAACAACATAGCCTTTGAATCTTTTAAAACACTGTTATTGTAGGTCAGTCTTTCTCACGCTATGTAATCACGTGACGTAACTGTACAGCAACAATTGCTTTCTTGCTAGCCAAACTGCTTACTTGGAAAGGAAAATGATGATCACGCGCTTCGTTGTAACGGTAAGTCGATAAAAATGATACATGCAAAATTTAGCACCAGTACAGAAATCGAAGAGAAACTCACGTTTCCACGAATAAGAGATAACGACAAACAAATGTTATTGATAGCTGAATTAAAGATATATCTATGCTTTAAAATATGCTAATCTCTGAAATATCTTCATACCTTGTTAGGCACTGTTAGATGTTTTTCTTAATCCCTTTTAATGGTGCTTACCATGCTTCGCTCATCGGACGCCATTGGATTTCATCCATGAGTAAGCCTCTTAAATCTTCAACCACCTTAAGATATATTATACCATTTTAGTAATGGTTTATAATTTGTTCACGTTTCATTTCCATACCACACAAAGATATCTTACTTAAATAAACAATATTATGCGCATTTCAAATGCACTCGAAACCGAGTGCTTTCATTCATATAATTTAGGTGCATAAGTGTCTAAAATACCGCGCGGTTTTCTAACCAAAATAAATAATAACTGAACTGATTATTAAAGTTGCACGCTCATTGAAACTACAGTCATCTCCCGATATCTCGAACACTGATATCTCAAAGTAGATTCCTATATCAAAGAGCGTATTTCCTATTTTATTACATTTCAACTCGTGTTGTTTCAAACTACTGATATCTCAAAGTAAATGTTCTGGTACCAGAAAATTTACTTTGAGATATCAGTAGTTTGGGCTGAAGTTCGACTTCGAGATATCGAGAGTTGACTGTATATACAGTCGATATCTCGAATAGTGGTATCTGAATGTATCCTTTTGTATCAAAGAATATAGTTTTGACTCCTGATATCTCAAAGTAATTTTCCGACAAGTGCTTTCATAAGCGTTATGTTGCAGCTGAAAAACATCTCCCAATACTTCAGAAGAGGGTGATTTATATTTTGTGGTCCGTTGAAGCCATGTGGCATTTTGGGAGAATTTGAAAAATGGGGTTCCCTAGACAAGTTCCACTGTACAGATTCAAGAGCTTGGTTTGGTTTTTATTTCGCCCTGCATTGGTTCCAGAACAGCTTCTGTCAATAAAAACTTTGTACTGTTTTTTTTTTTTTTTTTTCTTTCTTTTCAAAATAAGCTCAATTTAATCTTTTATTTTCATTATTTACTCTTATTGCCTGGTCGAAACTGAGTATCACTAAATAATTCTGCCAAATTGTCCAGAACTTGCCTAGTCTGTCCCTTTTTACCAATCACTGAAAGATGCCCAAAAACCGATTATCACGCCTGGGAAACGCTTGATTACATTCCCGCCTGGAGGTTGAAGGGACACATTCACTTAAAAGCAAATTGGCTAAAACTAAAGCCTTCTATGAAATATAACATTTGCCGAAATTTTCATGAAAATCGGGCTTAAATTAAGAAAGATATGACAGTTTATAGATATTCAAATATTGAGCTTGGAACCAGCAAACCTGTGAGTAAATATTGACGTCATAAACCCCACAGGAAAAAAATGAGCCGCGACACGAGAAAACCAACAATGTGGTCGTCCGCCCAGCGCAGACTCAGATCAGCCTGTGCATTCACCCAGTCTTATCAGACTCTTTGCTAAGCGCTTAAAGGGTAGCTGAGGGACTAAGCTACCTTCATGCGGAAAGCGAAGACTCTGATCAGACTGGGCGGATACCCAGGCTGATCTGAGTCTGCGCTGGACGCACGACCACATTGTTGGTTTTGTCACGTCGTGGCTCAAATAAAACCCTGAATAACTTAAGCTTGAAACTTATTCTGATGAATACCCCGGCAGATCTGAATCTGCGCTGGGCGCACATGCGCCTCATGGGGTTTTGCTGGCAATCATCACTCAAGAAGAAAAGTTTTGATGAGCAGTCAAAATATTTTCACAAATAATACACTTCCTCAGCATGATGTTTAAAGAACCTGGGGTGACTTAAGAAATTGGGCTTCAACTTTTGACTAAAGAAATTCATTAAGGACAGAATTTGATGAATTGTTGTTACGCATTCGTGACTGATTATTCAAGCGGTGCACTTTAAGTTCAGAAACTGAATGAGGGGATACGTTTTACAAAAACATGTAGTATTACTTACAATACACTTTACAATACAGAATATAGTATAAGACAAAAAAGTATCTCCTCAGTATACTTCGCAACCGGATAAAAATCTTTTCAGATATGGTATCATTCATACCAGAATATACATGTACGAGAATGCAACGTCTTACACGGTGAGTTTCATCACAAAAATTCTGACTTTTTAGTTTTTATTTATGTTTTCAAATTTTTGACATACATACATACATACATACATACATACATACATACACACATACATAAGGTAGTCATTTAAATGTTAATAAGTCCATTTAAATTTTATACATAAATAAGTATCCTTCATGTAACACCAAAGAGAGTTGTTTGAGCTTTCAGATTATTGTTCGGAATTGAAATTTTAACGTGTTACCATAGCAACATTTAACGTCACGTTTATTCAGGGTACGGCGTGTAACTTATTTCGACGTCTTTCGGTATGAAAGTGTTTGCATTATGTAAATTATTTAGGATATTAGAACAGAAATAGAAAATTTAGGATCATCTTCTTAGTAAGTCAGGTGATGGCTTAACAAACATACATACATGTATAATGATTGTTTATGAAAATGTTCTGAAATCTGGTTTGAATTAAAGCCAGAGCAGGGGTACAAAATTTGATTTTTAGAGCTTTTGACATTTTGACATTTTATTCCGTAATGTTGAGTATCAAGCTGAAGGTAATTGATAGGTTGTCAAGTACAGGGTAATTTTGGTACTTTCTGCTATACAGTTATCCCCAGACCCTGCCTTTTTTATGTGCAATGACGTCAAAATTCTGAGACCTACATCAAACTATCACACTACAAAAAAAACTTTTATCCATTCTTTGTTGCTTATCAGCAGCATATAAACATGAAAATGAAAACAATTTAATAATTTGTGGGTTTTTTCCGTTGTTGTGTGTATGAATTGTTTTCTTTTGCGATCTTTGTTTCCAAGGGCAACCATGATTTATCGCATTTTTACTAGACCAGTAGAACTACTGCTGACTTTTCTAGTCCATGTCTTCTGTTGCGGTTCCTTTTTGTTCCACTGGAGTCTATTTGTTGTCAAAGACGTGCTTTTCCGCTTTGTCTTCTGTTGTTTTTTTTTTTTTTTTTTTTTTTTTTTTTGTTTTGTGCATAGTGTTTGTGACCCATTCTCGGTATATTCATGTATATTTCATTTGACTGATAATCTAATGGTTAGCTCGGTTAAATGAAACTTTGATATCGTTTTTTTTGTGTTTTTTTTTTCTTTTTGCCTCCCTCCTTAATTGAGGAAAACGTTGGAAAGAAAACAAAATGTCCCCTCTAGAAGAGAATTGTTTTCTATTGAGTTTACTTCAGTTTAAAAGAGCTTCTCCGTCCAAAGCAGCAAGCAAACCTTTCTCTTTGTAACAAATGGAGGCAGATAATTGAGATAAACCCATTCGCATTAAATGTAATAACAAGTATTATCACATGACGTCGCTGATATTCAGTGGATAACGTCGTGTAATAAAAGTCTTATGACCACACGTGTAATAATACTTTGGCGCGTACAAGTAACGCCATTGAAAAGGTTTGTGTCAGCAATGCGTTTTCTTATTGAAGTAGCATAAACTTCCATTTTAAGGATCATACGATAAACAGAATCTTACACCCGTGGTCATATGTATTTATGTATGTATGCGATTGCAAAATTTTGAATATATATAAACAAATACAAAAAAGTCCAAGTCTCGTATGTATATATGTAAAATAAAATAATAATTTTAATACTAATTGCCAACGAATATGCTACACGTGGAAACAATGCAGAACTGGCATGCACTAATAATACGGCAGGTAACATGTTTACCACCCACATCAATGTACCTTTAGTGACAATATAGCCTATGTAGTATTTCAAACCTTCGCAATGACAAATAGACTATTGACTTTAAAACAGTGCATACTTTGTTTTTCCTTTGAGTAAATGGGAAAAGCGAAGTATTTCAGTTACATATTTTGTTGTATTACATTTAATATCAGTGATGCGCATTGTCAAAGAGCTTCATCGCATGCTATCATTCGTAGTCATTGGCTTGAAAGAAATTCTAGACTGTCATTCACGCAAAAGGATCTACATAGCAGCGCTATAACGTTGTACCGGTCGTAAGTTTTATTCTAAATTTGTATCAGTCACACTATTATACATATGGCTGAGATACGGTTGGCTTCTTAGGGTTAAAGATTGTATTTTTCTGAAACACTATAAAAGAGCCCGCGCAAGCGCGGAAATATTTCATGATGGTCAAGTTTATATAAAAAAGCGAGTTTTAATTTTTCAATGTAAATGGCCTTAGGCCCAGGCGGTCCGTGGAAACACCCCAAACCACCCCAAAACATCCCAAACCACCCCAAACCACTTTCATACCGCCCCAAACCAGCCTCCCTAGATACAAACTAGAACCCCACCCCCTCCCCCACCAAGACACCAACATTTCAGGTCAATTGGTGAGTATTAGTTCTTTCCTCCCCTCCACCCCCTTCATTCTTTATTTAACGCGCCACTGCGCAAGGGGTGGGGTTCTAGTTTGTATCCACGGTGGCTGGTTTGGAGTGGTATAAATGGTCGCCCCCTCCTCCCAACCCCCGCCCCACCCTGCGTGACATACATAAGCGTACAAAATAATTTACTTTATTATACTGAGATAATTAATTTTACGTTAATATTTAAACCCAAAGTTATTAAAAGAGATACATACATACATATCATGGGTAAACACTTATTTAGGTGTTCTTTTTATTTTGAATCTATATAAATACTGTTTGGGATGGGGTGGGAGCGGTGTTGGTGTATGTGTGGAGGGGACAGGGGGGGGGGGGGTGATGTGAATCTGGGGAGGTTGGTTGGCCCAGGTGAAGATATGACCTTTACCATGAATACTCACTAAAGCTTCATTTACCTAATTTGTTGTCTGCATCTACAAACTTTCAGGTAGCAGACTGCATTGTTTCTAAAAAAATCAACTTTTTTCACTTTTTCCTATAGAAAAACCTAAGTGACTCAAAAGTTGACCTTGCCGTAAAACAGATCAAGGTCATCCCAGGGGCATCATTTATATAAATTTTGTTGAGCTTTTGAGTCCTTGATGCGACATGCTAAGTTTCAAGATTATAGGATTTGTGGTTCTGGGGGAGAATTGGTTGATTTGATGCTTAACGTTCACGGTAAACAACTAAGGTCATGTCGGGACGGTCAGTTAACCTAACCACACTATTCCTGGCCAGGCTTAGACCTCCTAAGCGGTTAACCAGTACTAAGTGCACATACTTTCGCCAGTAACTGACAACTGCCCTTCTTGCATCAGCGGAAGGAGAAATGAAAGTATGTGGCCAGGCCGGGTTTCGAACCCAGGACCTCTGACTTATGAGTCAGGTGCCCTACCGATTGCGCTACGCGGCCCGGCGTGGTTCTGGGGGAGAAGGTTTTTGAATTTTTTTTCCATAATAAATGTTTGCCATCTTGGTTATGTGACCTGTCCTGGGTATTTTTTTTTCTGGAAAAATTGGGTCCTGGAACGTTTTGGGGGAAAATATTCAAGCCCTCTGAAGACTAAAGGCTTATTAAGCTTCGTTGAATCATTGAAATTGATTTGTCTGCTTCGCTGGAAAAAATGCCCTTTCTTACTGGCGCATGTGTGTTAACCTTAGACATTTTTAATTTTTGTCTTTTCGAAAGTTCAGTTCAGTTTGAATTCTCCTAACGACGTTCCCAAAGTGGCTCAGCGGTACGTAACCATAGCCGCATACACTTGGCGCCGTGTGTCCGTCCAACTTTTCGAAAGACCATGTGCGTTGAGCTTTATTCTTCAATGGGCGAGTTCGACTGGTTACTCGTATTGACTATCGTTCTGGAAGAAAATGGGTCGTTTCGAGCCAGGGTCGTCGGGAGTATGACCATTTAGTTCTTCATCCGTTTAGACATATGAGCAAAAATACAAAAATAAATCGTTATTTATGGGGAATGACGTACGTTCATGGGTCGGATTTTTGCATTAGAACCTGCTAAATTTGGACTTGCTAAGCAGCGCGCCGATATAACGCATAACGACGCAGAACCGAAACGACCGGATTAATTTAAAACGTGTATTCGAGTACACGATAATTTCACTCGAACGCACCCATTGTTGACAAATAGTCGAAGTTTCTAGAAAAATAATTGGGAGAATTTAAAACGAAAGACGAATTTAATTCCCAAATTCTTTAAATCTACGTGAAACTAAAACACACGCAAACCGAAATTATCAATGATAGCAATATGCGAAAGAACCAGTATAGAAATTACGCTTGAAAATGCCACCAATTTTGCAGTTTATGCGTTACTTCGTTTATTTAGTATATAGATATGTTTCAAATAAATGCTAGCTTTCTTTGCGGTAGGTATGTGTCAGCTTGGGCAGACACCTAACAAGATTTCTAACTGGTCACCACTTTTCCCATACAGTTTAGTCCAATACAAAGGTCATCTGACATGTCAATGCAATTCCCTGGAAACCAGTGTGTAAGATTTTAGCGCAAAGAGGTATGCATTATGAAGAGGTTTTGGTACTGAGTTTGAAAAAACAAATATCACATCTACACACCAAATACGCTGTAGAGAAAAAATAACTGTAAAGTATAAAGGTGACCAATTAGAAATTTCGCCCATATGTGCCCATGCATATAATGCCGAGATCTGTACAAGACACTCAGGAAGAGTTCAAATCACCAACCATAGCCTTCAAGTTTCATCAAGAACAAGAGTAAACCAAGCAGCTACTGCAAGAACAGAAGGTTCCTGCCATACTGAGGTCAATATCAGTAGAACGTCCGTGACGGCGTCTGAGCTGCACCCACCTGAGCTGCAGTTAAACAAAGCTAATGCAGCCGATACTGAAGCCCCATTTTTGGATTTACATTTATCTGTTTCAAGAGGATTTGTTTCAACCAAAATTTATGATAAACGCGATGACTTTGATTTTGACATAGTGAATTTTCCATTTTTGAATTGTGATGTTCCCCGTTCTACCTCTTATGTTGTTTACACTTCTCAACTTACTCGGTTTGCTAGAGTGTCTAGTCATGTGACTGACTTCAGTGCCCGTAATAAAACTTTAACTGCTAAGCTTCTCCAACATGGCTATCGGTATCATAACCTTCGAAAAGCTTTTTCAAAATTCTATTGCTGACACTCTGAATTGATTTCTAAATTCAAGGTCGGATTAAAAAGTCTTTTGCAACAGGGCCTATCGGAACCAGAATTTTATGGTGACTTAGTTTACAAATTCAAAAAAAAATGTAGGTAGCTCTGATTATTCTGATCAGTTCAGAAAAATTGGCGTTCATTACAAACGTACTGGATATAACATAAATGTAATGCTACAGTCTGCATGTTTAGTAGTTAACCAATCATGGTCAATTACTTTGCTTCCCTCTTTAACTGCACGCCGGTTGGTCAGGTATCAGACTCAATGATGGGCCCGACATAAAGCTACTTAGTTTAGTTGGTTGGGGCCGGAGTTTACCTTGTCTGTTGCTTGGTTATTTGGGGTCTAATTGATGGTTTTCTTTTGCTCCAGTATTTCAGTCGGGTTGACTTCCCAGGTCCTGATGTCGCAATACGCTATTTCCGTCGAGTCCTGATCTCTGATTCATCATAGGTCTTGTACGTGATTTGTTTGTTTCGGATGATGTTTCATTGATGGGTTAGGAAACTTTTATGCGGACCAAACAGCTAACTAAATGTTTCGAACTACTGCAGAAGCAGAGGCGATGTTTGGATCCAGTAAAACATGTTTAAGCCCCCAGTAATCGTTTGCTGATCGTTCCAAGGCGGTATTTCTGGTGTGGTTTCTTAATGTTACAATGTGCTATGTCCGCTTGTCTATGTTCTTTCGCGGTTTGGTCACCTGTTTTGCTACCCAATCTGCCTTTTGTTTTGTTTTAAAATAAAATATATAAAAATAGATGTTGATGCTATTTTGATTAGGGTAGCTGAATGACCACCTGTTTGGGAAGAGCTGATTTTGTTTACCGTGCGTGTCTTTCGTGAGCTTGTGACAATTTTTCCGCGTGTGTGTGCTTCTTTCCCTGTTGGTTTTTAGAGCCGGGTGTGGGATCTAATTGTATTAATTCCTGATCATTGCCGATCTTTTTGCTTTGTTTACCACATCAGTCCCACACCTTTTAGAAGAATCCAAATGAAGCATGTTCAGCCTAAGCTGGAAAACTAGGATATAATATGAATTCTTTTTCTCTCTGCATTTGTCAAGCATACATGGAAAAATAATGTGATAAATGCATGAAAGCAATTCTTTGAAAATTTCCGTTTCTCAGAGGTGTTCCTTTCTTCAAAGGATCTTGCCTAAGAATACAGTTTATTTGGAAAATCATAATGCAATATAACACGGAATTAAATGACTTGAAAAAGAATTATAAGTTTGAGAAAATCACAATTTTCGACTGTATGAATATTAGGCTCGATCTCACTTATAATTCGAGAAGAGCATGGTCATGCTCCTCTCGAATTATAACTGAGATGACGCTATAGATCTGCTACCACAGAAACTATGGAATTACCATCTATTATGCTTAGTTCTATTCTATTCTATTCTATCCCATAACCTTACTAGGTCGTTGGGGCACCACAGCTGACTTCAAAACAATCCCTTTCCACCTTGTCCTGTCTTCAGCTGCCCTAGTTGAGCTGGCAAAATCCATTCCAGTCCACTCCTTGATATTGTCTTCCCACCTCTTCTTCTGTCTACCTCTTCTTCTTTTTCCTTTCACTGTGCCCTGAAGAATTGTCTTTGCTAAACCAGAAGACCTTGAGACGTGACCAAACCACCTTAGTTTCCGTTTCTTGACCAGCGTCAGGAGTTCATCATATTCTCCAATGGCTGCTTGGATCTTCCTGCGAATCTCCTCATTGGTTATATGGTCCTTGTACGAAATGTTCAGTAACCTTCGGTAGCATCTCATCTCAAAGACCTGCGTTCTTTTCTCTAACTCTGCTGTCAAGGTCCATGATTCACAGGCATACAGAAATATGGAAATGACAAGGGAGCGTATAAGTGTCACCTTTGATCCAAGAGATATGTTGTTATCTCTCCAAATTGGTTTCAGCTTGGCAAGAGCTGAAGTGGCTTGTGCTATCCTTGAGAGAACCTCCTGTTTTGAGCCATCATCTGAGACAACTGCTCCAAGGTATTTGAAGCTGCTTACAGTACCCAGCTTCTGTCCCTTTACCTTGATCTCCCTCTGGATGCCATCTGCGCTGTTTGTCATCAGTTTGGTCTTCTCAGCACTGATCTCCATCTTATACCTTGTGCAGGTCTGGTCGAGACTTTCAACTAGAGCTTCTAGTTCCTGCTCTTCCTCAGCAAGAGCGTCTATGTCATCGGCAAACCGCAGGTTGGTAATATTTCTGCCGCCTATGCTAACCTTTCCGTCATGTTCTTCCAGAGCATCAGACATGATCCGTTCGAGAAAAATGTTGAAGAGGGTGGGTGACAGAAGACATCCTTGTCTTACTCCAACTGTTATTCTGAACCATTCTCCTGTGCTGCCATTTATCAGGACTGCACTTGTAGCCTTGTCTTATAGCTGCTCAATGGTGCGAACTAGGTTTGCATTGATATTGTACTTCCTCATGGTGGCCCATAAGGCTGCATGCCATACCCTGTCAAAGGCTTTTTTGAAATCAATGAAGACATGGTACAGATTCTGCTGATGTTGGAGATACTTTTCACACAGGATTCTAAGGTTGAAGATCTGTTCTGTGGTGCTCCTTCCTGCTCGGAACCCAGCCTGATCCTCAGCGATTATCTCTTCGGCTTGTGGCTTAAGCCTGTTCAAGATAACTTTCAGCATGACTTTGCTTGAATGACTGATGAGGCTGATGGTTCTGTAGTTCTGGCAGAGCTGTAGGTTGCCCTTTTTAGGGAGAGTAATAATCAGCGACTGAGTCCATGGGGTAGGCCATTCTCCTGTTCTCCAGATCCTGTTACAGATATCTGTTAAAACATCAATCATGGTCTCCCCTCCAGCTTGAACAAGTTCTGCTGGTATATTATCAACTCCTGCAGATTTTCCCTTCTTCAGTGCTGCTACTGCAATCTCAACTTCCTCACGAAGGATCGGTTGTTGATCTTCTTCTGGGGGCTGACTGCAGTCCAGAACCGTATCGTCACCATGCTTAGTACCTTTGCAGAATAACGTCCAAATGACGTCACTTTGACCCTTATATGATTTCTTTAGTCCTATGGTAGCAGATCTATGACATCATTAGTATTGGAGCATGGCATACAGAGCATGGCACAGTATATGTCATGCTCAGCAAATTTCTCAATATATTACAAACGAAATTTATTCAACAAAAACTTCAGATTTTCTCCCCAAAAAATATTCCCAAGTCATTTATTTCGTGTTATATGTGTTTCTGTTATTTCTTTATTTTAGGACTAACTGAAAAATTCGCAGACCTTCTTACGTATCAACTGAACACAAGATAAAGATCCTAACCTCTGGAAAAGTATAATTTTATCTTAGACGTTCGTATGTCTAATTGGTACATTCATCCCAACTCAATTCAACCACCAACAGTTTGAGGTAGAGCTTTTATCTCGCCCTGAATAATAGTTTCCCTAAGTATTTAGATCTGAATTACTACTAAGTGTAAACTTTGTGAATGAAAGCACTTGATTTCACATGTAGCCATTCATAAGAACACTTCAGCCTGTCGAAAGTTTAGAAATCTTTATTTGGTTTGAATGTAGAAAGTGTGAAAGGGATATAAAGCGGTATTTAACAAGATAATAAGTAGCTCATCTTTGATTTGCTAAGATTTGTTGAGGCAGATAATTTGGAGGCGCCGATTAGGCAGCAATTTCCCAACCCGTGTAAACGGATTAAGGTACACTTCAGAAGGAGGCTTCAAATGTTTGTCATCCTCGTGGAATTTTGACTGAACAAAAAATCTTGTCGCATTTTGATTTTTTTGTCTGATTTAGGGAAGGTTGTCCTTATTCACTTATTCAGTCTTTATTTTTGTTTTCGTTTATTCATTTATTATGACCACCCCCACCTCACACCTGCAAAAAAATTAAGATGGCAGTTTTGACTTTCTGTCAAAAGTGTCTGGACTGAGGAGACTGCTATTTAACTTTTAACAATACGTTTGGTCTAAATGAAAATGTATATCATTATTCAAAGTGCCCGTTGAATACCTGTTAGTACTTCCTACTGAGTTTATGGCAAATGAGAACGTTTTAATGGCCGTTATTAGAGGTTTTTACGACTACCATTAAAGAGAATCTGTATTTCTGGTTTTTTTTTTGTTTTTTTTTTTTTGGTTAGGATGTTTAGGAAAACTGTCTTAAATGCTGTCTTAGATGCAGTTTCACAAAAGATCCATTAAATTTAGTGCAACTTCTAGTTTGAATTTTTACTAACCCTAACTCATATACTACTACTAGGCTGTCAAAAGTTTTAGCTTCTTGTCTTCCAGCTATTAAACTCATACGGATAGGTACCAGATTTTAAAGTGTATGAACGATCTGGAAACTAATCCCGAATTGGATCTCTTACAATTTCTTATGATATTTTGGATTTTGTCAACGCAAGATACTTTCAGGCGTCCAGTTTGTCGACCAAAGATATTCCTACATACGCTACCATGCAGCCGTACAGATTAAAATAATCAACTGCCTGGTTTAATTAAAGTAACTTTAATTAGAGAAAACTTTCTTTATCACAGGTACTTTTGATGGAAACATCCATTGTTCTTTTCTGAAGACTATTAAAGTTATACTTTATGGACTTGACTCTATAAAAATAATCTTTGGCAATAAACTATACAGACTAATGGTGGAAATTCCGATGGGTACGAATTGCTTACCACTTGTTGCAGATTTGTTTATACTTTGTTGTTCTCAAAAAAGTCAAGCCGATATTATTGAAACTTTCAACACAAAGGGGAGGGGGAGGGAGGAGTCAATAAGTTGGATTTTCTGCATCCAACCAAAGTTTTCTTTTTTTAACTGATGGTATACTCCAATGTGTCTAGTTTATTGAACCATATGTGACTTTGGACGAAAATCCCTACTTACTGAGCTATGGGTTCACAGAAGTGGGTGGGGTAATCCAACATGGTTTTAGCCTGTCTTGTAAAAACATTCTCATTTGGTAGAAGTGTACAACAGACAGACAGGATTTGATAAAATGATTAACGGAACATCTTAAACATACATATTTCCATATCAGTTTATTGGGTTTAATTTGAACATATTTTTTCAAAAAAGACTTCCTTTGACATTCAGCATTTTTTTATTTTATTTTTGTCCTCAATTTTCAATATTTCTTGGCATCATTGTTAAATAAACTGAATAGTTATCATCAAACTCATGTCAAGGAAGCACCTTGATCAGGACAATCGAATGATTGACCAGAATTTCACAACGACCTAGTTTTCATGGTTGACTGAACAAACAAATTTGCTTGAAAGATGGTTTTCATTCAATTTTATGACCTAGCATTACGAAACTTCGGTCAAATTATTATTTAAGGTGGACGAATACGCAAGAACTCTGTTCTTACTTATTTAAAACACAAAACAGAGTTATTGTTCATCATCAAATCGATTAACTGTTGAGTATACATGTACACAGTTACAATACACACTAACAATGTCTATTGTAAAGATCCTAAGTTTTCGGGCACATAGGTCTGTACAAACAGTGGAAACCGAGATCAGACTGTTCCTTAGGAATCAGAATGATCAAGATCTTCACAGTTACCATTCCATCTGCGCATTTTTGTCGACATTACTCTATGGTAGAACTGAATAACAGGAAAATAAATAATAGGGCAAGGACCGGCTGTGCTTGCAGCAGGTGCAGAATTTGGGCAGTCTGTTTTGGGGATATTTTGAACTTAAACATTGTTTTTCTAGGAAACGAAACGGTGAAATGTTTGTTGTTTTTGTTTTATTCTTTAACATACGATGTAAGTTTTACTAAAATAACATGCATAAGCATGCCCCATCGACTGAATATATTTTTCATGACGTTTTTCATGATATTCAATTTTCTTGCATTTTTTCAAAGAATGTAAAAATATACTTATTAACAAGAAAACTGCAATTTTTTATTATCAGTTTGTTTCAAACATCCTATATTACAGATTATATGATTTGCTGAAATGAAAGTGCATTCATGTGCTAGAGATATGAATTTTAATGGAAAATGTGTAAAAAACAGTATGTAGAAATACAAAATTTGTTTTTTTAGGAAAACAAAACGGTGAAAATTAATTTTTTTCTTATCCAAATGTTTTATAGCTCTTTGGGTTATTTAGACGGTATAATGGTTTGAATGCCCCGCCAATATTTCTATTCAGTATTCGTCTACCTTAAACTGCTATATTATGCCCCACACCCCCGCCATTAAGGTGAGGGAATACATATTGGCTTCAGTGCGGATCTCGTTGGCGTCTGCATCTGTATCTGTGTCACATATTAAGTCCTTCTGTGACCTTGGAAACAAGGTCAAGGTCATCAAAATCTGACCACATCTTAAGCTTGTCATAATGATATATCCATGCAAGCATTGTGAAATTGCTCTTATTGTTTCAAATTTAATAAAATGATTAACGGAACATCCTAAAATGTGTTTCCACGTCATTTTATTTGGTTTAATTTTAACATATGATGTCAACAAAGACTTCCTTTGACATCCAGCTTTTTTTAATATATTTTTGTCCTATATTTTCAATATTTCTTGGCATCACTGCTAAATAAACTTACCAGTAATCATCAAACGCATGTCAAGGATGCACCTTGACCAGGACAGTCGGATAATGCTACCAGAATATCACCATGACCTTGTTTTCATGGTTGACTGAACACATATACTTGCTTGGAAGATGGTTTTCATTCAATTTTATGATGAAGGGAGACGTATTGGTTTTAGTGCATATCCCGTCGTCGCCTGTGTCGTCGTTGCCGTAACAGTTTGTACCAACTATATTTCTTGAATCAACTGGTGGAATTTTACCAAACTTGCATCTGTGGAATTTGATCAAGCTTGCTTCGACATACAATTGGGAAAAGCCAAACAGCTGATTCGGTTTTGTTTAATTTGGCCCCATTTTCAAGGCCACGGGAGGTCTTGAACTGTTAAATTTTCTGCATCGGAGTAGGCGTGACAATTTTTGTACCTACAATATCTTTTGAAACAATAAGATCCAGTCCACAATGCTTGCATGGATATATCATTATGACAAGCTTAAAAGGTGGTCAGATTTCGATGACCTTGCCCTTGTTTCCAAGGTCAATCCAAGGTCACAGAAGGACTTAATATGTGACACATACACAGATGCAGAAGCATCGAGATCCGCACTGAAGCCAATATGTATTCCCGGGGGTGTGGGGCATAATATTGCAGTTAAAAAAAGTAATTTGACCAAAGTTTTGTAATTCTAGGTCATAAAATTGAATGAAAACCATCTTCCAAGAAAGTTTATGTGTTCAGTCAACCATGAAAACTAGGTCATTGTGAAATTCTGGTCACACCATCCGATTGTCCTGGTCAAGGTGCTTCCTTGACATGAGTTTGATGATCACTGGTCAGTTTATTTAACGATGATGCCAAGAAATATTGAAAATTGAGTTCAAAAATATCAAAAAAAAAAATGCTGAATGTCAAAGGAAGTCTTTTTTGACAACATATGTACAAAGTAAACCCTATAAACTGATATGGAAATATGTATGTTTAAGATGTTCCGTTAATCATTTTATCAAATCCTGTCTGTCTGTTGTACACTTCTACCAAATGAGAATGTTTTTACAAGACAGGCTAAAACCATGTTGGATTACCCCACCCACTTCTGTGAACCCAAAGCTCAGTAAGTAGGGCTTTCCGTCCAAAGTCACTTATGATTCAATAAACTAGACACATTGGAGTATACCATCAGTTAAAAAAAGAAAACTTTGGTAGGATGCAGAAACCCCACCTTATTGATACCCCCAACCCCACCCCCCTTCCGATATTAACATGCCTTGTTAATTTCTGATAATATCTGTTTTGAAAATATGGTAGATTTATCCAAGAGAACTTTATCGAAGCTTTATTTACGAAAAAGGGAAGCAATACTAAGACATTATGTGTTGATATAACATTGGCTTCGAGTTTTTGCCAAATCCACGCCGAATCAAGAAACTGATTTCGTCAAACCGAACAGCAATATAATTATGTAACAATAATAATGTAACGGAACTATCTTCATGTGATTTCATCCTACTTTAGTCTCTGGTCCTTATCGTGCATTTCAGTTCTACCATTAATGCGAAAACGAAACGACATTAAAACTTCCATACTGGGCGTTTCTCTCATGGGTAACTACATGATAATGCGGGTGTTGGAACTATTCATTCGACGACTATTTAAAAAAAACTCTCAGATTGACAGATTTTCCGTTTGTAACATACTAGAGACAGGATTGTAACGCATTAAGCAGGGTCGATACAGCTCACTGTAATGAAGCGTTTGCAGATTTAGCAAGTATTTTGTGTTTAATTCTGCAAATATTGAGCCCAACACATCTATCGGTACCACATCGACTAGAAATTTGTTAGTGTAAATGTTTGACTTTATTTATGCAAAATATTTACCTAATTCGGTCAAGATGGCCGCTGATAAAACGATTACG